>CAWUFW010002056.1:1214394-2428789 GCA_963921515.1 Calotriton arnoldi
CAAGAAGGACGGACGTGTCCTAAGAACAACCTTGTCTAGATGGACAGACAAAGGGAGGTTTGCATGAAAGAGCCTGGAGCTCACTCACCCGCCGAGCGGAGGTGATGGCCACCAGAAAGGCTGTCTTCAGAGTGAGAAGACGAAGAGGACAGTTATGTAGAGGCTCAAAGGGAGCGCACATAAGAAAGGTAAGAACCAAGTTCAAGTCCCACTGAGGCATCACAAACGGAACAGGAGGGAAGAGGTGTGTAATGCCTTTTAGAAACCTGTTAACAACAGGGGACTTGAAAAGGGAGGGCTGATCAGGCAGCCTGAGGAAGGCCGAGATGGCACAAAGATAGCCCTTAATGATACCCAGGGCAGAACCCTGTTGGGCCAGGGAAAGAAGGAACAGAAGAACCTCAGAAAGAGGGGCAGAAAGGGGGTTCACAGCCTTTGCTGTGCACCATGCCACAAACTTGTTCCACCTGCAGGCGTATACCACCTTAGTGGAGGGACGCCTGGCTGCCAGAATCACATCACAAACTTCGGGAGGCAAGTCGAAAGGAATCAACTGCCGCCGCTCAATCTCCACGCAAGCAGGTGGAGGCTGGACAGGTTCGGGTGGAGGACCGTCCCCTACTGCTGCGACAGAAGATCCTCCCGAAGAGGCAGACGGATCGGGGGATCAACGCTCATACTGAGTAGCTCGGGATACCAAACTCTTCGAGCCCAGTCCGGAGCCACAAGGATGACTTGGGCCCGGTCGCGCCGAATCTTCTTCAACACTCTGGGTAGAAGTGGTATAGGCGGAAAAGCGTACAACAGACCGCAACTCCACTCGCGACGAAAAGCGTCGCCGAGCGAGTGCTGCCTTGGAAATTCCAACGCGCAGAACTGATGACATTGCGCGTTCTCTTCGGTGGCGAATAGATCTAACCAAGGCTCTCCCCACTGTAGAAAGAGTCCTTGCGCCACTTCCGAGTGAAGACGCCATTCGTGATCCATCATGCACCTGCGGCTGAGTTCTTCCGCCCTGGCGTTTAGGGAACCTGCCAGGTGTTGAACCATCAGGAAAATGCCCTGATGTTCCAGCCATGTCCAGAGGCGCAGAGCCTCCTCCTGACATAGGGTCCACGACCCTACCCCGCCTTGCTTGTTGCAGTACCACATGGCGGTGGTGTTGTCTGTGAACACCTGCACTACTTTCCCTCTGACAGAGGGAAGGAATGCCTTGAGTGCAAGTCGGATCGCCCGGAGCTCCAGAAGGTTGATATGGAGCCGGGACTCCGCCAGAGACCAGAGGCCTCTGATCTCCGCCTCTCCCATGTGACCGCCCCATCCCAGAAGGGACGCGTCCGTCACAACTGTGTGCTCTGGCTGGGGAAGGGAGAGGGATCTGCCCATGACCCATTGCCGGTTCGAGAGCCACCACTGCAACTGTCTTGCAGTCCCCTCCGAGATCTGAACGTGATCGGACAGATTGCCCTGGTGCTGCGCCCACTGGAACTTCAGGTCCCACTGCAGAGCCCGCATATGCCATCTGGCATGATCGACCAGCAGGATGCAGGAGGCCATGAGGCCCAGCAGCCTCAGGGTCATCCGTACCAAAACCCAGGATAAAGGCTGAAAGATCGGAATCATAGCCTGAATATCCCGGACTCGCCGTTCGGGAGGATAGGCCCGAAACTGCGTCGTGTCCAGAACTGCTCCGATGAAAAGGAGCTGTGGAGAAGGAATCAGATGCGACTTCGGCACATTGATGGAAAACCCCAGCGAGTGCAGGAGTACGGCCGTAGTCTGGAGGTGGGAGACGACTGCCTGGGACGAGCCCGCCTTCAGCAGCCAGTCGTCGAGGTAGGGGAAGACTGGAACCCCTGCCCGGCGCAGATGAGCTGCGACCACCGCCATCACTTTCGTGAACACCCAAGGGGCACTGGTAAGGCCAAAGGGGAGCACAGTGAACCGAAAATGCTCGAGGCCTACCGTGAACCGAAGGTAACGCCGGTGGGCCGGCAGGACGGGGATGTGAAAATAAGCATCCTGCAAGTCCAACGCTACCAACCAGTCTCCAGGGTCGAGGGCAGTCAAGACCTGAGCTAGGGTGAGCATCTTGAACTTCTCCTTCCGGAGGAAGCGATTGACGTTCCGGAGGTCCAAGATAGGACGCATGTCCTCCTTGTCCTTTTTGGGCACCAGAAAGTAGTGGGAGTAGCAACCACGTCCTACTTCTGGGGTCGGAACATGCTCGATGGCCCTCTTGGCCAAGAGGGCCGTGACTTCCTTCTGCAGAAGCACCAAGTGATCCCCTGACATGCGGTGGAATTGAGGTGGCATGGCTGGGGGGTGGTCTCGAAGGGGAGGGAGTAGCCCCTTCGGACAATGTCCAAGACCCACCTGTCCGAGGTGATGGCACGCCAGTGGTGAAGGTGATGGCGGACCCTGCCCCCTACTGGCGTGCTGTGCACCTGAAAGGAGGGACTAGGAGGGCTTGGAGGCCGCGGACGGGGCGGAGGTGGTGGCCTGACCCGCACGCTGGTTGCCCGAACCGCTACGGCAGTAGCCACGTCCCGGCCACGCGAAGACGCTTGCTGCGCGGGCCGGTGGTTGGGCTGCGAACGTGACTGGGCGCCCCTTCCGTGGCCACGAAAGGGGCGAAAAGCAGAGGTTAGCGGAGGGCGCACAACAGAAAGGCCCAGGGACTTGGCAGTAGCCCGTGAGTCCTTAAACGCTCCAGCGCATGGTCTGCTTCGGAACCAAAAAGACCGACTCCATCAAAGGGCATGTCCATGAGTGTATTCTGGACATCACCCGAGAAACCAGTTGTTCTCAGCCAGGCGTGGCGACGCAGCGCCACCGTCGTTGCAAGCGATCTGCCCAGCGAGTCGGCGGTATCAAGGCCACAACGTATGGTGTATTTAGCCGCATCTCTACCTTCTGCAATGGTGCGGGTAAGCAGTGTCTGGACCTCCTCAGAACACTGGGGCAAAACAGTCGCCACCGAATCCCACAGGGAGTGGGTATATCGGCCCAAAAGGCAAGCGGTGTTGACGGACCGCAAGCCAGCACTGGAGGAAGAAAAAGCCTTCTTCCCAAATTGGTCCAGGCGTTTGGATTCCCTATCCGGAGGGGCGGTAGGGAAGGCGGTTTGGGAGGCAGAGGCTTGGACAACCAAGCTCTCGGGGTGGGATGTTGAGAGAGAAACAAGGGGTCGCCCGGAGCAGGGCGATGGCGTCGGGCCACGTTCCGATCCACAGGAGCCCCTGTGGTGGGCTTGGACCAGGTGCCCAAAAGAACGTCAGACAGTGCATCATTAAACGGCAGCACAGTCTCCGAAGAGGAAGCTGCCGGCTGAAGCACTTCGGTCAGGAGATTAGTCCTGACCGCCACAGTAGGCAATTGGAGGTGCAAGGCTCCAGCTGCTCTACGCAACACCGTTGCGAAATTTGCTCCCTCCTCCGTAGCCACGGGAGGAGACAGCATGCCAGTGTCAGGGGAAGTGTCTAGACCACTGGCATCCCCAAGTTCCTCTGCCCAGTCCTGATCATACACTGCTGTGTGAGAGGGTCTTCCGACCCCTCCCAGCTCTCCTGGTCCTCCTCTGGTTCAAAATATGGAGGAGGGACATCTGGGACCCAAGGTCTCATCGGCGCCGGAGCCGGCGTCGAGCGACGTCGGTCCGGCTCCATCTCCGGAACCGGAGAGAACCGGGGAACAACGCCGCCCGGAGCCCCGGGCGGCGTCGGGAACGGCACCGGGGAGATCGGCGCCGGCGGAGGCGTAGTTAGGTCAACCGGCGTCGATCGGGGTTGCGGTACCACCGGAGCCGGGATCGAGGCCGGAGCCAGGGCCGGGATCAAGGCTGGCGGGACAGGCGACGCCGGGACCGGAGTCGTCGGCGACGCCGGAGCAACCCCATCAGGGCCCGCGGGCGCCGAAGGCGCACCGGAGGGACCTTGAGGCCCGAAGAGGCGGGCCATGGCCGACAGGAATTCCTGTATCTCGGCCGGAGTCGCCCCCGAACCCGGGAAGGACGGGTAATGCGGGGGCGGCGCCACAGGCACATCCGGAGCCGCGGGGCGGGGACGGTGCCGACAGGGGCCTCTGCCGACAGGGGCCTCAGCCGAGTCGCGAGACCGGCGAGGCGAAGTCTTAGAGCGATGGTGCTTCTTAGACTTCTTGTGCTTCGACTTACCCGAGGAGCGCAAAGACTTGGACTCAGACGACCGGCGGGGGCTCCGCGACCGGCCCTCGACCTCTCACGGGACCGGGGCTTGGTGCGGCGCGGAGCCGACTGCCGGACCTCCAGGAGCTTTCGAGACCGCTCTCGCAAAGCCTTCGGGTGAAGTTTCCGGCAGTCAGGGCACGACTTCGTGTCGTGGTCTCGGCCGAGACAGTAGAGACACTCTAAGTGCGGGTCTGTGATCGACATCATTCGACCACAGGCACCGCATGGCTAGAAGCCGGGCATCCCTACCGACACCTAGGAGTCGAGAAGACTCGAAAAGAAACAGTGAAAAAATTCACCAAAAATGTAGTCAAAAATTGACTAGGGCACTGCTCTTCCCGGATCTGCGCTTACTGGCGCGGAAAAAGAAGAACTGACGTCAGCGCGCAGGGGCGGCGTCTAAGTACTGCCCGCGACGTCATCCCGGCGATCACAACGCCGACGACGGACGCGGAGCCGCACGACACCACCTACCGACGCGCAAGGGTACTGCTACGCAAAAACTTTCCGGATTCAGCCTGACGCCTGGGGATATTCTAAGGTAAGGAATCTGTCACTAACGTGTCTCTTTCAGATATGGTCTCTCCAGTCCCGCTCCCAAGGCTGCTGACGGGTGTGTCACGACCCATCCCACAATCCATCGATCCTGTACACTGCACCAGGCATCAGCTCTCGAAAATAGCTAGCAACCACCAGATCAAAGTAGTTTACTCTGCTAAACTCCCCCTGCATTGGTGTGATTGGCTCCCACTTAAGACAGTGCTGTCCTGCATACTTTGTCCAAGTTCGGCTTAGAATTTATGGGAGATATTTTTCAGGAAGGCAGGCTTAAAACGTGGGGCCAGTTGGTGGACCAGGGCCGGGCGGTTACCTCGCTCGATGCATTTCAGTATCATAGATTCCGCTGCGCTATGCGCGAATTGTTGGGCCCAGATATGCTTGTGCCGGATAATCTACAATCACTTACATACTTATTGACTGCGCAAAACCCACAGCATGGTATATCCATATTATATACTCTTCAGGGTAGGGGGCACACAGGATAAATTTAAATTCCAACTGGACTGGGAGGAGGAATTGGCCATTGAGATTACGCCAGCACAATGGACATGGTGTTTTAATAAAACCAAGTCGATCTCCCTGAATGGTAGGCATAGATTGCTTCATTTTAAATACTTGCATAGATCGTACTATACCCCAGCGAGGATGTGTAGGTTTGGCCTTAGAGAGGACAGTAAATGCATGAGATGTACAGCTATGCATGCCCACTTCACTCATCTAGCTTGGGAATGTCCGGGCATACGTAAATTCTGGAGCGAGGTACTTGATGTCTTATCCAAAATGATAGAACATACTATTCCAGATTCACCATTGGTAGCCCTGTTGGGGTTTGATAAACAAATACCCAAGGGAGTGCGCAGGTTGGCGGCTATAGGACTCCTTTTAGCAAAACGCAGGATTGCCATGAGGTGGATGAGGGGTCCACTACCCACTATAGCAGACTGGCACACTGACCTAGCGTACTGTTCTACTCAATCTGACAATTACAATGCATTGATGCCAAAGAAATGCGCTCCCAAAGATATATGGGGGCCTTTCAGACAATACTTGTTAGATACAGCTGCCTCTCAGGAGGAGCAAGATCGCACTGGAGTGGGGTAAAGGGGGGTGGTTGGAGGGCAAGTAGAGGTTGGCAAGCACATGCATTCTGTAGTTACATTGTGTCGCCAATGGTATAGATTGCTCCTTTGTGGTTTATCATTGCCGGGGAAAGGAAGTTTTCAATAATGCAAAATTGTTAAATTTATGAGCATGTTGTATGAATCATTACTTTGTACCACAGAGTTGATACGGGGCGGAATCTTTGTTGTATGTCATTTGTCTTAATGTTCGGACTGTCGAAATTGATTTGACCCATTAGCGGTATATCTACATCATTTTTCGTTTTTTGTTTTCCTTTGTTTTGCTGAATTGTGGAGTTTAAAAATGACAAAGTTAAAAAAAAAAAATATGTTGAAGTTATAAACACAAGGACAGAAAACGTGTCTATCTGAAGTATGCACAGAAACTGAACATGTCTTACTTGTGACTATTATATAACGCATAAAACAAATCGAGCGTGTAATTTTTAAAATTAAAGTTAAAGAGAATTACCTTGAAATGTGCACCGTGGTGTATTAAGGATCGCTCACTGCAACACTAATGCCGACAATGTTTATATAGCATAAACTCTTGTCATTGGGACTAAGCTCTCCCATTTCACGTGAGGCTTTAGAGAGGGTTATAAGAGCAGGAGTAACACGGAAGTGAACTGCGTCATGAAATGAATCTAAACCAAAGAAAACAGAGAACAGTCTCTCAAAACAATTAAAAATGAATACCTGGTCTCCTGCTGCACACCCCCTTCTGCATGCTCCTTTCCACTCCCAGCCCTAAGCAGCCTTCCCCAGTCACACACTGAGAGTGAAGAGCCTGCATTGTTCTCGGAGAGAGCCGCTTGTCTCTGAAAGTTAATTTCTTCTCTCTGCACGGGCATGCTGAGTGCTGCGCTGACAGGGAATAAGAAGGCTGGCGTAGGCACAGCGTTGCTGCGGAGGCAGGAAAATTGGTTTGAAACCACCATTCATTGCGCTCAGGTTGCTGGCGATCCGGGCGAGTGGGCAGAACAAAGGGAAAGGAAGCGCTTCGACTAGATGACATCACAACAGTGGTAGCTGGAATCAGATCTAAAACCATATACAATTCAGAGCGCCAACTGGATTCCAAGTACTAAATTGAAATAATGGCAAAGCCGAATCCAGAGCGCAGCAGACCATCTGGGCAGTAAAGCGATAGCTCGTGACTCGGCTCCGCCATTAGGTCAACAGCGGGTGCCAAAAAAATACAAGTAGTCCCTAAACAAACACATGAACAACTACAGCGTAAGAAAGCTGTAGTTGGCCGGTGCTCCTGAATTATAAAACTGGAAGAGAAGTATCGGCACTGCCACCAATAAGAAGCCAGGAAATGCAATTGATGCAGGAGTGGACCAATTGAAGCGAAAGGCGGGATTACACTCCGTATAGAGCATTTACAGCAGGTCTTGCAGACAGCGCATGCGCTGTAGGATCGACCCAAAAAATCCTCATCCACTCCCAAGATATCCCTTTATTAGCAGGATGGATGAAAAAGATTAAAAATAACTATAAAGGGGCATTGAGGATAGCATGGTCCTATGACCCATTAAATCGCCAACATGTGCCACCCTCCTCCCCCACCCGAAGACCCATATGTCGGGTACAGGATCCGTCCTTGAGCCATTATCACAATATATGGATCATATGGCCCCTGGTCACAAAAACAAGATCCTACATTAGGGATACCAAGCACCTGCTAAAATAAGTGGAGTGTGACTCCACTACAGAAAGAATGCTGTGCCTCAACATTGAGGCACCTATACACCATATCCCACAGGAAGAGAGCTTGCGGGTCATCACTGATCTGTTGCTATCCCAAGAGTGGGAGTGGGCAACCCCGTGCAGTGGATCATGAGTTATGCTAAACTAGCACTAACAGAGAACTTCTTCTCTTTTGAAGACCAAATCTACCTACAGCGCCATAGGACATCCATGGGGGGTACATTTGCGCCAAACATAGCCTGCCTCTTTGTGGGGTGGTTTGAGGGGAAGATCATTTGGACCAATAACCCGTTCAATGACGGTATCAACTTATGGCAGCCGTACATTGATGATATTCTGGTCATTTGGCACAGAGATGAAACAGCAATCATTACATGGCTCAACGGGAGGAATCCCTATATGAGATTCCCTATCATGGCAAATAGAAATAATGTATCCTTTCTCAACATCACTATCACAGCCAAGAGTGGCAGACTTACCAGCTCTCTGTACACTAAGCCCACAGACCGAAACAGCCTTCTGCATTTCAAGAGTGCTCACCCCCGGGCACTCAGAGAAAACCTGCCCATGGGGCAGTTTTTGCGTATCAGAAGAAATTGTTCTGATGTACGAGACTTTAAGAAAGAAACCATGACAATTACCAAAACAAGCATTTGCAATGCAATCGGTCTTGCCTTGGTGACCTTATATGTAATTAGCTATGCAGCACATTAGCCTGGGTGCTGAAACATCTACTGTTCTTTAACATGGAGGGAAAGTAAGCACCAAACTGCGTGACACGCCAGGTATGGGAACACATGGAGAGAAATACTGCCTTTCAGTGGGAAATGGTATAGTCCAAAGTTCTGTTTTTAATATAAAATCAGGGCCTTCGGTGGTCATATAACTGAAAATACAAGATTTGAAAAAAATATTATTGTCTACGGGTGCTCGTGGAAGACAAGTTTCTATGGCCTGGAATCTAGAGAATGCTAAAGTGATTCTGGTATTTTAGTGACCTCTGCTGGTCGTTTTCTATCAAGACAGTTAAATAGAGGCAGTTGAACAGCAAAACAAAAGTCCCTAAGCGGAAGAAGACAAGTCCTAGGGCTGATCTCCAGAGCCCACAAAGTACATACACACATAAGTATATACTAAAGTATATACAAGAGGTCTTGAATGCTCGACCTATAAATAAAGGGCAAAAAATACCCTGAGATTATCAAAAGAGCACGAAAATTGGCATGCAACATCCCTAGAGATGCCCTTCTAGAAACTAACACCAATGGACAACAAAGCCTTGATCTTCGTCAGCACCTACCACTCCTCGTCCAATACTATCAAGAAACTTGTGAACAAACACTGGTGCATTCTCTCACCAAACCAGTTGTCCTTCAGTAAACCATTTTTTTCATCCAAAGAAATAGAAGTATCTGTAGTGCCAGAGGCACTCCCATATATTGGGACCACATGATGACCTTTGACTACCATTGTTTTAATTGACTTTAGGTGTTTCTTGAATGTACAACATCATTTTTCCTGCATGTGCAGTTTTTCTTGAAGATTTCTTTCGTGTCTCCTTGTAGTTTTAGAGTGGGAGTGCTTTCACAGAGTAGAACAGCCCTGCCAGGAACAGAACGTGTGGGATGTGCATTTGAAAGCCTGAAAGTGGGAGAGGTGTGGAATGTACTTCTTGGTCTTGGAGTGCAGTGTTATATGCAGCGGTGCTCAAATGTGCATTATGTTGTACATTGGGAGATGAAGGGTGTAGTGCTATAGGCAGTGGTGCACAAATGTGCATTGTGTTGTACATTGGGAAGTATTATGAAGTTCTTATTATTGGCTTTGACATGCCCTCACGCCATCTTGAATTCTGACTCTGTCTAGCTTGAGCTTTTGCGCACACAGGAAGGTCTCAAGTTGTTTAGGCTATTCACGTTCAAAGGTGTTTTTGGAGATTGTTTTCTGTACTGTTGGAGACTTTCATAAGCTTCGTTAAGATAAGGGGCTGGAACATGTGAGAGCGCAGAAGGATACGTGAGAACTCTTTTGCCTTTGGAATGCTTACATGGAGAGTGGCCAACTCCAGTAAGTTTCCTTGGCGCAGAGGGGGGCCTCTTGGAAACTGCTAGTGCTTCGAGATTATAAAACTGGGGTTTGTTGACTTGGAAACCAGGATTTTGGAATCTGAATGGAGACGGACGCGTCTACTTCAGTGTAGCAGTGGTTATAATCATCTGAGGTGTTATTTTTGGTTATTGGCATTGTGATGTGTGAGTGTGTCTGTGTGCACATTCAAGACTTCTGTGGTTATAATCATCTGATGTAGTTAGTGTATATATCCTTCTGATTTCTTGCAGTGGACGTCCGTATTATTATCTGCTTGTATTTTATTCCATGCATTTTATTTCATGCATTTAACGGTTGCATTTGCCTACTTATAAGTGTGATAATATTGCTTGCACACATATGAGTTACTTACCTGTAACTACGGTTCTCCAGTATTGGTATCTTTCATAGATTCACATGCTTGAATCATCCCAGTCGTCGCAGTGGGAGTCCCATGGTATACATATAAAAGCAGTAGATAAAATTACCATAGGCTACCATGCAATGAAAAGTCAGTGCAATAGCCTATCCACCTTCTTTTGTAAAAGAACCAAATCCAACCAACAGCCAATCAGGCGACGGCACCCTCTAGAACAATCCCAAGAGAGGCTAGGTTCCTCAGATTTTCCAGCACAAGTGTGCAAGTATAAACCTTAGAGAATAAAGGAAGCCTCTCCGGGAGGAGGGTGGGTCGCATGTGAATCTATGAAAGATACCAATACTGGAGAACCGTAGTTACAGGTAAGTAACTCATTTTCTTCTCCAGTATTGGATCTTTCATAGATTCACATGCTTGAATCAGAGTAGCTAGCAGTCTCATAAACATGCATGTTTAGAAGTACCGTAATATAAACCTTTGTACCTTAGAGCATGGTGGGTTATAACATACATGTCAATAAAAAAAAACTATTTTTAAAAAAAATTAAAGAGATAGTACTTAACAACATATCAATCATATAAACATATATATAAATGTATATATCCGATAAGAACGAATACCTCTAAAAATAGAGGCCTACCTTATTGAAATAGATGACGCAGGACTGCCTGTCCCACTGCTGCCTCGCTATAAGTTGCCATGTCCAGGCAATAGTGCCGCGTGAAAGTATGAGCATTCTTCCAAGTAGGGGCAAGGCAAATCTTGTCTAGCGGGACACCAGCAAAAAGAGCAGCAGAAGACGACACTGCTCTTGTGGAGTGCGCCTTGGTTTTGGTTGTAAGCGGTTTACCCGCCTTTGAATGACAACTGAATGGTGGCAGCAATCCATCATGCCACAGTCCTTTTTGTAACAGCAGATCCTAGTTTAACAGGTCCATAGGATACTAGGAGTTGATCCGTTCTGCGCAGATGCTTTGTCCTTTGCAAATAAAACTTAAGGCATCTTTTTACATCTGAAGAGTGAAGAGATTTCTCCGCTGGAGATGAAGGATGCAGAAAAAAAGTGCGCAGAATTACAGGTTCATTAAGGTGAAACTGGGATGGCGCCTTTGGAATAAATTTAGGATTTGTCCGTAACATCACATACTCCTCTGTGAAACGTAAGTAAGGTTCTTTAATGGTGAAGGCCTGAATTTCACTTACTCTTCTGGCCGATGTAAGTGCGAGAAGCAAAGCTACTTTCCATGAGAGAAATTTGAGCTCTATCTTGTGGATCAGCTCAAAAGGTGGTTTCATTAACTGCAAGAGGACCACATTAAGACGCCATTCTGGTGGAGGAGGCCTAATAGGAGGAAAAGTTCTGAAAAGGCCTTTCATGAACTGTTTGATGAACAGAACAGCAGAACAAAGAGAAGAGGCGTCAGACGTCCTTCTATATCGAGAGATGGCTGCGAGGTGTACCCTTATTGAAGCATACGCCAGACCTGACCGTGCCAGCAATAAGAGATAAGGCAGGATTTTTTCTGGAGAAGAGTGAAGAGGGTGAGTATCATTGCGATGGCACCAAGAACAAAAACGTTTCCATTTCAGTCTATATGTTTTAGTAGTAGACTCAGCTCTTGCCCTGGACAAAATATCTTTACAATCCTGAGGGATAACTAAATCCTTGTACTCCTTGTACTCAGGTTCCAGGCATGCAATTGAAGAGAAGCTGGGTGCGGATGCAGGATCTGTTCCTTGTTCATCGTTAGCAGGGTGGTTGACAAAGGAAGGAGATAAGGATTGGATTGCGACAGCAGGAGCAGCTCCGTGAACCAGTGCTGACGAGGCCAACGTGGAGCAATGAGGATGAGTTGGCACGGTTCCCGTTTCATTTTCATCAACAGCCTGGAGATTAGAGAATATGGGGGAAAAGCGTACGCAAAGATTCCTGACCATCTTATCGAAAACGCATTCCCCCATGACCCTGTCTGAGGTTCCCTGCTGGCAAAGTACCAGCATTTCTGGTTCCCCTGAGACGCAAATAGGTCCAAGTTGGGTGTTCACCATTTTTGGAAGATGTGGTTGAGAACCGATTGATTGAGTTCCCACTCATCATTTGATTGACTCAACCTGCTCAAGGTGTCTGCTAGTTTGTTTTTTTATTCCTGGGAGATGCTCCGCTTTGATAGTTATATGATTTTGTAAAGTCCATTCCCATATCTTTTGAGCTTCCCAAGATAGGATCGGAGATCTTGTTCCTCCCTGCTTGTTCAGATAATGCATGCAGGTGGTATTGTCCGTGCGTATGAGGACTGAGGATGCTCTTATTCTTGGGAGGAATGACTGGAGGGCTAGAAAAATTGCCCGTAGTTCCAAAAAATTGATATGCATTTTGGAGAGAGAGAGACTCCATTTGCCGCTTATTTGGAGATCTTGCAGATGTGCTCCCCAACCTTCCAAAGATGCATCTGTTGTCAGGACAAACTCTGGAAGAGGAGAAAGGAATGACAGTCCCAGAGAGAGATTGCGAGGAGATTGCCACCAAAGAAGTTCATCCTTCATGATCGGAGTTATTCGAACCATGTCGTCGAATGACCCTGATATTTGAAGCCATTGGGCGTCCAACTGCTCTTGAAGTGGTCTCATCCTTAATCGAGCATGAGGTACCATGAGTAAGGCAGAAGACATCATCCAGAGAAAGAATTTGAGGAGACGTACAGAAGGGCACTTTCTTCTGTAAAGGTCGTGAGCCAGAGATAAGATGGTGATCATTCTTTCTGTTGACAAGTATACCTTGTCTTGTATAGTGTCCATTAGTGCTCCTAGAAACGTTAGCCGATGAGAAGGGGCCAGAATGGATTTTCGGAGATTGACTGCCAGCCCTAGAGAGCGGAATAGTTGCAGGCAGAAAGAGATGTCTTCTGAAGCCTGACGAAGAGAAGGGGCTTTCACCGGCCAATCGTCGAGGTATGGGAAGATCTGTAGGCCTTTCAGCCATAGGAATGCTGCCACGGGAGCAAGGCACTTGGTGAAAACCCGTGGAGCTGAGCAAAGGCCGAAGGGAAGGACCTTGAACTGATAATGCGCGCCTGCCACAGAGAAACGTAGAAATTTTCGATGTTTGGGGTGGATAGGGATATGGAAGTATGCGTCTTCCAAATCCAAGCTTGCTAAAAAATCCGAATGGTTCAGAAGTTGTAAAATCTCCTGAAGAGTAACCATGCGAAAGGATTTCTTCAACAGGTATTTGTTGAGTTTCCTGAGGTCTAAAATGGGATGCCATTCCCCCAAATTCTTTTTTATCAGGAAAAAGCGAGAGTAGAAACCTTTTCCTTTCTGAAAGAGTGGAACACGTTCTATTGCTCCTTTTTGAAGCATTATCAAAGCCTCCTTCTTTAACAACTGAAGATGGGGTGGTGTTGATCTTTGAGGCGGGTGATGAGGTGGCATTGTGGTAAACTCCAAGGTCTAAGGTATGGCCATACCTTATTATATCTAGGACCCATTTGTCTGATGTTATTTCTTGCCATTGATGCAGAAAATGAGAGAGGGGTTTTCTTCAGAGAATACAGAGGAGCGGCAGGCGGCGAAGCGTCGTCACTGTTTACGGCCCGAATCTCTGGGCTGAGCCTGTTGCTTTCGTCTAGGCTGTCTGGAGTAGGCCGCCTGTGGTGGTGCACGGTATTGCTGTTGCTGCTGGTAGGACGGCCGGTAAGAGGTGTAGGTTTGAGGCTGGTACCTTTGATAACTTTCTCGAAAAGAATAATTCCCTCTGCCCCGCGCTCCACGAAAGGGGGTCTTCCTATATTGGAGCGTTCCTAGAGCCTTAGCCGTGTCCGTATCTGTTTTGATGGTTTGCAAAGCGTCATCAATATGCTTGCCAAAGAGTGTTTCACCATCAAACGGCATATCCAATATTTTGCTCTGTACCTCAGGGCGAAACATAGTTGGTTTTAGCCAACCCTGGCGTCTCAGGACAGCGGCTCCAGCAAGCTGACGGAAAGCTAAAGAAGCAATATCCATGGAAGCATCAATAATTTCGGATGCTGACCTTTCTCCTACAAGCAGGTTTTTTCTTGCTTCCATCCTCGTCTTCTGGAAGGAGATCTAAGAATTGGGCAATGTCCGACCACATCTGTCGATCATACCTGGCTAAAATCGCAAGGGCGTTGGCAGCTCGAACAGTTGCTCCTGATGTGGTTGTGAACCTTTTCCCAATATTATCCAAGCGCCTCCCTTCTCTGTCAGGTGGAGCAGTAATGGGCGCCAGAGGGTTCCTTGATCTCCATTGTGCGGCCTGTGAAATAAGTCAGGCTTAGGATGACTTATTAGACATGCTGGAGCATCGTCCAGAGCCTTGTATTTCTTGTCAATTCTGGGCAAGACAGGGATAACTGTGGCTGGTGTCATAACTTTTAAGCCTTCTTCCCATATGTGGTCAACAATAGGTATAGACCTAACCGATTTTCTAGATAGGTCTTTAAAATCATAGAGGAAGCAGTCTGATTGCTTTACTGTTACGGATAGTTGGAAACGTGATGCTGCTCTCTCAATTAAAACCGCCGATGTCTTCTGGCGGAGACTCCATCATTTGTGGAGATGGAGACGCTGGTGTTGATATGACAGTCATCCCATTCATCTCCTGTTTGACCTTCCTTCTGAGGTTGAATAGCCTCAATTTCTCCCTCATCAGAGGTATCTGGATGTTGTTGCGGCCCACTAGTATCTCCCACCGGGGAGGATGCAGACACAGGTAAAGAGGTACAAGGTGGAGAAACCACAGCGGTGGTGGCTGCGGGGGTGGAGGATCAGGTGCTAAAGGAAAACATGGACGATAGTCTCGTAATAAATCTTGAAGGTCTTGTACCATTGCGACAGGAAGGTGGACCATAGGTTCAGAAACTGGCTCCATAAATTGCATTTTTGCATGAGGAGGGTGATATTCTTGTTGATAGTATCCTCCATAATCTTCGTCATCGTCTTCCTGATATTTAACATGCAATTGGGAAGGACCATCAGCGGGTCCAAACATCCCATCATCATCATCAGATTCCTCCAAGAATGTTGAAGGAGGCAAAGGAGAAACTAAAGCAGGATTTTGCAAAATTTGCCTCATTGACTTTTGTCGACAAGAACATCGTCGACTGATACATTGGCATAAGCTGCAAGGAAGATGGACGCTTACGACCAGGCGTGGGATACAGCGTCGTCAGCTTCGTCGACGGTAACGGCGTCTGCGTCGTCGACATGATAGAATAAGATGAAGCCGTCGTCGGCATCGTCGAAGAGATCGTCGTCGACGTGGTCGTAGTCGTCGACGGAACCACCGTCGTCGACGAGGATGCCGACGAAAAAGTTGTACTCGTCATCAGTGTTGCCGTCGACGATGAGGTCGACGGCGGTGCAGCAATCGTCGTCAGCGTCGTCAACGGGACCGCCGTCTAATCCGTCTCCGGCGATGGAGATTTTTTCGACGATGAGGAAGGAGAAACTTGTTTAGAGGATGGTTTTTCTGTCAACGGTGATCCTAAAGCTTCTTAGAGACAGATATTTTCATGGAATGGATAGAAGAATATTTATCTTTTTTTATGGCTTTTCTACTCAGTAGGAAATGGAAGCTTTCCTTTTTGTGAGGTACCTTCCTCTTCACGACAAGACCTTTTTGATGTCTTTTTCTTGGAAACTTCAGGAGATTCAAGAGATCTCTCTCTCCTTTTAGGCGTTTCCTTTGAAGCCAGTGAGGTAGAGCTCTCCTCATCCTCAGAGAGAACATCAGATTTTGACTTAAGTTTTTGTAGCCAAATCAATAATCTACCCTCCCTATCCTTGATGGTTTTTGTAGAGAAGGTTCTAGAGATTTTGCAGTCTTTTACCTTGTGTTGAGGGTAAAGGCAGTAGATGCAGCTCTTATGTGGATCCTCCGCATGCAGCCCCTTTTTCCCACATGATCCACACGACCTGAAGAGACCTTTCTTTGAAGATTCAGACATATTTGAAGAGAATACGGCTAGAAAACTGGAAAACCAGAGAAAATTGAGCAGAGCTCAGGGAGACTCCCTTACACACAACGTGCGGTAGAAAATCTGAGGAACCTAGCCTCTCTTGGGATTGTTCTAGAGGGTGCCGTCGCCTGATTGGCTGTTGGTTGGATTTGGTTCTTTTTACAAAAGAAGGTGGATAGGCTATTGCACTGACTTTTCATTGCATGGTAGCCTATGGTAATTCTATCTACTGCTTTTATATGTATACCATGGGACTCCCACTGCGACGACAGGGATGATTCAAGCATGTGAATCTATGAAAGATCCAATACTGGAGAAATATATATATACACACACACATTTGAATATTGTTCATTTGACATCTGGGAAAGCCTTTTTGTTAGCGAGTGTTGCACAAATAAAACCCCATGCTTTATTCTGAAAACAGTCTTTTGATGTGTCTCATTTTATAGGAGAGAAATCCCTTTCCAGGTGTTTTTATTACTTCGCCGTGTTTATGCCTCCATGTGAAGGGCGGTATTTTCTATTATTTGGGTGGGCGAAGCAATACAGTGTCAGAGACAGACTGGTCATAGCAACACATGGCAAAGAGCACCGGAACTAGAAACTACACTTTGAAACCTCCCTCAGGTGATAGGTCCCTGGCCTTGCGGAAACTGTTCAGTATGCCCACTCACCAAACAGTCAAAAACACTAGACCTAGGCCTCCCAACACCTTGAGAGCAGAGAACACACATGACTTGAAAAAGCAATAATGTAGTCTAGGCGTGGCACATAACCTCCTTCTTGATAAGTGTCTTCTAGTAGAGGGAAACTTTTTTGTTGATTGTGAAGGTACACAGTTATCGAAACAAGAACAAGGCAAAAGTAAAAGAAAATGCAATGCTTAAAATTGTGTGGGAGCATAGGGTGTTGTGGGGGTTGGTGAACTGAAGGAGGTGCAAGGATGTGCATTCAGAGAGAGTGAAAAGAGGGTGATAAGAGTAAAGACAAAGAGTAAGATATGTAGAGGAAATGTGGAGAGAAAAAGGGCGTTCAACCAAATTTCCGGTAGGTTGGCACACAATGAGAATTACAGAAATGTAGTTCACTATTAAGACACACTATTACACAGGCCTTGCCCCTTTTAGAAGCACCCTACTTTTTGCATTCAACTTACAGCCCTGGGTGAAACTAAAGGAACATATCAAGTTGTACTGTGGTATTTGCAGAGCTTTAAGTCGGTCAGGTCCCTTCGGGTCTCAGGCCCGGTAGTAATTAAAAACATGCACTAAAACAGGCCCCTATCAGTCCTTATATTTATGTCCTTAACTGTACTGGCAAAAACACTTATCGATTTCCGAACAATGAATGTAAAAAAGAAATGTTATGGTAGCCCATGTCAGCAATTTAGTTTCAGTTTATATTTCATATTTTACTTAATTAATAAGTTACTTACCTTTGGTAAAACCTTATCTGGTGGAGACAAGTTCTAGCTGCAGGTGCCTTACCTTTGAATTATCTCCACATGCCAGACTGGATCCGGAAAAGTTTCTACAGCAGTACCTCTGAGCATCGGTAAAGCGTGTTGAGCGACTCCGTAGCAACATCTTCCACCGGACAGGACGCCAGCAGTCCATATAAGCCCTCCCATGGCATGCTGACATCAGTTTCTTCCGTGACCACTTTCCGTACTAGAACACAGAGCCACTTATTGAAACTGCTAGGAAACAGTGTGTCGAAAAATAATTTTCTTTTTGTAAAACGTTTGTTTTAATAAGTTCTTTTTTTTTTTTTTAAACAGAAAGGCAAGAGAATGCCAGAAGTGATATGGAAAAGGAAAGGGCAACCCAGTTCGCAGAGCAGGAAGGAGGGTGGGTCGGTAAGGAATCTGCAACTAGATTCTGTCTCACAACAGCGGTCATTGGCTGAGATATGATAACGGCGGGCCGGCAACAGCTATATGGTACAGCATAAAAGAATAGAGGGATTGGAAGATATCATACACCCCAGAAAAAGAAAAGCAATCGGACATAAAACACTAGCGACTGAATGGTGACAAGCCGGCGGTTGAGAGATGACCGAAGGGGAAAATAGCAGGTGAAAAACAACCCACTAGAATAGAGCAACGAAGACCACTATCTGAGACTGTAAAAGAGCAAGTTGAACAAAGGCCCACACAGGGGAGGCCTATTCAGGCAACCAGTCTCCATCTTAAAAGAAAGAATATCAGACAGAAAGGAGGGGAGGCTGGCTGAAGCCGTGGAGAAAGAGAGAATAATAAGAGTGGGCAGTGGCGGCTGGCATGTAAGGAGGGTGGTGAGGCAAAAATAAAAGTGAAAAAATAATCCCACTTACCTTGTATGCGTGACGTCCTCCTCCCTGCTTGGGTCTCCAGGCAGGCAGGCTCCAGGAACCTGCATTAACCAATCCTGGTGCTGCTCTCATGCTGCATGAGAGCAGGCCAGGATTGGAGGGAGTGGCCTCTCTCACCGCTCAAGAGGGCACTGGAGCCCTATGCTGTTTCTAACCCAGCTGTCTAGGACAGCTGGTTTAGAGAGGCTTAAACTGTGCATGTCTGGCTTGCCGACGCAAGACAGACGGCCAAAAAGACATGCATACTTTAAACCTAAGTGTCCTGCCTATAACTGCTTTCTGCTGCTGCCTAAGAAAGCTGCCCCCCCCCCCAATCCCGACGCTCAGCTCAAGACAGGGTTTTGAAAAATAAAATGTATTTTTCGATCCCTGGTGCATTTTTTTTCTGGGGCAACGCTCCTCTGCCTGATCAGAGAAGCCGCCTCTGAGTGTGGGAAGACCAACACAACAAGCAGAGGTCCACAACCAATCAGTATAAGAACTGGAGTAACAGACTGAGTGGCAGCTGACACAGCATATCAAGGGCGGAGGCCACATAAGAAATGTGTTTATAGAAGACAGGACTCATAAAAGGGCCAGAAGGTATCATTGAAGAACAGCAAGAAACCCATAGTATACCACGACTACAGAGGAGAAATAACCTCACCTCTTACAGAGGAAGAGAAGGGAGAGAAAGAGAAACATCCACAAGCAGAGAGAAATCTCCAGTATTGACGGGACAACCTATGTCCAGTCAACAATCCCTGTGACATCAAAAGTTAGGATCCGAGTATCACCTGAGAGCGTTATTGTCCTCACTCATGAGGCCAAGGGATAACGAACCCCCAAGGAGTTGGAACTTTATCCTCGCTCACGAGAAGTGAAGGAAAGTTCCCGGAAGAATCCGAAAGGAATACCAAACCTCCGCACAAACCAACCCAAGAGAGGGTGGCCAAGGAACACACGTTCAAGAAGAACAACCAGTTCAGTAACTAAATGTTGGGGCTGGTATAGGAAGTGTCATGAAAATGTTTCCAACAAAGCACAAAAAACATTGCCCAAAAGCAAAAAGAATAACAGCTTCATGCAGGACAGAAGTAGAGTGAAAACAGACCACGCAGTGGCATAGAAGAGAAAGAGTTGGCAGAGTAGACCACCCATGTCAAGAAACGGACAAAGTACATCCACAAGGAACCTTGAGAGAAATTGAAATGACAAGAGTCCTTTGTACTCGTGCATAATGGGAACTAGCACAAAGAGGCGCTAAGCTGGAAAGAAAAGAAAGAACGAACATCACCTAGGGCAGGAGTGGACAATGTACACTAGGTCAAGAAGTATGCCCTCTTCCCTTGCGTCTGCTAGGAAAGAAGGGCACCAGATAAAGTGTACGGAAAAGACCCCCGGCTAATGAGGAGAATGCACTCAACAAAATGGGGAGGTGGGCAGGAGCAAGGAGAAACCCCTTACACCATCCTACCAAAGCACACAAGTGACGTCTCCTGTAACGGCTACCAAAGTGCCAGAACATATGGAGGAATGCCCGTAGGGCATACCGACTAAGTACCCTGGGGGACAGGGAACAAGGCAACAGTGCATCTGCACAAGACAAGCAGAATACCCCAACGGAATCTTGTTAGAAAAAAACAAAAGAACACCTTGCATCAACAGGCGTGGAAGCCTAAAAGGGCCATAAAACCATATATGCCCCAATAACGGGGATCATAACTGGTCACTGACAGGTCAGGAAGTAATATAAAATACCTGCAGGACGCAGGAGCACCTCACCGGGTGCCATTCATAGATGCAGTGTGAAAGAAAAAGGCCAATGGCACCGTTCCAAAATGGGTCAGATGTAAAAGAAAAGCCAGGTGACCATACCTCGTACAAGCAGTGTACAGTTGAAAGAGGAGAAGACGGTGTAACATGCAAGGCTTAAGTTAAGATTTCACTCCACCCCGACAATCCCGAAAACTGTGTAAAGCGGAGTCAGCTTGAGCACCAAGCCGATGTTGACCATCGAAAGGCATGTCCACTATGGTAGATTGACAGCCTCTGAAAAACCAGAGGTGAGTAGCCAGGCACGCCGGTGAAGAGCTACCAAAAGAGCCAAGGCTCGCCCGACAGAACTGTGGTATCCATGCCACAGCAAATCAGCAATTTAGCCGCCCGACGACCATCCTGAAGCAGCTGAGTGTGTCCAGGGTGTCATCAGGGACGGAGGGGAGAAGGTGAGAAACCGAATCCCACAACACGCAAGATAAACGGCCCAGAACACAAGTGGTATTAAGGGACCATAAAGCAGAACTGGAGGCAGAAAAGATATATCTACCAAGAGCATCTAGACTCTTAGACTCCCTGTCTGGAGGGACGTCAGGCAGGGTGCCGATGTCGGGGGAGGCTGTAGCAGCCTGAACCACAAAGCTGCACAGAGTAGGGTGTTAAAAGAGGCAGATCGGGTTTAGCCCAAAAGAATATCAAAGAGGGCTTCACTGAAGAGCACAGGCTCAGCCCCCATCTGGCCCTGATGAAGCATCTAAATAAGGGGATCAATGACCACCTCTACAGAAGGAAAGCTGCAGCTCCCGAACCGCAGAAACTCTCCGCAGAAGCTCAGAAAAAGCAGAGCTAGCCTTAGTAGCCAGGCTAGAAAGAGAAAAGAAGCCCAGGGATGGGGAAGAGTCAAGCCCACTAGACTAACCAAGGTCAGACACCCAATGAAACTAGAGGAGACTAAGCAGTGTCACCTTTCTCATCATAGACATCACCAAAATACTAGTCTCCCGGGGGAAAACAGCAGGGGGCTCATCTGAAAATGGAGGAAGGTAACCCGAAAATAATTTTCCTGTCGCTGCACCCGACGTCGTCGAAGGGGAGAGACACAGTAGCGCTGATCGGAGCTGTCGACACAGACGTTGGAGCCAGCCGATCCAACACTGCTGTCACAGGTAGGAACCCCAAAGGGCTGTGCACCGGAGTTGATGCGGATTTGATCACTGATCCAGAGGGCCTCACTGATGCCGAGGGAGGTCCCGCTGGCGTGGAGTCAGTCAAGGCTCCTCCGGCCTCCTTGGGGCAGAGAACCGCCCCAGAGGGAGGAAGAAAACCAAAAATAGCATGAAGGGTGAGAAAATAGTCTCATCTGATCCAGAGTACCCTCAGCACTGGGGAATACCGGAAGGCACGTGGTAGACTCTCGCTTCGACCCTGCAACTGGAGGAATTGGAGGCATGTCAGAAACACCGCGCGTACGCCGCAAAGTCAGGGAAACCTGCGACTTTGACCGTCTATGGCGTGACCAGTCGACAAAGAAGACAAAGGACTCTGGGAGCTGGCCCTCAAGCGGTCCTTGGAGGATGAAGACTGCAACTGACGAGGGACCTTCGACCACCGCCCCGCCAAAAGTGTCATGTGGCGCTCCTGCAACACGACGACCGGAGCTGAAGACATGAACTGCACCCTTCTGAGTCACAGTGCATGACTAGACACCACATGCAAACAGAATGAGGGTGCAGGGCCAACACAGTCATCCACATGACCCTGAGGACATCCAGAATAAGGCACACTGTCGTCGTCGACAAATGTCGAGATAGCCCAAAATGGCCAGAGGTACTGCTCTCTGGATCCCCGCGGAAAGGAATAAACTGGTGTCGGCGCATCAGGGGAGGGCTTATATGGACTCTGTCGACGTCACATCCGGTGGATGTTGTCGCTACGGAGTTGCTCAATGCTCTCTACCGACGCACAGATGTACTGCTGTAGAAGGTTTTCTGGATCCAGTATGGCGCAGGGGGATAATTTAAAGGTAAGGAATCTGCAGCTAGATGTCTCCATCAGATCTTTCATTCCTTAAGGCTGTTCGCTATTTCCAGGATGTTGTGTTTCTGTATTTTTCTATTTGTGCACAATGTTATTATGCATACAGTGAACTAAGACTCCCTTAAGTGTCTATAAATGATCATAATTGAGAGCTTTGGAGCTGAGGCAGAAGGCAGTGAGAGTTTCTCACAGTGCCCGTCAGTGATTGAGACACTCTGAAGGCCAGTACCCTTTTCACAGACCTCAATAATGTGTCCGTCTCAGAATTGAAAAAGTTTCAATATTATTTACAACAAAATCATTGTTCTTTTTCATTTGTCTTAAATAGCTTACAACCATTGATAAAGCAAATACTCCAGGCTGGTTTTAGGTGCATATCAGTTGCTGTATTATACACCTGGAGGCAATACTGGTAAAGTAGCACACTATGGGAATCACAGAAATTTAGTTGCATATTTAAGCCACGCGCTGAACTACATTGCCCCTTTTGTAGATCTGGCTGACCCAGATCTCATGAAGCCAAAGTAGATAAAGAGCAGTCCTGTGCAAAAGGGAAAAACAATTCATGAGGGTGTGCATCCATAGTAAGGGTATCTGCCACTCTGTAGCTCAGAACAACAAATACATTAGACTCTGTTTGCAGAAAGTCAATTAGTCCCACTCAATGCCAATCATTAGTATTATATGCGTCTCTAGGACTCTTCCTCAATAACGGTAAAACTCACTTAAAAAAAAATAGCATGACATTTGCTCCTGTATAAAAAAAAACATAATAGATGTCACAACTTTTGACGTACCTGAAACAACAGGTGATGGTGTTTGAGGTAGAGCTGGTGAGTTCCCATTGTTAGCCTTGCTGGAAAAAGACATTTGAAAATTGTTACCGGTTACAATTGGTTCTTGTACGAGATCAGTCTTGCACCCTGTAGGAGTGGATTTCAGAATGACTGTGTGTTTATTTGAATTATTTAAGTGTGCAGGCTCTGAAATTGATGGAGATATATTCTGCAACCTGGTGACCTCTACAACAATGTTCTGGGAGTTGACAGGCTTGGTAGTGTCCGTGGGAGATTTTCTCACATTGACACCCTTTGCACTTGCATTCTTTGGGACAACAGAGATATCAACATCAGGAGTAACGCTCGGCATACTAACTCCTTTTTTTACCCGTGGGTTCTGTGCTTTAACAGTTTTGGACAAACTTGGAAGCCCTTTACGAGATAATTTCTGCACAGTGACACTGTTTGTTACACGGTTCTGTTTACGGGCACCCTTTGGCAATGCTGGTGCAGTGTTCTGATGACTGCCACCAACACCACCTGTATTTTGAGGCCTTCCGTTTCTAGACATTGCTTGGGGAATTCTAGGCATTGCCACAGTTGATTTCTGCAATTTTGTACCTTTCATACATATATTTTGCAACCTTACAGTTTTAGTCACTGGCGGGGAAGGTTGTTGCAGATTTGCAGTCTTCATATCTGCATTATGCAGTTTTTTAATTTTAACTTTCTTACAAACTAATTTTAGTCCATTTGTATCAGTCAGTTTCTCATTACGTGGTCTCCCAATCTTAGGCTTGCATTTATGAGATTTCTCTTCATTGTCACCCATAAACTTCTGCAGGTTGAGCCCCTTAGTAGCTGCAGTGGTGGCTGACGGCATATTCTGCACATTGGTGGTACCTTTTATGCATGATGCGACAGAGAGCATAGGAGAAACCGGCTGTTGAGAGACTATAGCCTTCCTTCCATTGAGTGACTTGGGCCTCTTTGAATCCTGCTTGGTCACCTTGCTCATTTTACGTTTCCTGCCCACAGTGGCTTCCTCTTTTGTGGAGCAAACATCTTGTTTTAATTCTGTAAGAGTAAAGCATACAATTTAGGGGATTATAGAACCATGGCTATACAGCAGCAGCAACAGTTTATCCATTATATTCCAATATATTTTTACCATAATTGTATATTCTTAATGAACAAGTTACTTACCTTCGGTAATGCCTTATTTGGTAGAGATTATATCTAGATGCAGATTTTTTACCTTTGAATTTCCCAGGCGCTGGGATCCGGAAGATTTTTCGAGCAGTACCCCTGCGCACCGGTTGGTGGAGTCGATCTGCCCTGCATCAGTCGTTGTCTTCAGCGCCAGAGTGATGTTGCAGTACCTATATAGGCGTGACCCAGGAGCGATGACGTCAGTTACTTTTTAACAACTTTCCATACTAGAAGAGTGGAGCCATAAAAGTTCACTGACACTGATGTGTCCAACTTAGGGCCCTAAAAGAGATCAGCCCGACACTAGAAATCTGTCCGCAGAGTGGGGAGGATGGATGGGTTGGTAAGGAATCTGCGGCTCAATATAGTCTCTACCAGATAAAGAGTTACTGAAGGTAACTAACTTGTTCATCTGATAGAGACTTCTAGCTGCATATTCCTTACCTTTGAATAGATACCCAAGCAATACCATCCTCGGAGGAGGGTCTGTGGACAAATTTTAACTAGAAAGTCCTGCAGGACAGAACAGGCGAACTGCCAATGCCTGCGGACCAGTCTGTCCAGGCAATACATTTTAGTAAATGTGTGCAGGGATGACCACGTTGCTGCCTGACAGATATCCAGGACCGGAACTCAGCGTGCTAATAGGCTGGAATTACAGCTATAGCTCTTGCGGAATGAGCTCGTAAGATTTCAGGGGGCTGCTTCTTTGACAATGCTTAGCAGATCTTGATGCAAAGTAGGACCCATCAAAAGACTGTGCGCTTCTGGCACCACCCAACCTTTCTTTGCTCCAACATACCCCACAAAGAGACGGTCATCCACCCGGAACTCTCGTGCGCAATCAAGGTAGAACGACAACGCTCTTTTTGGGTCCAGACACAGGAGTCGCTCCTCTTCTTTGGAAGGATGTGGAGGAGCACAGAAGGTGGGCAAGGTGACAGATTGACCCATATGAAATGTTGTGACCACTTTTGGCAAGAAAGAGGCCCTAGTGCAAAGCACCAATTTGTCAGGGTAATCCGAGAAAAACAGCCTGGAGCTGGCTCACCCACTGGGCAGATGTAATTGAATAAAAGGAAGGCTATTTTAATAATGAGTAGCTGGAGGGGATAATTGTGAAGGCACTCGAAAGGAGCACACATCGAGAATGTGAGCCAGATGAAGGTCCCACTGAAGCATAATACCAGGAGAAGGAGGTGACCTAGGTACAAGGACCTTCAAAAGTATATTTAGAATAGTAGACTTAAATAAAGAGTATTGGTCAAGCAGCTGCAAGAAGTTAGACAGAGCAAAAAGATTACCCTTCAGAGTGCCCAAATGAGAGCCCTGCTGGGAAAGGGTAAAAACAAAAAGCAAAATATCAGAAAGGGAGGCAGAAAGTGGATCAATGGTCTTTTCTGTACAATATGATAGAAATCGCTTCCAACAGCAGAAATATACTGTCTTGGTGGAGGAATGTCTGGCTGCCACCAAGAATTCGGGAGGAATGTTGAAAGCCATCAACTGCAGCTGCTCAATCGCCACGCAAGAAGGCGGAAAGTTGACAGGTTCGGGTGGAGAACCCTCTCCTGCTGATGTGACAGAAGATCCTCCCAAAGGGGCAGCTTGATTGGAGGATAGATGGCCATGCTCAGTAGCTCAAGATACCAGATCTTCGTGCCCAGTCCGGAGCCACGAGGATGACTTGTGCCTGCTTAAGACGCCACTCGTGATTCACTAGGCATCGATGGCTGAGCTTGTCTGCGCTGGCGTTCAGGGAACCTGCCAGGTGTTGAACCACCAACGAAATGCTCTGCTGTTCCAGTCATGACCAGAGATGCAGAGCCTCTTGACAAAGGGTCCACAACCCCACCTTGCCCTGTTTGTTGCCGTACCACATGGTGGTGGTGTTGTCGGTGAACACGGGCACCAGCCTTCACTTGATGGAGGTTAGAAAGGATTCCAATGCCAATCGAATTACTCGGAGCTCCAACAGGTTGATTTGGAGTTGAATTCCGCCAGAGACTAGAGTCCTCTGATCTCCACCTCTCCTAGATGGCAGTCCCATCCCAGGAGTGACACATCTGTCATTACTGTGAGATTTGGTTGGGGAAGGGAGAGGGGTCTGCATCTGACCCAATCGGGGTTTGTTAGCCACCACTGCAAATCCTCTGCAGTCCCCTCCGAGATCTGGAACAGTTCGGAGAGATTACGCTAATGCTGCGCCCACTGGAACTTCAGGTCTCACTGCAGAGCCTGGCATGCATGACCAGTAGGATGCAGGAGGCCATGAGGCCCAGCAGCCTCAGAGTCAGTCTAACCAAAATCCAGGATAGAGGCTGAAACATCGGTATTATGGCCTGAATATCCTGGACTCACTGCTAGGGAGGATAAGCCCGAAACTACACTGTGCCCAGCTCCGATGAAAGGAAGTGTCTGAGAGGGAGTCAGGTGTGACTTTGGCACGTTGATAATTAACCCCAGCAAATGCAGGTGGTCAGCCGTAGCCTGGGGGTGGGAGACGACAGCCTGGGGCTAGCCCACCTTCAACAGCCAGTCGTCAAAATAGGGGAAGATTGACACCCCTAATCTCTGCAGGTGAGCTACAACCACCGCCATCACTATTGTGAACACCCGAGGGGCGCTGGTAAGGCCAAAATGGAGCACTGTGAACTGAAAGTGCTTGTGGCCTACCGAAAACCGCAGATAACGCCTATGGGCAGGCAGGACAGGGATATGGAAATAAGCCTCCTGCAAGTCCAACGCTACCACCCAGTCTTCTAGATCCAGAGCAGACAAGACCTGAGCTAGCATGAGCATCTTGAATTTCTCCTTTTTGAGGAAGAAGTTGAGGGCTCAGTGTTCTAGGATAGGACTTCTGGCCCCAGAACCCTCTCTATAGCTCCCTTGCCAAGAGCCATGAATTCTTTGCAGAGCAAGGACAAATGATCCTTCAACAGCGGGCCGTAAGATGGAGGCATTGAGGGAGGAGTGGTCTTGAAGAGGAGGGAGCAGCCCCTTCAGATGATCTGCAAAACCCACCTGTCCGATGTTATGGACTGCCAGTGGTGGAGGTGATGGCGGACCCTGCCACTAACTGGACGCCCATGATCTAAAAAGGCCAGATTAGGAAGGTTTGGAGGCTGCCGCGGCCGGGAGTGTAGTGGCTGGATCAGACCACTGGCTAACCGACTTACAAGGCAGGTAGCAACTGTTCCCTTGTCCACTTAGAGGCTTAGAAGCGTACCTGGCTCAGTGGCTGGGATAGGGTTGGCGCAGTTGAAAACCCCTTCCGTAGGCGCAAAAGGCAGACTGGGGATGACGTGGGCAGCCGAGAGGCCCAAGGACTTGGCTGTAGCTCAAGCACAGAGTCTGCCTTGTCTCCGTAGATATGAGTGCCATCAAAGGGCTTGTCCATAAGTGAAGCTTGGACATCACCCTAGAAGCCAGTCATTCTCAGCCAGGTGTGGCGCCTTAGGGCCACCGTCAAGGAAACTGCTCTGCCCAGCGAGTCGGTCATGTCCAGACCACAACAGATCATGAACTTTGCTGCGTCTCTCCCGTCTGTAACGGCTTGGGAGAAGACGGCCCATGCCTCCTCCGGGACCTGTGGCAGCACTTGTGCAACCTTGTCCAACAGTGTGTGGGAATAACGGCCCAATAGGCATGCGGTGTACACAGACCACGCCAGGCTGGCGGAAGAAAACATTTTCATCACCAAGGAGTCCTGCCTCTTGAATTTCCTGTCCGGGGGGGGTGCGGTAGGGAATGCGCCCTGGGATGTTGAAGCTTGGACCACCAAGCTCTACAGGGTAGGGTGTTGAGTGAGAAAGTTTGGGCCACCAGGAGTGGGGTGGTGGCGACGGCAATCATCCTATTCACAGGCGCTCCTGTGATGGGTTTGGACTAGGTTCCAAGAAGAACATCCGTGAGGGCCTCATTGAATGGGTGTTTGGTCAAGGACCTCAGCCGCTCTTCTCATCAACATAGCATAAGAAGCTCCCTCCTCTGTAGCCACGGTAGGGGGAGAAAGCATGCCTGGATCTGGAGAGATATCCAGTCCACTGGCATCATCCAGTTACTCACACCAGTCCAATTGGCTGGTATTCTAAAGGGTTCAGCGACCCTTCTCACTCATCCCCGAGGCCTAGCCCGTAGGAATAGGGCTCAGGATCAGATCTAGGACCCCAAGGTCCTGCCAGCGTCGGAGGATACGGTTCCGGCTCTGTGTTGGATTCAGGATGATAATGTGGGTGGCGCCGCCGCTGGCGATGGGAGCGTCAGCAACGAGACCAGGGTCAGCGAAGGTTGAGATAGCTCAATTGGCGCCGGCACGGATCCATTATCGGATCCACAGGGGCCCACTGGAGCCAGAGCCACTAGCGCAAAACCAGATTGAGCCCACCCCCGCAGGGCCCGAAGGGTCCTCGACGGGGTCGGGCTGTCCAAATATGAGACGCAGGGCCTCATAAAACTCTAAGTTGGGCAGGGCTTGCTCCAACTCCCAGATATTCGGGGAGGCGCGGAGCTGATTTAGGCACAGGCTCCGAAGAACCAAGTCTCGGATGATGATGCTACTTCGACGCGTCAGCCGAAGGATGAGAAGTCGAAGAGCGCTTCGACTTCTTACTCTTTGTGTCACTTACCTAAATGTCCCGATGATCTCGAATGGGCCGAAGAGGACTTTGGACTTAGTAAACAATCCCAAGACCTTCCTCTCATCCGGGACCTTAACTTCCGCGGAGCTGCGTGCCGGGCCACTAGAAGTTTCAGGGACCGCTCCCTCAAAGCCGTGGGCGGCATGGCCCGGCAATCGGAGCACAACTTGGTGTTATGGTCGCGCTCCAGGGACCACAGGCAGACAAGGTGCAGATCAGTCACTAACATCACCCGGTGACAGGCTATACAGGGCTTAAAATCTGTCCTACATGTCGTCATCCTTGACACACCAGGAGTAAACCTCCAAAAACAGTCAACAGAAAGTTGCAAAACTCCTATAAAAAAAAATGACAGAAGGGGGCGTGGCCAAGATGACAGCGGGAGCAGTAGCGTAGGTGCGAGCTCCATCCCGGCGCCGTAATTCTTCTGGGTAAAACGGAGATATGTAAACCCCTCGCCTCACTGTGGCTGTCGCCCGGCTCAGCCTTTACCTTGATGCTGCTCCTGAGAGACTGGGACCACCAGAGCGAGCTCTCTGCCATGTCAGCATAAGTGATGCGAAGCTGCGCCGCTCACAGTACGAGCCACGACTGACAAGGCATGCCGCCCTGTCTCCAGTGGATCGACTGGAGACTCCCCTCCGTGGCAGAGAGGTGGAGTACGTCGTTGGTCTGGTGCGGCCCGAGGCACCAGGAGGAGTGCTGAGGATCAGTTATGAACAGATGTGACTGCGACGGGAGCAGTGAGTCGGCCCCTCCCCCCCGCCTCGCTGTGGTTGCAGTGGGCCTTGAGGCCTATATCTCAACCACGGCCTTGTCCCTGCACTGAATGGAGGCCTCCTGCGGTGTGCAATGGGAGTCAGACTCTTACCTTTTTTGACCTGAAACAACTTGCCATGTGAGACGAGCCCCGAGCCCCATCCCTACCAGAAGGAGATCGTGAGACCCTGCCCCCATTACCATTCACCCTGAAGGCCCGGCTGCCTGTGCCTTCCCTGCCCCCCCACTACACGCTGGACATCATATTTCTGGACAACTGAGCCCCCGGCTTACCTAGACGGCATTTGCAAGTGTGGGCTCCCTCCGGGTGCCCTCTAAATCTGTGAGGGAGCTTGCTGAACCGCTCCCGACAAACTTTGGATGACATTCTGCACGGACATACTGGCAGGTGCGTATTAGTGGGCCACATGATTGGGGCAGGTGTCCTGTGCCAGCGAAAGGGGATTGCGGACTGCAATGGTAAGTCGGACTGCCCCCTCCTTTCCCTGTTGCAGACCCACCACTGGATTCACTGTTGGAGGTGAGTGGCCGCACTGAAGGACGTCAAGTCTGGGGATGATGACGAAGTCTCCACACTTGACTGCCACTCTGCCTGTGGGGGACTGCTGATCTTAGGGGCCCATATACTGGAAATGTGTCCGTCCGCCAAACAGGAGGGCCCTTGCAGAGACTTGGCACGAGGGGCTTGGCTTCTGGCTATATGCTGTTTCGATCCTGTGACGCTGGGGTGTGCGTGCTATGGCAGTGTGCGACCATCTCGCTTCACACGGGGTGCCTCCGCGACGATCTATGGGGCAGTCACTACCCCACCACCTGACACGACAGGAGCTTGGAGGGGGGTTTTGTGGAGCAGCGCTGGCGTGAGGTGAGGGAAGGACACTACAACCTGTGAAATGCGGCAGATGGCTCGTGGGCTTCTTTCCACACCCCTCATCTACCTCTGAAGGCGTCATGATGGTGCGACCAAAAAGTTCCAAACTAGGGGACACCCAACAGCATTTTTCCCTGTTTGGGGCTGTGACTGCCTCAACGGGGGTGCTCCTCAATACTGACCTTGTGCTACAAGACACTAATGCTAAGTTTGCCAAACTTCTTTCTGCTGTACATGGTCTGAAGACAACCCTAGAACCAAAACATGGCACTCTGATCATCGATATAGGCTAATGGCTCCTCCATTAGAGCGGAGGAGCGTCGCCCCACTGCTTTCTCGCAGTGCGAGAAGCAGAAACATTAAATGGTTTTTTAAATACCATTTTATGTTTCTGCTTCTCGCATTGCGAGAAAGCAGAAGGGTATGCCTGGTTGGGGGCGGTCGGGGAGGCGTGGCTTGCCCAATGCTGTGGGCCCTGACTGTTTGGTCATGCGCACTCTGCCTTTTCTCTATGTAGGCTGCATGCAGCCTACATAGAGAAAATGGCCTCCCCATAGGGTGGGCGCTGTCCCCACCAATCACAACGCTGCAATTGCAGCATTGTGATTGGCTTAGGGGAGGGAGGCTGCCTGTGGCTGCTTCCTGTTGGGAAAACGCTGGACCCGGCCAGGAGCGGAGGCGGCGCGGGACCCGGTAAGGTACGTTTTTTTACATTTTAATTACCTCCCCCCCCGCAACCCGCGTGACCCCCCATCGCCCCCCCCCAACCCGCGAGTCATGCTGGCAGTGACTGGAAGCACAGACTCTGGCAGATGGGGCTTAAATATGCACTGATTTTTTCAGCTAAACTTTAACTCATGGATGATGACAAGGTGCTAATTTTTAAATCGGCTCATGAGGCCTGGGACTTTTTGGAATCTAAAGGGGAGCATCCTCCATAGAACCGACCGTACACTAAGGAGGGCTGGACACTGCACAAAATCGGCACCGATCGTCCAGCAAGTCCCGCTCCCGCCCTTCTCGAGGAGAGAGCCCAAGTAGTGGCAGCACTGGTGCGAGTGCGATCCCCTGGCTCTGGCACCGGCACTGAAGCCTTAGATGCCTCGGAGAAACACTCACTGGATGGCTCCCTTCCAGAAGAGATCCCGGAGACCCTAAGGAGGGATCCTGAGGTCACCCCGATAACAACTGAGCCGCTCTGATAACTTCGTTGTTCTCATATCCCACCCCCCTTTTTCTGGTTGTAGGGGTGGGGAAATGCTATTGATGCAATGATTACTTCAGATTCTACTGCTGTGATTTTGACATGCCATGGTGGCGGGACGAGGTGGGTTCTCCATTGGTAGTGGGCTAAAGGACACTGTGGTTCTTCTTGCTACATACTATGGTTGCCACTTACTACCCCACACCGTCCGCAGGAATTTTTCTTTGTCTGTTCTACACACTTTGTAGGGTTTGTGGAAGAATGATGCACTGTTGTAGGGTTTGTGGAAGGATGATGCAGTGTTGCGCGGTTGCCTGGTTTGAGATATTGATTGTATTTGGGTACACGTGTGTGGTTATATGTGTTGGCACCTCGTGTTTGGCTTCTACACTTGGGGCCATTATGCAGATGTAGGCTTATTTGCCCATGGTACTGCAGGAATATAGAATCCTCACATGGAACGTGAGAGGCATGGGCTCATATGTTAAGCATCATATAAATGAAGTTAAAGTGGTTACCGCATGACACATCGCTCGAGTTAAATCGAGTCACATAAAAATGTAAAAAGACAGAGTGTTGCCAGAGGTATTAGATGGTTATTTATTGGAGCATTACATATAATATCTTTGAATTTTAGGAGTGTCAATTACGGAGAAGTGAAGAGCAACTTATATGATAAGTACATTTGAATGATAATTTGCATATATATTGGTGGACGGATTATGATGTTCGTTTTATTGTTATTTTCAGTTGCCCTTGACAAAGGGCCTCAAAGGCCCGAAATGCATGGGGTTTTAATAAACTGCTTCTGATGAATCCAGCGCTTGTACGTGTTCTTAATAAGAGGTTCGGATGGCCCATTTTGAACATGAGAAACCCGGAAAATTGCTTTCCTTGCATGCAGATTTGAACAGTTTCAAGAGTGAAAGAGAGGATAAGTTATGGAGTAAACAGGAGTAAAATGGAAAATAAGGAAAAAGAAAAATTGCAAAGGCAACACTGGCTGTGCCAATGGTTTTGGGGTGTAAAGTCGCCCCAACAAGATGTGGCTCATATGTTAAGCAACACAGTATCTATGCTTACTTAAGGAGGTGCAAGTAAATTTTGCATGTCTCCAAGAGACGCACCGTACGACATTAGAACTCACTAGATTTGGTAGGTGATGGAGTGGCGGGTACATAGCCCAACATATTCGAGCTATGCGAGGGGAGTGTTGGTGTGGGTGGCCCCAGGGGTGCCTTTTACTGTATCCCACACTAAAATATATACAGAGGGTTGCTTTGCTGTGGTGGGAGGGAAATTGGATGGGTTGCCATCGACTCTAGTGTCAGTATACTCCCCGACTGCAGGACAGGCGGTCTTCTTTATGACCCTAATGCCCACTGTGTTAGCAGATCCCATGGCTTCCACACATTGGTGCGGGGACTATAATGGGGTCCTAGATTTGGCAGTGGACAGATCCACACCCCCCCCTACCGGGGGTCAATCATGGTCTATCTCTCAGAACCTTAACACCTGGGCTCACGATATGCAGGTGGGGGAACTCTGACGACTTTTACACCATTGTGTTAGGGAGTACTCCCATTACTCGTGGTAAATGAACTGCACATGATCTTTACCTCACAGGAATCGGTTAAACAGTGCACGCAAGCAAAATATCTGGAAGAACCATATCGGACCACAATCCCTTGTTGATCTCACTTGGATGGGGCAGGTCCAGGCAGAAGATCCCCACCTAGCGCTTGCCCACCACTGCTTTAGACGATGCAAGGTTCAGGTCCCAGATTGCTGAAGCCCAGGGCCGGATTGGGTACCCAAAGCAGCCCTTGCAGTTATGTCCGACCGGTCCTCACTCCGGGGGGGAGATTCACACTCCTGCTTAACAAACCACTGCTGCTTTTGTTACTGGGAGCCGATATTGCAGCACCGCTGCAAAACTGGCCCCCAGTAGCAAAACCGGCCCCCACCCTTCCAGGCACCCGGGCAAACGCCTGATGCCTGCTATGGCCAGGGCGGCCCTGGTGAAGCCATAGACCAATACTTCCAGGACAATGAAGGGATGGCCTCAGATCCTCTGGTTGAATGGGATGCATTCAAAGTGGTTTTACAAGGGGTGTGTTTGAAGACAGTGTATAGTGTGGGGAGGGGATTCAATGTGGAAGTACTGGATGCAGAGGTCGGTGTTGGGAGGCTGGAGAGGGAATGCTCGACTGACCACAGTAAGCATGCAGCCCTGTTGGCCTTGCGGAGGGAACACAGAGCACTGGTTGACAGATTATCCAACTTTGATCCATCTACAGTGTCACTACGAATACGGGGACAAGGAAGGCCAGCTATTGGCATGGTTGTTACGTTCAGAGACCCCCAGACGAACAAGTTACTTACCTTTTAGAACGATGCATCTGTAAGAGACATAGGTTAGTTGTAGATTCCTTACCATAGAATTTCCCCCAGGCGTCAGACTGGATCCGGAGATTTTTCTTAGCAGTGCCCCTGCGCGTCGGTAGGTGGCGTTGGTGGATTCCGCGTCAGTCGTCGACGTCGTGGTCGCCAGGATGACGTTGCAGTGCCTACTTAGACGCCGCCCCTGCACGCTGACCTCAGTTCTTTCTTTTCCTGTTCCCGCCTAGCGCAGATCCAGAGAGCGCTACCCCTTACCCACTTTTTGGCTAGCCTTTTTCCGACATTTTGTCAACTTCTTTTCGAGTCTATCGACTCCTGGTGCCTGAGGGATGTCCCAACGTCGGACCGGTTTCAAGACTTGCGGGTCTTGTCACAGGATGATGTCGGTCGGGCCAAGTTGCGATTAATGGGGCATTGGAATATTATAGGGGTATATAGGAAATCCAGGGTGGTAGGATCGACCGAGGTCTCAGTGTATTTGGCACGCATAGCCACTCCCAGGGTGGGACCCCTGCATCGGCAGGAACTGGACAATCCTATTACTTTGGAATTAGTGTAAGGGGCGATAGCGCAGATAGCGCGTGGAAAGGTCCCAGGCACAGACGGGCTTCCATTCTAATTCTATGCGCATTACTGAGACCAGTTGGCCCCTCGGTTGCTGAAGGTGTATGAGAGGGTGGTGGCTGATGGGACCTTTCCAGCCTCCATGAAGGAAGCAGTGAGTGTTGTCCTCCCTAAACCTGGGCTTGACCCTTTTAACGTAACATCCTATCGTCCTCTGCCCCTTCTAAACCTTCATTTCAAGGTTCTTGGTAAAATCCTGGCCAATCCTCTCACAGCAGTGGTGCCCTCCTTAGTACATCAAACCAAAAAGGTTGTATCACTGGGCGCAATACATTCATTAATCTGCTGTGGTTATTCCACATAATGGATTGGGTGAAGCCCACGGGGACAGCGGGTTGGGCTGCTTCCCTTGACATTGAAAAGGCGTTTGACACCTCGGAATGGCCCTATCTTACGGAGCTTTTAACACATGGGGTTTGGACAGCCCTTCCTTAGATGGGTGGCGGTTGTCAGGGTACGCACGAGGGAAGTGATATCAGACCCATTTCCGGTGGCTAGAGGCACGAGGCAGGGCTGCCCTCTATCGCTATTACTGTTTGCCCTGGCAATTAAACCCTTAGCGTGCATGCTGCGGTACCGCTAACCGCAGTGGGGTCTTGTGGTACTGGAACGTCCCCAGATCATGTCCCTATATGCAGATGATACGCTGGTTTCTTTTGAGAGCTGACCACACTGTGCTCCTGGGGGTTATGACAGTGCTGGATGCCTTTGGGTTGATGTCGGCACTCCATAATAATTGGGATGAGTCCTGCTTGTTTCCTCTGATGCCAATACCTGATGAGCAGAGAGATGCATTACCGCACATAGAGCCGAAGGGCAGGTTGCCATCGCCAAGATGTTGGTACGGCCCAGATCGTTATAATTCTTTGCGGCCCTCCCGCTGATTATATCGAAGGCTTTCTTTAAGGATTTACAGAGCGTTTTGACGAGTTCGATATGGGGAGGCGGCCGACGACGGGTGGCTTTTAGTAAGTTATTTGCCCCTTTGGACAAGGGGGGGGAGGGGGTGTCTCATGCCCCTGACTACGAGTTCTATTATGCTGCCGCTCAGTTGCAGTGGCGGATGCGATGGTTGGTTGGTGCGCCACCAGTCGAATGTGGGGGCAATCTGGATGAACTAGCTGGACGACCCCTCCTGAACAGACTATTGGATTGGACACTGTTCCCCCGCTGGGACATGGATAGTGTATTACTGCGAACAGTCTATATGTCTGGCGATGGTATGCCTACGACGGTATGTGGAACACACCCTACACACCTAGTCTACCGATTTGGACGATACCGGAATGTGCAGGCATAAACGCAAGATATCGCGTTAAGGACTGGGAAGATGCGGGGATTGCGTCTGGGCGGGTGTGGTGTCTGAGGAGGGATTCTGTGCTTTTGATATACTAGCACAAGACCACAGGCTGGGTCCTGAATAGGTTTTACTGTACTCAGCCCTTTGTGTGATGCAGAGGATGTGGGGATCTGACCGGGAATGACTCCCTATAGGGGCACCATTAGAGGCAGTACTGACGGGGAGAAATTCTAACAAGGCCATCACATGCCTATACTCCATGCTGCAGCCCGCTGGTGAGAGCGAAAAGCTGTGCGATTGGTGGAAACTAGCACTTGAAACTGCTATCTCGGACAAACTGTGGGGCGGTGCCTCAAGTAGGTTCGGCAGGTGACGCGCAATGTGCGGTTACGCCGTATTCAGTTCCAGCATCTCCACCATGCATCTCTCACCCCACAGAAGACTGTTAGGATGTTCCTGGGGGCAACTAGCAAATACCCCAGGTGCGTGGTAGAGGACACAGATTTTCCCCACATGGTGTGGTCGTGTGTGGTGATCCACCCCATTTGGGTGCAAGTAACGCAAATGGTGTCTGAGGTGACAGGCTGTCTGTTTCCGCTGGATCCTGTTCGGTACTTACTCGATGTAGGGCATGTCACTAAGACTGCGGTTCCAAAATCTGGCACTGATTTTGGCCAAACGTTGCGTTATGATCGCCTGTAAGTCAGCCTTGGCACCCCCACTGAAGCGCTGCCGGACTGATCTACGTAAATGGGCGTTGGCCAAATTAATGGTCCATAGACCGTCACACACGAGGGGGGATGGAATAAACCCTCTGGTGTGCTGGGATACTTACCCGGAGAAGTTAAAAGCGAATACGGATGGTCGCCCTCCTTGAGGTCATCGTCTCTTAACCTGTGCAGGCATTGATATGGGGGACCACAGACGGGTCACGATGCTACTGATCACTTACGCAGATCAAGGGATTGGGTTGTCACGTGCACTGACTAGACCTGTGGAGATATTCGTGAGGTCACAGACTGTGAAACCGCAGCAACGGCATGGTGACGCGTGGGGAATGAGGAAGATACAGGTTGTAGGGTTACGTTCAGATTAGTCACACGTACACACGCAGTTTAAAGGGAAAGGAGGGTTTGATTTTGAATTGTTCAGATTGAGATGTAGATGTCCTTGCAGCAACTGCCTGTTTTTTGGTGCAGTGAAGCCCTATCTGTTTGTAGTTGGCAAGTGCTACATGTCATCCTGGTTAGGTACCTTGGCCCTCTCGTGATACAGGGTCCCGATGGGGCGGGGGGTGAACCCAGTACACTGTATTAGAAGATATTATGAACAAATACAATTGGAATGTATCTGACTTCCTTCCTCCAACACGTGCACTGACTAGACCTGTGGAGATATTCGTGAGGTCACGGACTGTGAGAAACCCCGGCAACGGCATGGTGACACGCGGGGGAATGCAGAAGATACAGGTTGTAGGGTTACGTTCAGATTAGTGTCACGTACACAAACACGCAGTTTAAAGAGAAAGGAGGGTTTGATTTTGAATTGTTCAGATTGAGATGTAGATGTCCTTGCAGCAACTGCCTGTTTTTTGGTGCAGGGAAGCCTTATCTGTTTGTGGTTGGCAAGTGCTACATGTCATCCTGGTTGGGTAACTTGGCCCTTTCCTGGTACAGGGTCCCGATGGGGCGGGGGTGAACCCAGTACCCTGTATTAGAAGGTATTATGAACAAATGCAATTGGAATGTATCCGACTTCCTTCCTCCAACATGGAGCATTGTTACTGCATGCCAGATGCGGCTCTGTTCCACCTGCAAATAAAGCAAAAATGTAATGAAGACATTTGAAAGAAAAAAAAACACGACAGAGGTAGCTCTTCTCCGATCAGCGCTGGTGCGAAAAGAAAAGAACTGAAGTCAGCACACCCAGGTGGCGCCTATCTAGGTACCGCAACATCACTCTGGCACGTACGGACAGGCGCAGAGCTGATCGATGCTACCTACCAGTGCGCAGGGGTATTGCTCAAAAACTCTTCTGGATCCAGTCTGAAGCCTGGGAAATTTAAAGGTAAGGATTCTGCGACTAGACGTCTCCATCAGATTAAATAGTTTTTTTATGAAAGTAGCACTCAAAACAACAAAAGTAAGGTACCAGCTACTGAATTAACTCAAATTACTTACAGGGCAAGTCTGGTGGCTCAGTGGCCTAATGGATTCACTCCAAAGCTATGTGCTTCACTTTATGGCCAGAGGTACAAAGGCAAGTGGGTCCACTGATCCTTTCATCCTTCTGAGGTCACTAAAATGAGTATAACTGAGTTGAGTAACAAACATCTTTTCAGTGCCAATAACCCCCATCAGGGTGGGCGTGCACTTTATAAATACATGTTATGGTATGGCATTGTGAAAGATAATGACTAAAGTCTCCCAACTCTAAACAAAGACAACTGTGGTAAAATTTGGCAGTTAAAGGCAAAACCAGTACTTGCATTATTTCGCAAGATGGACATTTTATGTTTCTTAGGCATGCAGTCAAGACATCTACAAGGCTTAGAAAATGAGCAAATCAACTGTCGAAGACTGTCTTAACCTGTCTGGGGTTCAGAGGAACTAAGTGGCTACTGGGTCTTAATCGAGGTGATTGAGTTTGATTACCACTTATGTCAACCTACACTAGACACTGAATTAATGAGTACCAAGAACAGCTCTTTGGCACTTGGCACCAAGGATAGCGAGGCAAGCAGTCAAAGACTTTCTCAGGGAGGGGGGAGTGTGGTCAGAGATTAGGAACTCAACAAGTTAAATGAAGCACACTTTGACTGCACACCAGGACCCAAGTAGATCACGAGTGAGTCAGTGAGATCAGGGCTCCTCGGCATAAAAATCAAAGGAGTAGTGTTCCAATGCTCCCAAACCTGAGCGATCTAAGCTGTCTTGTGTGGGGAACACTGCAGCTAGCTGAACATGCCAGACGAAGCCATGCTACAAGCCCTGAAATTCCAAGCTGATACTTACCTTGTAAGATTGTGGCTCCATAATGCGGACGGTGGGTCAATGCCCACCAGAACTGCAACATACTTTTTGGATTCCTGGGCCTATGCGGCGCAAAAGTTCCCACACGATCATGAGGCAAGCCAGAGGACCTGTCTCGGAGGGCGCGCTAGGCAGGGCCAGAACAAGCAATCACGCAGACCTCTTTGCACATTCCATGACTGCAGAGCTGAAGGCCATACCCAGACACAATAGATCAGCAGAGAACAAACCCTTGTAGTTCGGATTAGAAGGAAGAGCAGGGATCAAGACCACCACAAAGAAGGAGAAGCAGAATATTGTGCCCCAAACTGCTTCTCCACACAGACTGCAATGGCACGCAAATATCTGGTGAGATCAGATAAATGCCGGAAAGAGAAAGAGCAGGAAGAGGAACAATTTGTAATAGCGATAAAAGGGCAGAAAGAGGAGCAATTCGTAATAGCGATAAATAATCAAAATACCCAAAGAGGAATTGGTATAGCTGGCTAAAGTACAGTAAAATCTGTGTTTGGATCTAAAGAAAGAAGCCTAAGCAAAACTACAACAACAATAAGAGTCCAAGGAAATTGGAGATTCACATACAGCTGGGGACAACAGATCTTGGGCCTGCCAGGATCGTACCATCTCTAAGATTGTATTTCCAGGTCATAGAAAGGGAAAGAATGACCAGTCTCTCAGTAGGAGGGAATTACCAAATTCTAAAAGAAGACAATACGGTCTCAGCCCTACAAGGCTCTGGGGTGGAGAACATGAACATGCAGCTCAAAGCGCTAAATGAAGCACTAGGTAATGGCAATGAGAATAGTGCTGGCATAGCACGGGCTGTAGGGACAGATATTTCCCTCTGAGACACTGTGTAAAACACATACAGTGACAGGGGGTTGAGTTATCAGGTTACCCTGGAAAATACATTTGTGATTTTGACCTCATTGAAAGATAATGAAATAGCAACTGAGCCACACAAAAAGCCCCCTGGTGCAGAACCACCAAGTACGAGCATATAACGCATTAATCTGAAGCTTTAAGTAGGGGCTTTCCCAATAACAATACCCTAGCAACCATGCTGGCAAACTTAATAGTCGAGGTTAAAAGCAGTTGAAAGACCTCAGATGGGAACCAGTAGTAGATCCAAGAGGCTTGTTATATATTTGAGAAGAAAATAGATGAGATTGGGAAGAGAATTAGTCTATCTGAATCCGCCATGCAAGTAACATGAATCTATTTTGATAAAAATACTCAAGAAATTTCCCATATCAGGTCTCAGGAAAAGTTTATTCTGGAAAGTCTAAGAGAATTGAAAACCATTCCAGAACGATTATTTTAAGACTATTAAAAGTACTAGAAGAACTAGCAGGGAATAATATTAAACGTTTTGTAGGTCTTCTCAGGGGGTCGATTCTCAAAAGTGACCCAACAAAGGGAGATGGCCTGAAGTTAGCCAAGATGGCTGTGCTACAATGTGGCTCCAGAAAGCGGGAACCTGATCCCTCGAATATCCATTCCAGAATCCAAAATGCACCCAAAATGAACATGAGGAGGAGAGGAGGCACCAAGAGAGAGTGGTGAACTGAAAAAGTAGCGGTCCGGACTGGTGATGTGCCCGAATAAGAAGCGGCCTCCGTGGGAGAAACGTGTGGGCCTGCAGGCATGCTGCTGCCCCTCACTTGGAGGAAGTGGGGCACCAGACTTCAAGAGTGGGTGGGGAATGGGATGGATCCCTCATGTGATATGGAGTTTAAGTGGAAGCAGCGGCGCTCCAGTCATGAAGAGAGGGTGGTGTTCCCCTTCCGGGTAGGGGAAACAAGCTGTACAAATACACAGTACTATGAACAGGCACATCGGATGCCTCCTCGGCGATGACAGAATATGCCCAGAAAAACATGGAACCGTCCCTGAAAGACATGATGAAAGAAATATAAGATGTCAAACACACATTGGAACCCAAACAGGCTCTGAGTGTGAGCGTGGAGGTTAATCTCTTTAGGGTGAACTTTAGGAAAAGGAATGAAAGGGTCTCGCACACAAAACAGTCACTGGCATCAGTGAAAGTAGAAACTAAGGCATTACTAAAAATAGTTAATTGACTCCAGAAAGAAAACAAGATTATGCAAATGAAACTTGAAGACTATGAGGGACTCTCACGGAGGGGCCCAGTGTTGAATTATCTTTGGAAGACTTTTCACTACAAGCTCTCAAGCTGAAGGGCCTTTCAAAATTCTTTGAGTGATCTTGCCCACAAAGCCCTGATCTCACCTCTGAGGCCCGGGGCTCCATCGCAGATGATAATAACTCAAATAGTCAAATATCGAGACAGACGTACTCCTTCAGGCAGCCCAAAGTCAGGAACTATTGCAGTATGCCAATGAGGAAATAAGAATGTTGTTGTTGCGGGGATTCTGCACCTACACAGAACTATGCTCAGGAAAACAGGACCTCGATGTATAGGGGTGTACCAACCTACTACTTTAGTACCCAAAATCCCAAAACCGACTAGCTATAGTGTCTCATTCGTTCTCCTCCAAAATCACGAAGCTACAAATGATTAGACAACCCAGAACACAACACTCCCGACTCTCTCAGGAATCGCGGTAGCAAGACATACCCTTTCGCTCGCTCACTCGTACTTGTCCACAATAAGAATGGTCAGAGTCACTGTTATAGTTCAAAATGTTTATTTTAACTATTGTGCTCTATAATGCAGTATACGAGGCACTACCAGCAGCGAAATGCATAAACCTAAAACAATTAGCATTGTTACAATTCCATAGAATATAAAGGGGGATGTCATCATATACAGACCGTGGAAAAAGGACTATATGGCCTAACCACCCTCCCCTTGGTAAAGTGATATTTATTATAGAAAGGAAGATATCTGGGCTTTGTCAGCAGACCCAATACCTTAGTGCCTAGATGGAAGCTTTACATCATAGGAACAGCATAGCTCTTCTCCCTGGAAAGGACCCTCTCCAAGTGTGTGTCAGAACAACATGCATCCCTGTGATATCAAAGCATGAGTTTCCGGTAGCGCAGCTGTGTTAGCATGTTTTGTCTAGATGCTAGGGACTGACCAGAACAGAATAACAAGGGGCATTGTTTATCGACCATGCACATCGTGTTCAGACTAAACTCCAAGAACAGGCAGAGAACGCAGAAAGCAGACAGTTCTCATGTGAAAGGCACAAACAGAGTCTTGCAAAACAAAGTCATGTAGTAACGTGCGCAAAAGCAGCATCATGGCAGCCGTGCTCATGCTAACTTAGCAATGTCGACAATGACCCTAATGGCCATATAACAATGTCCAGACTTTACTCTGAAGTTCCAAAGACTGCATGCAGTTTTGAAGAGGTTAAGAGAGTGTTGGCAGAAAAATACATTAAATATATGATGCTGCTGCCTGTGGAACTGCATATCATAGAGGGCAAGACTTGGAATTGCATTATGCCTAAAGTAGCCTGGGAATGGATAGAGGGATGGAGGCTGGCTGGGAGGAGGCCAGCAATGCTAACACAGGAAAAGAGAAGAGTGCCTCCCTTAAAGACAGATCACAGGAAATGTCAGCACTCTCAACAGAAACCGATCATGTCCCCTGAGGAGGGAGGTCAAGAAAGAAAGGAACAGACTAGAAGGCAGTCTAGGCAACCAATAGATTGAGGAGGGATGATGAGACACAGTATGTGGGAGGACCCCCTCTAAGACCTAGTGGAGCAAAGAAGTGAGATGTGATTATCGAGCGGGATGAGAGAGAGTCGGAGATGATCCATTAAAGCCAGACAATGTAAACTGCCATGAGAAGATGAGAATGTCTGAAAGTGCATACCGACATTGATTGCATATTGGGAGGAGGTAGAGAGGACATAGGAACACATCAACAGAGACCTAGCAGGTTAACACATACTCAGGGGGGCAACAGACTCTCTGCAAGTTGTAGAAGCAGGCCGTTTGAAGCTTACAATCCAGGGCAATGGTAAGGTGGGACCTGAGGGGGACGATTGATGGATACATTTTTTGCAAGTTAAGTCACCACAGACACAACCAGGGACCCTAACTGCTGCAGGGGAACGTACCAGGAGGCAGGCAGAGACTACTGGAGACCACAAACTGACGTCTAGAGTTCACTAAGAACAGGAACAAAAACCTCGGTGTGCCCTTCTCAATTTTGTGTCCTGGAATGTCAAAGGCCTGGGCAGCAAAATTAATTAAGGGATAGTTTCTCAATATCTCAAAAGACATGGACCAGATCTGGTTATGCTTCCAGAGACACACCTTAGGGGTAATAGCTGTAAGGTTCTAGAGAGGGGAGGATACAAAGTACTGGCTCACTCCGGATACATGCCATACTTAAGTTAAGTAGGGATTTTGACCAAAAACAAACACTGTTTATCCCGCAACAGACATGGATAGATGCTCAGGGGAGATATGTAGCACAGACGGGACACTGGAATGGACTCACGCAGAACCTTTGCCCTGCCTACATACAGCCCAAACTTTACTCCACAGTCCTTGATACACTTGGCTCTTTACTGTTATAAATGCCGGAGAGTATACTCTTACTGGGCGGATACTTTAACTTAGTGCTACAAGAGGAGATCCGCAGGAAAATCCTTATCCAATAGGACTAATTGACATGTGGTGGCCACAGAATCCACTAGATAGGCAGTCCTCCTCTTCTGGTGCACACAATAACTCGGTCATGAATAGACTACTTTTTCACACACCAACACCATATAGGCAGATTCCAGGGCTGATATTCCTTGCCCGAGGGATCCTAATCACTCACCATTATGAGCTCCAAGGAAAGGCAAGGAGCTCATGGGAAGGATGGACGATGAATACCTGGCAGCTTAAAAATAGGGAACTGGCCCCCAAGTTGCGGCCAGGCATAGATTTGTATTTTAAACAAAACATCACTGCAGTACAATCACACGTCACCTTTTAGATGGTCTACAAGACCGTCATTAGGGGGCAGGCCATCTCGCTGATAATGTGGGGCAAAATAAAGAAAAGTAAACAAGGCGCACTCGTGGCAGACATCCTTCAATTTGAAACACACTATTCCTCATCGGAGGTAGAAACCCAGGGTGGATAGATCAAGGGTTGAAAATCCAAGGCAATACACTGATGGCAGCAACCTTTGCTTAATACCATCAAACCCTGTTCTAGTCCATTAATTCAAATCCCCAGAGGAGGTGCAGTTATTCCTAAAAGACAAATACCCAGATTCTCGCAAGTAGACAGGCTTACCTTGGAGGCAGACAAAAGGGCAGACGAGATCGCTGAGGCGATTAGAGTCCTACAATCAGGCAAAGCACAAGGGCCAAACAGGTTACCCATTGAGCTCTATAGAAACATGGCCAGCAAACTCTCAGCACATATCTCATGAATGTTTTTTGAGGTCAACACGCTGGGCCAATTGTCATACATCCAATGATTTGCCACAATAGTGGCAATATTGAAAGAAAGCAAACAGCCTGATGATTGTGCCTCATACAGGCCCATATCTTTGCTTAATGCAGAGGTCAAAATTCTGGCGAAGATGCTGACAACGTGGCTGAGGAAGGTAATTTCCACCACTTAACATCATGATCAGTCAGGCTTTATTCCCAACAGGAATTCAACCTGAGGAAAGCTGTATTGATGTATGTGAAAAAAAAAAGTGTTGGAGCTGACAGTGGTGTTCTAATTAGATGCTACCAATGAGTTTGACACCCTGGAGTGGCCCTAAATGTAGGGCCACAATACAGACAGTGAGTCAAATTGCTGTATTGGAACCCAATAGTGAGGGTGAACAGCACCTGAACAGGGGAACCATACAGGGGCGCTCCCTGCCTCCCAGGGTGTATTGGATATATATAGAATGATCCTCTGATGTGGCGGCGAAGATGGGAGGATGCGTCGGACAAGACAATCTTGCTAAACGTGAATGATGTACTCTTAAATGTGGCACAACCAGAGATGACACTTGACAGAATACTGCAAATATTTTAGGTACAAGATGAAGTGTGAGTAGTCCCTTCTGCATCCTCTCACTGGATCGTCCCTGCAACAATCCTATGAATGCCCACTGACCGTGCCCCCTGGGGACTTCAAATACCTGGGAGTGTCACCCGAAACTCAGACAAATTCCTCTGAAATAATTTATACACACTACTAGATAAATTTAGGCGCGAGATGAGGCACTGGAGATCACTTCTGCTATTGCTACGGGGTCGGGCAGAGTTGTTCAAGTTGATCGCCCTACCCAAGTTCCTCTATATCCTTCAAAACATGCCATTCAGGATCCCCACTGACTGTTTCAGGAAGCTAGAGGTGGCGGTCAGGCTACTCCTTTTGAATGAAAAAGAATCCTCAAATTGACAAGAGGGGTCTACGATGGGAATATACGCTCCCAGACAAAAACAAAATACTACTGGGCAGTGTAGCTGGTGACAGTCAACGAATGGCTATGCTCCCCGCAGGAGGAATAAGCCCTGGGGTTCGAAAGACGTGCATGAGACCCAGAAGCTACTCTGCAGCCCTGTACAAAGTCAAATTGGTTAAAGAATTGCTATATCCCACACTAAAACCGTGCTGACAGCATGAAGAGAGAAAATCAAATACCTAGGATAGAAGGGAATCCTGATGAATTAAACGCCATTAAGTGACACCGATGCTGTAGCAGAGATGGGAACGTTGGTGGGAGTTTCTTAACTAGGATCACAAAGGGATAAGTAAACTGGGTGACCTCTGGAAGGCTGGCACTCCAGTTCCCCAGCCTCGCTCCAGGAAGAGTACCAACTAGCGGACAGGAAGGCTTATAAATATATTCAGGTGAGACACGCACTACCTACTGTGGCAATTGTCTTGAGAGTGGAGGACTCTTCCCCTCTAGAAGACTGGATCCTTACAGAGAGTCTTGTTAAAAAGGATATCTGATACTTCCCCCTACCGGAGTAGGTAGCGGAGGAGAGGGAAATAGAGATTTATTGTTTAGAGCCTGCTGCAGGCTGTTGGGTGGCTCTTCCTCTGGGCAGACAACTTTGCTGCTGTAGATAAGGTCTCTGCGGTTGGTTTCGTTGGCAACCTTGGTACCAGTGATGGGTTTGAGCCCCCTGTGGGTAAAAACATTGCTGGTAAGGTTTGTCGGTGTGCCATCACTGTTCATTCTGCTTTTCGAGTCCTAATGCCTTCAGGGTCTCCATTTCGGACTTCATTCGGTTCATTAAGTCATCTGTTTGACTGCTGAATGAACAAGTTACTTACCTTCTGTAACAATATATCTGTAAGAGACAGATTAATTATGGATTCCTCACCTTAGAATTACCCCCAGGCTTCAGACTGGATCCGGAGAATTTTTTCTTCAGCAGTACCCCTGCGCGTCGATAGGTGGCGTCGGTCGACTCCGCGTTCGTCGTGGTCGCAGGAATGACGTCGCGGTATCTACTTAGACGCCACCCTCGCGCGCCGACGTCAGTTCTTTACATGACATTCCACGCCAGAAGCGCAGAGCCATGCAAGACACTGACCATTGGTGCACAAACCTAGGGCCCTACAGAAGTCAGTTCCCAGAACTGGGATGATGGGCGGTGAGGAATCCATAACTAATCTATGTCTTTTACAGATATATCATTTCCGAAGGTAAGTAACTTGTTCATCTGAAAGGGACAATTAGTTATGGATTCCTCACCTTAGAATAGATACCCCAGCAATACCAACCCCGGAGGTGGGTCTGCGAACCAAGTTCACACCAGAAAGTCCTGAAGAACTGAACGGCCAAAGAAGCCATCTCTCCAGACTTGGCTGTCCAGGCAGTAGTGTTTAGTAAATGTGTGCAATGAAGCCCACGTGGCTGCCTGGCAGATGTCATGAAGGGGGACTCCACGTCCCAAAGCAGTAGTGGCTGCCATCGCCCTGGTGGAATGGGCGCACAACCCCACTGGAGGTTCCTTTTTCGCTAAGGAATAGCAGATTTTGATGCAAAAAATGACCCATCGAGAAATGGTCCATTTTTGGACGGCCCAACCTTTCTTGGCACCCACATAGCCAACAAAGAGCAGGTCATCCACCCGGAATTGTTTTGTGCGATCCAGATAGAATGAAAGCGCACGTTTTGGATCCAGACAGTGGAGCCTCTCCCTCTTTAGAAGGATGCAGGGACGAAAAGAAGGTGGGCAAAGTGATGGTCTGTCCTATGTGGAAAGAGGAAACCACTTTGGGAAGGAAAGAAGGCCTAGTGCAAAGGACAACTTTGTCTGGATGAACAGCCAGGAAATGAGGTTTAGAAGAAAGGGCTTGAAGCTCACTCACCCTGCGAGCAGAGGTGATGGCAACCAGAAAGGCAGTTTTAAGGGTCAGGAGTCTGAGAGGACAGTTATGGAGCGGCTCGAAAGGAGCGCACATAAGATAAGGGAGAACCAGGTTCAAGTCCCACTGGGGCATTACGAAAGCGGTTGGAGGAAACAAGTGAGTAATGCCCTTAAGGAAGCGATTTACAATAGGGGACTTGAAAAGAGAAGGCTGGTCAGGCAGCCGAAGGAAGGCCGAAATGGCCAAAAGGTAGCCTTTGAGAGTGCCCAGAGCAGAGCCCTGCTGGGCCAAAGAAAGAATGAAGAGGAGAACCTCTGAAAGGGGGGCAGAAAGGGGATCCACAGCCTTTGCTGCGCACCATGCCACAAACTTGTTCCATCTACAGGTGTATACCGTTTTGGTGGAAGGACGCCTGGCTGCCAAGATAACATTACAGACTTCGGGAGGAAGGTCGAAAGCGGTCAACTGTCGCCGCTCAATCTCCATGCAATGAGGTGGAGGCTGGACAGGTTCGGGTGGAGGACCGTCCCCTGCTGCTGCGACAGAAGATCCTCCCGAAGAGGCTGTCTGATCGGAGGATCAATGGCCATGTGTAATAGCTCGGGATACCAGACTCTTCGTGCCCAATCCGGGGCCACAAGAATGACTTGGGCCCGGTCGCGCTTTATCTTCTTCAGCACTTTGGGCAGAAGTGGTATAGGCGGAAAGGCGTATAGAAGACCGCAACTCCACTCGCGACGAAAAGCGTCGCCTAGCGAGTGCCGCCTTGGAAATTCCAACGTGCAGAACTGCTGACATTGCGCGTTCTCTTCGGTGGCAAATAGATCTAACCAAGGCTCTCCACACTACTGAAAGAGACCTTGCACCACCTCTGAGTGAAGACGCCATTCGTGATCCATCATGCACCTGCGGCTGAGTTTGTCCGCCCTGGCGTTCAGAGAACCTACCAGGTGTTGAACCACCAGAGATATGCCCTGATGTTCCAGCCACGTCCAAAGGCAGAGAGCCTCTTGACATAGGGTCCACGACCCCACCCCGAACCGTTTGTTGCAGTACCACATGGCGGTGGTGTTGTCCGTGAATACCTGCACCACTCTTCCGCGGACAGAGGGAAGGAATGCCTTTTGTGCAAGACGAATCGCCTGAAGCTCCAGAAGGTTGATATGGAGCCCGGACTCCGCCGGAGACCAGAGGCCTCTGATCTCCGCCTCTCCCATGTGGCCGCCCCACCCCAGCAGTGATACATCTGTCACCACTGTGAACTCTGGTTAGAGAAGGGATAGGGATCTATCGTTGACCCAATCCCGGTTCGTTAGCCACCACTGCAATTGGTGTGCAGAGCCCTCCGAGATCTGGACGCAATCGGGAAGATTCCCCTGATGCTGTGCCCACTGGAACTTCAGGTCCCACTGCAGAGCCCGCATATGCCACCTGGCATAGTCCACCAGCAGGATGCAGGAGGTCATGAGGCCCAGGAACCTCAGGGTCATTCTGACCGAAACCTGGGATAGAGGCTGAAATATCGGAATCATAGCCCGAATATCCCAGACTCGCTGCACGGGAGGATAAGCCCGAAACTGCGCTGTGTCCAGAACCGCTACGATGAAAAGGAGCTTCTGAGAGGGAATCAGGTGTGACTATGGCACATTGATGGTGAACCCCAGCGAATGCAGGAGGTCGGCCATAGTCTGGAGGTGGGAGACGACAGCCTGGGGCGAGCCCGCCTTCAACAGCCAGTCGTCGAGATAGGGGAAGACTGGAATCCCTGATCTGCGCAGATGAGCTGCGACCACCGCCATCACTTTTGTGAACACCCGAGGGGCGCTGGTAAGGCCAAAGGGGAGCACGGCAAACTGAAAGTGCTCGTGGCCTACCGTGAACCGTAGGTAATGCCGATGGGCTGGCAGGATGGGGATGTGAAAATAAGCGTCCTGCAAGTCCAACGCTACCATTTAGTCTCCAGGGTCGAGAGCAGACAGGACCTGAGCCAGTGTCAACATTGTGAACTTCTCCTTCCAGAGGAAGCGGTTGACGTTCCTGAGATCCAAGTTAGGACGCAGTCCCTTGTCCTTCTTGGGCACCAGAAAGTAGTGGGAATAACAACCACGACTTACTTCGGGGGCAGGAGCTCGCTCGATGGCTCCCTTGGCCAAGAGAGCCGTAACTTCCTGTTGGAGAAGGGCCAAGTGATCCTCCGACATGCGATGGGTCTGGGGTGGCATGGATGATGGGGTAGTCTTGAAGGGGAGGGAATAGCCCCTTCGGACTATCTGCAAAACCCACCTGTCCAACGTGATGTTGAGCCAGTGGGGGAGGTGATGGCGAATCCTGCCGCCCACCGGCAAATGGTGGCCCTGAAAGGTCGGATTAGGAGGGCTTGGAGGCTGCTGCAGAGGGGGCGCTGGTGGACTGGCCCGGCCGCTGGCCCCCAGACCCACGACGGTGGGTCCCACGTCCCCGGCCGCGCAGAGGCTGGACAGCTTGCGCAGGCCTGTGGCTCTGGGTGGAACGTGGTGGGGCACCCCTTCCGTAGCCACGAAAGGGGCAAAAGGCAGACTGAGCTGGGCGGGAGGTGGATGCGAGGCCCAAGGACCTGGCTGTAGCCCTGGAGTCCTTAAAGCGCTCCAGCGCATTGTCCGCCTTGTCGCCAAACAAGCGACGGCCATCAAAGGGCATGTCCAAAAGCGTAGCTTGGACATCACCCAAGAAGCCAGTAGACCTCAACCAGGCGTAGCGTCTAAGGGCTACTGACGTGGAAATCATCCTGCCAAGTGAGTCGGCGGTGTCCAGCCCACATCGGATGGCGAACTTCACTGCGTCTCTCCCTTCGGCAACTGCACGGGAGAGCACGGCCCGGGCCTCCTCTGGACACTGTGGCACCACCTGCGCAACCGTGTCTCACACAGAGTGGGAGTAACGGCCCAAGAGACATGCGGTGTTCACCGACCGCAGTCCTAAGCTGGAGGAAGAAAACATCTTCCCAAGATGGTCCAGCTTCTTGGATTCCCTATCAGGTGGTGCGTTAGGGAATGCGCCCTTGGAAGTCGAGGCTTGGACCACCAACCTCTCAGGGGTGGGGTGTTGGGAGAGGAAAATGGGATCGCCCGGGGCCTGGGCGGTGGCGTCGGGCAATCATCCTATCCACAGGAGCCCCTGTGTTGGGCTTGGACCCGGTGCCCAAAAGGATGTCCCTGAGGGCCTCCTTGAATGGCAGCAGGGGCTCTGAAGAGGCCGCCGCCAGCTGAAGCACCTCGGTCAGGAGGTTAGTCCTGACCGCCACCTTAGGAAGCTCGAGGTTTAAGGCCTTGGCCGCCCTACGCAACACCACTGCGTAAGATGCACCCTCCTCCGTAGCCACGGTAGGGGGAGAAAGCATGCCAAGGTCTGAGGAGGTGTCCAGACCACTGGCATCACCCAACTCCTCTCTCCAGTCCGGTTCATCTAACTGGTCTGCCAGAGGGTCCACAGACCCCTCCCAGTCCTCCTCACCCTCCTCTGGTAGCCACTCAGGGCGATAGGAAACACCAGGGGAGAACAGGGGTATAAAAGTACCGGTCGGCACCGGTTCAGACGTCGGTCGGCACCGGTTCAGACGTCGGTCGACATCGGTCCGGCTTCGTGTCTACATCGAGGGGGAGGTTGGGGTCAACGTCGTCTGGGGACACAACCGGCGTCAGAGGGGGCAGAGGTGTCGTTACTGGATTCGGCGCCCGAGGAGGTGTCACGAGGTCGACCGGCGCTGATCCGGATCCAGGCCTGGATCCTTGGGGGCCCTGCGGTGCCAAAGCCGCTGGCATCGAAGGCCGAGTCTGCGGGGCCCAAGGGCGCACCGGCGGAGTCGGGCTGCCCAAAGATGGAATGTAAGGCTTCGTAAAAGTTGGGAAGCTGGGCAGGGGTCGCTCCGGCTCCCGGAAAGGGAGGGAAGGCCTGAGTCGACCCAACAGGCTCCGCGGGCGGAGCCGTACGACTACCTTCCGCTTCCCGCGTTGTGTCGCCCGACGGACGGGGAGAACGCAAAGAGCGACGATGCTTCTTCGCCTTCTTCTTGTGCTTTGACTTACCCGAAGACGAAGACTTCGATGATGAGTGGTGGTGGCTCCGCGACCGGTCCCGCGACCTTCCTCTTGACCGGGACCTCGAACGGCGAGGAGCGGACTGCTGGGCCTCGAGAAGCTTTTGAGACCGCTCCCGCAAAGACTTCGGGTTCATGGCCCGGCAGTCGGAGCACGACTTTGGGTCGTGGTCATGCTCCAAGCACCAAAGGCACACGAGGTGCGGGTCCGTGACCGACATCAATTTGTGACAGGAGTCGCAAGCCTTGAAGCCGGTCCCTCCGTGCACCAGGAGTCGAACGACTCAAAAAAGGTGGAGACAAAAGTTGCATAAAATGGAATCAAAAAGGGACTCGAGGTACCGCTCTCTCCAGATCTGCGCTGGCTGGCGCGAAGAAAAAAAAACTGACGCCAGCGCGCGAGGGCGGCGTCTAAGTAGATACCGCTACGTCATTCCGGCGACCAGGACGCCAACGACGAACGCGAAGTCGACCGACACCAGCTATCGACACGCAGGGGTACTGCTGAAGAAAAAATTCTACGGATCCAGACTGACGCCTGGGGGTAATTCTAAGGTGAGGAATCCATAACTGTCTCTTTCAGATAGTGTGGATCACGAGAATGGAAGATTAAAAATTCATTGCTGGGATTCATGTTTAAGGGCTGTAAGGCGGACCCATGAAGGCAAGGCTCAAGGCTACATCTTGGCAGTATTCGTGGGCTGCTAGTAATGACGACTCAGCAGCAGTGTTAATGATTTGGTTGGAGACCATGAAGCACTTGTTGACCACTTCCAGGAAGTCCTCTCTTATCTCTAGGAAGGTCTGACGATTTTTTTTCTAAAGACTCCCACAAGACTCTGTTGTATCTGCCCAGGAGAGCCGATCCACTTGCTGCCTTCATGGTGGTGGCAGCTGTACCGCAAACCTTGCGCCTCACTGAGTCCCACGTTTTACTCTCCTTGTCTCGTGGCACTGTAGTGGAAGGAGTGGTGAAATGTTGTTTCCCTGCCACCAGAATGACCACAGAATTGCGAGAGGGTCTGAGAGGAGAAACAGTGGGTCCTGCTCTGGAGGTCTGTACTTTTTTTGCAGCCTCGACAAAGCAGATTTGGCTGAAGCCAGTGTGAGGAACAGGTCCATTGCTGGTTCGAACAGGCCCGGAACCAATGGCAGGAGAGGCCTAGATGCTGATCTGTGGTGAAGCGTCTTAAAAATAACCGATATAGATGGTGCAGGAGCCACATCGGGATATTTCCAGCCATCTACACAGGGGAGACCCTTTGCTGAGGAGAATCAGACGGCATTGGTGAGTATCTGCTTGCACTGGGAGACGAAGAGGAAGAATAGGTTGAACGATGTCTTGACCTTCTCTGTGACCTGGACGCATGGGGACGATGTGAGCATCTGGAGGACGGCCGTGATGAGAAATGCCAGGACCTGTGGCGATGCCTGGAGTGGTGCGGGCAATGGCCGGATCTGGAACACATCGCCAAGTAGAAGGTAGAGTCCTCGGAGGAGGGGCTTCCACAGGCTGTGGTTGTGTAAGAGGTATTGGCACTGGTGGTGAAAGAGACGCAGAAGGTGGAGGAGGCGGTGGTGGACGCAGAGGAGTAGGAGAGTCTGGCAGCACTATAGGCGATGACGGAGAATAGACCCTGGAGTTCTCAGAGTCTATGGATGATGGTAAACATTTTTGCCTTGATTTTATGGCCTTTTCCGCAGGTCTAGATGGTCTCCATATTGACACACTCCTCAATGTCGATTTTCTCCTATGTCTGAACGTCGACACACTCCTCAACGTCCAACGTTTTCTGCACCTTAACAGTGTAGTCACCGTCGACGTCGACCCAGTCCTCGACACTAAACGTGCAAGTATGGTACCTTGTCTCGAAGTTGACCTGGAACAATGTCGTTTTTTAGGTCTCTGTACCATGGAAGTGAATCTTCTCCCTTTCCCTCAGGGTACGCCGGGAAAACTTCCTGCAGTGTTAACATCTTTCAGAAACATGGTTCTTAGGACAGCAGATGATGCAGACATCATGAGGGTCTGACTTGGCCTTCTTCCATCCAAAGGCAGGACACTTGACAAATAAAGGTGGCATTATTTGACCAATGACAAAAACGTTATGCCTGAAAAAGACAGAAAAACACTGGGACAGATGAAATCCATCGAGTGAATCAGTTGTCAAAAATTTCTTAATTAGATTTTTGATGAAAAAAGCCAAAAAGGCTGAGCTTAGTGCTCAATGATCCTGTCATCAGGAGCCGGAAAAAAGAACTGAAGCAACTGCAACCTGCTGGGCACGATGGGATACTGGTGGTCTCTGGGCCCTTAAAGGCACAGATGCTATTTTTGCATTCACATATTGGCAGCCTAGAGGGTTACACTGTCCTCTTTTCCTTCATCTTTCTCCTTTTAAAAAGAGTTTGTAAAAGAGAGTTAAACATTCTACCAAAGTATTTGGCCTGAAATACATATACATTGGTATTCATTACCATTTTTTAAATTTGTAATCATGTGGTAACTATATTGTTATCATGATCACACAACTGCAAGGGGTGGAGGAGAGTCGCTTATTGGAATGGGAAGCGGCTGGGTTCGAGACCTTGGGCGTATTGTATGCTTATGGGGTGCTCCTTTCATTTGATGACTTATGCGTGGAACATGGTATCCGAGCGGGGCAATTTCTATTATACGGTACTTTGGTGGCAGCTGCACACACAATTTGGGGACAGCGCAGAGTAGAGCTCAAACTCCTTTATTGCTGCTGCTTCCTCTGCGACACCTTTAATACCCGGCGCCTGATCTCAGGTCTATATACTACCCTGCGGTAAGATGCATGTTCCCCCCCTTGTGGTGCTGCAAGATTCCTAGGAAAAAGACCTGACCCCCCCCCCCCCTCTCAAACTGAGACTGGACAAAAATGTGGGAGGTGGCATCCAAGAGCCCCCGAAGTGCTTGCTTTCAGTTGATCCATTTTTACGTCCTCCGCCGAGCATACCTCACACGCCCTCAAAACTTAGAGTGCACTTTCCACCAACCTCGCCTGATTGCCTGTGCTTTCGGGTTGCTACAGGGGATATTATTCACATGCTGTGGGAATTCCCCTAGTTAACTCATTATTGGACTGAAGTGGTGAGCCTGCTAGCGGAGGACACAGACCATGCCCTTACTCTTTTGCCCCGACTCGGTCTCCTGTGCCTCTACCCCTGTCCTGCTAATTACAGGGTCACCAGCCGGTTTAGCGACCTGGCCTTGATATTGGCTAACGTAGAATCACCATGCTATGGAAACATGCTGAGGGTCCCTGACTTGAGGGCTGGAAGGCAAACGTGTTGCAATGGACAACAAGGGAGGGGATTGCTTTGCTTCGTGAAGTGCATCAGGGCAGACGACCCTTGAAATTTGCGAGGGCATGGAATACGATCCTGGATGACTTTCGAGGAGGCGGGACTGAGAGTGTAGATGTTGTTTCTGACTAGATATTCCTCAGATGGGCTATCCGTGCCGGGTTCCCCATAGGATGGTACTTGAGCCCCAAGATCAGATTGCAGCTCCCTTCAACCATTGTTACAAGCCACTGCAGGACTCCGTTCATGGAGTACTTTTAGGGCGCTACCTACCAATAGTGCTAATCTCTGGTTTCCCACGAGGGGGTTGCTGCCGCGGGCTGGGGGACAGGACTACTTGTTTACTTACTGTTTACTCGTTTTACCAAAAAGGCCTATTTTTCTTCGTCATTATATGATCCCACTCAATTCTGATATGCTGTAGACGACATTCTTTGATACTTGCCAGACATGTTGATAATTGTTTACATATTTGTCTCAGTGGCTTTTATCGTCCACGACAGATGTGGTTTTATTGATGCTCTATTCTCCCTTGATGCACTGATGTAAACTATGCAAAAATAAATCAGATCTTGCCAATGTTTGTATTATAGTGACCATTGATGTACTCTTCGATTGAGTTACCAGTGTACTGTTATATGCCCGCAATTTAAGGGCATAATTTCTTGCTCAAGATATATTTCCAAGCTTTATTGCTCTCTCCCAGCTCTTGGCAAGCTACCCGAAATACTATGCGAATGACAGTACTGCTGTTTTCCTTAATAAAATTTGTTTAAAAAAAATAAATAAATAAAAAATATATATATATATATATATATATATATATATATATATATATAAATATATATATATATAATCTTTCATAAAAATATTAATAAAATGTTGTTGTTTTTTTAAAGTGACCCAATGATAGACCTTCAAAATGAAATACAGAGTACACAGGAATTCATTTAAGCTCAACCCTAACAGAAAAAATCAACAACAAAAAATCCTAGTGAATTTTCAAACGTATACAGTCAAGGATCCTATACTGGCGATTGCATCAAAGAAGAAATCGCTAGTGGTCGATACTCCTCATTTCTAATATGCTCCAAGATATGCTGCACCATAGAAGAGAGGCTGTGGGAATAGGGCAAGAGGATGATGGGGCTGCTACACTTAGGTGCAAAAGTGCAACCAAGGTTTACAGCAATGTTAAAAATGATTATTTAAGAGAGTGTAGTGCAAAAATAATTCTACTACAGGAAACACAAGCAGTAGTGAATGTATGGCATTGTTTTTTATTTTTTTTATTTTTATTGGCAGTTTTCTAAATCATACATTTTGACATACACAGTATTGAAAGTCACTTATTTGGCAATTTAGACAGTTATACAAGCGGTAAATGAATAACATATGCACTACATAGACCATACAGTATTCATATAAGAGGTCATCATAGGGAACCATCGTATAGGCATAGCCAGTTCCAGTGCGTGAGAGATTAGTTTGCTCATCTATAAGTCAATTTAAATAACATTAGACGTTTCACCGGTTTCTGGTATATTTTGTTCTGACATTCTCAGCCAAGTGGCAAACAGACACCAAATGTCTTTGGGTCGAGACGCAATGGGCATTATTTCACAGAAGGCAGTAAGTTGCTCTTGACAAAATGTGACATTGTAGATACAGTCCTTAAGCAGGGGAGGGTTTGATCTTCCCCATCTCATGGCTATCCTGCGTTTTGCTAATAGTAACAGCATAGCTAGTAATCTGCGGACCCCCACCGGTGCGTCCTTGACGTACCCCAATAATCCCACTATTGCCCTTGGCTCTATGTGCATCATGAGTATTTCGTTATTCTGTTAAAGATCTCTTTCCAATATTCTGCAATCTGGGGGCACTCCCATGCCAGGTGCAGAAAAGTTGCCTGGTCTGCATGAATGTATGGCATTGTTTGATGGGAGAAGATGGGTAAAGCAGGGGGGTCTGCTCAAATCAAACTAGTGGAACAAAGGGGGTTGTAACTGTCATTAGAAAAACCCTAAATATTTAAACCATACAAACAAGAACAGATGCAGCAGGCCGACAGGTCATAGCTAAAATACAACACAAAAGTAAGATGTTAGTGTGTGCCAGCTATTACCGCCGGCCCAAATATAAACACACCTTAGGTCCAAACGTGTTCGAATTTCATGGACCAATAGTCATAGGGGCAGTCTTTAACACCCTACTAACTAGCAGACTAGACAGATCTATGTGCAGGCTTCTAATCAATACCCCGAAAACTAATCATGGTAAAAAACTTGGGAGTGCACAATTGCTGGAGAGAATGCATGGGGGGCAGCTTGGCTTCTTCCTGCTAGATAGATTTAAAAAAAATATATATCTAGGGTAACACACATCGATTAATATTTCGTACCACGCAGCAGTGAGACTGGAGCTAAAAATGCCCACCCAAGAGACACACAGATGGACCACGGACCATGTTATTATTAGACATTGATACCGGGTAGGAAATAAAGAACAGAACAAAAAGAGTATTTTGTGTTTAATGTGAGCTCACCCCCTTTAAAGGTTGTATGGGATGCATACAAGGCATACTTAAGTGAAGTAATCACTAAAGTCTCCAGATGTCATGCTGGATCTGAATGTATGGAAGTACAACAGTTAGAAGCAAGGATAAAAGATAAAGAGTTGCAATCACACTCAAACCACAACAGTACACAAGAAAATATAAGAAAAGACCTGCCTATAACCCAATTAGAATATAATGTCAAAATTAAGAACAATCTACGAAAACAGTGGGAGACAAGCAAGATCCAACACGGAGTATAGAGGAAAAAAAGCGGTGCATTCCTGGCCTGGACTGCCAAAGCTCACTTATCTAGGAATAGCATAAAGAAAATTATAAATACACAGACCAACCAAATCACAAACAAGACTAAGGATATCAAAGTAGTGTTTTGAATTATTATCAAGACTTGTATTCATGAGACTGTTTATCAAAGTCAATAATAACGGAGAAATGGCTACCTGAAAGACAGCTGCAGGAACTATCCAAGCAGCAAGTAGAAGAGCTAAGCTCCACCATCACAGAAGAGGCAAAAAAACAGGGCGTAGTGAGACTGAGTAAAGGAAAAGCTGCCGGCTCTGATGAAATTCAAGGAGAGGTCCATAAAGTGGTTCAGGATATAATATCCACCACTCATGAGAACTTTATTCAGACTAATCCTGGTGGAAGGTTAAAAGGATCCAAGTCCTGGAACAAAGCTACAACTGCACTCATCGTAAACAACAAAGATCTGAGACAATGCAAGTGATACTGACCTACTTCATTATTGAATAGTGACTATAAGATCTTCACTGAAATATTGGCAAGTCAGCTAAGAAGATTTCCTGGGAGGCTGAAACATGGAGATTAAAAAGGCTTCATACTCTGTAGACCGATCTAAGAACGGATTCAGATATTTGTGGGGTCAATAGATCTGGTTGAATATACTAAGGCACCACTAGACATGATCAGACTAGACATGGCAAATTGGTCATAAATATAAACAGTTTTTGACAGACTAGGACAAAAAGGGAGGGTTTGACAGAGCAATAAGGCTTTATAAAGGTCCCCCTCTATTAACGTATTTATAAATAGGGAACTCTATGTCAAAATTACTAAGGGTACTAAGCAAAGTTGTCCCAGGTCACCATTACTATTCGACCTCTACAATGAACCCATAGCTCAGATCAAAAGGTCAAATAAGAATATATAAGTCTGGTCGCTACAGCAACAGAGTAGCATGAATGTAAATGTTGTAATGGTTTACACATCTGATGTACAGAGAACAATGCAGAGAATAAAGGAGAGAACCAAAGGTTTGGGGGAAATGTCAAGATACAGGCTTAATGAGGACACATCAGAAATAATGATGTGAAACAGATAGCGAGGTTTATCAGATCTAATAGGAGATCAGGCATCTAGCAATCAATATTACAGAGTAAATAGCAAGATGGCCGACGGATGAGGAGCTCCGGCTGGGAGCTCCCGGCCAGAGATCGCCTTTTTGGCGTTAATCCCCTGAAGTCTTCCCTCCACTGACCCTTCTACATGCCTGGGGTCTTGTCGTTGTTCGGGGTTCTCGCCTCTCTGGTCTCCCTCATTTGGACCTGTGACCTCCCATGGAATCGTGGTCGAGGTTCCTGGCGGCGGATCCTGAACGCCATGGCCGATGTCCGGTGGAGCTGCCTGGTTCAGCTGTTGAGGAGATCGGCTCCGGTTCGCTGCCTCGGCCGTCACCTACCCAGCCGGACATCAGGCACGGTGCTCGTCTTCACCCCGCTGGTTTCTTTTTTGTTCCCTCACCTTCAGGCGAGCTCCTGTGGGTCTGCCGGTCGCTTGCCCGCCGCGTCGCTGCTGATGCCTGGCTTTGCTGCCCTGGTGACCCCGACGATCGGCGCTTACTTTGCTGATCTTCGCTGCTGTTTCCTGTCTGCCTGCGGCGCCTCTCTGGTGCGCGTAGCAGCCCGCCTTCCTCTCTGGACCCGAGACGAGGTTGCCTGCCATCCCGCAGCTCGGCAGTGAAGAGCAGCGAAACTGCGGCGGGGAGATCCTGCCTTCGCCAGCGTGCTGGTTCCTGGGCTGTTGCTGCCTGTGGTCCTGCTGGCACCTTTCCGGGGCTTTGTCGGAGACGCGTGGGTCCTATTTCCCCCGACGGAGCCAGCTTCAAGAATGCCGCAACGCGGCTGCCCTGATCACCAAGTTTGTCTCCCTCGCCTGCACCGACGCCCCCCCCTGACCCCGTGGCTGCCTTCCCCTCCGAGGCTGCTGCCTGAGCTCCCGTGTCTTCCCTGCTTTCCTTAAATTCCTTAATTCCGATGTGCCGTAGGTGATTGAAGACCTTGACTTCCTCCATACCTGATCTGGTATCTGCCCCCACTCAGCCCTGCTCGTGAGGTAGGTTTTCCTTTTTGGAATTGTTTTTTACCTGATTTTTGTTTGCTCGCAATGCCGCCATTTTTGTTTGTGAGGTACCTGGGGTCCGGGAGTCTCAAACCGCCATCTTATGGCCTCGTCATTCCCCTGACTGACTCATTCATTTGATCAGCGCCTTGTTCTACTTTACTGACTATCGGCTGTTATCTGATCTGTATTCGCTACCCTTTTTTTCTCTTCACCTTCTACGCTCCCTTTTTATGGTTTTTCTATGCTATGTAACGACCTAGTAACTGATGTTAACTTGTAAAAGATGTATTCTGTGTAACAATATGTAAACTGTCATGTAAAGCGCTCTGATACCTCCGGGTCTAGCCAGCGCTATATAAAACTCATCAAATAAAACAAATAAATAAATAAATAAAATAGCCAATATTCCAGGGTGGAATCTGGAAATTGCCGCTAACGAGATAAGAAAAGCCATCAAATGATGGGAGAACATTCCTTTAAATATATACAGGAGAGAGAACCAATTTAAAACGTCAATTTTCCTGAAAATACCATTCTTATTTGACTGCATACACTTCAAATTTGAGAAGAAGCTACATAGCAAAATCAATCGTTACAATGGCCGCCGGAAGGTGAGGAGCCCGAGAAGGGAGCTCCGTGGCGGAGGATTGCTCTATGAGCAAAAATCCTCGTTTAGCCTTCGGTCCCATACATCGGACCCGGACCATTTCGCTCGCAACAACCGACCATTTCTAGAGAGCCTTGCTTGGGCTTGGAACGCATTTAGGAGAGGACTCACCTCCTGCGATCAGGACGCCATCAGGGCTGGACGTGGAGGTGCTCTGGCAGACATGGAGGTGCTCCGGCCGATCGCGAGCCACTCTCACCTCACCGGGGATCATCGGAAGTGGAGACGTGCGGAGGTGAGACGGGGCCTCTGATGAGAGTACGACCCAATTGACTTTACCGGTGGGTGCAAGCTCTCCTTGCAGCGGTGCACTCCAGGTCTCCTCCATGCGTAGTTCAGACGCTTTGCGAGACACTGCGCCCTCACCCCCATCCGCTGTATCACGGCAGCTTGCTGCTGCAACGTGGCCGCCGCGGTTCCCTGTACCCCGAGGGAACGGGCCCGGCGATCTCATAGCGTTGCCTGGTAGAGCTCCACAGGGAGGCCGTCCGTCCCGGAGGAGGTGCAGCAATATCCCCGAAGATCGGACGCCCTGCGGGGCGCTGCGCCTTCACCCCCATCCACTGTGTCCAGGTGCCCCGAGGGAAAGGGCCCCGCGACTTCATAGCTCTGTCAGGGCCGCTGCACTTACATGGGGCATGGGATCGGAGCCTCGATATCTACAGCGATCTTCCCCTAGGGAGGCTGACCACAGGATTGTCGAGAGCGGTCTGGCGACATGGGGCATGGGATCGGAGCCTCGATATCTACAGCGATCTTCCCCCAGGGAGGCTGACCGCAGGATTGTCGAGAGCGGTCTGGCGCCCTGGGCTACAGCATTGGAGCAGAGTGGCCGCCGCTTGTGTGGCATTCATTGAGACGTCACCCCTGCATGCAGAGCTACGAAGCAGCGCATGATTTGTCTCTTGTCACGTAGGGGCAGTCTGGGGACCCGCTTTACTGGCGGCTAAGCAGAGTGGGATGCTTCATCGCGGGGGGAGCATTGCGGGTCTGCAGGGTGCATTGTTTTGACTCTTTTTTGCCCCATTCATTTTACCCCTGCCTTTGCTCCGGTCTCTGCTGGGAATGGGTCAATTGCCTCCTGCCTGCAGAGCTATGGGGGGACTTTGTGGCAGTATATGGACCCTTTCTGCCAACAGCTAGGCAGATTTGGATGCTTCATTGCAAGTGGAGCCTGCAGGTCGGTGAAATGCTAGGTTCGAGCCCTCTTGCCCCAGCCATTTTCCCTGCCTTTGTTCCTGCTTTTCTGCTATGATTCAAAATGGCTGAGCTAGCTAAACTGATCTATTGAAATAGAAAGAGGCTTACACCCCTGGATCAGAAACAAAAAAGGGACTTTCTGTCTAGCTACCCTCTTGAGGCATCCATGCTGGTATGACTCAAGTCTGTGTCCGATATACCTATAGAAATAGAAGAGGAAAAAAAAAAAAGAAACGCGATTAGCTACCTGCTTGAAGCAGCCATATTGAAATGATTCCAAACTGATCTGACTTAACTGGCCCTGCCCTGCTTCCTGATCTGCTGATCCTAAGGCAGCAAAGGATAATTAGAATAGTTCCAGATTACAACTGTCATCAACTAACATGACAGGATTAAATATGAAACCGACTGGAAGTAACTCCTTAACTATTCTTTACCCCTCTAACCTCTCTAAAAATGCAACCAGAAATTTCAAACACACCCTGCTCAGAAAAGACCCAGACATTCTATTCCTAGACCATTCCTTCAACATAAAAAAGGCACCATTATTAATCATCTCATTTTTCACCAGAAAAATGGCAAAATGGCGAACTACCTTCACTAAACAGCTAAATATTCAGGAAAAGAAAAACATTCCATACGGCTCCAAGATTCTAACGGCACCCTCACAAAATCTTATAGCAAATCTGAATATAACCTCCTAAAAAAATGGCACAGTTCTTATCCAAGAAGCAAATAAAGATCTCAAGCTATTCGACGACTATTTTGCCACGCTAAAAGACCTTGTGTACAACAACTCATATCCTGCACACCATCAAGACGTTTCCTCGCATTCTGACCCTCAACCTAATTGTCACTTTGACACAATAGAATGTAGAATCTCTCAGGAGCTGCAGCAACCTACGCCTACGACCAGAATCCCTGAAACAAGGGACAGCAACTCCCTTCTCTTAGCTCACAAATCACCTCCCATCTCCATTACCATCACGGCTCCCAGCCCCATCACAAGGACCCGCTCTACCCCCCCCTCAATCCACCATGGATACCACTGGATCACACAATGCTCCAGATCGCAAAAAGGAAAAAAACCTATACACCCAGCTCTACCTCTCGTACCACTGAACACTAATACTTCAACCACTCAAAACGCCTTCCTTTCGGTACCATCTAACTCTGCCCAGGACAACCAAAGACTAAAACCTAACCCCGATATTAATCCCAAGTCATACCCTTTAAAGAATCCAAAAAGGTAAGATGGAACTTCTACCAGACCCTCTCACACGGATATCGAACGATCTAGCATTCCTACCTCCAGACCTCCCGGCTCTCTGTTCCAACCGTCCCCTTCGTCCCTAGTAGAACTAGAAACACTCAGAACCCAAACTGATAGGATTTATCTAAACTTGCAAAACGCCATTTCAGAAGTTAAGAATCTTTTACTCCTCTCAGAAAATTCTCTCTCTAAAATCAACCATTTTCAAAAATCAACTCTCTCAGCCCACAGCAAGCTAAATACTATTCCCCTGCCTCTGTCCAATCGCCATCTCCGAACCTGCAAACACCATAGATATCTGTGAGACTTGGAAACGCAGTCCCTGTTACTATTTTATGAATCATATCCCAATCCCCCCCACCCCCCCATGGTGGTTGAACATACAATTCGCTCACTCCCAATCAATGCTAACAGAACAACTCAACCAAATAACAGAAAGGTTAACCCCAACAACCTAAAAAAAAGTAACATTAACCCCCGAAATACATGAAACTAACCGGGGTAACTCATCGAAACCAATCTCCTGCCTTCTACTCAACTGCCGCTCAGCAATGAAACACGCCGCTGACCTCATTTTGAGCCGAGAAGTTGATTTAACCATCCTGACTGAATCGTGGCTTACGAAATCTTCTTCCCCTTGCTTAGACCTTCTTGTGCCTTGTAGGAAACTGGCTCTATATATACTACACCAAAATGAGGTATAGTGTGTATAGAGTCCAGGTGTCCCCAGAGGTAGGCAGAGGTTAAAGTTAGATAGAACCTTACTCTCTATTTGTGGTAGAGTGGTCGAGCAGTAAGGCAGTATCAGAGGACAGTGTTAAGCATTTGATGTACCCACTCAGTCAGCAAATGAATTCACACACTCAAAGACTGAACTCTAGACCAATTGTTTTTGTATAAAAAATATACTGTTTTATTTTTAGAACCAAGCAAGCGTGGCACAGGTAAGCATTAAATACTTTACAGTAATAAGTTGCTGATTGTAGAACAGTTTGAAAATGCAATAGGAATTGTACTTTGTTTGATTTACAGGGGATGCAGTAGGTTGCAATACTTTGCAAACACAGTACATTGAAATGAATAGGCTTTTTCAGTAAATTACAGGTAAGTTACTTTTCACATTACTTTTCTAACTCAGTGCTGGATACCTAGATTCAGCACTAGGACATTTCCTGCAAACAGGTAAGTAAATACGTTTTGGTTATTCGAATGATTTTTAAAGAATATTTTTAGATTTCAAAACTCCACACTTAAAAACTTTTTGGAAGAAAAATTGTCAATGTTATCCTATGGAGGAAAAGCAGGTTATCGGTTCAAAGGTAAGTTATCGGCTGTGGGAGTTAAGGTTCTGGGGTTAGACTCAGGGGTCCCCCAGGGTCAGTGATGCACTCTTGTTACACCCTCAGCGGCACTAGGGCGGCCGGGTGCAGAGCGTTGAGGCCCAATGTTATCCTATGGAGGATAGGGGGTCTCCGGTTGGTGGCTGCTGGCAAGCAGGCCACTGGGTTGTGGGAGCAAAGCTCCTAGACTTTAGCTCAGGGCAAATGGGGAAACAGCTTAGCACAAAAGATGCACCCTAAGCGGCACTAGGGCGGCCGGGTGCAGGGGGCCGTTTCGTCGTCGGGAGCCCTGTTGTTTCCAATGGAGAACCTCCAGTTAGCAAAAGCACTGCTGGCAGGGAGACGAAGGACTTCTGGGTGCGACCACCACTTCGAGAGGTAAGTTGGGAAGTTAGGGGTTGGTTAGGCACCGTTGGTTTGGGCACACAGGGCCGTGGGGCGTCGGGTGCAGGGGTGCCTTTTAGGGTCGGAACGGCTTACCAGCTCTGGGTCGCGGTTAGGGGGGCCTTCTGGATTTCGACTGCAGGCGTCGGCTGGAGGCTTGAGGCAGGCCAGGGGTCGCTGGATCTCGGGTCAAGATCGCCGGGGTGACCTCCTCGTGGTGTTTGTCCACTCGAGCTCGGGCCGTGGACGGTGGGTGCAGAGTGGGGCAGGTTCGCGGTCTCCGGCTGCTGCCAGAGGTTGCAGTTTGAACAAATCCGGTGTTCACGGGAGAAGCAGTCTTTGGAAGTGAAGGCAGGCAGGTCCTCCGGGGTTTTTGAGGTTGCTGGCTGCAGGACACCGGGATTTCGCAGGAGCAGGTTCGAGGGGAGACAGGCCGGTAGGGCTTGGGCCAAGTCAGTGGGCGTCTTCCTCTTGTTAGCTGGCTGCACGGCTGTTCGGTCCTTCTTTTCTTCTTGTTTCTTGGCTGGATCTGAGGAAGCAAGGTTCAGGGTGCCCTCTAAATACTAGATTTAGGGGCGTTGTAGGTAGAGGGCAAGGACCAATGGGTCCCTTCCCTGGGGTGGGTACACCCCCTATGGTGCCACCCTCCAGTGGGAGGGGGGCAGGAGCCTGTCCCTGGTTGGTTGGGTCCCCCCATCCTCAAGATGGCGGGGACTCAGAGTTGTGCTTCACCTCGCCTCCCCCACCTGAGGGGTGGAGTTGGCAGAGGTGGGCACACCTCTCTCCCTCACTTGTTTTTCCAGCCGGTTCTCCCGCCCAAAGTGGGGGGCAGAACCAGTGGGGACCAGTTGCTGAAAGCAGCAAGTGGTCTGGGGAAGCTCACAAAGGCGGCATGCCTTTGAAGCTTCCCCCTTCGTGAACCCTGCCCATCCTGGGGGAGGAGACTTGGCACCTCGTCCCAGGATGTGCATTGTTTCAGGCCCCCGAGAGCAGCAGGCTCTCGACCCAGGGGTCCAGAAACATGTCTGTTGATGGCAGCCTAAGCAGCCACTCAGTCGGGACACTAGAGGTGGGTTAGTTTTCAGGGGGCATCTCTGAGATGCCCTCTGTGTGCATTTTTCATTAAATCTAACACTGGCATCAGTGTGGGTTTAATGTGCTGAGAAGGTTGATACCAAACTTCTCAGTTTTCAGTGTAGCCATTATGGTGCTGTGGAGTTCGTAATGACAAACTCCCAGCACCATATACTCTTAATGGCAGCACTGCACTTACAGTGTCTAAGAATGGACTTGGACACTGTAGGGGTACAGGGCTCATGCACCTGTACCCTCACCACTGGTATAGTACACCCAACTAAAGGGGTGACTGATCTATGCCAGGGCAGTGGGTTGTAGGCATGGCACACAGGGATGTGTGCCATGTCGACTCTTCACTTTGTTCTGCACCAAAACACGCAGCCTGCAAAGGCAGTGTGTGAGTGTGGTGGTACAGGACCTCTAACGGTGGCACAATAAGTGCTGCAGCCCTTAGAGGCCTTCTCTGGTCACAGTGCCCTGGGTACCTGTTGTACCATTTACCAGGGGCTGACCTGTGGCCAGAGATGCCAATTGGGTTTAGTTTTGGGGAAAGAACACAGGCCCTGGGAACCTGATTGGCAGGTACCCAGGGCACACCAAGTAAAAGTGCATCAGTAGTCTGGCAAAAAGTGGGGGGGTTACTGCAACAGAAACCCACTTTCCTAAACAAGCCCCCATTCCCCCCCCCATCCCAAAGGCCAGGAGACTCTACCAAAGCTGGGAGAGTCTTACTAGTCTTTCAGGAGAGGAAGAGTAGAGGAAGTGGTTTGAAAGTTGCAGGGCCTACTCTGCCTTACATCCTTCTGTCCAGGTCAGACCCTTTGGGGAGCTGGCCTACCTCAACAGTTTCAGGACCAAATTCCCAATGCTCCTTTCCTAGCTCTTTAGTGTCTTCACCCCATCTTTTTAGTTTGGGTTCAGAGGTGTCTACCTCTGCAAATTCTAACTTAGCTAGGGCAAAGCCCAGCTTATCCACAGAGGTCACCCACAGCTTGAGTAACCCCACCATGACCAATAGGGTCAGGGGGCCTAACGTGCTATTTGGCAGGGGGCTAGGCCACCATGCCAAGGACAGTGCTGCCATGAAGGCTAACACCCAGCAGAGGCTACTGACAGCTGTCAGTGCCCAGAACCACACCTTTAGCTCCTTACTGGTAAGTGAAGGGGCTACCTTACAGGCTTCTTTGGGTTCTGGTTGCCTGTCTGCTGTTTTAGGGTGGGGGGTCACTACACTGGGTAGTGAACACCCTTCTTCCACCCTCTGTTCTGCCAGCTGAGGAGCCAACAACTCAGGCTGGACAGTTGCCTGACTAGTCAGGGCTTTTTGTTGGCATGGGGGGACTTCACCAGTGCCAATTTTGGAGTTCTCCCTTACTGGGATAGAATCTCCCTGGCCCACTGGAACTGTGACTAACAGTTGCCCACCTTTCCTACACTGTTTCTTTTTTTTCTTTTGGGGCTTAGCTGCACTAACTGCAGGTTGAGCCCCCCCAGGTTTCTTGGATGAGGTCTGGCATTGGACCAGTATCTCTTTTTGGCTCAGACCAACCTCTGGGTGGTCATTCCCCAGGAGACAATCAAGGGGGAGGTTTTTACTGACTACCACCTTTCTCCATCTAAGGGTTGCATCTACTTCTAGGAGCACTACAGCCACAGGCCTAACAGTGACACCCCCTGGGACAGCCCTTACTCTTTTTGTTTCTTCTGGGACATACTGGTGTGGGAGTACCAACCTGTCATGCACCACAGTGTGACTGGCACAGGTATCTCTCAGAGCAGTGGCTGGGATTCCATTCACCAGTAGGTGGTGGAAGTGTCTACTCCCCTCTGGAATTTCCAGCTCACCTTTTGGGCCCATTTTCCAATTGAAGGCTAGGAGGACTTCCTCATCTGAGGAACCATCCTCCAAAGCTACACTGGCAACCCCTGGAGCTACACTAGTAACCCCGGGAGCTGCACTAGGGGCTTTGCTTTTAGATCAGCTAGGGTCCTTGGTGTGGTGTCCTGCCTTTTGACAGTTGTGACACCATACTCTGTTGGGATCCCAATTCTTACCTTGGTATCCTGTTTTAGTTTGTGAGGTGTCTTTGGGCCCACCCTCCTGGACAGGATTTTGGGGGGCTACCTGGGACTCCTTACTTTTATCTTTAGGGGGTTCACTGGCTTTCCTCTGGGGAGGCTTTGTAACCCCTTTCTTTTGGTCACCCCCAGTGGACGTCCTAGTTACCCTTGTTTTGACCCAGTGGTCTGCCTTCTTTCCCAATTCTTGTGGAGAAAGTGGACCTAGGTCTACCAGGTACTGATGCAACTTTTCATCAGTGCAATTACTTAATATGTGTTCCTTCATAAACAGGTTGTAAATTCCATTAAAGTCATGCACATTGTTTCCAGTTAACCAGCTACCTAGTGTTTTTACTGAGTAGTCTACAAAATCAATCCAGGATTGGTTTTGGGTTTTGTGAACCCCCCTGAATCGAATTCTGTACTCCTCAGTTGCGAGTCCAAATCCCTCAATCAGAGTTCTCTTCATGAGGTCATAGGACCCAGCATCTGCCCCAGAAAGGGTCAGGAGTCTGTCTCTGCAGTTACCAGAGAACAGATCCCAAAGGAGTGCCCCCCAGTAAGTCTTCTTCACCCTTCTGGCTTCACAAGTCCTCTCAAAGGCTGTGAACCACTTGGTGATATCATCACCCTCCTCATATTTAGGGACAATCCATTTGGGGATTTTAGGATCATAAGATTGCTCTCTATCCTTATTATTTTGATTGCTGCCACCATGGATGGGTGCTAACCCAATCTCCTTTCTTTCCTTTTCTAGAGCCAGGAGTCTGGTCTCTAGGTCCAGTCTTTTGGTCAGCCTTGCTAAAAGGCTGTCCTCCTCATTGAGGCTGTCCTCAATGTCCTCGTTGATACCCGATCCACCTTTGTGAGATCTAGGCACTGAGAGGTTGATTCTTGGAGTCAGGACTATTGGAGCCCTTTTCTCCCTAAGCAGTGGAGGAGGTAGATCTACCTGGTCATCCTCTTTCACTACTTCCCCATCTGACTGGTCATCACCTTGTTCAGAGGGGTGGTCCTTTGCATACTCAGCCAACAGCTCCTGGAGCTTTTGTTTGGTTGGATGGGGACCCATTGGTATGTTTTTAATTTTACATAAGGACCTTACTTCCTTGAAAGACAAGTGAAGGTAAGGGGTGAGGTCAAGCTCCTCAACCATGTCCTTTATGTCATTATGGTTATCTTCACTAGTAGCTGGGTTCTTATTTTGAGATATTCTAACAAAAAAGTTCTAACCCCTCTACCCTTGACTACAGTGACTTTATTTTCTAAAATTCTAAAGGGGCTTAAGCAAGGCCCTAACAAGACTTTTAGTAGTTTTGTAAAAAGTGCCAATTTTGAAAAAAATCAGAATTCTAAAGGCAATTTAGGAGTTCTGTTGTGTGATCAGGTGGTAACCAAGTAGTTCAGCAAATGCAAAGTTGTGTATCCCACCGCTGATCCACCAATGTAGGAAACTGGCTCTATATATACTACACAAAATGAGGTATAGTGTGTATAGAGTCCAGGTGTCCCCAGAGGTAGGCAGAGGTTAAAGTTAGATAGAACCTTACTCTCTATTTGTGGTAGAGTGGTCGAGCAGTAAGGCAGTATCAGAGGACAGTGTTAAGCATTTGATGTACCCACTCAGTCAGCAAATGAATTCACACACTCAAAGACTGAACTCTAGACCAATTGTTTTTGTATAAAAAAATATACTGTTTTATTTTTAGAACCAAGCAAGCCTGGCACAGGTAAGCATTAAATACTTTACAGTAATAAGTTGCTGATTTTAGAACAGTTTGAAAATGCAATAGGAATTGTACTTTGTTTGATTTACAGGGGATGCAGTAGGTTGCAATACTTAGCAAATACAGTACATTGAAATGAATAGGCTTTTTCAGTAAATTACAGGCAAGTTACTTTTCACATTACTTTTCTAACTCAGTGCTGGATACCTAGATTCAGCACTGGGACATTTCCTGCAAACAGGTAAGTAAATACGTTTTGGTTATTCGTGTGATTTTTAAAGAATATTTTTAGATTTCAAAACTCCACACAATTGTCAATGTTATCCTATGGAGGAAAAACAGGTTATCGGTTCAAAGGTAAGTTATCGACTGTGGGAGTTAAGGTTCTGGGGTTAGACTCAGTGGTCCCCCAGGGTCAGTGATGCACTCTTGTTACACCCTCAGCGGCACTAGGGCGGCCGGGTGCAGAGCGTTGAGGCCCGATGTTATCCTATGGAGGATAGGGGGTCTCCGGTTGGTGGCTGCTGGCAAGCAGGCCACTGGGTTGTGGGAGCACAGCTCCTAGACTTTAGCTCAGGGCAAATGGGGAAACAGCTTAGCACAAAAGATGCACCCTCAGCGGCACTAGGGCGGCCGGGTGCAGGGGGCTGTTTCGTCGTCGGGAGCCCTGTTTCCAATGGAGAACCTCCGGTTAGCAAAAGCACTGCAGGCAGGTAGACTAAGGACTTCTGGGTGCGACCACCACTTCGAGAGGTAAGTTGGGAAGTTAGGGGTTGGTTAGGCACCGTTGGTTTGGGCACACAGGGCCGTGGGGCGTCGGGTGCAGGGGTGCCTTTTGGGGTCGGAACGGCTTACCAGCTCCGGGTCGCGGTTAGGTGGGCCTTCTGGATTTCGACTGCAGGCGTCGGCTGGAGGCTTGAGGCAGGTCAGGGGTCGCCGGATCTCGGGTCAAGATCGCCGGGGTGACCTCCTTGTGGTGTTTGCCCGCTCGGGCCGTGGACGGCGGGTGCAGAGTGGGGCGGATTCACGGTCTCCGGCTGCTGCCAGAGGTTGCAGTTGAACAAATCCGGTGTTCACGGGAGAAGCAGTCTTTGGAAGTGAAGGCAGGCAGGTCCTCCGGGGTTTTTGGGGTTGCTGGCTGCAGGACACACCGGGATTTCGCAGGAGCAGGTTCGAGGGGAGACAGGCCGGTAGGGCTGGGGCCAAGTCAGTGGGCGTCTTCCTCTTGTTAGCTGGCTGCACAGCTGTTCGGTCCTTCTTTTCTTCTTGTTTCTTGGCTGGATCTGAGGAAGCAAGGTTCAGGGTGCCCCCTAAATACTTGATTTAGGGGCGTTACAGGTAGGTAGAGGGCAGGGACCAATGGGTCCCTTCCCTGGGGTGGGTACTTCACCTATGGTGCCAGTGGGAGGGAGGCAGGAGCCTGTCCCTGGTTGGTTGGGTCCCCCCATCCTCAAGATGGCGGGGACTCGGAGTTGTTCTTCACCTTGCCTCCCCCACCTGAGGGGTGGAGTTGGCAGAGGTGGGCACACCTCTCTCCCTCACTTGTTTTTCCTGCCGGTTCTCCCGCCTAAAGTGGGGGGCAGGACCAGTGGGGACCAGTTGCTGAAAGCAGCAAGTGGTCTGGGGAAGCTCACAAAGGCGGCATGCCTTTGAAGCTTCCCCTTCGTGAACCCTGCCCATCCTGGGGGAGGAGACTTGGCACCTCGTCCCAGGATGTGCATTGTTTCAGGCCCCCCCGAGAGCAGCAGGCTCTCGACCCAGGGGTCCAGAAACATGTCTGTTGATGGCAGCCTGAGCAGCCACTCAGTCGGGACACTAGAGGTGGGTTAGTTTTCAGGGGGCATCTCTGAGATGCCCTCTGTGTGCATTTTTCATTAAATCCCACACTGGCATCAGTGTGGGTTTAATGTGCTGAGAAGTTTGATACCAAACTTTCTCTGTTTTGAGTGTAGCCATTATGGTGCTGTGGAGTTCGTAATGACAAACTCCCAGCACCATATACTCTTCATGGCAGCACTGCACTTACAGTGTCTAAGAATGGACTTAGACACTGTAGGTGTACAGGGCTCATGCACCTGTACCCTCACCACTGGTATAGTGCACCCAACTACAGGGGTGACTGATCTATGGCAGGGCAGTGGGTTGTAGGCATGGCACACAGGGATGTGTGCCATGTCGACTCTTCACTTTGTTCTGCACCAAAACACGCAGCCTGCAAAGGCAGTGTGTGAGTGTGGTGGTACAGGACCTCTAAGAGTGGCACAATAAGTGCTGCAGCCCTTAGAGGCCTTCTCTGGTCACAGTGCCCTGGGTACCTGTGGTACCATTTACCAGGGGCTGACCTGTGGCCAGAGATGCCAATTGGGTTTAGTTTTGGGGAAAGAACACAGGCCCTGGCAACCTGATTGGCAGGGACCCAGGGCACACCAAGTAAAAGTGCATCAGTAGTCTGGCAAAAAGTGGAGGGGTTACTGCAACAGAAACCCACTTTCATACATGCCTCCCGACTACAACATTGGTAGGCTAGGCTAGACAGACCACACAAAATGAACGGAGGCATTGCTTGTATCCATCAAGCTGACATCTCTATTACTATACTTCACTCCGACCCCCTCGAATCTTGTGAATACCTTGGGATCTCCTTAAAATCCACAGATAACCAACTACACGAATTTGACCACCCCCCCAGGCAAAAACGCCCTGTTCATTGACCAACTAATAGAAATCATTACAACAAACTCTGCCCCTCATTCCAATGATATATTCCTAGGGGATTTCAATCTTCATTGGGAAGACCCCTATGATCCTCAAGTCAAAGCTGTCAAAGATTTCCTAGCAGACCAATCCCTAGTCCAAGCCTGCACCCTTCCTACCCACAATAAAGGTGCGACACTAGACTGGATCATCTCCAAAGAATAAATGGTTAATACAATCCAAATCGACCCCTGCGATTGGTCAGACCATCATATTATCACCTACCAAACACCCCCTACAAGAAAGAAACCGACCTCACAATCTACCAAACCTAGACAATGGGTTTGTGACACAAAAACCCTAAAGTTGGAATTACTAACAACACAATACAAGAAAGAACTTCTCCCGCCTATTAATATGGAGAACGTCAACGAGCTTACAGAACACTACAACTCCACGATGACAAAAATTATTGACGTCTTAGCCCCGCCAAAACTCAAAAGGATACCGGACAAAGACCAAAACTCTTGGTTCAATGGTTCTCTCAATGAAGAAAGACGCAAACTGAGACTAACTGAACGGCAATGGAGACAACATCCTTCATCCCCTTACTTAAGACTGCTAAGAAAGTCCAGAAACTCCTACAACAAAAGTATCCTAAAATCTAAAAAAGACTTCTTCAGGTCAGAACTTGACAACGCCAAAAACAGACCGAGGAAACTATTGGAAATACTAAAACAGCAATCAAACAAAATGACAAAATCCGCACCCTTGACATCTAAATCACATTTAAGCAGCGAAGAATTATCTTCCTTCTTTACTGATAAAGCCACTTCCCTGGAGAAGGAACTCAAGACTGCCGCTGACAACCCCACTTCCCCCTAAAAATTCTCCAACCATTCATCCAACTCAACCTACTCTGTCAGGATCCAAAAATAAAGCCCATTGGTCCTCCTTCAAACTTTATGAACATAGAGACATCACCAAAATCTTATAGTCTATAAAACCGAACAACCACTACAACGACCCCCTCCCATCGAGTTGCCCGTCAGCTATGAACCATACTATCATCCCCATTTGGACCAAGATAATCAATGCTTCGCTCTCTCAAGGATCCATCCCGGATTGCCTAAAAACCGGCCAAGTCATCCCCATCCTAAAAAAAACAACAGAGAACCCTTCGGACCAAAACAATTTCCGACCGATAACCAACATTCCCATGTTAACCAAAGTCATAGAAAAATGTGTTCAACAACAGCTTAACCAACACATTATGGAATTCAAGCTTCTTGACACCTGCCAATCAGGCTTCAGACCCGGGCACAGCACCGAAACAGCAATTCTACATATTGTGGATGACGCCCTACTAGCATTAGACCGTAATGAATCATGTCTGTTTGTACTACTTGACCTCTCATCTGCTTTCAACACTGTTAACCATGGCAAAATTCTCGAGACACTTGAGAACAGGATGGGTTTATCAGCAACGGTCCTAAAATGGTTTAAATCCTTCTTAGACAACAGAACGCAAAGATTCCTGGTGAATCAAAATCTATCCACACCATCCCCTAACCTACTAGGAGTACCATAAAGCTCAACACTATCCCCATCACTATTTAATCTCTATATTGAACCCTTAACCGTAATACTACTGCAGGCTAACATCTCCTTCCACATGTATGCGGACGACACTTAGCTGTATATCAAGATCACTTCCCTGGAAGAAATTAAGACTATGAACCAAGCATTAAAAAAAGACCGTCCAATGGCTTACAAACAATCGCCTTAAGCTAAACTCTCAAAAAAACGAATTCCTTCTAATCTCCCCCCAAAAAACTCCACAGTTAGGAAGGATTGGCCCAAGCTAATCACTGCACTAAACTGTACTCCGATCCTGGTGGACTCCACCAAGTCGCTAGGACTCACTCTAGACAAGAACCTTAATATGCAATCACACATCAACTTGATGGCTAAAAAAGCCCGTTTTCACCTCAGCTACCTTAGAAAAATGAAACCTTACATCGAACCACTAGACCTCAACACTGCAGTTCAGTCGTTGGCCATCTCCAGACTTGAATATGGATGTACCACTCTATCAGGACTACCCAAAGACTCAACAGCCCTGCTTAAAGCCTGTCTTAATGCAGCCGCAAGACTCTTACTGGGTCAAAAACATTTGACATCACCCCTCATCTGAAAGCTCTCAACTGGCTGCCTCATGAAGCAAGAATCCAACTAAAGATGGCCTGCATAACTCATAAGGCAATCTATCACAAAACCCCACTTTACCCAACACAGAAAATTTCGATTTCTGGAAGAAGCAGACTCTCATGGCGCCGGCACTCTTCTTCTAAAACCTCCACTCTTCCGTAAGAAAAAAAACATACGACAGAGCCTTCTCCGGAGCTGCACCAAGAATATGGAACTCGCTCCCACCAGGCATCAGGAAAATCTCATCTACTTCTACATTCAAAAAAGAAGCTAAGTCCTTCCTAATGAGCAAATTCCTCCCTTAATCCGCAGTAGCCCGTTCATTACATGTTCTAGAAGCCCCATTCAGACAATCACTCTAACCACCCAAGCCTGCGGAGTATCTCGCTCTGTAAGCTCATCCGTTACCAGACACTAGTTGGAGCTCCTCACTCTCTCACTAGGCGCATCTCGATGGTCCTTACTCGCACGGAGACTTCTGCTTGTAGACTGCTACCTACTGTCACCACTGAGAATACCCAGAACAAGCCCAAATGCATTATAAGCTATAACCTAGGCTATTTCTAATTGTTTTAATGATTGTACAAATGTTTTTTTCTCTTTTTTCTCCTCGCCGCACATGTTCATTGAGACAACTACATCCATTTATAGGTTTCTAGTGCGTATATATATGATACGCTCTGGTACTGTTTAAAGCTACAATGCTATGTATATGTGAAGCGCTCTGATACCCATTTCTGGGTCTTGTTCCGCTGCACAAGTTACTAACTTGTGTAACGATATATCTGTAAGAGACAGTAGTTAGTGATAGATTCCTTACCTTAGAATATCCCCAGGCGTCAGGCTGGATCCGGAAAGTTTTGCGTAGCAGTACCCTTGCGCGTCGGTAGGCGGCGTCGTGCGGCTCCGCGTCCGTCGGCCGGCGTCGTGATCGCCGGGATGACGTCGCGGGCAGTACTTAGGCGCCGCCCTGCGCGCTGACGTCAGTTCTGTACACGACTTTCCGCGCCAGGAACGCAGAGCCATGCAAGAAGCTGACACAGGTGTCTGAAAAATACTAGGGCCCTGAAAGGGATGTCCTTAACCCTAGAAATCAGTTCGCAGAACGGGGAGGATGGGTGGGCGGTAAGGAATCTATCACTAACTACTGTCTCTTACAGATATATCGTTACACAAGTTAGTAACTTGTGCATCTGAAAGAGACACGTTAGTGATAGATTCCTTACCTTAGAATAGATACCCCAGCAATACCAACCCCGGTGGTGGGTCTGCGAACAAAGATCAGACAAGGAAGTCCTGGAGGACAGAACGGCCAAAGAAGCCGTCCCTCCGGACCTGACTGTCAAGGCAGTAATGCTTAGTAAACGTGTGCAGCGAGGCCCACGTAGCCGCCTGACAGATAACCGGCAGCGGAACACCGCGGCCCAAGGCCGTGGTAGCAGCCGTTGCCCTGGTGGAATGGGCACGCAGCCCAACAGGAGGTTCCTTTTTAGCCAAAGAATAGCAGGTCTTGATGCACAAGGTAACCCAGCGGGAGATGGTCCTCTTGTGCACCGCCCGACCTTTTTGGCGCCCACGTAGCCAACAAAGAGCTGGTCATCCACCCGGAAGTGTTTTGTGCGGTCAATATAGAAAGAGAGCGCACGTTTTGGGTCCAGACGGTGGAGCCTCTCTTCCTCTCTGGAAGGATGCGGAAAGAAGGTGGGCAAAGTGATGGTCTGCCCAATGTGGAAAGCAGTAACCACCTTTGGCAAGAAGGACGGACGCGTCCGAAGAACAACCTTGTCTGGATGAACAGACAGAAAGGGAGGCTTGCAAGATAGAGCCTGGAGCTCACTCACCCGCCGAGCGGAGGTGATGGCCACCAGAAAGGCTGTCTTCAGAGTCAGAAGACGAAGAGGACAGTTATGTAGAGGCTCAAAGGGAGCGCACATTAAAAAGGTAAGAACCAAGTTCAAGTCCCACTGAGGCATCACAAACGGAACAGGAGGGAAGAGGTGAGTAATGCCTTTTAAGAACCTGTTAACAACAGGGGACTTGAAAAGGGAGGGCTGATCAGGGAGCCTGAGGAAGGCCGAGATAGCACAAAGATAACCCTTGATGGTACCCAGGGCAGAACCCTGTTGGGCCAAAGAGAGAAGGAACAGAAGGACCTCAGAAAGAGGGGCAGAAAGGGGATTCACAGCCTTTGCTGTGCACCATGCCACAAATTTGTTCCACCTGCAGGCGTATACCACCTTAGTGGAGGGACGCCTGGCTGCCAGAATCACATCACAAACTTCGGGAGGCAAGTTGAAAGGAATCAACTGCCGCCGCTCAATCTCCACGCAAGCAGGTGTAGACTGGACAGGTTCGGGTGGAGGACCGTCCCCTGCTGCTGCGACAGAAGATCCTCCCGAAGAGGCAGACGGATTGGGGGATCTACGCTCATATTGAGTAGCTCGGGATACCAAACTCTTCGAGCCCAGTCCGGAGCCACAAGAATGACTTGGGCCCGGTCGTGCCGAATCTTCTTCAACACTCTGGGTAGAAGTGGTATAGGCGGAAAGGCGTACAACAGACCGCAACTCCACTCGTGACGAAAAGCGTCTCCGAGCGAGTGCCGCCTTGGAAATTCCAACGCGCAGAACTGATGACATTGCGCGTTCTCTTCGGTGGCGAATAGATCTAACCAAGGCTCTCCCCACTGTAGAAAGAGTCCTTGCGCCACTTCCGAGTGAAGACGCCATTCGTGATCCATCATGCACCTGCGGCTGAGTTCGTCCGCCCTGGCGTTCAGGGAACCTGCCAGGTGTTGAACCATCAGGAACATGCCCTGATGTTCCAGCCATGTCCAGAGGCGCAGAGCCTCCTGACAAAGGGTCCAAGACCCCACCCCGCCCTGTTTGTTGCAGTACCACATGGCGGTGGTGTTGTCTGTGAACACCTGCACTACCTTCCCTTTGACAGAGGGAAGGAATGCCTTGAGTGCAAGTCGGATCGCCCGGAGCTCCAGAATGTTGATATGGAGCCGGGACTCCGCCGGAGACCAGAGGCCTCTGATCTCCGCCTCTCCCATGTGACCGCCCCATCCCAGAAGGGACGTGTCCGTCACAACTGTGTGCTCTGGCTGGGGAAGGGAGAGGATCTGCCCATGACCCATTGCCGGTTCGAGAGCCACCACTGCAACCGTCTTGCAGTCCCCTCCGAGATCTGGACGTGATCGGACAGGTTGCCCTGGTGCTGCGCCCACTGGAACTTCAGGTCCCACTGCAGAGCCCGCATATGCCATCTGGCATGATTGACCAGCAGGATGCAGGAGGCCATGAGGCCCAGCAGCCTCAGGGTCATCCGTACCGAAACCCAGGATAAAGGCTGAAAGATCGGAATCATAGCCTGAATATCCCGGACTCGCCGTTCGGGAGGATAGGCCCGAAACTGCGTCGTGTCCAGAACCGCTCCGATGAAAAGGAGCTGTGGAGAAGGAATCAGATGCGACTTCGGCACATTGATGGAGAACCCCAGCGAGTGCAGGAGTTCGGCCGTAGTCTGGAGGTGGGAGACGACTGCCTGGGACGAGCCCGCCTTCAGCAGCCAGTCGTCGAGGTAGGGGAAGACTGAAACCCCTGCCCGGCGCAGATGAGCTGCGACCACCGCCATCACTTTCGTGAACACCCGAGGGGCACTGGTAAGGCCAAAGGGGAGCACGGTGAACTGAAAATGCTCGGGGCCTACCGTGAACCGAAGGTAACGCCGGTGGGCCGGCAGGACGGGGACGTGGAAATACGCGTCCTGCAAGTCCAACGCTACCAACCAGTCTCCAGGGTCGAGGGCAGTCAAGACCTGAGCTAGGGTGAGCATCTTGAACTTCTCCTTCCGGAGGAAGCGATTGACGTTCCGGAGGTCCAAGATAGGACGCATGTCCTCCTTGTCCTTTTGGGCACCAGAAAGTAGTGGGAGTAGCAACCACGCCCTACTTCTGGGGTCGGAACATGCTCGATGGCCCTCTTGGTCAAGAGGGCCGTGACTTCCTTCCGTAGAAGCACCAAGTGATCCCCTGACATGCGGTGGAATTGAGGTGGCATGGCTGGGGGGTGGTCTCGAAGGGGAGGGAGTAGCCCCTTCGGACAATGTCCAAGACCCACCTGTCCGAGGTGATGGTGCGCCAGTGGGGAAGGTGATGGCGGACCCTGCCCCCTACTGGCGTGCCGTGCACCTGAAAGGAGGGACTAGGAGGGCTTGGAGGCCGCGGACGGGTTGGAGGTGGTGGCCTGACCCGCACGCTGGTTGCCCGATCCGCCACGGCGGAATCCACGTCCTCGGCCACGCGAAGACGCCTGCTGCGCGGGCCGGTGGCTGGGCTGCTGACGTGAAGGGCGCCCTACCGTGGCCACGATAGGGGCGAAAAGCAGAAGGCAGCGGAGGGCGTGTAGCAGAAAGGCCCAGGGACTTTGCAGTAGCCCGTGAGTCCTTAAAGCGCTCCAACGCATGGTCTGCTTTGGACCCAAAAAGACCGACTCCATCAAAGGGCATGTCCATGAGAGTATTCTGGACATCCCCTGAAAAACCAGTGGTTCTCAGCCAGGCGTGGCGCCGGAGCGCCACCGTCGTTGCAATCGACCTGCCCAGCGAGTCGGCGGTGTCAAGGCCACAACGGATAGTGTATTTGGCCGCATCCCTTCCTTCCGCAATGGCGCGGGAAAGCAGTGCCTGGACCTCCTCAGGGCACTGGGGCAAAACATCCGCCACCGAATCCCACAGGGAGTGGGTATATCGGCCCAAAAGACAAGCGGTGTTAACGGACCGCAAGCCAGCACTGGAGGAAGAAAACCTTTCTTCCCAAACTGATCCAGGCGTTTGGATTCCCTATCCGGAGGAGCGGTAGGGAAGGCGGTTTGGGAAGCGGAGGCTTGGACAACCAAGCTCTCAGGAGTGGGGTGGACAGAAAGAAACAGGGGGTCGCCCGGAGCGGGGCGATGGCGTCGTGACACGTTCCGATCCACAGGAGCCCCTGTGTTGGGCTTGGACCAGGCGCCCAAAAGAACGTCAGTGAGGGCGTCGTTAAACGGCAGCACAGTCTCCGCAGAGGAGGCCGCCGGCTGAAGCACCTCTGTCAAGATGTTAGGCTTGACCGTCAAAGTAGGGAGCTGGAGACGTAAGGCCCCAGCAGCCCTACGCAACACCGTACCAAAATTGGCCCCCTCCTCCGTAGCCACGGGAGGAGACAGCATGCCAGTGTCAGGAGAAGTATCCAGACCACTGGCCTCCCCTAGACTCTCTGTCCAGTCCTCATCGTACTGACAGTTGCGTGTCAGAGGGTCATCAGACCCCTCCCAGTCCTCCTGGTCCTCCTCTGGTTCAAAATAAGGAGGAGGAGGGACATTTGGGACCCAAGGTCCCATCGGCGCCGGAGCCGGCGTCGAGCGACGTCGCTCCGGGTCCATGTCCGGAGCCGGAAGGAACTGGGGGACGACGCCGCCCGGAGCCCAGGGCGGCGTCGAGAACGGCACCGGAGACATCGGCGCCGGCGGAGGTGTCGTGAGGTCGACCGGCGTCGATGGGGGTTGTGGAGCCGGGATCGAGGCCGGGGCCGAAGCCGGAGCCGGGATCGAGGCTGGAGGCTCGGGCGACGCCGGGGCCGGAGCCGCCGGCGACGCCGGATCAACCCCATCAGGGCCCGCGGGGCCCGAAGGCGCACCGGAGGGGCCTGAAGGCCCGAAGAGGCGGGCCATGGCCGACAGGAACTCCTGTACCTTGGCCGGATCCGCCCCGAACCCGGGAAGGGCGGGTATGACGGGGGCGACTCCACAGGCAAGTCCGGGGCCGCGGGGCGGGGACGGTGCCGGGAGGGGCCTCAGCCGAGTCGCGAGACCGGCGAGGCGAAGTCCGAGAGCGACGATGCTTCTTGGACTTCTTGTGTCGAGACTTACCGGACGAAGAAGACTTCGACGCCGACGACCGGTGTGCACTCCGCGAGCGACCCCTGGACCTCTCACGCGACCGGGGCTTCCGCGGAGCCGAATGCCGGGCCTCGAGGAGCTTTCGAGACCGCTCTCGCAAAGCTTTCGGGTTGAGGGCCTGGCATTCGGGACAAGACTCGGTGTCGTGGCCTCGGCCGAGGCAGAAGAGACACTCCCAATGCGGGTCGGTGACGGACATCATCCGCGCACAGGCGCCGCATCGCTTGAAGCCGGGCATCCCTACGACACCTGAAAGGTGGAAAAAACAGTGAAAAAATCACCAAAAAGTATGGTCAAAAATTGACCAGGGCACTGCTCTTCCCGGATCTGCGCTTACTGGCGCGGAAAAGAAGAACTGACGTCAGCGCGCAGGGGCGGCGCCTAAGTACTGCCCGCGACGTCATCCCGGCGATCACGACGCCGACGACGGACGCGGAGCCGCACGACGCCGCCTACCGACGCGCAAGGGTACTGCTACGCAAAACTTTCCGGATCCAGCCTGACGCCTGGGGATATTCTAAGGTAAGGAATCTATCACTAACGTGTCTCTTTCAGATATATAAAACACTAAATAAATAGATATAAATAAATAGTTTTATTTGGAATTCTGAAAGGCCAAGGAAGTCCTGGAAGAAATGAAGGAAAAACTAATAAAATGGGGAATAGGACTTTCCGACTTTCTATATTTCTAGGCCTTCCAATTGAAGAGTTTCAGAATGCTAATCTCTTACCCAGCTAAGTATAAGTTTAGATTGAGGTTCAAAGGAATGAAGAAAGGCTTTTGTGGAACTTCCTTCCTTTTTAAATTTAGCACTATAAAATACTTAAAAAAGGTTAGGTTAAAAGTGCGAACTGTGGCAGCAAGTCTTTAGTTAGAGTAAGAAACTTGCTTAGGATCCTATATCATGGTAATTTGGCAATGATTTGGGAATCACAAGGAAAACTGAAGTTCCTAAAAGACTATCTGTGTGGCATTCCCTAAAAACGGGGGTGTAGTAAGGTATGGGCAATATATAAAGGATGGGAAATTGCTCCCTTGGGAGCTTTTGAAAGAACAAACTGAGGTATCACTGTCCAGCCTGGGCTATTTAGAACTCGCTTCATGGAAGTTGTGACAAAACTGGAATCAAGGAACCCCATAAAAGATGGAACTTGTACTCCAAAAGGCCAGCACCAAGGAAACAATGAAGTTGAGCTCTAGATTATTTGAAGTGGTGGATATGACGCTGTGCGCACCTCAAAAAATAAGGGAGACAGACTTGCCAATGCTGGAGCTCGAAAACATATGGTAAGTATCCTTATTTACACTATGCACCACAGTAAAGTCTTCATCACTCAGAAGAAATCACTTTGTCACTCTCCACAGAATATATTAGACACCAAAAAAGATTGCTAAATTGTCATAGCAGGAGGAAAGTAGACGCAAAAAATGCAATCAAACACAGACAGAGAATATAGACCTGTTTGTGAGGTGTCCCAAGTTAGAAAATGATTAAAAAAAGGTAGAGGTAAGATCATTGTCGAAACCTGTCAAAAACTGTTAGACCTGACATCCTTGGCATGGTTTTCCTCCCAAACCTTTTGCCTTCTCCTCTCCTGTTTTGCTGAAATTTCCTTTTGTGGGCCTTATGACTGTGCACTTTACCACTAGTAACCAGTGCTAAAGAGCTTGTGCTCACTACTCTAACCCTGGTAAAATTGGCTGACAACCAATTGGCATATTTAATTTACGTCCCTAGTAAAGTGGTACTACATGTAACCAGGGCCTGTAAATTGAATGCTACTAGTGGGCCTGCACCACTTATTGCAACACCCACTTAAGCAGCCTTGTTAAACGTCTCAGGTCTGCCTTTGCAGCCTGTGTGCAGTTTTTAACTGCCATTTGGACCAAGCAAACAAACCTTTTGCCAAGCCTAAACCTTCCTTCTGAATACCTATATGTCACCTCCAGAGTAGGCCCTAATCAGCCCTTCGGACTGGGTGAACTGTAGTCAAGAAGTTGGATGTTCTTAAGTTTTACATGTCCTGGTACTAAATTAGTTCTCGACTACTGCAAGACCTACCTATCCTATAGGATAACATTGGGTTATCTTATCACATATAAAAAGGGATAGCTTTTGCTTGGGAACAGGTAGAAATGTCATGTTTGGTCTCTAGAGAATTGCAATGTACAATCCTGTTTAATGGTAAAGTTGAATTTTAAGTCACAATTCTGAAAATGCCACTTTTAGAAAGTTGGTATTTTATTGTACTAACCATTTGGTACCTGCAGCCTGTGTCACGTGACTAGGTGCAGTTGGCCTTTGTATATTCCTCCCAGACAGTATCACAAAGGGGGACTGGATGTTGGCAGGATGAGCCATCCTGACAAGATGGGTGGGGCGGAGCTGCCAATAACCACACTTGCACTCTTATAGGGGCTATCTCCTGTACTCACAATGATCATTTACACTGGCCTTTTGTCACACTAGATATCTTAGGGCCGGGGCAGAGGAAGGAAGGAAATTCCAGACCCAAATGTGGGGGGGGGGGGGGTGGAGGGGAGTCTAGACGTTTTTCCTACTTCCAAGCTGGCACATGGTATAAATAATGGACCCTAAAACCCATCCTTCAGTACACACCTGGACCTATGGCTACTACAGAAGGAGGACTGCCCTGCTGCCTGAGGTCTGCCCCGCTGTCTGGGAAAGAAGACTTAACCTGTTCCCTTCCTCCCAGGCTGCCTGAAGTGACTCCAAGAGTCAGCTGACTGACCTGTTCAGAGCTACAGGGACATAAGCTCCAGAGACCTGTAGTTATGGGCTCTTCGCAACCAGGCCCGTTTGTCCGAGACCATGCTACTCGCACCGACCAGTCCTGTGAAGCTCCAGTGAACCAGACTCTGTGTTATACCGACTGCCAGCAGCGCGAGCTCTGCACTTCCCGATACAGCATCAATGGCCTACTGTGACCGCCAATGCAGAGCTCCAGCAACAACCGTCTGAGACGCCCAACAGGATTGTCCCTATGCAGTGACAACTGTCTGCAACGGCCAACCTGCTCTTTGTGCTAAAGCGACAACCATCCATTTTTTTTTTTTTTTTTAAACAGACTTTTATTGATTATCTGAAAAAGCCATACAAATAGTTTCATGGGTAACGTACAGGAGAAGTTGGGGAAGCAATACATATTACACATATATAGGCAGTGGCATAACAGCAGCCCCCCGCAGAGTGACCCCCCCGATGCCGCAGCAGGGCCCCTCTGGGCACATTATCGAATCCCCATCATCCCCCCGCATCAAGTCGGCTATATAGCCATAGGCAGTTCCATGCAGGCTATCGCCCTGAATTCAAGTTCAACGAAAAGAAGACACTCCCAACGCCCAACCCCCCTCCTAGCCCACAAGTCCCTAACAAACCCCCCCATCCCCTCCTCCCCAAGCATGCCGCTGACCACTAAGGAAGGTCAAGGGTATTCCCAACTCCCCCACACCAGTCGCCAGACCCCCTGCCGCACAATTCCACATCCTAGTCAGGGTAGGAACACTGAGGGTAAGCCCCCGCAAGACCCTCACCTGCCTTATCACACCTCCCCGACAGCCAGTACACGTCATATCAGTTAGCGCTAGCACCCTCCATCTCATCCAGTGCACTCTCTTCGGCATCAGGTGGATGTTTCGCCAGCTCCACAAGCGCCACCCAAGCTCGGGCCATGTCCATTGATTTCTCGCTGCCATTACGTCTAGCCATGCCCAGCCTGCAATTTCCTTCACTCTCCGCCCACTTTACCAGCTCCCGCCTCCATCGCCCAAGCGAAGGACCCTGCCTCGCCTTCCAATGACTAGTAAGCTCTCTTTTCGCCAGGACTAGCCCCAAGTCAATGAACTTACTGGTAACCTTGGTCCTCGCAGTGTGCGGAAACCCATGCAACAAGCAAACCCTCACAGTCAGGGCAATCTCCCTCTCCGTAACAGTCGCTAATGCAGACATCACCCCGCGCCAGTAGTCCCCTAAAGCGACAACCATCCATGACGCTCTCCCAGCTCCTCGTGGCCTCCTCCCCGGCGAACTACACTCTTTCAACAGACTTTGAGAAGGTAAGTCTTTCAGCTGGACTAACGTGGTCCCTGTGCTTCATTGCGATCAGCCTGAAGTTGTGACTTTCACGGAATCTTGCACGACCAGATATCTGCAAGTGACGCTCTGTGCTTTTAGGCACTATATGTATCTAAAATCCTTAAAATTGCATATCTTCAGTTCTACTGATTGATTTTTGTCATTCAGTCTCAATTTATTTATTACATTTTACTGTATGTTTCTAAATTGGTTGTGGGTGTGCTTTATGTTGTGTTTTCACTTTATTACTATTTGTGTGCAGCATAAATACTTTACACATCTAAGTTAGGCCTGACTGCCTTTGTGCCATGCTACCAGAGGGTTAAGCAGAGATTACTTTAGTGACTTTTTGTGGTTCACCCTGACAAGGATTGTGGCTGTTGCTTGAGAAGGGATCACCCCCCCCCCCTTTCAATCAACTACCCCATATCTCACAAAAAGTAATTAAGGAAAGGACAGCACTTCGAATATTTGGAGAAATTGATTAAACTGATTAGGAATATCAGGGCAGAAATGACAAGAAACTGCAGTTTTATCTAATATTATTGGCCAGACTTTTGATATGCAAAAAAGGGACAGCAATAATACATCCACCAACGAAGGAATGGTTAACAAGAGCGAATTATACATCTGTGCTGGATAAAAGTGTCAAAAAAGCAACAAATCACCATTTCGACATATTCTGACCACTGGTCTGAACAGAATTCAGTCCAATCATTACATCAGAATTAGCACCCTCAAACCATTGAGGTGATTCAGGTGAGTCAACTGGTGGATCTGGAGAAAAATATAAATCGGACAAGGCATCAGGGCAAACTATAAATTTAATGAGTCAACATAATGGGGTACATATTGATGGTAAATGAGGACTTAAAACAAAATGTGATCGAGGCTGCTCGCGTTCCAGTCGTTAACCGCACAGAACGCTTCCAGGCCAGAAAGGAGAGCCAATGGAACCTCCAGTCTTAACTGGGTTCACTGGAAACAGATACTGAAGGAAACTGGCTCTATATATACTACATCAAAGTGAGGTATAGTGTGTATAGAGTCCAGGTGATCCCAGAGGTAGGCAGAGGTTAAAGTTAGATAGAACCTTACTCTCTATTTGTGGTAGAGTGGTCGAGCAGTAAGGCAGTATCAGAGGACAGTGTTAAGCATTTGATGTACCCCCTCAGTCAGCAAATGAATTCACACACTCAAGGACTGACCTCTAGACCAATTGTTTTTATATAATAAATATACTGTTTTATTTTTAGAACCAAGCAAGCCTGGCACAGGTAAGCATTAAATACTTTACAGTAAGAAGTTGCTGATTGTAGAACAGTTTGAAAATGCAATAGGAATTGTACTTTGTTTGATTTACAGGGGATGCAGAAGGTTGCAATACTTAGCAAATACAGTACATTGAAATGAATGGGCTTTTTCAGTAAATTACAGGTAAGTTACTTTTCACGTTACTTTTCTAACTCAGTGCTGGATACCTAGATTCAGCACTGGGAGATTTCCTGCAAAGAGGTAAGTAAATACGTTTTGGTTATTCGTGCGATTTTTAAAGAATATTTTCAGTTTTCAAAACTCCACACTTAGAAACTTTTTGGAAGAAAATTGTCAATGTTATCCTATGGAGGAAAAACAGGTTATCGGTTCAAAGTTAAGTTATCGACTGTGGGAGTTAAGGTTCTGGGGTTAGACTAAGGGTCCCCCAGGGTCAGTGATGCACTCTTGTTACACCCTCAGCGGCACTAGGGCGGCCGGGTGCAGAGTGTTGAGGCCCAATGTTATCCAATGGGGGATAGGGGGCCTCCGGTTGGTGGCTGCTGGCAAGCAGGCCACTGGGTTGTGGGAGCAAAGCTCCTGGACTTTAGCTCATGGCAAATGGGGAAACAAAGTAGCACCAAAGGTGCACCCTCAGCGGCACTAGGGCAGCCGGGTGCTCTTTCGAGGTCGGGTGCCCTGTTGTTTTCAATGGAGAACCTCCAGTTTGCAAAAGCGCTGCAGGCAAGGAGACGAAGGACCACCACTTCGAGAGGTAAGTTGGGAAGTTAGGGGTTGGTTAGGCACCGTCGGTTTGGGCACACAAGGCCGTGGGGCGTCGGGTGCAGGGGTGTCTTTTGGGGTCGGATCTTCTTACCAGCTCCGGGTCGCGGTTAGGGGGGCCTTCTGGATTTAGGCTGCAGGCGTCGGCTTGAGGCAGGTCAGGGGTTGCCGGATCTCGGGTCAGGATCGCCGGGGTGACCTTCTCGTGGTGTTTGCCCACTCGAGCTCGGGCCGTGGACGGCGGGTGCAGAGTGGGGCGGATTCGCGGTCTCCGGCTGCTGCCAGAGGTTGCAGTTGAACAAATCCGGTGTTCACGGGAGAAGCAGTCTTTGGAAGTGAAGGCAGGCAGGTCCTCCGGGGTTTTTGAGGTTGCTGGCTGCAGGACACACTGGGATTTCGCAGGAGCAGGTTCGAGGGGAGATAGGCCGGTAGGGCTGGGGCCAAGTCAGTGGGCGTCTTCCTCTTGTTAGCTGGCTGCACGGCTGTTCGGTCCTTCTTTTCTTCTTGTCAGGCTGGATCTGAGGAAGCAAGGTTCAGGGTGGCCCCTAAATACTAGATTTAGGGGCGTTACAGGTAGGTAGAGGGCAGGGACCAATGGGCCCCTTCCCTGGGGTGGGTACACCCCCTCTCGTGCCACCATCCAGTGGGAGGGGGGCAGGAGCCTGTCCCTGGTTGGTTGGGTCCCCCATCCTCAAGATGGCGGGGACTCGGAGTTGTGCTTCACCTCGCCTCCCCCACCTGAGGGGTGGAGTTGGCAGAGGTGGGCACAGCTCTTTCCCTCACTTGTTTTTCCCGCCAGTTCTCCCGCCCAAAGTGGGGGGTAGAACCAGTGGGGACCAGTTGCTGAAAGCAGCAAATGGTCTGGGGAGGCTCACAAAGGCGGCATGCCTTTGAAGCTTCCCCTTCGTGAACCCTGCCCATCCTGGGGAGGAGGCTTGGCACCTCGTCCCAGGATGTGCATTGTCTCAGGCCCCCGAGAGCAGCAGGCTCTCGACCCAGGGGTCCAGAAACATGTCTGTTGGTGGCAGCCTAGCAGCCACTCAGTCGGGACACTAGAAGTTGGTCGAGTTTCAGGGGGCAGCTCTAAGATGCCCTCTGTTGTGCATTTTACATTAAATCCCACACTAGCATCAGTGTGGGTTTAATGTGCTGAGACGTTTGATACCAAACTTCCCAGTTTTCAGTGTAGCCATTATGGTGCTGTGGAGTTCGTAATGACAAACTCCCAGCACCATATACTCTTCATGGCAGCACTGCACTTACAATGTCTAAGAATGGACTTAGACACTGTAGGGGTACAGGGCTCATGCACCTGTACCCTCACCACTGGTATAGTGCACCCAGCTAGAGGGGTGGCTGATCCAGGGCAGTGGTTTGTAGGCATGGCACACAGGGATGCGTGCCATGTCGACTCTTCACTTTGTTCTGCACCAAGACACGCAGACTGCAAAGGCAGTGTGTGAGTGAAAAGGTGCAGGGCCTCTAAGGGTGGCACAATAAGTGCTGCAGCCCTTAGGGGCCTTCCCTGGTCACAGGGCCCTGGGTACCTGTGGTACCGTTTACCAGGGGCCTACCTGTGGCCAGGGATGCCAATTGGGTTTAGGCTTCAATGCAATTTTAGGGAAGGAACATAGGCCCTGGGTACCTGATTAGCAGGAGCCCAGGGCACACTCAGTCAAAGAACATCAGCAATTCAGCAAAAAGTGGGGGCATACCATGCAGAAAGAGGGCACTTTCTCACAGATACTAGACAGCAAGGCGCACCATAGTTTTCTTGCATTACTGCTCTACCTCTTCAGTTACTGGGGTTAGGCTGCTTCTTCTGGGCAGTTCCTGCAACATGCATCTACGACTGGCTTTCTCCTCTATGCTGACTCAGTCTACAGGCATACCTCAAGCATCCCTCTCTAAACAACCATGGTAGATTTCGTTCCACGGCAGAGCAATAGCACTTACAGAATAAAGTTGGAGACTTCTTCAAATGCCGACTTCTTTAGATGAAGAAGATTCTCCAACACCCTTCGATGTGTCACCAACACTGCCCAGCAACAAGTCCAGTAACACTGATCAGGAGTTTCAGTCCTTCTCTTATAATAGTCTTGCAAACAGACTTTCTATATTCTACGGGTGTTGCCCAAGGTCTGCATCGAGGAAAGTCTGCTACTTTGTGTATCCATTATCAGACAGGTAAGTCACACTTAAGTCTTCATGTAATGGCAGTCAGGAGTAGGTTTTCCACTGGGAGAAACCCAAAACCAAGGCGCAATGGGTACAGAAGCCTTCATACCTCCACCTATCAAATGTTTTGCAACAGTGACTTCAGGCGAGCCTAAAAGGGCAGGCCCGTTCAATTGACTGCGCCTAGACTTCTAAGGAGACAGGTGTCTCTAGACTCCCCACAACCTCTTTTAATGGGAATAAAACTGGAAGGAATAAAGGACAGGATATAGCAGAACACTGGCTCTGCACACCTTGAAGTCTGACTCTTCACAAAGGCTTCAGGAATGCTAGTAATACACAATGCTAGTAAGGCAGGCTACCTCCTTATTGTGCAATACATTTTTCTGTGAAAAATCGAAGATGAATTCCATTCAGCTCATAGTCAATCATAACCTACATAATCCTGGTTCATTCTGGCCTGCACATCAGTCCTATGTACATGTGCTCTATCCATGCACATGGAATGTTGTGTAGGGCTAGGTTATGTAAGAATTGCCAGGACTTTTGTACCAGTCAGGACTGTAGACCACTCACCCCTCCACAGGCAACAAGTACAAAAGACCTGTCCCACCTTTATCAATTAACATGCTGCCACCATTGCAAGTCTCCTTTAATCTTTAATCTGGTGAGCTCACAATAGTCAAACTCTCTGGGGAGTGGCAGGCGTGGAGCGCCCTTTCAGACCATAAAGCTTGCTCTGAACCTCAACTGAAACAAAAAACAAAAATATGGAATGCTTGGATAAATCTCAGTCACAGGCCATTGCTCCTGCAGCATTCTAGTTTTGTTTTTCACCCACCAAGCTACTCTAGACAAATGCCTGCCTTATGTAAATCAATCCTGACTCTACTTCTCATGGGAACAGTCCGTCCCATACTGCCAGGTGAGGCCCCATCCAGAAGGGACCACAAGCAACCCAGACCAATTTCATGCCACTTAGGGTTCATCAGCAGGGTGTAGCTTGAGTCCTATGACACAGTGTGCACTGGACCCACGTTTGGGCATACCCGTCTCACTTAGGGAGTCAACGGTAACAACAAGGTAATGGATGTGTTGCTTGAGTTAATCTCAGCGATATGCAATCACTTAGGACCACATTCCAGTCCCATGCTCAAGGCTGATGAGCCCCACTCGGGGAGCAAGCAGCCTTGAGTTAGTTGTGTTCTGGTTTAGGGAAGACATGTCTGGAAGTTCGGGCTGGATTTTTCATACTGGAGCAGGCTCAAGACTGATTTGCATATGTTTGGGTACAAACAGATAGCATAGCGTGCAAAATAATGCTGGACTAGGATGCAACTGTGAGACATTTCCAGTGGCTGAGATTTATTCAACCATTCCATCCATCATTTGTTTGTATAATTCAGTGTGATAGATATGCCCAGATGTGGGTCCCGTGCTTATTGTGCCACGGGAGCCAAGGTGCACCTGACTGATGAGCCCCAATCAGGGAGAAACAGGTCTTGGGTTACTTGTATTCCGGTTCAGGAAGGACCTGGCCTGGCAGTTCAGGTTTGATTGTTTCTATTAAAGTTAGGGTCAAGACTGATTTACATGGGTCCAAACTGAGGTGGCATGGTGTGCAAATAAAGAACTGGGTTGCAGCCCGAGTAATTGGCTGAGATTAATTCAAGCATTCCATCCATCACCTCAGAGTCCAACTAAAGATGTCCTCAACATACAAGTATAATGGTTGTATGCGCTGAAACCACAAAAAGGTCAAAACATGCCAGAGAACCTCACTTGTGTAAATTAGGGCAGGGATGCCTGCTTGCACACCATCATTCAGGAAACCTTGCAGTATGAACAAAGATGACTTTACTAACCTTAACAAAAGTTATTTTGGTTTGCTTACTTGGACTACCTCAATGTACCAAGAGATGAACTCAAGACATGTTTTTGTTGTTTTTGATTTATGTCAAATAAAAACCAGTCAAAGGCCCATTGTACTGAGGCCAGCTATTTTTTGTTACTCTGGAAAACAGAAATGGAGAAGGTAATGGATATCTCCTTCCAAGGAGAGGAGATTCACATGTGACACAGCAGAGAATTCTTAGGTTGGCTGGCCCTTGCTCTAGAGGATGTAATTATCTTTACAGTCACACGACTGGCAGACTATTTAGTGTAATCAAGAGAATGATCACTAAACCCAACACAAAATGTTTTTAGTCTATCAACTATACTGGGAGATGAGGAAGCAATAGTCTCAGTGGGGGCAATGTGGTAATGAAACCCAATTTTAGAAATATCTATTTTTCCTTTGTTCACTATCATACAGTGTTCTCTCAGCCAAGGTATTTTTGAGGGGTAGATTCTTACAATTTGTGCATCCTATAATGTCCAGAGAGTTTGTGTACCTGCCCCAGGCTCTTCTTTAGCCAGGGAATGCTGCTAGACCCAGCTCTCTCTGCCACCCCTGGACAGAGAATGCAGCAGTAGGATAGGCAGTTAATCTCATTTGCCTAGGTGTTCGGCATTGGCCAAGGCTTCCTTCCCAGTCCTTTAATCATGTTTTTTTCTCTCAGGACACAGGCGGACCTGCTAGAACTGGCTTAACCTGTGGAACGTGAATATATAGAAATCTTTCTGCTCCTGAGGTTGATGTAAATGTAGAAACACACAATACCCCATTAAAAATGAATTGTGCGAGCCTGCAGGATAGAGCAGTACACTCTATGAAACACCTTACAAATCTGGGTCTACTTAGGGAGAGGGGAATTCCTAAAAGGAGTGCCCGATACCTCATGTGCACAAGTTTCCTCCTACACATTCACTTGGGAAATAAATCCACTCATAATACTATATGGTGACGTTAAGAGGGACAGCCGTAGGCAGTGTTCCCAACTTAGAATGCAAGTAATAAACCTGTACCCCACAACCAGTCATAGGGGCTATAGTCACCTATGTTAAAAGGAATTCTATATAGTAAAGTCCACAATTTCACTGGGGAGCAGCACAAATTAGGGGACTTGTGAAAGTGGTCACATACACAGAAGTTATAACTTGTACATCAGAAAGATGGTGGGGAGCAGAATGGCAGATTATGCTCGCCTGTTACGCTGCCCACACTGTACCCTAATTTTTTATTGATATTTTACAATTAAAGTTGTTTTATTACGATTGCTGTGCTGCCCAAGAAGAGTGAGTCAATCTCCAGAGACAGAGGACCACAAAGATAGCATTGTTGTTTTCCACTATGCACTACCAGCCTGGTAAGTTTATTTCCTAACAAGCAGGTTGGTGATGCATGGTGCTGGACAGGAATAGCGTTAAATAGAAATGGACAGAGGCTATGTAGGTGTTCCCCCTGAGCTACTAGTTACGCTGCCTGGCCTGTACCTTCACCTTTCTGGACTTCTTATTTATGTTTTATTACAAAAGGATAATGTTTCTTACCCAGTAAGCATCTGTTCTTGGCATGTAGAGCTGTAGATTCACATGCTTTGCATACTCCTGCCATCTAGTGTTGGGTCCGGATGTTTGAAAGTTGTCTTTCTTCTAAGAAGTCTTTCCTAGTCACGAGGTAAGGCGACTCCCCCTTTTGGTGATAGTGCGCATGGTCATCGACTCCATTGTTAGATTGTTTTTCCGCAAGAGGGTGAGAATGGAGTAAGTGTAGTATAATGAGGTCCATGAATAAGTATATAATGAAGAACTGCAACAACTACAGTTACCCGGGGAGGCGGGTGGGCGCATGTGAATCTACAGCTCTACATGCCAAGAACAGATGCTTACTGGGCAAGTAACATTATCCGTTCGAGGCATGTGTGCTGTAGATACACATGCTTTGCATAGACTGCAAAGCAGCATACTCCCAAAGCGGTGGCTAACCTGTAGATGTTGCAGTTGTTTGAAACAGTGTTTTAAGTATTGCTTGGCCGACATTAGCCTGTTGACGTGCTAACACATCCACACAATAGTGTTTGGTAAATGTGTGTGGTGTAGACCATGCAGCTGCTTTACATATGTCAGCTAAGGGAATGTTACCTAAAAAGGCCACAGAAGCCCCTATTTTGCGAGTGGAATGCGCTCTGGGGGTATGGTTAAAGTTCTTTTGGCTTTAGCACAGCACGTTTGAATGCATTTAAAAATCCATCTGGCAATACCAGATTTAGATATAGAATTGCCCTTGTGAGGTGGAGCAAATGCAACAAACAGTTGTTTTGTTTTGCAAAAGTCTTTTGTCCTATCTATGTAGTACAGTAATGCTCTTTTAACATCAAGCATGTGAAGAGCGCGTACTGCCACAGAATCCGGTTGAGGAAAGAAAACTGGTAACTCAACTGATTGGTTTACATGAAAAGCAGAAACTACTTTGGGAAGGAATTTAGGGTTGGAGAAGAGAACTATCCTATCTTTGTGTAGCTGAAAGAAAGGTTCTTCTAAAGTTAATGCCTGTAGCTCACTAACTCTCCTCAGTGATGTGATAGCAATGAGGAAAGCAACTTTCCATGAGAGGAACTGTAAAGGGCACTTGTGCAATGGTTCAAAAGGTGGACCCATGAGCCTTGTAAGAACAATGTTGGGATTCCATACTGGGGCAGGAGGAATCCTTGGTGGTATTACTCTTTTCAAGCCTTCCATGAAGGCCTGGATTACTGGAACTCTAAATAGTGAAAGATGTTGCCTAGTCTGTAAGAACGCAGCTACTGCTGCCAGGTGAAAACGAATGGACGTGTAAGCCAGTCCTGTTCGCTGTAAATGTAAGAAGTAACAAATTATGTTTTATATAGAAGCATCTAAAGGATTGGTTTTGTTGTTATTGCAATATACAACAAATCTTTTCAATGTTGCTGCATAGCAAGCTCTGGAAGTAGGCCTTCTTGCTGCTTTTAGAATATTCATACAGTCTGGTGTTAAATTTAAATAACCAAACTATATGACTTCAGGAGCCAGATCGCTAAATTCAGTTCTTTGGGATTTGGATGTCTGACTTCTCCATGGTTCTGTGTGAGGAGACTGGAGGTAAGGTGCAGTTTTTGATGTGGAACTAGTGACAGCTCCAACAGGGTGGTGTACCATGGTTGACGGGCCCATGTGGGAGCTACCAGAATTAGTGTGAGGGAAGTTTGCCTGAGTTTCCAAACCACCCACGGAATGAGCGGGAGAGGCGGAAAAGCGTAGGCGAATATCCCTGACCAGCTCATGCATAGGGCATTGCCCTTTGAGAGCGGGTGTGGGAACGTGGAGCCGAAGTTTAGGCATTTTGCGTTTTCGCCTGTGGCGAATAAGTATTTGTGGAAATCCCCATTGTTGAAAGTACGGGAGGAGAACCTGGGGGTGGAGTTCCCACTCGTGAATTTGCTGCCTTCTTCTGCTGAGGAGATCGGCAATTTGGTTGTTTGCTCCTGGTAGATGTTCTGCCAGAAGATAAATCTTGTAATGGATCGCCCAATTCCAAATGGCTTGAGAGAGTGTGGACAGTTGGAGAGAGTGTGCCTGCACCCCCCCCCCCCCTCCGTTTCTGAACATAATACATTGCTGTCATGTTGTCCGTTCGGACTAGGACAGTTTTGGCTATGAGGTGAGTTTGAAAAGCTTTGAGCGCTAGAAAAACAGCTAAAAGCTCAAGATAGTTGGAGAGTCTTGTACTTGTTGCTCCAGAGGCCTTGTATTGTGTAATCCTTGAGATGAGCCCCCCAACCTGTTAGAGATGTGTCTGCTGTCAGCACGATCTGTGGAACAGGGTCAATGAAAAGCCGGCCTGCTGATAAGCTTTTTGGGTTCCACCACTACAGAGAGATGGGTACAGCCGTCTATCAACACTAGATCGGTTAATAGGCCCTGTGATTGATTCCACTGACGTGCTAAGCACTCTTCTAGGGGGCGCATGTGAAGCTTTGCATGGGGTACAATTGCGATGCAAAACGCCATCATTCCCAGAAGTTGCATGAACACCCTGGCTGGTAATGCGTGGTTGAGTTGAAACTGCAGGACTGTAATTTGAATATTGTGTATTCTGGCTACATTGGGAGAGGCTAGAGATTTGACTGTCTAGAGTGGCTCCTAGATAAGACTGCATCTGGGACTGATGCAGGTGAGATTTTTGTCCACTGATGGTGAAGCCAAGTTGATGAAGTAGATCTATTGTGATTCGTGTGTGCTGTAGACAGTTCTGGTGAGTGCTGGCTTTGACAAGCCAGTCATCTAGATAGGGGAAGACGTGAATCTGCGGTCTTCTGAGATGAGCAGCGACTACTGTCAGGCATTTGGTAAAAACTCTGGGCGCTGCAGTCACTCCGAAGGGAAGCATCTTGAACAGGTAATGCTTGCCTGCTATCACAAATCTGAGGTATTTGCGATGAGCCGGATGAATTGGAACATGAAAATATGCATCTTTTAAATCTAGAGTAGAAATAAAATCTGCTCTTTGTAAAAGTGGGAGTAAACCCCTGAACCCTGGTACTGTACTGGAACGGGCTCTGTTGCCCCTATTGCCCCTTTTAGTAAGAGGGAGTGGACCTCTTGCTCTAGCAAGTGTATGTGTTCTGGAGACAACTTGTGAGATCGAGGTGGAATATTTAAGGGATTGCTGGTAAGCTCCAGTCAATAACCATGTTGGATAATTCCAAGCACCCATTTGTCTGTTGTTATAGAGTGCCAACTGGGGAGAAATTGTTGAAGTCTTCCCCCAACAGGTGTGATGTAATCGGGGGGGGAAGCATGGGCAAGTCACTGTTTGTTGGGGGAAGGGGAGTTACAGGGTGTGTTGCCCATACCCCTACCCTTAAAGTTGTTGCCTCTATAACCTCCTCGGTAAAAAGCCTCTGGAGGGAGAGGACTGGTTGTTACCTTTATAAGTTGAGGTATTTTGATCTGGGGATGGGGTTTTGGACCCTCCTCTGTAAAAGGAGCCTCTGTTGCCTGGAGAGCTCCTATAGATTCGGCTACCTCAGTGTCCTTTTTCATTTTCTCTAACGCTTAATCTACGTTAGGACCAAATAGGGTGTTCATTATCAAAGGGTGTGTTAAGGATTGACTGTTGGACCTCAGGTTTAAATCCTGAAATCCTTAACCAAGCGTGTCTCCTGAGCAGGATGCTGGTATTAACCTCTCTGGCTGCGGTCTCTGCAGCATCTAGAGCACATCGTATAGAGGAATTAGAGATGAGCTTACCTTCATTTACTAAGTCCTGTGCCTTAGCTTTGTGCTCATCTGGGAGATATTGGAGCAACAGCTCCATTTCATCCCAGTGTGCCCTGTCGTATCTGGCTAAAAGACCCTGCGTATTCGAAATGCGCCATTGATTCGCAGCCTGAGCAGCAATGCGCTTGCCAGAAGCGTCAATTAATTTGGACTCTATCTGGCGGAGGAGCATCTCCTGATGTCTGAGAATTTGCCAGCTTACGGGCATTAGATACTACTGGGGGATCTAATGGCAACTGGCCCTTGATAAATATTGGGTCTGAAGGGGAGGCCTTATATTTTTTGTCTACCCTAGGAGTCAAAATGCATGCTCCGATTGGGTCTTTAAAAATCTCATCAGCATGTCGCATCATGCCCTTAAGCATGGGAAGTGTCTGTGTTGACCTATGTGTGGATGCTAAAGTCTCAAACAAAAAATCTTCTTCTAGTGATTCTTTGTGCAGTGCCACCCCATGATATTGTGCAGCCCCGGCAATAAGTTCTTGATGGGATGCATTGTCGTCTGGAGGAGATGGTTTGGCTGGGTAGAGGTCTGGATCATGGGTCTATTGGGAGATTCACTCCCCCATCATCTGCATCGTCATCATCATGGTGAGATTGTGGGGAAACGTGAAGTGTAATTTGCAAAGGATTCTCAGGTGGAGAAAGAGCGGTGGAGGTGATGGTATATAGAAAGGACCTTGTAAGAAGTGTCCTCATCTTGAAGCTTGCGTTGTTTGAGGCGGCTTTGTATGAATATGGCAAGTCTCGGGGTTAATATATAGCTTCTTTTGCTTCGGATCTGGTGTTAATGGAATAATGTCCACTTTCAGATCCGAAGGGGCCTCTGTGTTTCGGCGCCAATGTTTTCGGTTCCGGTGTCTTCGGTGCCGGCGGAAGCTGTCCTTTCGGCACGGAGGATTTCAGTTCCGAGCCGGACTTGTGCTTGGAACCGGAGGGCTTCGGCTCTGAGGAGGACTTTTGACGACTCGGTACAGAGCCAGAAGGCTTGACTAGCTGTTTCGGAGCGGGGCCTGGAGGCGGGGCGTCGGAAACGTCATCTCGGTGCTGACCTTGGCCAGTACGCAGAGGTGGTGCCGAAGCCTTGTATTTTTTTGGCGTTTGTGGGGGCAAGGAGTCTTTGGTACTCACGTTACCTTGTCCCTGCGGCAGTTCTTCGGCATAGAGGTCTATCTCTAGCTCCGACTGTTCGGAGAAGGCTTCCTCCTCCTCTGCCGCTGATGCCTTGATGTCTTCTTGGCCGGAATCTTCACCGAAGATTTCCAGCATGTCTCTGATGCTGCATCTCTCAACGTCGAGCCCGACTATCGCAAAGAGTCTTCTTTGATCGGAACGATCTGCAAGCTTCGCAGGTTTCTTCTTTGTGCTCAGGAGACAAGCACAAGTTACACACTTCATGTGAGTCGGTGCACGGATACTTCGCGTGGCACCATGGACAGAAATTAAATGGAGTCTGATCCATCGACTGAGAGCTGACTCGGCGTGGTTAGGCCTCATAGACCATCCACAAAGCCTTCCGATCGAAAGTCTATTCTGATGTCGAAACGATTCGCGGAGAAGTGGGAAACGTGTACGGAAAGAATACCGTCGAGGGTAGAAAGGATTGCGCTTTGAGGGGAACCCGAAGAACGGTTTCGAACAGGAGCGCAGCAATACACGTCCGAACCCGATGGTGGAAAAAAACAATCCAACAATGGAGTCGATGACCATGCGCACTATCACCGAAAAGAGGAGTCACCTTACCTTGTGACTAGGAAAGACTTCTTCAAAGACAAAAAACTTGCAAACATCCATACCCAACACTAGATGGCAGGAGTATGCAAAGCATGTGTATCAACAGCACACATGCCTCAAAAAGTAGTTTATTAAAAATGTTCAATCTCCCAAGACCAGGGCCCATGGGGACAGCACTGTTGCCTCTGTTTTCTACAAACTTTAATGCACTGACTTTGTTCAATTATGCAAACAATAATGTATATTAATGCAAAAAAAAAAAAAAAACCTGCATTCTAGAAAATTGGCAATCCTCTGTTGATCACATGCAAACAACTCATGTTGAACACATTGCTATCTATACTTTTAAGATGCCCACTGGGCTGTGTTGTCACATTGTGTCTCGCAACTCGGCAGCCATCTTGAAAGAATAGAAAACAATGTTTTTTATATAGAAAAATATCCAGGACATCGCCAAACTACCTCTCAGTCAAGTCACTTGGTGTACAATGAAGTAGTAGTAGGAGGGAGGCTGGTAGGAAATGGTATGACATGCGCTACAGTGCTAAATAAGACTAAACATGTGGGAAAAGAAAAGTAGGTCCATGACATCAGCAGCGGAAAGTTATACATTATACAATCAAAAGCAAAGGTAACAAACTATGCTCAAGGGGCGTAACAAACATAAGGCCAGGGAAGAAAGGCATCCAATAAAGAGCAGGGAAATGAAATAGACAAGAAAGACATCGAAACATGGGCAAGAGGTTGACCTAAAGCCCACTCACTGTAATACAACACTGTCTGGAGCAAGGTCGCAACAGACAGCATCCTCTGCATGCTAGCAAGGTCAATGTACCGAATGTGAGCCTAAACTTTTATTTAAATGAGATGGGATTACATATGTTTGTCTGAAGAGTTTACTGTGTTACAACCAATCTCATTTTCAGGACTGCCTTGTTCATCTTGTTCCATTTTTTGTTCAGGAACCACGCCAGGCAAGACACACTAACTCATGGAATTGAACCACGACGAAAGAAGGCAAGGAAACAAAACCCACTAAGCTCCACAACATTTGAAGTCCGCAGGGCCAACAGCAGCTTGCTAGTACCAGAAGGAATGGTCCTACAAGCCCCAAGGCTTACAGGTCAAAGAGTCATGCAGGAATGGAAGGTAAAACCCAGAAGCAACAGGAAGCCATGTCCCCGCCCACCAATGGTGTCAGGCTAGAAAACCAACCAGCATTTTGTTTAAGTCCATTACACCTAGAGTATACAGGGCCAGCGCCGGTAGGAACCATCGGTGCATCGTACAGTAAGATCAAGGGGGCATCAAAGCCATTATCAAATAGAGAAACCAGTGTGCCAAGCCCCACTGCAGAGACCCCCCCACTCACCATCCAGAGCCAGAAACAATGAATAAGCACAATGAAAAACTAAAAAGGTGAACATGGCCCAGCTAAGCACAGTCAAAGAGCAGACAAAACAAACAAGTTACTTACCTTCGGTAACGATATATCTGTAAGAGACATAGATTAGTTATAGATTCCTTACCTTAGAATTACCCCCAGGCGTCAGACTGGATCTGGAGAATTTTTTTGTCAGCAGTACCCCTGCGCGTCGAAAGGTGGCGTCGGTCGACTCCGCGTTCGTCATTGGTGTCGTGGTCGCCGGGATGACGTTGCGGTAGCTACTTAGACGCTGCCCTCGCGCGCTGACGTCAGTTCTTTTACACGACATTCCACGCCAGAAGCGCAGAGCCATGCAAGACACTGACCACTTGTGCACAAAACTAGGGCCCTGAAAGGGATTCCCTGACCCTAGACGTCAGTTCGCAGAACGAGGAGGATGGGTGGGGCGGTAAGGAATCTATAACTAATCTATGTCTCTTACAGATATATCGTTACCGAAGGTAAGTAACTTGTTCATCTGAAAGACAGTTATAGATTCCTTACCTTAGAATAGATACCCCAGCAATACCAACCCCTGAGGTGGGTCTGCGAACTAAGTTCACACCAGAAAGTCCTGGAGAACAGAACGGCCAGAGAAGCTGTCTCTCCGGACTTGGCTGTCCAGGCAGTAGTGTTTTGTGAACGTGTACAGAGATGCCCACGTAGCTGCCTGACGGATGTCATTGAGAGGGACTCCCCGTCCCAAAGCAGTGGTAGCTGCCGTTGCCCTGGTGGAATGGGCGCGCAGTCCCACTGGAGGCTCCTTCTTTGCCAAAGAGTAGCAAGCTTTTATGCACAAAACGACCCACCTGGAGATGGTCTGTTTGTGCACGGCCCAACCTTTTTTGGCACCCACGTAGCCAACAAAGAGCTGGTCATCCACCCGGAATTGCTTGGTGCGATCCAAATAAAAGGAAAGCGCACGTTTTGGATCCAGGCGGTGGAGCCTCTCTTCCTCCTTAAAAGGATGCGGAGGCGGAAAGAAGGTGGGCAAAGTGATGGTTTGACCAATGTGAAAAGAAGTAACCACCTTGGGAAGAAAAGAAGGTCTGGTTCTGAGGATGACCTTGTCTGGATGAACAGCCAGAAAAGGAGGTTTTGAAGAAAGAGCTTGGAGCTCACTCACCCTGCGAGCAGAGGTGATGGCCACCAGAAAAGCAGTCTTTAGAGTAAGAAGTCTGAGAGGACAGTTATGAAGCGGCTCAAAGGGAGCGCACATAAGATAAGTAAGAACCAAGTTCAAGTCCCACTGAGGCATTACGAAGGGAACAGGAGGAAAAAGATGAGTAATGCCCTTAAGGAAGCGATTTACAACAGGGGACTTGAAAAGAGAAGGCTGATCAGGAAGCCTAAGAAAGGCTGAAATGGGTGAGAGGTAACCCTTAAGAGTGCCCAGAGCAGAGCCCTGCTGGGCCAAAGAAAGGAGGAACAAGGGAAACTCAGAAAGAGGGGCAGAAAGGGGATCCACAGGCTTTGCTGTGCACCATGCCACAAATTTGTTCCATCTGTAGGCGTATACCGTCTTGGTGGAGGGACGCCTGGCTGCCAAGATATCACAGACTTCGTGAGGCAGGTCAAAAGACGTCAACTGCCGCCGCTCAATGTCCACGCAAGGAGGTGGAGACTGGACAGGTTTGGGTGGAGGACCGTCCCCTGCTACTGCAACAGAAGATCCTCCGAAGTGGCAGTCTGATCGGAGGATCGATGGCCATGTGTAGCAGCTCGGGATACCAGACTCTTCGTGCCCAATCGGGAGCCACCAGAATGACTTGGGCCCGGTCGCGCTTGATCTTCTTCAGCACTCTGGGCAGAAGTGGTATAGGCGGAAAGGCGTATAGAAGACCGCAGCTCCACTCGCGACGAAAAGCGTCGCCTAGCGAGTGCCGCCTTGGAAATTCCAATGCACAGAATTGCTGACATTGCGCGTTCTCTTCGGTGGCGAATAGATCTAACCAAGGCTCTCCCCACTGCTGAAAGAGACCTTGCACCACCTCCGAGTGAAGACGCCATTCGTGATCCATCATGCACCTACGGCTGAGTTCGTCCGCCCTGGCGTTCAGTGAACCTGCCAGGTGTTGAACCACCAGGGATATGCCCTGATGTTCCAGCCATGTCCAGAGACCGAGAGCCTCTTGACATAGGGTCCACGACCCCACCCGCCCTGTTTGTTGCAGTACCACATGGCGGTGGTGTTGTCCGTGAATACCTGCACTACTCTTCCCCGGACAGAGGGAAGGAATGCTTTCAGTGCAAGACGGATCGCCCGAAGCTCCAGAAGGTTGATGTGGAGCCCGGACTCCGCCAGAGACCAGAGGCCTCTGATCTCCACCTCTCCCATGTGGCCGCCCCACCCCAGAAGGGATGCATCCGTCACCACTGTGAACTCTGGTTGGGGAAGGGAGAGCGATCTGTCGTTGACCCAATCCTGGTTCGTTAGCCACCACTGCAATTGGCGAGCAGTGCCCTCCGAGATCTGGATGCAATCAGACAGATTCCCCTGATGCTGTGCCCACTGGAACTTCAGGTCCCACTGCAGAGCCCGCATATGCCATCTGGCATGATACACCAGCAGGATGCAGGAGGCCATCAGACCCAGCAGCCGCAGAGTCACTCTGACTGAAACCCGGGACAGAGGCTGAAAGATCGGAGTCATAGCCCGAATATCCCGGACTCGCTGCTCGGGAGGATAGACCCGAAACTGCATCGTGTCCAGAACCGCTCCAATGAAGAGGAGCTTCTGAGAGGGAGTCAGGTGTGACTTCGGCACGTTGACAGAAAACCCCAGCGAATGCAGGAGGTCGGCCGTAGTCTGAAGGTGGGAGACGACAGCCTGGGGCGAGCCCGCCTTCAACAGCCAGTCATCGAGATAGGGGAAGACTGGAACCCCTGATCTGCGCAGATGAGCTGCGACCACCATCACCTTCGTGAACACCCGAGGGGCGCTGGTAAGGCCGAAGGGGAGCACGGTAAACTGAAAGTGCTCGTGGCCTACCGTGAACCGCAAGTAGCGCCGGTGGGCCGGCAGGACGGGGATGTGAAAGTAAGCGTCCTGCAAGTCCAACGCTACCATCCAGTCTCCAGGGTTGAGAGCAGAAACGACCTGAGTTGGTGTCACCATTTTGAACTTCTCCTTCCGGAGGAAGCGGTTGATGTTCCTGAGATCCAAGATAGGACGCAGCTCTTTGTCCTTCTTGGGCACCAGAAAGTAGTGGGAATAGCAACCACGATCTACTTCTGGGGCAGGAACTCGCTCGATGGCTCCCTTGGCGAAGAGAGCCGTAACTTCCTGTTGGCAAAGGGCCAGATGATTCTCTGACATGCGATGGTACTGAGGTGGCATGGCTGGGGGGTAGTCTCGAAGGGGGGGGTAGTCTCGAAGGGGAGGGAGTAGCCCTTTCGGACTATCTGCAAAACCCACCTGTCCGACGTGATGGTGCGCCAGTGGGGAAAGTGATGGCGAATCCTGCCGCCCACTGGCGATCTGTGGCCCTGAAAGGTCGGACTAGGAAGGTTTGGAGGCTGCTGCAGAGGGGGCTGTGGTGGACTGGCCCGCTCGCTGGCCCCCAGAACCACGGCGGTGGTTCCCACGTCCCCGGCCGCGCAGGGGCTGAACAGCTTGCGCCGGCCTGTGGCTCTGGGCGGAACATGGTGGGGCACCCCTTCCGTAGCCACGAATGGGGCGAAAGGCAGACTGCGCAGGGCAGGTGGTGGAGAGGCCCAAAGACTTGGCCGTAGCCCGAGTCCTTGACGCGCTCTAGCGCTTTGTCTGCCTTGTCGTCGAACAGGCGACGGCCATCAAAGAGCATGTCCATAAGGGTAGCTTGGACATCCCCTGAGAAACCAGTCGACCTCAGCCAGGCGTAGTGTCGAAGGGCTACCGACATTGAAATCGTCCTGCCTAGCGAGTCGGCGGTGTCCAGTCCACAGCGAATAGTAAACTTGGCTGCGTCTCTCCTCTCGGCAACTGCACGGGAAACCCAGAGTCGACCCAGCGGGCTCTGCACACGGAGCCACGGGACGGGCACAACCCGCGTCCCTCGTTGCGTCGGCCGACGGATGGGGAGAAGTTGAAGAGCGACAATGCTTCTTCGACTTCTTCTTGTGCTTCGACTTACCGAAGGAGTGCGAAGACTTGGAAGAAGATTGGTGGTGGTGGCTCTGCGACCGGTCCCTCGACCTCCCACGCGACCGAGACCTCGAACGGCGCGGAGCGGACTGCCGGGCCTCGAGAAGCTTTCGGGACCACTCCCGCAAAGACTTCGGATTCATGGTCCGGCAGTCGGAACACGACTTGGAGTCATGGTCGGGTTCCAGACAGAACAGGCACACGCGGTGCGGATCCGTCACCGACATCAGCAGGTACCGCAAGCCTTGAAACCGGGCATCCCTGACATGCACCAGGAGTCGAAGACTCAAAAAGACGTCGACAAAAAGTCGGCAAAAAGTCAGTCAAAAAGTGACTGGCGTACCGCTCTCTCCAGATCTGTGCTGGCTGGCGTGGAAAAAGAAAGAACTGACGTCAGCGCGCGAGGGCGGCTTCTAAGTAGCTACCGCAACATCATCCCGGCGACCACGACGCCAACGACTAACGCGGAGTCAACCGACGCCACCTTTCGACGCGCAGGGGTACTGCTGACGAAAAAATTCTCCGGATCCAGTCTGACGTCTGGGGGTAATTCTAAGGTAAGGAATCTATAACTAATTGTCTCTTTCAGATATTGCATTTGCTGTAGCCCTCCTCCTCTATTGTGTGGAAGATCTTTTGGTTTTGTAGCTTGGTCAAGGGGTGCCGTTGGAAGGCAGAATCACCTCATTTGGTAAAGCACTGGGTCATTTAAGAGTTGAGGAGGTAATCCAATCCCAGCAATACATACTAAGCTTTTCAGCCTGCACAGGTCAGTAAATTGGTTACCATAAACTGGTTGATTGTAACATTTGTAATTTACAGAGCTTTGAAGCGGCATAAGTGGGATATGTAGGTTCTATATAAATATATACCTTTAGCTAGATACGGGCTGTGTAGAAACTTGAACTTCAATGACATGAGAAAGCACAACACCTTGAAATCAAAACACTGAAAAACTTTAGCTCCCAGTTTACATACTTTTTCCTTTGTCCACAACTCCTTCTTCAGAATCTTGATAGCGGTGGTGTAAAGCTGAACCTGATGCTTTTCTCTTCCGCTTAGTAACAGATGTTGTGGATTTCATTCTTTCATTCTTATCAGAGGCAGATATTGTCTTTAAATCAGCAGCTGACATCTGCCCAACGGTGTCCTCGTTGCATTTGAGGGAGTTGCCTGCTGTGTTATTAGCCAGATCTGTGTAAACCTTTTGGAGGAACATAAAGGAAAAAGATAAAGATATCTTTACAGTGATAACTTGTGACCTATCCAGAATCCGGTTCTTCAATAGTACTCCCCATTTGTACCCTGATGTTCCTGCATTGACGCAACTTCCAAACACAACCTATGAACTCACCTCAGTTACTCTTGTAAACCAGATGCTTGGCTGGAAAGAAGTATAGATGTGTTTGTGGACTGAAGGTGCTTTCTATAGAAAATAATCTTAAACTAGAAGTACTACAGTGACAAAAAAGTTACTCTTTCTTGCCCCTAATTTTGCAACTTTCTCTTGTTACTAAGGTACAGAAACCGACTTTCAAGTGAAGGAAAAAGGGAAGGTGGAAGCACTTATGGACAGCCATATTAAAAACATGCAACAGAGGGTTATCTAAATGCAGGATTGTCTCTTTAGGAAGAGGCCTTAATCATTCAATCAAACAGTACTCGTATAGCGCAGCTTATCATTCTAGAGGGTAGGGTATGCAGGTGCTGTGCCGCAGATATCAGTCAAAGAGCCAGGTCTTGAGTCCCTTCCTGAAGAGGGTCAGTGCAGTGCGGAGGTGAAGGGGCAGGGCGTTCTAGGCTTTTGCGGCGAGGTGGGAGAAGGATCGTGCTCCGGAGCGGCAGCAGCGGATACATGGTATCTGTGCAAGGTGAGAGGAGCGGAGATTCCTGTCGGTCGGTGGAAATGTAGGCAGTGGTCCATGTATGCGGGTCTTTGGTCGTGGAGTGCTTTGTGGGTGCAGGTCAGAAGCTTGAATTGGCATCTCTTCTGGACAGGGAGGCAGTGGAGGTCTTTCAGGTGCTGGGTGATGAGTGTCCTTCGGGCAGGTTGAGGATCAGCCTGGCAGCCCTGTTCTGGGTCAGCTGGAGTCTTTGCAGGAGTTCGGCAGTGGTTCCTGCATAGAGTGCATTGCCATACTCTAGTCGGCTGGTGACGAGGCCTGCGTCACAGTTTTTCTGAAAACTTTGCGAAGCGTGTGGAAGCAGGCTGAAGAAACGGCATTGACCTGATGTTTCATGGAGAATTCACTGTCCAGGATGATGCCGAGGTTGCGGGCGTGGTCTGTCGGCATGGGGCCGGGACTGAGCTCCGCCGGCCACCAGGAGTCGTTCCAGAGAGCGGTGTGGCTGCCGAAGATCAGAACTTCAGTTTTGCCCGTATTGAGCTTCACGCAGTTGTCCTTCACCAGGCGGTGATGTTCTTCATACAGTTGTGGAAGTTGGTCTTTGTCTAGGTGGGGTTCGCTGACAGCGAGAGGACGAGCTGGGTATCGTCAGTGTAGGAGATGATGTTGATGTCATGCGATCTGGCGATGTCTGCGAGTGGTGTCCTGTAGCTGTTGAAGAGGGTTGGACTGAAGGATGATCCTTGGGGTACGCCGCAGATGGTGTGCTTGGGTTGAGAAAGGGAGGCTGACTCTCTTGGTGCATCTTGTGAAAAAGGATGCCATCCATCTGAGCGCGTCGATTGTGATTCCTATCTGGCGTAGTAGATTGATGAGTGTGGTGGGAGACGGTGTCGAAGGCTGCGGAGAGGACCAGGAGGATAAGGGTGTCTGATTCTCCTCTATCGAGTAGGGTGCGGATGTCATCTGTTGAGGTGATGAGGGCTGTCTCTGTGCTGTGTTTGGTTCTGAAGCCTGATTGGGAAGGGTCCAGTAGGTTGTTTCTCTCCAGGTGTTCAGTGAGTTGGAGGTTGATGGCCTTCTCCAGGAATTTGGCAGGGAACAGGAGCAGGGAGATGGGATGGTAGTTTTGGATCTCGCTGGGGTCTGCCGAAGGTTTCCTGAGGAAGGGTCTGAACTCTGCGTGTTTCCATGTGTCGGGAAAGGTGGCTGTGGTTATGGAGGTGTTGAGGATGGTGGTGAGCTGGTGGCTGATCTCGTCTCTTCCAAGGTTGAAGAGTTGGTGGGGGCATGGGTCGGTGGGTGCTCAAGAGTGTATGGATTTCATAAGGGTGGTTGTGTTCGGTGTGCGGAGTTGTTCCCATGCAGTGAGCGGGTGGTCGGCTGTGGTGGTTGATGGGTTGCTGAAGAGGTTGGAGGGTTGGGGATCGAAGTTTCTGTAGATGGTTGCTATCTTGTGTGGAAGTGGTTGGCGTTGTAGAATTCTTGTAAGGAGGGGTTTGAGTTTTCGGTGGCTGACTGGTTGGTGCTGGTCTTGATCCGGTGGGTCAGGGCTTCCTTTTTTGTGGCTTTGAGCTGGTGGTGGTAGTTGTTGAGAGCTGATCTGTAGGTGGCTTGGTCTATGTGGTTCCTGCTGGTGCGCAATCTTCTTTCCAGTTGTTTGCACCGGTGCTTCGCTGTGCTGAGTTCCGGGGTGTACCAGTTGGCTCATTTGGTGGGTCTGTGCATTTTGGCGGAATCGACTCAGTTGGTGGCGCTGGTGATCCAGGCTTTGAAGTTCTCTACTGTCTGGTCCAGGTTGGCGGTGATGCTGGGCTGTGTGGTGTTGACACTGTTGGTCCGTTGCTGCGGAGTGACCTTGGTCGAGCAGTGGTAGGGTGCGCTGTGGTAATTGGGGCCGTATAGAGAGGTCCGGCAAGGGTGAAGTGTACGATGGAGTGGTCCGAACAGGTGAGCTCCGAGGTGTGGCTGTATTTGATTCTGTTGCTGGACGTGAAGACTGGGTCCAACATGTGTCCTGCTTTGTGCATGGGGTTGGTGACCACCTGCTTGAGGCCGATCTTGTCCAATTTTTCTATGAGGTCAGTGGAGTTGGTGTCAGTTTAGTCGTTCAGGTGGAAGTTGAGATCTCCCAGGAAGACGTAGTCGTCTGATTCGACGGCGAGCGGGGTGAGGAACTCAGCGACGGCTTCGCTGAGGCCAGTTTGTGGTCCTGGCGGTCTGTATGCGAGGGTGACTTTGAAGGTGGTTTGGTCATCTGTGCCGAGCTGGAAGTTCATGTGTTCCATGATTAGCGCCGTCTCATCATCCGTGATGGTGCAGGTGACTGATTTCTTGTGTACGATTACGACGCCACCTCCGTGTCTGTTGGTGCAGTCGCAGTGTTTCATCTTGTAGCTGCTGAGTGTTGCCATGGCAATATCTGGGGATGATGTTGGGGTAAGCCAGGTCTCTGTGATGAAGGTCATTTCGGTGGCGTGTTTGCAGAGCAATCTGATGTTGATCAGGAGGCCGCTGAGTTGTCCTGGGGGGGGGCATGGAGGGGGGTGTTGACATCCAGAGCTGGCGAGGTGCCGGTAGCTGTGGTGTCGGTCAGACCTGGGGCGGCGGTGAACCGGCAGCGGATGCAGGTGAAAGGTCCTGCTGTGGAGTGCGGTGATGTGAGGCAGCAGTTTTTGTTCCGTCCAGTGCCCAGGGAACGAAGGTCTGCGGTGGAGTATCTGTGGAAGTGCAAAGGGCCAGGGTTCCTGGTGCTGGGCACGGTCCAGGCGCAGACGGGCTTCACTTTGGCGTACCAGTGGTGCACCTGCTGTGCGGCAGAGCAGCGGCCTCCATAAGTACAACTGGGAGGTGGGAGGGACTGACTAGGAGTGCGGCGGAGCGGGATAAAAAAAGAAAAGCGGGGGCGGGAACTGGGCAGTGGGCCAAAAACAATTAAGCTAATCTAGAGACTAAGCAACAAAATTCCAGCAGAATGCCAAGAACGCTACTAAATACTAATGAAAAAATTACAAAACAAAAGTGACCAGGAAAAGTGACGAAATAAAATTGCAGAATACCAGTGAGCTTAACTAATGGACTGTGAGATGGAACTGGCTGCCTTGAGGACTGTGAGCTTGGCAGCAGTCTCATAGAGGTGAGCAGCAGCAGGGGTGTGGTGCTGAGACCAGGGGTCAGAGGCTACTCACTGGATGCCGCGCAGCAGCCTCCATTAGTTGTCCTGGTAGGTGGGAGGGGCTGGCCAGAAGGGCGGCGAGCAGGAGGAAAAAGCCGGGAAAGATGGCGGGAGCGGGGTGGGAACCTAGGCAGTGGACCAAAAACTATTTAGCCAATCCAGAGACGAAGCAACAAAATTCCAGCAGAATACCAAGAACACTACCAAATACGAATGAGAAAATTACAAAACAAAAGTGACCAGCATATATGACAAAGTAAAATTACAGAATACCAGTGAGCTTCATTAGAGGACTGAGGGATAGAACTGGCGGCCTTGACGATTGCGAGTTAGGCAGTAGTCTTGTGGTGCTGAGCAGCAGCAGCAGCGGGGGAAGTGGCGCGGACACCAGGGGCAGAGGGTGACCTGAAGAATAGTATCTGCAGAATAAGTGCAGTGTAGCTCTCAAAGGTGCTCTAAAAAGATCAGTAAGAGCTACAAAGCAATGAAAAATAACAGATGCCCCTTTGCTTTGATTGCCTGTGTACAAAAAATACATTAGTATTAATAAATTGTTTATTGGATACACATGCCTTCACAAGCAGCAACAAAAGAAACAAAGAAAATGCGTTTGTTAGAGCTATGATGGTTAAAAATAAATAATTATAAAATTGTAAAAATTTCCATTGTACTATCAAACAGAACACCTAAACATTGAAATTAGCAGCTGCATGTAAAAATATAAAATTGCCTGTGCTATCGAGTAGTGTTCCAGGGGAAAAAAAAGAGCTTCATGTACAGTCTTATATCACTCTGTCTCAGTACAGGATGAAATGATTCAAATTGTTACTAGAGAATAAATTACAGGTGCAGAATGTCACTTCTTGCTTTTCAGAGGGTCAGTAAATTTGATTGTTCCCCAAAGCTAAGCCCAATCTCATTTTATTGGTACCAGGCATGAAAAGACACCAAAGACTAATCATAGATATTCGGCTTAATTTAGGAGGTTTTAGACGAGTTTAACATTGAAGAGGAAACTTTAGTGGCCAGAAAATTAATATCATTATTAAAATGGGTAATCAAGGCTTGTTTCTTGATTTCTACTTTAATTACTGTCAGAAAATGGACCTCGTCCATTTTCTTGTGTGGTCACCCCCATTTTCTGCTGAATTTAATTGCTGTTTTTAGATTCTTCACACTGGGGCACTGTTGTCCAGAGACCAGTGTATGTGCTCTGAACGCTCAAACATGTACAAATTTGCTAATGCTGGATTGGCTTTTTCTTTTTTGAACTTTAATGTAAAGCCATAGTATATTTCACCCATGACTTGGAACGTTAAATGTCACCTGAAGATTGCAGCACTTGAGCCATCGACTAGTGAGATAGGGAAAACGTGGCTTCAGGCCTACTGGTGTAGCCTGACTTCTGCAGTTTAAACCTGCAGTCTGACCTCTCAAGATGACCTTTTTTTAAATGGAAACACCATTTTTAATAATTAATAAGTCACCACCTCTGTAGGCCTTTGTAGCACACAAGGTAAGGTGCATGGTATTTAAAAGTGAGACATATAGAAATCTTTCTGATAGAGGCTTCCAACTGCAGATTCCTCATCTTAGAATATTCCCCAGGAGTCAGACTTGATCCGGAAAATCTTGAGCAGTACCACTGCACAGGGTGTAGGTGTAATCGATAAGGTCCTTGTTGGTGTTGTCCGAAGTGACATACGCAGTGCTTATTAGGCACCACCAAGCACGCTGACATCAGTTCCTTCCTTTCTGAGCCAACAGTGCTAATCCAGAGAGCTACCTATGCTATTTAACACTTTTTTCGACCCTTTTGTCAAATTTTATTTTAGCGCTCTTCTCCCAGTGTGCAAGGGGTATGTCCCCCAACAAACCCACAGGAGTTACACCATGAGAGGAATGTGACAGGCAGATGTCTGCCTCTGACCTCCACTTGGCTTGCTTGTGGTACCTGGGGTCAAACCACGACTAAGACCTACCACCAACTGCAGGTCAATACACCCCAAAATGATTCGTGAGCGGGCGATGATGCTCTTGGAAGAGCAGGCAGAAGAAGGCTCCGAGCTGACCAATTTTGGTCCCGATATTGAGGGAGATCTCGGGCCCGTACTCTTAGCCGATTCCTCGAACGATCGTCATGCCACTCCAAGTTGGCGCTAAGTTAGGTGAGTCAAAGAAGCACAAGAAATCGTTGCCAAAGCGCTCTTCAGCCTCTCCTAGCCCGTACCGTGTTTCCAGGCCCAGCTCCCACTCCCCACCACCAAAGCCGGCGGCTGGGTCCACTCCACGCTTTTCTTAGTTCCCTGGAGCTGGAGTCACCCTTGTCCAACTCAAGGAGTTCTATAATGCCATGCACTCCATTTTTGGGTCAATGGCCCCCACTGGCTCGCCTTTCGACCAGACAGAGCAGAGAGGTGCCGTTGTTGAGTTATCGCCAGCAGGTTCACCCCCAATGCCAGCTGGTTCCGCTGGACCTGCCCTTAGATCCGGACTGATGCACGACACTTATGCCAGTTCCCTCGGCACCACCAGCGTCACTTGAGGAGGATCCTATTGTCCTCTCTCACTCCTATACGGTACCACCCTGAACTTACCACCCTTGGGAAATCCCACCTTCCCAGAGGGGTGATGATGAAGAGGTCTATGGCCCCCTGAAGGACGATCCCTACCAGGAGGAAAATTGGTACGAGGAGCTGGGTGATGCCAGTGGTCTGGACACCACCAGATTCTTGCCTGGTTTCTTTCTCCAGGCACTCCCACGGAGTAAGAAGCTTTTTTTCTCAATGGTAATGCACAAAGAAGCAGAGGTCCTTGACCTTTTGCTGCTCTCTGTCTCGGTCAAAACCAACATCTTGACGAACATGTTTCAACCGGCGGTCAACTCTGTGGAGCCCCCTACTCCCATTTAATGAGGCCCTCACTGATGTTCTCATGGGGGCCTGGCTAAGCCCTGAATGGGAGCTCGGTCCCACGGCCCCGAGGCATGGCCGTCCACACCCTACATCCCTCTCCCTAGAGCCACGTGGTATAGGGCTCGACAGTCAAACTTAACACATGTGCATTCCCTACCACTCCCCCAGATAGGGAATCAAAGAGGCTGGATATGTTCAGGTTGAGGATCTTCACATCCAACGCTGCATGACCCTTGGGCCAATATACTCACACATTGTGGGACATGGCTGCGCAGCTGCTGCCCATGCTTCCCGAACAGGGCAGGGCCATCTTGAACCAGGCACTCATAAATGGCCTGCACACAGCAAAGTTCACCATTCAGTGCAAACTTGACACCACCAACTCACTAGACAGGTCCATGGCCATAGTTGGTGGAACTCCATCACAACGCCTGGCTGAGGTCGATATGGTTTTCAGGGATGTCTAATCTTCCCTGGCAAACATGCCTTTTGACAGATAAGGCAGACACAGCGCTGGAATTGTTTAAGGAGAGTCAAGTCACCGTCATATCCCCAGGCTTCTCCTTGGGTTCCCAATAAAAGCAACAATCTTCCTTTCACTCCTTCCGTGACCTCAGCCGGGGCTCCCATGTGCGTCCACAATTCCAGCCTTACCCCCCAAGGCCATCAAGCTTCTCAGTCCTTTCATGGGCGGAGATCCCCAAGAGGATGTGGAACCCACACCCAGAGTACTGTCCAGTCTGCTGCCTCTCAGGCTGCTGTAGCCTCCAAACCTCTTTAAATGGTCTTCAACACAGCACACCCATCCTATTGGCGGCAGGATCAGGCAACAACTGCCCCAATGGCACTCAATAACCTCAGACAAGTGGGTGTTCCAAACTGTGCAGCGGAGATATGCTCTCCCATTTCTGGAAACCCCGACTACCTTGCTACCGTACTCAGACCAGCTGAAGGAGGACCATCTCTTTTTGCTCCATCGGGAAGTGCAGGCTCTGTTGGCCAAAGGAGCGACCAAGAGGGTGCAGCATCAGAAGTAGGATGAGGTTGTTACTCCCCCTACTTTCTGGTGCTGAAAAAGGACAGAGGCCTCACCCTATACAGAAAGAGAAATTCAAGATGCTCTCCTTAGCTCAAGTGCTGTTTGGCCTGGACTACCTGGATGGTAGTGTTGGACCTTCAGGACGCTTATTTCCACATTTCTGTCCTGCAGGCCCACAGGCATGACCTGCAGTTCACAGCAGCCCACAAGCATTTCCAGTTCGCTGTGCTCCCCTTTGGCCTCACAAGTGCCCCTTGTGAGTTCAAGACCGTAATAGCAGTGGTCCCAGTCTTCCCCTAACTGGATAACTGGCTGTTGAAAGCGGGCTTGTCCCAGGTAGTCAGCCACCTCCAGCCTACAGCGAGCCCTCTGTACTTGCAGTGGTTCATTATCATCAAGCCAAAGTCACTTCACTGACTTTTTCTCAGACGCTCTGTATCATCGGAGTTATTCTGGACATGGTACAATTCCGCGCCTATACTTCAGAGCCAAGACTCCTGCACATCCAGGCTATGGTCCGATGTTTTAACCTCAGTCCTGGATTTCGGAGAGTCTGAGTCTGCTGGGTCTGATGGCCTCCTGCATCCTGCTGGTGAAGCATTGCTCGAAGTCCCAGCACAACATGAAAAGAATCTCTTTGACCAGGGCCAGATTTCAGAGGAGACTGCAAAAGATCTGCAGTAGTGGTTAACGAACCACGAATGGATTAATAGCAGACCCCCTCTCCCTTTTCCACCCCTAGCTGACAGTGGTGGCTGATGCATCTCTTTTGGGTTGGGGCGGCCACTTGGGATAGGTGGAGATCTGAGGACTCTGGTCTCCGGCAGAATCCTAGCTCCAGATAAGTATCCTGGAGCTGTGGGCGATCCGCTTGGCATTGAAGCCCTTCCTCCAATCCACCAAGGCACCAAGGGAAGGCTGGTTCAGGAGTTCACGGACAACACCACCGTCATATGGGACTGTAACAATTAGAGCGGAGTGGGATCGTGGACCCTGTGCCAGAAGGACCTGTGCCTCTGGACTTGGCTAAAGTGTCAGCACATCTTCCTGGTTGCACAGCATAAGTCAGGACCTCTGAAAGGCAGGGCAGACAAACTCGGCCGTTCCAATCACTAATGGCATCTACATATGGAGGTGGCACAAGGTCTCTTGTGAGAATAGGGAGAACCTTGACTCTATATAATCGCCACCACTGAGAAAGAGCACTTCTGCACGTTGGATGTTCTAAAGCAGCACTCGCTCGGAGATGCTTTCCACTTAGACTGGAACCCAGGACTCCTGTACGCCTTTTCACCAATACCACAACTGCCCAGGTTCTCAAGATCAGGACTAACCGGACCCAAGTAATCTTAGTGGCCCTGGACTGGGCAAGGAGAATTTGGTATCCTGAACTCCTGAGCACAAATATCTGTCCTCCGGTCAGGCTGCCCTTTTGGGATGACCTCCTGTAGCAGCAACAGGGCAGGGCCCTGCATCCAAACCTGCACACAACTTCACCTTCATGAATGGAGACGGAGCGGACTTTGATCTTCCTCCCAAGATCTGTGATGTCATCTTGGCAGCCAGGCATCCCTCAACAAAAATTGGGACACATTTGTGGCTTGGGGGTTTTCCTCATAACATATTAATTCACTTCCTGCCTCCCTGTCTGAGGTATTGTTGTTTGTGCTGATGTTAGCCAAGCAAGACCTTGCCTTGGGCTCCAATAAAGCATATCTTTCCGTCATCTCGGCTATTTGGCAGTTGCTGATCAGCTCTCACTGTTTAAGAACCGTTTCCTTAAGGGTTTGCAACATTTGTTCCCTCCTACCCCTTGCATCATGCCTCAATGGGATTTAAATTTGATCCAGCAAGCTTCGTATAGGCTCCTCACTCAAGCCCCTAACACAGGTGTCACCTGAGACTTCTGACTCTTAAGACAGTCTTCTTAGCGGTCATTACATCGGCCAGGAAGGTCAGTCAGCTTCAAGCTCTATCAGTTAACTCTCCATACACCAACATCTACCTGGACAAACTGGTTCTTCAGACTCACACCTCCTTCCTACAGAAGGTAGTAACTCTATTCCATGTCGGCTAAAACATCACGCTGACGATATTTTTCACTCTATCTCATACTTCTAAGGAACCGGAGAGGCTCCACTGTCTGCATCCAAAAAGAGTTCTGTCTTTTATATTGATCATAGCAAAGAACTCCATTTGGACGATCAGCTCTTTTTCATATTCACAGGAGCAAAAAAGGCAGGGCTGAGAACCATCTCTCGATAGATTGTGTTTAGCATCAAGATCTGCTATGCACTAGCTAAGAAGCAGACTCCTGAGGACTTACAGGCCCATTTCACTAGGGCCAAGGCAGCTACCTACTGCCAAGCTGCTACGTGGGAGTCAATCCACAAGTTCACCAAGCACTTTGCTTGAAAAGTCAGGTCCATCGAGATGGATATTTTGCCTGTTTATTTCTCCAGGATATCCTGGTTTGTGCCAGAAACAATGGCCTGGGTGTAATTTGTAAAGGGTATGCCCTTTCACAAATTACTTTAAGGTGATACCGGAGGACGAAAAACCTTTGCACCCCAGTCTGGCTCCAAACACGGTGGAAGGGAAGCAGGGGTATGGAATTTTTATGATGTCTAGGGCATATTGTTTGGAGTCAAAGACATCGCTTTTTCATGTATATTTCGCCCTTTGGATAAGTAGGCCCAACCGCCTGCAGCACTTTAGCTGCCAGTTAACAGCACCACATTATGGACCTGTGAAAGAGCATTGTCAGCAGCTAAGGTAAGATTTGTATCCGTTTGTTTGTGCTGTTAAATTTGTATTTATGGTTCATTAATGCAAATTCTTTATTAATAGGGTGAGTACTCTCTATGGGAATGCTATGAGCTTGGCTTGCATTTCTCACATTGGTTCCGGGATAACAATGTGCAAATCTATTTTGAAAGTTTAACAATTTGAGGTTACCTTTAAGGCTCCCAGAATGCTCTTTGATCAAACGCAAAGACTTGCAGAAGCCTGAAAGCAATATTGATGATTCTTTATTTTCAAAATAAAATGTACATAAAGAAACTTCAAGAAAAACATTTTGCTAAACTGCAATTTGAGGTACCATTTCCTTGAGGCATCATTTAGTAAAATGTGGTTGGTACATGCTAGTATTTCCCAAAAATATAAATAATGTAAAACCAGCATCAGCAAGATTATGGGAAATATGAAAATAAACAAGTATTGGCAAAGTCAATCAGTTTGGCACGGACTGTTAATACTTGTTTTCTTGCAACATTGTTTTTGTTAAACTTTATTGTAGTATGAGCTGTAGGGCCCTCAAAAGGGTACCGCAAATAAATGGCTAAAACTGAAAAATATTTTGTCTCAAAAAAGTTGTCTCAAAAAGCACACGTTGGCATAGTAGTTCTACTTTGTGTGCTGAGTGCTCCTTATGAAAAAGAAGCATGCCATCATTCACAGAGAAGTTTACCATATATGAAGTTATCATTATTGCAGAGTGGCGGTAACTGTAGTTATAGTTACCAGAGAGAAGAATTCCTCTGATTTTTGCCCCCATTTGACAAATCTCAGCAAAACTTTCTAGACCCATTGCCCCAGTTACATTGGTGGAGGATGGAAAGTTTTGTGGCGTTTGGTCAGGGGGGTGCAAAGAAAAAGGGGGGTTCCAAAACAGGTTTTGACACCAATGCATCTTACATGGACTTTTTGTATTGGACGTAGAGGCAAAAATGCTGGATGGAGTGTAATGAAATTTCACAGCAATGTACGTTAGGCTATGTAGATGATCATTTTTGATACTTCAAGTGATAGTATGAAGTGATTATGAAGTTATAAGGGCCAAAAACCTAGTGATATTTATGTAGCACAATACTACCAAAAGCATAGCTGCCACTTTTTCAGTATGCTTATGTGTGACATTTCCATTGCTTCAGTGTGTCTATGTGTGACATTTAATTGCCACATATGACACTGTGTCACTTTACAGTGAGAGAAGAAGAGGTGATGAACATGTAATCAGCCAGAGGTGACGTATTACTCCCTTCTGCGCAATAATCTGGCATGTAGGTCACAACATATTTTTTTTAATCAATTGTAGCATCCTAACAAATGTAACTATGCGTCATGAGTTGACAAAATGTCACAAGGACCCCAATTCTGTGAACAACGTATTATGGAAATTCATGTGTATGAGCAGGATTTATTTACATGAGATGAAGGGCCCTATCACACAAGATGTAGCCTAATATTGCTGAATTGATAGTAAGCAACATCATAAATCTGTACATAGATATATGCAGCTTGGGGTACTTGTAATATTCATTTTTTTTTTATAAGAGTAGCATATTTCCTCATAGAGCAAAGTACTCTCCAGTAACGTCATGAAAATTCCATGTTTTTTTGCCAACATACTTTCAGCCAAATATTGTTTCTCTGGAGAACACATACCATAAATAACATACCATGTACATTCAGACATTTAGGAAGACCCACCAAGCAGTAGGTCACATATAGAGGGGGCTCCTCCGCTAAGGCGGAGGAGCGTCGCCCCACTGCATTGAAGGAGGAAAAGAAAGGAAAGGAAAAAATAAAATGATAATAACGTAATGTTATCATTTTATTTTGTCCTCCTGCTGCGTTAGCTTTGCGTGAGTGGGCGGGGCGGGGCTGCAGAGCAGGGGATGAGTGGTAGAACCCAGAACCCTCCTAAGTGCACAATGACTGTTTGGCCGGCTCATGCGCACTTTCCCTGTTCTCTATGCAAGCTGCATTACAGCCTGCATGGAGAACATGCCCACCCCTCCAGCCCCTGGCTGAGCGCCGTGTCATGGCACTCAGACCAATCACAACGCTGCATTGCAGCATTGTGACTGGTCAGGGGAGCCTGTGTACCGGGTGCTTCCTGTTCCTGGAGAGCAGGAGCAGAGACACGGGACCCGGCGGCAAGGTCAGAGTTTAATTTTTTTTTTAATTGCTACTCGCGTGAACGCTCTTGTCCACACCTCTCGCCCGCCGCGCCACCTGCAAGCCGTGCCGGCCGCCCACTGGTAACCTACACCTCTATAAGTAAAGAACGAGTTACTTACCTTCGGTAACAATGTATCTGGTAGAGACACAGTCTAGCCGCAGATTCCTTAACTTAGAATATCCCCAGGCGTCAGACTGGATCCGGAGAATTTTTTGCAGCAGCACCTCTGCGCGCCGGGGGTGGCGCCGCATGGCTCCGCCCTGACGTCGTCCAAGGACATGACGTCAGTGGAGCCATATAAGTCCCTCCCGGCGCGCTGACGTCAGTTTTCTTCGGCGAAACTTTTCCGCGCCACAACGCAGAGCCACCACCAAAAGCTGTGAGAGTATGGGAACAGTGTGCGAAAAAAGATGAAAAATCAGTGAAACAAAAAACAAAAATTGACAGTGACAAGCACTGTATACTGAAAGCAATTGAAGGGAAAAAACAGAGCACCGCTCTGAGAAAGAGCCCTGCAAAAGCGAAGACTATGCCCTCCCCCGAGGCAAAACGACATATGAAAAGAATGTCAAGGCAGACGACAGGAAGCCTGCAATAGCAAAATCTACCCGTGAAGGGCAACAAGACCGGAACCACATAAGTAATGACGATCTACCAAAGGTCGGCAACACCAGGAATGCTGTATCCCCTGTAAGAGATCTATGGACTGAGGCACAGTCAAATAGACCCCAAACCAATTGACTGTAGTAGAGTCAAGAAACAAGAGACCCCAGAGCAATGGAGAAGGTGGGAGGGAGGGAAGAAGAACATTTGTAGGCCCCACACTGGAAGAACCAGGGTGTAGGGATGTAGAAGGATACATGAACCCGCCGCCCAATCACGAGAATGGGTGGAGAAGAACAAGTAAAACAGAATGAATCATCCTACCAAGGAGGGAGGTAAAAAATGCCACCCCGTAGGAAGATAAAAGTCACCCGGAAGGGGGCGAGTGCATAACACCCAACCTGAAAAGGTCCTCGCAGAGCGGGAAGGATGGGCGGGCGTTAAGGAATCTGCAGCTAGACTGTGTCTCTACCAGATACATCGTTACCGAAGGTAAGTAACTCGTTCATCTGATAGAGACATCTAGCCGCAGATTCCTTAACTTAGAATAGATACCAAAGCCATACCCCATAGGAGGCGGGTCTGCGACTGAACCCCCACCAGGGTCCCAAGAGAACCCAGTCGTCAACAAGTTGACTAAACACAGTGGGGGCAGCAATGCCAGCGTGGCCAACACCAGACCAGTAAGCTCTGTAAGGAGCGGAAAACAATGGGAAACAAAGGCATCACAAGCCGCCCAGGGACGGCATGAAAGCCCTCCCGGTTGTAAAGGGTTTGAAAGGGAGCACAGAACCAGAATGTGAGTGCGGAATGTGAGAGTCCATAACTTCTGCAAAAGAAGGTGAACTGATCATAGGAGCCGATGGATCCGCAGGATCCGATGGATCTGCAAGAGACAAAGACCCAGAGAGAGGACAAGACGGTATGACCGAGTCAGAGCATACAGGTCGAGCATGCACAACAGTGGAAGAAGCACTGTTGAAAGCGTACCAGCAAGGAAACTTTGGACAGCAGTGGTAGGATACTGACCATGTCCAGGAAGAGCCTGTGCTACCAGAGACACAAGACCTGCCATTGCGCAATCGCCCCTTCACAAAATGACATGAGAGGGCGGACGTCAACAAGCAGAATGACATAACCATGACTACAAAAAGAGACATGCATGCGGGGGACAGAAGTACACATGGGCAGACCCCGCGTACCGCTAGAACCACGCCACGTAAAAGGAAATGCACAATGGAACACAGTGAGAACAGCTCAGATGCGAAAAATGCATCACCAGGTGGGCAACCGACGAAAGGGAGCCGGCAAGCTGGACACACACAGAAGGCTTGCTCCCATGGGAAGGCCGAGAGCAAGACCACGGACACCGCAGCAAGGAAACCCTAGTATGCGTGCCCAAGAGCGCACCAGAGGTACCAACAGCTATGTTGCAGCAGAACCAGACAGAGCAATGTCCAGACCCGTAAGTGACAACGGCCACCCAGCAGGAAGGAGCCACAGTCCCCCGCGAGACAGACTGGGAGACTGAGCAGTACTCGAAAGAGTCAGTACTAAATGGGCATAGAGTAAAAGGAAATTGTTAAGAGATGTACATACAAGACCACACAAGACAGTGAGTGTCCTGAAGAGAACACTTCCACAGAGAGCAGCAGTAGCAGCCTGAAGTAGAAGTGTGACAACTCCTGCGCGGAAGCAGCAGGGGAAGAGGAAACTCCTCCTGAAGAGAACACTTCCACAGAGAGCAGCAGTAGCAGCCCGAAGTAGAAGTGGGACAAACTCCTGCGCGGAAGCAGCAGGGGAAGAGGAAACTCCTGCGTGGGAAGTGCCCATGGAGTAGGGCACAAGGCAATGTACAGTATTGGCGTACGTGGCGAGGATGCCACCGTCTCCAGACAAAGTCCAGACAGGACTGAACTATGAAAAAGTACTACCTATCCCGGAGAGAGGAAAGTAGAAACCAGTCATCGCAGGAGCGTAAGAAAAGCGTAAGCCCCCCGTGACAGCGAACATACTAGGGAGCATCCACCTGACGCGCATAGAACACAGAAGAACCGTGCCGCGTCAGCCCTGCATGCCTGGGAGCCGCGCCACAAGGCTCTGCCTTGAGGTCGTCCATGGCCAGGACGAACTGTGCCGGAACGGAACAGGACAAGGTGGTCCAAGGGACAGTGGCTGACGATAAGGGCAGCCAACATAGACAAGGAGGGCGAAGCTGAAATGACACTCCTGGAAGAGGCAGGAACCTCAAGAAAGTGAGCATCTACAGATACAGGGGAGTGCTACAGACCAACCTCAGACCCCAAGGGATAGGCAATAGCCTTTGAAGAAGACTCCACAGAAGCCTACCAAGCCTTCTGTGTAAGGAAGGCAGCTAGACAATAGCCAACGAATAAGGCAGCTAGACAATAGCCAACGAATACCCCACATAAGGTAAGCCTCAACCCCAGCTAGGGGCACCTCTTGAGCACGAACTCATAGACAGAGGAGTCAAAAGAAAGCAGAATCAGCTGACCAGCTGCATTAAATAGAAGCAAAAACGGCGGGAAGCCGTACAGGCCGTCTGGGTATTACGTCATGAACCCAGGGGCCAGAACAAGCAGAGACAACACTGCACCCGAAAATAAAAGTCCACAAAAGGACTGGAAAACACAAAATCATGTGAGCCCAGACATGAGGCTGTTGACTGCTGATTCCGCATGACTGTCAAAAAGGGTCACGCCATCAAATGGCAAATCCCGAAGACTCTCCCGAACATTGTCAGGGAAACCCCCATCGCGCAGCCAGGCATGGCGACGCAGAGCAACGGACCTGGCCATCGCCCGACCCACAGAGTCAGTGGTGTCCATAGCCGACCGAATGGTAAATTGTGCCATTTCTCGGCCATCATGAAGGAGACGATCCAGGTCAGCACGGGGACCCTCTGGAAGCAAGGGAAGAAGACGCTCGACCGAGTCCCAAAGAGCAAAAGTAGCCCGTGCAAACACGCAAGACGTGTTCAGAGCACGGATGCCCGAACTGATGGACGCAAAAATTTGGCGGCCACATGTCTCCAACCAACGAGACTCCCTAGTGGGAGGCAGCAACGGGAGAGGAGAGGAAGGCTGCAAGGCGAAAGCCGCCTGGACCACCCGGCCGTGAGCCCTAGGATGAAGGGACAAACAGACAGGGTCATCTGGACCCGGGCGATGCAGACGTGCGATGGCCCGATCCACAGGGTCTCCTGAGGAGGGCCGTGCCCACGTGCCAAGAAGGGTGTCAAATAACGACCCGCCAAAAGGCAGCAAGGGCTCCACCTCCACAGCATCCTGGTGGAGGAGATCCAATAATGGATCAGAAGGCAAGGAGACTGAGGGGGGTTGCAGGTGTAAAATAGCTGTAGCCCTGCGAACAGCCCTCGCAAATGCCGCGCTAGCTTCTGTAGCCATTCTAGGTGGCGAAAACAAACCATCTGTAGGGGACGGTTGAAGACTAACGCGTCCCCCAGAAAGGAGAGACGCCGCAGCCGGAGGCCGAGCAAAGGGCCACTGGCCAGGGGGGCAGCGGAGCCGGGTCCTCATCCTCTTCGAACAGATGAACAACAGGGACAGGCGCCGGCACCGGCGTCGACCGACATCGACAATCACCAAGGGTGACTCGGCCTGGCATCGGACCGGCGTCGACTCGCCCTCCACTGATGCCTGCGGGGAGGAAGGATGTCGACAAGGAGTCGAGCTCCGTGCTGCAGCCGCATCCGACATCGGCGCAGGGAGCCCCAAAGGGCTATGCGGAGACGGGACAGAAGGGCTCGACGTCTGACTGGGATGCCCCTCCGGGCCGTGTCCCGACGTTGCAGCGACTCCGGAACCGGAGTCGAGGCACCCGGCCGAGGGCGAACCCGCCGGCGAGGACCCGACCTGAGTCCCTACCCGTCTGTGGGGCCCGAGGGCGCGCCAGGGAGAGGGGGTGACCCAAAAATGGAGTGAAGAGCCTTGGAATAGGCTTACATCTGGGCCCGAGTCGCCCCAACACCCGGAAAGGGTGGGTATAAGGGGACCGACTCCTGGGCGCCCGCGCCCGGTAAGGACCGGGAGCAGCGGGCCCCGTCGTCACGTTTATGCGAGGTCGACGACCTCCGTGACTTGTGCTTGTGCTTACCTGGGGCAGGCGAACTATGTCCGCGGGAACGACTCCGTGACCGGACCCGAACAGGAGCCCCAGCTCGAGATGGAGATCGGCGGCGTGAAGGCTCTGAGCGGGACATCCGGGCGGTCAACAACTTCATCCGGCGCTCCCGCAGGGACTTTGGCTTCATCTGCCGGTAGGCGTCGCATTCCTCGGAGCGGTGGTGTTCTCCTAGGCACCACATACAGATCGCGTGCGGATCAGTCGCTGACATCTGCCGCGTACAGGTCTCACAAGCCTTGAAACCCGAAGGCATCGCACACCGTTCCCTGACGCCGAAGGCGTCGAGAAGGCCTGAAACAACAGACCAGAGGAACCGCTTACTCTTGGATCCGCATTGGGACGCGGAAAAGAAGGAAACTGACGTCAGCGCATCGGGAGGGACTTATATGGCTCCACTGACGTCATGTCCGTGGACGACATCAGGGCGGAGCCATGCGGCGCCGCCCCCCCCCGGCGCGCAGAGGTGCTGCTGCAAAAAATTCTCCAGATCCAGTCTGACGCCTGGGGATATTCTAAGTTAAGGAATCTGCGGCTAGATGTCTCTATCAGATTGACATGCTGCTTACTGGTGCAGCATCGCCGTCGACCGGACGCACGCTGTAGAAGAGAGATGAATCTGCTGAACACTGTTTCCAGTACCTCTCCAGTTCTTATACTGCAGGCATGGGCATTGGTACAATACATTCTTAATCATCCAGCAGCCAGACAAAATTACGTCTGACATGGAGGGTTGCTAAGCGGACTGGCAGGGTTTGAAAGGCAAGGGAAAACAAAATCCTACTAGAACAGCCTCTCGTCCTCTACAGTACAAAGCACTGTGAGGGTCATGCATGAGAGGTGACACTTGCTTGTTTTGGCGGCAGGCACGTCAAGGAAATAAAACAAAGCACCTCGATCTGCCTGGGCCAATTGAGAGACACTGCCATCCAGATAATCATAATCCGGCTGGTGAATGTTCAACCCGATCAAGCTTTCCTTAGTTAGTCAACATGGTACATCCAGAAAGGCTTACCTTAGACAGACCACGTGGTCCATCCAGAGAGGCTCAGAGGCTGGGTTTAATGATAGGAAGAATCCCGGGCTTCACACAGAAGCCAGCTCTTACCTCTATCATTCTTGTGAATTAATGTAACGCAGTTGTCTGAGACTCTGGGCAGCAGTGTAAGCACTGCCAAAGCAACCCAATTGCACTTGATAAGGCTTTAAAAGTAGCAAGGAACCACAAAAAATAAACTAGACTGCAAATGTAAAGTTTCAGTTTGCTACATGAACAACTGAAAGACCCATTTATGGTCACATACCATTGGAACCAATAAACAAATACATAACAAACACAATACATCTTGATCTACCCTAAGTTTTCTTTGCATGCTCTCTGTCTCACAAAATAATACTGTGCCCAACAAGCCAAACAAAAATCATCTTCCTTATACACTCTTGTGCTACAAAATGGATAGGTGACCTAGAAGTGAACTACACAAACTACTATATGGAGGACATGATAACTTACCACTAGGGAAAAAAAAAATCAACATTATTATAACAACAATGCTTAGCTTTCCTTCACTTTGGGCTTCATATGTAGCACAATCCTACTAAAAGTAGCAAGGAAGCCCAAAAAATAAACTAGACTGCATATGTAAAGTTTCAGAATTATTACATGAATAATTAAAAGACATTTATGGTCACATGTTTATGTAAATCAATAAGCAATTATATAACAAATGCAACAGATAAAAAGAAAGAATCACATTACATCGGATTGCTACTCTGTGGTTTTAGTTAGGATTTCCAGAGAGAAAATCTGTGGATTTTTGGTACCTTATAACTTTCCACCATTTGTGGAATCACCACAAAACTTTCCAGACCTATAGCATTTTCTACATTTTGTGATTATGTGCAATTTTGTGGTGAATCGTTAAGGGGTACAAAGATAAAAGGAGGATCCCAAAACACTTTTCCACCAATGCATTTTCCATCGACTATTGTATGTGATGTAGCGAAAAAATGGTGGAACGGATTTACATTAAATTTGGTAGGATTATACATTATGGTGCGCAGATGATTTGTTATTGGCATTTGAATAGAATGTTACAAACATCTATATAAGAGCAAGAGTCAATACATGATATACATATTGAATAATATCCGAGTACCCTTTCAACCCTTCTTCACAATCCACTACCAGTACAGAACAAATAACTACATAAGGTCGCTTCCAAGTAATCAAAGACCATTTCATGATAACAGATTCATACAGTTACTCCGGTCTCAGTGGGCCTCAAATTGTGTATGGTGGTGAACCTTAATATACTCCAATAATTTTTATGGGGATTCTATGGATTATAACTCTTTAGTGCTCTAAGCATATATTGACAATTGTAATTGTTGTCTCAAAAATGCCCGATGAACAAGTTACTTACCTTCGGTAACGCTTTTTCTGGTGGATACAGTATCTGCCTGTGGATTCCTCACCTTTTGAATCACCCCTGAACCAGCATTCCACGGAAACTTTTTTCTAGCTCTCCCACGTCGACGAGGACGTCATAATGGCACGGCTCCGCTCGTGACTCCGTATGATGTCACCGACGCCACAAGAAGACCTCGTCGGCGTGCTGACGTCAGTTCCACCCATTTTGTCCGTGCCTTCGTGGCGAACGGGTGACCGACAACATAATTGGAGTATACACAGTATACAATATATACATAAATACACACAGCATAAAGAAAAAATAGAAAAAGCTAAAGAAACAAAGCATTTCCTAAACACCAATAGCAAGGCAATCAAAAGACGTAGAGAAATAACCATGTCAAATAACTAAAAACTCTTTTGGTATACGAAGGTGGACAACTGGGAGGAGGGTGGGACAGTGAGGAATCCACAGACAGATACTGTATCCACCAGCAAAAGCGTTACCGAAGGTAAGTAACTTGTTCTTCTGATGGATACATCTGCCTGTGGATTACTCACCTTTTGAATTGAATCCCACAGCAGTCCCGCTCCCGGAGGAGGGCGTTCACCTACTCATACCAAAAAGTCCTGCAGCACAGAACGTGCAAAATGGCCATCCCTCCTAACCACCGAATCCAAGCAGTAATGCTTCGCAAAGGTGTGGAGGGAGGCCCAAGTTGCTGCCTTACAAATGTCAACAACAGGCACACCCCTGGCCAAAGCAGAAGACTTAGCTCTGGTGGAATGAGCTCTTATACCTTCAGGCGGTTCCTTTTTGGCCAAGGAGTAGCAGATCTTGATGCACAAGATGATCCACCTGGAGAGTGTTTGCTTGTGGACAGCCTTGCCTTTCATTCGTCCAATGTAGCCCACAAAGAGCTGATCGTCCAGTCTCAGATCCTTGGTTCTGTCCAGATAGAAGCTGACAGCCCTCTTAAGGTCAAGACGATGAAGTCTCTCCTCCTCCTTGCAAGGGTGAGGGGGAAGATAGAAAGTAGGTAAGGAAATAGATTGCCCTAGATAGAAAGGAGTAACCACCTTAGGCAGGAAAGCAGCCCTGGTCCTGAGAACCGTCTTTTCTGCATGAATGGTTAAAAACGGAGGTTTAGAACTAAGAGTCTGAAGCTCACTTACCCTCCTGGCCGAGGTAATAGCGATCAGAAAGACAGTTTTGTAAGAAAGAAGCCTCAACAGGCAACTATGGAGAACCCATTAGGAAAGTAAGTACAAGATTTAAATCCCACTGAGGCATAATGAAGGGAATGGGAGGAAACCTATTGGTGAGGCCCTTAATAAACCTCATAACAATGGGAGACTTAAATAAAGACGGCTGGTCTGGCAAACAGAGGAAAGCCGACATGGCCGACAAATAACCCTTTACCGTGGCCACAGCACAACCCTGCTGAGCCAATGAAAGAGAGAAACTCAGCACATCAGAAAAACGGGTCTTCAAAGGATCAATGGACCTCTCTCCACTCCATTTCACAAATTTGGACCACCTAGAGGAATAAATAGCTTTGGTGGAGTGTCTCCTGGATGATAAAATAACATCCACCACATCCGGTGGGAGAGAGAAAGAACTCAGATTGCCCCGTTCAATCTCCAGGCATGAAGGTGCAGGCTCTGGAGGTGGGGGTGTAGAACCTGCCCCTGCGACTGCGTGGAGATCTGCCCTTAGAGGGAGACGGAGCGGAGGGTGCGATGAGAGGTGAAGTAGATCTGTGTACCACACCCTTCTTGGCTAATCCGGGGCGATCAATATGACTTGGGCCCGGTCTTGGCGAATCTTCCTCAGAATCTTCCTCAGAACCCGAGGAATCAAGGGTATGGGAGGAAATGCATAAAGGAGCTGCGAACCCCATTCCAACTGAAGGACAAATTACTTACCTTCAGTAACGATGTATCTGGTAGAGACGATTCTAGCCGCAGATTCCTTAACGTAGAATTATCCCCAGGCGCGAGACTGGACCCGGAAAACTTTCTTTGCCCCAGCATCTCTGCGCGCCGGGGGGGGGCGGTACCACGCGACTCCGCCCTGACGTCGTCCGCGGGCGTGACGTCAGCGAGGTCACATAAGCCCCGCCCCGGCGCGCTGACATCAGTTTTCTTCGGAGAACTTTTCCGCGCCACAACGCGGAGCCATCACAAACAAAACTGTGGAGAGTATGGGAACAGTGTGCGAAAAACAGTGAAAAAGAGAAGAGAGAAACGAAAGGTGAGGAACAGCACCAATTGGAAAAGTGCCAAGCACTAAGGTACCAAAAAGTCAGAGCAGCGAAAGCCATAGCAGGGAAAGAGCAGAGCACCGCCCAGAGGAGCAACCTTGCAAGTTAAGGCGACATCCCCCCTATGTGTAAAAACGTTATAGCAGAAGAGAGAGAGAGAGAGAGAGAGAGAGAGAGAGAATCTGCAATCACAATCCTCAACAGTGAAGGGGCAACAAGCCCGAAACAGAGGAGTAACAGCAATCTACCCCCAGACACCATCAAGGAGGGCCGTATCCTCTGAAAGGAGCGACAGGGCCGAGGGACAAGCAAAAAAAAAACCAACGCAGAGAACTGCAAAGGAACCAGAAACCCCAAGCCAGTAAAAGGAGAAGAGTCAAGGAGGCCCCTACACTTGGAGAAAAAACCAAAGTGGAGGGAGGCAGAAGCACACATGAACCAACCGACCTCGGATCAGAAAGGAAGGGGTGGAACAACAAGCAGAACGAAGCATCCTGTCCGGGAGGAGGAGAAGCATACCCCCACAGAAGACAAGCCACCCGGAGGGAGGCGAGTGCAGAAGACCAAACAGAAGGTCCTCGCAGAACGGGGAGGAAGGGCGGGTCGTGAAGGAATCTGCGGCTAGAATCGTCTCTACCAGATACATTGTTACCGAAGGTAAGTAACTTGTACATCTGATAGAGACTACTAGCCGCAGATTCCTTAACGTAGAATAGATACCCTAGCCATTCCCAGAGGGGAGGAGGGTCTGCGAGAGAATCTCACCAGCTTGGAAGAACACAGGGCCCCAGTATGGGGATGTGTCACAGGGACAAGAAGGGCGGCCCAGTCCTCACCAAGCAGAAGTAAGCAAGAAGGAGGCGAAGGGAAGGCCAGGAAAACCCAAGCCCATCCAAGGTACAACCGCCAGAAAACCCCGTAGGGGCGGACAGCGTCAGAGGAGCACCAAGGAAGAAAAGAACCACCCCAAACTCCAGGGAGAAGAGGTAGAACCGGAGGCAGAGCCTGCCGTAGGAAAACACAGACATAGCGATAGGGGGCAGCTGAACAGGCATCAGCCTCCAGGCAGCGGACAAAGCAGGAGCAGCTCCACAGCCAAAGGGCGCAGGCGAAGAAGAAAGGCACAGGTGCGCAAAGCCCCAGCAGAACAAGAGGCAGGGGCACAAGGGAACCACCAAGGGCCACGGCAGTGGACCATAACGAGCAGGCATGCGCAGCCGGCAACACCATGGAGCAGTGCACCCAGAACAAGCCAGGCACAAGCAGAGGACAGCAGCCTGGGAAATCCAGAACAATCCCCAAAGGGGGGCCGTGCCAGAGACACACACCGGCCCACGAAAGAAGTGGGACCAGGCAGAAGAGAAAGAGGAGAGACACGGAGGATGGACCAGCCGGCAACCAGAGCACAGGAAAGACGTAGCCCCCCCTGAAACACCAGACAGAGGACCAGGCCGAAACGCCAGACAGGAAGGCGGAAACGTCACAACACGATGCCGTAGACGGCATGCCAGGCTGGCCTAGCGATGTAGCGAACACCGAGAATGACAGACGTTGGAGCAGCGTAAGCTGCACCAAGAAAAAGGCAAAAGAGACCGCACCAGATGTATACAGTGATGCCAGGAAAGGCAAGGAACCCGAAAAAGGGCATCCACACCTCCCCAGCGTAGGACAGAGCTATGTAATAGCTACAAGTATCCCACTTAGGGCATGATACGTCCCAAGGAAAACATGGGAACACCTCTTAGGAAAAAGTCCGCAGCAGAGGACAAGAACATAAAGGACCTGCGGGGAAAACCACAGACGGCTTGTCAATCAGCCAAAAAAGACACAGAAGCCAAAAGGAGGCTGTACCAGCAGCCAACAGTACAGAGGGGCCAACCCAAGGACCCCGAAGGCACGCCAAACCACACGGAACACACAACTGGGCCAAGCGAAGCACTAGACCCCCGAAAAAAGGTGGGAGAACGCCTCCCATAACGCACCAGAGGACCGACAAGCCAAGTTTACGGAGGGGGAGGAGGTCGGAGCCCCGCAAGAAGCCGCTGAATGGCGGAGTCCGCATGGGTGTTAAACAAAAGAACCCCATCAAAAGACAGGTCAACCAGACGCTCCCTAATATTCTCTGGAAAAACGCTATCCCTCAACCAAGCATGGCAACGGAGAGCTACTGAACTTGCCATAGCGCGGCCGAGAGCATCAGAGACATCTAAGGCCGAACGAAGAATAAACTCGGCCAACTCCCGGCCATCCAACACATGGGTCCGCAGATCAGCGCGGACACCTTCGGGGGAGGCACCAGTCAGAAGGGACTCAACGGAATCCCACAGACTGGAAGTAGCCCTGGCCAACACACAAAGTGTGTTGAGCGCTCGCAAAGCAGCACTAGAGGAAGCAAAGATGTGGCGCCCCCACGAATCCAAGCACCGGGCCTCCCGTGACGGAGGAAACAACACCAAGGGCAGGGAAGGAAAAGCAGTCTGCAGAAGAGGGCCCTGTGTAGAAGGGTGGAAAGAAAGGCAGACTGGATCGTGCAGAGCAGGGCGATGTAGGAGCGGCTGAGGCAAGGGATCACCCGTGGCAGGGCGCCCCAGGCCCCCAGAAGAGAAGTATGGAGCGAAGCTTCGAATGGAAGAAGCAGCTCCCGTCCACCAGAGCCCTGATGGAGAACCTCTAACAAATGGTCCATAGGGAATGGGGTGCCTGGGTCGCCCATGCGCAAAATGCCAGCGGCCGTGGAAATGGCCCGGACGAAAGCCGCACCCGCCTCCGTAGGGCGCCGTGGGGGAGAGAGCAATCCCTCCGTGGGCGATGGCTGTAAACTAAGCCGGCCATCCCCGAATCCAGCTGGAGGAAAAAACGGCCAGCCCCTGTATGGAGGACCCACAGACGAGTGGGGGACCTGAGGCGCCTCCGGGGAAGGCCGAGATCGCGGGGACGGCCAATAGCCCTCCCTAGAAGACGCCGGAGAAAAAGCAACGACGCGGCGGCCCGTCTCCGGGGAAGAGGAGACAAAAAGGTGACAAACCTCCGGAGAGGAGGGGACCTCTGGAGACGAGTCGACGACCCGACGCCGGCACGGCGCCGTGGAGTCCGCCACAGGCGCCGGTGCGATGTCGACCGGCGCCGGTGCTGACACTGGGGACGCCGGGTCGACCCCCACCATCACTTGCGCCCCAGGAGAATGGGGTGGGGTCGGAGCCGGGGTGCTAAAGAACGGCGCCGGCCCGACCTCCGACGAGGCAGCCGCCTGCATGGAGGGCCAAGAGGGATCCGGGGAAACGCCCCGGCCCATAGCCAGCATCCGCGGCGCCGCCAGGGCCGACAGCCGTTGGCTCGGCCTCCGGCAAGGCCGCCGCCTGCCCAGAGGACCGAGGGGGACTCGGGGACGAACCGCGAGTCCTGGCGACCTCCTGCGACACCACAGGGACCCCCGTGGGGGTTTGCGGTGAGGCAGAGGCGCCGTGGGCCGAAGAGGGGGAACACCGTAGGGCCGCACCCCGACACCACACCCCCAAAACCTGGAGCCGAACCAGTCGGCGATTCCGCGGAAGGCCCCGCACGTGGCAAGGGATCCGCGGATGTCTCAGGAAGTGGAGTAGGAGGGACCAAGGAAGCCTGCAGAGCCGCAGCATAGGCCCCCATTGGGCCCTCGTCGCCCCAACGCCAGGAAACGGCGGGAAGGGTGGCGACGAACGAGGCCGCATGTCCCGAGGAGAACCTGCGCCCTCTGCAGAACGGGGACCAGGCCTCGGGGACAAGCTAGAAGACTTACCGGCGGGCGAGCGACACCCCTGGGGCCTCGGTGAAGGACGATGTCGGAGGCGGAAGCAGCAATTCCTGGGCCCTTCCGCGGGGAACGGACACGGTGACGACACCGATCTGGACAAGCGGGCCGACAGGAGCTTCACGTCGCAGTCCGTAGAGTCATGGTGCTCGCCCAGACACCACATGCAAATAGGGGGAGGGTCCGTCGCCGACATCTGACGCGCACAAGAAGTACACATCTTGAAGCCCGAAGGCATTCGCACACTGTTCCACAACGCAAAAGCGTAAAAGAAGGCCTGAAAACAGGCCAGGGACACGATTCCGGATCCGCGTTGCACGCGGAAAAGAAGGAAACTGATGTCAGCGCGCCGGGGCGGGGCTTATGTGACCTCGCTGACGTCACGCCCGCGGACGACGTCAGGGCGGAGTCGTGTGGTACCGCCCCCCCAGCGCGCAGAGATGCTGGGGCAAAGAAAGTTTTCCGGGTCCAGTCTCACGCCTAGGGATAATTCTACGTTAAGGAATCTGCGGCTAGTAGTCTCTATCAGATATGCGTCCCCAAACGCTCCCTGCATCGTAAACCGGAGACTGCAGAACGACAGGCAGTGTGCGTTCTCGTGAGTGGCAAATAGGTCCAACCGAGGAAACCCCCACATCCTGAAAATGTGATGGACCACCTCCGGATGAAGCCGCCACTCGTGATTTGCCGAGAAACGCCGACTGAGACTGTCCGCACACACATTTAGCACTCCTGTCAGATGATTTGCCATCACACAAATCTGATGGTCCTGAGCCCAGGACCAGAGTCGCAGAGCCTCTCTGCAGAGACGATACGATCCTACTCCTCCCTGTTTGTTTATGTACCACATCGCGGTAGTGTTGTCCGTCAGGACCTGAACCGACTGACCGCGAAAGGAGGGAAGAAAGGCCTTGAGAGCTAAACGTATTGCCCGCAATTCCAGCAGGTTGAAACAACCTTTCCTCCGGAGACCAAAGGCCTTTGATCTCCAGAACCCCAGATGAGCACCCCACCCTAGAGTGGAGGCATCCGTGATTACTGTGGCCACCGGTGGAGGAAGATGAAAGGGCTTTCCTTGCGACAGATTGCCCTCCACACTCCACCAAGACAGACCCGCTGCAGCGTCTCTGGAGATCCTGACCATCTCCCTGAGATCTCCGTTGTGCTGATACCACTGCCTGCGGAGGCACCACTGGAGTGCCCTCATGTGCCAGCATGCATGGTTGACCAACAGAATGCAGGAAGCGAACAGACCGAGCAGGCGTAGGACCTTCAGGACTGGAACAACTGCCCCATCGTGAAACAAAGGAATCATCTCTTGAATGTCGAGAATCCTCTGCAGAGGCAGGAAAGCTCGAGACACAACCGTGTCCAGTACTGCCCCTATGAACAGGTTGCGCTGTGAGGGCACCAGGTAAGATTAGGCACATTTATCGAGAAGCCCAAGTCGAACAATAGCCATGCGGTCATGTGCAGTTGATGAAGCACCATCTCTGGCGACTTCGCTTTGAGCAGCCAGTCGTCCAGATAGGGGAAAACAGGAATCCCCGACTTCCTGAGATGAGCTGCCAGCACCGCCATCACCTTTGTGAAGACCCGAGGCGCGGAAGTAAGACCGAACGGAAGGACTGCAAACTGGTAGTGCTGAGACCCTACCGTAAAACAGAGCTACTTCCTGTGCGACTTCAGGATGGGAATGTGAAAATATGCATCCTGCAAGTCGATCGACACCATCCAGTCCTCTTGTTGCAGCGCCTGAAGAACCTGAGCTAGGGTCAACATCTTGAATTTCTCCTGTTTGAGGTAAAAATTCAAGATCCTGAGGTCCAGGATAGGCCTTAATCTGCCATCCTTCTTGGGAATCAGGAAATACCGGGAGTAGCATCCCTGACCCCTTTTCTGCTCCGGAACCACCTCTATCGCACCTTTCTGTAATGAGGCAAGAACCACCTGCTGCAGAAGCAGCAAATGGACCTCTGAACACCAGCCCTGGCGAGGAGGGTAGGGAGGAAGAAACTCCCGGAAGGGAAGGGCGTACCCATTTTCCACAAGATTCAAAACCCAAAGGTCTGAAGTGATAGATTTCCAATCTTGAAGAAAATGGGACACCCGACCCCCTACATGACCAGCATGCTCCAAGATGGGGGGATCTAGAGCTGCTTTCCAGTGGTACCAGTGGTGGGGGCAGGAGAGGAAGAAGAGGAGGAGGAGGAGAGTTGACGGGGCGCACCTCACAGACGACCTCCGTCCTTTCCTCTGTAAGATCTGTACAGAGGATTCTGCTGCTGCCGAGGCTGCTGACGGCCACGAAAGGAAGCCGCCTTACCAAAACCACAGTACCTCATATTCAAAACCTCTGGTTTGGGACTGAAGACCCAATGATTTTGCAGTGGCTCTACTGTCTTTAAATCTCTGCAGCGCAGAATCAGCCTTTTCACCAAAAAGCTTGGATCCATCGAACGGTAGGTCAAGGAGAGTAGTCTGCACATCTGGAGAAAACCCCAAAGACCTGAGCCAGGCATGCCTCCTGGTGGCAATAGAGGAACCCATCACCCTGGCCACCGAATCAGCAGTATCCAGACTAGACTGGATAACTTGACGAGCTGCAGCTTGCGTATCCGCCAGCACTTCCAAAAAGGAGCCAAGATCATTGTCCGGTAACTTGGGAGCCAACTGCTTGGCCGAATCCATTAAGGCGTGAATATACCTCCCCAACGAGCACGTAGCATTGGTGGACTTCACCGCCATACTTGAGGAAAAGAAGACCTTCTTGGCAGACTGCTTCAATTTCTTAGAGTCTCTGTCTCCAGGAGCCTGACGAAAAGATCCTGCAGACGGTTTAGAACAATAAGCCCGCACAACTAAACTTTCCGGTGAACGGTGAAGGATGTGCAGAAAGAAAAGCAGGATCACCAGGAGCAGGCCTGTACCTCCTTGCCACAGACCTTGAAACAGCAGGAGCAGAAAGGGGCTTCCGCCATACCTTTAGAATTGGCTCAGTCAAAGCCTCATTAAAAGGCAAAAGAGGTTCAACCACAGAAGATGGGGAATGTAATACTTCCGTAAGAATATTTGGTCTGAACTCAGCGGTGGGTAACTGAAGGTCTAAAAGTTCAGCAGCCTTTCTAATAACAGCATGGTATGGTGCCACATCTTGAGAGGGCAAGGCCTTTGGTGATGAAAGCTCACTCTCGGGAAGTGTCTAGACCACTCGCCTCTTGAAGGCCCTCAAACTCGTCAACAGACTCTTCAATTTCACCTTCTTCAGCCTCCTCCCGCTGAAATTCTTCCTCTTCCAGCAGTCTTTGAGCTTCTCTTCTTGACCGAAACTTTGGGACCTGCGTCGCCGGAGACACCAGCGTCGAAGTAAGAGCCTCTGATGTAGGCAACAACGCTGATTGAAGTCGAGAAGAAGAAGGACCACCAGATGGCGCCGGAGACTGTGAGAACGGCGTCGAAAACCTCGGAGCCGGAAACTGCCAGGACTGCGCCGTCGGCATAAAGGGCACGAAGGGTGCCTGGGCATATTGCTGAGGAACGCCCAAATTGAATGCAAGCGGACCCACGGGGCCCGACGGTGCACCGGTAGGGTAAGCTGCTCTGGCAAACATGCCGTACATCGCATTAAGACAATGCGAAGGATCCGACCCAGGTCCAGGAAAGTGTGGATAAGTAGCCGAGTCTGAATCCACTCGAGGCAGAGTAGGCGTCGGGGACGTCGGACCCAAAACAGGAAAGGATGCAGGCACAGGAGAAGACATCCTAGGCTCCTGAGAATCTCTCGGCACCGGAGATAACCTTGGTGCTGGAGAACCCTTCGGCGTCGGTGACTGCGCCGGAGAACCCCTCGGCGTCGGAGAGTGAGCCGGAGTCGCTTGAGGAGAAGGGGAAGGCGACGGCAAGATGAAATCTTTAGAGCGACGTTGCGAAGCCGGAGACAGCAAACCTCGAAGCTCTACTCTTGGATGAACGACGTCGGGAACGTACCTTCTCTTCTTCTTGTGCTTCCTCGACTTCGAAGTATGCGAGGTCGACGACTTCGATTGTGATTTCTTTCGACCCCTCTTCTCCTTTCTTGCCTACGCCATAAAAAGCTTTGCCTCACGCTCCTTCAAAGCCTTCAGATTCATCTTCCGACAACTGGAGCAGCCTCCGACGTCGTGGTCCGAAGAAAGACACCACAAACAGTCCTCATGGGGGTAAGTGATAGACATATGACCCTCACACTCTCTGCAAGGCTTGAAACCAGACTTCTTCGATGTCGCCATAGCACTGCTACACCAAGGGAAACAGCAGAAACAAAGTAACCTGCGAAGAAAATGGAGAGTCCTAGAAAACCGTTATGCGTCGATGGCGCGGAAAAAAGGGAACTGACGTCAGCACGCCGACGAGGTCTTCTTGTGGCTCCGGTGACGTCATACGGAGTCGCAAGGGGAGCTGTGCCATTATGATGTCCTCGTCGACGTGGGAGAGCTAGAAAAAAGTTTCAGTGGAATGCTGGCGCAGGGGTAATTCAAAAGGGGAGGAATCCACAGGCAGATGTATCCATCAGAAATAATAGACATATTAGTCAAAGAAAAGAAGTGTATCAATGAAACAAAAACCAAGAACAAGGTTGCCCAGAGGGTCTGAATACTAAAAAACAGATGTGTGCAAGAAAAGCCTACTAAAGAAGGGGACCTGCTCCATTACTTAGCCCATATTTGGTAAGAAATAGATAACACAGAAGTGAGGAATACATCAAATGAAGCTTTATACAAAATTATACAATATTTAGTAAATGTTGACCATACCCAATGTTGCCGTATCATGTTTCTGATACTTTTCAATATTTCTTATAATAGTATTACAGATCATATATTACATTTAGTCACCCCCATTTGTGGGTAAAGAATGGGCATACTGTTGTAATTAAGAAAATACGGGACTGACCCAGGTAAGTGTACGCCGCCATTATTCAGCCATCCGCTCTCCGTCTCGACTGTAAACTCCCGTCCCAACATTCCATGGCAAGCTCCTTTGGAATGTACAACTGGGGAACGTTACAGGGGTGGGAAAGGGGCATACCAAAGGGCACTAAATGAAAGGAGGAATTACAACACACCTCCCTTATATATAATGAGAAAACAATCAAACATTTCTGCATTTGACAATTCTATCAAAACTCCATAACTGACCATTCTTAAGCAAAACCACATTATTGTAGGCTTTGGTCACTCGGCATGGAGGGTAGAACTTGCTTTGACTTTGAGGATCCCTGGTATTCCTTCTAATCTGTACCCAATCACCTTCCTTCCAAGTGGAATTTTTACTCCGTTCTTCCTATCGTACCATTCCTTGTACTTGTTCTGATGTTGTTCTACCTTCTCACTGATTTTTGCTTTATCAGAACAAACCCCCATACCTCCACCCAACCAATTGGGGTTCAACTTAGTACAAGGTTTTCTTCCTCTGAGAGAAATGAATGGTGAAATGCCCGTGATGAGATTGGGTGAAGTATATTATGCCCAAAGACAATGACGGAGAGATGTTTCTACAGACACAATTTATGACAGCTAGTTGAATATGTTCTTTAATTAACCTATTGGCCTTCTCAACTAGTCCATTTGCCTTGGGGCAATAGAACGCAGTTCTTTTGCCTCTTTAGATGACAAAAGGAGACTGAAAAAGAAGGTTGAAGGGCAGTGAGAAACCTATGGTTACAGTATCCACCTGAAAGAGTGTTACAGAGGGTGTCACCTGCTTTTCTGATGAATACTTCTAACTGCAGATACCTCACCTTATCTGATACCAAAGAAGTACCTCCCAAAAGTGGTGGGTGGTTTGTGGAGCGGGCTTAGACCAAATAGTCCTGCAGGACCGAACAAGAGAAATTCTCTTCCTGTGGGACCTGCTGTCAAGGTAGCAGTGCTTCATGAACTTGGGCAAGGACACCCACTTCACAGCATGGCAGATGTCAAGAATAGACACTTTGTGAGCCAATACAGCGGTAGCAGCCTTGGCCCTTGAAAAACGAGTCCACAGCCCTTCTGGAGGCTGCTTCTTGGCCAATACATAGCAGGTCCTATGCAGAGGACTTTTCACCATGACAGTCCGTTTCTGCATCACCTTGCCCTCCTTTGCTCTGGAGAATCCCACAAAGAGCTGATCGTACACCCAATGGTCTTTGGTGCAATTGATATAAAAGCTCAGCGCTCTTCTGACATCCAGACAATGGAGTCTCTCCTCCTCTGTCGAGGGGTGAGTTGGGAGCAAATAAAGCTGGAAAGATGACGTATTGCCCAACATGAAATGGAGTGAACACTTTTAGCAAGAAGGCCACCCTGTACCACAACACCAGCTTACCTGGGAAAAAGGTGGTGTAGGCAGCTGCACAGATACAGTCTGGAGCTTGCACAGCTGAATACTTTCTGCACGAAGTCCTGCTGAATCAGATTTGCAGCTGTGGAAAAGCTCCAAGCAGAAGAAACTGTAATTGCTATCCTAGCAGCAACGACCATAGTCAGATCGGCTTGGCAAGTTTGTCCCGGTCCTCCGGAGGTCTTTGGAGCCAAAAGGTTTACAAGTCCAAGGTTTTCAGGGGTGGTGGTAGAAGTGCAGCCAAACAAAGTAAAGGGTTCCATGACCTCAGGAACAGCACTGGGGGGGGGGGGGCAGAACACACTCCAGCAGAGACCAACAGCAGGGTCCAGAACAGGTCCAGGGAAGCAGTTCAGCTCGGCAGTTACAGGAAAGGCCTTCTTGTAGCTTGTTGTGTCCTTGTAGCTTGAACAGGAGGTCAGCCTTATGACCCTTGTAGTTCGCTTCTTTGCTCTTGGTATAAGAGAGCAGGTCCAGTCCTACAGGGCTCTTCTCTGGTCTAAAACAGCGGGATCAGTCCTCTTCTGATCGTCCTCAGTTCAGTAGTATTCTGTGCAGGTTATCTGGGATGCAACATTTATGCCTGGCACTAAGTTGTGGGTAGGGGTGACACCTGGATTCGCTCTAATCAATCAATCAATCACAGAATTTGTAGAGCGCACTACTTACCCGTGAGGGTCTCAAGGCGCTGGGGAAAAAAAAAGGGGGGGGTGCCGCTACTGGTCGAACAGCCAGGTCTTGAGTAGCCTCCTGAAGGTCAGCAGGTCTTGGGTCTGTCGTAGGCTGAGTGGAAGGGTGTTCCAGGTCTTGGCGGCGAGGTGGGAGAAGGATCTGCCGCCGGTGGTTGTTCTTTGAATGCGAGGGACGGTGGCGAGGGAGAGGTCGGAGGAGCGGAGCTGGCGGTTGGGGACGTAGAAGAAGAGTCGTCTGTTGAGGTAGGCTGGGCCGGTCTTGTGGAGTGCCTTGTGTGCGTGGATGAGGAGTTTGAAGGAGATTCTCCTGTCGACGGGGAGCCAGTGCAGGTTCCTCAGGTGTGGGGTGATGTGGCTGTGGCGTGGTACATCGAGGATCAGGCGTGCGGAGGCGTTTTGTATGCGTTGCAGTCGCTTGATGAGCTTGGCCGGGGCTCCCGCGTAGAGGGCGTTCCCATAGTCAAGTCTGCTACTGACGAGGGCCTGGGTGACTGTTCTTCTTGTATCTGTCGGGATCCACCTGTAGATCTTGCGAAGCATGCGGAGGGTGTTGAAGCAGGAGGAGGAGACTGCGTTGACTTGCTTGGCCATGGAGAGCGTTTAGTCGAGGATGATTCCCAGGTTGCGTGCGTGGTCGGTGGGTGTCGGGGCTGCTCCCAGTGTCGTTGGCCACCAGGAGTCGTCCCAGGCTGAGGGGTTGGAGCCGAGGATGAGGACCTCTGTCTTGTCCGTGTTCAGTTTTAGTCGGCTGATCTTCATCCAATCGGCAACGGCCTTCATTCCTTCATGGAGGTTGGATTTGGCGGCGAGGGGGTCCTTGGTGAGGGAGAGGATCAGTTGAGTGTCGTCGGCGTAGGAGATTATGTTGAGGTCGTGCTGTCTGGCGATGCGTGCGAGCGGGGCCATGTAGATGTTGAACAGTGTCGGGCTGAGGGATGATCCCTGGGGTACGCCGCAGATGATCTCGGAGGCTTCGGATCGGAATGGTGGGAGGCGGACTCTCTGGGTTCTGCCGGCGAGGAAGGAGGTGGTCCATTCCAGGGCCTTGTCTCGGATCCCTGCATCGTGGAGGCGTGCGCGTAGAGTGCGGTGGCAGACAGTGTCGAAGGCGGAGGAGAGGTCCAGCAGGATGAGGGCTGCGGTCTCACCGTTGTCCAGCAGGGTCCTGATGTAGTCGGTGGCGGCGATGAGGGCAGTCTCAGTGCTGTGGTTGCTGCGGAACCCCGACTGGGATGGGTCCAGGATGCTGTTTTCTTCGAGGTATCGGGTTAGCTGTCTGTTGACGATCTTCTCGATGACCTTGGCTGGGAACGGAAGCAGGGAGATGGGCCGGAAGTTCTTGAGGTCTCTCGGGTCCGCCTTGGGTTTTTTGAGTAGGGCGTTGATCTAACAAATGTCCTACTCACTTTGCAGCATTTCATGTGTGCCTTACTGCTAACAATCCCACAGTGCCCCTTTCTGCTGATATCCAAGATGGTAAAACCCTTCTCTTCTTGTGCAGAGCCTGTGTCCACCCCAGGGGTGTGGCCAGGGAAATGATCAACCCCTCCTCTGTGGTCACTTCAAAAATTTCTGGGGGCAGCTCCCTCCCCACTGTGATAGGAGCCTGCCTGACTGGGGGATCAAAGAAGGGGGGTTGTGCAGGTGTCACCTGACATCGGCTTGTGACAGGGGAGGCCCATTTCAAGTTAATTAAGTTACTGGCACTGCCAAAATGGTCATCCTGCCAGAGGAAAATAAATATTTCCCCACACCCAAGTCTTTGTCTTCTACTCTGGGAGCAGGGTTCACACCTCATTCAGGGTTGAGCTCTCGCTAATGCAAATTAGCCTCCAAAGACTTTATAAAGGGGAAAGGTAACTTCCTAAAAAGTACATTTTCCTTAATATTTATTAAAAAGTCAACTTCACCAGTAAACTGGGTTTTAATAAATATTACAAGGAGTCCAAGAATCAAATTCCTAGGTGCTTCCAAGCCAGAGTTAGCATTATTAAATCTAATATTGCATCCCAGTGTTTTCCTATGGAACAGCCATCCTTGCTACAGTGAAAATAGCTTTTAGAATCTAGTCACTGTAAGGTCATCTTTACCATTCAATTTCTGTATGTCCTACTTTTTAAATACCACACATCCTGCCTTATGGGTTATATGGCCTACTTAGGTGTGACTTAATATTTAAAAGGAAGGTTTAGACCTAACCAAAAGGGTTTACTTTGATAGGTCGAATTGCATTTAAAAGCTGCTTTAGTCAGGCTAAACAGGTAGGCCTGAAACTGTATTTTACACAGTTAATGTAATGGATGGTACAATGGGTGCTGCAGTCCACTAGTGACATTTAGCATACAGGCCCTAGGTACAATTTGTACCATATAAACTGGACTTGCTGGTAAGTTAAATATGTCAATTGGGGATATACCAATTTCATCAGGTTGAAAGGAGGGGCACAGACTCTTTACTACTGGTTGCAAAAGACACACAATTGATGGACGGAATGCAGAACAAATCAAAACATTCACCCCCAGTCAAGAGATCTGGGTTAAATCCATCATTCTTTTGCTCACCATGCCACCCCAGTTTAGACCTGGCCATATGCAAATCAGTCTTGACCCTGTGCCTCATGGGAACAGTCCAGCCCGAACTGCTAAGCCAGGTCCTCCGGAAACTGGTCCTAGGATGCTTGTTTCCGGTCCAGGGAGGTGAGCTATAGTACATCAGGGGGCATGCCATATTGTGTGCTAGGTCTGTGAGCCATAGTGTAAGGAGGCAGTTTGGGCGCCGGCATAGCTCAGTCAATGCAGTATCTATTTTTTCCTGCTCTTGACTTCCGGTTATTCGCAGCTCCCTTGTAATCCCCTAAACTCAACTGCTGACCATCAGTTGAACAACTTTAAGCTTTTCAGGAATTTTTAGAATTATCTTTCTGATGCAATCTTCCTCTCTCACTTGGATTAAAGTCTCATCTCGAGGAACGCTAGGGCGAAGCAACCATAATGAAAACACAGTCTTCAAGAAATTGTACGAAGCCTAATCCCAAGCAGTATCTGGCAGCATTATGTGGGAGTAAGGCTTCTCCAGATGAGATTACATCACCTTTCCACTACATCTAGCCAAGGTGGCCCAGAGGGACCCCTGTTAGACCTGGCATCTTTTGGCGTGTTTCCCCAGTCTTTTTGCTTTCTGACCTCCCGGTTTCGACTTTTTGCTGGTTTAGTGTCTCTGCGCACTTTCTCACTGCTGTACAGTGTTAAAGTGCAAGTGCTCCTGTTGTAAATTGTTATTATGGATTGGTGTTTCCATGATTGGCATATTTGATTTACTGGTAAGCCCCTAGTAAAGTGCACTGAGTGTGCCAGGGCCTGTAAATCAAATGCTACTAGTGGGCCTGCAGCACTGATTGTGCCACCCACATGAGTAGCCCTGAAAAGGTATCTCAGGCCTGCCACTGCAGGGTCTGCGCGCAGTTTGTAACTGCCCTGTCGACCTGGCAAGTGCACCCACTTGCCAGGCCCTAATCTTCCCTTTTCTTACACATAAGTCACCCCCTTAAGTCACCCCTAAGGAAGGACCAAGGTACACCTGTGGGCAGGATGCTGTGTATGTTAAAGGTAGGACATGTACCGGTGTGTGAGACATGTCCTGGTGGTGAATTACAGTGTATTTCGTTTTTCACCACTGCAAGGCTCTGTCCCATAGGAAAGAATGGGAGCTTTACTTATAACATCTTATAAACATAACTTCCCATTGGGACCAGATCGGGAAATGGAGTTTAGTCTGCCTGGACTCAGAATGTAAAAATACATCTTTTAGTAAAGATGATTTTTATGTTCTGCGTTTGAAAATACCACTTTTAGAAAGTAGATATTTTCTTGCTTGGCCATCCTGTGTGTGTCTGCTGGGTTTGTGGATTGACTGTCTGGCTTTGGAGTGACAGGGGCCGGGGATGGGCATTCTCTTCAGACAGCCACTGGGGGGGGGGGGTTGAGGTGTGTCCTGCCTTTCCTTGATGAGTCAGGTCTGGGCTGAACAGACCTGGGCTACATTTAGAGTAGTGGGAGGAGATTTCCTTGCACCTGAATTGGCCTGGTCTGCCTTAAACAAAGCTGTCTCCACCTCCTGCCAGGAAGCTGGGCCAGAGAGGACATAACTGGTTTGGACTAAGCACAGACACTCTCTGCCTGAGAGGACAAAGGAATTTTGAGTATAAATATTGGGGCCCAGACCCCAGAACTTGCTGGAATCAAGGAACCTGCCAAGAAGAAGAGCTGGAAGAGCTGCCAGGAGGAGTACTGCCCCTTTGCTATGTTGTTGCTTTGTTGGGTTAGCCTGCAGTGGCTGCTTCTGCCTTGGGCAGTGAAAGGACTGGACTGATCTTTTCTTTACTTGTGCTGAGTATCTCCAAGAGCTTGAAGTAGAGCATGCCTCCTGTTCTTAAGTCTCAGGGACTGCAAAGACTTCACCAACCTCTGGGTACCACTTCTGGAACCGCTGTTTCAGTTGCCAAAGAGAAGGGTAACGCAACCGACTCCGTCGCTGGCTCTGTGTCCTGATGGCACCGCAGAGGGCACCGTCCGCATCTCGCACCGCAACCCTGGTATCACCGGCGACGATGACCGACGCCACCACCAAGCCGCTGCTTGCACCATAACCTGTGGGAACCGCACTCCACGCCGCCTCGCTTCACCATCCTGGTCTTACCGACGCCATCGCTGGTGCTGACTTCGACACCTGTGACCACATCGTGGCTGGGGGCACCGCTCGTAAGTTTCACAACGCACCGCCTCGTCCCTCACAGCAGTCTGGGCCGACCAACGCCAGCTCCCCTTAACCGGCTCCGTCGCCTGCACTGCAACCTGCCAGCACTGCATCAAGTACAGCCTCGCCCTGCACCATAAGCCTTGGTCTCACCAACGCCGTCTGGACGATCGTCACCGAGCCGCTGCCTGCACCACATCATGAGGGCACTGCACCCTGCACTGCTTCCATTTTGCAACGCAACCGTTGCCACGACCAGCTCACACCAACCTGCCAGCCGGAACGAGAAAGGTACTGTTCCCGAGTCTGTCCACACTTTCACTGGCCCGTACCGACGCTGTCAGCTGGAACTGTTAGACTCTGTTGTTTTCAGCATCCCGGTAGCCCCAGACGGAGCTACCGACTTGTAAAAACTGTGCTTTTGAGATATTTCTGCAATTTTAAGGATTTCTTGCAAAGTATATATTTTTAAGTACTGTATGTTGGATTCTTATAGTTTTGGTCTTGTTTAGGATATATAAAAATATTGGATACTTTTCTAAACTGGTGTGGTGTCCTTTTGTAGTGTTTTCATTGTATTACTGTCGGTTATGTGCAAATGCTTTACACACTGCCTCTGAGATAAGCCTGACTGCTCGTGCCAAGCTACCAAGGGGGTGAGCAGGGGATATTTTAGAAGTGTAACTCCCTTATCCTGACTAGGAAGAAGGGTCCCTACTAGGACAAAGGTAGGATATAACTTTAAAGTTTATAAACACAGGTAAAAAGACAGGTACAAAAAAACAATTGATTCAAGAATGCTTAAAGAAGGGGGGGCGTGGCCAATTGCCGGAGGAAATGGTCGCTCCGTAGCGCAGCTCCGGCCCCAGCTTCTCTTTTCCCCTAAATATCCTGTTACATATCCGGCCACAGGACAAGATTTCCCCACACAGGAGGACACTGAAGCGGCGGGGAGTGATTCCTGCGGTCCCGACCGAGATCTGTGGACGGGCGTGGCTTGCACCGACGTTGCGGCCTGTGGAGGCGGGACGACCGCGGACTCCAGTACTCGGGCGCCCGGAGGCAAGAGGGTGTGCCCGGAAGCGCAATTTGGCCAGGTTCCGCTCCGGTGACGGTGGGGACCCCGATCGGCTGGCTGCATGCGTGGAGAGGACCGGAGAGCCCTGGAAAGCGTTGAAGCACAATCGGCTGTCGGCTCGGGCAGCGCGCCGCCTCCCCCCCCCGCCCCCAGCAGCGAGTGAGGCAGACACCAAGCATTTGGGGCTAGATTGGCCCCCTGATCTCCCAAATAGAGTTGAGGGGGGCATAAATCGATCCGTTCTGTGCCACGAGAGCTGCAATTAAATGGTGGGCGTGGCCAGGCTCCAACATAACACGTTCCTCCAGTAGAGTGGATCTGGAGTGCTTCCTTGGTCTGGGGCCTGGAACACGATACCACCGGCTGCCGAGAGGAAGTCTGAGATTAAGGTGGACTCCCCGTATGCTGAGAAAAGCGGTGGAGTGGACAGTGTATCGGCATATGTTGGGGGCCTGACCCGGGATACTGTCTATTGAGCCTCCGACTAGAGCTGAGCCGCCAGCTGAACTTCTCTTTGGCCCTGACAGGGGGGCGCCCCCACGATTGTGGACGGAGTCTCGAGGGGAGAGAAAGGGGCCAAGCGAGAGGCCCGTGAACATTAACGGCCACCATTAAATGCCATATCTGCTGCGGAATAACTTTTGGAAGCGATCCCTCACTAGGCATCAGGGCTGGGCCCTGGGACGCATTACTTTGACGCCTAGGCCTAAAAGATCCTCTGATAAGAGCCTGGGCTCAGTAGTGAGGGGGGAAACCAACAGGCCACGTGGTTTTCGCCACGGTAGGCGGTGGGGAGTACCCCTTGCTGTGGAGCCTACAGGCAGAAGTTCGCAATGGCGACAACCAAGGGAAACCAAGGGAAGCCGAGGGGCGCACCAACAAAAGATCGACAAGTTCGCATTGCAGAAGGCACCAGACGGTGGACAGCCTGGTGTGGCCTCGGACCAGGACACCCAACAGAAGGCTAGTGTTCAGGAGCTACCCACGCTCCAGGATGTTCCAGTAGCCATTAACGAAGTGTGCACGTCATTGGAGGGTCGTATAGACTCGGTCGCTTCAGACATATCCCTGCTTAGAGCAGACCTGCGCAACATGGATTCTCTTGTAAAGGAAGTGGAGAATGTCACGCAAGAATTGGTCGCTGACGCTTCTATCTGGAAAAAACAAATCTCTGAACTACAACACCGTACTGAGCGCCTTGAGACGCAACTCGACGATCACGAAGGGAGATCGCGGCGTAATAATATTTGCATCCTTGGGGTGCCGGAAAGGGCAGAGGGGCCAGCGGTGGACCTCTTCATAGAAGATCTCGTGACTAAGCACCTACAGCCTAAACACCTCTCCGACTGCTTCTCTATAGAGAGAGCCCATCGCATCCCTGGGGGCAGACCTAAGCCAGGGGCGCCCCCCCGGCCTATCCTGGCAAGAGTGTTCAACTTAGAGACCGTGACCATATCCTTCAAACGGCTCGATGTGCTCCCCCTCTCAAATACGAAAATTGCACGATCACATTTTTTCCGGATTTCACCGCCAAAGTTCAAAAACAGAGACGCTCCTTTCTGGAGGTCAAAAAGGTGTTGAGAGACAGAGCAATCAAGTAAGCTATGTTGTTTCCTGCAAAATTGCGTGTGGAAAACGACGCCAAAAGCTGGTTCTTCGCAGAGCCTGCAGATGTGATGGACTGGCTCAACGGCTGGCAGAGAGTGGGAGAGAAGGGACGACCGGAGCGGGCAGATCGACGATGGACGTAGGCGCAGCATCGACAGGATTCCGGCCTTGAACCAGAAGACCATCGCAGGTCGGGTGGCTCCTGAGATCACCCTGGCAGTTCAATCCAGATCCTGGCTTGTTGCCCGCTGATTGGGTGACCGGTCATGTTGACCTTACTTCTGAGGGACGAGATGGACCGTGATTGACATTGATCATTCGCCGCAACAGTGAATTCTAGGGACTGGCTGAAGGGCGAAGCGGAACAGGGCTCCTCTAGAGAATGCACCAGTTGTGCCGACTGTGATGTGTATATTTAATTGTCTATGTCTACTCCTGTGGCTTATTTTATGTTTTCACAGGTAGGGGGGGGGGGGGAAGCACCATGTTTCCCCTAATTCAGGGATGGGTAGGCGCCGGGCACTCTGCACTGCTGGGGAAGCAGATCTTCGGATGCCGTTTAGCAGGGAGGGGGTGGAGGGAGTTTGGGGTGGGGGATTAGTCATTTGTTTAGTATTCTTAGTTCAGCACAGCAAGGCAACACTTATAATTGATCGAAACTTGATGTTAGATTTTCACATTTGGGCAATCTACGACCACATAAGCGAGCATGGAACTCACCTCTCTTATCGGCTCTCATTCTATAACATGTATTCACCTCAGCGGCCAGCACACATCGCAAATGCGAATAAAATTACTAGTCAATGGGGCGTCCCCGTGAGGGGTGCACCGTTACTGATACACAGTGCCCAGGTCTACACCGATATCAATGGGAGCACGAGCGGACCTTAAATTCCTCTCATGGAATGTAAATGGACTTGGGGATAAGCTCAAACGTGGAATGGTCCTTCAATACCTAAAGAGGCATGCCCCCGACATTGTCCTTCTGCAGGAAACCCACTTGATTGGCAATAAGTGCAGGGCCCTGAACAGATGGGGATACCAGTTGATAGCACATGCCGAGTTTACGTCTGGCTCCCGGGGGGTAGGTGTGCTTCTAAGTAGAAACTGCCCCTATATGGTTAAGAAAACATGGACTGACGAACAGGGCAGGTTTGTAGCAATATCTGGCTCTTGGGAAGGGAAAACACTTAATGTGCTCTCTGTTTATGTCCCCCCGCGTTGCAGCATTTTACTCTACAAGACCTCAGCAAATTCATTCTCGACCTCCCAATTGGCACATTAGCACTGGGGGGGTGACTAACCTCACGGCGACAGCATGCTTGACCGATTGCCCCCACGACGAGACCCTGGCTTCGGGTCTAAACTGGCTGGGTTTCTAGCGGCTCTTGGACTGGCAGACATTTGGCGATACCTCAATCCCACCACCACACACTTTACTTTTCACTCAGGGGCGCACCACAGCGAATCAAGAATCAATTACATGCTCACATCCGCTGAGGACCTATGGGAATTTAGTGAGGGCCGCTGCTTGGTCCGGGGGATTTTGGATCATTCCCCTATCCTGACGAAGATGTCGGTAGGTCCTCAACCTAGATGTACGACCCTAACTATTAACCCATGGGCGCTTAAAATACCCCATATCAAGGCAAAACTCATAAAAGACACTGAATTATACTTTAAAGAAAATGAGGGCTCTGTTTCCTCAGCCCAAATCCTGTGGGGCGCATTTGGGGCAGTAATCAAGGGTAGGGCTCTAGCCCTGATGGTAGGCCACAAGAAGGAATTAACTAAACGCATCAGCCAACTTGAAATAGAAATCCTGAATGGGGAGAAGGCATTGGCCCAGTCCCCTGACCATATGGCACAGCAATAAATGGCGGTTAAAACCTTAGACTATAAACAACTCTTGACGGAAGCGGCTAGGGCAAAGCAAATGGCAATCTACCATAGGATCTACGAACTTGGGGAGAGGACGGGTAAGCTATTGGCCTGGCTGGAAAGGTAAGAACAGGCATCGAGGTAGGTGCACCAATTGCAGGGACCCACAGGAGAGGAAATTACTAAACCCTGCAAAATTGCAGAAATGTTTGCTTCCTACTTTGACTCGGTATATACCTCGTCGGTGACGGTCCCACTGCATGCCGAGCGGGAACTCCTCTACACTATCAAAGTCAACTGCTTATCGACAGAACAAAGACTCCCTTGAGGAGGACTTCACAGATGACGAAATCCTACACGCCATACGTGACATAGCGTCGGATAAAGCTATGGGACCCAACGGGCTCCCAACTGAGCTTTTCAAGTCAATGGCTTCTAGACTGGCCCCTTATCTTCACCAGATGTATACAGAAAGCTACGAGAAAGGGACACTACCTGCGGAGATCCGGTTAGCTACGATTGTAGTTATACACAAGCTGGGTAAACCAGCTAACGACTTCAAGGGGTGTAGACCCATCTCTCTTCTTGCGGCAGAAGCTAAGATACTCGCTAAGCTACTCACCAATAGACTCATTCCACTGATCATGGGGTTGATACACCCAGACCAATCTGGCTTCATGCCTGGCCGTAACACCGCCCTGAATCTGAGATGCCTACATGGGGTACTGGGTAAACAACACACGATCGGTGAAGAGGTGGCCCTACTGTCCCTGGATGCCAAAATGGCCTTCAACACCATTGAGTGGGATTATATGTTTGCGGTCCTAGAGAGAATGGGTTTCGGACCCAGTTTCATAAGATGGATCAAATTACTTTACTCTATCCCAATTGCTCAAGTAGTAGTCAATAAACACACATCTAGACCGTTTCAGTTGGGAAGGGGAACACGACAGGGATGCCCCGTCGCCCTTAATATTTGCCCTCGTGCTGGAACCATTGGCGGTATGGGTTAGGGGGGATCCCCTTATACGGGGACTCAAATGGACCGAGGACCATGAAGACAGGATTTCGCTATACCCGGACGACATACTGTTATATATGGCCTTGCCAACAACCACTCTCCACCGGGTCCTTCATATTTTCCGTATTTTTGGGGACCATTCAGGGTATACAATAAATTGGTCTAAGTCACAATTATACTTATTGTGGGGCCCGCAACCTCGTATACCTAGGGACTATGACATCCCAGTGGCCTCCGAGGGCTTCCGTTATTTAGGCATCTATATTACGCTGGACCCCAATCGTTTTTATGAGGCAAATTTACTCGGACCCTTGAGGCGCTTTAGAGCGGACGTTACGCATTGGTGTTCCCTCCCTTTGACACTCCTGGGAAGGGCGGCCCTTTTCAAGATGTTGGCTTTACCTCGTTTCCTCTATGCGCTACAAAATACTCCATACAGAATCCCCAATGCCTACTTCTCTAGTATTGACAGCGCAGTGCGTACCCTGTTGTGGGACAGACTGGCACCGCGTATAGCCCTGCAGAAACTAACAGCGGGTTGGTACGACGGGGGAACTGCGTTGTCAGACCTCAGGTCCTATTATTCGGCGTCCCAACTCGTGACGATTAATCGCTGGGCGCATGGAGACCGGGGAGACCCGAATTTCCGCACAGATTGGTGGCTTATGGGACAAGGTGGGTATCAAAGGGCGTTATACACGAACCCCAAAAAACAGGGCCTTACTGGCCCAACGTCACAAACAATCGAAACCTGGCATGTGGTTAATAAAAAATTGGGCTGGCATAACAAAATCACACGGGCAACTCCTCTCTGGAAACCCGAGCAGTTGGGGCGACTGAGAACGAGTCCCTGGTTTGATTAATGGGACTTGATCGGGATTTCAACAGTTGGGGACATGTGGAACTCTAGGGGCTTGGACACATTCGCGGACTTGCAGAAAGAGTATGACCTTGCATCAACCAAAACATTCAGATATTTACAAATTAGCCATGCACTTAAATCAGCAATACCTGGGGGTGGTTCCCTTCCTGATGCTTCCCCGCTGGAAGATAGACTAATACTTGACCCCATGGTCAAGAAGGCCATATCCCTAACGTATAAAAAATTGATTAACAACCGCCCTGATCTTGTGCGCCTGCGGCAGCGGTGGGAGGTTGATTTGGGCGAGTTAGAGGAGGAGGACTGGCGAGACGCCCTAGCTTCCCCAAGGGAGGTTTCTATCCCTATGAGACTGCAGCTAGTCCAACTAAAATTCCTGCATCGAGTTTACTTGGCCGCGGGAGTCCTGGCCAAGATGGGTAAGAGACCGGACCCCTATTGCCTCAGACACTGCGGTCAGGAGGGTACCTTTTTTCATACCATCTGGGAGTGCCCAGTAGCCCAGGCATACTGGAATAAAATTACAGGCCGATTGAGGAACACTGGGGGGGAAAAACTGACGATTTCCCCGAAACTATGCTTACGAAACATTTGGGAGGCTACAGACCTCACCCAGACTGAGAAAGCGTGGGTTTCACTGGGATGGGCCTTGGCAAAACGAAACATTGCACAAAAATGGGGTGTGGGTGAAACACCAGCTGTCAGGGATTGGGTCGCCGATATGGACAGAGCTATGATTGCCTAAAAAGATGTGTTCAAACACCGAGGATGCCCAAAAAAATGGGATCGTAAATGGGCTGCCTGGAATACATACAGAGGTGAAATATGCTTGTCCCCTACTGTGGAACTACAACGCAGCGAAGAAAGACCACTCGGTCCATTACACAGTGAGGGAGAGGTGCTTGAGTGATGAATCTATGTTGTAACGTTATGCCGAGAATAACTTACCTGCCTGTGACATTCAATAATATGTTGTTGCTGATTTGCATAGCTGTGCTATTTGTTATTTTTGCTGAAATAAAAAAAGAGTTTAAAAAAAAAAAAAGAATGCTTAAAGAAGGTAGACAGAACAACAGGAAAGTCATTGCTGTTTAATCCTACTTCAGCCCACTATAAAAAGGAAACCCGGGGAAGACTTTCACGATACATAAATGCTTGCCTCAAATCAATAAAAATCGAGTATTAACTACTGTAGAAGAAATATCTATACTCCCTTCTAATATGAACACAGGAGACTGTATTAATCCTGACTCCCCTGTAAATTCCCTTGGAAACTTAGGAAATCTGGATTCAGACTATTTATGGGTACGACGTTTCAAGGATTGGAGACATTCTGGGATCAGGATCAGATCATAACCACATTGAAATTTCAACTAATTCTTTTGCTAATTCATTATCTTTGGATCAATTTCAGACTTTGGAACACCTAGGTGATATAGATCAATCCATTCCATCATCAACTAACAGGCATAAATAATAAATCTACATTTATAAACAGATCAGAGTTTCAAAATCTGACAGATGAGTGTTTTTCCCTCGCGTATCCAGTATTAGTTGGAGGCAATTAGCAATACCCTGAAAAAATTTAGAACGCATTCAGGATCATGTAGAAGTGACGCAAGGGCACTCTGCAAATATAAGCGAATGTATCATATTTAATAGCACAAATAGGTGTGGCTCGCACTGTACTAATTTGGAGACATGCAAATTAGATTTCATTTCAATATATAAAACAGTTTTTTTATATACTCAACCGTCAAAATATAATCAAACTATTAAACCCCTTTGAAGAAATAAAAGAGGTAAATTCTTCCCGCTTATCAAATATGTGCTTTCTTCAAAACCAACAGATTAAAGAAGGTTGTGAAATCTTAAAAATTGGGCCTGGCGCGGAACACGTCAAGGGTGTCCCCTATCACCACTCTTATTTGCCCTCATACTGGAGCCACTGGCAGCCTGGATAAGGAGAGACCCGGTCATTTGCGGGCTCCATTGGGCGGAGGGATGGGAGGACCGTATATCCCTATATGCGGATGATGTGTTATTATACATGGCGTCCCCCAAACGATCCATCAACAGGTTCCTAGACATTTGTGAGGTGTATGGCAAATTCTCTGGTTACACTATTAACTGGACCAAGGCAATCCTATATGTCCTGCACGGCCCCCCACCACAACTCCCAAGGGGATGTAGTCTGCAAATCGCAGAAGGGTGCTTTAAGTATTTAGGAATCTATATCACACCACTACGTGGGGAATTCATAGACAAAAACCTCATGCCACCTCTGAAACGACTTCGACAAGATGCGCAGCATTGGCAATCCCTGCCGTGAACACTGCTTGAAAAAGCCGCACTTTTCAAGATGATGGCACTTCCCAGGTTTCTCTATGCCCTGCAAAATACCCCGTTTCTAGTTCCCCCCCAAGCTACTTCAAATCAATTACGGCGGAAGTGACCAACCTGCTTTGGGATAAGAAACCAGCCTGCATAGCCATGAATAAATTGATAAAGAGCTGGTACGATGGCAGCATCACTCTTCCAAATATACTACTGGGCCTCCCAACTGATCGTACTCAATCAGTGGCTTCATGCCCCGCAAACAGACCCAGCGTTCCGCTCAGACAGACAGACATAGCTTGGGAGAGGGAGGAGTAATGAGGGCACTCTACACTAAAAAGCGTACACCACCACTAATGGGACCCACAGCGCACACAGTCCAAATTTGTCAAATAGTACTTAAAAAACTAGGATGGGACGGTGTCATAGCACAGCTGACCCCTCTTTGGGAAACACAAAGACTAGGCAGACTTAGTACTAGTAAAGGCTTCAAACGATGGGACTCCATCGGAATCTCAAAGGTGGGTGATTTATGGAGTAAGGGAGAAGTTGTTACCCTTGCCCACCTCCAGGATCAATACGAGATGGCGCCCTCGGAAATATTTAGGTATACTCAGATTAGACATGCATTTATGACAGCTATTCCGGCGGGCACTACACTCCCTGAGGCCTCCCCATTAGAAGATAGGCTCCTAACAGAGTATATGGACAACAAGGCTATTTCCCTCACTTATCGCAAAATCATCAATAATCAACCAGATCCTACAACATCTCTCCGCGAAAAATGGCGGATCGAAGTAGGGGACCTAGATGACAGATTGGCAGGAGGCGCTCTCCTCCCCACGCGAAGTGGCGATATCCTCAAAATTAAGATTAGTACAATTAAAGATACTACATCGCATCTACTACACAAGAGTGACCTTACACAAGATAGGGAAGGCTGAGACCACACTCTGCTTGAGACAATGCGGGGCAACTGGTACCTTTTACCATACACTATGGGAGTGCCCCGGGATAACGACCTATTGGGAAACAATTATGCGAACCATTACAAAAGTTAGTGGAGTGACTGTCCTGCCGGAACACAAAAGATGTCTCTTGAATATCTGGGAGCCAACTGACCTTAATCACGCGGCACAAGATTAGGCAATGCTGGGTATGATGTTCGCCAAGCGAAATATAGCCAAACACTGGGGATCACAAACTTGTCCGTCGCATCGCGAATGGTGTGGAGATATGGATGGTGCTATGGTGGCAAAAAAGGCGGCATTTATACATCGAGGATGCCCCAAAAAGTGGGAACGAGTGTGGGGAACGTGGAATGCATATAGAGGGAACATTTGTACTCCACCCCCAGTCGAGTCAGAAACAAATTCTAGCTGATTACGATGGGTATGGAACAATGCTGGGCGATCTCTCCTAATGTCAATATAGTAACTGTATAGTTTTCATGGATGTATCAATGTGATGTGAAGCGTACTATGTATAACAAGATTTCCTTTTGTAACCGTATGATCTTAAGATTAACCTGTAATCAATAAGAAGTTAAAAAAAAAAAAAAAAGATTGGGCCCTTGCAAACAACATCTTGTCCTAAGCCCAATTTGGATTCCGAGCAGGCATGGGGACCATTGAGCAATACTTAAATCTTTACCTAATCTGGGGGGAATGCGTTAAAGCTAAAAAAAAAGCTCTTTGCACCTTGCTTTTATAGACTTATCAAGCGCCTTTGACCTCGTGAACCCCTCTAAGTTGTGTAAATTAATAGGCAAAATGGATGTGGAGCCTAATCTGCCGACTCTTATTATATGCATACACCAGGATCTTACAGTGAGGGTTCGTTATGGTCCCTCAGGAGAATCCTCATCTTTTATTATATCAACTAGGGGTGTAAGGCAGGGGTGCATCCTAGCTCCTTTTCTTTTGTCTTACTTTATATAAATGGTATTAGTAATTACTTGGTTGAGAATAGTAAGGATGTACCTCGTATGGGACAAAAATCTATTCCCATTTTATTATACGTAGACGACGCAGTTCTGATCGCGCATACTGCTAATAGCCTGCAGGCTCTTTTAAATCAGTTTTTAGTTTTTATGGAGGACTTGGAACTTAAAGTAAACTTTTCAAAGATGCATATAATGACATGTGGATGCCCCAGCACTAAGTCAAAGTCTTTAATATGGGGTATTCCACATTGACAAAAGTAAAATATTTTACTTATCTTGGGATTCTTTTTAACCAGTGTTTAAGTTGGTCCCAGCTTTTAACACTTAGATGTCAGCTTTTTAACAGAAATATTGAGGCCATTTTTAGATTCGCCCACAAGTTACAAAATAAACCAGTCTCAGAAATGTTGTACCTCTTTAAGAGCAAGTGCATCTCAGTGGGTGTCTATGGTGCTGGCCTTTGGAGGTACAATAAAGTGGATAAACTACAAATCGCTGAAAATCAATTTTTGCGCAGTTTATTGGCAGTCCAAATGGAGGTACAGCTACTTTTATTTGCCATGAGGAACTTGGTATGCCGTATTTGGAAGACCTCATTGGCCTAGCACTACTTCTATTGTGGGTAAAACTATGGTTATCCCCAGAGGCCGGTCTGACAAGAACGTACATGTCTGACTGCCTGTCATTAGATGGGGTGGACCAAATTCAGTGGTTTAAGAATCTGAGGGATTCTTTTGACAGTTTAGGCCAGTTAGATTTATATAGATTTCCACATACAATTGGCTCAAACTACAAGCTATGTATCAAAGAACTGTATCTTGAGCAGTGTATGAACAAACGATTAGAGTTGTTTAAGGCCAAGCAAACAATTGTAAATTATGCGGATGTCTCAACCACTCGTAGCATTGAGCCGTAGTTGGGGTGGATTTCACCCCCGACACACCGCCACTGGCTTACCCTTTTTAGATTATGCACTTTGCACTTTAAAGTTGTCCCCCTTTTATTGGGGAGAAGGAACCAGATTTTAACACTGTGTGGGTGTGACAAACTCTCAATCCTAAACACTAGCCATTTAACTCTGTTTTGTTTCTTATATCAAGAGCCAAGACACCGCTTCTTGGTGCCACTACTGCTAAAGGTTAATGTGAGACAACATAAGGAAGGGCTAATCTTTTTGCAATCCTTAGATCCCCCGAAATTTGTTTTGCAGTACTTAACTTTATAAAAGCAGCATCTCATATCAGGAGGACATACGAGTTATAATCAAGATTGTGTCTATTCTTTGTGCCCTGGTATTATCTTTATCTAGTTTTAGTTCTTTTTGGTCTGAAACCAAATTTAAATATTTGTCTATTCCGGTTGTGAATTACATATTAACTTCTATGGGCTATTAATTAATTGTAATATTAATAAGATATTGCTGCGTACATTTTTTAACTGTGCTTTCGGTTTTTAGGATGTGCTGCCTTTTTATGGTATTTTTTAATGGATTTATATAATACTGAACGTGTTTTTTTTTATTGATGTTTTATTATTGCTTTGTGCTTTTATGGTTTTGACGAAATAAAGCTCATCTTGACTGACTGAATCAGCATTGAATGTGAAGAGCAAGAAGAAGAACAAGGTAGAAGAACACAAACTGATGTCTCCAAAGAAAAAAAAAAAGTTGTGTTATCGATGTGGATTTTCCTTTCCGCATGAAGGTAAATGTCCTGCCATTGGGCAGATATGTAAAGGCTGCATGAAAGAGAACCATTTCGTAACAGTTTGCAAGGCGAGAGAGAAAGTGAGCGCATCACGTCTTGAAGACAAAATGTCTTTCACTGCGTCACGTCGGGAAGAAAAATGGCTGCCAGAAAGATCCAGAAGCGTTCTAGTCACGCCCACTAAGTAAAAGGCAACACCAGTTGAGGCGAGTAAAAACTGAAAGATGCCGATTGTCATCTCATTCTTCGTCAAGAGGTTCTTCGACGTCATTGTCGAGCGACAGTGAAATAGAAGGGTGTGCGATATCAAAGGTGACTACTGAAAGATATTCACACGTAGGTTTTGTTTCTTGCAAAGGAGACTACAAGTCGGAAAAGGATCGACAAGTGAAATCACGAAATGCATTTGGAAGTTGCCCCAAGATAAATTTGAAGGTTAATGGGTACTATATACTGTTTGGCAGACAGTGGTGGGTCGGTGTTAGACCTGGCACCATTGGCGTGGGTCTCCCTTCCATTTTTTCGCTGTTGCCTTCTATGTTTTTGCTATGTTTTTGATGGTCTAGATGCTTTGGGCACTTTGCCACTGCTGTTCAGTGCCGAAGTGCAAGTGCTCCCTATTGTAAATTGTCGTAATGGATTAGTGACTCCATGATTGGCTTATTTGATTTACTTGTCCGACCCTAGTACAGTGCACCATGAGTGCCCAGGGCCTGTAAATCAAATGCTGCTGGTGGGCTCGCACCACTGATTGTGCCACCCACAGAAGCAGCTTGTAAAATATGGCTCAGGCCTGCCATTGCAGAGCCTGTGTGCAGTCTGGGACTGCCATGTCGACTTGGAAAGTGCACCCACTTGCCAGTCCCTAAACCTTCCCTTTTCTGCATGTTAGTCACCCCTAAGGTAGGCACAAGGAACCCCTGTGGGCAGGGTGCATTGTATGTGAAAGGTAGGACATGCCCTGATGTGTGTCGCATGTCCTGATAGTGAATTACAGCCAATTTCGTTTTTCACTATTGCAAGGCAATCTGTTCCCATAGGCCAGAATGGGGAGTTAGTTTATAACATCTTATAAACATAACTGACCCTAGGAACAAGATAGAAAAATAAAGTTTAGTATGCCTGAACTCAGAATGTTAAAATACATCTTTTAGTGTGGGTGATTTTTACATTCTGTGTTTGAAAATACCACTTTTAGAAAGTAGGTATTTTCTTGCCTAACCATCCAGTATGCCTATGCTAGGTTTGTGTATTCCATGTCTGGTTTGTGAGTGACAGGGGGCTGGAGAGGGCTTTGGCTCCAGCAGTCTGATGAGTCAGGGCTGGGCTGAATGGGACCTGGGTTGAATAGAGAGTAGGGGGAGGAGATTTTCTTTCACTTGCCTGAGCCTACATAGAATAGAGAGTAGGGGGAGGAGATTTCTTTTCAGCTACCTGGGCCAGGTCTGCTTTCAACAATGCTGTCTCCACCTCCTGCCAGGAAGCTGCACCAGGGAGGACAGAACTGGTTTGGGCTGGGTACAGACACACTCTGCCTTCAGAGAACAAGGAAATTGTGTGTATAAAAAGAGGGGCCCAGAACTTTAGATCACTTCTGGGAATCAAGACGAACCTTTGCCAAGGAGAGAAACCAAGGAAGCTGAAGGAGGAGACTGCCCCTGCGCTTGTGACTGTTTGGGGTTGGCCTGCAGTGGTTACTTATTGCCAAGGAAAGGAGAAGAGGAACTTTGTGTGTACTTTATCATCTTGAGGAAGATCTCCAAGGGCTTGAAGCTGAGCTTGCCTCCTATTCTGAAGTCTCAGGGACACAAAGACTTCACCACCAGCTCCCCTGAATTTCCTTGTTGGGAATTCTACCTGCAGAGAGGTGCCTGCTGCTGTTTTAGGACCTCTAGAGACTGCATGTCGCTGGAAGCGCGACGCAACGAGGAAGAAGCGTGTCGCCGCCGCAGCTGTTGCCGTCGCATCGCCGAAGAAGTATGCCACCGCCGCAGCTGTTTGCCGTCGCATCGCCGAAGAAGCGTGTCGCCTTGCCGGAGAAGCGTGTCGCCGCCACAGAGGTTGCGTCGCATCACCGGAGAAGCGTGTCGCAGGGTCTTTCGCGGCTCAAGAATCACTGAGTTTGCCGCGCGGCCGTCGGGTGTGCACGCATTGTATCCAAGTTGTCGCATCGCATCAAAGACGCCATTTTGTCGCACCGGATCGTCGCATCGCATCAAGGCGCCATCTTGTCGCATCGTAACCGGAACACAGTAAGAAACCGACGCATTACCTCCTCTCCGGAAAGGAACCGACGCATCACCTCCCCTGCACTGCAGTAAGGAACTGACGCAACACCTCCCCCGAAGCAAGGAACTGACGCATCACCTTCCCTGCGACCCTTTTGTTTGTATTGCGTTACGCATCCAAGGTACTTTGAGAGTAAAGTGTCGCATTTACCATCTACATTGAACTAAGCTATTTCTACCATTTGAAAGTAATTTTTGAGTACTGTATTGTGGATTTTTGTCGTTTGGTCTTGTGTTAAATCTAGATAAAGATTACTTATTTTTCTAAACTGGTGTGGTGTCCATCTGTAGTGTTTTCACTGTATTACTGTATGTTTTCACAAATGCTTTACGCACTGCCTCTGAGTTAAGCCTACCTGCTCGTGCCAAGCTACCAAGGGGGTGAGCAGGGGTTATTTTAGGAGTGTAGCCCCCTTACCCTGACTAGATGCAAGGGCCCCTACTTGGTCAAATGTACCTACCTCTGCCAACTAGAGACCCTCATTTCTAACAGTCGATAATTACCATGCCAGTTGACAAGGACCATAAACTGTGTCCAGTGCCCCATCTTACAGCATCAAAAAACAAAGTATATACGTGTGCAGCCTCGAAGCCATTACAAAGTCAAGGTTCGTTCATGGTGACCATGAAACACAAAAAGAAGGTACAAGCCCCAATCCATGTCCTTTAGGGTACTTTGTCAAGTGAATGTTTGGTCAGCTTCAGCACTGCTGCGGGCATTGGACTAATTTCTGTGAACTACAATGTCAATGCTCAACATGGATTTGGAAAACTTAAGACAATGAAAGTGCAGCTTCACATTAATGAGGACATTTGTCCCGTTGCTCAACGACATCGTCGAATTGCATTTCATCTCCAAGAGACTGTTGAAAAAGAAAGACTTTGCTAGACCATGATATCATTGAGTACTCTAATGGTCCAATGCCATGGGTGGCGCCGATAGTGGTGGTACCTAATAAGGACAGTGGAGGGTCTGTGCAAATGTATTGACATGTGTCAAGCAAACAAGGCTTTAGAAAGAGAAAGACACTCCAGTCCACATATTGCTGATATGATTACCCAGTTGAATGGTGCAAAAGTCTTTTCACGCCTTGATCTGTACAACGGATATTATCAGCTTGAACTGGAAGAAAATTGAAGGTACATTACTACTTTTCCAACTCATGTTGGTTTGTTCAGATACAAAAGATTGAGTTTCAGAGTATCTTCAGCTGCTGAACTTTTCCAACATGTCATTCGTCGCATTATACAGCCGGTCATGCAGGCTTTCAATTACAGTGATCATATACTAGTATTTGGGGCCATATGAAAGGAACATGATAGGGCCCTTACACAAGTGTGTCGCCTACTGGCTGTTGCAAGTCTTACGTTGAATGCTGAACAGTGAGAGTTTCACAAAACAAGACTAAAATCCTTCGGGAACATTTCAACGGAGTAATGACTCCAGATCCAGCCAAGGTTCATGCTTTGTCATTCACCTCCCCTCCACAAGATGTAGCCATGCTGCGTTCTTTTCCTGGTATGGTCAGCTACTGTTTTAGGTACATCCATGATTTTGCCACTGTGAGTGCCCCATTGAGAGAGTTAACAAAACGCAATGCTTAATTTCAGTGGTCAAGGGAGTGTGATCATAGTTTCAAGACGATTTAGCATGCAATTGACAATGCTACTGAAATGGCTTACTTTGATCTGAAATTACATACAAAGATTGTTGTGGATGCCAGCCCAGTGGGTTTGGGCACGACTCTTGCCCAACATAGTGGATGTGCAAATGCACGAAGGCGCATTGTAGCTTATGCTAGCCTAAGTTTGCCACAGACTGAACAAGCTTACTCGCAACCTGAGAAAGAGAGCCTAGCTGTTGTGTGGGCTTGCAAACGCTTTCATGTATTTCTGTATGGGAAACATTCTACGGTTGTCACGGATCACCAAGCACTGCTCACTATTTTTGGTAATCTAAAGGTCAAAATGCCCCCTCGCATTGAGAGGTGGGGACTGCGGATGCAAGAGTATGACTACATCATTGTGCAAAGGCCGGGGAAAGATCAAAACCCTACCAACTACTTTTCTTGAGTGCCCATGTAGTGTCCAAGCACCCCTTCTAAAGTGGCAGAGTCCTACGTTAACTTCATTGTAAGATCCAGCACTCCTACAGCTGTGTCCGTGGAGCAAATAAGTGCTGCTACCAATGCAGATAGAAATATGCTCATCCTCAAAGACATTATTATGCATCAATCCTGGAGAACACATGCTCGACCTCTTGATGACAGTGAAAATCAGAAATTCAAGAATGTGTGTGATGTCAGTTATACAGGAAAGGATTATCTTGCGAGGGTTGAGAATTGTCATTCCTGAAAGTTTACGACAGCAAGTCATTGAAGTGGCACATGAGGGACATAGTGGAATTGTCGCCACGAAGCGAGCCCTCTGGACCGGGTTTGGTTCCCTCACCTTGATGAGTGAGTTGAGAGAGAGCTCCAGACTTGTCATTTGTGTAATTATTCATCTCCCAAAACACAGCATCCTTTGAACATGTCAGAAACTTCCAAAATACGTTTGGAGAAAACTGCAGTTGACTTCTTTGGACCCCTTGAAAATGGCCATTACATCATGGTAATTATAGATGATTATTCCAGATTTCCTCTGGTGGAAGACCTTTAATCAATCACTCATGATTGAGAAATTGAAAGACTAGAAGGCACATTTGCAACCTGGGGTTTTCCGTCCATTCTAAAATCTGACAATGTCCCACCATTCAATGGTCGGGAATAAAGAGACTTTCTTGCTCATTTGAATATCAAGCATCAGAAAAGCACACTTCTATGGCCACAGACTGATAGCGTTATTGAACGTTTTAGAAGTATCCTTAAGAAGGCAGTTCAGCGCGCTGAGCTAGAGGGGCTTGACCTCAAGACAGTTCTTTATTATACTTTTCGTGCCTACAGATCTACCCCTCATTCTACAACTAACGAAAGCGGATTCATCTCACAAGTCCAGAATGAAGACTTATGCAGACAAGCATCGATGTGCTTGGGACATTCAGTTTCAGAAAGGGGATCGTGTCCTTGTTAAGCAGAGGCGAAAACGCAAATCTGATGCTCCATTCAATGCCGATCCATTACAAGTTGTGACTAGTAAAGACACATGGTGACTGCTCACCGCCCTGGAAAGTCCATTACGAGGGATTCCTCACATTTCAAGCACTTACTTCGGAGTTTGTCAGTTGTAAACATCCAGAGTGAGACTCTTGTCATCAGACACAACAACTGAGCTGTAGAGCGAGTTATCAACAAATAAATAAAAATCCAACCAAGGACATATCTAAACTCATTCGGTCACTGATGGACCAAGGATTGACTAAAGGCTTTTTAACAGAACATGAGTACAACTTTCTGAACAAGACAGTCCCCAGAATACCGACAATATATACACTCCCGAAGATTCACAAAAATATGGATCATCCACCAGGCCGACCGATTGTTTCCGGATGTGAGTCTATCCTGGAGCCATTAAATCAATTCATAGACAGTTTTCTGCAACCTTGCGTCTTGGACACTCGCTCATACCTTAGAGACACCATGCACACAATTCAGCTGGTAGAAAACCAACCTTTGACAAATAGACACAATTTCTGGTTACTTTGGATGTCTCGTCCTTAAATACCAGTATACCCCAAGACCAGGCAATTGATGTGATTTGTAAGTTGTTGGAGAAGCGACCATCCCTATGTTGGATCCCAACGGATTTTATACTGGAGCTTCTTAAAATAGACATGACAAAGAACTATTTCATCTTCCAAGACACCTATTACCAATGTAAGGGTGTGGCGATGGGAGCCGGGTTCGCTCCCAGCCTAGCGAAACTCTTCATGGATCACTATGAGGACACCCATATATATGATTTATCTAATCCCTTCCTTGACTTCGCCATCTGGAAGCGATACATTGATGACGTGCTTATGGTGTGGACAGGCACAGAACGAAATCTCAGACTTTAAAGCATGGCTAAACGGGCGCTCAGCGGACATCCAATTCACAATGTTATACAGCAATGAGACCATCTATTTTTTAGATCTCACACTACAAGTTGAAGAGGATAAAATCCTGACAACCCTGTACAGAAAACCAACGGAGCTAAACACCATCTCAAAATAGGATTCCCACCATCCGCGTAACCTCAGGGACAACCTGCCCTATGGCCAATTTTTAAGGCTACGACGAAATTGTTCAAGAAGGACTGATTTCTTCAAAGAAACAGATATTTTCATTACGAGATTGAGAGAGCGAGGCTACCCAAAAGGCTTACTCCACCGTGCTAGAAAGAGGGCTTGGTACAGCCCACGGGAGACTCTCCTTGAAGTACAACCAAGAACTGAGAAAATGGACAAACTGGTTTGTGTAACCACTTTTAATACAAGAAGTCATGAGATCAAAAAGGTGATAAAGAAATACTGGAACTTAGTAGGTACAGAAATCAACATCAAGGAAGAACCTCTCTTTGCCTTCAAACGAGCCAGAAATGTCAAAGACTATGTTGTTAGTTCCTATTTAGAAACCGCTAGGCCGCCCGATATCGGACAACAACTGAACCTACCACCATTGATTGGCCACTTTAAATGCAGCAAATGCAAAGCTTGCAAGTTTTCCATGATAGGTTCATCCTTCAACCACCACGGCCAAACATACTGCCTAACACAACACAGTAACTGCAACAGCTGTAACGTAATTTACACCATAAGATGCCCTTGTGGGAAAATTTACGTAGGCCAAACGACACAAAAAGTGAAAACTAGGATCCTGCAACATTGCAGTAGGATCCGCTGCAAGGTACAGGGGGCCCCCCTAGTGGATCACTACTCCATCAGTGGCCACACAGCAGATGACCTAGAATGGTGGGTACTAGAGAAGATTACCTTACATCCCCGGGGTGGTAACATGCTTTCTGCCCTGAGCCTTAAAGAATGTAGGTGGATACACACTTTAGACTCCGTAAACCAGGGCCTGAACGAACAGGAGGAGACATATAGACAGATGGCTAGGATCTAATCGTTTTTCTATCTGATATGTATTTCCCTTCAAATATCTGTATACGTTTCAGATGCTGTACCCAATTGATCTGTGTACTTAGATGGTCAATAGTGCCAGTCTCGAAGGTCCCATATTAAGGTCATGTTGAGTTCACCACTGTCTCCTGTTGTTAAGTTTGTATACAATTGGGTCTCACACTAGCAATAGTAATACATGACCTTCACAAGTATAACCCTTACGCTGTATCAATAATGTGGTGTTCAATCTAATTGTTCCATTTCTTTTTTGTATAAACTGCATATGTTGCTTTCATCTCTTGATTATCTCAATTTACTTGTATAAATGAAACATGTTGCTCAGATCCATTAATTACTAGTCAGCTGTGCGCAATAAGCACATTATATAAAGCCACCAATATGATTCCTCATCCTTGTTTTCCGACAGTTCACTGTGGAACCATTAATAATATAATTTGTAAACAGATGACATTCATATTATATGTTAACTAATGCCTTGAATGAATGAAGGAACATTTCTAAAGCGCGTGGTTACCCGGGGGCATCCCAGCGCTGTGGCGCCATTTATGCTTTGAGCAGATCAGGGAAAGAGAAAGGTTTTCAGAAGTTTTCTAAAATTAAGATAGTTAGGCTCGGAACGTATATGGTGGGGGAGGTTGTTCCAGAGCCTGGCCGCGTTATATGTGAACAATCAGCCTCCACTTCGTGATCGGTTGATCTTAGGGACTGAGATTAAACCCTTATTATCGGATCTCAGGGCTCTGTTGGGTCGGTAGGGTTGAATCCATGAACGAATCAAGAGCGAGCCTTTTCCGGAGAGTGCTTTGTGTGTAATGCACAGTGCCTTGAATTGAATTCTTTCCTGAATAGGGAGCCAATGCAAGGTAGCGAGAGAGGGTTTCGCTGAGAGGCGTCTGGGAATATTCAGAAGCATGCGGGACGCACAATTCTGTACCGTTTGTAGTCTTTTGGTGGCGGCCTGGGGGGCTACCAGGTAGACAGCATTAGCATAGTCCAGTCGTGACAGAATGAGAGCCTGGACTAGCAACCGTCTAGCAGCAAATGGTAACAGGGGGAGTATCCTTCTAATCATTCTTAGAAGGCCATAGCAACTGGCTGCGACTTTACGTGCTTGTTCTTTGAAATCAAGGTTGCAGTCGAGCCAGACCCCTAAGCTTTTAATCTGTTTTTTTGGAACAGGGGGTGAGCCTAAGCAGCCAGGCCAGAGGAGATCTATATTTGAGGGGGCGGATTTCCCCAGGAGCATGAGTTCGGTCTTTGCTCCATTAAGTTTTAAGAATGAGTTGTTCATCCAATTGAATACCTTCTCGAGGCAGGAGGCTAAATCAGGACCATATTGGTTGAGTTGTTTCAGGGAGACGACTAACTGGGTATCGTCTGCATATGTGACGATCTGTATACCAAATGGGCATAAAATTTCTGCCAGGGAGCTCATGTATATATTGAACATGGTGGGGCTTAGGGAGGATCCCTGTGGGACCCCACATGTCAGGGGTATTTGTTTCGAGGAGGATTCTTCTTCAAAGACTGTAAAGACCCGGTTTTCAAGGAAGGACTGTAGCCATTTTAATGCTAATCCAGTCACTCCCGCCTCCCTAAGTCTTTGGATCATCAGGTGGTGATTAATCGTATCGAAGGCTGCGCTAAGGTCCAGCAAAATCAGGGCCGCGCAGCCTCCGTTATCAAGAATCTTCCTAGTTTCCTCTACAACGGCAAGAAGAGCAGTCTCCGTGCCCTGTTGGGATCTGAAACCTGTCTGAGTGGGATGAAGGCAGTTATTTTCTAGGAAGGCCGAGAGAATCGAATTAGTATGCTTCTCAGCTAATTTGCTTAATCCAGGCAGCAGGGAGATGGGTCGATAGTTTGCCCAATCTTCTGGGTCAAGGTTTGGGTTTTTTAGGAGTGCTTTGACCCTGGCGTGTTTCCATAGGGATGGCACGATCCCTGTCTTGAGTGATGTGTTTATCACGTCAAGTATAACTGGCGACACAACCTCCGTGATCTGATGAAGAATGCTAGGGGGAGCGGGGTCTGTGGGGGAACCAGATTTTAACTCTGTCAGGAACCCTTGTAGGGTGGTAAGGTTTAGAGGAGGGAATTCTTCCAGCAGGACCTGTGCTTTCGGGATTCCAGTATCTGTTGATGAAAGAGTTTGTTGATCTAGGATTTGAGGAAAGGACTTGTAAATGGTTTGTATTTTTTGAGAAAAAAAATCTGCTATTTGATTGCACCGATGTTGGACATTGTCAAATGTGGTAGGGGGGCTGGGGGATGTGAGGAGGGATTTGGCAATCTTAAATATTTCACGTGGGGAGTTTGCAGCTAATGTGATTTTTTCTTGATAGTAGAGAGCTTGGGCATTTTTTATTTCGGTTTTATAAATTTTGATAGCTTCTCTATATTTAGCTTTCCTGGAAGCGGAAAAGTCCTTCCTCCAGCTTCTTTCATATTTTTTACTTAGCTTTTTCAGTTCGTGTAGTTTCTGGGAATACCAGGGATTTTTTTTTCCTCCCACCTTTTCTGAAATCTCTTTCCTTGGGAGGACTCGATTAAGTGATGACTCCAGCCAATTCTTGAAATTGTCGTTTGCAACAATAGGGTTTGAGTGAGATAACGGAATAGTGTCTTTTAGATTACTTATCCAGAAATCCAAGGGGAGCTTAGACCATTTGCGAGCCAGTTTAGTTGTTCTGGCAGCTGGTGAGATGGAGTCAGGTAATACCCAAGTGAAAGGAAGTAGAAAGTGGTCTGACCAAGGTAGAGGGACAGGCTTACCAACCAAAAGGTTATGTATATTTGAAAAAATTGGGTCAAGCAAGTGACCTTTCGTGTGGGTGGGGCCATCCACTTTTTGAGTGAGTTGGAACGTTGACAGTTCGTCGGTAAGTTCCAACGTGGATGAGGATTGGGCATCATCAAAGTGCATGTTAAAATCTCCCAGAATTGTGAAGTTGGGGGAAGAACTGGCAAAGTTTGCTACAAGATCGGGAAGGTCTTTGTTAAAATGACCGAGGGGGCCTGGGGGGCGGTAAACTAAGATCCCTGAAAAGGTGCAAGTGGGTGATAGGCTGATTACGAAGGTCATACTTTCACAGTCAGGAATAGGATTTATCGTAATCCGGCATATAAAATCATCTTTATGAATTATAGCTAAGCTGCCTCCACGGCCTAGCTTTCGGTCAAGCCTCTGAATTACATAATTCGGAGGAAGTGCTTGAACAATGGCAGAGTCTGTCTCTTTATTTAACCATGTCTCTGTTAAAAATAAAACATCTGGGTTCTTCTCTTCTAGGAGTAAGTAAATTTTAGTAGTGTTTAGGAAGTGAGCGGCAGTTAAGTAAAAACATCGTGATCTGTTTTTTGTTGGGGGTGTCTACAGGGGGTTGAAGAGTGGGATAAAGTTTAAAACTACAGTGTGTGCATTGCGTGCTGGTGCTGTCTAGCAACATAGTGTGAGCACACTTACTTCCCACTTCTCTTCTAAGGTGGTGGAGTTGCTCCGTGTTATAGGAGCGCCTTTCCCTCACAAAACTGACAGGGGGTCCTGCCCCTGGCCCCGATTGGGCGCGGACGGGCTTGCCTTAGGCGCGCCTTTGGCGCGTCCGCTGCGCGGTCGCGTCATCAGCAATTTTATGGAGCAGAGTTTTCTCGTCAGCGTCAAAGACCAGAGCGTTGACTTGCCAAACGTTTGTATAACCCCCCCGGAGCTATAACACCGCTCTTACGTACAGTACACAAAATACAGTTTTAAAAATAATCTCTGAAACATTAGTTAAAAACTGTCTAAGAAATTTAAATCAAGAGGTTTCCTTAGGACAAAGTGGATTCTGCCCTATCACCACTCGGAAATGGCAGAAAAGGCGCCACTGCGCGGTCGCGTCATCGGCAATTTTATGGAGCCGAGTGTTCGCGTCAGCGTCAAAGACTAGAGCGCTGACTTGCCAAACGTTTGTATAACCCCCCCCGGAGCTATAACACAGCTCTTACGTACAGTACACAAAATACAGTTTTAAAAATAATCTCTAAAACATTAGTTAAAAACTGTCTAAGAAATTTAAATCAAGAGGTTTCCTTAGGACAAAGTGGATTCTGCCCTATCACCACTCGGAAATGGCAGAAGAGGCGCCTTAATGATGTACTGGTTTAAATAACATGCGCTTGCACATTTCTTTGAAATACTTAAGACACTTGCTTTAAAACGATCCCCTTTTTGTTACTAAAAAGATTCGGTCAGGCCGAAGCAACTGATAAGGATCACATTCTCCTGACAGCTCTAATGCACCGTGAGGTCAGCCAGCAGTGAAAAGCCTTCTGCTTTCACCCGGGCCTCACACGAATAAATCCTTGGAGGAAGGACCGACGCATGTTCTAAAGGTGAGAGCTATGAAAACTGACAGGCACATAGATTTAGAGAGATTGTTTAATGTTCATAGCCTTTTCTAATGGGTTTCTTTACCCTGCAGCACTCAACTTTATTTCTTGGCTGCTTTTACAAAGTGAAGGCTGTAGCACAGGACTCCAACCGGCTGGGGGATGTCGTGTGTTGCTGTGGCATTGCCCACATTTAAGGTAGGCTCTATTCTCCTTCTATCAACACAATGCAACAGAACGTTTTTAGTAAGGATCTTGTGACCTAAACATCTTCCTCTTTGATTTATGTTTCAGACTCCAACCTGATGGTGGAGAAATTCAGCTTTTCCAATTAGGAAGAATTCGCACTAATGATGCATTGCGACTGAAACAAACTATTTGAAATCACATTTTGGAGACCAATATTGGATCCCCACTACGTCTTGACTTTTTGGTAAGGCGGCGCACCATATGTTCATTGCGAGCATTTTGGTTTTTCAAGACGTGTTTTCCTTAATTTTTAAAAATTGCTTTTTTGCGCAAGTTCATTGATTGAAGTATCTGCCTTTGTAGAACACACCTGATCACTACCTTTCTATAATTAATTTTATAGGCTGTCCACCCCTCCCTTCATAGTCCTGAGGAAGACCCGCAGTGACGCTTACCATTCTGCGCCGTGTCCAGGGTGGAAACGTCGACACTTTCCCATCACACATGTCTACACAGTTCTCTTGACCAATAGTCAATCAATATTGGGTCTTGCATTACATGCGTTAAATAACGAGACAGGACAGAAATTTAACAATTCTTTTAATTTATGTCACATATGTATGTTTTGTATATAGTGTACTGTCCACTTCACCAGTCACCACGTCACCTTCTCACAATAGTCACCTTTGTATTTTCGCAATTTACTTGTATTTGTGACAGCCATTTAATATTCAATACTTCTTGAAATATGTAAGAGTAAATCAACTCTCCCTGTGTTTTCCTGGTGTGTTCTAAATTGAAATCGCTTTTTCATTTATTGTGTAAAAGGAAGTGTGAAACACCTTTTTTCTTGTATTGAACACATTTATCACAGCAATTATATCGCCCAACAGAACCAATTGTTTTCTTTATTACCAATGCCCAGGTTCTGAGGGACACCGGGTCGCCCCATTATCCTTAATGTCTTGTCATCAGAGGGCAGAAGAACTGTAGGACTGCCTCAGTGGCTAGCTCACCAGTGCCTGCTGCAGTTGTTTTTCCTGTGTCTCCTCAGCTTCACAGCACAAGATCTGGAAGAGTGATTTGAGCGCCTCAACGACTCATTGAGGAACTATGATGTGTATATGTCTTGTTTCTAATTTGTATTTAACAAAGGGGAGACGTATTATAGAGCATGGGACACCTATGGTCCCTAACGGACTCTGTAGTCTTGTGACGTAAGTGATTGGGTGTGATTGATAAGACTCTTGCCGCAGTACGTTTCAGTTAACGATTACACTCTAGAGAATAAAGCGTGCAATACCGAGCTGCGTGTGTGGCGTAATTCATTTACATGCTACCGGGCTGCAGAGGACGCTACAGTAGAGTCCTTCTTCCTCGGTCTAGAAAGTGTTCTGAGGAGTTGGTGCTGAGGTCCATTTTTGTACAGTTCAGTAGCGAGTGGGTATGGGTGAATCCTGGACACTCCCTAATGAATGAGGAAAAAGTTCCTGTGGAAAAAATTCCCGGGGGAAAGTCTACTCACTTTTAGTGCGCATCATGTTTGCCTTACTGCGAACTATCCCCGAATGCACAAGTCTAAGGATACTCCAAGATGGCACAGGCCTTTTACCCTTAAAGGGAGTCTAAGGGCCAGCCAGAGAATGTTTATTTATATTTATTTATATAAGTTTTATATAGTGCTAGCTAGATCCGTAGGTGTCAGAGCGCTTCACATGATCGTGATAGTATACAGTAACGCAGTCATGCAATGAACATATGAGGCGAGAGTTCAATAGACAATGGTACCCATCAAAGGTGATAGTAGAGTGACCAACACTAGAGACACAATTCGAGAGGATCTAAAAGTCAGAGAAGCAAAAAAAAAAAAAAAGAGAACCACCGCTTCAGACAGAGGGTCTAGGTCTGATCAAGCGATACTTTACTAAGATCCGTAAACTAGGAGTTAAAGTATTTGTTGAGGATGAGGAGTTTCAGGTTTCTCTTGAAGCAAGGGAAGGAAGGGTTGCATCGAAGGTCACAAGGTAGGGAGTTCCATATGCTTGGAGCATTTCCGGAAAAAGAGCGCAACTTGGTTGCTGTCTTTTTTAGAATGGGAGGTAGGAGCAGAAGAGCATTGGGGCTTCTCAATGCTCTAGTAGACCCTGCTTTTGACAGCTTGTTCTCCAAGTAGTTTGGTGAATGAGCGTGAAGGGCTTTGTGGATGATGCATGCAGTCTTGTAGGCACATCTTCCTTCAATGGGAAGCCAGTTGAGGCTTTTGAGTGCAGGAGTGATGTCTTCAAACCGTTTAAGGTCTGCGATGAGCCGGGCTGCCATGTTAAGAACTGATCTCAGGGGGGTGAGGCGAGTTTTAGGCGTCCCAGTGAGAATGGCATTACCATAGTCTAGTTTAGAGAGGACCAAAGATTGCACCACATTCTTGAAATCACCGGCGGGAATAAATGGTTTAAGTTTCTTGAGGTTTTTGAGTGTTTACAGCGCTCCTTTTGCTGTATTCTTGATGTGCTCTTTCATTGACATGTTGTTGTCCAGGACGAAGCCAAGTGATTTTGCGAAGTTGGATAAAGTAAGAGAGCACTTTAAAGCATTTAGGCCGAAGAGTCATTCGTGGATTTGAAGGTGGTGGGAGAGAAAAGAATTACTTCGGTTTTGATGGGGTTTAGCTTTAAGTGATTAGCGTAAAACCAGGATTGCAACTTGTTCAGTGTGTCGTTGAGATGTCGAATTTCACGGAGTGATTTGATTTTGTAGTAAAGTTGGGTGTCATCAGCATATAGGTGGTATTTGATCCCTGCCTGTTTCAAGATGACCGTTAAGGGTTCGGTAAAGAGATTGAAAAGGGAGGGGGATAGAATTGAGCCCTGAAGCACGCCAAGAATAATGCAAGTGGGTTTAGACAGGCAAGAGTTGATTTTGATTTGTTGCGAGCGGTGTTGAAGGTAGGAAGAGAACCATTTTAGTACGGTGCCATTCAAACCGCAACGCAACTTCAAAGATTCAAGTAGGGCTGGGTGACTAACCGTATCAAACGCCACCGATAGACCAAGTAGGATAAGTAGGCAGGCGCCACCCTCGTCTAAGGCTCTGTGGATGTCATCAGATATGTTCAGCATGGCCGTATCAGTACTACAGCCTTTCCTAAACCCGGATTGGAAAGTGTCAAGGAGGGAGAATTTTCGTATATGATGATTAAGTTGCTTTAAGACACATTTTTCCAAAGTCTTGGCAAGGAACGGGAGGTTGGAGATAGGTCTGAGGTTGTTGAGATCGTTGGGGTCAGCCCTGGCATTTCTGGGAATGGGTGTGATTGGTCCTAGTTGGAGAGAGATCGGCACACAACCCGTGGTGGGAGATGTGTTGATGATGAGAGTCCAGAACGGGGCGATGATGTGGTTGAGATTTTTCACCATCGTGGATGGGAGAGGATCCTTGGTGTGGGTCGTTGGCTTTAGATTCATGATTATATTGAAGACTTCTTTTCAGTCAAGGGGTTGAAGCCCGACCAGTTGGCGTTGTTTTTCAGTTTGGCGAGATTCAGGAAGTCGTTGGTTCTTTTCGTGGTTGTTTGGTCGACAATGGGATCTGGAGGTGGACCAGCAGCGAGGGGAGGTGGGATGGTGAAGGTGGAAAGGACGGAAGGAGGAGAGGAGACTTGCAAGAAGGATTGCTCAATTTTTGCGACTTTGTCAGCGAAAAAGCTAGCGATTTCTTCACATTGTTCGTTTGTGGCGAATATAGCAAGAGGGGGTGCTGATGCAGTTTGTTGTTCAACAATGTTAAAGAGCTCCCTAGGTATGTTTTTTGCACGGTCCAGTTGGTTGCGGAAGGAGGAGGCTTTTTCTTTAAAGATGTGTTTTTTGTATGACAGCCTTGTTCTAAGTAGTGCTAGGTAATACGTTGACGAGTTTTGTCTCCACGTCCTTTCTGCTTGTCTGAGTTTTCTTATTTTGCTGTTGAGATCGGAATTAAACCAAGCTTTTGATTTTGCAGATCTTAATTGTTTTAGTTTAGACAGGGCCACTTGGTCGAGAACATCCGATATCGATGAGTTGTAGTGTGACGTGAGCTCTTCTGCGGTAGACACGATGGGGAGACGCTGTAGTAGATCACGAATTTTGGATTCAAGTTCAAGAATTGGGATTGGTTTGTTATTTCTGGTTAACAGCTTAGGTTTCTTCATAACATCAGGGCGTGGTCTGGTAGGGGTATTGATGTTGAAAAGAATTAGATGGTGGTCAGACCAGTCAATAGGTGAGATGGAGCTGATGGAGATAAGGTCATTTTTCGTTATAATCGCGTCAACGGTAGAGCCTTTGATGTGAGTTGGTTCCTTACAGAGTTGATTTAGGTTGTTAATTTCAAGGAGGTTCATGAGTAGTCGGATTGAGGTGTCTTCTGTGTTGTTCCAATGGATGTTTAAATCTCCCAAGAACACATCCTTCGTGTCTGTTAGAGCGTACCGAGTAATTAGGTCTGAGAACTCTTCTACAAAAAGGCCTCTTTCACCAGGAGGATGGTAGATGGTGTGGAATTTGATAGGATGGGAGCCTTTGTTTATAAGTTCCACCCCGAGGTATTCGAAGGTTGAGTATTCTGCCTTACTTAAAGTGGAAAGTTAAAATCCAATTTTGTGAATAATGGCTAGACCCCCCCCCAGATCTTTTAGGTCTGTCCTGCCTAATGGTGTAACCGGGTGGGGTTAGCAGGTCAAATATAGGGGTGGCGTGATCATTAAGCCAGGATTCCGCAAGGAAAGCAATGTCTATTTCTTCTCTGATGATAGATTCAGCGATATCAGTAGTGTGCTTTGCTGTTGATCTACAGTTAAAGAGCATGCAAGAGAGAGGGCAAGGCTTATCCTTAGAGGAAGGAAGAGTTTGAATGGTGGTGAGTTGAGCTGGTGGTCTGGGCTCATTTATAGTTGAGGGCAGTCTATTTGTGCTGACAATTACTGGGATAGTGGAGGGGGGTTGGGGAGATTTAGTCAGGTGCTTCGTAATGTAGGATTCACTGAGATCATTGGCTTCAAGATCAGAAAGGGTGCGTTGGGCACGATGGGGTCTGTGGGCCAAATGACTTAGAGGAGTGAGGGCCCAGGTGATATCATGTGTGGCTGAGGTGGACGCGCCAGTGAGTGGGGGTACTTTAGAACTCTCAGGGTGTGATATCTGGGTAGCTTGGTCTGTTGAGAGATGTCATGTCTTAGGTGAGCTATGTCATTAGCCAGGGAGTCAAGTTTCTGTTCCAAGCGGGACAAGATCTAAGTGACAGTGATTTTGACACTATCTGCAATGCACGAAGGAGGATGATCAAGTCCTTGGAGACTCGGAGCAGACCGTGCTTTAATATGCGTGAGTTCCTTAACATTGGGACTTGGCTTGAGGTTGGCCCATATGGGTTGAATAGGGAAGTCAATGGTAGGGAGGGGCACGTCAGCTATGGGTATATGTGTAGCAGGTCTCGCAATGAGGTCCTCATTAGAGAAACAGCATTCCCCCTCCTCCTCAGCTCCACCGAACTGGTTCTGGGACCAATTACTCCTCCCAACAGGTTGGTGGCCCAACTGGCTACAAAGTGCCTGAAGAACAGAGGTCTTCACTTCCTCAAGTCTCTCTCTTCTTACAAATAACTGTGAATGGGTAGGCTCATCCTTGCCACTCTGAAGTAAAATATAGTCCTGAACCTTGCCAGTACTCTTCTGTGGCTAACAGATGTCACCTACCTTTACCACAGCAAATCCTGCCTAAGAGACCTAGCCATCGTCCTGCTCAGGGAGGAGTTTTCATAACTCAATAAAGATCAAGCACTGGCAGGGGCAGATGCGGGCAGGCTAATGCGAATTAGCTTCCAGGAGTTTCAGGGAGGGAAAAGCTAACTTTCTAAAAGTTACTTTTACTGAATATTTATTAAAACTCTAACTTCACCATTGAAATAGATGTTTTATTAAATATTACAAATAGTGGTTGTTCGAAACTAGAGACAGAAAATTAATAGATTACTACACTTCATAGGACAGCCACAGGCTTCTGCATTGAAAATAGGTTTTGGGGGCTTGTCAATGTAGGGCCATCCAATGGCAAATTTCTACATGACCCCCTTTTAAATACTAGGCACCGTACCCAGTGGGCTACAAGCCCTACATAGGTGTGACTTATTAATAATAAAATCAAGTTTCTCCCCACTCTGTCAAAAGGATTACTTTTACAGGTTGGATTTCAGGTTTAAACTGCAGAAGTCAAGCTATTTTAGTAGGCCAGAGTCTATGTGTTCCTTGCCACACTAGGGAATAGAACAATATGTGCTACAGTCCACAGGTGATATTTAAGTTTCCATACATTCAGTGTCGTTTCTGCACCATATACTATGACCTCACAGGAGAGTTAAATACACCAATCAAGTTTTGGCTAATTTTTACATGTTTTAAGGGTCAGATGCAAAACACTAGTCACTGAACAGTAGCGCCCCAGTGCAGGGTCTAAAAAACAGCAATAACATTGAGGTATTAAAAAGAGAGAGCACAAAAAGAGTCATTTTCTCAGAATGTTTATTATGAATTTAAGAAGTTGACAAATATGGAAAAAAAGACCCTGGTTTTTAGGCATTAGATTAGGTCTTTCTCACGATCTAGCAGTTACATAAGAGGGGATGAAGTTTTTACCTATAGGTGATTGAGCCTGAATTTTAATAGGAATCTTAGCATGAATAGGCATACAGAGATGTTAAAAACACAAGCCTTGACATCTTTTGCTGGTCTCAGGAAAATTTGCGATGATCTTGACAGTCGACCTTTATCACCAGTCTCACCATTTATTAAGTGATGGTTTAGTCCCCGATTTTATAAGGGGCTGTCAGTTTCTGCACAGGTGGGAAAGTGTACTGGGACCAGATAGAAGTGTAATGTTTGAAGGATTTGTTTGCTTGCCCAAGTCATCTATGGTACAAGCAATAAGCATGGAAGTAAATTTGGTATTGCTTGGATGTAAAGTAACATTCAAAATTTTGCATTTTTGGAATAAGCTGCTCCTCAGCACAAAATTACCAAGTTTTACAAGAAGGACATTTTAAATAGTGAATTAATGTGGGTCCAGGATATAAAAAAAAGAAAATGATGACTGTATGCAATTACTTTTATCCAAATATGACTGAATTAGATTCTCCGTCAAGTTTGTCAAAAATAGAACTATGGGGGGCGTGGCTTGGCGCCAGCCATGATTGTCGCACATTAGCAGAGCCCCCACCTTAAACCGCCACTGTTCGCTTAAATCCGCTCAACAATCCATCCCTGCATGTGGATTCACTCACCGGAGGGTGTTTTGAAGTGATCCACAACGCCCTTTCCCCCTGCTTGCTTGAGGGGACAGATTGTGACCTTGGAGCCGGGCCGGCTGAGTGGCTCATTGCGGCCTGGGTGGCGAGTGCTACTCAGGGAGGATCTTGACACTGTGTGGAGCGGGGCAGACACAGCCCGGCCTGCCCTGGAGCCGGATTTCTGGATTCTCCATAGACTGACCGAGATGCCGAGAGAGGAGAGCGGGCCGTTGAAGCTGGAGGAGGAGCCGGGGCCTAAGGCCGCTGCATTCCTGGTGCAGCCCGGCCATGTGAAACCCCAGACGGAGTCCTGAAACCAGGGTGCCAGCTTGGGCTGCACTGGGTCATGGAGCGGGTCCGGCGGCTCAGGTGTGGTTCGCTCCTAGTGAATTGCAACCTACCACGGGGTGGAGGGCCCCGATGGTACTGATAATGGTCGCTCCTGCGGCAAAAGTCTTAAGAAAATAGGAGCTGCCTGGGGGAGCCGCCGCAATACCGACTCTCCATATTCATCCATACAGTCAACAGTCTTCCCTCATATAAAATTCTATCCGCCTGATAGAGGGCCGACGGGCTGCTGTGAGGCAAGGAGCTGCAGTCTAGACTTGATGTGTGGAGCCGCAAAGAGTGGGCCAGACCCGGAGGCCTAGAGACTTATCCTGAGGCCATGTGCTGTTTAGGAACCGGGACCTCGCATTGTGATTTGCCCTAATGTTTGGTTCTGAAAGTCGCACCATGAGATCAGAGGGGCCCTGATTGAGAGCACGAATAAAGGGGATCTGTGATGCACAGAATTATCTGGCAGACTCTGTCCCTAAATACGAATCTGGCCATCGTGTTCAGTAGAACTATGCTGAAATCCAAGGGAACGGCGCCTGCTCAAACTAACAAAATGGGCAAACATGCTGTGCCGATGTCCACGAAGGGGAGGGCAGCTGTCAGGGCAAGCAGACAGGGCGGAATATTCCCTCAGTGCCATCATGGCAGCCATAAGCAACTTGAAGGGCACTATTGAACCATAGTTAGATGCCGTCACCCTTGATGTTAATTTACTTAGGGCAGATTTTTGTAAAATCTCTGAAAAAGTCGCCACGGCTAAAACGAACATTAACCAGCAGCAATCCACGTTAAAAAGACTGGAAGAGCAACTAAAATACCTTATGAAACAACAGGCATGGCAGCAAAACTGGAAGATCAGGAGGGGCGGGCCCTAGTGTTGGTCTATTCTTAGAAGACCTAGTACTCAATCACTTGTACCCCAAACTTCTCTCGAACTTCTTCACAATAGAGTGCACAACTAGGGTGCCTGTCCCGAAGCCAAGGCCTGGGACACCTCCCCGTATTATCATTGCCAGGATTTTAAACTATCGAGACAGACGCTATTCTACAGGCAGCCCGCTCTCATGGAGACCTACAGTATAAAAACACAACAATCATGTTTTTTCCGAGATTTATGCTACAACTGCAGCGTCAGTGCCAGAGCTTCAAGGCGGTGAAGCGAGAGTTGCAAAGCAAAGACATTAAATACATGATGTTGTACCCGTTGAGACTCCGAATAGTATCAGAGGGAAAGTCGTGGCTCTTTGGCACACCGAAGGATCCTGGGAGTGGTTGGAGAGCTGGTTTACGGTGGGTCGATCGTCTCCCCGTGATACACGGAGGGGTCGCACTTGCAATCAACAAGGAGAGGAAGGTGAGGGAGACATTGATCTGTCAGTCCAAGATGGAATACAGGAGGGAGAATGAGCATTGACATTGCTTATCTGAGAGAGAACCCAGCCTCCGGATGGCCATGAGTATCTGAACATGATTTGTTAAAATGAGTCATCGATTGTATCCTTTAATGATCTGCTATGTTATGTTCCGTACAGGTGCGGCAGGGGGGAGGGAGTGGGGAGTGAGCAAGGGGCATCATATAGCCATAAGGGAATGGAAGTAATTTGTTGTCACTGGACACGCTTGGCGGCGCTAGCTCACCCCAAGATATTTCATGTTACTATTGGGGCGACAGACACTCTGCAAGTTGGGGTGGTGGGTATACTTAAACCCGCGAAGCAGGGTGGGGGGAATTGCACAGTTGGGGTTATTGCACTTATGTTAGACTTTGTTTACGGTTGTCTTGTTTAGCTCATCAGAAATGGTCTGATAATGCCTAACACTCGGGAGGGGGGAGGGGATCCTTCTTCTGGACACTACTTGGGAATATATTTTCTGAGATTCTACCATGTTAAACATCACGACCTACACATCTCCCATCACTTCCTGTTTAGTTCAGCAGCAGTAGATGCACTGAGGGAGTCTATTGGAACGGGGGTGTGAGACCTCTTTTCGCTTACTATGCAGGAAAACGAGTGGGACTCCACTATACTGGACGTCAGGACACACCCACCTGATATTGAGGGTCCTCATGAGTCACACTTCAACGAAATCAGAGTGGGATCCACCTTGAGGGTCATGATGTAGAACGTAAATGGTCTAGGCCATAAAATTAAGCATACAGTAGTCCTTCAATATCTTGGCAGACATGACCCGGACATTGTTCTCCTGCAGGAGACGCACTGGAAAGGCAATCACTATAAAGCACTTGTTGAACGAGTTACTTACCTTCGGTTACGATGTATCTGGTAGGGACACAGTCTAGCGGCAGATTACTTAACTTAGAATATCCCCAGGCGTCAGACTGGATCCGGAAAATGTTTCCCTAGCAGTACCTCTGCGCGCCGGGGGGGGGAGGGGGGAGGGGGGCGTCGCCCGGCTCCGTCCTGACGTCGTCCACGGATATGACATCAATGGAGCCATACAAGTCCCTCCCGCCGCGCTGACGTCAGTTTTCTACTGTGAAACTGTTCCACGCCACAACGCGGAGCCACTACAAAAACTGAGAGAGTGCGGAAACAGTGTGCCAAAAAAGATCAAAAATCTTTGAAACAACAATGACAGTAACGCATAGAATGATGAATAACATCACCATGGATGTCAGGGTAAGAGTACATAAAACTGTAAGGGACTGAAGGGAGAAAAGAGAGTACCTGCCCCTAGAAACAATTTCGCAGAAGTGAAAAGCCATGCCCTCCTATGTGGAAAAACGGCGTTGGAAATGAATGTCATGACAAACAATAGGCAGTCTGCAACCACAGGATGTAGCTGTAAAGGGCAACAAGACTGGAACAACATGACTGTTGGCAATTGACCACATTTCTACAACATCAGAGAATGTGCAACCATACACCCCAGAAATTACACAGCCAAAGAGACCCTCAAACCAATTGACCACAGCGTAGTCAAGGAGACCCCAAAGTAAAGGGAAAGCAATAGATGAGGGTGGAAGGGAGGGTAGAAGAACATGAAAAATCCCCACACTGGAAGAACCAGGGTGGCGGAACATGGAAGGATACATAACTTTACCACCCAAGGACGAGAATGGGTGCGGAAGCAACCGATAAGCAGAATGAGACATCCCGCCCCGGAGGGAGGTGAAGCAGACCACCCCGCAGTAAGACCAAGGCCACCTGTAAGGAGGCAAGTGGGTAGAACGGGGAGGCTGGGTGGGCGTTAAGGAATCTGCGGCTAGACTGAATCTCTACCAGATACATCGTTACCGAAGGTAAGTAACTCGTTCATCTGATAGAGACATCTAGCCGCAGATTCCTTAACTTGGAATAGATACCAAAGCTATACCCCATTGGAGGAGGGTCTGCGATTGAAACCCACCAAGTTCCAAAGAGAACTAATCCATCAATAATATTGACTAAAACACGGTGGGGACCGCAATGCCAGCGTGGCTGACACCAGACCCACTAAGCTCAGGACGGAAGTATGAGCAAGGGGAGCAAAGGTACCACAAACCGTCAGAGGACGGCACAAGCCCGCTTTCGTAAGACAGGGACGAAATCAAAGCGCAGAACCAGAATGGTCAGTTCATAATGGAAGAATGCCATAAACTTCTACAAAGGAAGTGAAATTGAGCACAGGATCCCATGGATCCGCAAGAGAAAGTCCCAGAGAAGGGACAAAAACAGTATGGCAGAGCCAAGCATACAAATGAGCATGCACAACAGTGGATGCTAAAAATGACATGGCAGGGGACAGATGTCACCATGCTGAGATACACAGAACCATGACTTCCAGGAGACACCTGTATGTGGATGACAGGAATACACAACACCACACAAATGCAAAAGCCCAATGAAATGGAACAGCGACACCACGTGCGCATCGCCGAGAAGACAGGCGCATCACCAGGTAGTCAACCGGCCAACCGTACCCAGAAGTACAATGGCTAAGGACACCGGCAAGGCCAGGCACATAGAAAAAGCTATCTCCCATGAGAGAGAGAGAGGGAGAGACGGAATCTGGGGCAAAACTCCAATAACCGCAGCAGGGAAAACTTAGCATGCTGGCCATTCTGTCGTGTGTCCCCCCTCATGACAGAATACATATATATATATATATGTATAAAAAAGTCATGAACAAAGAAAGACAAAGGAAAACTCGAAGAGCAGCGCTAGATAAAAGGGAGCCGCACAATATGTACCAACGGCACCGATGTAAAGCATTGCAGAACAAATAATGGAAGCATCGTAGGACAATGTCAAGAAACAGAAAAGACGACACCATCCTCCCCACCTGGGCAGGAAAACCTTGTCTCCCGCGTGACAGGCGGGGGTACTGACCATCACATAAACGAGGAATGAGTCAGAAAGACCGTGTCCGAAAGAATGTGTACATAGCCATATACAGAGACTGCATGATGCCAAAGAGTATCCTAGGCAGAATACGTCCACTGAAAACAGGAGCAGGAGCCAGGAGCAGAAGTACCCGAGCTCTGCGCGGCAATGAATAAAAGGTCTTGAGCGCCGGCCTGGGATGGGCAGAGGGAAATAAGGGCACAACGCAACACGCAGCAGTGACGTGTCTGGCGTAGACTCCACTGCCCATGGGCAAAAACCCCGACAGGGTTTGAGCCGTGAGAGAAGACCTAATCCCTTCCCAACACCAGGGAAGAAGAGTAGAAAATGCCACAAGAAAAGGACGTAGCCAAGACAGTGGCGCAAGGGATACCACGGCACCCTGTGACAGCGCACACACCCAGTTTGTACTCACATGTAATGTCCGCATAGAACATAGACAGAAACTGTTCCGGAGCGGAACAGAACAATATGCCCACAAGGGACACGTGTTTACGTTCAAGATAGCCAACGTGGCCAAAGAACCTAGCGAAAGCTGAAGGAATAGCCAAAGGCAAGAAAGGGGAACATGAACACGCTGGGGTGAGCCAGGTGTGGCAGAAACCCAACAATACTCTGGAGAAGGCTGCATCCAGAGGGGCAGGAGCGCGCCACGGATCAACCGTAGCCTACAACACAGAAGCTCCAGGAGAGATCCACGCCAAACCTGTGGGTCTCACCAGAGGAGCCGTCCAACAGTAGGAAGAGAGGAAGCAACATTGCCTGCATTTCTTGACTGACGACTCACAACCAGTGAAACACCAGGATCTGAACACAGAACCTTTGGAGTGAGAGTCAGACCTCAACCACTAGGCCACGGTGACTCATCGCACCGAAGTGAGAAGTCTACAGTATAATCCATAGGACAAGTCCCCAGAGGGACAGAAAATGTACGAAGAAGACTTCGCGGGAGCCTTCGAAACTTCCCGGGCAAGGAAGGGCAGCTATACAACAGCCAACGAATACCACACATAGGGTATGTCACATCCCTATAAAAAACAGGGGACACCTCTTGAGACAAGCTCGTAGACAGAGGGCTCAAAAAGGAAATGCAGAAAACAGCTGGCCGAGCTGTACCAAACTAAGGGAAAAAACAGCTGATCAGCCGCACAAACCGTCCGAGAAATAACGCCGTGAACCCATAGACTGATACCAGAAAAGCAGTGACAATACTGCAACGAAATTAAAAGTCCGCAATGAGGACTATAAACTATGGAAGTCATGGGAACCCAGACATGAGGCGCTGGACCGCCGAGTCAGCATGACTGTCAAACAGATTGATCCCATCAAAGGGGAGATCCCCGAGACGCTCCTGAACATTTTCAGGGAAACTGCCACCGCGCAGACAGGCATGGCGACGCAGAGCAACTGACCTGGCCATAGCCCAACCCACAGAATCAGTGGTGTCCATGGTCGACCGGATGGAAAACTGAGCCATGTCGCGGCCATCACGAAGCAGCCGGTCCAGGTCAGCACGAGGGCCCTCCAGAAAGGATGGAAGGAGGCGCTCGACTGAGTCCCAAAGGGCAAAAGTAGCCCAAGCAAACACGCAAGACGTGTTCAGGGACCGAAGTCCTGAGCTGGTGGACGCAAAGACATGGCGGCCACAGGACTCCAACCATCTAGACTCCCTAGTGGGAGGAAGCAACGGAGAAGGAGGAGAAGAAGAAGAAGAGTGCTGCCTGGACTACCAGTCCTTGAGCCCTAGGATCGAGGGACAAACAGGCAGGATCATCTGGAGCGGGGCGAAGGTGATTGCGCAATAGCACGACCCACAGGATCCCCCGATGAGGGTCACGCCCAAGTACCCAAAAGGATGTCATGTAATGACCCGCCAAAAGGCAGCAAGGACTCTACCTCCACGGCGCCCTGGTGGAGAAGATCCAACAAAGTATCAGAAGGCAGAGAGACTGAGGGCGGATGCATCTCCAAAATATCCGCAGCCCTGCGAACCGCCCTCGCAAACGCCGCACTGGCCTCCATGGCCATCCTAGGCGGCGACAGCAAGTCATCAGTAGGGGACCGTTGCAGGCTAATCCGTCCACCAAAGGACAGTGCAGAATGAAGAGCCAGCCAGTGACCCATGGGCACCTGCTCCGAGGAGCAGCAAAACAACCCTGGGGGTGGTAACCCTCTGGGGCCTCGTCCTCTACCAACAGAGGAGCAGCCGGGGACTGACCCGGCGTCGACGGACGTCGAGACGGTGTCGGTTTGATGTCGACGACCACCGAAGAGGACTCGTCCGCCCGGCGTCGACTCAACCTCCACCGAGGTGGGAAAACCCGGGGACGAACGGCATCGACTCGGAGTCGAGCTCCGCGCTGCAGCCACATCAGACGTCGACGCAGGGAGCCCCACAGGGCTGTGCGGAGACGCTACTGAAGGGCCTGACGTCTGGCTGGGATGCTCCTCCGGGCCGTGTCCCGACGTCACAGCAACTCCGGAACCGAAGTAAGGGAACTCGATCGGCACCGAGGGTGAACCTGCCAGGGAATTCCGGACCCGAGTCCCTACCCCCTCTGTGGGGCCCGAAGGCGCACCAGGGAGAGGGGGTGACCCAAAAATGGCCTGCAAAGCCCTAGAATAGGCTTCCATCTGGGTCAGAGTCGCCCCAGCACCAGGGAATGGTGGGTAGGCGGGGGCAGACTCTTTGGGCCCGGCAAAGACCGAGAACAGAGAGCCCCGACGCCACAGTTATGCGAGGCCGATGACCTCCGTGACTTCCTCCTGTGCTTACCTGCGTCAGGTGAGCGAAGTCCGCCGGAACGACTCTGGGGCCTGTCCCGAACAGGAGCCCCAGCATGAGAAGACTGCGCCGCTTGGACCCCTCCGCTGGAGATGGAGACCGGCGCCGCGAGGACTCCGAACGGGACATCCAGGCGGACAGCAACTTCATACAACGTTCCCGCAGGGACTTTGGCTTCAGCTGCCGGCAGGCGTCGCACTCCACGGAGTCGTGGTGCTGTCCCAAGCACCACATACAGATCTCGTGTGGATCCGTCGCTGACATCTGGCGCGTACAGGTCCCACACGATTTGAAGCCCGTAGGCATCGCACACTGTTCCCGAACGCTAAAAGGCATTGAGAGGGCCTGAAAACAACAGGCCAGAGGAACCGCTTCTCCTGGATCCGCGTTGGGACGCGGAAAAGAAGGAAGTGGACGTTAGCGCGCCGGGAGGGACTTATATGGCTCCATTGATGTCATATCCGTGGACGACATCAGGACGGAGCCGGGCGACGCTGCCCCTCGGCACACAGAGGTACTGCTGGGTAAATTTTTTCCGGATCCAGTCTGACGCCTGGGGATATTCTAAGTTAAGGAATCTGCGGCTAGATGTCTATCAGATAGATATGGATACACCATTCTCGCTCATGCGAGTTTCACGGCGGGCAGAGAATAATAGTTAAAAAATCTATCCCTTTTATACCGGACCGGACCTTGCACGATCCCTTGGGCAGATACGTTGCAATAACGGGTGTGAGGGAGGGCCGGGCCATCAACCTGTGCTCTAATTACATACCACCGAAGCTCAACGCTAACACACTACCAGCACTCAGTACTTTACTATTGGCGATGCCACAGGGTGTTCTAGTGATGGAGGGTGATATGAATGCTATCATGGATCCGGAGAGCGACAGGATATTGGGGTCCTGTCGTGGAGTTGGCTCGGAGCTCCTCCGAGCCTTTGTGAACACAATGGGGCTGACAGATTTGTGGCAAGAACACAATCCCACAGCGAGACAATATACGTTCTATTCTGCTGTTCATGACAGCTACTCCTGCCTGGATCATATCCTCACTCTACACTACAGGTGCTGTTATATTCCGTGATGCAACCCATAAGGTGTGGGGTATCTCCGATCACTCTCCGGTTGAAGTAAAGCTACAAGGCCCCCTACGAGACACCACATTGCCACCCAAAACAGACTCCTGGCACTTTAAAGATATAACATTCATAGACAAGATTAGGGAGCAGACGAAACAATACTTTCGGGAAAATGAGGGAAAGGTTGACTCTGCAAGCACCCTGTGGGAGGTATTTAAGTCAGTTATACAGAGAAATGCTCAGGCCCTAATAGGGGGGAGGAACAAAGACTGAAATACGAAGCCCTTGAGAAGGAAATAATCCAACTGGAGGCAAAGGCATTAGGTAAGGAGATATCTGAACCTCCCATAAGTCAACAAATCCATTTTAAGCAACAGGAAATGAGGTACTTGGCTGGCCATAGGGCTCAGGCGCAGGCAAGAGCAACACAGAGGCGACTCTACGATTTAGGGGACAAAGCTAACAAAATGATAGCTTGGTTGGCGAAAAGAGACAGGGAGAGAAGAAAATAAGTTACTTACCTGTAACTACGGTTGTCCAGTATTGGTATCTTTCATAGATTCACATGCCTGAATCATTCCCCGTCGTCGAGATGGGAGTCCCACGGTAAAATATTCAAGCAGTGCTTCAAACACTTCATAAGCTATAATGGCCCAAGGCCATCTAAACAATAGCCTATGTCCTTTTTAAAAAAGGAACAAATGTTGGCATCCAGCCAATTAGCTGTTAGCACCCTCTAGAACACTCCAAGCAGAGGGAAGTTCTCCTCAGATTTTCTAAGCACAAGTGGGAAGTACAGACCCCAAAGACTAACAAGAACTGCCTCCACAGGGAGGAGGGTGGGTTGCATGTGAGTCTATGAAAGATACCAATACTGGATAAGGATAAGTTACTTACCTGTAATCCTAGTTCTCTTCCAGGGGTATACTCATCAAAGTCATAAGCACTGAATTATCCCCGCCCACGTGCGGGAACCCGGAGCATATATAAAAATACATATATATGTGTATGTAGTAGAAAAAAGAGTACATAGTACGAAATAAACACACACATATACATGTATAACATAAAAAATATGCAGCCCCAAACATATCCAATAGGCTAAGAAGCCAGAATTACATGTATTTCTCTAGTATGAAAATAACATATAAACATAAAATGTAAGAGAAGGACATGTACAGTAAGAGCATTCCGCAAAAAAACCTTTTATTTGCATCAAAGAAAACAGTTAATACCAGGCAATTAGCCCAAAGAAGGCTGCATAAATAAATAACATCCCTGTACAGAAAAGGAAACTGGCACCTCGCCTTTAAGGCCTCAGAGAATCTGAGCACTTTGCCTTTAAGGCCTCCAGGAGAACCCTGCTCCCATCATGCACCACAGGTGACAGTTAGGTCAGTTCTTTTGTACGGTATAAGAAACCTGTAGGAACCTGCATCAAAGATGCAAGAATACCGAGTAAACTGTTAATGCTCGTCCGGGGAGGCGGGAGGGTTGCATATGACTTTGATGAGTATACCCCTGGAAGAGAACTAGGATTACAGGTAAGTAACTTATCCTTCTCTTCCAGGGGATACTCATCAATAGTCATAAGCACTGAATAGAGTAGCAAGCCCATACCCACTTCCATGCGGACGAGCAAAGAACAGAGAACTAAATTGACGTACACATATTAAACAGTATTTGCAAACAAGTTTCTCAGCAAGGCTTGCCCAACCTGGGCATCTGCCTGCGTGTCAGCATCTAAACAGTAGTGGCGAGTAAAGGTATGAACTGATCGCCATGTAGCTGCTTTACAAATCTCTGCCATGGGGACATTCCTCAGGAGAGCCGTGGTGGAAGCTTTCCCCCTAGTGGAATGGGCCTTAGGCTTACCCGGAAGGGATTTGTTGGCCAATTGGTATGACAGTAGAATACAAGAAACTATCCATCTAGAAATGGATCTCTTGGAAGCTCTTGGAACCTGTGTTAACAGGACCATAGTTAATAAACAAACGTTCTGAGTTCCTCAGTGTCTTTGTTCTGTCCAAATAAAACTTCAGAACCCTCTTGAGATCTAGGGAGTGAAGAGATCTTTCCGGAGGATTCGAAGGATTCGGAAAAAAAATAGGTAAAGTGATAGTCTGGTTAATATGGAAGTCCGAGACTACTTTAGGTAAAAAGCTAGGATGTGTTCTGAGAACTACTCTGTTAGCGTGAAACACAGTATAAGGTTCCTTACAGCAAAGAGCCTGGATCTCACTGACCCTGCGAGCAGATGTAATGGCCACCAGGAACGCGGCTTTCCATGTTAAATGCTGTAAGGAAGCTTTATGAATAGGCTCGAAAGGAGACCCCATCAACTTAGTTAACACAATGTTAAGCTCCCATGGAGGAGAGGGAGACCTGACTGGTGGGTAAACCTTTTTTAAGCCCTCAAGAAAGTCCTTTACCACCGAAATTCTAAACAAAGAAGTCTGGTGGGGGGACTTTCTATAGGCCGTGATTGTTGCAAGGTGGACTTTGATAGAAGAGAACTGAAGACCAGATCTAGCCAAATGCAGCAAATAGGGTAAAATCACCTGTTCCTGACCCCGGATGGGATCATGTCCATTGTCCACACACCTTAGGAAGAACCGCTTCCACTTGAAGGCATATGATTTCCTCGTGGAAGGTCTTTTCGCTTCTTTGAGAATAGCCATACAGTCTGGATTCAATTGTAGGTGTCTATATTGTATGACTTCAGGAGCCATGCTGTCAACCGGAGGGAGGACAGATTGGGGTGGAATACTCTCCCTGCCTGTTTGGATAGGAGATCCGGGCGGCATGGCAACCTCTTGTGTGGCACTTCCGATAGTTGAAGGAGGTCCGGAAACCACCACTGGCGAGGCCACTCCTGGGCTATTAGGATCATCCTGGAGGTGGTCCTGTACAGCTTGTTGATTACAACTGGTATCAACGGAATCGGTGGAAAAACGTACAGTAAGCTCTGAGACCATTCGATCAAAAGGGCATTCCCTTGAGATCCTTGTTGGGGAAACCTGGATGCGAAGACGGGGCATTTTGCGTTTACCGCGTCTGCAAACAGGTCGATGTCTGGCGTTCCCCATTCTCGAAAGATGCTGTGAGCGACTTCGTTGTTGAGAACCCAATCGTGGGCTTCGACGAAGTCTCTGCTGAGGAAGTCCGCCTGGGAGTTGAGAGAGCCCGGTAGATGAATGGCTACTATTGACAGGTCTCTCGCTAGAAGCCAGTTCCATATGGTTTGAGACTCTATGGAGAGTGTCCTTGATCGGGTACCTCCCTGTTTGTTCAAATAATACATCGTCGTTGTATTGTCTGTTTGGATCAGAATGGAGCGAGACTTGAACGACGGAACCAGGGACTTGAGAGCTAGATGTACGGCTCTCAGCTCTAGCAGGTTGATGTGGTAGCTCTTTTCGGAGTCGGACCATAGACCTTGTACTTGCACAGGGCCCATATGAGCACCCCAACCCTGGAGAGAAGCGTCCGTGACTAAAGTCTGGGTTGGAGGGTCCTGGTGGAAAGGGATTCCCTTCATCAGGTGCGATCGCTTCATCCACCACCGGATGGAGTCTTTGGCTGAATGATGGAGAATTACATGATCCTCCCAGCGCCCTGATACTTGCATCCACTGGTCCTCCAAACATTGTTGTAGTGGACGCATGTGTAATCGTGCGTTTGGTACTATAAAGATGCACGAAGCCATCGATCCCAGTAGTGATGACACCTGTCGAACTGTCGGTAGATGCGTGTGAAGAAGAGTCAGGCATTTTCCTTGGATTGATGACAACCTCTCCTCCGAAGGACACACGCTTGCTTTTTCGGTGTCCAGGAAGGAGCCTAGGTAATGGATCTTTTGCGTTGGATTTAGTATGGATTTCTTGAAATTGGCGTGAAGGCCCAAGTTGTGGAGAAGCTGAAGGCAACACGTGAGATGATCCTGCAGCAGAGTTGGAGATGAGCTCTTCAGGAGCCAGTCGTCCAGGTAAGGATATATGAATATTTTCTGCTTGCGGAGAAAAGCGGCCACCACAGCCATACATTTGGAGAATGTTCGGGGAGCTGATTTGAGCCCGAACGGGAGAACTGAGTACTGGTAATGTTGAAAAGACACTCGAAAGAGTAGAAATTTGCGATGTTTCTTTGAGATCGGTACGTGGAAGTATGCGTCCTGTAAGTCGATGGAGCACATCCAATCCCCTTGATGAAGCTGTGGGAAAATTTGATGGAGTGCCAACATTCGAAATTTCTCTCTGCGAATGTATTTGTTCAACAGTCTCAAGTCCAGAATAGGTCTGTATTCTGTGGTGGGGCCTCTTTTTTGCACAAGGAAATAACGAGAGTAGACTCCTTGATTTCTTTGAGGAGCGGGGACTTTTTCTATAGCTCCTTTATTCAATAAGGTATCTACCTCCCTTTGTAACAATCGTTGGTCGCGGTGAGAAATGCCTCTCGGAGGTATAGATGGAGGAGGAGTTATGAACCTGAGAAGATAGCCATTCTGAACAATGTTGATGACCCATTTGTCTTTTGTTATAAGTTTCCACTCCTCCAGATGTAATGAAACACTTCCTCCCACCGGAGTGGACAACAGCTTTGGAGGAAGACACACCTCATTGTTTTTGTGGCTGCTTTGGTGCCGTTGACTGTTTGTTTCCACCTCTGCCACGTCCCGGTCTACGTTGTTGGAACTGGGACCTTTGTTGCATCTGACCTTGGTTCTGCGATGACCAGTTAGATGATTGACCTCGCTGTTGAAAAGAGCGTTTGTCATAGGGACGAAAGCGACGACGAAATTCCTTCTTCTTTTCGAGGCCTACAGCCTTGAGAGTATCCAACTCAGTTTTCATTTTTGCCATTTCGTCGTCCGCATGTGAACCAAACAACGATGATCCTTTAAAGGGCAGATTGACTATCTTTCTTTGAGCATCGGGCTTGAGACCCGTGAGTCGAAGCCAGGCTGATCTTCGCAAACAAATGCCATGTGCGTATCCGTGAGCTGCCAAATCTGCAGAGTCGGCCGCTGTACTAATGATCTGGTTAGCAACCAGACCACCTTCCTGCACAATCTCTAGAAAATCCTTTTGATCTTCTTTGGGTAATATATCTGTGAATCTTGTTAAAGAGTCCCATAAAGACCGGTCATATCGTCCCAGTAGAGCGGCTGCACTAGCCACTCTCATAACGGACCCTGACGTATTGCACATTCGCCGTCCCAAAGAATCCATGTTTTTGCTGTCCTTCTCTGGAGGAGCAGATGACAGAGGTATTGGAATGTGCTTTCCTGGCAGCGGCGACTATAAGAGAATCCGGTGGGGGGTCAGACCGCAGAAACAAAGGATCCTGGTCTGGGGCCTTATACTTTTTTGAAATTCTTGCAGGACCCGAGCTCACTGTGGCAGGTGTCAAAAAAGTCTTCATCGCAGGCTCTAACAATCCTGGCACCAAAGGTAGAAGGGGCTTTGCCGAAGCTCGATGGTGCAAAGTTTCAAATATAACGGATGTAGTCACCTGAGGCACCGTCATGGTTATGTTCAACTTGCTGGCACCTCTACAGAGCACCTCGTTGAAGGTCCCCATATCATCAACCGGGGAAACCCTGGATGGCGGAGTTGAAGATATGGTAGGGGAATAGTCTCTATACGATGACCTTGTTGAGGAGGTCGTTGTAGGAGACCTCTGTCTTCTCCTTGGCGTATGCGATCGGCGGGACCTTGAGCGCTCTTTTGAGCGTGTGCGCCGTCTTAATGGAGATCTGGAACGCCTCGGGGACCTACCAGCGGAAGACCTTGCGGATTCCGTGGGAGGAGGTCTCTCAGTAGGCCTGGGTTGGATCTTCCAGTGTCTAATGTCCTCCAACCATCTGGGTGACATGTTGATGGGAGGAGATTTGTTTCCTCTCGCCGGAGAGCACTCCGGTGTAACTTGGATAATAGTTATACCAGGCGAGGAAGAAGCTTCCCTCGACGTCGAGCACCGTGATCTCGACGATGGTCCTTCTAACCCTTCAGCAGGGATAACTTGCTTGTCCCTCGACGTCGAACGCCTCGACGTCGAACCAGAATGAGCCACCATCGACGACGACCGTGGAGGTGACACTCTTGACTGCGGAGATCTATGGGACGAAGCCCTCCACGTCGGTCTCTTCGACGTCGACCGCTGGTGCTCATGCGGTATCTTCGACGTCGACCCTGCCCTCGACGTAGACCGCTGACGTGTCCGAGAGGGTGAATCGGAATGTCTCGACGCCGACCTTCGAGAAGGGGGCGGAGATCTCGACGTCGACCTCTGTATTGATGTCGACGGGCGTTTCGACGTCGACTGAGGTCTATCATGCTTCGAGCCCGAAACATGTCTCGACGTCTACTTACTTGCTTAGTAGGTTTTGACGTTGATCTCGCTTGCGTCATAGGTCTCGACGTCGACTTACTTCTCGACGGCGATCTGGTCTTTGACGACGACCTTACTGGTTTGGTTGGTCTCGACGTCAACGACTTTTTCTTACTTCTAGCTTCTGGTGATGTAGATCTTCGCCGTTTTCTCGGAGAGGAGGGCCCTGCAGATGGATGATGACTTTCTGGGCCACTTTTCTTTCCTCTCACCAGCAAGCCTAGAAGTCTGATCTTCTCTCTGTCTTTCAATGTTCTACTTGAAAGTTGACGACAGTGGTAGCATGTCTCTGTGTCGTGAGAAGAAGGTAGACACGACGCAGACCGAATGAGGATCGGATTTGGCCATCTTCTTCCCACAGGAAGGGCATTTATCAAATAAAGGTGGCATATCTGACTAAAAAGAATGACCAATTAGTCAGAAAAAGACTGGTAATTACAACCAGTAAAAAGATTATTGAAAAAAATAATTAGAATATAAATTCTGACTGGAAAAAGTCAAAATCAGTTAAGCTCAAGCTCCAGGTTCCTCACAGAAGGAGCCGGAAAAAAGAACTGACCTAACTGTCACCTGTGGTGCATGATGGGAGCAGGGTTCTCCTGGAGGCCTTAAAGGCAAAGTGCTCAGATTCTCTGAGGCCTTAAAGGCGAGGTGCCAGTTTCCTTTTCTGTACAGGGATGTTATTTATTTATGCAGCCTTCTTTGGGCTAATTGCCTGGTATTAACGGTTTTCTTTGATGAAAATAAAAGGTTTTTTTGCGGAATGCTCTTACTGTACATGTCCTTCTCTTTAATTATATGTTTATATGTTATTTTCATACTAGAGAAATACATGTAATTCTGGCTTCTTAGCCTATTGGATATGTTTGGGGCTGCATATTTTTTATGTTATACATGTATATGTGTGTGTTTATTTCGTACTATGTACTCTTTTTCTACTACATACACATATATATGTATTTTTATATATGCTCCGGGTTCCCGCACGTGGGCGGAGATAATTCAGTGCTTATGACTATTGATGAGTATCCCCTGGAAGAGAACCGTAGTTACAGGTAAGTAACTTATTTTCTTATCCAGTATTGGGGTATCTTTCATAGATTCACATGCCTGAATCAGAATAGCAAGCAGCACCCTACACAGTACTGCCGTTAGAGGAAGGTGGGAGACATGTAACTTAACTCCCAAAGCTATAGACTTATAACAGTAAAATTTTCAATAATTACATACTATACTGTTTAAGATGCATGCACTGAAACGTTCTAGCAGAATAAAATAGTAAAACAACTAAGGCTGTGCTAAACCTTCAAAGTTATACAACGATTCACATTTATAAAAATAATAATCAAATACAGTTACATATCTATTGGTCTATATATATTAGATATGCATATACCTCGAGTAAGATAAAAGAAGAGTTCCTCTTATCTCAAAGACAGAGGCTGACCTTAATTGAAGAGATGACGAAGCACAGCTGGGCCAACAGCTGCATCCTCACACTGTGTAGATTGTAGACCGTAATGTCTCGTAAAAGTGTGGACATTCTTCCATGTCGCAGCACGGCATATCTTGTCCTATGTCACTCCAGAAAACAAAGCTGCTGATGTAGAAACTGTTCTGGTGGAGTGTGCTTTAGTCCTTGTTGTCAGAGGCCGGTTAGCCTTTTCGTGACAGAACTGGATTGTGGAAGAGACCCACCTGGCGTCTGTGGCCTTAGTTATGTTATGAGTGTTTTATAGAGCGCTCGTACACCAGTTGGCTTCTTGGCGCTAAAAACAACTAGAGGATAGCCAGCCCAAAACAGATCATGCGTATGCTTGTGTGAATAACCAGGTTTTAAAAGATTTTCTAGAGGTAAGTAAGTTGGTACTTAGTCTAATATCCAGGGGGATGGAGTTCCACAGGTGTGGAGCCAAGATTGCAAATCTGCATCCCCCTTGGCGCTTCAGCTTGAAAGATGGCACTGTGAGAAGGTGGAGTTGAGCTGAGCGGAGGTTACGTGAGGGGATGTAACGGGAAATAAGGTTGTCGATAAATTTAGGGCTACAGCCGTTAAGAGATTTGAACACCAGACAGCCGGCTTTAAAGGCACAGCGCTGGGGAATGGGAAGCCAATGCAGCTTCCTAAGGATAGGGGAGGCCTGTTGCCATCTGGTCTGATTGAATATTAGTCGGGCCGCTTGGTTCTGTACCATCTGAAGTCGCCTAGCAAGGCCAAGTGGAAGTCCTAAATAAATGGAGTTAGCGTAGTCTAGGCGAGATATAACCAGAGCTAACACCACCTGTACCAGTGCGGCTTGGGACAGTAGCCTGCTTATTTTCCTGATTTTTCGTAGTTGAAGGAAGCAGGCGGAAACCACCGTGCCTACGTGGGACTTTAAAGACAGGTCGTTACCTATGGTGACCCCTAAACTTTTTACTGAGGTAGAGGGGGCAGGAGGGTAGCCCAAGTCGCTGGGCCAGTATTGTGGGCCCCACTGATTTTGGGCTCCGCCCATCAGTATTAGCTCAGTTTTGTTGGGGTTTAATTTTAAGTAGTTGTGGTCCATCCATTGCCGGATGAAAGTCATGGTGGATTGAAAATCAGATATTGACTGTGGGGAGTTGTCGATGGTGAACACGAGTTGGAGGTCATCTGCATAGTTAAAGATTGTCACTCTTCTTTCCTTCAGAGATTTGATCAGTGGGAGGAGATAGAGGTTAAATAGGTGCTGGGAGAGCGAGGAGCCGTGTGGGACCCCGCAGGTAGTTTTTAGTTTGGGGGCGGTGAACCGGCCAATGCGGACTGCCTGCGTGCGATTTTCTAGGAAAGAGTTGATCCAACTAAGGGCTGGGCCCTGGAAGCCAGCCTCGCAGAGACGATCCACCAATATGTTGTGGTCGACCGTGTCAAATGCGGCCGAAAGATCAAGCAGCACCAGGGCTTGGGGAAGACCTCTGTCTGTGCTTCCATGTAGGGAGTCAAGTATTGCCAAGATCACTGTTTCCGTCGAGTGTGCCGGCCGAAAACCTGCTTGGCTGGGATCGAGAAATCCTGTCTGTTCCAAGAAGTTGGACATGCATTTTGCCACGTGAGCTTCTATTAACTTGGCTAGGTAGGGAAGCAAAGAAATAGGGCGGTAGTTTGCTAGCGTTTGAGGGTCTGCGCTAGGTTTCTTGAGAAGGGGGACTACTATCGCCTCTTTGAACGCATTGGGGACACAGCCCTGGGACAGGGAATGGTTTAAAAGGGCAAGGGCTGGGTCAGGGAAGGCCATGAAGGCTGTTTTCAAGACATGAGGAGGGCAGGGGTCCAGGGGAGAGCCAGATCTAACCTTGGCTAGTAGGTTATTTAGGGTATCTGTGTTAATGGGTGGGAAAGCCTCCAAAAAATGGGGGTTCTTGGGTGTGGGCACCATGATGGATTGCGGGGTACTGAGAGGGATACTGGCCTTGATGGCAGTGATTTTATCGATAAAGAAATTATTCAGAGAGTCGCAGAGAGCCTGTGACGGCTCTGGTTTGCTTAGCACTCTCTCAGGATTGGATAGTTCGTCAACTATAGTGAATATTATTTAGCTTGGTTGTTGGTACTGAGGATGCGAGATGAGAAATACACTGCCTTTGCTGCGGAGATGGCAGTTTTATATTCTTTCAGGGCTTGGGCATATGTCGTTTTGCCTACTGGAGAGTAGTCCGACCTCCACCTTCTTTCTAATTGGTGGAGGGAGCGTTTTTGAGATTTTAGCTCGGGGGAAAACCATCTCTGAGCCTCTTGCCGGCGGGTGAATCGAATTCGTTTAAGTGGAGCATGTACGTTGCTGGCCACTAAGAGCCAAGATGAAAAAATTTCCTCGTGTTTATTAACATCGGGAGTAGGAGTGGGAGCTGCATTGATCAGCATTGTGAGGAAATCGCTGTTATCGATGGAGTTCCATTTTCTGGCTAACCCCCCTTTTAACGTAGGCCTTTTTCCTGTGGGTAAGTGCTTTAAAGAGAATTTTACCAGGTAGTGGTCCGACCATACGCAGGGTGTGATGGATAGAACTGATACCACCAAATTGGTGGTCCAGAGTTGGTCAAGAGTGTGACTTTTTAGTTACTGCTGTTTCTTGCTTTCCTTGTCCGCAAGCGACCAGTATCTGATCTGTTTTCCTTATGTCTTTTGTCTTGTGTAGGTAGAACTTTAAACATTTTTTAATATCCAATGAATGCAAAGTCTGTTCTGCTGGACTCGATGGGTTTGGAAAGAAAGATTGTAATATCACCGGTTCGTTGAGATGAAATTGTGTTGGGTCCTTTGGGATAAAAGTCGGATTCGTTCGTAAAGCTACATAGTTTTCAGTGAAATGTAGAAAAGGCTCCATGATTGTAAAGGCTTGTATTTCGCTCACTCTCCTTGCAGATGTAAGAGCCAGTAGGAGGGCTACCTTCCATGTGAGTAACTTGAGCTCTGCTTTGTGAATTGGTTCAAATGGTTGTCTCATCAACTGTGCCAAGACTAAATTAAGCTTCCATTCCGGAGGAGGCGCACGCACCGGGGGAAATGCGCAGAAGAGACCTCTCATGAACTGCTTTGTAAGACTAGATGCACAGAGAGAAGGAGCTTGAGGAGATTTCCTATTACAGGAAATTGCAGCCAGGTGAACCTTTACTGAAGAGAAAGTGAGACCTGATTTAGCCAGAGAGAGGAGATATGGCAAAACCTGCTCAGAAGGTGCTTGGAGCGGGTGAAGATTATTTTGTTCGCACCAGAAACAGAATCGCTTCCATTTTAAACGATATGTCTTGATAGTGCTGTCCGCTCGGGATTTGGCAATAACTTCCCTGCACTCCTGCGGGATATCCAGGTCCCTGATTCCAAGAATTCAGGAGTCATGCGTGCAAATGAAGAGAGTGTGGTTCTGGATGATTTACTTGTCACGTGTCCCTTGATAACAGAGATGGAGATGGCTGCAGGCGAATGGGCTTCGACTCCGACAGTAGAAGTAGTTCTGGGAACTAGTACTGTCTGGGTCATCGTGGCGCTATCAGGATCAGACGACAGCCTTCCGATTTAATCTTGGTTAATACCCTGGGAATTAACGGGATGGGAGGAAAAGCGTAAGCATATATCCCTGACCATCGCATTAAAAGGGCATTCCCCCTTGACCCTGGTAGAGGGAATCTGCTGGCATAATACTGGCATTTGGCGTTCTCCTCCGTTGCGAAGAGGTCCAACAATGGTTTTCCCCTCTTTCGAAATACCTTGTCTAGCTTGGATTGTTCGAGCTCCCACTCGTGACAACTGGTCTGAGTCCTGCTTAACGTGTCTGCCGGAGTATTGCACAGACCTCTGTCATCTTTGGCCTTTAAAGAGATCCCATGCTGTGTTGTCCAATCCCATAATTCCTGCACTTTGAGATAGCGTAATCGATCTTGTTCCTCCTGATTTGTTGACTTAGTACATGCTGGTCAGATTGTCTGTACGAACCAGAACGGAGGAGCCTGATATTCTCGGCAAGAAAGCTTGAAGAGATAGGAATATGGCTTTGAGTTCTAAGCTGTTGATGTGCTGATTTTTCTGTGCCGAAGACCATTTGCCCTGAATTTGCAAGTCTTGCAGGTGACCTCTCCAGCCCTCCATGGAGGCGTCCGTTGTTAGTATGAAATCTGGGGTGATTTCAAGAAAAGTAAGGCCCTGTACAAGATTTGATGCATGAAACCACCATTGTAGTGCTTTTACTATCCGTGCTGGGATTCGCATTACGTCCTCAAAGGATCCCGAAGACTGCTGCCACTGTTTTTGCAGTTCTTCTTGAAAAGGCCTCATCTTCAGTCTGGCTAGTGGCACCAGATTTATTGCTGAAGTGCACATCCCCAGGAGCGACTTGTACATTCGCACAGAAACTGACCCTTTTCTTGAGATGGTCTTTGCAAGCATTTGCAGACGTATCTGTTTTACGTGAGATAGGAATGCTTTACATTGAATGGGGTCTATGGAAGCTCCCAGAAAAGTTATTACTTGAGTTGGATGCAACAACGATTTCTCCTTGTTTAGAGTGAGCCCCAACGTCTTGAACATGTGAAGGCAAGTTCTCGTTGCTCGACAGGCCTCCTGTGCTGTTGCTGCTTTGAGCAGCCAGTCGTCGAGATATGGGAATACTTGAAGACCCTGAGATCACAGGGCCGCAGCTACTGGCGCCAGGCATTTGGTAAAGATTTGTGGCGCTGATTTGAGGCCAAACGGAAGTACTTTGAATTGATAGTGGGTACCAGCCACCGTGAATCTTAAGAATTTCCGATGTTTCGGATGGATTGGGATATGAAAATATGCGTCTTCCATGTCGAGTGAAGTCATCAAATCTCCTTTGTTTAAGCGGCCCAGGATGTCGGAAAGCATTACCATTCTGAACGTCTGTTTCTTGAGAAACTTGTTGAGATTCCTTAGGTCCAGAATCGGTCTCCATTCTCCCGATTTCTTTTTTATTAGGAAAAAACAAGAATAAAAACCTTTTCCCTTTTGAGAGTTTGGCACCTCCTCTATCGCTTCTTTGACAAGCATGGCCAAGACTTCCTTTCGTAGTAAGTGAAGACGAGGGGGAGGGGGACCCTTGGGTGGAGTAGTTGGCAGGTGCTGAAGGAATTCTAGAGTGTGACCGTTGGTGACAAGGTCCAACACCCAGTGATCTGATGTTATTTTGAGCCACTGGTGTACATAACTGGACATTTTCACACCCACAGGCTGGGAGGGGAGAGGGGCTGGTACCCTGACGTGATCATTGTTTGCTGTCTGAATCACAGCCTTGTTGAGGTGTTCGCTTGCGGCCTCCCTGGCGAGGGACACCAGCTGTAGATGGTTGGTGATAAGATGGAGGATTGTAAGATTTTCGATATTGAGACTGGTATGGCTGATATTGTTGAGCCCTCTGGTAACCTCCTTTGTAAGTGGCGAATCCTCGTCCTCTAGCACCTCTGAATGGTACCCTTCTGTATTGTAGAGCGCCCAACGACTTAGCGATGTCTGTATCATTTTTAATTGCCAATAGCGCCTCATCTATGTGCTTTCCGAAGAGTGACTCACCATCGAAAGCCATATCCAAAACCTTCGTCTGTACCTCAGGTCTAAAGGTGGTTGCTTTCAGCCAGCCTTGACGTTGGAGCACAGCAGCTCCCGCCAGTTGTCTAAAGCAAGTATTGGCCACGTCAAGGGCACCATCAATGGTTTCTGAAGCTGCACGCTCACCTTCCAGCAGTGTCTTACGCGCTTCTTGCCTTTTATCTTCAGGGATAAGATCTATTAGCCCTGCCATATCAGACCACATCTGGCGGTCATAGCGGCCGATAATGGCTAGAGCATTCGCTGCCCTGATTGTCACAGCTGCCATCGAAGAAAATAATTTTCCTAGAATGTCCATGCTACGCCTTTCCTTATCCGGAGGAGTAGTAATCTGGGTAGAAGGATTTTTAGATCGTCTTTGTGCAGCCTGAGAGATGTCTGAATCCGGCTTAGGATGCCAAATGAGGCAAGATGGAGAGTCATCCGGAGCCCTATACTTCTTCTCAACACGGGGCAGCACCGGTGGTATGGACGCTGGTGTTTTCATTATCCTGATGCCCTCATGCCATATATGGTCTATAATAGGTATGAAGCGTACCAATTTCCTTGTGTCTTCCTTGAAGTCGTATAGGAAACATTCAGTCTGATTTTACTGCAATAGGCAGATGAAACCTGCTGGCTACCCTCTGCATTAGGTTATGAAATCCCCCGATATCTTCCGGAGGAGAGTCTGATGGCAGGTGTGAAGGAGGGGATGGAGTTGGAATAACGTAGTCAGGAGCAGATACTGGATCCGGCAGCTCACCTTCCTCTATATCCTCTTCCGAGGAGGAAGTGTCCTGTGCTCCAGGGTCGGCGGTTCCCGGGTCCAGCATATTCACAGGTGTGTTAGGCGGTTGAGGACCTGGTGTAACTGTAGGATCCACTTGAGGTACCGGTCTGTCTGGTTGATTTTGCTGCAGTGGAAACCTCGGTCTATAAACCGCCAACATGGCCTGCAGATCTTCAATCAACGATGGTGGCAGATGGGCCATGTCCCTGGGGAGTGGTTCTGGTTGAAAGCTATATTGATAACTGTGACGCGGAGCCATATACCCTTGTTGGTAATATTGCGTCTCATCATGATAGTCTTCATCCTCCTCGTCGACATCCTCTTGACATTTCACATGAAGCTCAGATGGGCTGTGAGCCACCCCATAAAGGCCATCATCATCCTCTTCCACATGACCTTAGAACAGATGTGACAGAAGCAAAGGTGAAACTTTGCTGTACTCCTGCATGGATGGCCGTAGGAATGTCTTGGTTACTCTGGTGACTTGAGTAATACTCGTCGACGGTGCAGAAACTACAGGAAAAGGAAATTCCATCGACTGTATCTTCGTCGACGGTGTCTCTGTTGTCGACGGGCCACTCGTTGACGAGTCAGTCGTCGTCGGGATCTTCGCCGACGGCATTCCAGTCGACAAGGGGGCGTCAGCGTTCCTCGACGGCGATGGGGTTCTCGTCGTCAATGTGGAGACTCCGGTAGACAGTATAGGAGCCTGGATTGCCGTCGTTGTCACAGTTGCCGTCGACGAAGGCGTCGATGTCACACAGAATGTCATCGACGAGAGAGAAATTGTTGTTGAGGATGACTTTTTAAAGGTTTTCCTACTCACAGAATCTGAGGAGAAGGCTCTAGGATGATCTTCCTTCCTTCCTGACAGGTGTAAAGGGCCCAGATAACGCCGGCTCAGAGGGGTGCTTGGTAACCTTCTCCCTTTATTTGAACCCTATGAGTCCTGGGAAGGCTTATGAGGTTTTCTTCCTTCACCTGAGGAACTGTCCTTGGATCTAGCCGTTTTATGGGATGTGGAGGCTCTGTCCTCTTCTTCATCAGAAGAATGTGACTGTTGTTTAGTGGTTTTAAGCCAAAATAACAACCTTCCCTCTCTGTCCTGGAGGGTCTTATTTGAAAAGGTGCGGCAGATCTTACAATCTCTCACCTCATGCCTTGGATAGAGGCAATAAATACATTCCTTGTGCTTGTGTGGATCATCCACATGGACCCTTTTCTTACCACAAGTTTTACAAGGGCGGAAAAGGCCTGGTTTGTCTGACATGATGTCCAGATTTGCTGAAGAGAAAAACTGAGTAGCACTCAGGAACACTCCCTTCCACACGATGTGTGGTGAAAATCTGAGGAGAACTTGCCTCTGCTGGGAGTGTCCTAGAGGGTGCTAACAGCTGATTGGCTGGATGCCAACATTTAGTCCTTTTTAAAAAGGACATAGATAGGCTACTGTTTAGATGGCCTTGGGCCATTATAGCCTATGAAGTGTTTGAAGCACTGCTTGAATATTTTACAGTGGGACACCCATCTCAACAACGGGGAATGATTCAGGCATGTGAATCTATGAAAGATACCCCAATACTGGATAAACTGGGTTCTGGAAATTCAAGCACCCAGAGGAGTCACATATAAGACCGGGAAAGCTATTGCAGAAGCGTTGGCAGATTACTACGAATCACTATACACAGCTACCTCTGTTAGAACAGGGAATGACTGCACCAAACTTCCCAGGGGCATTCTCCTCCCCACTTTATCGATTGATGACAGGAATGATTTGGAACAAGACTTAGCAGTTGAAGAAATAGAAGGGGCCATCCGGGACCTACAATCTGGTAAGGACACGAGACCTAACGGCCTCCCGTCACAGTTATATAAGAGTGTGGCTGACAAGGCGGCACAACACATGCTTAACATGTTTCAGGCAGCTCAGAAAGAGGGCTGCCTACCTGAGGACCAAAAACTTACCACCATAGTAGTCATTCACAAGAAGGGTAAGCCCCCTGAGAACTGCAGTTCATACCGGCACATCTCGCTTCTGAACTTAGAGGCCAAAGTACTGGCGAAGGCCCCTGCGAATAGGCTCTGTACAGTGTTATCATTCGTGGTCCACCCCGACCAATCCGGTTTTATACCTCATAGAAGTACCGGATTGAATCTTAGACATCTATACAGGGTGATGCAAATGACAAGACATAGGCGAGAGGAAGGATCTGTGCTGCTATTCTTAGATGCACAAATAGCATTTGATAGCATTGAATGGCCTCATTTGTTTTCTGTCCTGGAGAGGCTGAGCTTTGGCACATGCTTCTGCACATGGATTAATCTCCTCTTTAACAGCCCCATGGCGAGGGTGCTGGTAAATGGTACAGCCTCCCGCTCATTTACCCTACATAAGTGCACAAAACAAGGGTGCCCACTGTCCCCCATGCTATTTGCGCTTGCACCTTTGGCTGCCTGGATCCGCCAGGACCTGCTAGTGTCGGGCATGGCTGGTGAAGGAGACTGGGAGGAACACATCTTTATATGCCGATTACCTATTGCTGTATGCTACACAGCCGCCCACCCCTCACATTAGACAGGTTACTTCACATATTTCAATTGTTTGGCAGTTACTCTGGGTATCAGATCAACTGGGATAAATCTCTCCTTTTTCTTCTCTCTGGGGAAATCCCACCCCTGATGGCTGGTCAACTACCTCCGACGATAAAAGACAAGTTTAAATCCCTCGGCATACAAATATCGCGAAATGTTGAAGAATGTTTGGCTGACAACTTACTCCCACAGCTAGAAAAATTACGAAGGGGTGTAACACACTGTAGAAAGCTGTTGGTGTCTTTGATGGGTAGGGCAGTACTATTCAAGATGATGCACCTAATGAGCAGTGGTATTTAGTTGGGTAAATGAAGGTGCCACTCGGGAGAGATAACACAAATATTTGATATTTACTTGCTGTATTGATCACGGTGCTGCAAGGTGAAGAGAACCACTGACGACCTCAAAATACAAAATGGCCTTGGCCAATTGACAGATATACAAAGGAATTCCTCAGCACACGTCTGTTATGTCACAATATACATAAACATGCTAGATGTGAGCATAAGTAAAATACAAGTAGGTAAGTTCTTATTTCTTTTTTCCTTTTTATTTTCCGATGTTCAGACAGCCGACACGTGTTTCGTCGCTTACATGGGAATTAATCCCGCGACTTTATCAAGGCTGCATAAAAACAGAATGAATACTCAATGTATCACCTTCTTTAAATTGGGTGTACAGAACTAGTCAGAGATTACATTCAGCGGCCGGTGCCATGCTTCATCACAATATATTATCTCATTGGTTGTGTGCCCACATGCACAAAATATAAAACACCAGAAACATTGAAAATTTTCTTCAAATGTGACCCAATAATCCGTAGATCAAAAGATCCAGAATCCCAAAAGAAAAAGATGGAGTAAGAAGAATTCCGTGGTATAGTCTCAGTAGTAAGTGCAATATAAACCATATATAGTGCCATTCGGTAGTGTCAAAATATAATTTACTCAGACCGTGTATGACGACTCCAAGAATGAACATTCCTGGGGTGAGATCGGAGTGGAGCCCAAAAGGTGAGGTAAAAGATTTTTTGTTTTAACTTAATTTAACAAAAAACCAAATTATGTTGGGTAAATACCTATTGTCTTCCTGTGTATAACCCTGTAAAGAAACCAGAAAGCGCCCTGAGTATAAATAGGACCATCAGGCAAAAGTCACATACGGCTAAAGTTGCAAACTCAAAGTAACAATTGGCCCACCTACTTTATTAGTGGTGTTAATTCCAACCCACACTGGGATTCAATATCTCGCGACGTCTCACTTCTCAATGTTAAATCCAAGGGATCCCTGTATGTCCCAGAAGTCCAGAATCTACAAAGATATAGCCAGTCATGTTTCACTCAATAAGATTTATGGTTCAAAATGAATACCTCATCCAATCTCATTGTAGACTAACCATGTGATATTTACCTTCCCTGAGCAATGTCAAGCTCTATTTATTCAAACCCCAATAGTCAAAATCTAGGTGCAGAATGACCAATCTAACACTGCACCATTTGTCATAACACTGAATACAGCTTGACATCACAACAAAGCTATTCAGTTTATATCCGCTTTATCTATCTCCTCATATTAATGCTAGAGTACCATTTGATCCATCTAGTAAATCGTAAAGATAAGCTTCCTCCATTCCTGTGCTATATCTAGAGTGTCAACAAGCTAAAATGAATCCGTCATGCTAGTTGCTCCATTAGCACTATCATGCTAACGATGAATCTGACAACAAGAACTCACAATATTCTATTCTTCCTTAAAGTCAAAAGCCCCTGGTCAGTTGATCCCCTTACCTTATTTCTTAGTAGTTTGATCCCACACACGGACGTCGCTCCTCGTGTTGCCGAGTACGGTGCACGAATGAGGCTCCTGGTTCCCGCCATTATATACCGGCTTCACTCAAGTTTAATAGAAACCGAGGAAGGACAGCTATCCAGTTTCTCAGCAATCAGAGAAGAAGGACTCAAGTATAACCTAGTTGCATAACAGTGGCCATCTTGTAACGACACTGAATCCCTAAGATCTGTATGTTCTTATTCATTAAGGTGCAAAGCGGTCTTCTGGCAGCAACAATACCTATTGCCTATAAAATAATCCGAAATAAGATTGCGGGGCTACCGTTATTGTGCGGGAAACGCGGTGATATAGTCCTATATGCAGACATTGCATCCTGCATTACAGACACAAGGGCTGATATTGTGTAGCGTAAGGGGTATAAAGATACGGTGTGTAGAGGCTGTATATTATGTCATTTTCATGTGAAAGGTGCCTCATGGTCTATGATACATGCATTTTCCATGCTTCATGAACATCTATATAGTGACATGTCTATATATAAAGGGCAGTGTGAAAGTGCCAAGCAGGTGTTCCATTCTAATCCTATTTTACTAGGTGCATATTCTTTATCTCCATCTCTTCAGGGTCCTGATTGCCATAACATGGTTAATGAAATTTAAAAAATGTGATTTCTCTCTACAAATGTTAAAACATCAGTGCTCATGGGGAAAATAACGTCATAAATGTAATTAGCAATGAGATATAAACCAAAACAAATAAACAATAAATAATAATGTAATTAGCATTGAGATATAAACCAAAACAAATAAACAATAAATAATAAGAGAAGAACATTACACACTCCGTATATTTGACTCACATACAGATGTATCTGTAATTAGCCATGTTGTAACAGTGAGTCATTGAGTCATTTATGTCTTGATGAGGAGACCTACGGAGAGTAATAGTGTGTGGGGAGCAGAACTAATACCTGTAGTGTGGCGACTCCATGTATTCATCTTCCCAAAAGTAGTGTAATTCGGGGTCAATGTTAAGCCCTATCTCTGTACTTCGTAGTCTAAGGATCCAAAGTGCCTCTCGTCTACGCAAGGCCAATTCTCTGTTTCCTCTTTGGTGTCGCTGAACCTGTTCTATACCATAGAATTCAAACTGCTTATGAGCTGTCTGAGCTTGACACTGTGTCACATGAGCGGCAATGGGATATCTCACATCTCCCTGCTTGACCGCCCTTATGTGCTCGCTTATCCTCTCACGTAATGTCCTGATGGTACTGCCTACATACCTTTTCATGCATCTGCATTCAATAATATAGACAACAAATTTCGTCATACAGTTAACTGTATGACGAAATTTGTTGTCTATATTATTGAATGCAGATGCATGAAAAGGTATGTAGGCAGTACCAAGCAGGGAGATGTGAGATATCCCATTGCCGCTCATGTGACACAGTGTCAAGCTCAGACAGCTCATAAGCAGTTTGAATTCTATGGTATAGAACAGGTTCAGCGATAGGGCTTAACATTGACCCCGAATTACACTACTTTTTGGGAAGATGAATACATGAATAAATGACTCAATGACTCACTGTTACAACATGGCTAATTACAGATACATCTGTATGTGAGTCAAATATACGGAGTGTGTAATGTTCTTCTCTTATTATTTATTGTTTATTTGTTTTGGTTTATATCTCAATGCTAATTACATTATTATTTATTGTTTATTTGTTTTGGTTTATATCTCATTGCTAATTACATTTATGACGTTATTTTCCCCATGAGCACTGATGTTTTAACATTTGTAGAGAGAAATCAAATTTTTTTAAATTTCATTAACCATGTTATGGCAATCAGGACCCTGAAGAGATGGAGATAAAGAATATGCACCTAGTAAAATAGGATTAGAATGGAACACCTGCTTGGCACTTTCACACTGCCCTTTATATATAGACATGTCACTATATAGATGTTCATGAAGCATGGAAAATGCATGTATCATAGACCATGAGGCACCTTTCACATGAAAATGACATAATATACAGCCTCTACACACCGTATCTTTATACCCCTTACGCTACACAATATCAGCCCTTGTGTCTGTAATGCAGGATGCAATGTCTGCATATAGGACTATATCACCGCGTTTCCCGCACAATAACGGTAGCCCCGCAATCTTATTTCGGATTATTTTATAGGCAATAGGTATTGTTGCTGCCAGAAGACCGCTTTGCACCTTAATGAATAAGAACATACAGATCTTAGGGATTCAGTGTCGTTACAAGATGGCCACCGTTATGCAACTAGGTTATACTTGAGTCCTTCTTCTCTGATTGCTGAGAAACTGGATAGCTGTCCTTCCTCGGTTTCTATTAAACTTGAGTGAAGCCGGTATATAATGGCGGGAACCAGGAGCCTCATTCGTGCACCGTACTCGGCAACACGAGGAGCGACGTCCGTGTGTGGGATCAAACTACTAAGAAATAAGGTAAGGGATCAACTGACCAGGGGCTTTTGACTTTAAGGAAGAATAGAATATTGTGAGTTCTTGTTGTCAGATTCATCGTTAGCATGATAGTGCTAATGGAGCAACTAGCATGACGGATTCATTTTAGCTTGTTGACACTCTAGATATAGCACAGGAATGGAGGAAGCTTATCTTTACGATTTACTAGATGGATCAAATGGTACTCTAGCATTAATATGAGGAGATAGATAAAGCGGATATAAACTGAATAGCTTTGTTGTGATGTCAAGCTGTATTCAGTGTTATGACAAATGGTGCAGTGTTAGATTGGTCATTCTGCACCTAGATTTTGACTATTGGGGTTTGAATAAATAGAGCTTGACATTGCTCAGGGAAGGTAAATATCACATGGTTAGTCTACAATGAGATTGGATGAGGTATTCATTTTGAACCATAAATCTTATGGAGTGAAACATGACTGGCTATATCTTTGTAGATTCTGGACTTCTGGGACATACAGGGATCCCTTGGATTTAACATTGAGAAGTGAGACGTCGCGAGATATTGAATCCCAGTGTGGGTTGGAATTAACACCACTAATAAAGTAGGTGGGCCAATTGTTACTTTGAGTTTGCAACTTTAGCCGTATGTGACTTTTGCCTGATGGTCCTATTTATACTCAGGGCGCTTTCTGGTTTCTTTACAGGGTTATACACAGGAAGACAATAGGTATTTACCCAACATAATTTGGTTTTTTGTTAAATTAAGTTAAAACAAAAATCTTTTACCTCACCTTTTGGGCTCCACTCCGATCTCACCCCAGGAATGTTCATTCTTGGAGTCGTCATACACGGTCTGAGTAAATTATATTTTGACACTACCGAATGGCACTATATATGGTTTATATTGCACTTACTACTGAGACTATACCACGGAATTCTTCTTACTCCATCTTTTTCTTTTGGGATTCTGGATCTTTTGATCTACGGATTATTGGGTCACATTTGAAGAAAATTTTCAATGTTTCTGGTGTTTTATATTTTGTGCATGTGGGCACACAACCAATGAGATAATATATTGTGATGAAGCATGGCACCAGCCGCTGAATGTAATCTCTGACTAGTTCTGTACACCCAATTTAAAGAAGGTGATACATTGAGTATTCATTCTGTTTTTATGCAGCCTTGATAAAGTCGCGGGATTAATTCCCATGTAAGCGACGTAAACACGTGTCGGCTGTCTGAACATCGGAAAATAAAAAGGAAAAAGAAATAAGAACTTACCTACTTGTATTTTACTTATGCTCACATCTAGCATGTTTATGTATATTGTGACATAACAGACGTGTGCTGAGGAATTCCTTTCTATTCAAGATGATGGCCCTGCCACGCTTGCTCTATGTCTTACAAAATACCACTTGAGTTCTTCCAAAAAGTGGACAGTGAGCTGCAAAAACTCCTATGGGATGGAGGCAGTACGAGGATAGGGCTACGCAAACTCCAGCAAGGAATGTTCTAAGGGGGTCTGGCCGTTCCAGACATTAGGAAATACTATTGGGCTGCCCAGCTGATTATAATTAATGACTGGGTGTTCGCAGATGGGAATGAACCAGACTATAGAGTGGAACATCTCTTGATGGAAAAAGAGGATACCCTGAGGTACTTTACCGTAGGAAGCGGGAACAGCAATTGCCACTACAAACACAAGCAGTAGTCCGTGAATGGCGGGAGGCCACTAAACTCCTTGGGTGAGAGGACAAACTTACGGTGAAGACCCGCTGTGGGATAGCGACCTGTTGAAGGAAGCGGGGAACCTACTGGGATTACATAAATGGGGACTCCTGGGTATTGAACACCTTGGGGATGTCTGGAGGGGCCAAGCAATAATTCCTTTCGATGACCTGAAGGCAGAATATCAGATGACTGATACAGAAAAGTTTAGATATTTACAGCTGCGATACACGTTGCACAGACATGTGCTCAAAGGGGAACAACTGCCAGAATACACTCCCCTGGAGGATGGACTATTACTAGACCCGATGATAGATAAAGCCACTTCCTTAACTTACAGGAAGATCATGAACAATTCACCAGGCCCCCTGGGAGCTTGGAGATAGGCATGGGAAACTGACAGAGGGATGCTGGAGGATGACGATTGGGTAGAGGCGATTCGGAGCCCTACAGAGGTAGCTATCCGTGCACGTTTCCGCCTTATAAAATTATGTATCCTTCACAGATCCTATTCCTTTAGAGTACCCATGTATATGCTGGGACGCTGCAATTCAGACCAATGTGCCAGGGGCTTTGGAGCAGTGGGGTCGTTCTTTCAGATTCTCTGGGACTGTCCCAAAATTCAACAGTACTGGCGGGAGATGACAGGTTATAGCCAAGGTGATAGTCTGAACATTCCACTGGAGACAAGGTGGCATATACTATGCATGACAGGGCCAAAGCGTCACAAAATATGGCTGATGTTGGCAGCCTTAGTGGCAAAGAGAAATATAGCCTGGGCCTGAAGTTCGAACTGTCCCTGGAGTGTGACAGATTGCAAAACTGATCTTGACTGGTGTTGTGTAGCAGAAAAGGTGGTGCATCAAAGTTGAGGATGTCCACAAAAATAGGAAAAAGTTTGGGGCTTGTGGGAGAGGCATACAGAGGTTACTGAATATGTATTATGGAAGGAGCTTAAGTGACATTCATGTGGAGCCTCTCTTTGGATTTGTGTATTATGTAAAAAGCTAAACGTGTTGTGGAAGGAGGCATCGATTGCTTACCCGAAACCTATGAACACAGAACTTGTGGTATATTGTAATTGTAATTTTTTGTACTTACGATCACCAATTTCCAATGTAAACCAGTTTCTGTAAGCTGAGCAGATGTTCAATAAAACGAAGTAAAAAGCATTTTTGAACTATGTTCACTCTGAATCAAGAAAAGATGATTTGAAACATCTGGCTAGGAAGAGTTCAATAATGTTACTTATTAATTCGTGGCACAGAGATTTAACCTATCCTTATACCTTTGTCTTTACCTAATTCGTACCCAAGACAAATCATTTTGAAAAATCAGGATAGATCTTTACCCTTCTTATACAACTGATGAAAAATATCATTATGGCTTGGGAAAGAAATGTTAAATTCTTCTTATGCCACTTGATTGTCATTGGTATTATGGCATACAAGACGTTGATTTTCAAAACCAGTTTTAATCAAATATGGTATTAAGATTCATATGCAAGCCTAGCAACTTTTATCTGACATGAGCTTTTTATTTTTAGACATGAAATGCAGTAGTAACATTTATGAACACTGTACATGATAGGCTTTTTTAATGCTATTTACTTTGTATTATAAAATGTAATTTTATATTAATCTTTGAGTGAATCATAGACGTAATATGTCTTATGGACTAAGGTACAAATACACTTGATTTTGAAGTGATTTGGAACTGAACTTGGACACAGGAGACCTAGATTTGTCTTTTGCTGGAGGCAGCTTAATGTATTCTATCGCAAGTGAACTGATTTGCCTGCTGCCATAAGTTGGCTGGATGCAGCCTGGGATGTGTAACTTCCTGGTTTAGAGGCAGAAAGGAAAAATTGCAAATAACTGACAAACTTTTGGACTAAGTACTCATAAATCAAGTTATGTCACTCGTTTTATTCCGAAGTCAGAGCCCATGTCCAAGTAACGTCTATAAGTTATAATATAGAATTAGACTTCAGAAGATTCTGCAGAGGCTGAAGGCATCCTTCTCAGCTTTATCCGAAAGTGACAGAGCTCAATGTGTTTACACACCATTTGGATTAAAGAATTCAAAATGAAATTCACATTCCCAACGAAGAGTCTGTACATATCACAGACCAAGGGCATAGAAACAGTGGCACACTGGGCAATGGAAGTTAGAGGTACAGGCGAACAGACTAGGCTGTAGAGTGCGCTACACTGAGAAAATACTCTTTTGGGCTACACTTACACAATGGTTACATTTCCAGGTCAAGTATGAAAGAAAGAGCATATAAACTCAGTTCCCTTGTATCTCAATGTCTGGCAAAGGCAGCTAAGGGTCCCTCTCACATCCTAGTTTTCACCCATTACTGATGCTCCCTCATGTTTGTTATTTTTTCCCTGATTTCCATCCCTGGGTGGACCTTCACTTTCTTAGAAGAAGGTCCGTTCCGGTTTTCTCTCTCTCCAGAAACTCTTAATAGAGGCATGTACTTGACTAAATATCGGTACTTATTTGGTCCTTTGGGCAGGTACCCTGGTATGCTTGGGGACTAGTCCTTATTGAAAAGCAAGCTGACATATTGTGTCTTAAATGTATCTGCTCATCATATAAATTATGTTTAACAGTTCTGCTATATATCATTTCTCTAAATTGGCTCTGGAGGGCATAGACTTCTACGCTTTACTTGACATAAGTCATAAGATTTTTGACGGAAGGCAGTAGTTAACACACCAGGAGTTGCGTTTCTCTCTCTCTGTCTGTCGAACCCCCTTTTACTTTCTCCCTTTAAGAGGTCAGTCCACGCACATGCAGATAGAGACTGAAGGTGAGGGTGACCTAAAAGGGAGAGGGGCGGATTGGCACTGGAATTTCTCTGATACCCTAAGTTTGACATTGTGTGACCCCAGCTTTATTTGAATTGTTGGATGCTGGGCTATTTGAATCCATGTATGCCTGCTGTACTTTAGTTCTCATCGAAACACATATTTTGATGAGAAATACCACCGCTATCATCAGATCTACCATGCACAGTTTGCTGCAAGGACTGTCTCACGCTGATTCACATCTGTTCCACTGCCAGTCCTCTTCCCTTAAGGGCTCTCTCCAAAGGGCGAAGCCATTCTTATGATATTTTTCATTAGCAATCAGTTCGTGACTTGGCCAATAGGGTTTTTAACATTACATAGTTTTTCTTGTGAAGTTATTCTCTGGAAAGAAATAAAGATTGCACACTTTGGGTAGCATGTTGGAGAAATACATTTAAGAGATGTCAGAATTTTGTACATGACTGTGTACACAAATATATTCATTGACTTTCTGGTTGTATGTCTCATTCCGTAAGTTTGTGGCATACTTACAGCCATCTGCGGGTACATGATGTACTATAATCTTCTAGCATGAAAGAGTCCTGCTGTCGCCTTCCAGAAGTGCGTAATATTTTTTATGGATTAAGACGACGCACCACCTCCTTTTTACTCCGCGCTCCATTTGCCTGTCAGCATCCACACGGCAGTCAGTGGTATCTACACGTTAATATTCATATGGGCTACAACTGCTAGTCTGTAATGCAATAAGATATTGCCCTTCCACTTGCAAGAAGGAATTGTATTTTACAATCTACTATCCTAAAGCTTTAATGGTTAGCTGACTCCGGCTAGGACAGGTCCTCGGTGCACCTACCCAAAAGCCTTTCGTGCCCAGTTAACTTTGAAGGCAGAGCATATTTTTTTGACTACTGAACAAGACCATTATAAATTTCATAGAGTGACCTCCTGTTATTCAAATAAGTGATTATACTAGTATGGTCCTGCAATATCAAAATCATTTCTACAGTTTATCTGCAAGATATATTGTGGGCAGATGGTCAATCTCATTGTTGGTCCAGGCCAAATTAAAAAAGAACAGCTTCAAGATACAGTCCATCAATACAGGTTTAAACAGTGTTTCCTCACTATATCAACTTCTTATATGATGCTAAACAGATTAAAAGATCCATGCCTCTCCCATCTCACTCCGTAAAGAGAGATTAAACAAAACTGCCTTCCCAAAGCAATGCAGATCCAGTGCTACATTTAAATCAGATGGATGTGTGGATGTTTGGAGGTTCCGCGTGACACTGCGTTAGCTGTTTCAGAAGCTGGGATGGTTGTGAGTGGTGAGTCTGGAGTACTAAGCAGGCTTTGTCGATTCAGGTTGACTGAAAAGCATGTGGATAGCGTAGAACAGCAAAAGAGTCGTAATGATAAGCGTCATGAATGCAGTGGCTAAGATATATGGACGACGAACTTTCACCATTCTCTTATGAAATAACTTCGGGTTATTTTTCACAAGCTCTATTAGACTGTGAGAAATGTGGTATATTGTGTGTGTAGTTTGGTAACCTTTGTGCTTAAAAGGGAGAAGTGGATAATTTTTGGAAAGGATGGGACATACCAGTGTGGAATGTGGTGTGATATATGAATGTGGTGTATGTGTGCATAGACCACAAGGGTTTTAATGTTCGAATGTGGTGAGATTTGGTAGAGGGAGCATATGGCGGTGCAATGAGCTCGGCTTGCTTGTTACTGGTGGCTATATTGTAATTTCAAAGATTCAATGCACATCTTCTGGTCTTCGCCAACTTGAGGGCGTTTTTGACACTTATTCTGATTAGTAGAGGACCTCGAATAAGAGTACCTCACTCGTTAAAAGAGTTTATCACTGCACAATAAACAACTCCAACCAATACAGCTCACTTATTTCAAACAAAAAAAGGCTGCATGCAACCCTCATTTAACAATAGTAATTTAGATAGCGTACAAGACTTACCTTGCATCGTTCTTTTCCTCTTTTTGGTGGGAGGATAACTTTTCGTTGACATCCTGCCTTTTTTAGCTGTGGCAGTGTCTTCTTTCCATTCTTTACATATAATCCCTAAAACATAAATCAACAGGTTTGCATAATTTCTTTGACTATATCAACAGGGACTAATTTCTGTGGTAAAGCTTTCTATTCCTAATTACAGAAATGTTTATCTACAATATAATTTTTAGTCTATGAAAACTGTTTCTAAAATGAAAACGGGAAGTTTTCTTTACAGAAGTGATATGTAGGTCTGGTCTGATCAGCTTAAAAAGCTAGAGCACAGAGCTAGGTCTTAGACAACAGAGCTCAGGGATTTAAGCTTGGGGTGCATGAAAAAGTAGAACATATACTCTCATGCTCAGCTGTAAATGTACGTTTGGAAAAATAACAAACATTTCCAGTGGCATAGCGCAGTCGCAGCTTTCCAGGCAGATGTCGGGGAATGTCACATGACATTTGAAGGCTTTTCACAGAGTACCACTCTAGAACCAGGAAATTGTGCAAAACATTATTTTCTATTCTTTTCTCCATAAGGAGAAATGAGGATTGTGGAGGTAGTGAAAAATTCTTTTAAGAGTTTCTGCAGGTATTTAGTGATGAGTTGGGGCTACAAGGACTTTGAGCATCGTATACTGCAAAAGACAGATGCCAAAACTTGTGTGCAGAAGGAACAGAAGGTTCTTAATATTATGCTCGAACCTTTGAGGGGGTAAGCTGGACAGATTGTTGGGCTTGAAGGTCCCAACTGTGGTTGGCGCCCACAGTGTTGGCACCCAAGGATGGTGGGAAGTCCATCAGGCTGTGTCTGGACTTGAGAGGTCTCAATAAGTGAATCTGAGTGGATCACCAACCACTCCAGAAAATTGCTAAATCCATTACCCTGTTGAAGGGAGCAAAGATTTTTAGTGTACTAGATCTCTCCTCTGCATATCACCAGGTACAACTGCACCAGGATTCAAAGCATTTGACCTCTTATTTTAATCCACGGGGTGCTTATCGATTTGTGAGGATGCCGTTCGGGCTAGCCTCGGCTGCAGCCTGTTTTAAGAGAATAATGAAGAAGATTCTTGATGAAGTAACTAAGATCTTATTTTTTCAGGATGACATTCTTATATATAGTAAAGATGTGGGCAAGCATGATGATATTTTGAGGAAAGTATTGAGAAGACTGGCAGACAAGAGTCTTACAGTAAAAAAGTAGAAGTGCAAAATTGGAGTAATGTCAGTCACATACCTAGGCCATGTTATATCGAGTGAGGGCATCAACCCAAATTTGAGTTGGCAGACAGTATTGTGAATGCTCCCACTCTTTGAAATAAAAAGCAAGTGAGGTCTTTCCTTGGACTTGAAGAGTTCTGTTCAAAATGTATAAGAGGATTTGCCGGTGTAGTGGAACCCATCAGAGTGTGGCTTAAAAATGGGGCTCGGTTTGCATGGTTGAATGAGTGTGATGTAGCGTTCAGGGCAGTGAAGCATGGAATCAGTAAAATGCCTGCTCAAGGTCATTCTGACACTAAAAAAAACATTCTAACCACTGATGCCAGTCTTAAGGGGTTGGGTGCAGTATTCACTCAAGTGGATGGTGGTAGTTGTGTTTGCCTCTAGGGCAGTTAATAAAGTGGAAGAACACTATTCATGCATTGAAAGGTTAACCCCTAGACTCAAGTGTTGGAGTGGAGGCTTGGAGAAATTAAATTTTCAAGTATAGTACATTCCTGGTTTGGTGAACAAGATGGCTGACTGCTTGTCACGGTTGCCGGTAGTGTCATGTGTTTTGGTTAGGCCCAGGAAGAGAAACAGCCATCTTTCTCTATGTACACGTTTCTTAAGTTGCCTTCTCTTTCACACAATGACTTTTGACACACATTTGCATGCATGATAATGCAGGACTAGTTTCTCTGAAACTGCTTTGCTTACAGATTCCACTTAGCAAGAACATTATCATGACTCCTTGAACACTACGTACAAGGCCTTGACACACATTGTGCAAATGTCTTTATTTTCATTCACAAGGAAACACAGCTATCAATAGACCATAACAAATGTCAGCCTGCTTAAGGTCTTGGCTCGAAGAGCAAGGATGCTTACCATTATAAATAAACAAGCATTTCCGGGTTTAGGCAGAGGAGCACTTTGCTGATTGTGAGGTCACTACACGCGGAATCTTCAGCCCAGCTGTTCGCTGATCTCCCGGAGAAGATATCCAATTCGTAACGAAGATGGTGACTTACACTCTTTCCCTTCAGGTAATTGGGTTGGGTCATCCAGATTGGGAGTTCTTGGCAGAACACACACACACCTACACTGTAGGCATCTAGATTAGGGAACGCATAATAGGAGCACGTTATATATAAATATTACCTACTGGCAATTGCCAGTAGGTAGTTATAGTTGGGGCCAAAGTTTCCATAGGAAAAGAGTTTTTTAGTTTTTGCCAATAACTTTGGTGCCACTTGACGAATTTCCACGAAATTTTCACAAAACGTCCCCTTTTTGGTTTGAAAGTTTCAGGATGATCAGTCAAGCGGAAGTCGTGAAAAAAGGGGGTCCCAAAACGTGTTTTCCCTATGTTATATCTATGGGGATTTTTCATTTTTTTAACACGACTACAGCCCAAACTACTAAACGGAATGACACCAAATTTGGCAGAAAGCTAGATGTTGGTCCAGAAAGTGTGCTTTTTGCGATTTGGTGTAAATCCGTTCAGTAGTTTCAGAGAAATTAAAGTTTAAAAAATATAGATATCTGGGGCCGCGAGTCCTTGCAGTGGACTCCGGATCCTACTAAAATTTGATTGGCTGCCAACACTTCAACAAGGAAGTGTTGGCAGCCATCTTGGGACCCTGCTTGAAGCAGAGTCTCAAAAACAAAGAAAAGGGGGCAGGGTAGGAATACACTGTCCCCCAGATATGGTGGGTCCCAAAAGGATCCCGCCAGGGTTTAAAAGCTTTTTTTTTTTTTTTTAATGTTGCCGCGAATCACGGGTGGAACCGTGAATCTGCAGCAAAAGAAAAAAATATATATAGGCCCCCAGGTGGGTCAGGTCCCGGGGGAAAGTTTATATAGTAATGCCGGGGGTGCCCATGCGGCACCCGCGCTCACCGGGGACTGCCACCTCCCCGGGGGCTAATTGAGATAAATGCAGGGGGCCATGTGGCCCGCCATCTCCTTGGGGCTAAATTAAATAATGCAGGGAGGGCTCCGGGGTCCACCACCTTCCTGGGGCTTAATTACATTGAAGGGGGGCCGCCCGAACCCCCTCGTGGAGCCCTACATGACCCTGGGGACCACCACCCTCCAGAGCTGGATCCAGCAAAGTCCCGGGGTGCCCATCAAGCCATAGCAAACCTGCTCTGCTTTCAGCAAGCAAGAGCAGAAAATGCTCTTGTTTGCTGAAAGCGGAGCATGTCGGTTTCCCTGCCTGCTGTGAAGTGAGCAGGGAAAAAGACACATTGCTTGGAGATGCAGGGAGCTGCATGTTAGCAGCTCCCTGGGTCTCAAAGCAATGCTGGCTCCCGCATGAGGGGGAAGCCGGCAGGGATCACTACAGGCCGGGGCCAAGGCGATGGGGTCCCTGGGGCCAAAATCGGCCCAAGAAGAGGGGGGGGGGGAAGAGGGGCCCTCCCTTTTTTGATAAATACTTTTTAAAAAGGGGGCGGCCCTGGGGAACGGCGTCCCTGGGGCCCAAAATGGTCCAGGGAAGGGGGGGCCACGCGGTCCCCCTTCCTAAGAAATAGAAAAAATATAAATATAAGCCGGCAACTCGCCCGAGGCTCCACCCCTTTCTCCACCACTCTGCAAACACGCCTCCTGGCACGTTGCTGGTTGGGGGATGAAATCCCCTTGGCTGCTGAGGGTCCTTAGGGGTCAACAAGACCTCCTGTCACCTCCAGTAAGCCCCACACAGTGGGATTGCTGAGAGGTGGTCAGAGGCCACGCCCCCTTTTTCCAGCACTCTGCAAACACGCCTCTCGGCGCACTGCTGGTGGGGGGGATGAGGTCCCTTTTCTCCTGAGGGCCTCAGGATAAAAGTGGAATTCTTCCCCCAAGCTGCAGTGCACCTGGAAGCGCGTTTGCAGAGTGATGGAGAAAGGGTGCTTGGCCTCTGACCACCTCTCAGCAATCCAGCTGTGTGGGTCTTACTGGAGGTAACAGGAGGGGAAGTTGGCCCATAAGGACCCTCAATACCCAAGGAGACTTCATCCCCCTACTAGTAGTGGTTGGGGGATGAAGTCCATTTTACTCCTGATGGACTTTGAGGGCCAAGAAGACCTCCTAGTACCTCCTGTAAGTCAGAGGCCAGCCACCTTTCTCCACCACTCTATAAACGCAAGTCCTACTTAAAAAAAACCATAACAATTCACTGAAAAAAACAAAGGTTACAGCGATATTATAGTTAGGAATTAGCATTTAAAAAAACCTTACAAATTAGAAATTCACTGAAAAAACGAAGGGTTACAGGGAAGTTATAGTTAGGAAATAGAATGAAAAAACCCTTAGAAATTCACTGAAAAAACTAAAGGTTACAGGGACATTATAGTTAGGTGGACGTTTCACTTGGACAAAATCAGAGAAATTTAGCCACTATAGTTAGTGAGCTAACTATAACTCATGCCCCTGCAATGCACTGCTTATGACCTCACATATTACATAACTCATGAAATGGTCAGTGACATCACTGACATCTCAAATGACATCACTGATGACATCATCCACAGAATCTGTGATGCACCCACTCACAACCCCAAATAAACTTTTATATTCCCACCTTAACTTCCATACTACCATTCTCAAACCCATTCACACACCCATACCAGTACTTACACAGCCACTCACTGATTCATAGATCAACACACACATCCTCTCACTCACCCACTAATACAGCCCCTGACATATCCACCCATACAGCCTCTCACACACTGAGTCAGTCAGCCATAGAATTACTCACACACCTACTCACTCTCCCATACAGTCAACTACGCTGCCACATCGGGGCGTGGCCAAGATGGCAACTGTGGGGGATGCTCAGTGAAGAGCTCCGTCCCGGCCCAGGTGAAAAATCCAGAACATTAGTTGATGCGGCCGCTCTGGGACCCGACGGCTGCTGCCTGCGAGCTGCCTGACAGCCCCTGGATACAACAGTGGGCTTGGACAGCGGAAGAGCACTGAGAAACTGACAGCTAGCCTGAGTGTTGCGGGAGCGGATGCCCGGCCTTGGCTGAGGAGGAGGCCTGGGAGCGCCGGGGAAGACGTACCACCCTGAACACCGCAAACGGAGGTCAGGCGAGTGCCCTTATCGGCTGGTGAATTCCCCGACCCGGTTCACGATTGGACCGGTATGACAGGCCGGGATCCAAGTCGTGTGGCTAGTGTTTGGGGATTGCCTTCAGTGGCATTCTAGGCAGGGACGTACCGCGAGAGGGTAAAAGCCTACAACGGAACTCCCTAGGAGCGAGAGGCGCTTCGTTGAGCCGGGGGAGGCATCGCCGACCTGGGTTTCGGGAGGCACAGTGCTGTGATTGAGCAGAGGCCTCTAGACAGGACAGGAACACCAGAGGCCTAAGACCGGGAGTGATGTGGAAGCTGTGGGGCCCGGGGGAAGCTGGAATAGAGACTTGCTTGGGAGAGGCACCTGAACGCATAGACAACAAGGGGGAGTCTCTAATCGAAACGGAGCTCCCACCTGGCACTGTGTTGAGAGCGAAGAGCAATGCCATATAAGAATTTTATCAGGCGGCGAGGGCTGCCTGGAGACTGTGCATGGGCCCTCTAAATAGGAGTAAGCAGGAGCCCGCTAGAGTGGCCATTTGGGGGCCCTGGAACAGAAACAAGAGGTGAGTAGGAGTTGTGGGGATCAGAGTAAAGGAAAACTCGAAAGACCACTTGAAGGGAGAGAACCTGAGAGACACCCGCGGAGGGCTTGCAGAGAACCCTCCGACCTGAGTGAGTGTGTGCCGTCCACATTGGGGGAAGGAGTAGCCCAAAACTAGGGAGCGCAAGAAAACCCAGGGCTCCAGGATACCAGGAGCACTGGGCGAATAATTATAAGTGCCACGTGGGACACAGATTATTATCACTAACACGTGCGGGGAAAAGGAAAAACTGCAGCGGGAAGATCACAAAAGAACACTCCCATTAGATTAGTGACACTTCCAAATCGCAGGAAAAGTAACTTGAAAACTGTTGCCAGAACTGAGCCCAGCAAAGTAGTGACCAGGGTGGGCAAGCCTAAGCCTAAACAGATGAGTGGGCCACCGGACACAGGAGAATCCTCCCAGAGTAAGGTAATCATTGACGAAAAAGAGACAGACGGCCAGGGTCAGTCTATTCATACCCACCTGGATAAAATACTGGCTGCTATTGCGGACACGAAGGCCACCCTCCAGCAAGATATAGGGACTGTGTCAGTAGGGTTGGGGTTGTTACAAGCTGACCACCACAAGCTTGCGGATAGGATGAAGGAAGTGGAACTTACCTTAGAGGAGATGCAACCAGAACAGAAAATGACATCCCACAAACTGGATGATTTGGCTACTAAGGTGGCCACTTTAGAAGGACGGGCTGAAGACGCCGAAGGACTCAATCGCCGCAATAACATCAGGGTGGTGGGGATTCCAGAGGGCAAAGAAGGGACGGACATGGCGTCCTTTCTTGAAGACTGGTTCTAGAAGACGGTAACGCCATGGTGGCTCACTAAATTTTTCGCACTGGAAAGGGCGCATAGGGTCCCATTCCGGCCCCCGGGAGACCCCCAAGGCCAATAGTGGCAAGACTGTTACACTATAAAGACTGAGATGCAATAATTCAACATTCACACACACAAGGTCCGACTGTGATAGACAATAGCAAAGTGTCATTGTTTCTGGAATTTACGGCTAGGGTGCAGTCACAGCGTATATCATTCCTGGAAGTGAAAAAAGTGTTGCAAACGGAAGGGATACAATACTCGCTGCAATTGTCGACCCGGCTCAGACTACAGCTGGATGGAAAGGCCTACTTCTATGACTCCCCTACCAAAGTGTGGTCCAGGCTGGAAAGCTACAGGACGGACTCGCAGCCACCGAACTTGAGAAATTGCACGAAAGAAATGCCTAAACCGAAGAGGAGACGACTACGGAAATCTACCAGGCAGATCGCCTTGCAAAAACCTTCCTCATCTCAGACAAGAGAACTGCAAGCAGCTCTGAAAGCAGCGACGGACGTTCTATCAATGCACCCAGAGGATGGCAGGACTGCAGAATCCTCGGAGCATGGGACTAGTCAATCGGACTCTGGGAGATCGGAACGGAGTGAAGCAGTGCTACCAGTGGTGACCCCTGGCTCCGTGGACGAACTGATATGACTTGGATATGTGGAGCTAATTGTAACAGGTGATGGGTTGGGAGGAAGGACAGAAATGGGGGTAAGTGTCGTAAATGAGTAAATAGGAAGTGGAATTAGCACTGTATGGGCACGGCACAAAGGGTTGAAAGATAATGCATATGTAAAATGAATGTGGTGGGCGTGGAGCAGCGGAGGGTTGTGGTAGGGCACCCAGACGAGCAGAGGACTGCTGCGGTCCTAAATCGAATCCTGGGCGGGCATGGGAGTTAGTTGGATTTAGCTTGAGTCACACCCCCAACTAGATAGACGTTCCCACGTGTGGATAGACGGCTTCTACCCTTGTTGCTTTCTTTACAGGTTTGGGCGACCAACCATTGCGAAGCTGCCCTAGGGATGGGTAGTTGTTGGTTTACGGGGTTTGGTTTATGTCCAGTGGTCCTCGTGCATGCAGGAGGGGTGGGGAGGGGGAAGGGGTCAAGGAAAGAAGGAAACCTGAATTAAGCCGGAGTTGAATGTAAAACGCTCTAATCAGGAAATTAAACTCCTATCCTGGAATGTGAGACGGATGGGATCATCCATCAAGTGTCATAAGATACACAGCTATCTCACTGGGAGGGGGGCACATATAGTCATCTTACAGGAGACCCACCTAACAGCAGACGAGGGAATAAAATGATGGCGTAAATGGCGTGGTCAATTGTATGCCACCTCATATTCTGCTTTCTTTAGGGGCGCACTGATATGGGTCAGAGCTGGCATATCGTTTGAGCTGGTACGTACACAAATAGACAAAGAGGGCCGATACGCACTAGTGCATGGTAGGTTGCTGGGAAAGGAAATTATTTTGGGAACCATATATGCTCCAAACCATGACCAACTCAGTTTTTTGAAGAGGTTGGCTACATCCTTATCTTCCTTAAACACAACTGATTTGTTTCTAGGGGGAGACTTCAATTGTGTGGCGAATGTCGCACTCAAAAGATCGACCCCGCCTTTGCGAGGCACACCAGTTATTAAGCTGGTTTGGAGTTTTGGAGAATGGCTGAATCAGCGGGAATTAACTGATGTTTGGAGGGTGCAACACGGAAGGCAGAGTGATTACTCTTATTATTCCCAGCTGTATGACCTGCACACCACACTTGATCTGTTTGTCTGTTCCAGCCAATTAATTACGGCTGTAACACACACTGAATATCTGGGGCGCGCTTTTTCGGACCATAACCACCTGTTTCTTAGCTTCCGCCCTATCACGGAACCAACAGTTACCCCTACATGGTGGCTGAACCCTGCCCTCCTGACAGATGAATATTTTAGGCACTCACTGGATGGGACGATCACTGAATACTTCCAACACAATACTGGGTCGACAGACACTAGGGCTATAGAGTGGGAGGTATTTAAAGTGGTGGTACGGGGATACTGCTTAGGCCAGACAGTGGGTCTGCGAAAAGAACTGTTGGCAGACCTTACCAAGTTGGAATACACATTACATCACTGTGGCCTTTAACTGTCAGGGGACGTGAACACCCATAGGCAGATGGACACCACGAGAAAGGAGTATAACACTGCATTGGAGAGGCTGCGGACCCTGGACCTACGCGAAGACAATACTAGCGTACATGAGGAGGGAGGTAAAGCGGGTAGATTATTAGCTTGGTTAGTGCAGCCTAATCCCAGGGAAACGCCCATCACCCATATCACAACAGCAGAAGGGGTGAGCTTATACTCACCTACATTGATAAAGCATTTAGCTCATACTATGAGAAACTCTATGAGGCCTTGGTCGCACAAGCGGAGGAGACTATACGAGAATTTCTGATGCCATTGCCGCTGAGGATGTTAGACCCTCAATTACAGGCTGAGTTGGGGGGGTCCGGTGACGGCCCACTAAATAAGAGAGGCCATCCGGGAGATGGCTACTGGGAAAATGCCAGGACAGGATGGCATACCGGTAGAATTTTCTTCAGCGCCGACGCAAACTCTGACCCCCAAATTGGAAGCATTCTAAACGGAAGCACTGGAGGCGGGTCGTTGCCGGCCTAGACCAGAGATGCTTTGGTGATACCCCTGCCAAAATCAGAGCAAATAGGGGCATGGGTGACATTGTACCGGCCTCTATCTATGCTGAACGCGGACTTTAAAATTCTGAGCAGGGTTTTGGCACACAAATTTTACCTTATATGACACACCTGGTCCACTCTGACCAGAATGGGTTCATACCGACGAGGTCCACATCTGACAACATTCGTAGACTTTTCTATATTATGCACCACCCAGAGAGGAGTAAATATCCAGATGCTCTCATAATGTCGGTGGATTTGGAGAAAGCTTATGATTTGGTAAGATGGAAATGTTTGTGTGCTACGATGGCTAGAATGGGGCTGGGAGCGGAGTGGAAACGATGGGTCAAATTGCTGTACACACGTCCCACAGCTCAAGTGAAAGCAGGGGGATAATATCTTGCTCATACAACATATTCAGAGGCACTAGACAAGAGTGCCCGCTGTCCCCACTCTTGTTTGCCCTGGCCATCGAGCCACTGGCAGACTGTTAAGACTAAAAGGCCAAATGCATGGGATGCGACTGGGAAATAGAGAACACATTATTTCACTTTATGCAGATGATCTATTATAATATCTGGGGGACGGAAATCGTAGAGTAAGGCAGGCGCTGAGCCTCCTGGAGACATTCAGTCTTGGCTGGATTGTGACTAAACAAAACAAAAACCTGCATATTACGCTAAAAGGGGGGCTCAGCGCCCCAGAGGCCTATCTGCGGAACTGTCTTGGGCTCCCCATTCTTTTAAATATCTTGGAATAGAGGTATTTCATGAGATAGAGGATCTGCAGGAGGGAAACTTGAACCCTGTTATGCAGTCCCTTTTTGGTGCTCGCTTAGATTCCCCATGATGGCTCGAACTGAACTGGCAAAAATGGTCGTGCTCCCTAGATTATTATATTATTTTGTGAATCTTCCGGTGGCGATTACACCCGCATGGTTCACAGGACTTAAGAGCTTGCTACGGGAATTGATCTGGGATGGAGAAGAAACAGAGTTTCGCTGACTGTCTTACAGCGGACCCCAGAAGAAGGCGGGTGTGGGGCCCCAGAGTTTGAGTTATATTATCTGGCAGCCCAACTGCAGCGACTGGCTCGATGGCTAGAAAGTCGGAACCTGGAACTTTTAAACAGTTCGAGTTCGGCCATTGATCAGAAGCACCTGCTGGGGGGACTTCAGCACCCATCGGTGACCATCCAGAATCCAGAGGTACTATTACGAGTGGCACTGGATAGCTGGAAGAGATGCCGCCGACGCACGAAGTGAATCCCGCCGTATGCACTGATCTTGCCCATTGGGGGACTCCCAGGAGGGAAACCACCTACATTACTCTTGAGTGCACAAGTGATTAGTTGGACAGAGGCTGGAGCAACATCGGTGGGGGATTGCTATCAGAACTGAGTACTGATTCCACTAGAGGACTTCCTGGCTCAATATGACTTGCCTGGAGGCCAATTCCTCACTTACTATGCAGTAGTTAAAAAAATTCAAGGATCTCTGGGGATGTGCCCAACTGGAACCACAGACACATGAGTTGCTGCAAGTGTTGGTCATACTGGGGTAAGCCGATCAACATGGTGAGAACACCCCTTGAGCGGTTACGAGATCGACGGAATGTAGAGGTGGGAAGGGAGTTGCTAGATAAGGAATGGTCCCAGGTGTTAAGAGACCCGAAACGAATATCCAGAAATGCAAAGTTAAAAAGTATTCAATTCAACTATGTATCACAGGCTAAACATAATGCATGGGGGGGGAGCTTCAGGGCTGCCCCAGATGTGGACAACAAGATGTGGAGTTCATACACATGACATGGGTGTGTGATATTGCAAGAATACTGGGACACAGTGCTGGCACATATTAATTTAACACTAGCCCGAACACTGCCAGGCTCGGTGGAGGTATACCTCCTTGGATTGTTTTCCAGACCGAAAGCCAAGAAGGTGGGCTCCCGATTTGCAGATCTGGATTTGGTTTTAGCACACAGGCAGATAGCCATGAACTGGAGGGGTCCCCCAACAGCAACATAGGAAAAGGCTGTGGATAACTGGGCTAAGACAGAGGAAAGAGTCATACAGCAAAAGGAAATCAGGGGAATCCGCAGATGCCCCATAGTGGTGTCATGGACAGAAATATTGAGAGCCTGGGCCAGTAGAAAAGACGAGCATAGCGATGAGCAGGGAGACATGGCTAGGAGGAGTATAGAGACAGATAGTTAAACGTCTGCTAGATCGTAAGTAGGAAAATAGGAGCAGACATTGATAGTGAGGGGAATACACCAACTATGACCAGAGCCCCACATCACTCACGATAGTAAATAGAGTACAAGCAGTGCACAAAGGTGAAGTTGCACAGACAAAATACAGTATTTAGGAGGTACCACTGGATAAGATTAAGTTATGTGGTTTCCCAGATAAATGGGACGGTTTGTTTATTAATATAAAATAAGATATGGCTATTAAATGCACGGATACCTGCAACTCCCCAGAGTACATAATGCAGTGTTAGAACAGGAATACTTAGTCGAAAATGATATGCTACCAATGTAATATGTTGCATGAAGACGCCAGAGTCAGAAACACGATTGAACGTGGGGTTACAGAAGAGAGAGAGAGTGGCAATTAATGATGTAACTATCGTACTTGGTACCCTGTTATATTCTTGGTGATGCCTGTGTTGGCAATATTGAAATGTTAAAGATATATCTAAAAAAAAACTACACAGCCACTTAGTCACCCATACAGTTACACACACATTCACTCATAGAGACACTAACAGGTACTCATTCATCTATACAGTCACTGACACAAGCACACACTCACCCATACAGACACTCTCACATTCTCTCACTCGCCCAGTCACTCACATACCCCATCACTCACCTATACCGCCTTTCACATACCCAGTTACTCACCCATATACCACTGACACATGCACTCACTCACCGACAGCCATACACACACTCACTCACCCATACAGCCCCTCACACACGTACTCACTAACCCCACTGGCTCACCCAGTCACTAATCCATACAAGCAGTCACACCCCCTCCTCACCCACCCACAGAGACACTCAAACTCAGAGGTACTCAGACAACCAATCACTCACCCATACAGAATCTCACGTACCCACTCACACACCCATGCAGCCACAAATACCAACTGACAGGCACAGACATTCACACAACCAGTCACTCACCCATCCATTCACTGAGACACCTAATAACTCACTTATACAGTTAGTCACGCACCCACTGAATCATCCAATTAGGCACTCATACACCCACTAAATCACCAATATACCTTGGTGTATATATTTAACACTTAAACTTTTAAAAACACTGACAGTCACTGGATTATGTCATCATTGATGTCATTTGAGATTCTCATCAGTGATGTCACTGACCATGTCATGAGTGAATAATATTTGAGGTCATAAGCAGTGCATTGCAGGGGCGTGAGTTATAGTTAGCTCACTAACTATATCGGCTGAATTTCTCTGGTTTTGTATGCGCAGTTCCTACTGGAAATTTGGGGACTACACAACATGGCGCCGCCAACACTGGTGGAATTGGTTCTTATTTAATGGATCGCCTGAGTAGTTCTATTGTGTTTTCTCAGAGAACCCTAATTACCTCCTAATTGGAGACGTCCATGGTAATTGGTAATATCCTCCTCAGCTGAGTAGGTAACACCTGTATTGGCTGTAGGTTGTTCAAGCTTGGACCTTTCAAAGGAATTATTCCATTTGTGTTACCCTCTCTGTAATTCATTTGAACAATGGCTGATGAGGATCTAGCAGCACTTCACATTGCTGAGAACTGCAGACATGCGGTTATTCAGAAAGCATTATGGGCGGAGAGGTTGTCTTCGAGGTTGAGGCGCACAAAGCATTTAGGACAGAGGTGTTCCCCTGCCCTCACCACGTCTTCAACAAAGCGAGCTCCTTCATCGCCCCCCAACTCCGGAAGATAGTCAATAGCTCTTTCGACACCGCCACCTTTCCAGAGAGCTGGAAACACGCCGAGATCAACGCCCTACTCAAGAAACCCAAGGCGGACCCAAAGGACCTCAAGAACTTCCGGCCCATCTCCCTGCTCCCGTTCCCGGCGAAGGTCATCGAGAAGATTGTTAACAGGCAACTGACCCGCTTCCTCGAGGAGAACACCACCTTGGACTCGTCCCAATCCAGATTCCGCAGCAACCACAGCACCGAAACCGCCCTCATCGCCGCCACCGACATCAGGGCCATGCTGGACAACGGCGAAACCACGGCCCTCATCCTCCTGGATCTCTCGGCCGCCTTCAACACCGTTTGCCACCACACCCTACGCACACGCCTCCACGATGCAGGGATCCGCGACGGAACCCTGGACTGGATCACCTCCTTCCTCACCGGCAGAACGCAGAGAGTCCACCTCCCTCCATTCCGATCCGAAGCCACCAAGATCACCTGCGGCCTACCCCAAGGATCATCCCTCAGCCCGACCCTTTTCAACGTCTACATGGCACCACTCGCCAACATTGTCCGATCACACGACCTCAACATTGTCTCATACGCCGACGACACCCAGCTGATCATCTCCCTCACCAAGGACCCCGCCACCGCCAAAACCAACCTCCACGAAGGAATGAAGGCCGTCGCCGAATGGATGAAAAACAGTCGCCTGAAACTGAACTCTGACAAGACGGAGGTCCTCATCCTTGGCTCCACCCCCTCCGCCTGGGACGACTCCTGGTGGCCGGCCACACTAGGAGCTGCACCGACTCCAACCGACCATGCACACAACCTGGGGTTCATCCTGGACTCATCACTTTCAATGACCCAGCAAGTCAATGCCGTCTCCTCCTCCTGCTTCAACACCCTCCGCATGCTTCGCAAGATCTACAGATGGATCTCCACCGGAACCAGAAGGACGGTCACCCAGGCCCTCAGCAGCAGCAGACTGGACTACGGCAACGCCCTCTACGCAGGAACCACGGCCAAACTACAGAAAAGACTTCAACGTATACAGAACGCCTCCGCACGCCTTATCCTCGACATCCCCCGCCACAGCCACATCACTGCCCACCTGAGACCTGCACTGGCTCCCCGCCAACAAGAGGATCGCCTTCAAGCTCCTCACCCACGCTCACAAAGCTCTCCACAACGCTGGACCAACATACCTCAACAAACGACTCACCTTCTACACCCCGAACCGCCAGCTTCGGTCCGCGGACCTCGCCCTCGCCGCTGTTCCACGCATCCACCGAACGACCACCGGCGGCAGATCTTTCTCCCACCTCGCCGCCAAGACATGGAACACCCTCCCCATCCACCTGCGTCAGACCCAGGACCTGCTCACCTTCAGGAGACCTCAAGACCTGGCTGTGAGAGCAGTAGCAGCACTCCCCTCCCCCCCCTCAGCGCCTTGAGACCCTCACGGGTGAGTAGTGCGCTCTACAAATGTTTGTTTGATTGATTGATTGTTCTATTCCTGGGTTACATTCCTGGCTGCAAATGGAGCCACACTATTATTTCACATTTACAAACAGGTTGAAGTACCAGATAATTACACACTATATAAAGAAACAGAAATACCTCTTGCATACCAAGAGCACATTAATTGGTTTAATGGCACTTTACCTCACACAACAGAAAACATTAGACTCGGTCCTCTCAGCAATGAGGGAGCAACATGGCCAGTCTTAGCTGGATACACACCACATCCTAATGTTGATAACTTAGCAGCACAGGTGTGAACACCATACAAAGAATTTGTAATAATATACAGCTGTCCGACGCATTTCATTATGCGAACACCAACACTCAACCCTGCGCGGGCTGCTCAAGCTGCACAACTACAATTGCCTACAATGGGTATCTGCCCACAAACACTAAATGCAGTCATGGGAAAAGTTCTTGTTAGACGGGAGGAGATTCTGTTCTGGATTGCACAGAAATCAAATCAGCTTGAGGCGGTGTTTTCCCATATGGGTCCGCAGGAAAAAAACCTGAATATTAACAATTTGCTTGCCAATGGGAATGGCTCCTCCTGTGGAAGGCTGAGCAACTTGGGGGACAGTCTTTGCTGCAGTATATACCAGAACACATGGTACCCAATCGCTGGCTGTTTTACCTGAAGTACTAAAACAGATCCAGAATGTATACAGGGCAGCACCTGCCCTGGACCTGGGGATGAAAATGATGGGCAAATTTGCTGCAGTATCCGCCATAATGTTAAGTAACAATAAAGGAGAAGCAGCAGCTTTGGCTATACTCCAGCACATACGGGATTTGGCTCCTGCACAACAGGAGCGTGAATTACCTAAAATTAATGAAGAATCCTATGCTACACTGGGTAGAGATAATTTGGGAGCCAGACCTGGTACACCACAATTAAAGGGTAATTCTGAAAAGGATAACTCTAAGCACGCATTCGAGTCTTCTACAAAGAAGAAGTGGGATAATAAGAAAAAATACAAGATCAAGTCATAGGGAGGGCCTCCTCAACAGGAAGCCACTGAAAAACACTACAACTTATGTAACTGTGATAATATTAGACCGCCTGACAGGTATCAGGATACTGATACATGTTCCTCTCGTTCCTTTCAGGATTCATCCGATAAACATTCGGGGAGAGGTGGACGGTTAGAGCACGTGAAACCAAAGGACTCAACACTCATCTGACTACATAATTAAACAGGAAGAAAAAGCAAAGCCTTCCAAGCCTCAATTCAAAAAGAAGTAGGTAGCCGGACTTATGGTCAGGCATGCCCCGGATACTAAGAGCTCAGCTTATGATCGGGGAATGGGCAGTGACCATGCGGCACAGCGCGGCAGAAGTTGCGATATTTCGCCAGAACCTGATGGATTGTCCGGTGGGAGTAGCACTGAGTAAGTATATCACGGTGGAAACACCAGAAACCGGGGTAAGTGTCCCACAAAGTTTATACGAGATACAACTCCAATTGGAGGGGGACATACCCAGATATATCAATATTCTCTTTTGGGAGGACTTAACGCAAGGTTGCAATATTCTTTTGGCTGAAAAGGACTGGCCACCTGATTTCGTAATGGAATGCCCAAACGGGGGTAATTTTACCTTCTTTCTCTGATCCTGTTCCAGAATCAGAAAAACAACCATAAGCCAGGGACTGGGCGCTAGCGCTAGCTCCTGCACTATACTGAAACCATGTGGAGTGGGATGACGGTCCCCTTTACCATGAAATACCATTGAGGACGACCCCCAGCCTCAAAGACAGTACCCAATTAAGCATGAAGCTAAAAAACAAGTTAGGGAAATTCTCCAACAACTTGAATACCAAGATGTAATAGAAAATTGCACCTCCTCCATGAATAATCCCTTGTTTCCCGTAATGAAACCTGATCAATCATATCGTCTAGTATTAGATTACAAACACCTAAACACAGCTACCCGCACATTTTCAGTAAAAAATGCACACAGTGCCACACTAATGAACAACATAGTGTGGAAGAAATACAAAACAAAACTTGATATCTTGAATGGATTTTTCTGCCAAAATATAACTCCTGGAACCCGATATCTGATCGCATTTTTGGCGCTAGGCTCTTAAATCAATTCCGTCGATTGCTTCAGGTGTAGAAGAATAGCCCGGGCTGTTATCAGCCAGAGTAACTGGGCTACTTCAAATGTTTGATGACCAGGCATTGTCCTAGGTCGATGACATCCACTTAACGGATGATGACCTTTCAGAACACTTGACAAGAGTAGACTGCATTGTTCTGGGGTTTGCTCATATGGGCTATAAATTTAATTTTTTTTAAATCAAAAATTGCTCATCTCAAGGTCCTTTTTTCCAGGATATGAGTTGTCAAGTGAGGGCAAAAGCTTTGCGACACTTCTTAGAGAAGTGTGCACTACTACAACCACCAACTACGTTGAAGAGACTGCAATCCATTTGGGGATTCCTAAATTTTGGCAGAACCTACACTCCAGATTACACAGAACTTTTCCAGCACACATTGGACTCAGGAACACACTAATATCTTAGGTTCCGTACAAGGTGATATGATAGCTTCTAAACACTTACACACGTGTGAACACCACAAACCTGGTGATCTGCATCATCGCTGGAACTTCCCGGTACACATACTAAAGGTGAGACAGTACTGACTGCATATAATTTTAATCTTTACACCAATGCTGAAATGTATTTTGCACCTACAGAAAAAATACTGACAGTACAAACTGCGATGGTGAGGAAATGAGCCATGGCTCAGGGAAAACGCATCACTTTCCTCACCCCTATCCCAACCTTAGAGGCAGTCACCACAGCAAGCGTGCCGAATGTCAAAGCATTACATTCACGATGGATACAATGGGCCAAATCACTCTTTGCAACAGATGTCGACTACAAGTTTGATTCTACACTACAAACACAAGCCTTTTTGCAGTAAGAACAAGAATATCCCCTGCCTAATGAAATAATGCCTCTAAAACAATATGATTGCATCTTGTATACTGACGGTTCTGCTCAGCCTGCAGTAGGGACAAATCATCAATACTCAGCAGCTTGCGCAATTGTGAAAGGGTGCATGAACGATGGAGAATTCCATCCTGAGAAAACCTACACGCATCACTTGGTGACTGCACAGCAGACAGAACTAAAGGCTCTAATTCTGGCACTGGGACTACGGATCCAAAATTCCCCACACTTATAGTGTGCAATTCGTATTACTGTGTCCAGTTGTATAATGAATATCTACAATACTGGAGTCAGAATGGGTTCAGAGAGTAAAAGTGTTGCACAATCAATCACAAGCTGCTTTAGGAACAAGTGACAAAGCTGAAAGATTGCTTGCCACGGACTCATGTAATATATACATTGAGTCATCAGCATGCTGGCGAACATGTTGCAGGGAATTCCATGGCTGATGAAGCCACAAAAGCAACAGTTCGTATTGCTGCATTTGCTGCAATCACTCGTTCAGGTACGAGGATAGACAGAGACATCATGGTGGCTGTCAACGCTGAACGTGATGGCACCCACCTCCTGAAAAGCTTTCCACTCAAGTATTCCTACAAATTAGATGCACAAAATAATGAATATGCTCACATTCCTGAAGTGGGGGATAGTCAAACCAAACGCCGATTGCAGAATTCGTTTAATACTCGCTGCATACGAGGGTCTGGCATCTGCAAATGCAGGATGGCTGCTACAATTTCATTATTGCAGCAACGGTACTGGTGGCCTGGTCTTTACAGACCAAATCACTTTGTCCTGAGATGCGACATCTGCCAGTAGATGAAGGCATTCACCGTAGCCCCCACCACAGACACCTCTATTGATCTCAGACAAGCCTCTTGCTTGTGTCTATCTGGACCACAGCGGCCCTCTATCATCAGATGGGGCTTACAATTACATCCTGGTAACAGTGGATGTAGGAAGCTGGGGTTCTGTTGCAGTAGCCCCCCCACTTTGTCAGATTTCTGATGCACTTTGACTTGATGTGCCCTGGGTCCCTGACAATCAGGTTCTCAGGGCGTGAATTCTTTCGCAAAACTGTAGCTTTTAACCCCAGTTACCACCTCTCTGGCCACATGCAAGTCCCTTGTAAAAGGTACCATGGGTACCAGGAGCACTGTGACCAGGGAAGGCCTCTAAGGGCTGCAGCACATATTGTGCCACCCTTAGAGGTCCTGTACCTTAACACACACACACTGCCATTGCACGCTGCGTGTTTTGGTGTAAAGAAGAGTGAAGAGTCGACATAGCACACATACCTGTGTGCCATGCCTGCAACCCACTGTCTATGGTATAGGTACGATACCCCTCTAGCTGGATGCACTATACCATTGGTGAGGGTACAGTTGCATGAGCAGTGTACCCCTACAGTGTCTAAATCCATTCTTAGACATTGTAAGTGCAGTAAAGCCATAAAGAGTATATATTCTGGGAGTTTGTCATCACGAACTCCACAGCACCATAATGGCTTTACAGAATTCGGGGAAGTTTGGTATCAAACTTCTCAGCATAATAAACCCACACTGATGCCAGTGTGGGATTTATTATACCATGCACACGGAGAGATGCCCCCTGAAAAACTACCAGCCTCTGGTGGGTTCCCTGACTGGTACACACCAGCCTGCCACCACGAGATAGGTTTCTGGACCCCTGGGGTGGGAGCCTTTGCTCCCTGAAGCCAGAAACAAAGCCTTTTCTGAGCAGAGGTGGTCAAACCTCCCCCAGGCCAGGAAGAGCCATCTGTGGCAAGGGAGCTTCAAAGGCCTTGCCGCCTTTGTAACGCGACCCCCAGCCTCTCCTGCTAGCAGGCCCCCTTCCTGACTCACCTCCTTTTCGGCAGGAAGACAGGCGGGAAAAATTAGCACAGCCCAGAAGGTGTGCCCACCTCTGCCAACCCCACCCCTCAGGTGGGGGAGGCGCGGTGAAGCCCACTCTTTAGTGCCTGCCATCTTGCAGATGGCAGGCACTCTCCAATCAGGATTAGGGATTGTGCCCACTCCCCACGTGGGGTGAGCACACCAAGGGTGTAGTCACCCTAAGGTCAATAGCCTATTGGCTACTGACCTCGAGACCCCTAAAACACCCCCTAAATACAGTATTTAGGGCGCAGCCCTGAGCCAAGCAGACAGATTCCCACAACCTACGAAGAAGAAGGACGAAAGAAGATGCCCAGCAGAGGAGACTGCAGAGAAGAACTGACTTGGCCCCAGCCCTATCAGCCCATCTGCGGTTTCCAGAGATCCGGCGCCAAAAGTCACCTTGTCCTGCAGCCAGAGACCTCCAGAACCCTGGGAGGACTGAAAGCCTATAACAAAGACGGGATCTCCTGTGAACAGCAGCTCTGTTCAAAAGAAACTCCCAACACAGACTCTGAGCCTGCTGAGGACAAAGAAAACTGTAGCCTGGAACCACCACTGCACCCGACGCCGGCAGCCCAAATCCAAGTGGCCCATCGTTCCTGGCGAGGTTTCCCAGTGCTCCAGAGTCCGATGCCACCGTGGGTTGACCCCTCCAGGACTCCCCGAGGTCGCCTGCAGCCTCTGCACGGAGACCCCCCCCCAACCGCGAGTGGCCCGGTAAGGTGAAATCCGACCTCAAAACAGACCCCTGCATCCAGCCGTCCTGCATCCTGGAGAAGAGAACCCGAGGTGCACCTATGTCCCCGAGCCCTCCAACTTACCTGCCCAGCTGATGGTTCCTCCCAGAAGTCTTCCTGGACGAGCCTGCAGCCAAAATCCAAAACCGGCAACTCCTATTAAAAACAACAGGGCACCGACGCCAAAACAGAACCCTGCACCTGGCTGCCCCTCTGCTGCTGTGTGAGCACTTTGTGTGCTAAACTGGATCCCCCTTGCCCTGAGCTTAAGTCCAGGAGCTCTTTGCTCCCACAACCTTGTGGCCTGCTCGTGAGCAGCCACCAACCGGAGGCCACCTATCCAACATTGGATAACATTGGGCCTCAGCACTTTGCACCCGGCCGCCCTAGTAAGGGTGCTTTGAGTGTGCATCCTTGACCCTGGGGGAACCCTGGTTCTAACTCTAGAATACCAACTCCTACAAACAAGTACTTACCTGTAAACCGATAACTTCATTTCCTCCCATAAGATTGCATTGACTGCTTTTCCTTTTAAAAATCTTCTGTGTGGAGTTGGTTTGTATGAAACATTGAAAAACTGCATAAGTGTAAAAACTGAATTACTTACCTTTTGTTTAGGAAATGTCTCAGCGTGATATCTAAGCATATCACACTGATTAGCAAAAGTAACTTAAAAAGTAATCCAAGAAGGAACGTGTACAGTAATCTATAAAGTAACTGTAAAATAATTTTGAGTTGTTGGCTTACCTGTAACTCAACCAACTGCATTTGAACCTCAATTTAAATGTAATTCACTGCATAAATCTTGCAAAGTATTATTTCACTTACCTGCACCAGGCCTGGCTTGGTTCTAGATATAAAATAACTAAATAATATTTTTTATACAAACAAATTGGTCTAAATTCAGTCTTTGAAAGTGTGACATCATTTCTTGCCTGAGTTTGTAGAATAAATGCTTAACACTACCCTCTAATAAAGCCTTACTGCTCGCCCACACTACCACAAATGGAGAGTAAGGTATTATTTACTTTTACCTCTGCCTACCTTTGTGGTTCCACTGGACTCTGTTACGTTTCGTATAGAGGCCCTAATATAGACACGTTCATATATGCCGTATATGGTCATAATCGTATATGCCCTATTATGGTCATACTCGTATATGCCCTATTATGGTCATAATCGTCTATGCCCTATTATAGTCATGATCTCCTATGCCCTAATATAGGCATGATCTTTCACCTACATTAGTTCCCTACAGTACACAACGAACTGAGGGTTGAACGTTATCTAGTCTGTGGTTAGAACACTGCAGGGTTTTTCCCGAACACAGGCCTACAATGTACTCATAAATTATGCATGAGCATTCACCAGCTACATCTCCCGCATAATATGTATGTACAAAGTTCACCCCGGACGTCTTCCTCATGTCTAACAAAGACCAATACAAACCATACTGAGGGACTAGACACTTTAGGGTATAAATACACCACATCTTGCCACGGTAAGACAGAGGGAACCGAGACTTCCATGCTGACACCCTGACCAGAGACGCTGAGGCTCCTGCATGCAGTCGCTCCAGCTGACATCGGTCTAACACAGCCCTTGCGGGGTGTCCAACTCGAGACCAGGACGGGGTCCCACACTCTTTCTATTCAGGTAATGGGGTTCGACTAGATCCTAGAAGGATTCTTTGCTCTTAGGCTTTTAGACCTACACACATGCTAGGTACACTTAGGTACATCTAGTTAGGCATCGTAGGAGTACGTGCACTTTTATAATGTATTTCATATATTCGTGTATGTAACCATCATTATTGCAATATGGTAGAACTGTACCATCCTTTTACTTTCATCGTACTGCTGATAATATATCTCTGCTATTGTCTGCTGGTTGCTGCAGCACATATATTTTACACTAGAATAACAACTGTTCAATAAATACTTATTGAAACGCCCAGACTGTTTATTCTGTGTAACTCTCTGAGACAAACCGAATAAGTAAGCACGAGTGACTGAGCGAAAAGTAGTACATTGTTTCCACGAGTTTGAGGGATCAGGGTTGTCATGATCTAAGCTTGCCAGGAACGAATCTCTCCCCGATAAGAGGAGATTCTAGTGGCACTGTGAGCTAGCTAATGCAAATCCGGCTAACATATGCGGTGGGGGTGCACAGAGCCAGTCTGCCACCAAGCCCACAGTTTATGTTATCCAAACGCGCAGGTCCTGCAGGGGTACTATAGGAACTACACGACATGGCGCCACCAACGTTGGTTGGGTACTTATTTAACAGTAGAATCTGAGTAGTTCAGTCGTGCTATTCTCAGAGAACCTACTCACAAAACCCCAGAGACGTCTGGAGTGGGTGGGCACAAATTCCGCCGCAGCCGAGTAGTACGAAAATACTATTTATTGGCTGTTGGTTATTCAAGCTTGAAAGGACATAGTGTTCCTAAAATTGTGCCTAAAACCTCATCATTGTTTCTTTAAAACATTAGTCTGTGTTCTATACACGACTACTGCGGTCTTAGATCCAACACGAATGCCACTGCCCCCGTCAGACGAGGAAGATGATCCTGAGGATGCAATACAGATTGCACCAAAATTCAGAAGGACAGTCACCATAAGACTATTAGAAAATGGTTTACAAGCTAAGGGTGGCATTGTAGTTTTCGTGATTGAGGCACACGAATCAAACAAAACAGAGGTATTCTATTCATGGATTACACTCCCAGCAGCAAATGCAATAACAAAGACATTTCACTACTATATAGAAGGAGAGGCACCACAGGAATATTGTCCATTTGAGGACATAGAGATTCCACTCACTTACCAGGAACATTATTACTGGTTTAATTGTGCCCTACCCCACGTAAGAGAAAGAGTAAGGTTAGGCCCGCTCGGAGAAGACAGAGCCACATGGCTGATACTAGCGGCTTACACACCTCATCCTGACATTGGCACAATGCCACAGCCAGACTTACTCATACAACACACAGATTTAATTTAAATCTACAGAAACCTGACACAATTTGTCATGAGGACTTTAACAATCCAACCTGCACCAGGTGCAGCAAATAGTACTCCAGTTCAGGGTACAGGAAATAAAATTACGCCTCAAACATTACACGCGGTAATGGGCAAAATGCCCGCAAAACGCGAACAAATACCATTCTGAATAGCTCAGAAAATAACTCTGCTTGAGGCGGTAATCCCAAATACTACCACCTGTGATAAACACAGAATACTAACAATCTGCTTGCACATGGGGATCACACCACAAGTAGAGGACTGCACCTCTTGGGGTACAGTCTTTGCTGCCATATATACCAGAACACATGGTATCCCGTCATTAGCAGTAGTACCTGATGTATTGAGACAGATACAAAATGAGTACGGAGCAGAGCCTGCCCTTAACTTAGGGATGAAGTTACTAGGTAACTACGAACAGGTATCAGCCATAATACTAGCTAACATTAAGGGGGAAGCAGCTTCAGTGGCGATCCGCCAACGCCTAAGGAGTTCAGTCCAGTAGATCAACCACACGAACTACCCAAAATAATTGAAACTGCATATGCAGAACTAGGCAGAGACAGTCTAGGTGGGAAAGCATTAAAACCACAACTGGTGGGCAGTTCTGTAAAGGACACTACAAAGCATACCTACTTCTTCTAAAAAGAAGTGGGAAAATAAAAAACAACAAAAGTCTAAAGACAGCAGATCGCAATCCAGAGGTAGGTCTCCTCAACAGGAGCCCTCTGAAAGGAGGTATAACCTCCGGAATAGGGATAATATTAAAAAACCTGACAGGTATCAGGATACTGATACACGTTCCTCTCGTTCCTTTCAGGGTTCATCAAAAAACTCCGAGAGGGAAGGACGGTCAGAGGAGCGTACAAAGTCCAGAGACACGCAACGTGCTGCGGACTACGCACCTAAAAAAGAAGATAAACAAAAACCTCAGTTCAAATAGAAGAAGGTAGCAGGTCTCAAGATCAGACATGCCCAGACTTCTGAGGACACAGCTTCTGAACGGGGAATGGGCTCTGACGATGCTAGACAGCGCGGCAGAAGTAACAATAGCTCGCCAGAACCTGAAGGAATTTCTGGTGACAGCGGAGTTGAGTGAGTATATCACGGTGGAAACACCTGATACTCGGGTAAGTGTCCCACATAAGTTACATGAGATAACACTCCGGATGGAGGGTGACAAGCCCAGGAAAGTTAAAGGTCTATTTTGGAAAAATCTGTCATCTGGATATGACATCCTATTAGCAGAGCAAGACTGGCCGCCAGCATTCGTCATGGAGTGCCCTAAGGGAGAAAAGGTAATTTTTCCAGCATTTTCCGACCTCGTTCCCATACATTTAAAACATGCATATGCGCAGGAGTGGGCGGTTGCCCTAGCTCCAGCATTGTACAAAAATCATGCTGGTTGGGATGAGGATTCAACCCACCACGTGATCCCGTTAAAAGTTTCCCCAAATGCTCAAAGACAATACCCTATAAAGCAGGAAGTTAAAAAACAAGTCAGGGAGATCCTAGATCAACTAGAATACCAGGGGGTGATTGAAAATTGCACTTCACCTATGAACAATCCTTTGTTCACCGTATCAAAACCCGACAACACATCGTTTAGTTTTAGATTACAGACATTTAAACACCTGCACAAAGACATTTGCAGTTCAAAATGCACACAGTGCCGTGTTAATGAATAACATTGTGCGACAAAAATATAAAACACTTGATATCTCAAATGGATTTTTCTGCCAAAATATAGCGCCTGAAAGCAGGTACTTGACCGCATTCTCAGCGCTAGGGTCACAACGGCAATTTTGTCATTTGCCCCAAGGGTATATGAATAGCCCGGGGTTGTTTTCAGCAAGGGTAACAGAGTTACTCCAAAATTTGGATGAAGAAGCATTGTCCTATGGGGATGATATTTATCTGACGGACGATGACTTACTGAGGCACTTGACCAGGGTGAGCACCATTATTATGGGATTCGCCTCTTGAGGGCTATAAATTTAATTTAAAAAAAAATCAAAAATTGCCCATCTCAATGTCCTATTTTTAGGGTATGAGCTGTCAAGTGAAGGAAAAAGCCTAGCAGCTAACTTTTTAGAAAAGTGTGCGCTGCTCCAACCTTAAAATCATTAAAGAATTTACAATCAATTCTGGGATTCCTAAATTTTGGTCGAACATACATTTTGGATTACGCAGAAAGAGTAAAACCTTTCTACGACTTAATAAAACCTGATTTTTCAGTCAGACAATGGACACAGGAACATACAAATAACCTACATTCACTACAGGAAGACATGATATCTTCAAAACATTTACAGACACGCGTAAACGTACACAACTTAGTGATCCGAGTAATAGTGGGTCAATGCGGGTACTTATTTAACTTTCAATGAAGGCGAAACGGTACCAATCGCATACAAATCACACCTGTACACAAACGCAGAGATGCGTTTCACTTCAACAGAAAAATCCTGACAGCAGTGCAGACCGCTGTAGCAAGAGAAAGAGCTCTGGCTCACGGAAAGCGCATAATAGTCGTGACCCCAGTACCAGCCTTAGAGGCTGTTACAAAGGCTAGCATTCCGAACGCGAAAGCCTTACATCCCAGATGGATACAATGGGCTAATTCTCTTACTGCAACAGATGTTGAATACAGATTTGATCCAAGTTTAAAAACGCAAGCATTTCTGCAATACGAACAAGAATATCCTCTACCAAATGAGATTTTGCCTCTAGATCAGTATGAATACATTATTTACACTGACGGATCTGCTCAACCGGCCATAGGGAGTAAGCAAGCTTACAGCGCAGCGTGTGCAATCGTTAAAGGTCGCATGCGCGATGGAAAGTTCCATCCAAGTTGCACTAAAACGCAATCTCTAGGAGACTGCACGGCACAGTTGGCAGAATTAAAAGCACTAATACTGGCACTGGTAAATACGGAACACGTTTTCCCCACACTAATTGTGTGCGATTCCTTTTACTGTGTACAGTCGTACAATGAATATTTACATCATTGGGAACAAAACGGGTTTAAAGACGCAAAAGGTGGCACAATTAAGCATAAAATGCTATGGGAACAGGCAGTGGAGTTGAGAAACGAACTACCAAGGGCTCACGTGATACATACACTGAGTCATCAGCGTGATGGCGTTCACGTTGAAGGGAATTGATTGGCTGATGAAGCTGCAAAGGGGGCTGTACGCACAGCGTCCGTAGCTGCAATCACTCGTTCAAAAACGAGAATAGACGGCGAGATTTTGGTAGCTGTCAATGCTTCACGCAAAGGCAGCACAGCAGTACCTAAAAAAATTTACACTCAAGTACTCCTACAAGTTAGATGCACAAAACATTCCATATGCTCAGATTCCTGGAGTGGGGGATAGAGTAATACCAAATATGGATCGTAGGCAAGGCTTAATTCTAGCAGCACACGAGGGTTTGAGTTCTGCGCATACAGGCGTTACAGCGACTATTTCTTTACTGAAACAGCGCTACTGGTGGCCAGGGTTACCAAAGCAGACCAAAGACTATGTCTTAAAGTGCGACATCTGCCAGCAGATGAAAGGCTCCACCGTAACACGCCCAGCACAGACACCATTACTAAAATCAGACAAACCACTTGCATGTGTGTATTTGGACCACTGCGGACCCCTACAATCGGATGGGGCCAAGAAATATATCATGATTGCAGTGGATTCCTGCTCTAGATTCCTATGGGTCTGGCCTCCGCGCTCGGCTGATGCTCGAACTGTTATAAAAGATTTGCAAGTCTTTATCGGCACATACGCAGTTGGCACGTTACATTCTGGACCGTGGCCCGGCGTTTAGCTCTCGGGCTTACAAAGAGGCCATGGAAGGAATGGGCGTAGCATTGCGGTACTCCTCTCCGTACCATCCTGAGGGAAATTCTGTTGTGGAGAGGAAAAACCGTGACTTAAAGCAATCTTTAACAGCTAGGGTATTAGGCAAGGGCGGTAGTTGGGTCAGTCACCTTTATGGGGTCCAAAGAGCAATAAACAACCAGCCAAGAAGCTCTCTAGGGGTGTCACTCCTTACAAGGTCCTATTTGGGACAAGAATGTGGGTACCTGATCTTGATTGTGGAGGCACAGTGGCGGATGAAAAACCATTTGATATCCATGATCGTTTGGCTGTTTTACAGGATCTAAATGAATCCAGGACACAACAAAGCAACGTCCACTTAAAACAGACCGCCACTGAGGAAGTCAAAGCAATAACAGCAAGACCTGTCTGGATCCCAAAAGTCAGGGATCTGGTCAGAGAAAAGATTGCAGACAAGAAAGAATTCGGACCATCCTACAGAACAGCTGTACCGGTCCTAGCAATCCAAGGCACAAGAACTGTACTTCTGCCGCCTCTTGCCGGGAAAAAGGAGAAAAGATTTGTCTCAATCGACTTAATCAAACCACACTATGTGGCCGATACTAAACAGTAGGCCTCGTGGACTCCACAGTAGCAGACACCCTCCTCTCGCTACAATCCAAAAAGTTCAAACAGAAAGACTCATCACGTTTGAAGAGCCACCCGAACGGAATGAAGGACTAAGCAACAATGCTATGGAACTCGTTCCACTTCAACAAGAAGTTCAACTTCAAGAAGAAAATCAACTTAACAACCAAGTTGCAATAAGACCGACTACAGACGTCTACGTCAACATTCCTCGTCAAGAGCAAAATCCGATTTCAACAAATCCCGATGCAATTCCAACAATTGAGCGAACTGCTTCTGGCTATTTCATGAACTTTGATACATTTTCACTGGATCCAAGCGAGCCGGAAACGACGCCAGCCCAAAAATCCCACAAACAGAAACTCATTTACTTTTTGCACTTTTTAAGAATGACTTACCTGGTGTCACTTTGGATAAAACTATGGTATATCACTGGGATTCTATTTTTTCTTTTCTGGCTAGGTTTAACAATAACTGTTAGTATGCTTAATAATGGACGATATCTCCAGCAGAGCTCTACAGCCCAAAGAGTCAATTTGATTTTAAAGCCACACCAGTCTTCCCATCGTGAACCAAGAGACTTGTCTTCAGTGAACATCACAGCAGTTCCTATACCAGACGGTATAGTATGGGACAAGATTGATTTTGATATATTCGGTCCGCCTGAACTTTTAAAACTTAAACATGTATTTAAAATTTCTTTAAGTGATATCATTACCTCCAGTACATTTTCTGATGATTGGGACACAAACTGTAAATAATATGATGTCTGATTTAGAAAAAACTGCAGCATTTCCGAACAATGAAATGTTAGAAGGTACTTCAGACTATGATACGTTGTACTGTAACCAACATTATGGTCATCATTTCTTGCACAAATTTTTAACACCTAGAAATGTATTTGAATACCACCAGTGGGAACACTGCCAAACACCTCCAAAAGGTAGTTTGCAAACTTTTGCACAGAAATTCACATACTTTTCAGGGTTCAATACATCTGACCCGAAGTCATTTTATTACAAAGTGGCAACAACATCAGCACAGAAAATTATGTTGACTAACACCAAACAGATTTACTCTGCTTCCTTTATGGCCCAGTTGTCTACACAGGGTTTCGACCTATGGAAGGACACTATAGATTTAAAATCAATCTGGGGGTCTAGGGACTGGCAGGTCCAGGGAACAGAAGCGCTTTTTAGAGCATGCCTCATTCCACAGCAGATGATATTTCTAAATGACACTGTGCAACAGACATCCTGTCTTGGACTAGCCAAGAACAAGGAAATGAACACACCTGGGTTTCCAGCACCATCACAGATGGGTCGGGGGCAGAATTCAAGAACACATGGGGTAGGATTAGATGACATTCTTCAGTACAACAGGTCAGATCCCAATTGGACAGAATGGCTGATTTGGCCCATTGACAGGAACACATGTCAACAGAGACTCCTAGGTATAACCGAGGGGTTGAGTATCAGTAGGCCAGATACACGCTATGTACAAAGACAACACCAAGGGGTAGTGACATCCTATAGTGTTGGGAAGTTGTGCATTGATTGGCTAGAGACCTCAACACTCACAGAAGTAAAACATCACTTGACCTTACTCACACCTGATGTGGACCGTAGGGATTTCTTGTTAGGCCCAAGGAAAACACGTCAGAAATGTTTCATATATGCGGGCATTTATGCCTATTATAATGAAAACTGGAAAATATCCCAACAGGAGGCCGCAGAAAGAATACTGGAAATAGACCGTATTAACTTAGAGAAGGCATTAGCTGTAGTGGATAATGGGTTAGCAACTTTAACCTCCAGGATTTACTCCTTAGGCAACATTGTGTCTTCGGCAATCGACATATTAGAACAAGATCTGGCCTTGTTACAACACGGGCAATCCCAATTACGTTCTATTATGATGTTAAGCTGGACGCTGCAATCTTTGCGTGCAGGCTATGTGCCCTGGCGTTTTATAAACACCACCTCTCTGTTTTCAGAATACAATCTAACTGATAAACAGACAGAAATGGCACAAAGGGGAGCCAAATATACAATGCTGCGTATTGAGAAACTGGAAAGGTTACCATTCACTGTAGCCGAATTACCATCAATTGAATGGCTAATTCATGGCCAAATCACTCTGCCGGTCTCTACGTTTCAGTTTCAATATTGCCTTGAGCAGAGGCAGGCAGGCAAATATGAAAAATTGGGTAAGGGTTACATTAAGGAAACTTGGGAGTTACCATATAGATATCGATGCCGGAATGGGGATCGTGAAGTGTATCTGAGTGGTACAAACTGCAAGAACGCTTTAAGCGGTTCTCTCATGTGTCAGGATATTTCTCTGCACGGAGCATGTAGTGGTTCGGTAGCGAACTTATCGTGTCACATGTCAGGGACCCCAGCGGCCATGATCACGCCGGTTTTCCAGCTGCTCTCGAATGGGAGTTACTTGATGCTAAACGATCAAGGTTGCTGTGGGATGCTTCCGGGCGTCGCCTATCTGGTCACTGTTAACTCCAGGGTTACTTGCTGTATGCAAGTATTGTTTCCGCCACTGAACACAGTCAGGGAGGTGCCGTTATGGCCTTCGTTGAATGTTTCCTTTATAAAATTTGATACTTTGAGCAGACTGAAAGCCATGCTTTTACAGCAACCCTTGCCCTTAACCTCCGCTCGAGAAACCTTTGAACTTCAAGTTGCAAGGACCTCGACTGAGATACAGGCGCTTATACGTACGAACTGCCCCTTTCATTTCACAGAAATGGTTGGTCGTATCTTTAACATGTCTGATACGAGCAGTATTGTACACCTATTTAAGACCATATGGTCAGGACTATTAAGCACCTTTCAGACAGTCCTCGGAGTAATCCCATATTTTATACACTCCGTATTGGGAAGAGTCTTTGGAGGTCTCCCGCTTATCCTGTTCCTAATTGCAGGAGTCCTGATTGTAATCTTACTGCTACGCAATGGACGGCCCAATTTCCGAGGAAATGGCGAACATAACCATGGAGCGGAAATACCGTGAACGCATGGTGCAGCTTCTGGGTATACCTTGCCTAAGAGAACTGAACGCCTCTTGGTTTCTAGCGTTTAGACCAGTCTGGGTGGACTGCATCTTACCTGTTCTTCGATGCCTGTTTTGCGGAGAAGAATGCGCGTTGGATCTCTGTCTAACGTTTCCATCAGATACGCCTCCGGACATGGATGCTATGCTGAACCCCCTAAAGGCCCATGCTCTGCGTTGTCCCCAATCTTCCCCAGTCTTCCAATTCTGATGAACGCATTCCTTGAGAATCCACAGGTGCCGTTTGCTCCTGCTGGGTTAGGTGGCTCCTCCACAGGCACTCTAGTAACATCTGCCGCACAAGCTGCCGCAGCACCGACTGTTTGCAGTGCTGAATTCCATCTATGTGCGATTGACGTTCTCTGTGAGGCGTTGGATTAGTCTGCAGTAGCTAACACCAATAATGCTGTATCTCCTAGCCAGGACACTTAATCTTGAATTAGCTCATCGCGTCCTGGGAAAGAATTCGGCTTCTCCACTTCGTTTCATAAATAAACAAACTAAATTTGGAACATTTCCTAAATTGACACTTTCACTTGAGAAAGAATGGCCTTCTTCTGCTTGTAGTAATGCAACTTTTATAAGTGAGACAGAATTGACTTTTTCAAGTGGCAACTAAAGAATAGCTAACATTTGTAAACATTTTTTGTCTTTTTAAAACCATGTGTTTAGCTGTTTTTAAGAAAAAAAAAAAAATTGTCCAGATTTTAAGTATGGTCATTGTCATCCAATTCGAAAGTGGAGTGGGTGTTACGTTTCGTATAGAGGCCCTAATATAGACACGTTCATATATGCCGTATATGGTCATAATCGTATATGCCCTATTATGGTCATACTCGTATATGCCCTATTATGGTCATAATCGTCTATGCCCTATTATAGTCATGATCTCCTATGCCCTAATATAGGCATGATCTTTCACCTACATTAGTTCCCTACAGTACACAACAACCTCTGAGGGTTGAACGTTATCTAGTCTGTGGTTAGAACACTGCAGGGTTTTTCCCGAACACAGGCCTACAATGTACTCATAAATTATGCATGAGCATTCACCAGCTACATCTCCCGCATAATATGTATGTACAAAGTTCACCCCTGACGTCTTCCTCATGTCTAACAAAGACCAATACAAACCATACTGAGGGACTAGACACTTTAGGGTATAAATACACCACATCTTGCCACGGTATGACAGAGGGAACCGAGACTTCCATGCTGACATACTGACCAGAGACGCTGAGGCTCCTGCATGCAGTCGCTCCAGCTGACAGCGGTCTGACACAGCCCTTGCGGGGTGTCCAACTCGAGACCAGGACGGGGTCCCACACTCTCTCTATTCAGGTAATGGGGTTCAACTAAATCCTAGAAGGATTCTTGGCTCTTAGACCTACACACATGCTAGGTACACTTGGGTACATCTAGTTAGGCATCGTAGGAGTACGTGCACTTTTATAATGCATTTCATATATTCGTGTATGTAACCATCATTATTGCAATATGGTAGAACTGTAACATCCTTTTACTTTCATCGTACTGCTGATAATATATCTCTGCTATTGTCTGCTGGTTGCTGCAGCACATATATTTTACACTAGAATAACAACTGTTCAATAAATACTTATTGAAACGCCCAGACTGTTTATTCTGTGTAACTCTCTGAGACAAACCGAATAAGTAAGCACGAGTGACTGAGCGAAAAGTAGTACATTGTTTCCACGATTCTGAGGGATCAGGGTTGTCATGATCTATGGTTGCCAGGAACTAATCTCTCCCCGATAAGAGGAGATTCTAGTGGCACTGTGAGCTAGCTAATGCAAATCCAGCTAACATACACGGTGGGGGTGCACAGAGCCAGTCTGCCACCAAGCCCACAGTTTATGTTATCCAAACGCGCAGGTCCTGCAGGGGTACTATAGGAACTACACGACAACTCTGTGCACACTATACTTTACTTTGGTATAGTATATACAGATTCATATCAGATGGGTGATAGAATGCACACCTGTATTCCTCTTTTTAATTCATTGTAACTTTAGTTCTAGTGTTCAGATAGCGCGTGCTGACTCGGCGCTCGCCTGTCCCCAGTTGCGGGCAGAGATGTATCAAACAACTGTGGAACACACTTTTTGCTCCAATTCCGGTCGCACAGCAATGTTCTATGAAAATACTTAATGTCCAATCATGTAATCCATATTTTAAATCAATTTATTTCAAATCATCCAGCATTCTTGTCATAATTATTTCATCAGCCACTTGTAAGTTTGTTTGCTTGTCCGTTGCTTCAAGTTTATTTTTGAACATGGGATTAAGTTTCTTTGGCAGGTAAAAATTTTGATGATTGTCACGATTTGGGGCACGTAAAGAAAGTGTTTTGGTTAGTTTGTGTGTTGTAACACGATGTCATTTCAGTAAGGGGGTGTTCATTGTATAAATATGAACAGTGTGAGCACAGAGAATTTTTCGTTCGGGGAGTGGAAACGGGAGTTTTAAGTATGGTTTGGGAAGTACATTGTACTAACACACATGGGTTTGATAAGGTATTAGGAAGGAGGAGAATAATTAGGTATGTACAAAACCTAGGGAGGGTGAGCACTGTAGTCGTTTTTAAGTTGCCGTGGGTGGAAGTTACCAATTCAAAAACAACGTTGTTAACATGAGGGGAATCCTTTTGCAAAAGTATGAGAACGAATACCATGTTACATGGGAATGCAAGTATATCACATATGTTAACAGGAATAATAATGAGTAACGTTAGTTTTCTTCACATTTACAGTTACCCCTGAAGAAGGGCTAAAAGTAGCCCGAAATGCTTTGGGTGTATGTAAACTGCTTCGGATGAATAATGCTTAAACTGTACATGTTGGAGAAACAGGCTTGGATTGGCATATCTCCTACACTTGAATCAACGGACAAGCAAACAAACTTGCAAGTGGCTGATGAAATAATTATGACAAGAATGCTGGATGATTTCAAATAAATTGATTTAAAATATGGATTACATGATTGGACATTGAGTATTTTCATAGAACATTGCTGTGCGACCGGGATTGGAGCTTAAAGTGCGTTCCACAGTTTTTTTGATATATCTCTGCCCGCCACTGGGGACAGGCGAGCGCTGAGTCGGCACGCGCTATCTGAACACTAGAACTAAAGTTACAATGAATTAAAAAGAGGAATACAGGTGTGCATTCTATCACCCATCTGATATGAATTGATATTTTGCCCCCGCCGATCGTTTGCACCCACAACAAGAAATGAGGATTAACTGGAACTGTAAGCCACTTGCAAGAAGCAACATCGTGTTCATCAAAAGGAGTGGACATCGTTTAATGTGAATCATCAAAGCGTGCGTCTTAATAACAAGTATCTTTGACTGTTAACAGTTTTTTGGACTAGTGAATAATGATTTATTTCTTAGTATGTGTAACATGATGAAATATGGTTTATGGAATAACAAGTGGTGATCTGTATAATGAAGGGCTTTAACGCAAGGGACCCAGTGGTTCATGGAAATTGTAGTTCGTTGTAGGATTCGACACGGGGAGCTTCAATTAACTTTTGGTTTGACACACACTTGGGAGGGAGTGGTTTAGTTCAAATAATAGAGCTACGGGGGAAACGGAAATGGAGCACTCTGATGGTGAAGTTTTTGTAAAACGGTTGACGCTGGTTTATTTTTGAGCATGGGATTAAGTTTCATTGGCAGGTAAAATTTTTGATTATTGTCACGATTTGGGGCACGTAAAGAAAGTGTTTTGGTTAGTTTGTGTGTTGTAACACGATGTCATTTCAGTAAGGGGGTGTTCATTGTATAAATTTGAACAGTGTGAGCACAGAGAATTTTTCGTTCGGGGAGTGGAAACTGGAGTTTTAAGTATGGTTTGGGAAGTACATTGTACTAACACACATGGGTTTGATAAGGTATTAGGAAGGAGGAGAATAATTAGGTATGTACAAAACCTAGGGCGGGTGAGCAATGTAGTCGTTTTTAAGTTGCCGTGGGTGGAAGTTACCAATTCATAAACAACGTTGTAAACATGAGGGGAATCCTTTTGCAAAAGTATGAGAACGAATACCATGTTACATGGGAATGCAAGTATATCACATATGTTAACAGGAATAATAATGAGTAACGTTAGTTTTCTTCACATTTACAGTTACCCCTGAAGAAGGGCTAAATGTAGCCCGAAACGCATTGGGTGTATATAAACTGCTTCGGATGAACAATGCTTAAACTGTACATGTTGGAGAAAAAGGCCTGGATTGGCATATCTCCAACACTTGAAGCAACGGACAAGCAAACAAACTTGCAAGTGGCTGATTAAATAATTATGACAAGAATGCTGGATGATTTGAAATAAATTGATTTAAAATATGTATTACATGATTGGACATTGAGTATTTTCATAGAACATTGCTGTGCGACAGGGATTGGAGTGAAAAGTGCGTTCCACAGTTGTTTGATAGTATATACAGAGCCAGCTTCCTACAGTGGATTCCTGCTCTCGATTCCTATGGGTATGGCCACAACGGTCGGCTGACACCAGAACAGTTATAAAAGATGTGCAAGTCTTCATCGGGACAAACGCAGTTGGCACATTACATTAATTCTAGGGTCTGGCGTTTAGCTCTAGGGCTTACAAATTGGCAATGGGAACTTTGGATGTGACCCTGCTTTACTCCTACCCACATAATCCTGAGGGAAACGCGATAGTCGAGAGGAAAAACCGTGACTTAAAGCAGTCTTTAGCACCTAGAGTACTGGGTTCAGGTCGTAATTGGGTCCATTATCGGTACAGGGTCCAAAGGGCACTCAACCTGCCTAGAAAATCCCTGGGTGGTCGAACTGCCTATGAAATCCTGTTTGGGGTAAACATGTGGGTCCTAGACCTCGACAATCCCAGCACAGTGGCGGTAGAAATACAGTTTGACATCAATGAATGTTTGGCTGTTTTACAGGAACTGAACGACTTCCAGGACGCACAAAGCGAAGTCCAAGTAAAACACACTGCAACTGAGAAAGTGAAGAAAGTACCGACAAGGCCTGGCTGGATCCCGAAGGTTGGGGATCTGGTCAGGGAAAATATGGTGGACAAAAAAAGAATTCGGGCCATCTTACAGAGCACCTGTTCCTGTCCTGGCCGTTGAAGGTACCAGAACTGTACTTCTCCCACCCCTTGCAAGACGCAGAGATAAAAGGATTGCCTCTATAGATCTCGTCAAGACATATTATGTGGCCGATTATCAACAGTAAGCCATGTGGGCTCCTGAGTAGCTACCTGCCTCCTCTCGCTACCCTACAGGAAAGTCAGTCAGATGGAAGCTTTAATAATGAATGAAGCATCCTCTCTCCGAGAGACTACAATCAACAACAACGACGAAGCATACCTTCTACCTGTTGCTACAACTACCACAACTGTACAGTCAACTAGTACAGAAACACAGATTTCCATTCAGAATCCTGACAAAAATTTGGTCTACATCAACATACGACAGATTGAGACATCTCTCAGTACTACAAAACCTGCTGAGTAGCAAAAATAAATCGGAATGCCTCTGGCTACTTCATCGACTTTGATGATTTCTCTTTGGATGCATCAGATCCACCATCGCCTCTACCATTCTGACTGAAAGTGGTTGTTTTCTACCTTAGGCTGAAAAAGACATACTTTGTTTCTCCATGGTTACATCTTTGGATTACAGTTGAGTTACTTTTTCGGGTTCTAAGGATTGGTTTGGTGACAGTTTTTTTTCTTTCTAAATGGACACTATCTCCCAGAACGCTCTGCAGTACAACTGGTAAACTTGGTTCTCAAACCACGTGTCATCACACCATGAACAAAGAGACCTCTCCCTGATGAACATTTCAGCTGTTCCAGTTCCTAATGGGATTGTATGGGAGAGGGTATCGTATGATGTGTATGGCCCCACTAAACTTTTACAAATTCCATATTTGTTCAAACTTTCATTGCATGAGGTCATTACCCCTAGCACTGTTTCTGATGATTAGGATATTGATGCAGTGCATGAAATGCTAGAAGATCTAGAGCATTCTGTGTTTTCAACTGATGAATTGTATGATGGTACATCTAACTATGATGAAATGCTCTGTTTCCAACATTACGGTCATCATTTCCTGCACAAAGCAAGTACTCCATGTGCGGTTTTTAATTATACACATTGGGGACATTGCCGAACACCACCATAGAGAAGTTAAAAAAATTTGCACAAACGTTTGCTTATTTTTATGGTTACAACACATCTGACCCAGCCAATTATTATAGGCTTGCACCATCACCTGCAAAAACAAATAATATGCTAACAGACACCAAGCTGGTATATTCTGCTTCTTTTAGTTCCCTGTTGTTCAAACAGGGTTATGACTTTGAGGGACACAATTGATGCAAAATCAATTTACGGGACAAAAGACTGGCAGGTTCAGGGAACTGAGGCTTTGTTTCGGGCATGCCTCATACCACAACAAATGATTTTCCTGAACAAAACTGCAACAAACAACATCTTGGAATATCAAATATAAAAAATGTAAACACGCCGCGCATTCTTACTGTTGCACGTTTTGAAAATTGGCAGCAGTTTACAAAATAAAAGGAGGAAACATTAGATTCCATGCTACGTAATGGGACACACAATTCATCAGACCCCAGTTGGAAGGGATGGTTAGTTTGGCCACTGGACACTGACTGATGTCAAGCATTATTCCTGGGTAACACCGAGGGTTTCATGATTAATACACCGGACATGCGCTACGTGCAGTCCGAACACTCCGGGGGGGTGACAACTTACAGTGTCTGGAAGTTGTGCCTTGATTGACTAAAAACCACGAAGCTGTCTCAGGTGAAACAACACTTGTCCCTTTTATCTGATGACCTGGAAATTCGTGATTTTTTATTAGGGCCTCGGAAACTATTTAAAAAGCGCTTCTTATATGCGATTACAATGAAATCTGGAAAGTTTCTCAGAAGGAAGATGCTGACATACGCGGAATTGACAGGGCCAATTTATAAAAAGCTCTGGCAGTGGTTGACAATGGTATGACCACCTTATCCTCCAGAAAATACTATTTGGGGAATGTAGTGTCATTGTCATGTCCTTTAGGCTAGTCCGGTCATGTATACCCCTATTTACAAACATTGTCCCATCCACACGACAATAACGATACCAAACAGGTGACCTTATACCTAGTAGCTTGCTCCTGTGTCTTCGACACCAGGCTCTTAGTATTCCATCATAATCCCTGTACCTGACGTACATAAACATGTCCCCAGGCACGGCATAATTATTCTGTATGAGGGTCACCACTTTTATCATCCTTGGCCAACAGCCCGCTGTGCATGATTGCATTTGTTTGGAAAAACATTTATGATTGTTTTCAAAACATATATCGATTCTAGAAGAAACCCTGGAGTGACCACTCTAGTAAATAAGACCCTTATTTCCCCCTGCAAATCAGAGGAGAATTTCTTCCAAGCTGACATGGGGTCCTGCATGCTGAATCTTCGACACGCACCGGTCTGACATCCCTTGCAGGTGTCATCCTCGAAGCAGAGACGGGGTCCTCCGTTTTCTACCATCAGGTGAGGGGGATGATTCTTCCCTAAGGGTTTCTTGGCTACATATAAGCATATACATGCCATACATGCATATCTAGGCTAGGTACATTTAGGCAAATTACTTAGGGCACGTATTTTAGGAATATGCAAGTGCTACTGTTTTTATCTGAACTGCTTATGTTCCTCTTATTAGCACTATGGTAGAAATTTATCTACTATTTACTATATTGGTACTAGCAATTTCTTTCGTATGCTTCTGTCTCCTCATTGTCGCAGCAAATATGTTTTACACAAGACTGACGCTGGACCAATAAATACTTATTGAAACGTCCTTATCGCCATCCTGTGTAATAAGTGAGCACGAGTAACTGAGCGAAAAATACTGTACTGTTTTCCACGATCCCTGAGGAATAAGGGTTGTCATGTTCAGTGGTTGCCAGAAACTACCTACACCACTGTAAGATTCAGGGGGGTGGTAGTGGCATTGTAGAGCTAGCTGGTCTAATGGCCGAGATATCCTGTAGGGGTGTCCGGAAGCGGTTGGGACACTAAGCCCTCAGTTTAGGTCATCCAAAACGAGCAGGTGCTGGGGATTCCTAGGAACTACACGACATGGCGCCGCCAACTTTGGTTTGGTTCTTATATTAACAGTTAAAATCTAAGTAGTTCAGTTGTGCTTTCTCAGAAAGCCCTACTCACACCTTTCAGACGTCAGAACTGGGAAGGAAAATAAGCCTCCGCTCAGAAGATATACTCTGTGTATTGGCTGAAGGTTTAACAAGCTTGTACAGAAGAAAGTTCCCACATTGTGCAAAACCCCATTTGGAACTGGGACAGCTGAAATGAACATCAGTTCTAAAAGTCCATGAGCAGTGGTTCAGGGAATGGGGAAGAAGAGTTTTCGAACGATCTCAACATTACAGAGAACTGTAGAAATGCAGTAACTATTCGTGATTGAGGCACATGAGTTGTTCGGATCAGAGGTATTCTATTCTTGGGTTCAGTTCCCGCCTGCAGATCCGCAGACTAAATTGTTCCACACATACATTGTAGTTGAACCACCAGATGAATACATTCCATACAAAGACATTGAAGTCCTGTTAACTTACCAGCAACACAGAAACTGGTTTAAAGGCGCCCTCCCACACACAACATCTGTAGTGAGACTCTGTCCACTCAGCATAGAAGCAGCGACCTGGCCGGCCTTGGCGACATACACTCCACATCCCGAGATAGATACACTACCAGTGGATGAAGTCCGTACAATATACAAAGACATAGGCTGGCTATACAGACACATTGTCCAGTTTGTCGTGCGAACATTGACAGTACAACCTGCGAGAAATGCTCCAGTCTGTCCACATCAGACCACACCTACCATTAACCCATAGACACTGAAATCAGTAATGGGGACAATACCCTCCAAACTGCAGCAAATTCCGTTCTGGATAGCACAAAAAAATTGCACAGCTGGAAGCAGTATTTCCCCATACGGGTCCACAGGAAAAATATAGAATGCTAACCATTTGCTTGACAATGGGGATGGTTCCCTCGATTGAGGATTGTACCACTTGGGGAACAATCTTTGCTGCTTTATACATTAGGATACACGGTACCCCTTCCATAGCAGTCATTCCAGAGGTATTGAAACAAATGCAGAATGAGTACGGGGCAGGACCTGACCTGGACTTGGGGATGAAACTGATGGGTAACTTTGCCCAAGTCTCTGCAATCATGCTGAGCAACATAAAGGGGGAGGCAGCAGCAGTGGCCTTACACAGCCGCCTAAGGGAAATAGCACCTATAAATATGGAGCAAGAATTACCAAAAATGTTCGAAGAAACCTATGCTGCATTAGGCTGAGATTATTTGGGAACTAAAGCAGGGAAGCCACAAATGGCGGGTAGTCCCGACAAGGACAACTCGAAGCAAGCACCTGCTTCTTCTTCCAAAAAAGAAATGAGAGAACAAACAATCAAAAATTAACAATACAGAAAAGAATTCACGATCAAGGGGTGGGTCTTCCCAACAGGAGTCCTCTGAAAAGAAGTATAACCTTAGGAATCGTGCTAACATTAGGAAACCTGACAGTTATCAGGACACTGATACACGTTCCTTTCCTTCCTTTCAGGGTTCATCAAACAACTCTGAGACGGACGGGCGATCAGAACAAAAGCAATAAGATAGACCAAAGACAAAAAGGGAAACATCAAAATTCTGATTATATTATCAAACAGGAAGCGCAACCTAAAGCAAAACCTCAATTCAAAAAGAAGAAAGTAGCTTGCTTGAAAATTAGACATGCCCAGGTTCCTGAGGACTCAGCTTCTGAACGGGGAATGGGCTCTGACGATGCTAGACAGCACGGCAGAAGTAACAATAGCTCGCCAGAACCTGAAGCATTTTCTGGTGACAGCAGTATTGAATGAACACATCACCGTGGAAACGCCTGATACAAGAGTTAGTGTCCCACATTGATTACACGAAATTACATTACAAATAGAGGGGGACATCTCAAGAAAGGTTAAAGGTCTCTTTTGGGAGAACTTAACATATGGATATGACATACTGCTAGCAGAAAAAGATTGTCCACCTGAGTTTGTGATGGATTGCCCAAGAGGGGAAAGCGTCATTTTGCCTGCTTTCTCCGACCTAGTTACAGAATCTTTAAAACACTCATACGCCCAGGAGTGGGCGCTAGCTCCGGCATTATACCGCAACCATGTAGGGTGGGACATGGAGTCTACCCACCACGAAATCCCATTAAAATCTACTCCAAATCCAGAGACAGTATCCTATAAAAAACGATGCAAAAAGACAGGTCAAATAAATCTTAGACCAACTTGAATACGAAGGTGTGATTGAGACTTGCACCTCCCCAATGAACAATTCTTTGTTTCCTGTAATGAAACCTGACAACACAGATCGTCTAGTTTTAGATTACCGACATTTAAACACATTGGCTCCATTTGGCAAAATTGACTCCATTTTCTGTGCTGACTTCATCTTGTGTAACAGACTCCATTTTCTGTGCTCGCACGTAGCTGCAAAGTGGGGAGGGGATGTTTTCGCTCTTCACTTGTTTTCGCTCCTCACCTATCAGAGTGAGCTGGAACATGTTGTGTGGGATGCGTGCTTGGTACCTTTTAGGGAATGTGTAGAATATACAGCTCTGTCTCGGAGTCAAAATACAGGAGCCTAGCCAGCTTCTGTCTTGACCTTGACACAGACCAGTACGGCCAGCTCGGTTTTTCGCAACAGAAGAAAGGGGGCAAGGTTTCTAGAACCTTCGCCTCATGTTGAGTAAAAGGTATTAAAGCCGGAGAATATTGACAGGTGGATTGGAGCTCACTTGTGGAGTAGACATACTGTCACAAGACGAACGGAACCCGAGTCCCGGTCGAGAGTCCAAGACCAGCTATCAATTTCTCCCCAGCTTGTGCTGACAAGGATGTCGAGTAAACGATCGGTGAGGTGTTACTTTGTGTATAAAATTTCTACGTTTCTTTGCTCTTTGCTACATGTATATATGCTACATGTTATTCTGGTCTTGCGCTTGAATTACTTGATATTTGGGAGTCTGCATCAACCGATATATTTTGCCTTCCTTTCCAAAATATTGGGTTAATAAACGTGTGTGTCACTTTAAATGCACCTGAATTTGTTTTCTTGCCTCGCCTTGAGAGTGCTGGGTCTTGTTTTATCGCCTCGTCTTTTGGGAGTGCTGTTTTACGCATGTTATTTAAAGATGCAGCAGTGCATTTGCCTCCTCTCTGGAGTGCAGGGAGTGTAGTGGAGTGCCAAATTACAAGCACAACACACATGCACATGAACATGAACATTTGCAGTTCAAAACGCACATCGTGCCGCATTAATGAATAACATTGTGCGGAAGAAATACAAATGACTTTAGATATCTCAAATGGATTCTTCTGCCAAAATATAGCTCCAGATAGCAGATATTTGACACCATTTTCTGCCCTCGGCACTCAGCGAAATTTTTGTCCTTTGCCCCAGGGCTATTCTCGGCAAGAGTGTCAGAATTATTACAAACATGCAATGAGGAGGCTGTGTCCTTTGTAGATTACATCTATTGTTGTATTCCTCTTAGGATGTCCATATATAGGTTTTCCTGTATCATGTCCTTATATAGGCACAATTCGCCCTGCCTTTATATAGGCATAAAATCCCAGTCCTTATTTAGGCATTACACCGTGCACTCCAAATACAGGCATGGTCTCCGACATCCACCCTAACGTCACAACGAGTTCTTGAAGAACAAACCCTTAGGCTTCGGGAGTTTCCCTAGCACAGGACCATTGATTTCTTCAAGGACTCATCTATTATGCATGAACCGTTATACCTTAGGGGTTCAGTCATGACGTCTTCCGCTGTCCGATTCACGTCAATCAATCAATCAATCAATCAATCACAGAATTTGTAGAGCGCACTACTTACCCGCGAGGGTCTCAAGGCGCTGGGGAGAGGGAAGGGGGGGGGGGATGCTGCTACTGGTCGAACAGCCAGGTCTTGAGTAGCCTCCTGAAGGTCAGCAGGTCTTGGGTCTTTCGTAGGCTTAGTGGAAGGGTGTTCCAGGTCTTGGCGGCGAGGTGTGAGAAGGATCTGCCGCCGGTGGTTGTTCTTCGAATGCGGGGGACGGTGGCGAGGGAGAGGTCGGCGGAGCGGAGCTGGCGGTTGGGGACGTAGAAGAAGAGCCGTCTGTTGAGGTAGGCTGGGCCAGTTTTGTGGAGTGCCTTGTGTGCGTGGGTGAGGAGTTTGAAGGTGATCCTCCTGTCGACGGGGAGCCAGTGCAGGTTCCTCAAGTGGGGGGTGATGTGGCGTGGTACGTCGAGGATCAGTCGTGAGGAGGCGTTTTGTATGCGTTGCAGTCGCTTGATGAGCTTGGCCGGGGCTCCCGCAGTAGGGGCGTTCCCATAGTCCAGTCTGCTACTGACGAGGGCCTGGGTGACTGTTCTTCTTGTGTCTGTCGGTATCCACCTGTAGATCTTGCGAAGCATGTGGAGGGTGTTGAAGCAGGAGGAGGAGACTGCGTTGACTTGCTTGGTCATGGAGAGCGTTGAGTCGAGGATGACTCCCAGGTTGCGTGCGTGGTCGGTGGGTGTCGGGGCTGCTCCCAGCGTCGTTGGCCACCAGAAGTCGTCCCAGGCTGAGGTGTTGGAGCCGAGGATGAGGACCTCCGTTTTGTCCGTGTTCAGCTTTAGTCGGCTGATCTTCATCCAATCGGCGACGGCCTTCATTCCTTCATGGAGTTTGGCTTTGGCGGCGAGGGGGTCCTTGGTGAGGGAGAGGATCAGTTGAGTGTCGTCGGCATAGGAGATAATGTTGAGGTCGTGTTGTCTGGCGATGCGTGCGAGCAGGGCCATGTAGATGTTGAACAGTGTTGGGCTGAGGGACGATCCCTGGGGTACGCCGCAGATGATCTCGGAGGCTTCGGATCGGAAGGGTGGGAGGCGGACTCTCTGGGTTCTGCCGGCGAGGAAGGAGGTGGCCCATTCCAGGGCCTTGTCTCGGATCCCTGCGTCGTGGAGGCGTGCGCGTAGAGTGCGGTGGCAGACAGTGTCGAAGGCGGCGGAGAGGTCCAGCAGGATGAGGGCTGCGGTCTCACCATTGTCCAGCAGGATCCTGATGTCGTCGGTGCGGCGATGAGGGCAGTCTCAGTGCTGTGGTTGCTGCGGAACCCTGATTGGGATGGGTCCAGGATGCTGTTTTCTTCGAGGTATCGGGTTAGCTGTTTGTTGACGATCTTCTCGATGACCTTGGCTGGGAACGGAAGCAGAGAGATGGGCCGGAAGTTCTTGAGGTCTCTCGGGTCCGCCTTGGGTTTTTTGAGTAGGGCGTTGATCTCTGCGTGTTTCCAGCTCTCTGGGAAGGTCGCGGTCTCGAAGGAGAGGTTGATGATGTTGCACAGGTGGGGTGCGATGGAGCTGCTGGCTTTGTTGAAGATGTGGTGCGGGAAAGGGTCTGACGGGGAGCCGGAGTGTATTGTGCTCATGGTCTTGATGGTGTCCTCGATGTTCACGCTGGCCCAGGCTGGCAGGGGGTCGTGGTCGATGGTGTGTGGCGGGTCGATCTTAGTTGGGGTTGTCTGGGTGTCGAAGCTGTCGTGGATGTCGGCGATCTTGCGGTGAAAGAAGGTGGCGAGGGAATCGCACAGGGGTTGCGACGGCGGGATGTCGTTGGTGTTGGAGCTGGGATTGGAGAGTTCCTTCACGATGTTGAAAAGCTCCTTGCTGTTGTGTGCGTTGTTGTCGAGGCGGTCTTTGAAGGAGATTCTCTTGGCGGACCTGATGAGGTGGTGGTGGTTACGGATGGCGTCTTTGTGGGCTGTGTGGCTGTCCGGTGTCTTATCGCTGTGCCATTTCTTCTCTAGTTTCCGGCAGGTGCGCTTGGAAGCTAGGAGTTCCGAGGTGAACCAGCTGGCTCTTTTTGGTGGTGTCGCTGTAGGTGAGCTTTTTCAGCGGGGCGAGGGTGTTGGCACAGTCGTCCATCCATCGTCTGAGGTTGCAGGCAGCGTCGTCGGTGTTGGATGGGTCGGAGGGAGGGCTGAGAGCGAGGGTTGCCCGGAGTTGGTCTTCGGTGACTTTGCTCCAGCAGCGGCGTGGGATCTGTTGGGTGCGGTGGTGTGTGGTGGGTTTCTGGAAGGTGAAATGGATGCAGCGGTGGTCGGTCCAGAGGAGTTCCGTGGTGTGGCTGAAGGAGACGTGGGAGCTTGAGGAGAAGATGGGGTCAAGCGTGTGGCCGGCGCAGTGGGTCGGTGTTGTGACGAGCTGGCTCAGGCCGAGGTTGGCGAGGCTGTCGATCAGGGTGGTGGAGTTGCTGTTGTTGTTGTTCTCCAGGTGAAAGTTCAGGTCTCCGAGGAGGATGTAGTCGGTAGAGGTCAGGGCGTGCGTGCTGATGAAGTCGGTGATGGAGTCGCTGAACTGGGGTCAGGGCCCAGGGGGTCTGTAGACAAGGGTGCCTCTAAGGGTGGTGTTGGGGTCCGTGTGGATCTGGAAGTGCATGTGTTCGGCGGTGCTGAGGGTGTCATCGGTGCTGGTCGAGACCCTGATGGTGTTCTTGTGGACGATGGCGATTCCTCCTCCTACTGCGTTGATGCGGTCTCTGCGGGTGATCTTATAGCCGTCTGGGATGGCTATGGCGATGTCGGGGGCGGAGGAGTCGTTCATCCAGGTCTCTGTCAGGAAGGCGACGTCTGGTGATGTGTCGAGCAGGTCCCAGAGCTCGACGGCGTGTTTGCGGGCGGAGCGGGTGTTCAGCAGGATGCACCGGAGGTGGTTGAGGTCCTTCTTGGCGGGCGCCTCGGTGGCTCTGAGGCTGGTGTAGCTGCAGTTCCGGCAGGTGAAGGGACCATGGGTGCGTTTCGGGGCGGCCTTGAAGCAGTTGTGCGTCCGTCCGGGGATGAGAGCGTGGAGTGTGGTGGCATCGTATCGGCGTCGGTCCTCGAGGCTGGAGCGGGGGGCGCGCGGTCCAGGGGTTCTGGCGCTGGGCGCGGTCCAGTCGCGGACGGGCGCAGACGGGCTTGCCTTAGGTGCGCCTTCGGCGCGCCAGCGGCCGCCATTTATGGAATGCTAACATTAGCATTTATAGAATGCTAACATTCTGAGGTACCTCTCAGGTATAAATATACCTTCCCTAGCCCTTGTAAACAAGAGGAGACATCGACTTCAGAGGAGCCCGTTTCCCGGCCTGACGCACTGAGAAGACGCTGTCATCCCTGCACGCAGAGAGTCCAGCTTCCAGTGATCTGACTTCCCTTGCGGGGTGTTGGAGTTCGAGTCTGGCAAGAGATTCCCACCTCTCTCATTCTTAAGGTATGGAGCTGACTAGAACCTAGAGGGACTCTTGGCATACTAGGCATACTAGACTTAACATACTCTTAGTATACCAGAGTAAGGAATACTTCACTTACTTCATACCTCTCCCTACACCTAGGTTAGGTACATTGGGGTAGAACTAGCATAGAAACGCATCGTATGATTACTCGCATTTTTTAGTCTGTGTTATTTATGTAAATGACTATCTACTAAAGATCATGCTAGCGCAGTATTATTTATTTCTACTGCTTACGCTGTACATTATTTATCTTGCATACTGTCTTGTGATCGTAACTGCACATATTACTTACACAAGAAACAAGACTGTTCAATAAACCTTTTATTGAAACGCCCGTCTATTCTTTCTGTGTAACTTTGAGGAAAACTAAGCATGCACGATTGAGCTGAGTGAAACGGTTATCTATTGTTTCCACGACTCTGGGACACGTTCTGATTCTAAAGGGAAACAAAGTGGTCATGTTTTGCGGCTGCCAGAAACTACTCCCTTCTTGTTGTCAAGGAGTTTCTAGTGGCCTCTGAGCTAGCTGGCACAAGTAATTAAGTTTAATATACTCGATAGGGACATACCGACCTCAGTCCTATGTCAAGCCTTTAAGGTATATTATTCCAATGCGCAGAGCCTATTAGGGAAATAGGAGCTACATTACATGGCTTGGTAAGGCGGTAATTTAACGCTAGATACTGAGTAACTCAGCTGTGCTTTTTCTCTCAGAGACCCCTACCCATATACTCCAAAAGACGTCTGGAGTGGCCAGGGTTAAGTATCCACCACGGCTACATAGGGAAACACCCTATATATTAGCTGTTTGGTTTGCTCAACGTTGAAGGATAAAGTGTTACAAAATATTGTGCACCTTATCTTTGTTTCCTTGAAACTTGTTCTACATTTTTCAAAAAACAAATGTCCATACACGGGGACGATGCCACCGGAAACGGTGGAGCTGCGGCTGATCCAGCCCAAGCAGCAGTTTTTAACATTACAGGTTTAATTGAAACCGAGGAGGGTGTCATAAACATCCCTCCAAACTTAAGAAGAGCCATCACTCATAAAACACGGCCTACCACCAAGAGGCGGTAGAGCAGTTTTCGTGATAGAGGCACACGAATCCTTTCAGACAGAGGTATTCTATTCATGGGTAATATTTCCTGAATCCAATCCAGTAACACACATGTTTCACTTCTACAAAGAAGATGATCCACCAGAGGAATAAATTCCTTTCGAGGATATTGAAATTCCACTAACATACCAGGAGCATCAGCTCTGGTTTAAAGGCGCCCTAAAACATCACAGAAACATTACCAGCCTCGGTCCATTAGGTAGACCAGGAGCAACATGGCCGATTCTAGCCGGCTACACACCTCATCATGAACTGGATATAATGTCAGATGAGGAATTACTTACTCAAATAACAGAGTTAATAAAAATCTACAGACAATTGGTTCAATATGTCATGCGGACTTTCACAGTCCAACCACCATTAACCATTCCAAATCAGACCCCTCACTCGGGGAATACACTAACTAGACTCTATACGCAGTCATGGGTAAAATGCCCACAAAACGTGAGCAAATTCCGTTTTGGATAGCTCAAAAAATTACTCAAATCGAAGCAGTATTTCCAAATACTAGCCCATATGAGAAACACAGAATCCTAACAATCAGTTTACCAATGGGGATCACACCACAACTGGAAGACTGCACCACTTGGGGCTCAGTCTTTGCTGCCATCTATACTAAAACTCATGGTATTCCATCAATTGCGGTAATACCTGATGTCCTGAAACAAATTCAAAATGAATACGGGGCAGAGCTTGCTCTGAATTTAGGTATGAAATTACTGAAAAATTTCGACCAGGTCTCAACAATAATATTATCTAATATTAAAGGGGAGGCAGCAGCAGTGGCGATCCGCCAACGATTAAGGGAATTCGATGTTACAGAACATCAAACTAGGCTACCCAGAATAATTGAACAATCATATGCAGAATTAGGCAGAGATAGTTTGGGTGGAAGACCAGTGAAACCAAAACTATCTGAAAGTCCTGAGAAGGACTCTATTAAACAAACTCCTACATCTTCTAAAAAGAAGTGGGAAACTACTAAACAAAACTCAAACGAGAAACGTTCTCAATCCCGAGGTAGGTCTCCTCAAAAGGAGCCCTCTGAAAGGAGGTATAACCTCAGGAATAGAGATAATTTGAGAAAACCTGACAGGTATCAAGATACTGATACACGTTCCTCTCGTACCTTTCAGATCTCGTCAAGGACTTCGGAAAGAAGAGGACGATCAGAAAATAGAGAAGAACGCGTGAAATCCAAAGAAGATAAACACGCTACAAAAAATAAAACAAAACCTCAATTCTCCCAAAAAAAAAGTAGCAGGTCTGAAGATCAGACATGTTGAGAATACTGAGAACACAACTCAAGAACGGAGAATGGGCCCAGACAATGCTGGACAGTGCAGCAGAAGTCACAATAGTTCGCCAGAACCTGAAGGAACTTCTGGAGATAGTGGACTTGAATGAGTACATCACAGTAGAGACTGTAGACACCAGGGTTAGTACTCCACAAAGGTTATATGAAATAACACTCCGAATGGAGGGAGACATACCTAGACAGGTGAAAGCACTCTTTTGGGAAAAACTTTCAAGGGGCTATGACATACTTCTAGCAGAAAAAGACTGGCCACCACAATTTGTCAGGGAGTGTCCACATGGCGAGGACATTATTATGCCTGCCTTCTCTAACCATATTCCAATTCATCTCAAATATACTTATGCCAGGAAATGGGCAGTAGCCCAGGCCCCAGCATTATATAAAAATCATGTAGGATGGGATGAGGACTCACCTCACCATAAAATACATCTGAAACATGAACCAACTGCACAAAGGCAGTATCCAATAAAGCAAGAAGCTAAAAAACAGGTCAGGGAGATCTTAGATCAACTTGAATACCAAGGGGTGATTCCAACATGCACCTCCTCAATGAACAATCCTTTGTTTCCTGTCTCCAAACCAGACAACACCTATCGTCTAGTTTTGGATTACAGACACCTAAACACTTGTAAAACATTTGCAGTGCAAAATGCCCATAGCACAGCATTAATGAATAACATTGTGCGTAAAAAATATAAAACCACATTGGACATCTCAAATGGTTTCTTTTGTCAAAACATAGCACCTGAAAGCAGGTACTTAACAGCATTCTCCATAATGGGGACCCAGCGTCAATTTTGTCGACTCCCACAAGGGTTCAAGAACAGCCCGGGGTTATTCTCAGCGAGAGTAACAGAGTTACTACAAATTTATGACAATGAGGCATTGTCCTATGTCGATGACATATATCTGACGGACGATGACCTGGACAAACACTTGAACAGGGTAAGCACCATTATACTGGGCTTCGCCTCTGAGGGCTACAAGTTCAACTTAAAAAAGTCCAGAATTGCCCATCTCAATGTCCTATTTCTAGGATATGAGCTTTCAAGTGAAGGCAAGAGCTTGGCAGCTAACTTTTTAGAAAAATGTGCACTGCTCCAACCTCCAAAAACGCTAAAAAACTTACAATCCATCCGGGGTTTCCTAAATTTTGGAAGAACATACATTCTAAATTACGCAGAAAGGGTTAAACCTCTCTACGCATTAATCAAACCTGATTACTCAATCAAGAATTGGACACAAGAACACACAGAAATCTTGCGTTCACTACAGGCTAACATGTTAGCAACAAATCACTTACAAACACGCGTAAGTCAACGCAACCTGGTGATCCGAATAATTTCGGGTCAATGCGGATTCACCTACTTAACCTTCAATGAGGGTGAGAAAATACCAATCGCATACAAATCTCATTTGTACACACAAGCGGAAATGCGCTTCACTTCAACTGAAAAAATTCTGACAGCAGTTCAAACCGCTGTAGCAAAAGAAAGAGCCCTAGCCCAAGGGAAACGCATTATTGTCGTAACCCCAGTACCGGCTTTAGAAGCGGTCACAAAACCAAGCATTCCAAATGCTAAAGCATTACATCCAAGATGGATACAGTGGGTTAATTCTCTTGCTGCAACAGATGTTGAATATGCTTTTGATCCCGATTTAAAAACACAAGCATTCCTGCAATATGAACAAGAATGTCCTCTGCCCACTGAAATTCTGCCTCTCGATCAGTACGAATTCATAATTTACACTGACGGATCCGCACAACCCGCAATAGGGGGTAAGCAAGCTTACAGTGCAGCGTGTGCAATCGTTAAAGATCGCATGCGAGATGGCATCTTCAGACCTATGGTCACAAAAACTCAATCTCTAGGAGATTGTACAGCTCAGCGAGCTGAACTACAAGCATTCAAACTGGCACTTGAAAGTACAGATCGAGAATTCCCCACACTAATAGTGTGCGATTCCTTTTACTGTGTTCAGTCGTATAATGAATATATACAAAACTGGCTTGAAAATGGTTTCAAAGATGCGAAAGGTGGCACAATAAAGCATAAAACGCTTTGGGAACAAGTAGTTCAGTTGAAAAACTAACTACCAAAGGCTCACGTGATCCACACACTGAGTCATCAACGTGATGGCGTTCACGTTGCAGGATATTCATTGGCTGACGAAGCCGCAAAGGGGGCTGTTCACACGGCTTCCGTAGCTGCGATCACTCGTTTAAAAACAAAAATAGACAGTGAGATAATGTTGGCTGTCAATGCTACAAGCAAAGGCAGTGGTGCAGCGTTACCAAAAAAGTTTCCACTCAAGTACTCTTATGTAATTGATGCGAACAACGTTCCTTTTGTTCGAATCCCTGGAGTGGGGGATAGGGTAATCCCAAACATGGAACGTAGAGCAGCCTTGATTTATGAAGCACATTTGGGGGAGGGTCTGTCACATCAAGGGATCTCTAAAACAATTTTGACATTAAAAGAGATGTACTGGTGGCCTGGAATGAATACAGAAATCCACATCTTCATCAATAACTGCATAGACTGTAAGGTACAGCGTGATGCAGAACGCCACCAGACACCATGCTACAAATGTAGCTGCCCAGTACAGACACCATTGTTAGACAGCATTAGACTATCTACGCGCATGCGTCCTTCTGGACAAATGCAATCCCACAAATACTGAATCAAGGTTCCTATGGATATGGCCTCAGCGCTCGGCTGACGCTCGAACTGTTATAAAAGATTTGCGAGTCTTTATCGGCACATACGCAATAGGCACGCTACATTCTGACCAGGGCCCTGCGTTTAGCTCTCGGACTTACAAAGAAGCCATGGCCAGTCTGGGCGTTGCATTGCGGTACTCCTCTCCATTCCATCCGGAGGGAAATTCGGTTGTGGAAAGGAAAAACCGGGACATAAAGCAGTCTATAACAGCTAGGGTATTAGGTTCGGGTGATGGGTGGGTCAAACATCTTTATGGGGTCCAACGCTCATTGAATAACTTGCCAAGAAGTTCTCTAGGGGGGGGTCACTCCATATGAGGTCCTATTTGGGACAAGAATGTGGGTACCAGACCTCGATCACGTAGGCACAGTGGTGGAAAATAAACCGTTTGATATCAAAGATCGTTTGGCTGTTTTACAGGAACTCAATGAACTAAGATCGAAACAAAGCAACGTATTCCTGCAGCCAACCACCACTGGGAAAAAACCGGCGGTCCCAGCAAGGCCTGTCTGGATTCCAAAAGTTGGGGATCTAGTCAGAGAAAAGATTGCGGACAAGAAGGAATTTGGACCTTCTTACAGACAACCAGCACCTGTCCTAGCAGTTCAAGGAACAAGAACAGTACTTCTGCCGCCCCTTGCTGGAAAAAAGGAGAAAAGATTTGTGTCCATCGACCTCATCAAACCATAGTATGTGGCCAATACTAAATAGTAGGCCTTGTGGACTCCGACCTAGTAGCAGACGCACTCCTCTCGCTACTATCCAAGAGGTTCAGACTGAAAGACATCGAGAATTCAGCAGTAACAGATGAAGGACTGAGCAACAATGCAATGGAACTCATCCCTCTTGAAAATCAAGTAACAGTTCGTCCAAATACACCTGTCTACACCAACGTAGCAAGTGATCAACTGGTTCCAGCGATTTCTACAAATCCGGATGCAATTTCAACAATTGACAGTACTGCTTCTGGCTATTTCATTAACTTTGATACGTTCTCAGAAGATCCGAGTGAACCTGAAACGACGCCAGCATCATTAACATTTAAGCAGCAAGTACAAGACTTTCTTCACTTTCTGATAAAGACTTATCTGGTTTCACCATGGATTGAACTCTGGATTATTTCTGGAATATTTGTTTTCCTGCTTTGGCTAGCTTTGGTTTTGACTATGAGCGTGCTTATAAATGGCAGATACATCCATGTGAACACTGAAAGAAAAGATGTGAACTTACTTTTGAAACCTCATAAATCTTCCCATCGTGAAGCAAGAGACTTGTCAACAGTGAACATCACAGCCGTTCCTATACAGGATGGTATAGTGTGGGACAAAACAGATTGATATTTTTGGCCCGACGGAACAATTGAACATTCCACATTTGTTTAAAATTTCACTAAGTGATCTCATTTCGTCCAGTACCTATTCAGACGATTGGGACTTTGAGACTGTTAACGATTTAATGTTTGACCTAGAACAATCTGCTGCATTTTCTAATAATGAATATTTAGAGGGTTCATCAGACTATGAACAGCTGTATTGCTATAACCACTATGGTCACCATTATTTGCATAAATCTGCATACCCTAGAAATGTGTTTATGTTTAACCAATGGGAGCATTGTCCTACGCCACCAAAAGGTAGTTCAAAAACATTTGTTAATAAGTTTCCATATTTTTCAGGTTACAATACATCTGATCCAGAAACGTTTTACTATAAAAATGTAAACAAAACAGGACTGAAAATTATGTTAACAAATACAAAACAGATTTACTCTGCAGCATTTATTGCCCAACTGTCTAGACAGGGTTTCGACTTTTGGAAAGACACAATAGACACAAAAACTGTCTGGGGTACTAAAGATTGGCAAGCACAGGGGATAGAAGCTTTATTTAGAGCCTGCATCATCCCTGAGCAAATAATGTTTTTGAATGAAACTATCCAACAAACATCTTGTCTTGGTCTAGCCAAGATCAAAGAGATGAAAACACCTTCTGTACCACCACCTGCAAGTGATAACAATACACAGGCAGCGGTTACAGTTGACCAAATACTACAACTCAACAGATCTAATCCTGATTGGAGAAAATGGTTGATCTGGCCCACAGACACGAACAACTGTCAGGAAAGATTCCTGAATAAAACTCAGGGCTTTACTATTCATAGGCCAGACCCAAGATACGTCCAAAGACAGCATCCGGGGGTAGTAACAACATACAGTGTAGGCAAATTATGCCTCGATTGGCTGCAGAAATCTACACTACAGGATGTGAAACAACACTTATCCTTACTTAAAGAAGACTCAGACCTAAGGGAATTCTTGCTTGAACCAAGAAAACCGCGTCAAAAACGTTTCATATGCCGGCATCTATGCTGCTTATAATGAAGCATGGAAAGTGTCACAGATGGAGGCCGCAGAACGAATACGTGAACTTGATCGTATTAGTTTAGAGAAAACCCTCTCTGTGGTCGACAATGGGTTAACAACTTTGTCCTCCAGAATATATTCATTGGATGGCATTGTATCCTCTGCTATCGACATACTGGAACAAGATTTGGCGATGTTACAACAAGGCCAATCTCAATTACGTTCTATTGTGTTAAGCTGGACGCTGCAATCTTTGCGTGCGGGCTATGTGCCTTGGCGTTTTATCAACACGTCAATTCTGTTTGTAGAATACAATCTAACTGGTAAACAGATCGAACTGGCACAAAGAGGAGCTAAGTATACAGGGCTGGGGATTGAAAAACTGGAAAAGTTACCATTCACAGTGGCAGAAAAACCAGCTACAGAATGGCTTATTCATGGCAAAATCACACTACCTGTGACTACTTTTCAGTTTCAGTATTGCCTAAAACAAATGCAAGCAGGCAAATATGAAAGGTTGGGTAAGGAATACATTAAGACATCTTGGAATTTACCATACACATATAGATGTTGGAGTGGATGAAGTTTTTCTGAGCGGTACACACTGTAAAAATGCACTGAACGGTTCACTAATATGTCAGGACATTTCTTTACACGGGGCTTGTAATGGTTCTGTGGCAAATTTGTCTTGCCACCAGCAGGGTACACCAGCTGCTGTGATTAATCCAACGTTTGGACAACTTTCTAATGGGAGTTACCTCATGTTGAATGATCAGAGTTGCTGCGGCATGTTGCCAGGCATCCCATATCTAGTAACGGTCAACTCCAGGGTCACTTGCTGTATGCAAGTATTGTTTGCCCCAATAGACACAGTCAGGGAGTCGCCTTTGTGGCCTTCGCTGAACGTCTCTTTTATAAGATTTGATACTTTAAGCAGAATGAAAGCCATGCTTTTTCAACAAACAGTGCCTTTGACCTCGGCCAAAGAAACCTATGATCTACAAGTAGCAAGGACTTCGGCTGAGATACAGACTTTAATACGTACAAATTGCCCTATACATTTCGTGGAAATGATAGGACGTATCTTTAACATGTCTGATACAAGCGGAATTGTACATGTATTTAAGAGCATCTGTTCCGGTCTGTTAACACCTTTCCAGGCAATACTCGGAATAATCCCAAACTTTGCACATTCAGTGTTTGGTGGCATACCATTAATTCTAGCACTTGTTGCCGGAATTCTATTTCTCTTCCTGCTATTACGCTATGGTCAGCCTATTCGCAGACATCACTCCGAGCGAAATGGAGAAAGCTCTCCTTGAACGAAAGTGCCGTGAGCGAATAGTGCAGCTTTTGGGCATGAATCGTCTACGGGAACTTAATACCACGTGGTTCCTGTCGTTCAGACCAATCTGGCAAGATTGCATCTTACCTGTTCTACGATGCCTGCTATGCGGTGAAGAATGCATGTTGGACACCTGTCTAACATTTCCATCAGCTACGCCAACGGATGTCGATACTCTGCTGGACCGATAACGGCCCATGCTCTGTGTTGTCCCCAGAGGCTACCCATCCTGATGACAGCATTCATTGAGATCCCACAGACGCTTCCGGCTGCTGCTGAGGTACGAGATGGATCTACAGGCACACAGGTAACAACGGACGCGAACATTGCTGCGGCATCCTTTGCTGAAAGCGATGCTTCACATCTCTGTGCAATTAATTTACTACACGAGGTGTTCCGAATGTCACCAACTACGGTGGCCGATATTTTGTCTACAGAAATAGATGATCTCCTGTTTACACCAGACCCGTACACTGACTGATTCAGCCCACAGTGTTCCAGAGATGCAGTTACAATTTGGCCTTCATATTTCAAAAACTTGGAACTCTTCCCAAATTGAACTTTTTTCAGTTTTTTCAAAAAATGGCACATCAATCTGCTTGAAGTTGAACTATTCATATAGTACGGACTTCGCGGTACTTCCACAGACACTTAGTCATCTTGTTTGTCTAAAAAGTTCTTTAATTTCCATGACATGAAATGACTGATTTTGAACAAACTTATTGATCATTTTTTTGTCACATGTAAATATTACTGCTTATTTCATTCAAATTGCATTTTATTTTCAAATATATGCCTGAAATGAGAAGCAATGCTTAAAAATGTACAGTACTTTTTGCATTCTAATAGGTTTTTTAAATGCCTTTTAAATGGTTTTAAGAAATATTTTAGCAATATGCGGTACTCCATTTTATGTTTAGCATTTTAAATGTTTAGCATTTATATTCTTATCGTACACACGAAATTGGAGTGGGTGTTGTATTCCTCTTAGGATGTCCGTATAAAGGTTTTCCTGTATCATGTCCTTATATAGGCACAATTCGCCCTGCCCTTATATAGGCATAAAATCCCAGTCCTTATTTAGGCATTACACCGTGCACTCCAAATACAGGCATGGTCTCCGACATCCGTCCACCCTAACGTCACAACGAGTTCTTGAAGAACAGACCTTTAGGCTTCGGGAGTTTCCCTAGCACAGGACCATTGATTTCTTCAAGGACTCATCTATTATGCATGAACCGTTAAACCTTAGGGGTTCATTCATGACGTCTTCCGCTGTCCGATTCACGTCAATGCTAACATTCTGAGGTACCTCTCAGGTATAAATATACCTTCCCTAGCCCTTGTAAACTAGAAGAGACCTCGACTTCAGAGGAGCCCGTTTCCCGGCCTGACGCACTGAGAAGACGCTGTCATCCCTGCACGCAGAGAGTCCAGCTTCCAGTGATCTGACTTCCCTTGCGGGGTGTTGAAGTTCGAGTCTGGCAAGAGATTCCCACCTCTCTCATTCTTAAGGTATGGAGCTGACTAGAACCTAGAGGGACTCTTGGCATACTAGGCATACTAGACTTAACATACTCTTAGTATACCATAGTAAGGAATACTTCACCTACTTCATACCTCTCCCTACACCTAGGTTAGGTTGGGTACATTGGGGTAGAACTAGCTTAGAAACGTATCGTATGAGTACTCGCATTTTTTAGTCTGTGTTATTTATGTAAATGAATATCTACTAAAGATCATGCTAGCGCAGTATTATTTATTTCTACTGCTTACGCTGTACATTATTTATCTTGCATACTGTCTTGTGATCGTAACTGCACACATTACTTACACAAGAAACAAGACTGTTCAATAAACCTTTTATTGAAACGCCCGTCTATTCTTTCTGTGTAACTTTGAGGAAAACTAAGCATGCACGATTGAGCTGAGTGAAACGGTTATCTATTGTTTCCACGACTCTGGGACACGTTCTGATTCTAAAGGGAAACAAAGTGGTCATGTTTTGCAGCTGCCAGAAACTACTCCCTTCTTGTTTGTCAAGGAGTTTATAGTGGCCTCTGAGCTAGCTGGCACAAGTAATTAAGTTTAATATACTCGATAGGGACATACCGACCTCAGTCCTATGTCAAGCCTATAGGGTATATTATTCCAATGCGCAGAGGTTATTAGGGAAATAGGAGCTACACTACACTATCTGACGGATGATGAATTACTTGAACACTTGAGCAGGGTGAACAACATAATTGTGGGTTTCGCCAACTTGGGCTACAAATTTAATTTCAAGAAATCAAAAATTGCCCATCTCAATGTCCTATTATTGGGATATGAGCTATCAAGTGAAGGCAAGAGCCTGGCAGCCAACCTTTTAGAAAAGTGCCCGCTGCTCCAACCTCCAAAGACACTCAAAGGTTTGCAATCCATTTTAGGATTTCTAAATTTTGGCAGAACATACATTCTAGATTACGAAGAAAAAGTAAAACCTTTCTACGACTTAATCAGACCTGATTTCACAGCACATCAGTGGACACAGCAACACACAGATACTCTCCGTTCAGTTCAGGCATGATAGCATCAACACATTTGCAAACACGTGTGAATACCACCAACTTGGTGATCCGGGTGGTCCCCGGTTTATCACGATACACATACATCACTTTAACTGAAGTTGAAACAGTCGGGATTGCATACTAATCACATTTATATACAAATGATGAAATGCGATTTGCGGCCATGGAAACAATTTTGACCTCAGTACAGACTGCTGTAGTGAGAGAAAGAGCACTAGCACAGGGGAGACTCGTTATTGTGGTGACCGGGTACCAACTTTATAAGCGGTTACCAAAGCGAGCATTCCAAATGCGAAAGCACTGCATCGCGATGGATACAATGGGCTAATTCTCTCACTGCAACAGATGTAGATTACAAATACCGTTCTACATTAAAAACTCAAGCGTTCCTGCAGTACGAACAAGAATACCCTCTCCCGAATGAAATCTTGCCACTATAGAAATATGAATACATCATTTATACTGATGGTTCTGCTCAGCCTGCCATTGGAAGTAAACAGTATAGCGCAGCATGTGCTATAGTGAAGGGACATAGGCGAGATGGTAAGTTCCATCCTAGCAATACGACTCTGTAATCTGTAGGAGATTGTACAGCACAGTTGGCAGAGCTGAAAGCCCTGATACTAGCACTACAATATACGGATCGGGAATCCCCCACACTGATAGTGTTTGATTTGTTTCATTGTGTGTAGTTCTATAATGAATATCTTCATTACTGGGGCCAGAATGGGTTTAGAGATTCCAAGGGTTGCACAATTAAGCATAAATTGTTATGGGAACAAGTGGCAAAGCTGAAAGTATGCCTGTCACGGACTCAAGGTATTCACACCTGGAGTCATCAGTGTGTTGGTGTACACGTTGAAGAGAATTCACTGGCTGTTGAAGCCGCCAAGGCAACAGTGCGAACTGCTGTCGTTGCTGCAATCACTCGTTCTAGCACGAGGATAGACGGAGACATACTGATAGCTGTCAACGCCTCAAAGAACGGCTCTGCCGTTCCGAAAGGCTTTCCACTCAAACATTCCTATAAATTAGATGCGCAAAACACACCGTATGCTCCAGGAGTGGGGGATAGAGTTATACCAAACATAGATCCCAGATTTGGTTGGATTCTAGCTGCACACGAGGGTCTGGGCTCAGCACACGCAGGAGTCACTGCTACAATTTCATTACTGAAGCGGTGATTCTGGTGGCCAAGTTTGTCTAAACAAACAAAGGCTTATGTCTTATAATGCGACATCTGGCAGCAGATTAAAGGTTCCACCATAGCACGGCCACCACAAACACCATTACTCATTTCAGACAGACCTATTGGATCACTGCGGCCCCTTAAATTCAGATGGGGCTTACAAGTACATCTTGGTGGCAGTAGATTCATGCTCTAGATTTCTGTGGGTTTGGCTTCAGCGCTCGGCTGACGCTCGAACTGTTATAAAGGATTTGCGAGTCTTCATCGGGACAAACGCAATTGGCATGTTACATTCCGACCGTGGCCCTGCGTTTAGCTTTCGGGCTTACAAGGAAGCCATGAAAAGTATGGGCGTGGCCTTGCGGTACTCCTCCCCCTACCATCCCGAGGAAAATTCAGTGGTGGAGAGGAAAAACCGGGACCTAAAGCAATCCTTAACAGCAAGGGTATTGTCAGGAATGCATACTGCACAGGTGGTTTCAGTGCCTGCGTCATTTGTCAACATCCTAGGGGTCTCCATACGAATCATATTGCAGTCAGTAGTATATGTGCAGTCAATCATGAGTGAATCCATGTCTGGGCAATGCCATTTGTTATTACATAGTATGTTCTTGTGGTCCTAGGTTACATTGCTTAAATGTTGCTATCATTATTCTAGTGATGCTGCCAATGCTTGTTTTGTTCCATTGGCAGCATGAACCTCAGGCAAATAGGAAATGCTTGTGTGTGTTGGGAAGCATGCAAGACTATGGAGCATCACAGGTGCTAGACACGTGGAATATTAATGTTGTCAAGCACGTTGTGAAACACGCCCGGCAACGCCCTGTCAAGAAGCTATAAATAGACATTTCCTTCAGCACTCGGTGCTTGGCTTTTGTTTTCCCCCTGTCTGGAGTTAGGTGTGAATTCTATGTCAGGACCGGAGGCTAAGATTATGCCTTCTTCCTTCGCTTTATTTTAACAGCAGCATATTTCCAACAACACAATAACCAACTACATTTCCCATGAACAATAGGGAAACAAAGTTCCAACAGGAGTCCTTCCTCGCTGTCCGCACTACAGCCAGCCAACATAGTCCCTTCACGCGGTTTCCTCTTCCTTCGCTGCTCAGCAGCAGATAAGTCGATTTTTCTTTATTCTCCTGTTATGGGGGTTGTTAGTTGGCTAATTTGGTGGCGTTTGCTAGCGCTTTGTATATTTTTCTGTGTGCACAGATTCCCTTTAGTTATGGGACGTTTTTAAATGTACCTTACGTGACTGATTCCCTGTGAGGTGCGGTGTGGTCCTCCCGCCGCCAGGGGGCATAGTGCACTCTCTATGGGCAGCGCGAGTCAGGCACTAGCATTAGAGTCCTGACGAGCGCTGCCCAGTGAGAGGTCAGCCTTGCCTCCTGCCACACGGTTTAACGCCCTGTGGGGACTGTATTTTTCCCTGATTTTCATTGAACGCCCTTTGAGGGTCTGTACAACATCCTTGAACACCCTGCGGGGTCGCAATTGCACCGCGACTTGTGGTGCCTGTGGGACACTGTCCCGGGTGGCTGCCCTGTGATCAGAGGGCTGGTGTGTCCCTAGGGCTCTGCCCATTAATTGTGTGCCCTTGGCCACCCTTATTTCTCTGGGCTCCCTCCCAGCTTGTAAACAGAGCGCCTGTAGTGCCTTTAAAATAGTGCTTTCAGCACCAAGCTGCCTGTGCTCCTAATTTACTTACCTGTACTACACCTATGTACTTACCAAAGACTATGCAGTCGGAGCAAGATCAGTACCAGGAGGAGGATCCCTTGGCGTACCTCCCTTGGGATGATGACTTTTACCAGGCAGTGGATGACTCCATCTACAGGGCTGTCAACCAAGCCATGGAGCCTTTGGAGCAACGCCTGTCAGCGCAGATAGCGAAAGAGTGCGCCAAGTGGGCTGCTCCCGCGCCAGTTACCCCCTAAGTCCCCTCCTGCACCTCAACATTCTGGTTCTCCCCCTGCTAAGAAACCATGTCCTCAAGGGATGGATGTAGATGCTTTTGCCCGTCTGAAACAGGCTTTCTTGGCACAGGTGCCCCCGCAGCCTGACCCGGTGCCCCCCGCGGACTGCATCCCAACGCCTCCGCGCATCGCTTCCCCTGACCCCTTTGATAATGGTGACTCCCCCGAGGACACGGACGAGGAGGCGGGTTCCTCTAGGTCTTGGCTCCCGACGCCCGCTCCTGCCCCAGGGGGGCCTCTGATATGTTGGACCCGGACGATATTGTCCACCCCAGGTCTACGGAGTGGGTTCCCGGGGATAAAGTGGCCCAGTATGTGGCGAGCCGTCTGCGCAAACCAATGGACAAGGACGCTCGCAACAGCCTTCAGGCGGAGTGTCCCCGCCCCAGTTTGGAGGGAAAGGTTGCCCTAACACCCGAAATAGATCCCAAGATGGCAACCTTCCTAGCAAAATTCGTACGGGACCCCAAAAAGGGTATTGATCGCTCCTGGCGTATGTGCCAGGACAAACTGCTAGATCCATGGGGCCTGTCACCAAAATTCTTGACATGGCCGAAGAGGCCAAGGTGTCCGGTGCCCTTATCTCCCCGGAGGTTCTCTCGAGCTGGGCGCAGCACGCGGTAGTGTTTATTGGAAACGCGAATTGCGCGCTCTCCACGGAGAGAAGGCGGTCGCTCCCAATTAAGGTGGACCACAAGTTAGGTGACCTGGCTTCATCGGAGGCAGGCGCGGTGGCCCAGGGGGGGCATATTTGGCGACCCGTTCGTCAAAGAGTTAGGAAAGTTTGTGGCGACTTTCACCTCACTGGACAGAGCCAAGTCGAATATCAGGAAGGTTTTTACCCCCCGGGTTTTCCAAGGGGCCGGTCGTGGGAGGGGCCGCACAACCAGCCGCTTCTCCAACTCTGACAGGGGGCAAGGCTCCGGGCGAAGACAATGCCCGCTTCAACAATTTCTATCCCACCAGAGGGCAGAAGCTCCGTGGCCGTGGAGGCCAAAGAGGCCAGCAACAGGGTACTGGAAGAGGTGAGTGTAATACCCTCGGCAAGCTTGCAGGTGGGGGGGGGGTGGCCCTTGGCGCTGTTTTTCCCGGCTTGGGTTTCCCTCACGAGCGATGCTTGGGTGCTGCAGACGGTCCAGGGCTTCCGGTTGGAGTTTCATGGCCGCCCACGTCAGCTAACCCGGCCCCATCTCCTTCTCGCAACGCGATACCGAGCTGGTACGCGAAGAGGTCTCCGCCCTCCTCAAAAAAGGGGCAATTTGCCGCGCAGTGGAGCACCCCGGTGGTTTCATCAGCAACCTTTTCTTAGTCGACAAGGTCGATGGCAGCCGGTCATCAACTTGAAAAGTTTCAACGAGTGGGTGGTTTACCGCCACTTCAAAATGGAGGGGATCCACCTCCTCAGAGATGTGCTGAGACCACTCGACTGGATGGTCCGGCTCGACCTGAAGGACGCGTACCGGACGGTCCCTATTTTCCCCCCTCATTGGCGTTTTCTGCAGTTCAGGTGGGAAGGGCAGGTTTTCGAGTTCACCACGCTCCCTTTCGGGCTATCCTCCACTCCGTGGTGCTTCACAGAGGTTCTCAGACCGGCGGTGGAGTTCCTGCGCGCGCAGGGTGTTCGAATGATCGTTTACTTAGACGACATGCCCTTTCTGGATCAGTGCCCCAGGAGGCTGTCCAACCAGTTGAGGACCGCGGTCGACCTTCTCCTGGGACTGGGATTTGTCATAAACGAGAAAAAGTCCCTGTTGGTTCCGGTGCAGTGTGCAACCTTTTAGGCTTCAATGTGGACTCTGTGTCTTCTACTCTGAGACTCCCCGCCAGGAAGATGGCGAAGATCAGGCACGAACTGCGCCAGACCTTGGCGAAGACACATATTTCCTTGCGCCAACTGGCGCGTCTCGTAGGTCTTCTCTCCTCCTCCATACAGCCCATTTTTCCCAGGCCTCTGCACTACCGTGCCATGCAGCGCCTGAAGGCGCATCACCTCAGGAAGGGTTTGGCGTACTCCCAATCGATACCTCTGACGGACGATGTGCGGGACGAGATGGAATGGTGGCTCACCCACATGGAGGCGTGGAATGGTCGGGCCATATTTGGTTCCGCTCCGGATATTGTCATCGAATCCGACGCCAGCCGCTCCGGTTGGGGAGCAAGGTGCGGAGAGTTCTCCACGGGTGGAGCCTGGTCCTCTCATGAACAGTCATTGCACATCAACTGCCTGGAGCTGCTGGCAGGGTCGTTTGCGGTGCAATGCTGGACACAAAGACAGGGTACAATCGTGCGTCCTTTTCAGGATGGACAACACCTCTGCGGTCCGGTACATCAACCACCTAGGTGGCACCAGATCCAGGATGTTGGCGAACCTAGCCAGGGACTTTTGGCACTTCTGCCTAGACAACCAGATCTCAGTGGCGGCGGAGTACCTTCCGGGACGGGAGAACGAATCGGCCGACTGGCACTCTCGTCACCTCCTGGATGCCAGCGTGTGGAAGCTGGACCCTCAGGTCTTTTCTCAGTTGTCGGAGAAATGGGGCCCCTTCTCGGCAGACCTTTTTGCGTCACGACTAGATCATCAGTTACCGAGATACTTCAGTTGGTGGCCAGATCCGCAGGCGGAGGGGACGGATGCGTTTCTCCAGGACTGGCAGCGAGAGCACGGTTATGCCTTCCCTCCGTTCTCCATGATCACGCGGGTGTCCGCGTTGCTTCGCCGCCAGCAGGCGGTGTTGATCACACCCTGGTGGAGGTCTCAAGTCTGGTTTCCGGTTCCAATAGTACTTTCTTGGGATTTTCCAATCCGACTCCCCCACTTTCCTCACATTCTCCTCAATCCCGATCTCGTTCCCCATCGGCTGGTAGTGGAAGGAACGTTGAGGCTGATGGCCTGGCGGATCTCCGGCGTCGCTGGTCGCTCCCAGGCCTTTCGGGAAAGGCTGAGGACTTGCTCACTAAGGCATGGGCGGACAGCACGACCAAGAGATACCGGTCAGCCTGGCACAGATGGCGTCGTTGGTGTGCGATGGAGTGTCGATCCCGTGGGGGCAGATGTAGTCCACGTCCTTAATTTTCTGGCAAGTCTGGCGGCGGATGGTCTGGCCTATAGGTCAATCAATACCTTCCGCTCAGCGATTTCAGACGGTCACATTATGGTGCAGGACTCTCCGGTGGGTGAACACCCTTTGGTTTGCCGGCTTCTCAGAGGGATTCGCCTCTCTCTCCATCCCAATACCTCGATACTCCGTCCTTTGGGATGTGAATCAGGTGTTGAATCTTTTTCTTTCTTGGCAACCAAATAGGTTTCTGTCCCGTAAGGAAGTAACGGCCAAGTTGGCAATGCTGTTATGCCTGGTATCGTGCAGACGCGTCTCAGACGTGAGGGCTTTGGACATTTCAGCCAGAGTGTTTTCCCCGGAAGGGGTATCGATCACGGTAAGTAGAAGGACCAAGAGTAATACCAGGGTCATTTTGTACCCAGCGTTTCTGGATTCCCCTAAACTGTGTGTAGTGCAGTGCCTCCGTGCCTATGAGGAATTAACTGAGGAAACTCGCCCTCCAGGTGAGAAGCAACTGCTCATTGCGCTATGTAAACCGTACAGAGCAGTCTCATCCCCGACCATCGCAATATGGGTGCGTTGGGTGATTCAGGAGGCGGGGATAGATACTATGCAGTTTGGTGCTCACTCGGCGAGAGGAGCGATGGCCTCCAAGGCTTTTTCATTAGGTGCGCGCTTGGAAGATCTGATGCGCGCAGCCAATTAGTCCTCTGACTCCACCTTTAAGAGGTTTTATTTCAAACCAGTACTGGAGGTGGCAAGGCTAGTAGTCGACAAGCTTTGAACTGGCATAGTCTGAGCCTCTGGTCCTGACATAGAATGAAAATTTGCCTAGCTGTAGTGCTGGTAAGTTTCAATTCTATTAAGGACACGGAGGCGAGGATTATCCCGCCCAATGACCTCTGAAGATGTGGACCCTCCCCGTTCTAATGTAAGTAAGCCATTCATGGGTCTTTACAAAGTGGTGATGAGTTGATGAAGTTATTCATATATTGTTGTTTGCTGGTGTTTTACTGCAATTGGTTCCAGCACAGTCCTCTGGCACTACCTATTTTGCAGGAAATGATGGTTCCAAACAAGAAGCGTGAAAACCGACAAGGAATAGTTCGCGCGAAGTAAGAGGAAGAGGAAACAGCGTGAAGGGACTATGCTGGCTGGCGTGCGGACAGCGAGGAAGGACTCCTGTTGGAACTTTGTTTCCCTATTGTTCATGGGAAATGTAGTTGGTTACTGTGTTGTTGGAAATATGCTGCTGTTAAAATAAAGTGAAGGAAGAAGGCATAATCCTCGCCTCCGTGTCCTTAATAGAATTGAAACTTACCAGCACAACAGCTAGGCAAATTTTCATTCTTTCCTTCTGCTACCGGAGATCCAGTTTCCTGTTCCTGGAATATTCAAGGATTCCTGCCAGCTGGTTACACGGAGACAGAATTCAGAACTTTAAAAGCTAAGTGAACATTTCTATTTTATCCGAGGCCTGCTCAGGGTGTTTTTATTATTTGAGCTGCCAGTTTTCTTGTCATTGGAGGAAGCTTTCAAGGACTCCTGCCAGCTGGTTACAGGGAGACAGAATTCAGACTTTAAAAGCTAAGTGAACATTTCTATTTGTATCCAGAGGCCTGCTCAGTGTGTTTTTATTATTTGAGCTGCCAGTTTTCTTGTCATTGGAGGAAGCGGTTTTCCTTTTTGTTTAGTTATTTTAAAAAGCAAAGACTCTTCGCTCAGTGTTATGGCTACAGTAGTTTTTGTGGACAACATTGACATTGTGTTATGGCTACAGTAGTTTTTTTGTGGACAACATTGACATTGATATTTCAACCTTATTTGACATTCGCTTTTGGGTTATTTATGTTGGAACTTTGGAGCACCATAATTAACAAGTCTCCTCATGCGCCAGAGACAATTACCACTGTGATCATTTGATATCACAATGTTTTCACATTATTCAGGTGAGAGAGTGTCAGAATGAAGGCATATCACTACATCCTGAATAACTAGTATTTGTTAGTATAATACAATATATTTTGTGTGTCTTTTAGAAAATTCAGTTGTTATATCTAAAGCAAAATAGGTCCCCATATCCACGAGATGAGAGAATGTGTAACAAGTTTCTCACCTATATTAATAGAGGTAATTGAAGGTTGTGGAGCAGATATAGATATACATATATAATTTTTACTTACACTATCTCTACTGTTTAATTATAATCAACCATGTTTATTCCTAAGGTACAAAAGGCGCTACTCTCGCAGTCTCAGGAGTTTCGATCCTGGCTGGGCAGTGACAGTAGAAGAGTAGCGGTGTCTTTTTCTTTTCTCTTTCTCGTCCAAATCCCATTCCCTCTTGGGACACCTGCCAAGGCTCCTGTTTACTCCAGCAGCGCTGAGAGGTGTTCTAGGAGGACTGGGGAATAGTCATCGCCCCTGTAGACGGTCCTGGATTTCAGGTGAGTGGGTGGACTCGCATGTAACCGGTATTAGGTGCGGGCGGTAGTTGGGTCAACCATCTATATGGGGTCCAGAGGGCACTAAACAATATGCCAAGAAAATCCTTGGGACGACGTACCCCCTATGAGATTCTGTTTGGGACAAGAATGTGGGTACCTGACCTCGATTGTGCCAGTACAATGGTGGATGTAAAACCATTTGAATTGAATGATCGCTTTGCTGTTTTACAGGAACTCAATGAATTCCGGGCATTACAAAGCAACGTCCAAGTAAAATACACCGCCACTGGGGAAGTGCAACCAGTTCCGGCAAGACCTGTCTGGGTCCCGAAGATTGGGGACCGGGTCAGAGAAAAGATCGTGGACAAGGACGAGTTTGGGCCATCCTACAGAACACCTGTACCTGTCCTGGCGGTTCAAGGAACAAGAACAGTACTTCTTCCGTCTCTTGCCGACAAAAAAGAAAGATGATTCGTCTCCACTGATCTGATCAAACCACACTATGCGGCCAATTCTCAACAGTAGGCCGCGTGGAGTCCTGGGTAGCCGCAGATCTCCTCTCGCTACTATACAGGAAGCTCAGATGGAAAGACTAATAACGTTTCAAGACTGCTCTGCGCAAGATGCCAGAGTAGCCAATAACGGAGTACGAATTACACCTGTTGAAACAGAACATCCAAATGAAACTGAAAAGTAAATTGCAATTCGGCCTAATAATGAAATTTACATCAATGTGCCTTCACAAGAAGCAACTGTCAGTTCTACAAACACTGCTGAGCTCCCAAAGATAGATCGAACTGCGTCTGGCTACTTCATCAACTTCGATGACTTTTCTTCAGATCCAAGTGAACCTGGGCAGACGCCACCCATCTCCAAAAAAGAAAAATTTCGACAATTCTATCTCTGGCTGAAAAAGACTTACTTTGCGTCCCTTTGGTTGCATCTTTGGTTTGCATTAGGGATCCTGTTCCTGTTAATTTGGATTGGTATAGTAACTGGCTTTTTTCCTACTACTGAATGGACATTACCTCCCACAACGCTCTGCAGTGTAACCTGTGAACTTGGTCTTGAAACCACATACGTCATCACACCGTGAACAGAGAGACTTGTCCCTAGTGAACATTACAGCAGTTCCAGTACCGGATGGTATAGTTTGGGATAGAGTTTCATATGATGTATTTGGTCCTACTGAACATTTCAAAAATACACATGTATTTAAAATTTCATCGAATGATTTCATTACCCAGAGTACACACTCTGATGATTGGGACATTGAGACTGTAAATACTATGCTCTCAGATTTTGAACAATCCGCTGCAGTTTCTTACAGGGAATTGTATGACAATACACCCTACTTCGACAGTATGTATTGTCACCAGCATTATGATCATCACTTTTTGCTCAGAGCTAGTGTCCCACGAACTGTTAACACTTACCATCAATGGCAACATTGCCCGACACCACCGAAAGGTAGTTGTGCCACATTCGCACAGAAATTTGCATACTTTACAGGGTTCAATACATCAGACCCAAAGTCATATTATTATAAGCTTACGCAAACGAATGCAACTGCGGAGAAAATGATGCTGACAAACACCAAACATATATTCAACACCTTTTATCTCCCAACTGTTTATACAAGGTTTCGACTATTGGAGGGACACAATAGACACAAAATCCATCTGGGGGACAAAAGAATGGCAAGTTCAGGGATCTGAGGCTTTATTTAGAGCTTGCCTCATACCATTACAGATAATTTTCCTGAACAGAACTGTGCAACAGACTACATGAAACAGGTTTGCAAAAATAAAAGACCTGAAAACACCACGCATCCCCTTACCCACACCTATTGAAGGTTTATTAAATGACACTAATAAGTGAGGAGATGCTGGGTGCAATACTACAGAATGGTACATACAATTCATCAGCTCCCAATTGGAAGGCATGGTTGGTTTGGCCTATCGACACAAATAGGTGTCAGTCAAGATTCAGGGGTACCACCAGAGGGTTTAGTATCCATAGGCCTGACCCACGCAATGTACACACAGACGACCCAGGGGTAGTGACTTCTTCTACTGTTGGGAGGTTGTGCCTAGAATGGCTAAAACCCTCAACACTATTAGAGGTGAAACAACACTTGTCCCTTCTAGCTGACAACACGGATCTTAGGGATTTCTTGCTAGGTCCCAAGAAACCGCATAAAAAAACGCCTCTTATATGCGATCTACAATGAACTGTGGAAAGTCTCCCAACACGATGCTGCTGAGAGATTACGTGAGATTGATAGGATTAATCTAGAACAGGCCTTGGCTGTGGTAGACAATGGTATGACCACACTTTCTTCACATATTTATTCACTGGGAAACATTGTGTACTCGACAATGACATAATGGAACAGAATTTGTCTATTTTACAACATGGGCAATCTCAATTGCACTCCATTTTGCTTTTGAGCTGGACACTACAATCGCTGTGTTCTGGCCACGTGTCATGGCGATATATTAACGGCTCAAATCTGTTTTCAGCTTATAATCTGACCAACAGACAGTTGACCATGGCACACAGAGATGCAAAGTACACCATGCTGCTCATTGAAAAATGAGAGAAGTTACCTTTTACAGTAGCAGAGTCACCGCCTACGAATTGGGTAATTAATGGCTATATCACACTGCCAATCACGACATTCCATTTCCCAATACTGCCTTAGATACATCCAAGCAAGCAGGTATGAAGTGTTGGGTGAAGGGTAGATACAGGAAACCTGGGAGTTACCGTACAGATATAGGTGTAGAAATAAAGACACTGAAGTTTTCTTAAGTGGAACAGATTGTGAGAAGGCTTTAAGTGCATCTTTAGTGTGTAAGGAGGTCTCGCTTCACGGAGCGTGTAATGCTTCGAAGGCAAACTTATCTTCCTACTTGAAAGGCACCCAGCTGCAGTGGTTCATCCAGTTTTCGAGTTACTTTTGAATGGGAGTTATTTAAGGCTGAATGATCAAGGCTGTTGCGGGATGGCGCCAGGCATCGCATATCTAGTCACAGTAAACCTCAGGGTTGTTTGTTGTAAGCAAGTATTGTTTACCCCGGCTCGCACAGTTAGGGAGGCACCACTATGACCTTCATTGAATGTTTCCAGTATAAGGTTTGATTCGCTGAGCAGACTGAAAGCCATGTTGTTTCAACAAAATGTGGCCTTAACTTCAGCCCGAGAGACTTTTGATCTCCAGGTTGCAAGGTATTCAGCAAAGATACAGGCCCTGGTCCATACGAACTTCCCGATCCATTTCGGAGAAATGGTTCATCATATCTTTAACATGTCTGATACAAGTGGGATAATACACTTATTTAAGTGTCTTGGATCAGGTCTCCTAACCACCTTTCAGACCATCTTCGGAGTAATTCCCGCTCTCATACACTCCGTACTTGGAAGCGTTTTTGGAGGGCTTCCTTTGGTCCTGCTATCAGTGGCGGGCATCCTGATTTTAATCCTATTGCTTCGCAATGGACGTCTCAATCCTTCAAGACATGGAGAACACACTGCTGGAACGACATTGTCGTGAGCGTATGGTGTTCTACCAGACTACGTCTTGGCTTCGAGAGCTGAGTGAGCATTGGTTCCTGTCTTTTACACCAGTCTGGCTAAACTGTGTCCTGCCTGTGTTCCGCTGCGGATACGGATGCGTGTTAGAACTGTGCCCGACACTTCCATCGGTTCCGCCACTGGACATAGATGTGCTACTGGAGCCCTTGCAGGCCCACGTGTACAATTGTCCACAGCGTATTCTCATGTTGATGACGGCATTTCTAGAGCCTCCAAGGAATGCTTCCGCTCCTGTTGGAAGGGAAACCGGCTCTGCTCCAGAGGTACAGGCATTGGTTCCAGGCGTGCAGGCATCTAATTCTTCCCCGGCAGCTGCTGTGGGAACCAGAGATGACCATCTTTGCTCACTCGACATTATATTGGAAGTACTGGAGGGATTGCCACCTGTGGATGTAATGTTCAGCGATGTGGAGTCTTCGGCACAGGATTCATAAACAATCTGGACTTTCCTGTGCTGGGAACTATTCGGCATTTTTTAAACATTTACAAAATTGAAGGTCGTAACTGACTTTGTTTTATTTTTCTCCTTCTCTGCTCTGAGAGTAATGACTTTCAAGATGCACAGTGTAATAATAACCACATATATAAGTTTAGAGGACCTTTTGAACGCTTTTAGGGAAAAAAATGACTTCTTATATGGACATTTTTTCAGGCTTTATAAAGTCCTTTTATAATAAATTATTTTTTATGCTTTTAATGGCCGTAGCTTTATCATTATCTAGCAGACCCTGTTGACCTTTTGATGAGTGGGTGTCATGTCCTTTAGGCTAGTCCTGTCATGTATACCCCTATTTACATACATTGTCCCATCCACACGACAATAACGATTCCAAACAGGTGACCTTTTACCTAGTAGTTTGCTCCGGTCTCTTCGACACCAGGCTCTTAGTATACTATCATAATACCTGTATCTGACGTACATAAACATGTCCCCAGGCACGGCATAATTATTCTGTATAAGGGTCACCACTTTTTTCATCCTTGGCCAACACCCCAGTGCGCATGATCGCATTTGTTTGAAAAAACATTTATGATTGTTTTCAAAACATTTATGATTGTTTTCAAAATATGTATGATTCTAGAAGAAACCCTGGAGTGACAACAACTAGTATATAAGACCCTTATTTTCCCCTGAAAATCAGAGGAGAATTCCTTTCAAGATGACACGGGGTCCTGCATGCTGAATCTTTGACACGCAGCAGTCTGACATCCCTTGCAGGGTGTCAGCCTCGAAGCAGAGACGGGGTCCTTCGTTCTCTACCATCAGATGAGAGGGATGGTTCTTCCCTAGGGGTTTCTTGGTTACATAAAAGCATATACATGCTACACATACAGATCTAGGCTAGGTACATTTAGGCAAATTACTTAGGGCGCGCATTTTAGGTATATGCAAGTGCTACTGTTTTTATCTGAACTGCTTATGTTCATCTTATTAGCACTATGGTAGAAATGTATCTACTATTTACTATATTGGTACTAGCAGTCTCTTTCGTATGCTTCTGTCTCCTGATTGTTGCAGCAAATATGTTTTACACAAGACTGACGCTGGACCAATAAATACTTATTGAAACCTCCTAATCGCCATCCTGTGTATTTTCTGAGAATAAGTGAGCAAGAGTGACTGAGCGAAAAGTACTGTACTGTTTTCCACAATCCCTGAGGAATCAGGGTTGTCATGTTCCGTGGTTGCTAGAAACTGCCTACACCACTGTAAGATACAGGGGGGTGGTAGTGGCACCGTAGTGCTAGCTGGTCTAAGGCTGACATATCCTGTGGGGGAGTCCGGAAGCAGTTGGGACACCACGCCCTCAGTTTAGGTCATCCAAAACGTGCAGGTCCTGGGGATTCCTAGGAACTACACGACACCATCTGCAATAGACATTATACAACAAGATATGTCCGTATTACAACATGGGCAGTCACAACTTTGGTCTATTATGTTATTAATTTGGACACTTCAAACACAACATTCTGGCCACGTGCCGTGCCACAAGCCTGATTTCTCCATACCACCTAACAAAACAGCAAATACTCATGGCACGTAAAGATGGGAGGTACTCTATGCTACATTGAGAAAAACTATAAAAGTTACCTTTCACCATTGTAGAAACGCCGTCCGTGGATTGGATAATCCACGGGTATATCATTTTGCCAATTTAAACATTCTATTTCCAATACTGTCTGCAATATCACCAAGTGGGCAGCAATGAAGCGCTAGAGGAAGGGTTTGTACATGAGTATTGGGACCTACCTTTCAAAATTCAATGTCGATCTAGGGAAACTAAAGTCTTTCTCTTTCTAGAATTTTATCAAGTATTATTTCCTGCAACTCTAGAGCTTTAGATTTCAGTGAAGGTGGGGATGCAGCTTGCTTTTTTTATTGCAAAAGGTGGAACTGGTTTAATCTCAGCATTGGAGACATCTTTTTCCACAGATAGGGGAATCCAATGGTAGAAAGTACAATGTAGCAGTACAGACAGTAAAGTTATAATATCTGCCAGAAGTAAAAAAGGACAATCTGAGACGACTGACCATGTTGTGAGAGGAATGATTTACACATTGAATTCAATGAGAAAAAATTAGGAGAAGCCACAGAAGACTACTGATTTATTTTCTGGGTTACCATCTCCTCACAAGACTAACAGGGAGCGGGAGAAGTGACAATGGCCTGGCATGCAGTAGCAGAGACAGCATGCCAACGAAGAAAGCCAATAGATCAACTGCCCAGTCCCATATGATGGAGCAGAAAGGTAGCCTGGAAGACAGGGAATATGTTATAATTTTATCCCAAATCGTTGGCAACCTGGTTGCACAACAGGTGAGAAGGAGCTCATGTTTAGAGCCGATCCGTTTACGGGGGTGAGGAGCAAAGATAAATGGGACGTAAAAAATGTTCATTCACGAATAACTTAGGAGCTGTTTTACAAACCTGCATAAAATCTGTCATACAGTTAGCAAATTAAGCCTAGTGCAAAGGTCAGACAGCAGCTGCAACCCCCTCCCACAGGACTAAGGGGGTTGGGAGCAGGGCCTCACGATGGCCATGTGTAGCGCAGTATGGGTATTTGGTAGGTGAATATGGTACATTAAAGAAACATGAAAAATGCATATATCTATATATATAGATATATATATATAAAATCAATTGTAACTGCTGAAAAGGCCTTTGATCTCGATATATTTAATACCTATGTGATTTTCCAAACTAAGAAACAGCAAAAAAAAAAAAAAAAAAACACTGCAGCAAACGCTTTATATAAATAGTGATCATCAAAAATCAAGATAAGATGGTGAAACCTAAAATCACTTCAGCATTTAAAGTATAATCAGTATGACAATTGTTCTTACCAGTTGTATTAAGTGTTCTTTACAATAACCACAGTACTTAAGTGTTTCTGATTCAGCCCCCCTCTCTGCACAGAGGAGTCCTGCTGATTGTGCACTGTAAAGAAAACACACAAAAAATCTAAGAACCATGAAAATACAATCAAACTCCAGACGGTACAACAGATGCAGTAAAAGCTCATAGGCATTATCTGAAAATTCACATGCACAAAATATCATCAAGAGTCAGAGAGAGCGAACTGACTTAAAAACATTTATAAAAACACTAATCCTTTCACCATTAGCAATGGTCTGAATATTTTGGGTCATACTTGACAGAGGTACGTAAAAGTCACCTACCTACATTTTCACCTTAGTCTTCTTGAAGCAGACTAGTCCCCTTTATCAGACTCATTTTTCATAGGGCTTCCCCGAATAGGGCTCGCCTACTGACTGCTTTCAGCCATCTGGTACCAAAAGGCTTCTTGTGGACCATACCAAAACTTAGTGGGCTTTGGGCCAGCCCGCAGATTACCACTGGTTGGTCTCCTTGTCACTCATATGCTTGCTTTTTATTTCATGGCTTTCCTTTCTTCTCTTGTGATTTTCCCTACCCTGAAGCATAGATTCTTTACCATCCTCTTGACTGAAAGACTTGTAGCTTTTCACTGCTCACAATGCGGGAACTAAGGATTTGTTTTGCTTTCAGCACTCAAAGAAAGTACATGTATTTTCTGCTCTCTCCCTTGAGTGCACTTTACCCCACCACAAGTATCCGCCACTTGCCCATGTTGCTCCCTCTTATTCCCACCCAGGCTCGTCCATTGCTACCTCTAACTCTCCTTTTAATTTATACCCTTCTCCCCATTGTCTCCTGCATTCACTTCTCTTCCACCTGCTCCCCAGCCACCAGTCGCAATTCTTCATTTAAAATAGAAAATATTTATTTATCTAGGACTTCCCTCAATCTTCTCATAAGACGGGAAGACAAACCACTCCAGCGATGTGCTTGCTTTACTCAATTTATTACATTGTTGCTAGGATTCTGCTGGTAAGCAGAACTGTGCCTTGGGATGACAGGACGTCAGAATGTAGGAGCTGAGTTTCTCTACAACATCACTATCTGCCGGCCCAAATCTGCCTAGCTCACAGTGTCTCACCTGAACTCCTAACCTTCCCAGAGTAGCAGGTGATTTTGGTAAACCTAGAACATGACCCTCTAGCCCCCCAGGGAACTGTGGAAACAGATCGTCACCTTTACTTTCTCAGTCCTGCATGCCCTTAGTAAACAAAGGAAAAACGCAATGAAAGTTTGCAATACATTTATTGAAACTATTGTAGTCTATCATGAAGCATAAATGCTGTAGTAAGTAGGCAAATACAACTAAGCAACAATCAGCGCTGCCAACAGGGTGTATACAATAAACAACCCCACCATGTAAATGATCTGTCTATGCCTATCCTTACTGTGTAAGCAAAGGAGTATATTAGTGTTATCTGGAATTAGCAACGGATCCTATACCTGTTGTGGTTGTTAGGTGATACACATCATGAGTGCAACTCAGTTTACGCAAGGCTGCATGTCAGGCTCTGTGTGAGTTTGTTCCAAGACATGTCTCTGTCAGAATTTTCCTCTCTGCCCCCAAGGGGACAAGACACAGTTTATATGGTAAAAGTACTGTTTGCGCAGCTGGGCTACCGTTTAATGTCTAAAACGTTAGGAGCTGTTGCTGACCAAGCAAAAGAAAACTGTACATTGTGTTAAGTATTCCAGACAACTTTGTACAAAATGGGCAGACCGACTCCCGAGATAAAAAACATGTACAGCGTATTCCTCAAATAATGGCACAAAAAAAATGTGTTCTGTGTGGCTGTGGAAAGCCAAAGCGGCCTAAAATATCTAATATGCTAAACTAAGAGAGGACCAAAGTGGGCCCAAAAGGGACATCACTAGAACATAAGGCTAAAGACAACATGTCTTCAGCCTTACGTATTAAAATGAACTAAGCCAGCACATCTCTGGAGTGGCTCATCATCTTACCCTCTAACACAGAAGAGTGAGGTAAGTCCTACATAAATCTGTAAGCGGGGTACAGAGATATCCGCATTAGGAGCATTCATTTTATTTGGTTTGGTTGGCAGCTGCCTTTAGTTGCTCAGTTTTTACAAAGAGCTTTCATACATGATAAATTTTTACTTTTATTTCCTGCTCTAAGAGGCTCTGCCATTTGGAAACAGTAAATAAAAAATTAAACGGCTGCCGCATCATGCCACATAAGTTGTCACACTGGGCAATGATGCGTACGTGCACATTCATGCAGGCAGGTCTTTGTTTTTTTTTCTTCTCTTTGCCGATTCAGTAAAAACCATCGGCAAAGCCAAACTGTTGAAAAGGCGGGATCTACTGGTTTTGAAAATGCGTTTTCAGACTTACGGATACTTAGCAACAGGAACAGACACTGGTCTGAGCCACAATATATCATGATGTACACCCGGCGTATTGCCTCATTTTGAACTGCAGACATTGCTGCAATGGTTTTTTGCTCAATGACAGGGATGTAGGATGGAGATTATTCAGAATAGGTACTAATCTATGAACTGTGAGCAAAAGGGCAACATCTGAATCCCAATCTGCAGGCAGATCCGATGGGAAGAGGAAGAAAAGCACCATAGAGTAGAAGAAACAAATATGGAAAATGGCTGTTCAAGGCTGCTTGATTACTTTTCGTATCATCCAATGCTTATTTTGTGCCGATGCTTTGATAAACTACCACATGGTGGTGCTGTCCGATTATTTTTTAAATTAGCAGCACATCAACAGAGTACTTACCAAATTAATAGATTAGAGAAAAATAATACTGGTGCATCCAGGTCATTTGAATAGTAGTTAGTGGATAGCACTGGTACTGGCATTTGGCAGCAGGGGCAGTGCGTGGAGCCAGCTGCAGGGGCCTCTTAAGAAATACCTAGGGCACAGACACTTTTTTTTTTTTTATAAATTAGCATTGGTGTCATCTCTGGAAGAAATATGCACATTTGTGAAGCTGCTCTGCAAATCTCGGTCTTGAAAACAGCATGGATGTGACGAGGGCTCTGGTAAATCGTGCTCAAACTATCTATAGGATAAATTTTCTCAAAGCAGCATAAGTGTTAGATGGAGGAGGTGCTCTATCTAGCAACAGTGGATTTGGACAAAGGCTTACATGAATAGGCAGTCAATAGAATGCTAACTACACATTCTCTTCAGATAAAATCTGAGCGATAGTCCAAAATCAAAAATGTGAACCACTTCCTCAATCTAGGACGAGCACAGAGGAGGAAATAAACAAGTTACTAATTCCGGTAATGCTATTTTCGGTGGTTGCTCTAACTGCAGATTCCTCACCTCCTAGTACTCCCCAGATGCCAGACTGGATCCAAAAACATTACAGCAGTGCTCTCAAGTACCCTTAGGTGATGCCGCGAGGATCCATGCTGCATCCACACTGCCACTGAAGTGACAGAGCAGAACCCCATTTAAGTGCCACTGATGCTCGCTGGCATTGGTTTCTTGTCCGTTTCCCTTTCTGCGCCCTCCGAGGGAGAGTGTGAACAACTGTTGGTACCAGTGTGCTGACTATCTTAAGACCTATTTATATGTTAAAAAAAGGTTGCTCCGCAGAATGGGAAGGTGGGAGTAATATGCAGGTAGACAGAGTATCCACCAGAAAAGGCTTTACCAAAGGTAAATAAACTTCTTCTGATAGATACTTCTAACCGTAGATGCCTCACCTTCGATTAAATACCAATAATAAGTCTTGCAGGTTTGAGTGGGCAAAATGTCCTTCCAGTTGGGGTTGGACTATCAAGGCAGTAGTGTTTCGTAAACGCATCAATGCCCACATCAGAAGGACAGACACACGAGGCGTGGCTAGCACCCGAGGAAGATGGCGGCTGGTCCCCGACTCTCCCGTGACGGCGGCTATGGCGACGAACCCGGCGCAGCACCTGCCGCATGCACAGATGCCAAAATGAAGGTCTGGCTTCTAGAAGCGGAGCAGTGTCGATTGTGACGAACCTTGCACTCAGCGGCATCCCGTAAGAAGCACATTTTAATTGTTGCGCTACGGAGCGGCTCCGTCTTTTTAACGGCCGCCATCTTGAATCGCGCATGAGGAGATTTCATGCGTAGTGCCCTCAGGAAGCGCGTACATGCCGGCAATCAAAGCAACTTTGTTCTGTTTTTGCTATGAGCTGCAATAGTTGTGATATAATATAGCTATATCCCTTTTTTTTTTTCCCATCAGACATACCATGGTTGGTGCTCTCAATACTAAATGCTCATCAACACTTTGATCCTTAACAGGAAAGGGTCATTTTATGAGCTCTATTTTTTCTTTACTCTCATTGGTAGGGCATGCCTCAAATAACTTGCACCAGCCATTCTCTTGTGCCTGAATAGGGATTAAAAGCCTTCATTCCGTTATTTTTACATTTTGTGATGCCATACAAAAGCAAACAAAAAACACACAAGGAGTTACATTTATAAGAGGCTGTTTGGCATGACAGGAAATTGTTTACCCTTCCTTGTCACATCAGTAAGAGTTTGTTAATCTGCATCTTTATTCCAAGTGCTTACTCATTTTCACATTACTGAGGTGTCACTTCAGCGTAGGTGAAGGGTACGTCAAGGACAGAACTTTCTTTTTACTGAAGTTGTTATACTTGTTACACCTTTGCTCAGGTGCATGGGCAAACTAATTAAAGTTTTGTCTCAATCAACGCCCTTGGCACGCAAACTTTCAACTCGCTCTAACTCTCGCTCTCGCTCTCATTGCTTCTCAATGGAGGACTCAACAAATGTTTCGCCCAAAGGCACCTCGTCATCTGCCATTACTATACCCTCTGGTACTAATAAAGCGTCAAGTAAGCGTCTGAAGAAGGATCCTCCCTCTCCTCCTAAACAACCCTCTTCAGTCTTGTTAGACCTATTATTAGAGGAAATCAGAGCTCTACGCCCATTTGTTGAGGAAACCAACTCTAAACTGCAAGTTCTAACGGATAGATGGTCAAGTTTGGAAGACAGTTACCACAATGGAACAAAATATTGAATCTTTAAGTTCTTCTAACATCAAGGTAGAAGCTCTTCATGCTCAAGTGTCGACGCTTCAAAAACAGGTCGAAAATCTCGAAAATAGGAATAGAAGAAACAATCTTCGCATAGATGGATTACCGGAAGGCTCGGAGGGCTCAGACCCAATCACTTTCTTCAAATCTTTTATTCCAAAAATACTTAATCTACCAGAGGATACCCGTCTCAACAACCAGAGGGCCCACCGACTGGGCCCTGCATCTGCAATGTCTTCATTTACCGTGAGGAAACCGAGAGGGATAATCTTATATTTTTTGGAATACACTGACTTGATCAAGATTCTATCAGTTGCCAGAGCAATCAATCGTATTACCTGGTCAGGTAATCCTCTGTTTTTCTCTCAGGATTATTCAAGACCCACTGCAGATAGACGCAGAGAGTTCCTGGCAATGAGACCGCATCTTCGTTCTATTGGTGCGCGTTACGGACTCTTTCACCCATGCCTGTTCAAGGTGACCATCAACAATAAGACTACCACATATGAAGATCCCATAAAACTGAAAAGCTTTCTCAATTCTTATCAAGCAGATTCTATGGACACATCCTCATCGCATAATAAATAATGCTTTTGTTTTAGTCATGCCTCTGTCTTTTGACACCTGTTTCAGAATGTTAACTTTCTTCGTTTACAAATAGTTGATTACACTGTTTTTTCAATATTTTTAATCGTCTATTAACCTCCTTTTTTCCCTTACAGGTCATATCTCCTCGTTGTATTTCCCTTGTGTTGTACTGCTCGTCGGTTCCGCTTTCCTTCCCGCCTGGAGTCTGGACACGTCATTGTTCCATGTGGCCTCATCTCCTCCCACTTTTTCTATGTCTTGGATTATTTGTAAGTTTCTAGGTATGTTTCATCACATGTACTTTTATATTTTTCCCTTACTTATTTCTTTATCTTTCTATCCCTCATCTTTACTTTATTCTTTTCTCATTCATATGCTCATTTTTTCTTATTTCCTCGTCTCTCGAATGGAGCATTTACACTTACATCTTTATTTTTCTTTCTCTTTCTTCCTAGTCTGTTTGATTCACTTTGCATATAGTTGGTTTGTTCTTTGGTATGCTTTCTGTTGTTTGATGATCATCTTTGATTGGTGTCCTTTATTTATTTTCATGCCCGTCTTGTGTCCTTAAAACTTGTCTCTTGGAATGTCAGAGGTTTACATTCGACCATTAAAAGGCAAAGGGTGATAACACATTTAGCTAAACTGGGGGCAGATATAGCCTGTTTACAGGAATCTCACTTAACGGCAGAGGAATCAATAAAATTAAGGAGAGGTTGGGTAGGGGAGGTCTTTTATTCACCAGGGGATGGTAAACGTAATGGGGTCTTAACTCTTTGCCACAAATCACTTCCTGTTAAATTGCTCTCACAATGTTCTGATGAAAATGGTAGATGGTTGTTTACTAAATTGCTGATGGGGAATGCTCCGGTCTCTTTACTTAATATATACGTGCCCACCGCTGGGGACTCCTCTTTTTGGACATCCTTGGCTCAACAAATTACACACTGTATTGATGATAATTTTATCCTTACAGGTGATTGCAATCAAGTTTTTGATTCTTTTTTAGATCGCAATTCAGCAGTCTCCTTCGTCCCTCAAAGCACATAAACTCTTCATACAAACTATTAAACAATACAAGCTTATAGATGCTTGGAGACTCTGTAACCCTACTTCAAGGGAATACACTTATTATTCTCCGGCTCATCATACCCAATCATGAATAGATTATTTTTTTATATCACACAATATTTCTCAGTCATTGGTGGCGGCGGACATTGGATCTATTCTAATATCCGATCATGCTCCCACTACCATTCAGCTTGATGTTCTACAGAAACCTAGCACACCTCGGAAATGGCGTTTCAATAATGCTCTACTTTTAGATTCAACATTTACTTCATCTTTTGTTTCCTTTTCCAATGAATATTTTTTCTTTAATCAATCTGATACTTTACCCTTTCATGTGGTGTTGGATGATTTCAAAGCAGCAGCTAGAGATTTTATTATTGGTTATGTTTCTAAAAAACGTAAAAAGTTTAAAGAGCTCACCAAAACCCTCCTTGCCAAGATAAAGAGATTGGAGCATTCCTATTACTCTTCCAAGTCAAAAGAGTGTTTATCAGAACTTATAAATGTCAAATTTCAGTTTAATAAGGAATCGACAAACAATGTTTCAACATATTTATTAAAATCTAGTGCGAACTTTTATGGAGGTCAGAATAAAGCCGGGAAAGTACTAGCCAATTATTTGAAAGTTAAACATAACAAACTGAACATAGAGTCCATTATAGATGAGCATCAAACATTGAAATTTAAAGATAATGATATTTTAAATGAATTTCTCCAATTTTATAAGACACTATACACATCAGAAATTCCTCCCTCAGAACATCACATTTCTCATTTTTTATCTGATATTCAACAACCTTCTGATATTCGATCAGATTTCACACTCTTGGAATCCGACTTATCACAAAAGGAACTCCTTACTGCATTACAGACGCTCAAAAAAGATAAAGCCCCAGGACCAGATGGTTTTACTGTTGAGTTTTTTACACACTTCGCACATTTGCTACTCCCCAAATTGCATAATCTTTTAGATTCTTTTCTACACTCAGGTGAATCCTTTGGCTCCTTTTCGGACGCCCTAATCTGTCTTATTGCTATGGAAGGTAAAGTCTTGAGGCATTGTAAGAACTATTGGCCCATTTCCCTAGTTAATATCGACTACAACATTTTTTCGAAGGCTTTGGCCATACGCCTAGAATCCTATCTGCCTGACTAATTAGGAATGGAACAATCTGGTTTTATTAAGGGTCGCCTTATTACAGACAATACTCGTTTATTTTTTTATATCCTGTCCAAATCCTCCCATGTCTCACATTCCTTGGCAGCAATAGCCTTAGACGCAGAAAAAGCATTTGATAGAGTGGAATGGCCTTACCTTTTTCACACACTTAAGTGGTTTGGCTTTGGTCCTAAAATTATTTCCTTAATGTCAATTTTATACTCTAATCCACGAGCGGCAGTGTGTGCAAATGGTGGTACATCTTCTTACTTTAATTTAGGTAGAGGTGTTCGACAAGGCTGTCCATTATCCCCGTTCCTTTTCAACTTAGCCTTAGAACCTTTTTTATCAAGAATCCGTCAAAATAATGATATCCATGGATTTGACTTTAAAGAAACTCAAATCAAATTGGCGACTTACGCTGATGATGTATTATTATTTATCTCACAACCTCAGACCTCTCCCCGCATTCCTACAAGAAGTTGATTCCTTTGCAGCTGTCTCCGGATATAAATTAAATAAAGATAAATGCGAAATCTTACCTTTAACGAAGTATACGTTCAAAGACGATTTCGCTATCTCAAATTTCACATGGAGCCCTCAACATATTAGGTATTTAGGCTTACAGTTTACTCCTTCTATTCCAGGTACAATTTCATGTTGTATGGAAAATTGTATACAGAGAATATCCTCTTTGACCACTGGATGGCACCCTCTATACCTATCTTGGTGGGGTCGTTTAGATACCATAAAGATGATGTTGTCCCCTATAATTCTCTATACAATTTCCAATATCCCAGTATCTATTTCTTTGAAATTTTTAAAGAAAATTTATTCTATATTGTCCTCCTTTCTATGGAGTAATAAAAAATCACGTATGTCTTTATCCAAATTGACTCGTCCAAGGTCAGAAGGTGGTGTTAATTTCCCTGATTTCCCTACATACCAAAATTCTTTTTTACTTCGTCAAGCGTCGAGATGGCTCTCCGAGTCTCTTGTGGATTGTCCTCTTTGGGCTGAACTTGAACGATCTTTTCTCTCTCCTTTCTCATTTCAAGAATATTTATCTTTCTCTCGCAAACCACAATCTTTATCTACTCCTGTACTTAAACACACATCAAAAATTTGGAAGCCTAATTCTCCGCTAGATCCTATGGATTGGACTTCTTTCTCCAGATCCACAATATGGCACAATAACATGATATTGATACGTGACAGGCCTTTATATTGTAAACCCTGGAGGCAAAGAGGTTTAATCTGGGTACATCAACTGTATGTACAAGATGATATGTCTTTCTTGCAAGCTAGTAGACTTTTTGGCCTACCTACATCTTTCCAACCTAAATATCTCCTTCTGAAACAGGCCATTTTAAACGCTCATGCCCAATACTTACTCCTAAACCCTCCCACTGATCCTGCCTCCTCTCCGGTTAACAAATTACATACTCTTCTACGCATTAACCCCAAAGCCTCTTATCTATAATTATTTACATACTTCATGTAATACACGAGAAAAAACTAAGGTGGAGCTCTCTTGGGAAAAAGATTTAGAGGTTTGTTGGTCCACGAAGGTATGGAACAAAATATGGACTAAAATTAGAAAATCCTCCAGAGCAGCGAACACCACACAGAGACTTTTCTTTATATACAATAGACTTCTGCTATCCCCGGTTACTTTAAATGCAAGACACGCTGAGCTCTCAGATACATGTTCCTCTCCACATGCAGATTTATACCACTTACTTTTTACATGCCCGCCTGTTCATAATTTTTGGGAAAATGTATGGTCTCAAATTAATTCAATTGTTGATTCCAGGTGCCCTTTTTAGGTCTCGCCTAGGCAGCGCATGCGCTGTCTCGTCGAGAGATGCTGTATACAGTATAGTGGGGGAAGCTCCGCCCACTTTCCGCCCATGCTTTTGATTGGCTCAAATCTGAAATGCTGCAGTCTGATTGGTTGCCGTCTTATTAGTCCCGCCTCCTGACTGCCATGACGTTATTTTTGTCCTTCCATGGCTATCGGCCCCTTTACTTCAAAAACTGTTTTGTTTCCCTGCCTCTCCCTGTTCCCTCCCGTAGTCCGTAACTTCTTGGACCGCCACCCTCCCCCCACCCCCTCCCGTTCGTGTCTTCTTTCACGCGCGCACTGCTGTTTAAAATGCAATCGGTCTCGTGGAAATACAAGTCCGATTGCATTTTCAATGCTTGTTTGTCATTTCATTGGTCAGTGAATTGGCACTCTTTGTCTCGCATGCGCGCGATGCCTTACATCGTACGCATGCGTGACAAGGCAGAGACAGCACAAGCAGCGAATTCCCCCACCACCCACACTTCTTACGCCCATCAACTTTGCCCTCGGTCCCGGCTCCAGAGTCCGGTCATCGGCAGGGATGGGACAGGTGAGGGAGGCAGGGCGGCGACCGCTGTCCCCGGCGAACTGCTGAGCTCCATCAAACGGTTGGATGCGATTGTTGGACGCTGGCTGCTGCCACTCGCTCCCCGAGTCCTGAAACCTGCACCGCGGGGTGTGCCGGCCGCACCCACTTAGTTAATGGTACCGCGCACGACCCAGGTAAATAAAGAGCACTTGAGCAGCACCATGCACAAGCCGTTGCCTCTGGTCACCACCCCACGAAGCTGGCACAGTGAAAGTGTCCCACACGCACGGCGAACATCACACATAAGTGTCTAAAGAGCACCTGGTCCCAAAGACGAGGAAGTGCATCAGGTGTGGAAGAAGTGGCAAATGAGCGCGTGAGGACCTTGTATGGCCTGTACAGTAACCTTTTGGACCTGTACCTTCTTACATTATATGAAAGAGAAACCGCCCGACAAGTAAAACACACGGCGCTCACCTGGTGTCTCCTCTGCCTGTTCCACCCTGGTAGGACCACTCCCCCTCCTCCACCTGTGCAGCACCTCCCGTGCTATATCGCTTTATTCCGGCCCCAGTTCTTGACAGGTCAAGGCGACATATTTGATACCTTTACTCGGGGGTGCGACCAAGGCAGTCAACCCCCGAGTGTACCTCCAATCACCTAAAGCCTACACCCACGATTCACCCCCCAAAGAAGTAAGCATGTTCTTATTACTGGTTATATGTGGTGTGCGAAACGTACTTCGTGTTGCTTGTGGGAGGCAGAGTTCATTCTATTCATTTCGCGTGTGATGGGACCTTCTCTGGCAGCCTTTCCAGGGTTATCCCTGCCTTCCTGTGAAAGGCTGTTTGCTGCACTGCCGCTCTGTGTCGTTTGGTTCTATATTACTGGGTGATACATGTGAAATACTTCTATGGTGCAATAATCTGTTTACGGTAGCGTGCTGTTGTTTTCGGGTCCGGATTTGTCACACCGCCATTTTGATATTCCCCCCCCCCCCCTCCCCCCCGGTGGTCTTCAGGCCACAGGTCTGCTTGCAGAGCTGGGTGGGCAGCCAAGAATGAAAGCGCCCTTTAACCTTTTCTAGTCGGTCACCGCCAGTATGGGCTTGTATGAACATTTATGCCTCGACAGCTGTTGGATTCCTGCCCTGAAATAATTATTTCCTCTGTGTACTTCTACTTGTGAAGAGTTGTTTGCATTGTGTAGGTTTTGTTCCTGCGTGTTATCCTGTGACTAGGTACATTTGCTGAATGTTTCCTTATAGTTTCTTGTTCACTCTGTTGCCCCGTGTCCGCGGTTGAGTGCTCTGAGTACGGTCACCTGCTATAGTATGCAAGAAGCAAGGGTTAGTTGATGTGTTTTACCCCGGAGTATGAATATGCGTTATATGTTGCCTTGGGTTGAGGATTTGCAGACTATTACGCCTCGTGCTGTGTTGTTCTTTGTTAGGATATCCTACGTAGGTTTATTACTTGCTTATTTCCCAGTGTAGAGGAGATTTGTTATGTAATCTCTGTGCAGTGCATAATCTGTGAAAGAAAAAAGTGCTGGTGCCGAAATTCTACTCAGAAAGAGCTGGCGGCCGGTGCAATTAGACGTCGGGGCGCAGGAAACCAAGGATGCTTGTCTTTAATTCCCTACCAGGCACCCCCTGGCCCCTTTTCTCGCTCTTGCATGTTCCTGCTTTCTGTTTGTGACGGTTTTGCCATCTTTGTCTTCGTCCGTCTTTCTGATCTTTGTGTTTTCCCTTTCTGATACTCTGTAAACATCTGATGCGGGAATAAGTGCCGCCACTCCTACCAAGGCCACCGGTTCAAATTAAGCACCGTCTCTGTGTAAAATTATGTTTGTTGGTTTATGTTTGTGGACAGACTTGTTTTTATTTTGTGCCACGTGACTATTTTATTAATAAAGAACAACTGTGCCAGTGAAATAAGCTTGTAGGAGCCAACATCCAAAATTGGCATTGCATTAACATTAGAACAGTTATAGCATCAGCGATAAGAAACCCGCACAATGAATGAAACACTGTAATCAATGTAGCGATACATTAACAGGTGAAAAAATAAACTAGTTATTTGAACAACTAATGTTCCACGTTCCGTGTAAACCAAGTGCTCAGCCTAATTGTCTCTGCCTGTTACCCTGTGCCTGCTGCTCTCGGACCTGCGTCAGCCATGCTGCAGCGTCATTTTGCGCGTGTCGCTGCGCTGGCATGTTGATTTTGATTCAGGGCCGTCGCTTGGCAGGGGCAGTGTTGGCAGCTGCCCAGGGCCCGCGGCCTACCGTACCAACAGGCTTCTTGGGTGTATATCTCTACTCACGCAGCTTGCTGCTCGTCCCCCCTCCCTCATCCGTTGCTACTTGAAAGCAAGGTGTGTTATGTTCTTTAAGCTCTTTTTCCCTCACATGCCTGCTCCCCCACCTATCCTCCAACCCAAAACTCTGTCCCTCTCTTTTTTCTAGTTTTCTTCAGGTGCAGGTTTCCCAAGTGCTCAGTCCTGTCTTTTCTAAATGATAGCAGCGGTATTGTGCGCAGTAGATTCTTCTTGAAATCTCTTATTCCAACATCTTATGTCACCTCAGAGGAACGTGTTAGAAGCCAAGATTTATGCTGGACAACTGTTGGCTCGACTCACAGCTTTTTATGTGAAATGTAGGTGTTCCAAAAATGCTCCTGCTGGGGTAACCCTCAGAAATACAATCATGGGATCACGGTCAGCGGATTATTTATGGTTGCAGATGGAAATTACGACCACGGACATACTCTGCTAGTAGGTCATATTTCGCACAGTAGTAAAATTAGCGGTAGGGCTGGGGCGTGGATCCTCCAAAGGGGGGGAGGAAGAGGGCTATGGTCACTGAGAAGGCAAAGAAAAGTGCAAAATAATTACTTTTTTCCAACAAGACTATAAAAATGTTTAAATCAGTAATGGACATTTTCGCTAATGTTAAAGTTATGGGTTGTCTAATATGGAGGAGTAAGTGTAGTGGTGGATACTTACATAATGTCTGTTTGGTGGGGCTCTGACCCAAATTATGCCCATTGTTAGTGAGACTGCCTACTGCCCCATCAACTCAGGTTATACTTTGACAGGTCCTAGTAGCAGTAGACTAATATTGCTTGGGCAAAATACTTTCAACCTGTGTTATTGTGGCAATATTGGCTATTGGCTGTCCAGAGCCCCAGTGTCTTGCCTTCATCATGTCTGGAAGCTCAGTATGTGTGGTTTATTGATACTCTGTAAATGGTGGGGTATATTTGATCCCAAGTGCATGCTGCACAAGTTGATGGTCCTGCAGCAGTAGGCTTTCCTAGTAATTGGAGATGATGCTAGTAAGCACACAGTGCTTCCCAAGCCCACCTACCTGAAACCAGTTGTAGTTGGTGGATGAGGAGAAAGCTGCCAATGCCTCTATCTGTGCTGAGTCTATTCCGTTGTATGTCTGTCTATAGGTGAATGCATCCGTATAATCTTCAAAAACACCCATTGTTTGACAAGGAATAGGAACAAAGCACAGGACGAGAACATGATTTGCCTAGGATCACACATTGTGGGTCAAGTAGGATAGCTGACGAATATGTGATGTTACAACGCGATCAAAATGATCGCGGTATGTAACATCGCAGTTTTTACAACGCAAGTCGTTACAACGACTTGCGCTGGACTTAGGAGTAGTAAGATTTACTATTCCAACACCAGTCTACGTACAGTAGGGAAGGTGTTGGAATATTAAATATTACTATTCCTTAGGTTATAGCGCCCTCCAGTGCAAGTCGATGTAACGCTTGCGTTGTAATGGCAGCGTTCTAAATGGATCGCGGTGTAATCACTGCGATGTAAAGGATGTTTCCCACAGCTGACCACACTTGTGCATTAGCAGAGCCAATAGCTCTGGCTAAACACTTACAAGGTCCCAAAGGCGAGACCGATTGCATTGCAAATGCTTGTTCTACTTCTCATGTGTTTTTGGGAAGCTTATCCCCTATCTTGGCAGATTGTGATTCTAACACAAAGATAATTGACTTATTGTTAACAGTCGCTTTTCAACAAATAACCAAAAATTGGAAAGATTTTACCAAACTATCCTATCAAGCATGGTGGTACGCGGTTTGTAATAACCATAGATTAGATATAATTTTTGTATACCCTATTCACATGGCAAAGAAATGCACGAATTTATGGTTACCTATCACATTGTTCATTGATGCTAGTGCTAGACGCTCCTTCTCCCTGACTCCTGTGCAACAAGAAGTCTCTAAACCTCCTTGACTTTCCTCATGTTGATATTATATTAACTGGTTATTTTGCATTTTGTATTAAGATTTTTACATGAATTGTAACCTTTTATTTACACCGATCAATTTGCATACCCCTGTCATTTTCTCTTTCAAGCTATGCTAAACTGACTCATGCATCCAATTACTTTGATTCTTAAGTTTTTAGTTTGACTTATATGATTATTTGTTGTTCTATTGTCCTTTGCATTGTAACTTTGAGTTCCCTCAATAAACTTCTTTTTGAACTTAAAAAAAAAGGACAGACATGATTAAGTGACATGAGGACAACATAGAAAGAAAAGGAAAATACTACACTTCATCTCATACAAAGCAAACAACCATTACACACAGACACACATGAAAACAAGGTATGAAGCAGAGAGATCATAAAATGAAGGAATCCTCAACTTTGCTACATTAAATAATCCTTAACTATTTTAAACTGCATCTGATATGCTGTTGCTGGTATTATGGCAGTCTCATATGCACCATCCATGTGACTATCTGGGTCTTTTTCAGGCATTACATAGCCAAACATATGTTTCTAGGCACTATTAGTGAAACTTGTCTAAGTCTTCACTGGCATATGGAAAGTATTTCCCACCATTTCTCAAAACCACTGCATGCCCTTGATTCCTCTATCACCTAAACTTAAATCTCTTGAAAGGAACCCGTTGCAACACCTGTGTAATTGGGTAGGTGGTGAGCTCATTCTAGCTGCCATTCATTACCTGCCTTTTTAGTTTCAGATTCTATTGGCTCTGGTGCCTTTCAATTCCGTGGATTCTTTCAATGAATCAAGGGTGAGCTTCATCTGCTCATGCTCAAGGTTTCTTTTTTGCTCTTTCAGAGTTACTGGAAATAGATAATTTAGATCGCAAAATAACCCGAATGCTCCAAGCTTCATGATATTAGCTAATGAACAGCATTATGAAATATCATTAAATTATAGTTTTATATTGAACAGCTGGAAGGAAGACCTAATTAAGGAGGGGTGAACCAATATTGATAGCACTGATATGGATGGTGATAACTCAAATGTTAGAGGGAGCAGAGTGGGAATGTTCTATTGTTAGATGGATCTTCGGAGGGGGCAGTATTGCTCACTAATTACATTGTTGAAACTTTGTTGCTAATGTAGAACCTTTTTTTCAGTTATGTAAGAAACCTTAAGTCAACAAACTAACTAATCTAAAGGCTTAAGATTGAGTCCAAATTAAAAACATTAAGTCACCCTCCGAAAAAAAGTTGACAGTATTAACCTGAACCCGAGAGACTAATGAAAATGCAAATATACATCCCAGATTTGATATGGGTCAATACACCAGCCATGCTGACCTTGTAAGAATCCCAATAAAGCTTGTTATGATTCTGGTACAGTAGGTAGAAAAGAGGTTCAAATAAAGGGTAAAGCTAACATGAACCAATTTAAGGTGGATCCAACCAAGGGTTCAAAAGTTAAGATTTGTAGATTATCTATAATACAGATTCAAATCTCGTCTCCCCCTGTGAAGACGTGGTTGCCGATGATGAGAGATGCCACTTTTAGGTTCAACAAAGAACAGCATTTATTTACACCGGAGCAATCTCCAGCTTCCATTAACTGTCCAACTTTTTCGACATTAACATTCTCTCAGCACGCAGGCTGAGAGTTCCATTCTAGAACATTATATTTCTCCTACCTTAACATAAGTATAAACACCAACATATTAAAACATAACTTCTGGTAATAAATCATGACCTACTACCAAAACAATTAACATTAATACAAAATTCACTTATATACACAATATTTCAAATATAAAGGTGTTTTACGTGTTCTGGTGCTTTTCCTGATAAGATTGCAATGATCAACATTCATATTGTCTCTTGAAAAACTGTTCATAGTTTCATTATCACAGCTCTTATAACTCTTGCATTCTTAAACAACGTTTCTTTCTTCGGAATACTTTGACCATTGTCAACACTCGAAAGGTGATCTCACTTTCACCCAAACACCAACACATATTTCAATGTTCTTCACAAATTTGTCATCAAAATATTAATTCCTCTTAGATTGCAATCTCAATTTTCTCTCTCTCCAACCACCAACACCACTGAACTTTAATCCCTTTTCTCACACCATCTATCCAGGACAAAGTTTGGTATTAGCAGATCTTCCTTTGAATAGTTCAAATGGTGTCTTCCCAGTAGTTAGTTGTATGAGGAAACATACAATATGCTGTGATTCTCTTCCGTAATATTAATCTCCAATCCAAATTATTCACTCTGGCCAATTGCATACTCTTTTGTTAAAGTCTTGTTCATCCTCTCAGCAGCTCCACTGGTCTCTGAATGACAGAACTCATTTTTTGACAAATGCCACAACTCCTAAAAACACTGTCGCCCCACTGCTTCTCAGTAGTGAGGTAAAGGAAACATAAAATGATAATAACTTGCGTTATTATCATTTTATGTTTCCCTCTGCCGCAGCTATGCGTTTGAGTGGGGCTGCCCTGACGACGAGGAGCAGGGGAGGAGTGGTTTGCCCACTCCTAAGTGCACATGACTGTTTGGCCGGCACTCTTGGGCCGGCCAAACATTCATGCACACTTTGCATCTTCTCCATGCAGGCTGCATTACAGCCTGCGTGGAGAACATGCCCAGGCCCCCATTCCCTGGCTGAGCGCGGATCCACGATCCATTGGCTATCAGAAGGCTGGGAGCCAGGAGTTTCCTGCATCCTACTGCGGGACCGGAGTTGGGAAGAAGAGGACGGAGGAGAGGCGGCGGCCGGCCATCACAAGTAAGTTTTAAAATTTGTTTTATTTTTACTTTTTTCATCTCAGTTTATGAGAAATTTATAAGCCCCCCCTCTAGGCTTGATGAATGCAGGGAGTCCTGAGACACTTCATTTAACTCAACCTGATGGTAGACTGATGCAAGAGCAGTGAAATAATTAGCACCAGCCTAGGTTGTAACAATCTGATCAATGTTAGGTAAAGGGAACCTGTCCACTATCATTTTCTTATTCAGAGCTCTGAGATCAGCACAAACTAATTTCACCACTAGCTTTCTTTGCTACGACTATGGGTGATGGGTGCCAACCACTCAGTGGCCTCTACCAGTTCAATCATGCCTAAATCATTCCATTCAGACATTTCAGCTCAACTTGTACACTTTCTTGCACACTTAAGAATAACCTTCTGACTTGCCCACAAGAGGTTTAGCTCCTTGCTTCAATCTAATATGATGCCTGTACCCTTTTAAACATCCTAGCTCATCTCAAAAATCATTACTAAATTTTTCAAAGTCAACTTCATTCATATCTACTTCCAGAATTTGAACCCGAGGATATGAGTTAGAATTTAACGTTACACCCACCAACCTTTGATGAGTCCATCCAATGAGATTATCTCCTATATTAGAGACATATACCTTGCCTACCATCATTCTACCTTCTAATTCTAAACATGCATTAAAATAACCAATCATCTTATAATGGGAAAAACACCATACCCACCAGGACACACATCCATATTGTGTAACTCCACTTTCTCCTTGAATTGTTCTTCAAACGTGTTTTTTTGAAAGTTAGCCTCCTTATGAATGCAGTGAAATGCAGCTTGCGTTGGTGTTTACCGCCAGAACTGGGAGCTGAAATTCACCTCCCAAACGTCAAATTCACCCTTCACTCCTGAATATTGGTATTACCTACAAAAGGCAAGCACTCAGCACAAATGCTTCTTCCTCTTTTTTTCTTGTACCTTAAGACTCAGATTAGATTTGAGGTGTAATTTTCACATTTAAAGTACTCTTCCCGTCGCCAATGTGAAGCAGCAGCCGATTATGAGACGAGCCGCTTTGGGGTTCAAAGAAGAGCTGCATATATTTACACCTCAGCCATCTCCAGCTTCCAATAACTATCTAACTCTTTCAACATTAACTTTCTCTCAGCACACAGGCTGAGGTGTTCCATTCTAGAACATGGTCACCTCACATGCCCATTATATACAAGCTGTGCAGTGAAACCTCTAAACTGAATGTGCGGCAGTACCAATAGAAAAGGCATGGACTTGGAGCAGCAGATCACCTAGATAATTTAACAAAGGAGGATAAGATATTGCACACTGATCTAGATTTACCCTGGTCTTTAAAATAGGAACATATGAAGAAGGTAGGTGCTAAGGTAGAATGCTATCCAATATTTCAAAGCTATGTAAGTAATAATAAAAGGAAAGCACAAGAAGCTGATGATGTGGATTCACTAAGGAAAGGTTGACTGATCACCTGTCCTAGTTTTCAAAGTTAATATAAACATGGATAATTTATTGAGAACTGTTTACCTCTATAATATTACTACCAGCGATAAGGGTGTAACTTTGCATTTCATTAAGTCTGTGCAATGAGCGAGATTGTTGATATTTAAACTACTGATCTACATCCAACCATTGCAACTACATTTGTCTGTAATCCCAATAGTTCTCATACTTTTCTTATATTGTAAAATTGCACTGCTAGGTCCAGCTGCCTCTGCAATCTGCTTTCTAGCACCTGCAGCATAACTTCTTGTATCTCTTCTTCCTTTTATAAGGTTTCACTTATATATATTTTCACAAACATATGCACTCCTCTTATGTCCACTCTTATTTAATTGCAGGTACATAGCAATAAATGTTCACTCACTAAATTGTAATCCCACATAACCATCTGTAACTATCCCAACAGTCAACAGCTCTAGACATACTTAATTTACACCTTTTTTTTATGTTTCCCTGCCTAAATCTAGTCACTGCTGATTCCTCCTCATCTTTAACCTTTGACAAAAGGACGAATAGAGAAGGAGGAACGGGAACGAAAGGGGAAGAACAAAATAATCATCTCCCTGTTAATACTTAAAAGATGGCTTTGGTACTCTCCAGACTGGAACAGAATAATAATGACTAGCTAAGGAGCCCAGTTTATGCTATAACGCCTGGAAAGACTACTGAATTCTGAGATTTGCTCATTGATAATTTGCACTGTCCCCAGGGCCAGACTAAGAAAAGGTCCAGTTTCTCTTCACAATAAATAGGAAAATTACATTCCAAGATCCTTCTATTCTGCGGCCTAGGCTTAAGTACAGGCCGCAAAGGGTTGCAATGGATTCCAATTAATTATATGAGAGCAACTAAAGAATGCACTGCATGTAGCAAAAGGTTTAAAGTGCTCCAATTTTCTGGGTAGTGGTATTAAATAGGACCTCATGTTTGAAGCAGTTGGGAATCCATCTGGTTACGTCATGTTGTCTGTTCCTAACCCAGCCAAGAGTAGTATGCAACAACATATCAGCAAACATGACTACTCTTCACTTACTCCATGCTAAAGTACAACTACAGATCTACCACAACACAACAGGTGCACGTCTCTGGACCCCATGCATCAAACCTCTTTCCACATGGACCACATTAAAAACCTAAACTCTACCAACTAAGCCCAACAAAATAGAGAGTAATGTGCTACCCATCGATCAAGAAGTGCTTCTGGCCACTGTCAGTGGTACGAGGTGCATACAAATATCATTACAACAAACGTTTCATGTAATATTAATTCCCAAAACATTTACGCTAAGAATACAATTTGAGCTCCTTCGACACTTATCAGAGTGCTATCTTGAAATAACACCTTCTCCTATCTTGGTAAACTTTCTGCTTTTTCCATCTGAGAAATTTGGTTCCGGATTTAAGCATGGTGGGAGTGGTTTCCAGTGCAGTGTCAGGGGAATCAAGTCTATGTGTACCAATCATCAAGTTTGTTACATTTGTTTAAACTGTTTAATGTTGGACAGTATTTGCTGATGAATGATAAAGATTCTAAAAAAAAGAGATATTCGGTTAGAGTCTGACCTGCGAGTCAAATTACCATTCTCTCCGTTATCCTGTGCTGCAAATGGTCAATTCCCCTCACAGTCTGTCAATTAGAACACACATCTCCTGATGGGACTCCTAATTATTACTTAGCATCTCCCACTTCTTTTGAAGGTTTATTGAACCTCAGGGTTTACAATCCTTGCTTCATCTTTTCAATCTAGCAATAAAAAACACTTTTTTTTAAATCTCGGTCTCAAGGCCCCATTCCAATGACAGCAGTGTATCTGTGATGCTGCACTTCAGGTTTCAGATTACATTAAAAATAACTGACCCCAAAAGGTAGGCCACATGACTAATGCCCAACTCGCACAGAATCCTTTTCAGAATGGGTATAGGAGTAACAGACAAGGCCTGATGAAAGGGCCTCTGGTGACCCAGATGTGCTATCAAGTGTCTGGGATGGGAAACTGGACCCTGACCTCTCAGAGGGAAAAGACCCTATCAAAGGACAGTTACTTGTGTTGACAGGGAGTTGATGCATCCCCTCCTTTGATTCAAAACTGGTTTAAAGTTACTCTCCAGATAGATAGATATATAGATATCTCTATATATCTATATCTCTATATATCTATTTCTGCATATCTATATCCCTATATATCTATCTCTATCTATCTATCTATCTATATATATATATATATATATATATATATATATATATATATATATATATATATATATATATATATATACACCCGCCGCAAAATGATGGCTTGATTGCAAAACATCAAAGGGTGGAACACTCGGTTACTACTCTGTTGCCTTTCTTCCTTTCTTGACCGCTTGAACCTGCTTTGCCTCTCTGGCTTCATTCACTAGGTTCACTTAGCGCCTTGCACTCTCTCAAGGCTAGGAAGTCTGCCTGTCCAGCCACTGCTATCTTCATCTTTAACTTGTCCTGCATCCTTGACATAGTCCTGAGAAGCACAAGGATTTGCCCCCGCAGTCCCAATTAAATTAAAGTCTGCAATCAAACCACATCACATTTACCCATTTTTTCTTGATCGTTCTTGCCTGCTCCTGACCATGTCCAGCCCTCTATTCATTGAGGACCCAACCCTCTATTCAAGGAGGACAGGGTTTATCATGACCAAAGCGCTGCGTCCGCCATCTTGTGTGCACTCTAAACAAGCATTGGCATAGCCAATAGGTCGCGCCTTTGGGATCTTATAAGTATTTACTTATGCAGCACAATATTCTTGGTGCAACAACATCAACTGTTGCATGGCTAAACACTTATAAGATCCCAAAGGCGAGACCTATTAGCTATGCCAATGCTTGTTTCTATATGTGTGCATAATGAACATGTTCTCTATCCATGTGTGATTCACAGATGCGCTCAGACCTACTGCCACCTGCAGGTAAACTCTCTCAGTCTCTTGACATAAGTATTAAGTTCAAAGTTTCACTACGAGGTGGCAAGATAGAGGTGGCACGAGCCCCGGCAGAAATTGGTGAGCCAATGACAATAATACAACATCATTAGGTTAGTTTTATGTGGGATATTTAACTGCCCTGGCTACAAATGGGGGTGAATGACCACAGCTGGATGTGGTCAACCCCTCACAAATACATTTGGCCTCAATTCTGTAAGCTAAGCGCTAAACTGAGATATGAAAATGAGAAAGGGTGGATGGAGAGATGAGCGGTGGAGAGATGAGCAGAGGAGAAACAACAGAGAAAGAGAAGGAACGAGTTCTGTGGGAAAGGGACGCTATAGACTTGTGAAAGGCAAGGGCATCCCAGAGGGAGAATGCGAGAGCGCCATGGCACGAGCTTCAGGATGTTAGGGAAACAAAAAAGAGTCTTTAAGTGTATAGATGTACAAGATCACAGACGCATTTGATCAACCCTCTCGTGAGAAGTTCCTGATCGGGCCACATGCATTCCAACACAGAGTGCGCCCACAAACTGCATGCAGTATCGATCCAGTTCCATTAAATTATTTAATTGTTTTTATAGCGCCTGGTTGTCATTGGGGGCCACTTCGCTGCGCTAGTGCGTACTCTGAAACCGGCTCGATTGCTATTTCCTCCCGACGAGTTGGAAGCTGCAGGTACTCTGGAAAAGGTAGAGACTTTAATTTAAAGTTTTTATTTTTTTATTTTATTTTACTGTGTTTTATATAGCGCGAACTTGACCCGAATCAGGTATCAGAGCGCTTTACATAGCACCAGTTGCATTACATGACGACACATTCATTTTCTTTTTTTTTTTTGTTAGGCACGGGGAGATTAAGTGATTTGCCCAGAATCACAGGATGTTCAGCGTCATTTCCGAGACTCGAACCCAATTCACCGTTGATCACCCTAGCCGTTAGGCCAACTCCTCTCCCCAAGTTGGCATCAGGGTAGCTGGAGGGTCGCACACCCAACTTCACATGAAGAAAACTGCGGGCGGTTGATCTAAGAACTCCGATGTAGGCATGTAGCGAGGGCTGTGGGGAGCTATCTGTATTAATGCCTGGTCCAGTTCCTGTCTATGGAAGTATGACATGGCCAGCACATGTGAGTAGCATGCTACAAGACAGATGTGGATTAGGATAAAAATGATATGAATTAGAAAACTTTCTGCACCCCACACCACTGATTGGACTGTCTCTTACAAAAACCTCAAGTTTCATACGTCATACTTGACTAGCTCATTCAGTCCTGTTTATTTAGTTGCATTCTGGGAGCAGTAGTCCTACATTTCTAGTGGAAAAAGTAAAACAACACGTGCAAAAAGGTTGGTGCGTTTCATAAGGGGAAAGCAAGGCTACAAATACCAAAGTGCGAAGACACAAGAACAGTACTCAGTCTGCTGCACTTGACCAGTGCCAATTGACCCCTGAATACTAATAGATACTTAGTGGCCCTGTGACGTGTATTCGCCAGTCCTGGTGTTTTAACCATTAGCACTTTGTATTCTGGGGGTTGTATTATAAACGTTTTGGAAAGATGAATACATTTCCAGGCAACAACCAGAGGGTGTCCCACACGACTTTGGATCAGGTGTTAAGTATGAATAACCAGGAACTTGAGCTTGTTCAGCGCAACGCAGAAAACATTTCGAAGTTGTGCCGTTAATTAGGAAGCGTCCATCGTAATCCAGAGCAGGGGGGTCCCTGTTCTTGCTTGTAGCATTTACGGGAACCAAAGGAGGGAGGAACACAGCAAGGTCGGTAACAAGTCGCAATTGCACTTGAAACATATTATGATGTGTTTTGACAAAGAGCTACTGCGATGTAGTCGCTGACTCATTATTTTCATTGGTACACGGAGCGCCCCTGAAATGCTGCAGTGTTCGCGTTACCGGAGCGGTGCTTTGTTGACAGCTGGTAGACTGATGCCGCTTGGCTTGGTTTAATGAAGATGAACGTGGGGGGTTGGGCGGTAGGAGGAGGGAGGGGGAGTCGTGCTGATTAACATCTGTTTCGATTTGTAGATACCATTGAATGGTAAGTGGCAGAAAGGCGACTTACGGCGCTTTCTTCTCGAAATCTGTGTTGGTAAAAGGGTTCAGCAAGTTTTACCTATGTATTTTCATTTTGTATAGCGCTGCAGCTTTACCTAATGGCGTTAGTGCGCTTTTCATATAGAACTGAAAGGTTAAAAAAGTAATATACTGTTGAGATAAAATGAAAAGAGTTGCAGTGGCAAATGTAACGAATGTGAAACTAATGCGCACCTCGCGCTAAAAGTAAAAAAATAAAAAAAAAAGTGTCGGCAAAAGTAAAAGCGTTTCCCTTGCGGGAGCGAGCAGCGCCAGGAGCGATAATTGATAACACATGACGCCAAAGCTCGCTCCCGCAAGGGAATGCTAAACGTGCACGCGTTGCCATTGAAAGCAATGCAACGCGTGCACGTTTTAGGGCGAAAAGTGAATCGATTCCAAAAGGTCTTTTTTCCAATTCAGCGCATTCGCGCTGCGTAGGCGAGACCTAAAAACAAGGGGGCGGAACACTTTTTTTATGCCATACCAGAACCAATCAAAGGGAAACAGTATTGCTGTTTTCCTGGTGTTTCACCTACCAGGTTCAAATCTTGTGAGGCAGCTCGTCACTTGAGTAGCTCCTAATGAGGAGCCCCAGAAGTGGAGATGGTCTGGAGCTCTGCAAAGGGGCATCATCCTCCAAGGAACCTTGACTCCGTCTTATTTACCCTTGGAACATTTTCCTAACCATCTGGGCTGCAATAGATTTCAAAGAACACGCTCAATCCAAATCTTACGTATCTCTTGGCGTCACAGGCAATATTTGTGGTTTCATTCCTCACAGAGGTGCATCTTAAATTGATTTATGCACTTTATTAGATTTAGACGATAATTCAGGCTTTCCTAAGTATTTCACATTTTCAATGATGAGCACTGCACTTTTTTGCTAGTACCCGATGTGTAATCACATCGGAGTTTACCCAGTCTCCTAACTCAGGCATAACATAACTGCATGTCCCAGTTTTTACTGTATTTTCTGGGGTTCTCTTATAGCTGAAGCATAAGGAAAATGCAGGCTGTTTAGCTAAGAATGAAAGAAGAGTACATTTCTGCTAACAGCTATACGCCTGTACCAGGTGACAATGCTACAAGAAACAGACAGAATGAAAGGGAATCTGGTTGTATTTTCTGCAAATTGTACAAGACATTAATATGAAGCAGAATAAGTAGGGTAAAGTCCATGGTGCAGAAACCCTGTTCAATCCTGCTCCTAATTTCATAATTTCTACACGATCTGGTATGTTTTTGTGTACAAGTGCCCTGGCGGGTACTCTACATGCATTTCTGTTAAAGCAGCATAATACTAATCAATGCGGGAAATAGGAGCCACCTGAAGTGGACACCCTTTAACATGTGTGACTGTGGTCCCTATGTCATAACATGATATACATTAAGGTTTGTGGTAGCTAATTAAGAGTTGCGGTTTAGATGTCCTTTTTACTGCTCCAATGGTCAGGAAAGGTACCGTCTAGCTAGATCTTAACTAGGTAGCTACTGACCTTGCTGGAAGCAATTTCATATTTATTCCGTCTCAGTGGCTCTGCACTGCTCCTTGCTTTCTTCCTCCCAAAACAAGCCATGGTAGTCAGGCTACTGTGAGTCTGTGTCAGATCTACAATCCCTTCAACGGAACAGAGAGGAGCCTTTTGTGCCCACCTGCAATGGGCTAAACAAGTTTGCACAGGTCTATCTTAGGCATGGAAGAGGAACACTTTGAGAGACTGTAGTGACAGGAATGGCCACTGCTCTCACTGGAACTAACTGATGTGCTACATGCCAATCCCCGACATCCTGTACTGAACTATGGCTCACAAAAGCTGAAGCCACAATAGTTTAGAAAAACTTTTTTTCGCGTTACAATTTTTTTGTGTACATTTTAATTTCAAAGCAAAACAATCATTAATCTCGTTTTCATACTTATGCAACTATTTGCATTTAACCAGGAAGCATTCTGAGATCATTATAAATAGCCTTCAATTGTTACATTTTGCTGTTCACGTTTCTGTACTGGAACCAGTCAGTAACGGAACCTGAGCTCACAGCTAACTGCATTTCCTTACAGCGGTCACCCTAGTAGTAAAGGCGATGCATTAATGAATAATATATACAAGTTTAAACAACGTATGCATATAGATACAAACCTGCCTCAGTAGCAGGTAATCATCTTTCACAGATTAATAATTTGGTACTGTAAACTGGCAGCTAATGGGTCTGTACTGGAGGGGGTTAAGCCTTCTTGTCTAGTGGACAGAATAAACATGAAAACGTGTTCTCCCTGCAGTGACAGCCACTGGTGACCAGAAGTGGTGGGCACCTGGAGCGTGGGGTAGGAGGGTTGATAAGTAAAAATAAAAGAACACTTACCTGTGTACGGCCGGCGCCTCTCTTACGTCCTCTTCTGTTCCAGACTCCCAGCAGCACACAGGCTCCCAGACTCCCCTAAGCCAATCACGCGCTGCTGTTGGTAATACTATTACTAGCATGACAGCAGCGTCGTGCTTGGTCTGAGCGGCCTGATTTTCCACTCAGACAGTGCCTGGGAGCCTGGGACTGTTCTCCATCCGGCTGTGCAACACAGCCGGGTGGAGAAATGCTAAGTGCGCATGACGGTTTGCCCGTCCTAAGAAGGTTGGCCAAACAGTCATGAACACTTATGGTGCCCACCACTCCTCCTCCCTGCTGGCTGCTGCTGTCCGTCAGGATAGCACAGTCCCGCCCTGGTCTAGCACTGAAAAATTAATAAATAAAATTGTGTTGTCATTTATTTTTTCTTTTAGCACTGCTCAGAGAGAAATGGGGTGACACTCCTCCGCCTTAACGGAGAAGCTGCCGCTGTGTCCTTGGTCCTACATAACAATAAAGTCGGACTATGGGCATTCCACACCTCTACAGAGCATCACCAGGCCATGACCGGCTGTGACAATCCACTGTGCCTGCATAAACTACTGGGGCCCGAAACCATTGAAGCAGAATCCTATAACATTAGACACCAGACTATACTGCTTTGAAAATAAAGACATTCTAAACTTTCACGGCAAATCTGACATGCAGCTACTACACTAAAGTAGAACTTAACTAGACGCAGGTGCTGATTGTACCCATACTGCACACTGGCTGCCCCTATTAGCCAAAGAATAAGGAAAGTCAAAGAATACCCACCTCGGGTAGACACTGTACAACTGCATTAATACTAGAGTAATTAATCTATTATGAATACATTTTTTAGTACTTTTTAAAAGAAGAATATACCACTGGCTGGACAATATAGTAACTGAAGGATATTCTAGTGGTAACTGTATCAAACTTTCTAAACTTGCATGACTCTCCAAAGGGAAGGCTTTACTGTCCACCTTGCAACTCCCACAAGTCAAACCTTTAAAAAACAGTAGTACTTGATTTGTATGAGCTAACAGTAGTGTGTGTTTTCATAAATTCTACAATTGCCCGGGAGAGCCTGACTAAGAGAGAGACAATTGTGAGAGAATGTAAACGCTGCATTCTGACACTGAAGAGTACAGGGCATTAACAATGCGTACAAGGCAAACTTATCAGAAAGTAAAAGTCAAGGGCGTCAAAGTTTAGTGGAAAAATTGGCATATACATGAACTGAGTAGGACGTAACTTTCCATCAATGCTTATGTTTTAAAGCGCAGTTTGTTTTGGCAGAAGTGGTGTATAACAGTTATTGCGTCCTAACAATAAAAGTTGCAATGTACCTAATTGCTAAACCATAAACAAATACTTGTAAAATGGTATGCCTTACCATGTAGCATGGAAAACCTTGGTGCATCTTGGAGCATTGCAGGTCATGCATGCGCCTTTACTTTCTCTCCCTTCTTTATGACAAATGCTACACACCTAAAATTAAAAACAAAGCAATAGATATAAAACTATGCGTAATGTTAAAAGTAGACAAATTCTATGGGCATGTTGATACAATACAAAGCCTTGAACAGCGTCGGACTTTTACTAACATTAAACGATATCTGCTAGTCTTTTTTTTTTTCCCCAAAGCATTTATTTATAAATCCAGAAGGTTACATATCTTTTGAAAAAAGTTATTAATATCCATTTCCCCTGCATGAGTAACATGTTCTAAAATTAGTGCAATTACCAGAAACATGGCATACATAGGAAGGAACTGATACACTAATCACTAGGTGGAATATCTACGAAGACTCAAAAGTATTTATGCCATAAAATCTCAAAACATTGCTTGGGGGGGTGTGGCCTGAGGCGTCAAGATTGCGGTCGCACTCTAAGAGTGCTCCGGACCCCTCCGTCATCCGCCTCGACTCCTGCCCGTATCGGCACTCTGCCGCGAGTTCTGCCTGAGTGGGGGAGCCCCCCCGGTGCGGTGGCATCCTTTTGCTGGAACCCGGAGCCTCGGTGAGGGGCCGGTGTGGCTGGTGCGGACCGCGGCCTGCTCTCCCGGCGGCGGCGGCGCCCTGCTGGTGGCGCTGGGAGACTCGGAGGGGGCGCGGGAGGGCCCCGTGAACAAAGCGGCCGGGCGGCCGATGTCTTGCAGATTGGCGGGCAGGGACGGCTCTGGTGAGCACTGCGGTCCCGCCCGCCCACAGACCCGAAGTGAGCGGCATCGCGGATCCTGCCCCGCGTCCTTCCCCCGATCGGCCGGCGGCGCGGCTGGCGGGAGGTGAGGCATAGCGAGGACAACTGGTTCGGCCTTGGGCCGGGGCCCCTACCGCAGATCCTGCTGGGACCGACTGCCGGGTCGGGCAGTGACGCTGCCAAACGCGTCCCCCCCCTGCCCGGATTGGCGGCCACGGGTTGAGGCCTGCGTTGGAGGCCTGTTCCTGTTGTCCTGGGCCCGGATTTACTGAGCAGCGCTCCTGGGGGTACCCGCATCATCCGGTGAGTGGGGCGGGGGATCGGCTGCCGGATCGGGTAGCGGATTGGGGGATATTACTGCTGGTGCCCCCCCCAAACCCCCCCCTCCCTTTCTATCCCAGGTGGGTGCGTGCCTCTTACCATCAGGGGCTGCTCCCGGGTCAGCGAAGCCAGGACTGTGGACGGTGGGGGCCTGGTGAGGGACGGGGGAGCCTGCGGTGGGCCCTGCCCCGCGGGCGGAGCTGGGCCCCTGTTTCTGGGTCATTCGTGGCATGCACTGCTAGCTTCTTGCCCTGGCCTGAAGACGTCCCCATCCCCCATCTGAATGTGAAGGGGGTGATCGGCTGTCGTGTCGGGCGGCAGGGTGAGTGAGAGGACGCAATCGAGGGCTCCCCCTCAGCCCCCCCGCTGTGGCACATCTCCCTGGGTCCGCGGTGGAGCATTGACGGGACGGGGCATCCTGGGGTCACCGCCATCGGCCATCTTATCGGGTGGTAATCCGGGGCGATTTGGGTGGACCCCGAGTGACAGCTCGACCCTCGGGTGATCCGGCGGGGTCCCGGCCTCCTGGCGGGGCCCCTGGGCTGGCTTGCATCCCTCCCTGTGTCGACCTCTTATCGTCCGCCCAGCGATCAAAATCAATACAGGTCATGGGGAGAGACAGGGCCTCCAAGGCCACACCGGCTCCCACACAGACGAAAATGGACCGGTTTACTACCTCGGAGCAGGACCCCCTGGGGAGCTGTAGGGGCCTCCCTCCTCCTCCAGACAGGGACTTGGCTACTATCCTTCAGGCCATCAGTGCCTCCCAAGCATCCGTTGAGGGGAAGATTGGGGAGGTTCAAGTAGACGTGTCCCTCCTCCGGCAGGACCTCCGTAACGCTACTGCGAGGCTGACTGAAGCCGAATCCCGTATCTCCACCGCAGAGGATGACATCTCCCAACTAAAGGAACAAGTGGCCCATCTCAACGTTCACACCAAGGAGCTTCACCGACGGGCCGAAGATGCTGAAAACCGCGCCCGCCGTAACAATCTTCGCCTGGTGGGGTTTCCGGAGGGGGTCGAGAAGGGACAGACGGCCACCTTCGTCGAAGACTGGTTTACAGCCTGGATGCCTAAAGACACCCTATCGTCATGGTTTGTGGTAGAGAGAGCCCATAGGTCCCTGGCGCCCAGGCCTCCCCGGGTGCTCCGCCTCGCCCCATCATCCTGAAAATCCTTAGCTTCAAGGACCGGGACGCTATCCTGCGGGCCGCACGGGATACAGGGCCACTCAAGTTTCAAAACCATACCATCATGGTCTTCCCCGACTACACTAGGGAGGTGCAGGAACTCCGACGCTCATACATTAACGTTAAACAAAAGCTACGGGCCCTCGGTCTCCAGTACCAACTTCAATTCCCGGCACGTCTGCGAGTCATCTTTCAAGGTCAAACCCACTTCTTCGACTCACCTCAAACAGCCTGGACTTGGCTGACGGAGGAACGCCCTACCCGGCAGGGACAGACCCCTCTTCCGGGGCCCGGAGGCTCTCAGTCCCAGGGGCCGAGGTCGCAGGAGCACCGGCGTCGGCGCCGTACGCAATCTCGTAGAAGACGCCAGTCCCGAATAGCACCCAGATCCTTGAGCGTGGCGGCTCGGAGGTCCCGGGACTCCTCCAGCCAGTCGGGGTCCCCGCCACGCAGCAGGCACCGCTCCACAGAAGATCTCCCGGTGCAGCCTTCGTCGCCATCCCGGATGGGCTCGCCCAAACCGGACTCAGACCTCTCTCGTACTCCGACTATTTGAGCGCATGGTAGGCTTGTCAAACTATCACTGAACGCCGGGGTGGTGTGCTACCACCTGGGGCTCCATGCCACGGGCAGACTTTTCTTTCTACCACCTACTAATGTTGCCGATTCGCTACCTATCCGAACTTATGGAGGGGTCCTCCACGCTTCCAACACGAACGTTCTAGTTTGGTATTGTTCATATGGGGGGTCGACAGATGCTTCCGTTCATGAAGTGTAGGGTGGGGGGTGGGGGGCGGGGAGGTTTGGGAAAGTTTCTTTTGTTATGTTAATATTTGGTTGATTGTTTGTATCAGCACCCACGGAATGACCCAGGGTCCCCATACAAAGGAGGGGAGTGGCCCTATCACTAGCATCTTTCCACACATTCGCGGGCTCCCACATACCCGTGCACATCCGTGTCAAATGGTTCATTCACAGATCACTGCCCTCGGATATGACTGGTAGCGATACACTTAAGGCCTCCCTCCACGTGTTATCGTGGAATGTTAATGGCCTTCTTGACCGACATAAACGCATGCCGGTCCTGCGCTATGCACAACGCCTTCACATAGACATCCTCATGCTCCAAGAAACACATCTCCTCGGGAACCACTGTCCCTTTCTGGCACGCTATGGTTACGACAGAATATGGCACTCCGGCTTCACCAGGGGCTCCCGGGGGGTGGCAATTCTTATGAGGCGTACGCTACCCTTTGTCGCTTCCCAGGTGACCCATGACCCACAGGGATCATTTGTTTCAGTTCTTGGCTCACTCACCGGCGTCCCTATCAATTTGGTGTCTGCCTATGCCCCCCCTTCGATGTTAACATCTACTCTCACCCACACCGCAGCTCTGGTGACCACTATGCCTCTGGGCACCTTGATTGTAGGAGGTGACTTCAACGCAGTCTCAGCCCCGGCCATTGACACCACAGGTCCTCCTACGGTTTCCCGCACGGCACAAGCGAAGCAACTCCGGAACTGGTCGGAATCGTTGGGCCTCTGTGATGCGTGGCGTATATGGCACCCCCGCACACAGCAATTTACTCACACCTCGGCAGCATACCACACGCAGGCGCGTATAGATACGATTGTCTCGGCACCTGAATGCTCGGAGATAGTTGACGTCCGCATCCTTCCGCGTGGGATCTCGGACCACTCCCCGGTGCTTCTGAGTACAGGCACCCCCCCTCCGTCCGCCCGCCAAACATGGAGAATGAACGCATGGTTCCTCCAGGACAAAGGATTTAAGCAGGCAGTGGGGACGGAACTCGGGCACTACTTCCTCACCAACGAGGGTTCCGTGGCCTCTCCAGGTACCCTGTGGGAGGCAGGTAAGGCAACCATCCGGGGGTCGCGAAGGGACAGCTCAAGAGCAAAAGGCAAGCGCAGCTGCAAGAAATTTCCTCGAGGGAGGCGCAAGCGCTTCGCCTAGAGCAAACGGTATCCCTGTCCAACGATGCCGCCCAGGCCCGGCACCTCGCTCACCTCCGGAACGAGATCAAACAACTATCGCTGGACGCCGCCAAGCTCTTGTGGAGGTCCTCGGTGGCACGGATTTACGGCTGGGGCGACAAGAACGGCACGATCCTGCATAGGCTCGCCACCTACCCCAAGGCGAACCGCATCATCCCGGAGGTGATAGATGAAGTCGGGACGGTGCAATGCACCCCTATGATGATGGCCAACACCTTCGCCTCCTATTATCGGGGTCTATATACAGCACGTGCCTCTGACCTCTCGCTCGCCGGCCTCCTGGCGCCTGGTAGAGCGCGGCTTCCTTGCTTAGAAGAAACCGCCCGAAAGGATTTGGAACGGCCTATCTCTGTTAAAGAAATCGAGGAAGCGATTTCTAATACATCCTCGTGCAAGACACCGGGCCCAGATGGCCTTCCACAAGAGTATTACGCGGCATACCGCGAAATTCTAACGCCCCGGTTGGCCGATTTGTTCCAGGAAGCAGTGGAAAGAGGTTCTTTCCCGACTGAAACGGACATCGCCACTATCGTGGTTCTCCCGAAATCCCAGCCTCCTCGCGTTGCTGTGCGGATTACCGCCCTATCTCCCTCCTGAATACGGAGGTGAAAATGTACGCTGCAATTCTGGCCCAACGTTTAAAGCCCTATTTGGCTTCCTTGGTCCACCCGGACCAATGTGGTTTCATGCCCCAACGTGGGACCCGGCACGGTCTCCGTAGACTGCAGCTGGCCCTAGCCCACCGACATTTGCTCACACCATATTTGGCCCTCCTATCAATAGATTTTGAAAAAGCGTTCGATTCGGTGAATTGGGAATACTTGCAGGATGTGATGGCCGAGATGGGACTGGGGCCCAAATTCCGGGCCATGGTTCAGGTCCTTTACGCCCACCCGCGAGCAAGGGTGTTAGTCAATGGCGCGCTGTCAGAGGCCTTCCCTATCAGCAGAGGTACTAGACAGGGGTGTCCCCTCTCACCACTGCTGTTCGCCCTGGCCATGGAGCCCCTGGCCTCGCTGGTGAGGGCGGAGGACCGTATCATTGGGTGGAAATGGCCCAATACAGAAGCGGATAAGATCGCGCTTTATGCGGACGATGTCCTGATTTTCCTGGCCGACCCAGCTTCGTCGGGGCCACACTGCCTCCAGACCCTAGACTACTTCGGACAGGCCTCTGGGCTCCGGCTGAACCCCGGGAAGTCAGTCCTGATCCCGCTACACCTCTCTAGGGAGTGCTTCGATTGGCAATCCTCTATACCGCTTCGGCGCCAATCCTTTAAATACCTGGGGATATGGATCACCCTCCTGCCTGAACTGGGATGGGCGCTTAATGTCGCTCCACTAGTTAAGAAAGTCAAAGAAGACCTCGCTAAATGGAAAACGCTTCCTCTCAACCCTCTGGGGAGGGTCGCCTTGTTTAAAATGCTGATACTCCCCAGATTTCTATACGTCCTTCAGAATACCCCCTTCTGCTTCCCCAGAACCTGGTTCCGGGAACTGGACAGTATCACCACCAAGTTCCTTTGGAGCGGGGGAAGGGCTCGCCTAGCCTTGTCTACTTGCCGGATCCCCTCCTTCGACGGGGGCATGGGAATGACACACCTATATCTTTACTTTCTGGCTGCACGCCTCCTGGTGGTTCACGACTGGTTTAACGGTGGCTGGTCCGATCCAGCATATCGGCTTGAGCTGAGTGAGCTGGGACTGCCGGCAATCCAAGCAATGCTATATGGACGACCCGTCCCGTCCCGATTACCCGAGGCGACCCGTTCCGTGTTCCTGGCCTGGCGGGCCTCGTTGCGCCACACTGGGTGGACGCGTAAACTAACTCTGTGTACTCCCCTATGGCAGGGGGATTGGCTCAGGGAGGTTAGTGGGTTGCAGGGGTTTAAACCGTGGGACCTCATCGGCATCACGCAATTAGGGGACATATGGGCTAAAGGCCACTTGCTTTCCTTCCAGGAGCTCCAGACCCAATACTCCCTGCAACCTTCCCAATTCTACAAATATTTGCAGTTGCGACACGCCCTTCAGATACACATTCCGGATGGAACGAGGCTCCCAGACCACAGCCCCACAGAGGCGCAGATAATGTTGGGAGATCTAGGCAAGGGGGCATTTCACGCATATACCGCACCCTAATCAATAACACTCCCACCTCCCTAGACATGTTGAGGGACCAATGGGTGGAATGCGTTGGTCCCCTCGACGAGGAGGATTGGCGGGACGCCCTAATGGCCCCCAGGACAATCACAACTTCGGCTAGGCTCAAATTGATCCAACTCTACTACTTGCATGCAGCATATCTCACTCCTCAGCGTCTGTACAGAGCAAACTTACGCCCGATGCATCCTGCGCGAGATGTAAATTGGCCACGGCTGACTTCTTTCATATGGTTTGGTCATGCCCCCGGCTGGCAGGATTTTGGGGGCCATCGAGGAGGAGCTTACGGAGGTCCTGGGATGGGAGGTTCCTCATGACCCAAGGCACTCAATACTGGGAATCACAAATGGGTTGGATGGATCCAGGAGTGACACGTTATTTTACAACACAGCCATGATAGTGGCTAAGCGAGACATAGCGGCGGCATGGGCATGTCCGGATCCGCCGGAGATTGGGCGGTGGCAGAGGGGGGTGGATTGGTGTGCGACCCTGGAAAAAACTCTTTATGCGGCAAGAGGGTGCCCCAAGAAATATCAAAGGGTGTGGGGGAAATGGGTGGGTGCTATGGGCGGGCCAGACTGCTTTGGTTCATTATTAACTGTGGCGATGTAAGTCTTATGTGGAGTGGCACTGTGGGAGATTTTAACTGTGGCAATGTAATCAATTCCCTGTCCTTCGTGCGTTGGCTGATTTGTTGTGAGAGTTTTAACAAAACAATAAAATTTGATTATCAAAAAAAAAATCTCAAAACATTAACCAATACATTCTGAAAACACTCAACAGCATACAAGGAGAGGGGAAGACTAACATATAAAAATCAAAGCATCATTTTAAAAACCTAAATATTTCATAATTTGCACGTGCAGATTGTTTTTCCAGATATCAAATCGATCCTCTTGACCCTTCGTCTTGTGCTTTATTTGCCAAATCTATAACCCATGTTTCAACAGAAGAAAGCTTTCCAGTTCCTTAAATTAAGGCGTTTGACTAGCTAGTTTTTTTGCCATACACTTATACCGGGATTTACTAATATTTCATGCAACGTAGTGCAGCAAGGGAAGTTGCTGTGTTGCGTTGCATGAAAAGGAGAGACAAGAACTGCGCCATATTTACAAAAATATGGCGCAGTTCTACTCTTTCCTGGCTCTGGCGCACTTGTGGCTGCCTACTGCCAACGCAGGCCCCCCCTGCATTACGTCACACACATATATAAAGGAGAAAAAGATGATATTTCTCCTTGTTACGCCAGCCTCGGATGGCAGACCTAGGTTTACAAGTCTTTGTAAATATGCTTTTGCGTCAAAATTCATGGGTGGATGCACGGGAACACCCATGTATTGCATACCTCGCGCAAGGTTTTTTTTTTTTTTTAACAAAGCCATTCAAACAACTGTTACCAAATTTTTATGGCGCCATGGTATTTTGGTCATTTGATGCCTTTCTTAGTGTGGTTAAAAGGAGTCCAGTTTTGGATATATAAAGCAAAACAGATATTCAAAAAAGTTTGTAAATATCTTTTGTTAAGTGGCAAAAATATGCAAACAGTGCTGAAATGCAAACGTTTGATAAATGTACAAAATTTGATCGAGGTCATGAACACACAGACTATAATTAGGATGCATAGGCAACATGCATCACACACGCTTAATACACATATTCCACATGAGACATACACAACACTCACAGTACATGTGATACAGACACCAAACATATTTGCCTCACACTGTTTGTAAGCACCTCATACATATCTTCTATGTGTGATACACATTTCTAAAAAATATGACAGCCATACTAAACATACCCTGCATGCAATATACACACTCCATTTAATATAGAGGTCTGTACGTCCCTTTGAAACACACACACTGACTTCTGTCCCACACATTCCTAAAACACATGCAAATACTCATGACTCTGTATACTATCAAACTGATAGACACAATCCATTAAGGACACACACTCCCCAAAGCCTAAAAAACACAGTCCATAAATAGAACACGATAATATATATTTCATAAAATGTAAAAATAAAATTAGTTCAGATTTATCATTTTTAGGATCAACTACAACTACATGAATAGCAGTTTCTACTTGATAAGCAACAAAGATGGCAATAAAACATAGAAAAAGATTACAAATCAAGAAAAAAAAAATGTTTTCTTTTATACCGATAAAAATGTTCCAATTAATAGTTCTTGTCTGCAAAATAATACAAATAGATGGTAGACAGTTTGTTTCGACACTGTTAAAAAGAAATGCACCATAATGTAATAAATGACTAATAAATCATCTAAGTTATATATTTGTAAAAAATAAGGAAAAAAAACAGAAAAGCCCTTCATTAAGGGCAAATATTTGACATATACATATAGAGGTCGTCTGACACATATGGGATTTACTATTTACGTAAACAGTCCCACTGGACTTAAGACAAAATGGACCTATATTCTCAGTTTACCTTTCAATGCAATTGACACTTTTCAGGATGCAGTTTTATGTTATTTGAAGAAACTGAGGATGTGAGAAAATATCAATAGGAAAGAATTTCACCAAACAACTATGGTGAGCTTTGAAGTCCTTAATGGAGGATGAAAATCTGATAATAAACTTTCTGTTAAAGGAGGTACTATTGTATTTATGACAAAGGAGATGTAGCAGAGACAGATAGGCAGTCATCAGATGGGACAAGTTGCACTAAAATAGATAACAAGCATTTGCAATGCAATAGGTCTCGCATTTGCGAGAGTGTAAGCTATTGGCATTATAAATGACGATGCCTTTTATTTATGCTTTTTAAACCAACTGCGTAAATAAAAGGCATTGTCAATTACAATATCTCAAATTCTCGTAAATGCGAGACCTATTGCATTGTAAATGCTTGGCGGCGCACGTGCATAAATAAAAAAAAAAAAAAAAAAAAAAGAATCAAATGGGTGCAGGGAGCAGCAGTGCAAGCCTCAATCACATACAGAATTGCAGAAGCACAGCCATCAGCAGAACAAGCTCCCATCACAAACTGCAGAAGCACAGCCAGCAGCATTCCAAGCTTCAAGCACACAGAGAACAGCGGTAGCATAACCCGCAGCAGTACAAACTCCCATCACATGCATAACTGCAGAAGCACAGCCAGCAGCAGTGCATGACGTCCTGACGCAGAAATGGCACACAGCAGCAGTTCGCACTTCCATAGCACACACGATGTACAGCAAGGCCAGCAGCCTTGAAATCTTCCTTCTCATACATAGAAGGGGTACATCACGGGCAGCAGCAATGCAAGTCTCCTCATTCCATTTATGTAGCACCTCTCTCCCCTCACTAAGCGCTGAGGCGCCCCAATAAATCAAATCAAATCAAATCAGGGATATTTATTGAGCGCACATATCACCCAAAGGTCTCATGGCGCTGATGGACAACTCTGACTTTCAGGCTAAAGAGAAGATCTTGCTGATTTAATGATCAAACAGCCATGTTTTTAACTCCCTATGGAAGCAGTTGTGATCAGTTGCAGTGCGTAGGTGGAGGGGCAATTTGTTCCAGAGGGTGGGCGCCAAGAAGGAAAACTATTTTCAGCCATTTTTTGCAGTACGGACTCAGAGGGGTAAGGAGAAATTTATTACTGGACCTTAATAGCCTGCGAGGCTGGTACCAGCTGAGTCTCTTTGCCAGATAGCTGGGGCAACTACCGTACATGATCTTGTGTGCTAGGCAGAGAGTTTTGAACCTGGTTCTCTTCCTTACAGGAAGCCAGTGAAGGAATTTTAAGCTAGGTGTTGAGGGTGATCTAGACGGGAGATTCAACACTAGCCTGGCCGCTAAAGAAAGCATGTTCAACATCATCAATCCAAACTTCAACCTACAGATAGCGGCACGTCACAGGCAGCAACCATGCAAGCGCCTCTGTCACAACAAACAGGCAGAGCATAAGCCACAGCAGTGAAAAGTGTGAGACACGTAGAAAGGTTACACGAAATTTTGCAGCGACTTAACACAGTTTAGAGGCCTAAGCTCTCACGGGACACAAACTCGTATCCCAGCACGACGGACTAAACTTTCTCAGTGCAATGATAACCGTGTCGAGTCTGCAAGACGATAATAGCGCTTAGACGCTCCGCACTGGTGATGGTGAGCTAGTTAAGAAGAGTTATAGTTACTTAATGCACTATGGCAGTTTACAATGTGTATTTTTTTTTTTTTTTTTTTTTTTTTTTTTTAAGAGCTCTCCCTCCTTTGCTTGAACTCACCTTCAACCCGTGCCCACTCCCAGAAAATGCAGAACCAGCTATCCCTTCCCTCTCCTTCACTACTCACACCTGGAGCCTCTCACAGGAAGCTTGGGGTGCAGACACTGGACAAAAGTTTAAAGTACTTACTGCAGCCTCCTACGTCCCTCGCCGTCCAGAGGGGGGTCGTCGGCTGTTCTCACCACAGCACAAGCCCTCACTCTCCGGGCGAGCGTCGCCCCCACCACGTCGAAAGGGGTGAAAATCCCCGGGCCGTGCTTACAAATTAGACTCCGAACATGCATTGCCTGGCTAGCTTAATTTGAAATTGTTTGTGTTGATAATGTCTGGGTTATACAGTTAAACGTGGTTACAAACAAATATATAGAAAAACAGTTAAGCAGTGAGGATTCAGTTCAGGCTACATCAAACCATGCAAATATCGGCTGATGAAGACAGCAGCTACTCTGCATGGCTGGGTGCTCCCTTTGCAGGCTCAGCGCTATACGGAGATCCAGTCCCAACAAGTTACAGTCAAGCAGATGCGAAACCAAAAGCGTCTGGGGCCACTACCAAAATGAAACTAGCCGAGGAATGAAAACCAAGAACAAGGAGCCATCACGCTGCACAGTGTGATGGCCAAACAAAATGTTCTCTGAGTGAAATTGCCAGGAATAGAACTAAGCAGGCAAAGGAGGGGCATTTACACAAATGCACCAATAACAAGCCAGCATATCTGAATGCTACAGATCGTAACAAATGGCAATCAGTGGGTTTGCCAAACCCCACAGAAGAGATACAACAGGTCGAAGCTCGATCTAAAAAGGAATACCTGTGTACTATCAATAGTTTCTGGGAAATACTGGAAGTCTGAAAGTAAAGAAGTGTTCTAGAAATGGAGTATAGACTTCTGAAGAGAGAGCACCCTAGGGTACTTCTATTACTGTAGTGTAGCTCCTATTTCCCCTAATAGGCTCTGCGCATTGGAATAATATATCCTATAGGTTTGACATAGGACTAAGGTCAGTATGTCCCTATCGAGTATAAACTTAATTACTTGTGCCAGCTAGCTCAGAGGCCACTAGAAACTCCTTGACAACAAGAAGGGAGTAGTTTCTGGCAGCCGCAAAACATGACCAATATGTTTCCCTTTTAGAATCAGAACGTGTCCCAGAGTCGTGGAAACACTAGATAACTATTTCACTCAGCTCAATCGTGCATGCTTAGTTTTCCTCAGAGTTACACAGAAATAATAGACGGGCGTTTTCAATAAAAGATTTATTGAACAGTCTTGTTTCTGGTGTAAGTATAATGTGCTGTTACGATCACAAGACAGTATGCGAGATAAATAATGTACAGGGTGAGCAGTAGAAATAAATAATACTGCGATAGCATTATCTTTTAGTACAAATGCTGTTACATAAATAACAGACTAAAAATGCGAGTACTCATACGATGCGGTGCTAAGCTAGTTCTACCCCAATGTACCTAACCTAACTGTAGGACGAGGTATGAAGTAGGTGAAGTATTCCTTACTATGGTATACTAAGAGTATGTTAAGTCTAGTATGCCAAGAGTCCCTCTAGGTTCTTATCAGCTCCATACCTGAAGAATGAGAGAGGTTGGAATCTCTTTGCCAGACTCGAACTCCAACACCCCGCAAGGGAAGTCAGATCACTGGAAGCTGGAAGCTGGGCTCTCTGCGTGCAGGGAATGGCAGCGTCTTCTCAGTGCGTCAGGCCGGGATACGGGCTCCTCTGAAGTCGAGGTCTCCTCTGTTTTACAGGGGCTAGGGAAGGTATATTTATACCCGAGAGTACCATAGGAATGTTAGCATTGACGTGAATTGGACAGCGAAAGACGTCATGGATGAACCCCTAAGGAATAATGGTTCATGCATAATAGATGAGGCCTTGAAGAAATCAATAGTCCTGGGCTAGGGAAACTCCCGCAGCCTAAGGGTCTGACGTTAGGGTGGACGGATGTCAGAGACCATGCCTGTATTTGGAGTGCACGGTTTAATGCCTAAATAAGGCCTGGGATTCTATGCCTATATAAGGGTAGGGTGAATTGTGCCTATAGAAGGACATGATATTGGAAAGCCCGTTATGGACACCCTAAGAGGAATACAACACCCACTCCACTATCGTGTATACGATAATACATAAATGCTAAACATTTAAAATGCTAAACATAAAAATGGAGTACCGCATATTTCTAAAATATTTCATAAAACCATTTGAATGAATGAATATACTTTATTCGATTTCAGTTCATAATAAAATCATAAAAGCCACATTAAAACCATTTATAAAAATATATCCATACACAATACAAATGTATCTATACTCTGTTCTAAATTATCTAAACGACTACATTTAATAGGACTCCTATCTGTTAATTAATTGCACTAAATTCCTAACATATCCTTAGCATTTTAACTCATAAATACACTTGTTAAATTTAAAAAATAGAGGCCATTACCTAATAAAATTCTTTCTTTTTTTCATTATACTTTTGAAAAGGCCACTCATGATCATTACACAATAAACATTTTCCAATAATTGCAAGTATAAAAATGCTGGGCGGCATTGCCTCCAGCCTCCTAGTCTTAACAGAGGCATAATCCATCTAGCTCTTTCCTTTGCATATATTTTACAGAAGAGAATCACGTGGATAGTTGATTGCTTTGAGATATTATCACACGGACAGTGACACAATTTCCTAGACCAATCATTAACCGAAGGGAAACTGACCAAACGATGGAAACAGTCAAACCTAAACCGTGTCAGAAGATATCTGTCGTACTCCTCCGATACACCAAACCAAATAGGGCTGGATACGATAGGTTGTCAAAGTCAGATAATGCTGGGTCACCGTGCATTTATTCATCTCCTGTGCGGCTCTTAGGGACTCTAAATGTGTCAAGCAAAGAGATTTAAAATCTTTCCTAGATATTAAATTCATGGTTTCTGGTACATTATAAAAATCATAACAGTTGATATCCAATAAAAATTTCCTAATATAGTTCAGCCATTTAATTCTACAGGCATAATCCAATTTCATTACATCCTTAATAATATCTCTATTCAATCCAGTATAGGTAGATGTCCAAACTCGATACCATAATAATAAAGGTTGCAATCTAATCATATCCGTAATATATGGGATCCCTAATTCACTATGACAATTAAAAACTGGGGAGCTCTGTGGGACCGCTAAAATAAATCTTAAAAAAGTATTTTCGACTAATTGGATTAGGGAAACATCATAAAAACCCCAGATTCCTGCCCCATACATTGCAACACTCATACACTTAGCCTGATAAATTTTGAGGAGAATCTCCGGGGGTCTTTTACCCATTTTGTTTGCAAAGCTAACCACTGCCGCTACAGACCTCTTAAAAAGGAGACTCCTACTCTTAATTGCAGCTCCCCAAGAACCCCCAAGAACCAGTACGCTCAAACAGAACACCCAAATAAGAGAACGTACTGGTTGAATCTATCCTATCTTTCCCAACTACCAAAGTTCTACCTTTGCTTCTCCCCTCCCACATGTCATAACAAATGTTTTTTTACATTAAGTTTTAATCCTCGGTTATCCATAAAACTAATGTACAAGGCAAGTGCTCTCTGGAGGCCTAGCTGTGTTCTGGCCATAAGGACCGCATCATCCGCGTAGAGAAGAGAGACTATCGGCTTACTGCTAACCTGAGGGGGATCTCTCGCCCTGCCACCAGTTCCTCTTCTAGAGCGTTCGTATACAGAGAGAAGAGGAACGGGGCCAGGACGCAGCCTTGTCTCACACCCTTCTCCACGCGGAAAGACGACGTACATTCACCCCTTAACCCATATCTCACCTTTGCACTAGCCCCCGAATATAATTGTATTAAGAATTGTATGATAATTGGGTCAACTTTTAAGTCCGTCAGAATTTCCCACAATCTAGCATGATTGACACAATCAAATGCGGCCGTAAGGTCTACGAAGGCCACGTAAAGCTTACCTTCCTTTGCTTGCGTATATTTCCCCATTATGAGGCTCAAATTTAAAACCTGCTCATTAGTCCCCAACCCCTGTCTAAAACCGTATTGGACCGCACTCAAAATATTATTATCCTCTGCCCACAGTTGTAATCTATTTAAGACAATCCTGCCAGCTACCTTCACCAAAGCATCTAAAAGCGATATTGGTCGGTAGCAGGCAGGGTTGTTCCGATCCCCTTTTTAAAAATCGGTACGATCACTGATTCCGACCAGGACCTAATAAAACCCCTTGCACAACAAGCTTCAAACACCCGAGTTAACAAAGAGGACCATAACTTTGGGATCGATTTAAATAGATCCATCGGGACCCCATCAGGACCTGGTGCCTTACATCCTTTACTGGCATTAATGGCCTCTAGCACCTCTTCATGCAAGATGTGCATCTCTATAGGCCGAAAACCATCCGATTCTTCCCCATGCTCAGGGCCAGAGTCCAAAAGTTTCCTACCTTCTCCTTACAACTATATACATTAGAAAAGAAGTCTATCCAAGATTTTTCGTCGATAGCGACCTCAATCCTAGCTCCATCGTTATTAGAAAAGAACGGGGCATTAACTGCCTTCCAGAATGTACTACTGTCCTTTCTTAATGAAGCTTCAAGGAGAGTATCCCACGCTAAATCTTTAAGTTCTTTCTTCCTTACTTTTCTGGCAAGATTATAGGCCCTTCTACTTTCTCTAATCTCCTCCCGATCTCTCACCGGCCTATGGAGAGCGTTTTTTAGTCCTGTATAAGTCCTGGTACAATTGGAATCAAACCAGCCATTTTCCTTAATAATAGGACCCTTACTCTGTGCTATGAGCAAGTTTTGGACCACATTACTAATATTGGCAAATGCACTCAAGGTATCATCAAAAGCAGTGTCATCTTGTAAGCAAACTAGGATGTTGTCATATGCTTTGGTGATGATCTGCTTAATGAGCATCTCTGGTTCCTTAGTACCCCAACACACGGAATATCCATTCTGGCGACCAACGGCTATATTTTGGACCCACGCCAAACTGTTTTTATTAGAATAAAAACCCCAATTAGGGGGAGTAATAGTAAGACTTAAGGGCAAATGATCACTTAGCACATTATGATGTGTTTTAAAATTATCAATCCAAGTGGCGTAACGGTTGGGAACGATGATAAAATCAATTAAAGATTCACAGCCTCTACCAATAAAAGTGTGATCAAAATCCACCGAAGGGGAACATAACAAGTTCGCAAAACCCAGCTCATATGTGGCCATTAGATCATTAAACTTCTCACCCCTGTCAGTATGAACAAAATGAGTTATCGAATCATTCTCTTCATTTACTACCCCACATTGCCCGGATCCGGGTTGAGTACATATATTTACGTTAAAATCTCCTCCCCAAATCGTGATCACATCGATGCCTATTAGGGCCCCTAACTTATCCATTTCCTCAACCATTTAAAAAGGCATTTTAAAAAAACAATATTAGAATGCTAAAAAGATACTGTACATTCGAAGCATTGCTTATTATTTCAGGCATAAAATTCGAAAATAAATGCAATTGGAATGAAATAAGCAGTAATATTTACATGTGACAGAAAATGATCGATAAGTTGTTTAAAAAAAAAATCAAAGTCATTTTCATGTCATGAAAATTAAATGAACTGTATTTTAGACACAAGATGACTAAATGTCTTTGGAAGGACCGCCAAGTCTGTACTATAAGGCTAGTTCTACTTTATGCAGATTGAAGTTCCATTTTCCTTTGAAAAAATGGGACAAAGTTAAATTTTTGGTAGAGTTACAAGTTTTTGAAAAATGAAGGCCAAATTGTTGCTGTATTTCTGGAACACTGTATGCTGAATCAGAGTCAGTTTACGGGTCTGGTGTAAACATTAGATCATCTATTTCTATAGACAAAACATCATCCACTGTAGTTGGTGTGAGTTGGAACACCTCGTGAAGCAGGTTAATCGCACAGAGATGTGAAGCATTGCTTTCAATTGTCGCAATGTTCGCGTCCATTGTTACCTGTGTGCCTGTAGTTCTTTCTCGTACCTCAGCAGTTGCCGGAAGCGTCTGTGAGATCTCAATGAATGCTGTCATCAGGATAGGAAGCCGCTGGGGGCAACACATAGCATGAGCCGTTATCTGGTCCAGCAGAGTATCGACGTCCGTTGGCGCATCCGATGGAAATGTTAGACAGGTGTCCAACACGCATTCTACACCGCATAGCAGGCATCGTAGAACAGGTAAGATGCAATTTTGCCAGATTGGTCTAAATGACAGGAACCATGTGGTACTAAGGTCCCGTAGACGATTTATGCCCAAAAGCTGTACTATTTGCTCACGGCACTTTCGTTCAAGGAGAGCTTTCTCCATGTCGCTCGGAGTGATGTCGGCGAATTGGCTGGCCATAGCACAATAGCAGGAAGAGAAATAGAATTCCGGCAACAAGTGCTAGAATTAATGGTATGCCACCAAACACCGAATGTGCAAAGTTCGGGATGATTCAGAGTATTGCATGGAAAGGTGCTAACAGACCCGAGCAGATGCCCTTAAATACATGTACAATTCCTGTTGTATCAGACATGTTGAAAATTCGTCCTATCATTTCCACGAAATGTATAGGGCAGTTTGTACGTATTAAAGTCTGTATCTCAGCCGAAGTCCTTGCAATTTGCAGATCATAGGTTTCCTTGGCCGACGTCAAAGGCACTGTTTGTTGTAAAAGCATGGCTTTCATTCTGCTTAAAGTATCAAATCTTATAAAAGAGACGTTCAGCGAAGGCCATAGAGGCGACTCCCTGACTGTGTCTATTGGGGCAAACAATACTTGCATACAGCAAGTGACCCTGGAGTTGACCGTTACGAGATATGGGCTACCTGGCAGCATGCCACAGCAACTCTGATCATTCAACATGAGGTAACTCCCATTAGAAAGTTGTCCGAACGTTGGATTAATCACAGCAGCTGGTGTACCCTGCTGATGGCAAGACAAATTCGCCACAGAACCATTACAAGCCCCGTGCAAGGAAATGTCCTGATATACAAGTGAACCGCTTAGTGCACGTTTACAGTTTTTACCGCTTAAAAACACTTCATGATCCCCGCTCCAACATCTATATGTATACGGTAAAGCCCAAGATGTCTTAATGTATTCCTTACCCAACCTTTCATATTTGCCTGCTTGCATTTGTCTGAGGCAATACTGAAACTGAAAAGTAGTCACAGGTAGTGTAATTTTGCCATGAATAAGCCATTCTGTAGCTGGTTTTTCTGCCACTGTGAATGGTAACTTTTCCAGTTTTTCAATGCTCAGCACTGTATACTTTGCTCCTCTTTGTGCCATTTCGATCCGTTTATCAGTTAGATTGTATTCTGCAAACAGAGCCGTTGTGTTGATGAAACGCCAAGGCACATAGCCCGCTCGCAATGATTGCAGCGTCCAGCTTAATAACATAATAGAACGTAATTGAGATTGGCCTTGTTGTAACATCGCCAAATCTTGTTCTAGTATGTCGATAGCAGAGGATACAATGCCGTCCAGTGAATAAACTCTGGAGGACAAAGTTGTTAACCCATTGTCGACCACAGCGAGTGATTTCTCTAAATTAATACGATCAAGTTCACGTATTCGTTCTGCGGCCTCTATCTGTGATACCTTCCAAGCTTCATTATAAGCAGCATAAATGCCGGCATATATGAAACGTTTTTGACGCGGTTTTCTTGGTCCAAGCAAGAAATCCCTAAGATCTGCGTCTTTTGCAAGTAAGGATAAGTGTTGTTTCACATCCTGTAGTGTAGATGTATGCAGCCAATCGAGGCATAATTTCCCTACACTGTATGTTGTTACTACCCACGGATGTTGTCTTTGGACGTATCTTGGGTCTGGCCTATGAATGGTAAAACCCTGAGTTTTATTCAGGAATCTTTCCTGACAGTTATTCGTGTCTGTGGGCCAGATCAACCATTTTTTCCAATCAGGATTAGATCTGTTGAGTTGTAGTATTTGGTCAACTGTCACCACTGCTTGTGTTTCATTATTTTTTGCAGGAGTTGGTACAGAAGGTATGTTCATCTCTTTTATCTTGGCTAATCCAAGACAAGATGTTTGTTGGATAGTTTCATTCAAAAACATTATTTGTTCAGGGATGATGCAGGCTCTAAATAAAGCTTCTATCCCCTGTACTTGCCATTCTTTAGTACCCCACAACGTTTGTGTCTATTGTGTCTTTACAAAAGTCGAAACCCTGTCTAGACAGTTGGGCAATAAATATTGCAGAATAAATCTGTTTTGTATTTGTCAACATAATTTTCAGTCCTGTCTTGTTTACATTTTTATAGTAAAACATTTCTGGATCAGATGTATTGTAACCTGAAAAATATGGAACTTTACTGGCAAATGTTTTTGAACTACCTTTAGGTGGTGTAGGGCAATGTTCCCATTGGTTAAACATAAACACATTTCTTGGATATGCAGATTTATGCAAATAATGATGACCATAGTGGTTATAACAATACAGTTGTTCATAGTCTGATGAACCCTCTAAATATTCATTTTTAGAAAATGCAGCAGATTTTTCTAGGTCAAACATAATGTCAGTCACAGTTTCAAAGTCCCAATCATCAGAATAGGTACTGGACGTGATTAGATCACTTAGTGAAATTTTAAACAAATGTGGAATGTTCAATTCTTCTGTCGGACCGAATATATCAAAATCTGTTTTGTCCCACACTATACCATCGTGTATAGGAACAGCTGTGATGTTCACTGATGACAAGTCTCTTGCTTCACGATGGGAAGATTTATGAGGTTTCAAAAGTACGTTTACGTCTTTTCCTTCAGTGTTCACATGGATGTATCTGCCACTTATAAGCACGCTCACAGTTGTTACCAAAGCTAGCCAGAGCAGGAAAACAAAAAGTCCAGATGTAATCCAGAGTTCAATCCATGGAGAAACCAAATAAGTCTTTTTCAGAGAGTGAAGAAGGATTAGTTACTTACCTGTAATCCTAGTTCTCTTCCAGGGGTATACTCATCAAAGTCATAAGCACTGAATTATCCCCGCCCATCTGCGGGATCCCGGAGCATATAGAAATATACATATATATATGAGTATGTTGGGGGATCACAAGTGCATAGCACTTCCGCGACATACATATATACATGTATATAAATACATAAATATGCAGCCTAACAAATTCCAATAAGGCAAAATGCCAAAATTACAAAGGTTTTCCCTGTACAGACAATCTCCTATATACACTCTGTAATAGAGAACATACACTGTAATAGTGTTATGCAAGAAAAACCTTTATTTTCAGAAAAGAAAACATGTAATAGCAGGCAGTTGGCCCATAGGCTGCATAGCTGAATAAATATCACCGTACAGTAAAACACTGGCACCTTGCCTTTAAGGCTTCCAAGAACTTGGACACTTTGCCTTTAAGGCCTCCAGGAGACCCTCTGCTCCCATCATGCACCACAGGTGACAGTTAGGTCAGTTCTTTTTGCACGGTGTACTAACTTTTAACAATTACTAAAAATGCTCGTCCGGGGAGGCGGGAGGGTTGCTTATGACTTTGATGAGTATACCCCTGGAAGAGAACTAGGATTACAGGTAAGTAACTAATCCTTCTCTTCCAGGGGATACTCATCAATAGTCATAAGCACTGAATAGAGTAGCAAGCCCATACCCACTACCTCGCGGACGAGCAAATAGTATTAAAAAACAGATCATCTTAACATGACATTAAGCAAATAAATTCCTCAGTGAGGCTTGTCCCACTTGGGCATCCTCCTGAGCATCTGAATCTAAACAGTAATGGCGAGAGAAAGTATGAACAGACCGCCATGTAGCTGCTTTGCAGATTTCTGCTATAGGGACGTTCCTGAGGAGGGCCGTAGTAGAGGCCTTTCCTCTGGTTGAATGCGCTTTAGGCCTTCCCTGAAGAGACTTATTAGCTAATTGATAGGCTAGAGATATGCAGGAGACTATCCATCTTGAAATAGACCTTTTAGAGGATGCCAATCCTGTATTAATGGGGCCGTAGTTGACAAACAAGCGGTCCGTCTTTCTTATTACCTTGGTCTTATCCAGATAAAACTTCAACACCCTCTTAAGGTCTAACGAGTGTAAGGCCCTTTCAGGAGGTGTAGAAGGATTAGAGAAGAAGGTAGGCAAAGTGATAACCTGATTAATGTGGAAATCTGAAACCACTTTTGGCAGAAAACTTGGATGAGTTCTGAGAACTACCCTATTTGAGTGAAAAACAGTGTAGGGTTCCTTACAACATAATGCTTGTATCTCGCTGACTCTACGAGCCGACGTGATAGCAACCAAAAAAGCCACTTTCCAAGACAAGTGCTGCAAAGAGGACTTGTGTATTGGTTCAAAAGGTGCGCCCATCAGTTTGGTAAGGACCACATTGAGCTCCCAAGGAGGAGAAGGGGCTCGTACTGGTGGGTATACCTTTTTAACCCTTCAAGAAAATCTTTCACCACTGGCATTTTGAAAAAAGAAACCTGTGAAGGTGATTTTCTATATGCCGTTATTGCTGCTAAGTGTACCTTGATAGATGTAAACTGCAGGCCCGACTTAGCCAGGTGTAAGAGATACGGCAAAATGACCTGTTCCTGCCCTCTAACTGGGTCATGACCATTATTCAAACACCATAAGTAAAAACGTTTCCACTTGAAAGCGTAGGAAACCCTGGTAGAAGGTCTTTTAGCTTCCTTAAGTATGTTCATACAGTCCGCTGGCAAGTCTAAGTGACCATACTGCAAGACTTCAGGAGCCATGCTGTCAGCCTGAGGGAAGGAAGGTTGGGGTGAAACACTCTCCCCTGGCTCTTGGATAGTAGGTCCGGACGACAAGGCAATCTCTGTTGCGGAACTCGGAAAGTTGTAGAAGATCCGGATACCACCACTGGCGTGGCCACTCCGGAGCGATCAGAATCATCCTGGTGTTGGACTTGTAGAACTTCGTGATCACTGCTGGAATGAGAGGCAGTGGAGGAAAAGCGTAGAGTAAGCTCTGAGACCATTTTATCAACAGAGCATTCCCGCTTGAACCTGGTTGGTGATACCTGGACGCGTAGACGGGGCATTTGGCGTTTGTTGCATCTGCGAACAAGTCTATATCCGGCACACCCCATCTTTGAAAGATATCCTGAGCCACTTCGGTGTTTAGCACCCAGTCGTGCGCTTCTACGAACTCTCTGCTTAGGAAGTCCGCCTGTACATTTAGGACGCCCGGCACATGGACAGCCGTGATGGTGAGATGCCGTGCCAGAAGCCACTTCCAAATGGCTTGTGCCTCCTGAGACAGAATTCTGGACCTGGTGCCTCCCTGCTTGTTCAGATAAAACATCGTCGTGGTGTTGTCTGTCTGAATCAAGAGGGAGTTGGACTGAAGAGAAGGAAAGAAGGATTTTAGGGCTAGTTGGACAGCCCTCAACTCCAGAAAATTGATATGGTATCCCTTTTCTTTGTCCGACCATAGCCCTTGCACTTGAAGGTGATTCATATGAGAGCCCCAACCTTGCAGGGAGGCGTCTGTCACTATAGTTTGAGTCGGAGTCTCTTGATGGAAGGGAACACCTTTCATTAGATGTGATCGCCTTGTCCACCACACAATGGAGTCCCTGGCAGACTGGGGCAGAGTGATCCGATCCTCCCAGCTGCCCGAAGCTTGCACCCACTGGTCCTCCAGAGCTTGCTGCAGGGGACGCATGTGCAATCTGGCATTGGGAACTATGAAGATGCAGGAAGCCATCGAACCCAGGAGAGAGGACACTTGTCGGACTGTTGGGTGGCGAATCCGCAGGAGTTCTCTGCATTTGATCCTGATTGATGAAAACCTCTCCGCCGAAGGACACACGCTTGCTTCCGCGGTGTCCAGCGACGACCCTAGGTAGTGAATGTTCTGGGTCGGATTGAGAATCGATTTTTGAAATTGACTCGTAGACCCAACTTGTTCATTAACTGGAGACTGTAGGAGAGATGAGACTGAAGCAGGGAAGGAGTTGCACTCTTCAGAAGCCAGTCGTCCAGATACGGGTAAACAAATATTTTGTGTCTGCGGAGAAAAGCTGCCACCACTGCCATGCACTTTGAAAAGTCCGTGGGGCTGACTTCAGTCCGAAAGGTAGGACTCGGAACTGGAAGTGACGTAGAGCAACCTGAAAACGGAGAAATTTTCGATGTTTTCTGGACACTGGAATGTGGAAATAAGCGTCCTGCAGATCTATGGAGCACATCCAGTCTCCTTGATGTAGATGGGGAAAGATCTGGTGAAGGGCAAGCATTCGAAATTTCTCTTTTGCGGATGTATTTGTTCAAGATGCGTAAGTCCAGAATTGGTCTGAATTCTACTGTCGGACCTTTTTTTCTGACCAGGAAATATCGAGAGTATATTCCCTGGCGCCTCTGATGAACAGGGACGTATTCTATGGCTTTTTTCTGTAGAAGACCGTTTACCTCCTCGTGTAAAATGTGATGACACAAGCGGACTCGTCCTTCTGGAGGAACCGAAGGAGGTGGGATCTTGAACCGTAGCAAGTATCCATCTTGAACAATGTTCAACACCCATTTGTCGATGGTTATGTTTCTCCACTCCTCCAGATGTAATGCGATACTTCCTCCTACCGGAGTGGAACACGTGTCTAGAGGAAGCACTCCCTCATTGTTTTGATGGTTGCTTTGAGGTAGAGGCCTGCTGTCTATTGGTCCCTCTTCCTCTTCCTGGTCTCCGTTGGTGGAAGTGAGACCTCTGCTGCTGCTGACCCTGAGCCGACCATTGAGGGGTTTGAACCCTCTGTTGGAACGGGCGTTTATCATAGGGACGGGAGCGCCTACGGAATTCCTTCCGTTTTTCGAGACCCACAGCTTTCACCGTGTCCAGCTCTGCTTTCATCTTTGCCATTTCTTCGTCCGCATGTGGCCCGAAGAGAGAAGACCCGTTGAAAGGCAGGTTGGTTATCTTCCGCTGGACATCGGGTTTGAGGCCAGTCAATCGTAACCAAGCAGAACGCCTCGAACAGATTCCATGGGATTATCCGTGGGCAGCCAGATCAGATGAGTCAGCGGAAGCACTAATCACCTGATTAGCCACTAGACCTCCCTCTTGTAGAATTTCTCTAAAGTCTTGCTGGTCCTCTTTTGGGAGTTTGTCTGCAAAACGTCCCAGTGAATCCCACAAGGATCTATCATACCTCCCCAGCAGAGCGGAGGAACTGGAGACCTTCATGATAGAAGCTGAAGTGTTGCACATCCTTCTACCTAAAGAATCCATCAGTTTACTATCCTTATCCGGAGGCGCTGAGGAGGAAGACATAGCTGAGTGCGTCTTTCTAGCCGCCGCCACAATGATGGAATCCGGAGGAGGATCCGATCTAAGGAACAACGGATCTTGGTCCGGAGCCTTGTACTTTTTGGCTATTCGGGAAGGAACAGCTCCCACCGTTGCCGGTGTCAAAAAGTTTGCATAGCAGGTTCGAGAAGGCCTGGGACAAGAGGAAGCAAAGGCCGAGTCGAGGAGCGATGATGAAGAGTCTCAAAAATCACTGAGGAGGTAACAGTCGGGACATACATAGAAATGTTCAGCTTATTCGCTCCTCTACAGAGAACTTCACTAAAAGTGCTGATGTCATCGATTGGAGAAACTCTTGACGGAGGTGTAGCTGTCAAAGTTGGAGAATAGTCTCTGATAGAGGACCTGGTGGAAGAAGACCGGGTGGGAGACCTATGCCGCCTCCTCTTCGGAGAAAGAATGATAAGAGCGAGATCTGTCCCTTGATCTAGCATGCAGAGCATGTGAAGATCGTGATCTGCTTGGAGTCCTCCTTCTGGAAGAAAACACAGTCGGTGATCTTGATCTTCTAGGCGTTTTAGGGGATGACAAGCGTGAAGGAGAATAGGTACGGGAAAATCAGACCCCGGGCTACTGAGGGCCCTAGGCTTCCTGCGCCGTGCATCTTCACCAACCACCGGAGAGCCTTCCGGGGAGATCTGGACAATATGCAGTCCTGGAGAAGATCCCGATTTTGATGATAGAGATGCAGCTCTAACCTCATCCGAGGCAACAGCAGGCTCTTTAGCTCTCGACGTCGAGCGCCTCGACGTCGACCTTTGGTTTTCCCTCGACGTCGACTTCTCCCTTGACGTGGGATGATGTCTAGGAGGAGTTAAGGACTTCGCTGCCCTCGACGGCGACCTCACCTCCCTCAAAGGTGTCCTCGACGTCGACCGTCTACTCAGGGACTTCGACGTCGAACGTACTCGCCTCCTCGACGTCAATAGCTTCGCCGTCTTCGACGCCGACTGGTCTCGCGGCACCCTTGCCGTCGGCAAACTTCTCGACGTCGACCTACGGGGAGGTGACGGAGAGTGCCTTGACGTCGACGGATGTCTCGACGTCGATGGATGTTTTGACGTCGATCGGTCTTTGCCATGGCTATACCTCGAGCCCGAGGTAGCATGCTTCGACGTCAATACCTTTCTCGACGACGGAGACTCACGCCGTCTCGACGTCGGAGATTGTGTCGTTCGCTTCTTCGACGGCGGCAACGACGTCGACGGTGAACAGTCCGGAATCTGCCGTTTCCTCGATGTTGAAGAGGCAGAATGATGTTGGCGTCGATGTTCTTGAAGAGAGGAGGGCTCTTGACACGCAAGGCCACTTCCCAGCCGGGTTTTTCCTCTCTCGATCACAGCCTGAAGGCGAATCCTCTCCCTGTCGCGAAGAGTCCTCGTAGAAAACTTACTACAATGGTAACAAGTGTCAGGCTTGTGACTGGAAGGAAGACAAGCGATACACACAGAGTGTGGATCAGAGATGGCCATCTTCTTTCCACAGGATGGACATTTTCGAAAAAGAGCTGGCATTCTGACAGAAAAAGTTTGTTAAATTTTGTCAGAGAATGATAATAAAACACTGCCAGCACAGGAAAATCTAAAAAACTAAAGAAAACAATTCCTGACAGAAAAGTCAGAAAAAACTGTCGAGCTCAAGCTCCAGGATCCTCATAGAAGGAGCCGGAAAAAAGAACTGACCTAACTGTCACCTGTGGTGCATGATGGGAGCAGAGGGTCTCCTGGAGGCCTTAAAGGCAAAGTGTCCAAGTTCTTGGAAGCCTTAAAGGCAAGGTGCCAGTGTTTTACTGTACGGTGATATTTATTCAGCTATGCAGCCTATGGGCCAACTGCCTGCTATTACATGTTTTCTTTTCTGAAAATAAAGGTTTTTCTTGCATAACACTATTACAGTGTATGTTCTCTATTACAGAGTGTATATAGGAGATTGTCTGTACAGGGAAAACCTTTGTAATTTTGGCATTTTGCCTTATTGGAATTTGTTAGGCTGCATATTTATGTATTTATATACATGTATATATGTATGTCGCGGAAGTGCTATGCACTTGTGATCCCCCAACATACTCATATATATATGTATATTTCTATATGCTCCGGGATCCCGCAGATGGGCGGGGATAATTCAGTGCTTATGACTATTGATGAGTATCCCCTGGAAGAGAAAGTCTTGTATTTGCTGCTTGAATTTGAATGATGCTGGCGTCGTTTCAAGTTCACTGGGATCTTCTGAGAACGTATCAAAGTTAATGAAATAGCCAGAAGCAGTTCTATCAATTGTTGGAATTGCATCAGTATTTGTAGAAATCACTGGAACCAGTTCATCACGTGCCACATTGGTGTAGACAGGTGTATTTGGACGAACTGTTACTTGTTCTTCAAGAGGGATAATTTCCATAGCATTGTTGCTTAGTCCTTCATCTGTTTCAGCTGAAGTCTCGATTGTTATCAGTCTTTCAGTATGAACCTCTTGGATAGTAGCAAGAGGAGTGCGTTTGCTACTAGGTCGGAGTCCACGAGGCCTACTATTTAGTATTGGCCACATACTGTGGTTTGATGAGGTCGATGGACACAAATCTTTTCTCCTTTCTTCCAGCAAGGGGCGGCAGTAGTACTGTTCTTGTTCCTTGAACTGCTAGGACAGGTACTGGTTGTCTGTAAGAAGGTCCAAATTCCTTCTTGTCCGCAATTTTTTCTCTGACTAGATCCCCAACTTTTGGAATCCAGACAGGCCTTGCTGGGACAGCCGGTTGATCCCCAGTGGTGGTTGGCTGTAGGAACACGTTGCTTTGTTTGGTTCTTAATTTGTTTAAGTCCTGTAAAACAGCCAAACGATCTTTGATATCAAATGGTTTATTTTCCACCACTGTACCTACGTTTTCTAAGTCTGGTACCCACATTCTTGTCCCAAATAGGACCTCATATGGAGTGACCCCCCCCTAGAGAACTTCTTGGCAGGTTGTTTAGTGCACGTTGAACTCCACTAAGGTGTTTGACCCCACCCGTCACCCGAGCCTAATACTCTAGCTGTTATAGACTGCTTTATGTCCCGGTTTTTCCTTTCCACAACCGAATTTCCCTCAGGATGGAATGGAGAGGAGTACCTCAATGCAACGCCCAGACTGGCCATGGCGTCTTTGTAAGCCCGAGAGCTAAACGCAGGACCCTGGTCAGAATGTAGCGTGCCTATTGCGTATATGCCGATAAAGACTCGCAAATCTTTTATAACAGTTCGAGCGTCAGCTGAGCGCTGAGGCCATAACCATAGGAACCTAGAGCATGAATCCACTGCAACCAAGATGTATTTATAGTTACCGTCCCTTTGCGTGGGACCGAAGTGGTCAAGGTAAACACAAGCTAATGGTTTATCTGAAATTAACAAGGGTGTCTGCGCAGGACGTTTCACTATTGAGACTTTCATCTGTTGGCAAATATCACATTCTAAAACATAGTTTTTAGTTTGTTTCCGAATGCCAGGCCACCAATATCTTTGCTTGAGTAAAGATACTGTCGCTGAAACACCTGCATGGGCAGAAGCTATCCCTTCGTGTGCTGCTAGGATTAGTCCTAATCTGCGTTCCTTGTTTGGTATTACCCTATCCCCCACTCCAGGGATTCGAGCAAAAGGAACGTTGTTCGCATCAATTACATAAGAGTACTTGAGTGGAAACTTTTTGGTAACGCTGCACTGCTGCCTTTGCTTGATGCATTGACAGCCAACATTATCTCACCGTCTATTTTTGTTTTGGAACGAGTGATCGCAGCTACGGAAGCCGTTTGCACAGCCCCTTTGCGGCTTCGTCAGCCAATGAATTCCCTGCAACGTGAACGCCATCACGTTGATGACTCAGTGTGTGACTCACGTGAGCCTTTGGTAGTTCGTTTTTCAACTGAACTACTTGTTCCCAAAGCATTTTATGCTTTATTGTGCCACCTTTCGCATCTCTGAAACCATTTAAGCCAGTTTTGTATATATTCATTATACGACTGCACACAATAAAAGGAATCGCACACGATTAGTGTGGGGAATTCTCGATCTGTACTTTCAAGTGCCAGTTTGAATGCTTGTAGTTCAGCTCGCTGAGCTGTACAATCTCCTAGAGACTGCGTTTTTGTGACCATAGGTCTGAAGATGCCATTTCGCAAGCGACCTTTAACGATAGCACACGCTGCACTGTAAGCTTGCTTACCCCTATTGCGGGTTGTGCGGATCCGTCAGTGTAAATTATGAATTCGTACTGATCGAGAGGCAGAATTTCAGTAGGCAGGGGACATTCATGTTCATACTGCAGGAATGCTTGTGTTTTTAAATCTGGATCAAAAACATATTCAACATCTGTTGCAGCAAGAGAATTAACCCATTGTATCCATCTTGGATGCAATGCTTTAGCATTTGGAATGCTTGCTTTTGTAACCGCTTCTAAAGCAGGTAGTGGGGTTACGACAATAATGCGTTTCCCTTGGGCTAACGCTCTTTCTTTTGCTACAGCGGTTTGAACTGCTGTTAGAATTTTTTCAGTAGAACTGAACGCATTTCCGCTTGTGTGTACAAGTGTGATTTATACGCTATTGGTATCTTTTCACCCTCATTGAAAGTTAAGTAGGTGAATCCGCATTGACCCGAAATTATTCGGATCACCAAATTGCGTTCACTTACGCGTGTTTGTAAGTGATTTGTTGCTAACATGTTAGTTTGTATTGAACGCAAGATTTCTGTGTGTTCTTGTGTCCAGTTTCTGATCGAAAAATCAGGTTTGATTAATGCGTAGAGAGGTTTAACCCTTTCTGCGTAGTTTAGAATGTATGTTCTTCCAAAATTTAAGAAACCCAGGATGGACTAAGTTTTTTTGCGTTTTTGGAGGTTGGAGCAGCGCACACTTTTCTAAAAGTTAGCTGCCAAGCTCTTGCCTTCACTTGAAAGCTCATATCCTAGAAATAGGACATTGAGATGGGCAATTCTGGACTTCTTAAAGTTGAATTTGTAACCCTCAGAGGCGAATCCCAGTATAATGGTGCTCACCCTGTTCAAGTGTTTTTCCAGGTCATCGTCTGTCAGATAAATGTCATCGACATAGGACAATGCCTCATTGTCATAAATTTGTAGTAACTCCATTACCCTCGCTGAGAATAAACCTGGGCTATTTTTGAACCCTTGTGGGAGTCGACAAAAGTGACGCTGGGTCCCCATTATGGAGAATGCTGTTAAGTACCTGCTTTCAGGTGCTATGTTTTGACAAAAGAAACCATTTGAGATGTCTAATGTTGTTTTATATTTTTTACGCACAATGTTATTCATTAATGCTGTGCTATGTGCATTTTGCACTGCAAAAGTTTTAGAACAAGTGTTTAGGTGTCTGTAGTCCAAAACTAGACGATATGTTTCGTCTGGTTTGGAGACAGGAAACAAAGGATTGTTCATTGAGGAGGTGCATGTTTCAATCACCCTTGGTATTCAAGTTGATCTAAGATCTCCCTGACCTGTTTTTAGCTTTTGCTTTATTGGGTACTGCCTTTGTGCAGTAGGTTCATGTTTCAGATGTATTTTATGGTGAGGTGAATCCTCATCCCATCCTACATGATTTTTATATAATGCTGGGGCCTGGGCCACTGCCCATTTCCTGGCATATGTATATTTTAGATGTATAGGAATATGGTTGGAGAAGGCAGGCATAATAATGTCCTCGCCGTGTGGGCACTCCCTGACAAATTGTGGTGGCCAGTCTTTTTCTGCTAGAAGTATGTCATAGCCCTTTAATAGTCTTTCCCAAAAAAGTGCTTTCACCTGTCTAGGTTTGTCTCCCTCCATCCGGAGTGTTATTTCAAATAACCTTTCTGGAGTACTAACCTTGGTGTCTACAGTCTCTACTTTAATGTATTCATTCAAGTCCACTATCTCCAGAAGTTCCCTCAGGTTCTGGCGAACTATTGTGACTTCTGCTGCACTGTCCAGCATGGTCTGAGCCCATTCTCCGTTCTTGAGTTGTGTTCTCAGTATTCTCAGCATGTCTAATCTTTAGACCTGCTACTTTCTTTTTGGAGAATTGAGGTTTTGCTTTAGTTTTTGGAGCGTGTTTGTCGTCTTTCGATGTCACGCGTTCTTCTCTGTGTTCCGTCCGTCCTCTTCTTTCCGAAGTCTGTGGTGAGATCTGAAAGGGACGAGAGGAACGTGTATCAGTATCATGATACCTGTCATGTTTTCTCAAATTATCCCTATTCCTGAGGTTATACCTCCTTTCAGAGGGCTCCTTTTGAGGAGACCTACCTCGGGATTGAGAACGTTTCTCGTTTGATTTTTGTTTAGTAGACTCCCACTTCTTTTTAGAAGATGTAGGAGTTTGTTTTATTGAGTCCTTCTCAGGACTTTCAGATAGTTTCGGCTTCAGTGGTCTTCCACCCAAACTATTTCTGCCTAATTCTGCATAAGATTGTTCTATTATTCTGGGTAGCTCAGTTTGATGTTCTGTAACATCGAATTCCCTCAATTTTTGGCGGATCGCCACTGCTGCTGCCTCCCCTTTAATATTAGATAATATTATTGTTGAGACCTGCTCGAAATTTTTCAGTAATTTCATACCTAAATTTAGAGCAGGCTCTGCCCCGTATTCGTTTTGAATTTGTTTTAGGACATCAGGTATTACCGCAATTGACGGAATACCATGTGTTTTAGTATAGATGGCAGCAAAGACTGAGCCCCAAGTGGTGCAGTCTTCCAGTCGTGGTGTGATCCCCATCGGTAAACTGATTGTTAGGATTCTGTGTTTCTCATGCGGGCTAGTATTTGGAAATACTGCTTCGATTTGAGTAATTTTTTGAGCTATCCAAAAAGGGAATTTGCTCACGTTTTGTGGGCATTTTACCCATGACTGAGTTGAGAGTCTGTGGTGTAATTTTTTAGTGTATTCCCCTGTTGGGGATTTGGATATGTCAATGGTGGTAGGACTGTAAAAGTCGGCATGACATATTGGACCAATTGTCTGTAAATTTTTATTAACTCTTATTTGAGTATGTAATTCCTCATCTGTCATTATATCCAGTTCAGGATGAGGTGTGTAGCCGGCTAAAATCGGCCATGTTGCTCCTGGTCTACCTAGTGGACCGAGCCTGGTAATGTTTTTGTGATGTTTTTTGGGCGCCTTTAAACCAGAGCTGATGCTCCTGGTATGTTAATGGAATTTCAATATCCTCGAAAGGAATGTATTCCTCTGGTAGATCATCTTCTTTGTAGAAGTGAAATGTTTGTGATGTTGGATTGCATTCAGGAAGTAGTACCCATGAATAGAATACCTCTGTCTGAAATGATTCATGTGCCTCTATCACGAAAACTGCTCTACCTCCTCTTGGCGATAGGCCATGTCTTATAAGTTTTAGAGTTATGGCCCTTCTGAAGTTTTGAGGGATGTGTACAACACCCTCCTCAGTTTCATTTAAACCTGTAAGGTTAAAAACTGCTGCTTGGGCTTGATCAGCCGCAGCTCCACCGTTTTCGGTGTTATTGTCTCCGTCAGGCATTTTGTTTTTTGAAAAATGTAGAACAAGTTTCAAGGAAACAAAGATAATGTGCACAATATTTTGGAACACTGTATCCTTCAACTTTGAGCAAACCAAACAGCTAATATATAGGGTACTTCCCTATGTAGCCTTGGTGGATACTTAACCCTGCCCACTCCAGACGTCTTTTGGAGTATATGGGTAGGGGTCTTTGAGAGAAAATAGCACGGCTGAGTTACTCAGTATCTAACGTTGAATTACCGCCTTACCAAACCGTTGGGCGCCATGTAGTGTAGCTCCCATTTCCCTAATAGGCTCTGCGCATTGGAATAATATATCCTATAGGTTTGACATAGGACTAAGGTCAGTATGTCCCTATCGAGTATATTAAACTTAATTACTTGTGCCAGCTAGCTCAGAGGCCACTAGAAACTCCTTGACAACAAGAAGGGAGTAGTTTCTGGCAGCCGCAAAACATGACCAATATGTTTCCCTTTTAGAATCAGAACGTGTCCCAGAGTCGTGGAAACACTAGATAACTATTTCACTCAGCTCAATCGTGCATGCTTAGTTTTCCTCAGAGTTACACAGAAATAATAGACGGGCGTTTTCAATAAAAGATTTATTGAACAGTCTTGTTTCTGGTGTAAGTATAATGTGCTGTTACGATCACAAGACAGTATGCGAGATAAATAATGTACAGGGTGAGCAGTAGAAATAAATAATACTGCGATAGCATTATCTTTTAGTACAAATGCTGTTACATAAATAACACAGACTAAAAATGCGAGTACTCATACGATGCGGTGCTAAGCTAGTTCTACCCCAATGTACCTAACCTAGGTGTAGGACGAGGTATGAAGTAGGTGAAGTATTCCTTACTATGGTATACTAAGAGTATGTTAAGTCTAGTATGCCTAGTATGCCAAGAGTCCCTCTAGGTTCTTATCAGCTCCATACCTGAAGAATGAGAGGTTGGAATCTCTTTGCCAGACTCGAACTCCAACACCCCGCAAGGGAGGTCAGATCGCTGGAAGCTGGGCTCTCTGCGTGCAGGGAATGGCAGCGTCTTCTCAGTGCGTCAGGCCGGGATACGGGCTCCTCTGAAGTCGAGGTCTCCTCTGTTTTACAGGGGCTAGGGAAGGTATATTTATACCTGAGAGTACCTTAGGAATGTTAGCATTGACGTGAATTGGACAGCGAAAGACGTCATGGATGAACCCCTAAGGAATAATGGTTCATGCATAATAGATGAGGCCTTGAAGAAATCAATAGTCCTGGGCTAGGGAAACTCCCGCAGCCTAAGGGTCTGTTCTTCATGAACTCGTTGTGACGTTAGGGTGGACGGATGTCAGAGACCATGCCTGTATTTGGAGTGCACGGTTTAATGCCTAAATAAGGCCTGGGATTCTCTGCCTATATAAGGGCAGGGCGAATTGTGCCTATATAAGGACATGATATTGGAAAGCCCGTTATGGACACCCTAAGAGGAATACAACATTACACCACATACCTAAAGTACATAGAAACCACATGAATGCAACTGAGATTTCTAGCGTCATCTATTGGTAGTCGCCTCTGGAACACCATCAAGTATTTAAATTTTTACCTGCAACCAAATTTAGCCAGTGTAACTTTCTGCAACAAAGAGAGTAGGGATTGCTTGACAAAGATAAAAGACATTGAATGGGATAAGGACCACTTTCTCATGAAGTCAGGTGTGACTGCCTTATATACTAACATTGCACACACTGATAGCATCATTGCATGCAAATAATTTCAAATGGCAAGACTAATAATAATATCTCCATACAGAAATGCTGATGAAGAGGATAACGGTCTCAAAAATAGTATCTACTTAAAAGATGACTTCTATTCTATTCAATTACCCGCAGAGGATACCCAACACTTCAGTAACCCCAACATGACCAGCAGGGCCAGGGGCTTACTTTGCTTTTGGCCATGGTGTCTACATCACATGCCAAGAACAGTGCTGCCATGAAGGCCAGCACCCAACAGAGGCTACTGACAACTATCAGACTCCAGAACCACACCATAACCTCTCCACTGACAGATGGTTTAGCTGCTGTAGGGGCAAAAGTGGGTTCTTGGAACCACTCTTGCTGTTTTGAGGGGAGGCTACCACATCCTGTGGCAGACACTCTTCTTCCACTCTCTCTTCTGTCCATGCAGGATGGATACCCTGTAGCTGGACAGCTGCATGACTGCCTAAGACTTTCTTGAGGTCAGGTAAAGTCTCACCAGTGCGAACTTTGGGTTCTACCCTTACTGGGTGAAAAACCCCTTGGCTCACTGGAACTCTGGTTAAGAGTGGCTTCCCTTTCCTCTTTCCTCTGGGACCCCCATTTCTGAACTACAGGGACTGGCTCCTCAGTATCTTTGGGCTGGGGTGTGCCCTGGGCAACCACCCCATCTAGGAACAGACCAACCTCTGGGAGGTAATTACCCAGGATACAGTTTAAGGGAAGGTCAGGACTATCACCTTATGCCACATAAGAGTACCCTCCCTCTCTAGGGGCACTATGGCTACATGTTTGGTTGTGATCTTACCTGTGACTACCCTTATCTTCGCTCTCTCTCCTGGCACATACATGTGTAGGGACACGACCAGGTCACTCACTATAGTGTGAGTGGCACGTGTCTCTCAGGCCTGTGGTAGGGATCCTATTCACTGGAATGGGGTGGAATTGCCAACTCCCACCCTCAGGGACCACTAACTTCCCCTCTGGACCTATCTCTCAGCAAAAGGCTAAGAAGGCCTCCTCAACCGAGGACTTTTCCCCTATGGTTACAGTGAACAGCCCAGTGCTAACCACCTTCCTTCTTGAAACAGGCTGTTTCACCCCTGAAGAGACCCGACTGCTGGCAGTCAAAACAGACCCTGTTGTCCAAGTGCTCTTTAAATCTTGTGTCCCCCTGCCTCTGCTTGCCAGAGTTTAGGTGGGTGCCACTCTCCTCTTTTTTAGGGATCTAGGGTACTGAAGGAGTTTCTTTGGTGGGCGGACCTCCTCCCTCCTGTTTTTGTAGAGCAGTCCCCCCCCCCCCCCCTTCTTGGAGTCACCCGTGGGACTTTGTGGGTAGCCTTTTCTCTACCCACTCATCAGCTTTCTTAGCCAGTTCTCTGGGACTAGAAAATGATGCATCTACCAGATGCTGGTGTAACCTGTCTGATGTACAGTTGGCTAATATGTGCTCCTTCATTATCAAATTATAGAGCCCTTCATAGTCCTGCACCTTGTTTCCTTTTAACCAGCCATCTATTGTTTTGAATGAGAAGTCAACAAAATCTACCCAGGTGTGACTCAAGGGTTGTACTCCTCAGTGGTGAGTCCAAAGCGCTCAATCAGGGTATCCTTCATGAGGTCATAGGACTCAGCATCTACCTCATTGAGTGTTAGGAGTCTATCCCTGCACTTTCCTGACAACAGCTCCCAGAGTAGAAAGCTCCAATGTCTCTGGTGTAACTTTTTCATTGTACAAGCCCTCTCAAAAGCTGTGACCCATTTAGTTATATCATCACCCTCAAAATATTTGGGGACAATGGGACCTAGTGGGTATATCCACACTGGGAGATATTATGAAGGGGACGACCTTAAAATCTTTCCAGCAGTTACAGGCGGAATTCCAGTTGCAGAAGTCACAGTTTTATAAATATCTTCAACTGCGCCATGCCCTGACCACCACGATCCTTACTCTAGAAAACTTGGCGGAGTTCCATCCACTCGAAGGTCGTCTCCTCATGGAGGACCTGGGGGCCCATAAAATTAGGCACGTCTATCAGACGTTAACGACGCATTCCAAAACTACACTACACAAGACTAGAAGGGCGTGGCAGGACGACATACCAGACTTAACGGACGATGACTGGTCCGAGGCCATAACTAGCCCCCGGGGCGCAGCGGTGTCCTCCCGATATCGCCTCATCCAATACAAATATGTACACCGGGTATACTATACAAGACTCCGTCTCTGGAGAATGGGGGTCGTCCAATCTCCCCAATGTCCCCCCTCCCTTCTCAGACCCCCTGAGGGGTGAAGTTACCGGCACTTCCCTGGCCATCCCAGGCCGCACACCTTGTACCATTGCTGCATGCCCGAGTACTCACCTACACTTCCTTAAATGTATGGGTTTTGGAACAGTCTGCGCAGAGTTCTTGTGGTTTTATATGTCAATTGCAGTTAATAATGTATACCAACTCTGTACATCCGGACTATCTCGGTGTCAATGTATGTATGTAGGGCTGCAGCCCAGCTGGTATCACGTAATTTCAATAAAATGTGTTATCAAAAAATTATTTGGGGACAATCCCTTTGGGGATTTTAGGATAAAAAATATCCCCCTCTCCCAATTTGCTTAGTTGCTGCCACCATTCATGGGTGCTAAACCCATGTCAGCCCTTTCTTTTTCCATTGCCATGATTCTGGCTTGAAGTGCTACTCTTTTGACTCGTCTCTCCAGATCTAAGTCTAGATATGAAGCCTTGACCTCTGGTCCAGGCCAGCACTCTCCCCAGCAGCTCCGCCTCACAGCTGCTCCGCTCCGGTTCAGAGCCCTTCCACGAAGCAGGGTTCGCGCCGGCAGCCAGTCCCAGCGCCTCAGGTGTTCTCCTCATTTGCCTGCCGTTTTTCGTTTTTCCTCATTGTTGCCTATTGTGCTGATTGTGCCATAGTATTATTCTGTGTTTTCCCCTTGCTGACTGTGCTATTGTATTAATCTGCGTTTTTCCCCTTCCCCGCTGTAATCTTGGTCACTTCTCCCGCCGCTGCTGCCCCTGCGGCCCCGCCCCCTGACACAGCCCCGCTCCCGCCTCCCTCCCCTGGTCCCGCCCCCTCCCCTACTTAATGGCGACCGATGTGCGGGCGCGCCGAAGGCGTGCCTAAGGCAAGCCCGTCTGCGCCCGTCCGCGACCCGACCGTGGCCAGCGCCAGGAACCCTGGATCTCCGAGACCCCGCCAATACAACTCCGCCGCACTCCACGCACTCAACCCCGGAAGACACACCGACTGCGAAAGATCCTCGCCTAACACCACCCATGGACCGTTCTCGTGCAGACCCTGCCGCAGATCCTTCACCATCGACAAAACCACCACTACCGCTGAAGGCCCGCCTGATGCACGCACCGCCGAAACCCTGACATGCATTCTCCTCAACATGCGCTCCCTGCACCGACACGCCATAGAGATCTGGGACCTGATCGACACCCTCTCGCCCGACGTCGCCTTCACGGAAACCTGGACCAACGCTGTGAGAAGTTGGCCTGGCATATGCTGTCCACTAATTATAGTGGGCACCTTGCACCAGTCCAAATCGACTCTTATGGTAGGTAGGTTAAAGACAACCTTATTGAAAGCTATCCTAGTGGTAGCTATGGAGAGCAGCCTTCAGGCTAAGTCTTGAAGGAATGTAAAGCAGCTTGTTTTACCAGTCTATAATCTCTTGAGTGACTAAATGAAAGAGCACCACACCAGGTATATATTCAAAATATATGTATTTATTACTAAACACACCCCTCTAGTCTCTTTATGAGGCTAGAGTTCGAAGTACATAGGTTATAAGATCTTAAATCACAATAATAGCACAAATACACGTTTGGGCCCTAGGGGCGTACCAAACCATATACCAATAAAGTGGTATGCGAACCACGACTGAACTAGACACTAGGCCTAGAGCCTCTAGAAGTGCTTGGACCACAAGGAACCACCCAAGGTAGTGACACAGGGGACCCACGGGAGACGCGTGCAGTGTAAATACACAACCGCGATACGCCGTTAACTTCTATGGAGAAAGTCGGGATCGGGAAAATAGAGGAAAGGGACACTTAGAAGAGGACTAGGACAAAACCCTTTGAGATCTAGGACTTTGAAGAGTCTCTACCCACGGGAGCACCGGAGTACTCGTGTTACCTCACCCAGGGAAGCCGGGTGCATATGTGCCTTTCGGGGTCGGGTTTCGTCGTCGATTCGAATGGCGATCTGCTGCAAAGTGCTGCTGGCGGCCAAGAGAAAAGTGTCCGGGTGGATCCAAGAGTGGATCGGAGTTCTGGTGAACCTGAAAGCAGAGGGGACAGAGTCTGGGTCACTAGCCAGTGACCAGGAAGGCGATGGACAGATGCCCACCGATGTCGAGTGCTTCAGGTGCGTTGACGGTCGTCTTGACTCTTCAGCCACGAGGTCCGGGAGGCGTTGTCGGCGACCAGGAGCAGGATTCGGGCTGGGGCTCGATGTCTGTCGAGTGCTGAGGTGTCGGCGACCGGATTGGACCCAACAAGCCTTGGCAACGGCAAGTCTCGAGTAAGATGAAGATCGTCGATGGTGCAGACCAGCAAGGTCTGTGGAACTCACCCAGCGAGGGTAAGTGAGGGCAGGCCTGGAGCAACCAGGATGCCAAGTAAGGAAAAGATTGGCCTTCGTTAAGGGCTACTAGCCAACGGGCTAGCGACCGCGAAGGAGCCTCGTGACGCCGCACGTGGAGCTGGCTTGCAGGACACTCGTGGAGTGGGGGCCAGTGATCTTCGGTGCAGGTGGTGCTGGAGGCTAGGGCTACTCGGAGCCCAAAGCACGACTTCTTGGGAGACCCAGAAGATGGTGCACTTGCAAATGTGCTCGGTGTCCAGGGGTCACGGTCTCAAGTCACCCACGATAGCCACGGGCCTCAGCTTTGCTGGGGACTCAGGGTAGCCTCGGGAAGTCTGAGAATCCACCTCTGGTGATGCGATGACTTCGGCGTCCGGCGGGAGCTTCAGTAATGCGAACCGGACAGATGCTTCTTTGGTGCCTGCCAAGCAGGGGAGTCACTCCTTGACCCCAAGGGAGATTCTTCAGTCCTCTAATCTTGTCGTAGAGCGTCGAAGGTCCAGGATTCAGTGTCAGAGTTTCGTCCAGGTATAATCTAAAGTCCTAAGGACTGGGTTCCTACCTTTATTCTAAAAATAGGGGTTGGACTACTCTGTGGCCCCACCTATGGGTGGGTCAGGGCAGAGGGGTGGCCACACCCTTTCCCTTTGTCCAGTTCGCGCCAAAGCAGGGGCTGCAAGCCCCTGATCCGGTTTGAACTGGGGTATGCACTAGGGACACCAAATGTGCCCCCAGTGCAGGACTTCAAAGCACACAGATGGTGCTCCCGCCCAGCCCCAATACACATTATCCTGTCTGGGGAGGTGGTCACACCTCCCTGGGACAGGAAACCTATTGTCCAGGCCTCCCCTGCCGGAGTTTTCGTCCAGCAGCAGGAGGCCAGACTCGTGTCTGTGGCAGCAGCATCCATTTTGTGATGCCAGGGCTCTGGAGAGAAGTTACCGGGTTAGTCAGAGTTAACATGTCTTTCCCTCTAGAAGGGTGGAATGCTACCCCCGCCGCCGGGGGGGGGGGGTAGTATTCCAAGATGTTTGACACCAAACACGACATGTTTAGGTGCAGCCATTCCAAAGTTAGCATTTTACCGCGAGGATATAATGCGCTTAAGAGTATATGGTCAGGCTGCACTACAAACAGCATCAGAGATGGTCTCCGAAACGCTGCAGAGGGGCCCTGCTCATGCAGGGGCACCCTCCCACATAGGAACCATGCACTCTGCCTTTAGGATTGATAAGGCCTGCCTTAGGAGTGACTTATAGGTTTATATGTGTGTATGTATTTCGTGATATAGGTAACCTATATCACAGTAAGGGATGCTTGCACCACCTTACCCAGGCTGCAGTAGCAGACCTGTGGTGTCAGTTTGGATGGCCTTCCAGGGGTGGCATAATACATGCTGCAGCCCCTGGCAGGTCCTCTGAGGTACCTATGCCCTTGGTACATAGTATACCATATACTAGGGACTTATAAGGGCACTCCAGATTCCAATCAGAGATGTGCCTAAGGCACATGGAAACCTTTTTACAGAGAAAGCAGATAGACTGGGGCCCTGAATAGCAGGATCCCAGTCCAACTAAGTCATAAACCAGCAAAACACCATAAAAAAAGTGGGGGCAACCATATAGTCAGATTCCACCTTCCTACAAACGCCACCTCCTGCCCCGACATCGACACTGCCATCCCCGACGGCTACAAGATCCAGAGAAAGGACTGCCCCCACCGCCCAGGAGGAAGATTCGCCATCGCACACAAGACCCCCCTCTGACTCTCCACATCCAGCACGAGCGACCCTCACTCCAACACAGAACACCTCCACTGCCAGATCCAGACCAGCCCCAGGACCACGCTACGCGGCACCCTCATCTACATACCGCCGGGACCTCGCACCCAGTCCGCAACCACCAGCGCCGAGCTCGCCGCACCCCACGCCATCACCTCCACGGACTACATTCTACTAGGGGACCTGAACTTCCACCTCGACAACTGCGACGACCCCGACTCCACCACTCTCCTCGACAACCTCGGACTGAAGCAGCTGGTCAACACGACCACTCACAAAGCTGGACACACCCTCGACCCAATCTTCGCGGGAGGGACAAACATCCGTTTCAGCCACACCACCAAGCCCCTCTGGACGGACCACCACTACGTCCACTTCACCTTCAACACCACCACCGCACCCAAGCCCCCCCCCCCACGCCCGCCACGAAGGAACTGGAGCAAGGTCACAGAGGAACACCTCAACACCACCCTCCTCCAAGACCCCCCCCCAGCGCCACCACCGACACCAACTCCGCAGCCATGGAATTTCACCGCTTGATCTCCTGCTGCGCCAACAAGCTCGCACCCTCCGCCACCCCGCCAAACAACGCCTCTGAAGGCCGCCTGGTTCACCACAGAACTACAAGAAGCCAGACGCTCCTGCAGACGCCTAGAGAAAACCTGGCGAAACCAGAAAACCACGGAAGCACGGAACAACCACAGGGACGCCCTGAAGGAATACCACCAGCGCATAAGAGACACCAAACGGACCTTCATAAGAGACAAAGTCCAGACCAGCGCGACCAACGCCAAGGAACTGTTCAACGTCATACAGCAGTTCGCAAAACCCCCCAGTGAAGCCACGGACGTCACACCTTCCCAGGAACTCTGCGACAAGCTCAGCTCCTACTTCCATCTAAAGATCAAGGTCCTCTACGACAACTTCAGCGAAGCGAACAGACGCCGGACACCACCCCCCGCCCCCCTACGCCGCCGATAAGCCTACCATCATGACCTGGAATACCGCCACCGTAGAACACATCACCGCGACCATGAAGAAAACCCACTCAGGAGCCCCAACGGACCCCTGCCCACCGCACATATTTCACAGGGCCGCCGCCGCCAGCGCACCCGAACTAGGACGGACCATCAACGCCTCCTTCATGTCCGGCATCTTCCCAGACGACTGGAAGCGGGCGGAGGTTAAAACCCTCCTCAAGAACCCAACGGCCGACCCAACAGACCTGAAAAACTACCGGCCCATCTCTCTCCTCCCCTTCGCGGCCAAAGTCACCGAGAGACTCGTAAACGCCCAACTGACCGCCTTCATCGAAGAACTCCATCCTGGACGCCTCCCAGTCTGGATTCCGCAGCAACCACAGCACCGAGACCGCCCTCCTCGCCGCCACCGATGACATCCGCATGCTACTCGACCAGGGACACACTGCTGCGCTCACCCTTCTAGACCTCTCCGCAGCCTTCGACACCGTTTCCCATCGCACGCTCACAGCCAGACTTCACGACGCGAGGATACAAGGAGCCGCCCTCGACTGGATCCAATCCGTCCTCTCCGGCCGAACCCAGAGGATCAGACTCCCTCCCTTCCTCTCCGAACCCACCGATATCAACTGCGGAGTACCCCAAGGATCATCGCTCAGCCCCACACTCTTCAACATCTACATGGCCCCCCTCGCCGCCATCGTCAGACAGCATGGGCTCAGCATTGTATCCTACGCCGACGACACCCAGCTCATCCTCTCACTCATGAAAAATCCTGAAGACACCAGACTGTTTCCAGGAAGGAATGAAGAACGTGGCAGCCTGGATAAAAGACAGCTGTCTGAAGCTCAACTCAGAGAAGACCGAGGTCCTCATCCTCGGACCCTGCACCTCCGCCTGGGACAACACCTGGTGGCCCTCCGCCCTCGGGAATCCACCCACCCCTACAGACCACGCACGAAACCTCGGCATCATCCTCGACTCCTCCCTCTCCATGAACCGCCAGATCAACGCCGTCGCCTCCACCAGTTTCAACTGTCTGTGCATCCTCCGCAAAACCTTCCAATGGATCCCCCCCGACTGCAGAAGGACCGTCACCCATGCGCTCATAACCAGCAGACTGGACTACGGCAACGCCCTATACGCCGGAATCAACAGAACCCTTCTACACAAACTCCAAGCCATCCAGAACGCCAAAGCCAGACTCATCCTCGGGACACCGCGTCACGAACACATGACCCAACACCTACGAGACCTCCACTGGCTCCCCGTCGAGAAGAGGATCACCTTCAAACTCCTCACCCACACCTACAAATCCCTCAACAACATCGGACCCAAATACCTCAACGAGAGAGTATCCTTCCACGTACCCAAGAGGAACCTCCGCTCCGCCGACCTCGCCCTGGCAGAGGTCCCCCGCATCCGCAGAAACAGAACAGGCGGGAGAGCCTTCTCTTACATCTCAGCCAAGACCTGGAACGAGCTCCCTGTGAACATCAGACACTCCCCGACCCTGCACACGTCCAGGAAGGACCTCAAGACCTGGCTCTTTGACTGATCAGGAGCTGCTCCCCCCCCCCACCCCCAGCGCCTTGAGACCCTCACGGGTGAGTAGCGCGCCCTATAAACCCCCTGATTGATTGATTGAGATCCTCTAGTGCTTCTATGAGCCTGGGCTGGCCTGATCTCCCCTCAGGTACATGCTTAGGAAAGAGGTTCGTGTTGGGGTCAACCTCTTGGGTTAGGATGGGGAAACTACCCCCTTGCGAACTGATAACATGTTCATCATCACGGTCCAACTCCTCTTCTCTTCAGGAAGGTCAGGATTCGTTTTTTGTTGTTTTTTTTCTAACTTGGCTGCATCCAACTCTGCAAGCAACTCCTGGAGCTTATTCTTTGCAGGAGTTGAGCCAATTTTTTATCTTGTTGGCCTTACAGAGGTTCCTTAAGTGTCTCATACTAAGTTGCATGTAGAGGGTCAGGTTGAGCTCCTGGACACTATCCTCTGTGCCAGACATTTTTAGTACAGCTGGGACCTTTTAAGAAAAATACCAAAAAGATTCTAAATAGACTTTTAAGACCTAACGGACTAGTAACATTTTTTTAATTTCTAATACAGTTTGGACTGAGGGACTTATCACAAGGCCCTAACAGTTCAGATTAAAAAACTATTAAAAATCGGAAATCGAAAAAATATTTTTGACTAAAGTCAATTGAGGGTTCCTTAGTGGAATCACTTATTAACAGAGTGGTACAGCAAATGCAAACTCTTGTATCACACCGCTGCACCACCAATGTGGGAAGCTGGATGTTTATATAGTGTACCCAAATGAGGTGCACTGTGTAGAGAGTCCAGGTATCCCTTACTAGTGTAACAATCCCAGCTCAATTTATGGTAGTGTGGTCAAGCAGTCTTAGGCTTATCACAGAGCAGTGTTAGGCAAATGTTGCACACTGAGTCAATAGATGACACACTAAATAAGGAAATCTGACATCAATTTATAAAGATAACACAGATTTTTGTATTAGACACCAAGATCTTCTAGCTCAGGTAAGTACTTTTCGAATTAGCGATTTTCAGACACTTAGAAAATACAGCTGTTAGATTTGAGGCAAAAGCCTTGAATGCGTTAATGTTATCCTAAGGGAGAAACATACACTGCATAGGGTCACCTGCAAACGACTTACAGGACGACTGTTCTTCTGGACTTAAGGTAAGTAAGGCCCAAGGTCCAAGAAAGCACCAAGAGTTCAGTTTTACCTGCCCTGGGGTGTCCGGGTGCAGAGGTGCTTTACGCGGTGGTAGCCTCAAACGCTACACGTTAAACTCAATGGGGAACAGTACCTGCAAAGAAAGGCTGCAAGTGGGAACTAGGGGACCAGTCCAGCAGAATGCAAAGGGGGTCTCAGCTTTTGAGGGTCTCAGGACCACAGAGACATTGTCAGTTTCAATGGACTCAGGCTAGGGGGCTCGGGAGCATAGGTGTTTTGTCTGGTGGGTCGGTGGGTTTGAGGCTCTCACAATTCTTGGTGTACCTGCAGAAGAGGGAGAAAAAACACAGCAGGGCGACTTCTGGCATGGAGCTGGCCTCTGTTGGAACCCCTTGACAGGCAGGTCGGTATTGGCAGTGGTGGTGTTCGAACTGAACACAAAAAAGCTTTGATGCTTTCAACAGGCTCCGGTACCCTGGGTATTGGTGCAGGGAGCTTTCGGAGGGTGGTTCAGCATCTCGAAGACTGGTCGACTCTGGCCTACTGGACACTCTGTGACCTCCTCCTGGGCTGCTGTTCCGTCAGTGGACCCAGTAGTCAGCAGATTGGTGAACCGGACTGTGCGGTCTGTTTCTGCAGGCAAGTGGCTCCTCCACTTCAAGGGAGATGCTGGCTGGTTGGCGAAGTACTGGCAGCCTTCCGAGGCTTTTGGAGGATGCACAGCTGCAGGACGAGTTGGGTCTCTGCAATTGTCGGGACAGGAGCAGGCAGGCAGGTCTTGGCACTAAGCCCACAGTTATTCCCCAGTTCTTGCGTTCTTCATCTCTTCTAGGTCCTTCTTTTTTAGTCAGGCGAATTTGAGTTCCTGGTGCCAGGGAACCACCAAGATACTCAATTTAGGGGTATTAAGGGAAGGGTAGTAGTCAATGGGCTACTTACTCTTGGGGTCACTACATCCCCTATATGATCACTTCCTGTGAGAAGTGGGCATAACCCTGTCCCAGAGTTCCCAATTGTACCAAAAACAAAATGGTGGAACCTTTCTTTCGGGCAGCACATCAGGTAGCCCACCTTAGGGGTGTGACTAGCCTGGTGATGGCAACACGCGTACTGCATAGCTAATTTTCCCGCCTGTCCTGGTGCCAAATGGGCGTCAGGGCAGGGGGTGGCAACACCCAGGTCTGGGGGAAGCTGGGGTCGCATAATAAAGGGGGCAGGGGCTTTAAAGCCCCTGGCCTTGATCTGCTAAATCACTAGCCATCCTGCTGGAGGAGGTGTGAACACCTTCCTCCAGAGCAGGCACTGTTTCTAGCATCAGAGAGCGTGGGCGCTCACCTGCAAGGGGTCAGAAACCGATCTGTGGTGGCAGGCAGGTTGATACCAGTCAGCCAGCACACTAGATGCGCTAGAGGTTTCAGGGGGCACTTCTACGGTGCCCTCTGGGTGCATGTCATAACAAATCTAGTACTGGCAACAGAACAGATTTATTAAGAGGTGTTTGATACCAAACACCATAGGTTTCAGTAAAGCCATCATATAGCTGGGGCACTCATAACGACCAGTGCCCAGTACATATACTTAAGGTGGCTTTCCTGATCGGAAGTTAGATTTCCAGTTTGCTAAGATCAGCAATTTTGCCGTGAGAGTGGAAATAAAAAAAGAATTAGAGCTGTCCAATCGACAATTTGAGAGGTTGAATCACAATACCGCAAAGAATCCTGTAGGCATCTGGGGAAAGTATTTTATGTAACCAGTCTCCGCTCTCATGATTGCACCTAAAACATGTAGATGCTGCGGAAGAATGCGTATAATGGCCAGAGTGTAGTAGAGCATCCATTTACTGAAAAAGGCCATTCTCCTGTAATTTGCAGCACGTACGGCCTTGGAACTCCACAGATTCTGGAACTTCCCTTGGGGGATATCAATTTTACAGCCTGTTGAAATTATTATTTTGTCCAAAAAATCTGGTATTAGCCCCTCACTAATTTGTGGTTATAGTGTTCTTTATCAATTACCTATACACTTGTTAGCTTTGATTAAAATAAGCTTTACTGATACTATTGGCTAACACTTTTACTCCCGTTTTATATCTGGCACAGAAGTATTTGATTTTAATAAAACTAAAAAGAGAAGTTGAACTAATATTTGAATTAATACTAAGTAACCTATGCCATGGAATGTATTCGTTATTTTGGTTAAAATCATTCACCCTCCTTTATCCAAGGTTGGCCCTACGACAGTGTTTTAATGCCTAGACACAGCGCTAATAGAATGCATTCGGCCAGTTTCAATTGAGGAAGGAAACAGGGGACTTCATATTCTTCCCAAATCTTATTGAATCTATCCGTAATGACCTGAGGTGTCTTATATCTAGATCTTTTAGGTACCATGGGAATTTGTTTTTTAAAGCAAAAACCTTGATTTCTGTTGTGTTTAGAATGGTATTTAGACAAAAATGACAATTGATCGAAATATTCTTTGCCAATCTTGGCAGCCAGTCCATGAATGCCACTTGATAGTATATTTTTATTCTGGGAAGTGCCAGCCCTCCTTCATTGAAATTTAATTGAATGGCCTGAAGTTTAAGCCTGGGCTTCTTCCCTTGCCAAATAAAGTGTCATATTACTGAATCAACTGCATCAAAGAATGATTAAAATTCCACAATCATAATATTTGCGAATAAAAATAACAGTAAAATATTCATTTTAATCAGGGCAACCTGGCCTATAATTGTTATTGGTAGATTCTACCATTTGTTCAGCAATTTACGAATCTTCATTAATGTGGAACGATATTTCAATGCGAACAAATCCTCAATTTTAGGGGTGACAGAATCCTATATATCTTATTGGGATGCTTGGGGAATGATGGACCATCATTATTGCTGGCATGACTACAGACGAACAATTAATGAGTAAAGCCTCTGATTTAGAGTGGTTAATCTTATAAATGCCTATATCTGTAAATTTGTTGATCTTTGGGAAGACATGCAAAATATTAACCTCCTCTGCCGCTACAGAACCATATCATTGGCAAAGAGTTTCAATTTAGCTGCTCCGTTGACTGGAGGGCTGATATTACACTTTTGGCGTATAGCGCAGGCTAACAGTTCAATAAATAAAGTGAACAGAATGGGTGACAAGGGACATCCTTGACTAGTTCCCCCACTAACAGTAATCTCTTCTGCTGGCCTGTCATTGGTAACTATATGGGTCCTCGCATTTGTGTACAGATTTTTGAGTAACTGAATACATTTAGTGGAAAAACTAATTTCAATACTATAGCGAACAAGACTTCCCACTGGACAAGGTCAAAGGACTTTTCCACGTCTAGCATTATAACAAGAGCAGGTCCCGTACAAGAGCCCAGGACCGGTGAGGCCCGCAAGGATCCAAGTTCCGTGAGGAGTGATGGGGGGGTTGGGCGCCGAGGAGAAGTGAGGGTACAGGGGTATAGGGGGATGTCACATAGATGTCGCAGAATTATTAAATCACATAGCTAAGTCATTACAATCGCTCAAAGTAAGATATGGTTCCTAGATTGCTAAAAGTAATTTCATGTAATGCCAACGGCCTCAATAATAGAGTTAAATTTCGGGCGATGTTAGCTAGGTTTAGGACATTATCGTAAGTATTATTTTCTTTCAAGATACTCACTTTAAAACTACAAGCAACCCCCCTTTAAAAACACCAGTCTATATCCAAAATGCTTTCTTTGCATCTTCTGATGCTGCAATCAGAGGGGTAGCTATTTTAATCATTAAAAAATTATATTGAGAAACACTAGAGGTTACCAGCGATCTGGGTGCTAGATAGACCTGGGTGAAAACTAAGCTACAAAACCAATTAATACATTTTGTAAGTTACGACGGTCCTATAGAAGATTAAACCCTGGTCCTAGAGGCTATATACAATATTTCAAAAGAGGCACCTGGTTTACTGGTAATGGAGGGCGATTTTAATCTACTTCCCAATACCTCTATTGATTCATCTCGTATCAAACTTCAGAATAAACCTAAATCCATCAAGATGTTGCATCTATTAAAGGAAGATCTGGCTTTGGGGCATCGACCATACAAAAGAGAGACAATATACCCGTTTTGCAAAAAGCTTTAACTCAGCTTCACATATAGATTTTTTTCTAACTTCTCACACTCTCTGTCGAAGCCAATCAGAAATAATAGTCAATGCACTGTCAGTCACTACTAACTAATGAAAGCTGTATAGAACAAATGCGAACAACCCTGGAAGCTTTTTTAGAGCGCATTATGGACACAGCCTCTGACTTCTCATCTGGGGAGCACTGAAAGCATTCTTTAGGGGGGAGGTTACAGCTTTACAGGCAAGATAAAAACAGTTAGAAAAGATAAAACACAAACAGTTGCAGTTGGTGTTAATCAGGAAACCATGGCATTTAATTTAACTCTGGTACGGGCAACAAAAAGAGAGGCTGCTCAGGTGAGACAATCTACAAGAATACTTTACGTCAGTAGAAATATTAAACAACAGCACATATCTCCCAAAAAGATATGAGGAGAGCGAGCACATGGGCAAATATTTGGCTTGGTCAATTAAGTGTAAAAATGATATCAACTTAATAAAAAACGATTCGTCATTAAGATACAGGCAGAGTAGTATCTCAGCCTCAGGCAATAGCTGGGGTCTTTAGGGGTCATTACTCAAAGTTGTACTCGGATTCTTACAGCCCCTCCATAGGGACAACAAAAAGATGGCTTGATGGAATCAATATCCCAATAATAACAACAGATCGGAGGGAAACCATTTCTTTGATTATTATGATAGAAGTTACACAGGTGATTAACTCCTCTCCGAATGCTAAAGAATGCGTCACTGATAGGATACTTGCGGACGTTTATAAATCTTTTTCTCTGCAACTAAATAAAGTTTTAGTCAGGCTCTTTAATCAAATTCTTTTAGGCTGCAAAATCTCCAATACGTTTACTGAATCGGTAGTTGTTAGCTTTCTAAAAAAAAAAAAAAACAGATAAGGATGCAAATTCTTATCATCCGATCAGTCTGCTTAACAGCGATTATAAACTATTCACTAAAATCTCAGCAAACAGACTAGCATTTATAACTCAATCTCTTGTTCATAACCAACCAAAATGGCTTCCTACCTGGCAGAAACATTAATACGAACATTAATTTTCTGAATCAGGCAATCGACTACTCAAGAGGCATGCTGTTGTTGAGGTACACTCTGGTGGTGCCTATGCTGGTATCCCCTATCAAAGCTTTAAAAGGGGCAAAATTGCTGGGGGAAACTACGAGCAGTAGCAGTTAGGCCTAGAGAGTGGGCCCTGGCCTTGCACGCTTTAAATCTTTCGAAGGGGGGACGGATGTTATCAGGGAAAGCCAGAATGATGGCTGGCACTTCGTCCTACAACAATTCCCAGAAGGCAGCTGGCGTTGACTGACCTTAAGGTAACGCTAGCAGATGAGAAAATGTGACTGGCAAATGCCTCCATACGTTTCAACTCCCTGTCTGGCGAGGTAGCGGGAACTTAGAATTGAGTCTACGTGTGGATGCCTGCACCACCAGGCTTTACGGGGTAGGTTGTAACTTGAGGAATTCCAGACCTCTAGAGGCAGGTCTGTGTCCTGCCTTGCAATTCGTTTACTGACTGGGGGGCAACATCCTGGCATTGCCCAGGTGCCCAGCAGTACGCCCAACAGGTCTTCACTAAAAGGGAGGAGAGTATCCCGATATGTTTGACCTGGGTGATGTATCTAAATGAGGACATTAGTTTTGACCTGTGAGGGCGGCAGGATAAGGTCCAACGCTTCGGCTGCCTTCCGAATCACTGTAATGAAGGAGGCAGATCCCCTGTAACTGTGGCAGAATTAGGGGAAGAAAAAACAATGTCTGGGGACATGTCCAGAGCACTGGCATCCTGCAAATCCAAGAATTTCTCGCCATCATAAGGGCTTTCATTTTCAGCATCGTTATTGGAGTCCTGCAACAACAAGTTTGGCTTTGTAGTCCCCAATGGCCTTTTGGTTCGTCTTCATGCAGCAGTCATGCGATGCAGAGTCGTGCTTGGAGCCAAGACACCAGAGACTGACTTTGTGATTGCCTGTCACCGAAATGTGGCAGTTATCGTGTCTGCGCGGTTTGAACTCTAGTTCTCAGAGGGGAGATGCCTCTAACACACTGGAAAAATTGAGGGAACAGAAATTCTGTCAAGCAGACAGGATTCGACGGAGCACTAGAGCAGCATTGGAAAGCATGGAAGGAAACAAACAGATGCCAGGGTGTGGAGGTGGCACAGATATAGATATAAGTCTCTATTGGAAAACCAATTTTGCTGCATTCCGACTGTCCTGTATGACTTGGGCTAAAGACATCTGTAGGTTCTCTGGAACTTCCAGCAGCATCTGATCATCCTCATCCCATAAAGAATGACTATCAGCCCAGGAGGCAGTTGGCATTGACTGAGCCTAGAGCAGAACTAGCAGAAGAGAAAATGCACTTTTTAAAGTCTGCATGCATTTAAACTCACAGTTAGAGTCATAGGAAAGGCGTTCGGGTTGACTCTGCTTTTGGATGCTTGGAATGCCTAGACCACCAGACTATCTGGCATGGGAAGTTGAGTCAAGAAGTCAAAATCGACCAATAGTAGTCTGTGGCGGCAACCTGCCTGACCATTAACTGGTGCCCAGAGCATAGTTGTGCCCAGGATGTTATCCGTTAAGGCCTTGGTAAAGAGCAAGAGAGGTTCAGTAGGCTCTGGGCCAAGCTGAAGAACCTCCTCCGGAACATTTGTTTTGACTCCATAATAGGGAGCAGAAGGTCAAGGGCCTCCACAGCCTGTCAATTAGCCATAGCAAAAAAAGCGCTCTCCTCTGCGGCAGGACCAGGGGGAGATACAAGTCCATTGTCTGGGAGGCCTCCAGACCACCGATATCCAGAAATTCAGCATGCCAGTTGTCCTCATCATATTATGGGATGAATTTGCCACCCCGTCATATAGATTATTAGAATCTGAGCCAAAGCAGTGATGTAAAGTATGAGCTCTGCCAAGTGATAAAGGCAATATATCTGTCAGAAGTATTGGCTCTAGGCTACGATTCGGTGGAATCCGAGTGCAGCCTGAGTGATGGTCGAGACGAGGCAGGCTCAAAGTCGAAAACCACTATAGGTAGTGGGTCCTCTTCTGGCGCTGTTCTCACCAGTATCAATATGAAGGAAATTGACACGGGAGTGCTCCCCAAACTGAGGTTGCACTGAAGACAGTTCAAGAGGCACAGACTGCACGAGGGCAAACCAACTGGAAGGATGGCAACTGGAGGCCTTTGCGTATCCTTGGGGCCTATAGGATTGCCAGAGGGGATAGATACTGCATCAAATATGCGCACCATGGCCCCCCTAAAGGCCTTTTGCTTGCTGTGATGTCACTGGTGGACCCAGAAATTAAGGTTGCATCTGGACCAAACTCCGAATCAGCGCTTAAGGAGTTCGTCAGCGAGCTGGAGGGGCACGTTGACCCCTTTGTGCCCTCTCTGGAGTTTGAGAGTGGTGGGAAGGGGCAAGTTCCCTCTTTGACTTATTGGTCTTCTTCAACTTACCCGAATACTTAAACTGCACAACCACCTACTGCAGAAACACCATCTGGAGAGGAAATGGAACTTACCTTTCGATTTCCACCAGTCAAGGTGCAGCGTCTTCCAGTGTTTGGCAATGTAGAGCTTCGTTTCACGGACCTGTATGGTCTTCTGGTACAGTTGGACACATTCATAGCACGCCCTGGAGCCGTGCTCCAACCGCAGGCACCATGAGCATACCTTCAGAGGGTCTGCCACAGACATTTGCTTGCAACTGTGTCTACAAGTTTTAAACCCTGTCGTTTTGGGAGGTGACCTATTTCCCATATACACTCGTAAAAAAGATGACTCAAAGACAAGACGAGTAGAGCGACGACAGATCCATATCTGAAGGCGCAGAAAGAAGGGAACTGACATCAGCGCGGGGCTTATATGAGGCCCCACTTGTCACTTCCAGGGTATCTACAGGCATGCAGGAGTACTGCTTTGAGTTTCCGGATCCATTTTGACACCTGGGGGGATTTTTAAAAGGTGAGGAATTTGTGGTTATAAAGATCCATCAGAAAGATGTTATTATAAATAGGATGCCTAAAGTCTATGGTAAGTTTGAGCACCCCCCTGGTTATACATTTATGCCCCTATTGATTTTTTTTTTTCTTACTCATGTGGGAAGAATGATTTATTGGTCACAAATTACAGATTTCACCTTTAGTACACCAGCCAACTTAAGATTGCTAATATAACACATGGATCTTGTTTGAAAAGGCATACAGGGAAATACTCGAGGTGACAATTATAATTACACCAATGAGACTCGTTACAGTAGCTAAATATTAATATACAAAGCACACATACTAATATACAAAGCACACATACTAATATACAAAGCACACATACACATAAAATCAATTATAATGTATGTAATGACTAATATCCACAGTTCTACAACCCCAATGTAGATACAATCATGCCTAGATATGTGAAGGACAAAATTATTATCCAAGGAGGCTTTAACAAATGAGTGGGATGTTGTATGGTTTTATTTCACTTGTCTAAGTGCAGTGAGACACCATGCCTTTGAGTATTGTTTCACCAGTGAGTGTGATTACACTTACAATGTATTGTATATTTGCAGATGATTTTTTCTTGACAACTTTCTCTTTTATGTTCTCTCTCTTCAAGTTTCCTTGGTAAAGTGGATGTTCAACCCACCCTAGGATATAAAATGTAGGAAGGAAATAGGTCGACCTCAAACAGGGTCAAATTATTCCCTTGCACCTATTTAACTCCACACACTGGTAACACAAAGTCATTTGTAAAGAAACAGACTGATTAAATCACACTCTTCTCCTCTCTATTGCCCTTCATAGGACACCTCAACAATAGGACATACGCACAGACACAGAAAAAGCTCCCCTTTACGAAGGATAGCAGCCCACATTAATACACAGATTGACCAATGTGATTAGGAGCACTGTAATGAAGCATGCCATCCGTAGGGCGAGTGGGGGTATTTGTCCTATGAATGATATGTTTCATCACCAGACACAATAGGGATGGAACATACACACACATCCCTTACACAAATTCCTCCTAGAGTACTTTTTGTGAACAGCGAGATAAGAAGTCACCACTTACAAATACAGTGATCACAAGTTGAATCAGAGCAAACAGATGAATCCTACATACTTCCAAGTTAGGTAAATTAAGTACCACATACTGGGTAACAGTAACATTTGGTATTTACAATGCTCAGACAGAGAAGTAGTGTTAGGTGAAGTGCTATATAAAATACATATCATTAAGATTTCTATTATATTACATTTTTGTTGGCCACAGATTACTGGGGTATCTGCTTGGCACCCTATTCGTAATTCCTAAGATGGCACTCCGGTGCAGTCACTGTAATTGCGAAGATGGCACCATGCAGCTGTTTGGGCATTTTTTTTCCCAAGCTGCCCACTAGCCCCTGGGTAAGGCAAAGGAAGGAAATCCTGCAGTTCTTCGACAATGCAGGAGCACTACTAACATAACCTACACCATTTGGCAAGTCAGGGGTTAACAAAACCAATCGGTGCATACAGGAGGAAGGCAGCACTAAGCTTTGATACCAATACTCCACCACTTACGATGTGGGGGAGCAACAAGGAAGCAGTGCCCCTACCATTTGGCAAGGTAGAGGGATGTTCCAAGTCCCACTCACACAGGGACAACGAGGGGGGGTGTAGGCAATACTGATCCAGGCTCATATGCCACAGGCATAAAGAATACCAGCCCCAGTGTCAAATCAGGATTTCATCTTTTCCCGTTGGCAAGGAACAGGGTAAGGGGGCATCAGTAAGCCTCTGTGGCCAGAAGATAAGGCTGGTAATTCTGAAAAATAAGCATACCCTGTCCAGGGTAGAGCAGGTTGGATGCTTACAAAAAGTGGATGGGGACCACCATTTCTCTTCAGAGGCTCAGTTCAAGGAAAGTTTTGGTTTTTTTTACACAAGAGGGTGTGGCCAGTGGGGGGGTGGAGTAGACGTGCTTTTTTGTCTGCTCCGCTCGATCCCCGAAATATTAGCTTGTACTGAAGACCATGGTCAGTAGCACAAACACACAGGGCAGCTGGAGACTTCCCCTGCAAGGACCTGACACAATAATGGCCCAGAGGCAGCAGTAACCGAGACCAAACTCACCAAAACTTCGGCCCCATAGAGCCGACTATGCATGACAGCGCCATCGTAGAAGCAGCCTTGGCCCAAACATAACGAGTGTACTAAAGGGAGGCACATGCGCAGATAGCCCGCTAAACAGCCAGAATCAATGCGGTCCCGTAAGTACTGTCCCAAGGATGATTGAAGAAGGGAAGACTAGGTGGGTGATCAGACAGGCTATAATGAAGGAGCCGTGCTTAGCAGGTCTCAGGGGACCTCCCAGCGAGTGAAAAAGCATCGGGCTATGTGGCGCTCCTGAAGGGGGCATCCCTTCGCGAAAGCTCTGCGAGAGGGAAGACTCAAAACCTGTCCCCGATCAGCCACGTTCAGATAAGTAGAGTATCTTGCCCACCGCACCTTATGTAATTTGGACATCCTACCAGCCTCACCAAAGTGGTCTGTCGCAACTAGAGAAGGGTGCATAAGAAGGCCCATAGTCTCCACCCAGGGGTATTGAGGCAGTGTCCTGGTTGTCCCAGGGGGCTACGTCTTGGTTTGCGCAGCAGCCCGTGAGGGGACAATTTGGGAAGGAGGCCCCTGGTGGGGTGAATATCATAGGCCATTGGGCTGATATGGAACAGTAAAAATTAGTAAGAATCACCCTGTTCGCAGACTAACAAAGAAAAAGGTAGTCAAAGGGCTCCTAAACAACTTTCATGGTCACCAACGCCCTGTGATGACAGACCCTGTGAAATAAAAGACAAGCAGAGCAAAACCCAGGGATACAAGGATCCCAAGAGTTTACCCCCCTGGATTTGAAGAGGTGGCCTTGCAGTCGGCCTTTTGGATGACAGCACAGCTAAGAGAGCGCATGAACAGTAGACCCTCCTGGAGTGTATGGAAGGCCGAAGCCACCTCAGAACACAGTGTTGTATTTGTCTGCTATAACAGGCAGCTGTGATGCCCCCTCCTTCTCCGCCCCCAGTGATCCCCCATTGCAGAAGAGCACCAGCTGGCCAACGGCAAGAGACTAGGCTGTGGAGATCTTAGCTTCTCTGATGGCTGAGACAAGAGCTAGGAGTGTCCGACCCTTTACACCAACGAGGGCTACTCACTCTGCACTCTAACCTAGATAACCTAAAATGGCGGTCAACAGACACTGCAGAGAAGATACCAGCAAGGAGATTCTAGGGCACAAACCCAAGGGAGACAAACCAGAAGACTTATCATAGCGACAGGATCCTTCTCTGGTGATGCACTTGGCCTAGTTCAAGGGCCAGTGATCACTGAGGCATACCTTCAACAATTCTTGAGGGAGATATAAGAGGAAGTCACCACAATAAGAGCCAACACCAAAGTACCTGTGTGAGTAACAAAAATACATAACTGACACCAGCTCTTAACTGAATGGCCTCAAGGGTGCGGTGGATGGGAGGGCGGAGGACATCCATGAAGCCGAGCAACATATCACACTGGAAGAATAATACGCAGATCTGGCCCTAAAGCAGGACGACCTGGAAAACAGGTTCAAGAGAAATAACATACAAATAAAGGGCCGGCTAAGTGAGGGGGACGGTGTTGATATTGCAGGCTGTGTCCAGAACGACTACACCACAATCGCCTCGACATTCCCCGATATGCCTGGATCACATCCACAGAACCAATCCAGGCAGACAAAACAGGGAGGCCTCACCAGATGTATTCACTTGAGTACATTTCTTAGAGGTGAAAGAGGAGATAATGACTGGTCTGCTCCTCAGACCACATCCTCTGCAATGGCTATAAACTGACCTTTTTCAATGGTATCGCACCAGCGACACTCCAAAGGAGACGCAGCATGTCTAATATCACAGATATCCTTCGGGACAACCACGTCTCCTATCACAGGGGACACCTGTTCCGACTCATTTTTACCTGGAAAGAAAAGAGTCACAACTGACCATAAAGTTCAAAGGATCCTGGAACTAGCATAGAGGAAACAGAGCGAGACAGTTAGGGGCAATTTAGCAAAGCATCCATGGGATGGAGATGGCATATAATTAAGAGAAATTGCAAGAACACCACACCACCATCTGCAGGGGTAGAACAGGTGAAACAAGTGGTTCTCAGAAAGGTGGAGAGGTTCCAGGACATGATGAAGAGGTGAGAGGTGGAGCCTAATGCTGCGGTGGCGCTCAGCTGGATTCAGAGAATATGGCCCCTGCCTGTTTGCGGATGCAGAGCTCCGCAGGGCAATGGACTCTTCTCTTCACACAAGGAGATCGGCAGGGACAAGGCCTGAAACCTTGATGTTGAACCTGGTCCTCTCTGCATGGTCACCCCCGAACGTCATTTTGCCTTTAACCTCTACTTTTTGCCGACATTAGTTTTTGTTGGCTTTAGGACTCTGTGCACTTTACCACTGCCAACCAGTGTTAACGTTCTCTCACCCTTAAACATGGTAAAACTGGCTTACACCTGTTTGGCATATTTAATTTACTTATAAGTCCCTAGTAAAGTAGTATACCATATACCCAGGGCCTGTAACTTAAATGCTACTAATGGGTCTGCAGCACTTATTGTGCCCCCCAGTCAAGTATCCCCTTAATCATGTCCCAGGCCTGCCACTGTGACCTGAATGCAGTTTTAACCTGCCAATTCGACTCGTCAATATAACCCTCTTGCCAAGCCCCAAAGTCCCCTTTTATTACATATAAGTCACGCCAGAGATAGGCCCTAGGTAGCCCATAAGGGAGGGTGCACTGTAATTTAAAGGTTGGACGTGTGCTCTTAAGTTTTACATGTCCTGGTAGTGAAAACATCCTAAATTCGTTTTTGACTACTTTGAGGTCTACCTGTCCCATAGGACAACATTGGGCTGCCTTTTTACAATTAAAAAGTGCTAATGTTTGATTGGGAACAGGTGAGCATTTCATGTTTAGTATTTATGAAATTGTAACAAAAATCCTCTTCAATGGAAAGTCGGATTTTAATGTACAATTTTGAAAATGCCACTATTAGAAAGTTGCAAAAACAACAATTGATGGACAGAATGCAGAACAATGTCGTACATTCACCCCAGTACAGAGATCTGGGCCTAAATCCATCGTTTTTTTGCTCACCATGCCATTCCAGTTTGGACCCAGCCATATGCAAATCAGTCTTGATCCTGCGCCCAATGGGAACAGTCCAGCCAGCCAGTCCGAACTGCCAGGCTAGGTCCTCCCTGGACTGGAAACAAGCATCCTAGGACTATTAGAAAGTTGGCATTTTACTGTCCTTGCTATCGGGTGCCTGCAGCCAGTCCTAGGTCACATGACTGGGTGTAGGCGGCAGTTGGACTTTGTGAATTTCTCTCAGATAGTCATACAATAGAAAGATTAGGTGTGCTGGAATGGGCCATCTTCTGGTAGGATGTGGGGTTGTGGAGGTGGGCACAGCCCCTCTTGCAACTGAACAGGCTGTGCTCTGCCTTTACACAAAGGACGTGTTACCACTGCATTGTCCCCAAGGAGTCAGGACATTCCAAGCACTTCAAAAAGAAACCTCTAAAAACTTCTCCTACTTCATAGAAGACACCAGGTATACAAATAGGACCCTCAGACCCACTCTTCAGTTTACATTCTGGACTTGCGGAAGGACTCTCAGGGAACTGCCTGCTGCTGTGGGTTGATGTGTACTCAAGAAGACTGCTTTGCTGCACCTGGAAGGACTGCTTTGCTACCTGGGGCCTGTCTTGAATCCTCAGAGGCCTGCCATGCTGCTGGAGTCCTACTTCATCACTTGAACTTAGGACTACCAGAGTGACTAGTTTGCTGGCCTCCTGTTCAGAGTCACAGGATCGTGACAGGTTCCCATCATCTTGAAAACGCACATGGACCCAGCCAGAGTGAGCCCCAACCCCCCAAGTGGTGCCCTTCCAGTATTGGATCCTCAGTGGTGGTGCTTAAGGTGCCAAGATCCAAAACTTGAGAATTAGAATCTTTTTGGCTAAAACTGTCCTGAGAACAGAGGGAAGCAAACTGTTTGTCTATCCACCTAAGGTGCATTGCTGGTCGGCCTGACTTTGGGATAGATCCTGCTATGTTTTTCTTGGCATCAGCAAATCCTGTTCAGCGGTCCTTCGCCAAAGGGGTATCCGGACTCTTGGAACTCTCATTGACTATCGCCTCCTGCCTTGTCCCGCTGGAGATATTCGACTTCCAAAAATGTGACGACGTCCGAATGCAGAAATCTTCACTGTGACTTCTTCCAGTGTCTCTCCGAGTACGCTCCCTCCTCAGACAACATCTGCAGCCTTGTCCTGCTGAACTTTACCTCCTCAGAAAATTGTCACAGAATTTCTACTAAGTCCGAAGGTAAGCGCTGACCAGGCCCAATCCACTTTTTGTATCAGACCCATGCTTCATCGCGATCAACCATATATTTCGACTTTGACCCGGTCTTGCGCGACTAGATGTCTGCGGTTGGTGCTTTCATCTTTTAGGTGCTAGTTTTTACTACAAATGTTAAAAATTTATAACTCCTGTTCTACTAATTGGGTTTTTGTCATTTAAGTGTCAAATAATTTATTACATCTTTTTCCATTTTGCTAAACTGGTATGGGACTTTTCTTATGTTGTGTTTTCACTTTATTATTATTTGTGTGCTCCATAAATACTTTACACATTGCCTCTAGGTTAAGCCTCACAGCTTTTGTGCCAAGCTACCAGAGGGTAATTTTGTGGTTACCCCTGACAGGGTTTGTGGCTGTTGCTTGAACAGGGCCACTTAGCCCCCTCCCCCTTCAACCAGCAACTCAATTTTTCACATTTGACTGAAGATCACGCTTTAAGTTGATCACCGAACCATACGTTTTCTTGCTATGTTGTTTTGTTAATTGTTTATGTTTCTATGCACGGGGATTCAGATAATAATGGGGCTCAATTAGTCAAGTTTAAACAGAGAGCTGTTAACCAACGGAAGGAGAAGCTAATACACCTGCAAGCAGATCTAGAACATAACACACACTTTACTCCTTACGTAACGCGTAACACGTCCCACACTAACCAGCAAGGGTTAAAATAGTCTCACTCAACTCGAAGGGCCTTAATTCTTCAGCTAAGCAACTAGTGATAGTTAATCTCCTTAACTCAAAATTGGGGCTGATATCCGTCTCTTACAAGAGACCCATCTCACTCTCAGACTGCAATCCAAACATTTTTCCACGCAATTATTTGCCTCGAATAAAGAAAAAAGAGTGGGTGTAACAATTTTTCACAGTCGACTCTTGGAAGCGGTAGTAGTGGCAGTACATTTCAACACTAATGGTAGGACATTGGGAATGGTCTTTAAGATAGGCTCCCAGTGCTGCACCATAGTCAATCTTTATGCTCCCAATATACACGAGGATTTTCTTCAGACCTCCATTTCTGGAGCCTTGCAGTACAACCCTACTAGGGAGCCTATTGATCGGTGGGGAATAATGTGATGGACAATGCAGGAGACAGAACAATCCTACATCATGACAATATAGGAGAGGCACCAGCACAATTAAAAGAATGGCTGATGGAACTGGGCCTGAGGCATGTCTGGAGAGTAGCCCACAGCTCTGAGAGAGACTGCACCTTTTCTTCTTCCACAAAACAAATCGTATGGAAGCTTGGATCACTTTCTCTTTGGGGGGATGGAGGGGGGGGAATAGCCTTATGAATGCCATGGAAGTGATTGAGATAGGACAAATGGGCCTATCGGACCACACCCAACTGCCGGTGACCCTAGACCTCCAAGCATCCTCCTCAAAACACTCTTTTTGGAGTATTTTTTGAGTGACCCTATCATTCGAGCTGAATTGGAGGAGGAAAAGTTCAGAGCCTTGGATTGGAAAAGGCAGACTACACCTTATTCCGTACGAAGCAGCAATACTACTAATCAGCTAATAAAGTAGGGAAACTACAAGCTGCTTAGCTGCAAGCTAAAGTCAACAGATAGAGTATCCACAAAGTCACCAATGCAGAGTGGGATTCGGTATGATATGACCAAGACTTAGCAAATGCACTCCATAATTTCTACCAAACTCTATACTCTATAGAACAAGTGAACCAACTAGAGGTTACTCAATATATAGATAAGCATCTCTCACGGTCCCTTCCCCAAGATTGGCACCTATCGCTAGACGAGTCCATTTCCAGAGAAGGTATAGTGGCAACTGTCAAACTTAAAGCAGAAAAATCAATGTGCCCCAAAGGCTACACAGCCAACTTTGACAAACTATTCTGTGCCAAAGTGGCAAACCTTCATGAGACTTTATAAATAAATTACTGTTTCTAGTTATACATAAACCGGGATAAGACCCAACATTGCATGTGTCGTTTAGAACCATCTCTCAAACACTGAAGCTCCTTATGGGCAATCCAAGCGCAGAGGCTGGGCCACCACCTACCGGACATATTAGATGTAGGACAATCTGGCTTTAATCTAGGGTGTCAGCGCGGCATCAACACATAAAAAACAGCTTCATATCAGAGAACAGAAAACACAAAGACGACGTATTCCTGTCCACCAACATCGAAAAGGCATTTGACAAGGATAATTGGACGTACATGATGAGTCCTGAGGAAACTAGGCTTTGGTCCTCGCTTCTTGAATCGAGTCCTGGCGAGCGATCGCTATCCCATAGCTAGAGTAAGGGTGAAAGGTATAGTGTCCACTCTGTTCTCCATAGGACGTGGCATGAGAAAGGTCTGCCCCCTCTCATCCTCAAACTGTTTGCCACCACAATCAGAAACAATGAGGCAATAAAGTGAGCATCCACAGGCAAAGACACTTTCAAGCTAACAATGTTTGCAGCCAATATCAGGCTCCCTTGACGGACCCTCTGCTCTCAGTCCCGAAGGTGCTCAAAGAACTTACTAGATTCTAGGCGATTTCCAATTTTTAGATTATTCTCACTAAAATGGAAGCGCACTTGCTAAATCCCATGCCATACCAGGAGTCAACGTTAAACACCCTCCTACCCATCCTGTGGACTAGAGATTAACTAACCTAAGGATCCTGTAGCTCAGACCACCCCACAAGTAACAACCCTCAACTACTCTAAATTGTTAAAAGATCTCTGTCAAGACCTCTAAAATGGTATAATAAACATTTTTCTTGGTTGGGGCGGCAGACGATTGTTAAAATGAGGATTTTACTCCAGATTCTCTATCTATTCCAGACAATCCCATTGCTGATCTCACCACTAATCATCAAGAAATTACAAAACTTGGTAAATACTTACATGTGTCAAAATAAATAACCATACATTGTCAGTCAGAAATAACTTTATTTCGCCAACACAATGATGGCATAAAAAGTATACTACAAATAAAACATTTGTCAATATTGCAATAAGCTTAAATTACAAGGGTTACAGCACAATTACCAAAGAAGGAAACATGTTAAAATATATTATTCTCATTATAAAGGTAAAAAGGAAGAAGTTCATATACACACACAGTTATTAACAGTTCAATGAATTGGTTTCTCTATTAAGTATAAAATTAGCAGATTAAACGTCTCTTTTTTAGAGCAGATAAAAAGAAGGACGCCAATGAAAGACATGTAAAAGGGTCAGATAACTGCAGGTAATAAAGGGCCACACGACACGGTCTAAAATTCATTTTACGAATGAGGGGGACAATAAACCTTTTCCTTTCTTCACAATAAAATTTACAAAAAAACAAAAAGTGCAAATCATTCTGAATAGATCGATCATCACATGTGGGAGATCGGAGATTACATAGATATTACGGGGAAAATCCAACATCAAGGGGATGTAATTTAGCCGAAATCCCACCAAAATATATCTGTGTTGTAAATTAGTGACGAACGATAAATACATCGAGTTCACATCCATTTGCATTATGCTAGGGACTGCCAGAAATGCTCTAACTGTCGACAGCTTAGAATTAGAAGCTTCCCTTCTTGTCTGCAATCTAGATAGCAAATGATTTTTCAAGTCTTTCTTAGAAATAGACCAGCAGGTTGTAGGGTCTACAAAAAGATGATGTAACCCAGCTGCTTTAAGAGTGGATTCAACATAGTGTAACCAGCTGATATTACTCACACCAACTAGCTTCAAGACGTCATTTATAATATCCTTTGTCAATGGGAGGGTCTCCTTCCGCCATACGGAGTGCCACATTAAAATTGGCGCCACACAAATTGTCAGTTATGCAAGGGACTCTCAGCTCCATATGACAATTAAAATTAGAGCATGACTTTGGCAATGAGACTAAGTTTTTCAAAAAGATGTCTTCTATGCATTGCAGTTTCGAGCAATCTCTGGTGCCCCAAACGGCTGCTCCATAAGTGGCAGCAGATACCGTTTTTGCTTCATAAACTTTCTTTATTGCTTCAACAGGTTTAGAACCAACTTTTTAAAATAAATTTAGAAAGAGCCCCAATATTCTTTTCCATCTGTAGCCCCCTATTTATGACCATACTTTGCCAGTTATTATGACGATCAAACATAATCCCTAGATAATTAAAAGAATCCACAACTCCCAGCTTGCCCCCTTCAATATTAATTTGTGGCCGTTTCCGCTGCTTTGAACCTGCCACTAGGACAAAGGACATTGAGTAGTTAATTTTCATGTCCAGCTTGTTCATACATTTTGTGTATTCCAACACTAATCGACGCAGCGCATTGCTAGTACGAGCTAAAATCACTGCGTCGTCCGCATATAGTAGTATCGGTACTTGTAATGAGTTAATATGGGGAACATCTGGAGTGGATCCCAGTAGAGCAGATTCAACATCATTGGTGTAGAGTGCACATTGTCAGTAAGATCCTGTAGCGGCAAATCAAGCAAGGAGGCCTAGAACTTGCACACATATTGTCATACTTCCAGGCTTCTCAGCTTAGCTACATTGTAGAATGGGGAAGAAGGAAACTGACAAACAGTGGTGCTTCATGGACCAGCTAATCATCTCGACCCCCCCTCTGGCAGGTCCCCTGGCTTCAGAAGTCATATAGGCTGTCTGTATTCCTCCCCCATCACAGGAGTGACCCTAGTGATATGGGATAAATGACACAGAGGGCGGGTTTTACAACACTCCCTTTGCTGTACACACCAATTTTCTAAAACTTAGATTTTACACAAGCTAGAGATCCTCCAGCATTTAGAGCTTGAAGAGAAGGGAAGTGCCTCATGATGGGCTCACTATTTTGGAGTCAACAGACACACTCCTTTGAGGAAATAAAGGCCAGGTTTGGGATACCAGAAACTGAGTGATTAGCATGTACTCAACACAGTCATTGGGTGCTCCATCCCACAATGAGAGAAGAAGCTTGGCACCCGCTCACGACTACTGAAAAATGGCTTAATGATGGCCCGCACGATAGGGAATTAATATTTACACTTTATGGGCATCTTATAGATTCTATACTCCCAAGATAAAATCCCAAGACAGAAAAGATAGGAGGCAGAGCTTGGATAGAAGATAACCCTAAAAGAATGGGAACATATCTACAATAGAGTATCCATCTTCGCAACTGAAGTACGACTGAAAGAAACACAATATAAAATAATTACATACTGGTACAAGACACCAGAAAGAATTGGGAAATGGAACACATCTAGAGGAGACCAATGCTGGAGGGGTTGCGGTGCTACAGGTCCCTTAACACACCTGCTGTGGCACTGTCCCAAACTAGAGAAATACTGGGAGGATCCCCATGATCTTAACAGGGTCTTTGAGGTCCAAATTCTGAGAGCCCCCGGGTGATTCTGTTGAGGAGACACTACCTGTCCCAAAGGTCACCAAAGTCCCTCAGAGGGAAGTAAACAAATGGCTATGGCCCTAGTTACTGCAATACAAGCTCTGCTATCCATGTGGCGCAAGAACACCACACCCCATCCTGAAGCTTGGCACAGAAAACTGTGCCATATATTAGCCATGGAAAAAATATCCCTTACGGTAGAGAATGCCCTTAAATCATATGAGACTAGCTAGATTCCCTTCATACAACTTCTTACATGACTATAGGAAACTACATTGTTCCACGTAGTTGGGGGTCATTTGTCTTATCCCAAAAGAAGTCTCTAGAATGCTCCCAACCCTGAGGACCTAGGCTCAATGGGGCTCCTGTATCAATGCTCACCGGCAACTCAGTAGGGAAGGGTACCCTACGTTGGCTCTCACTGAGAAATAGCCCATTTATAATGTTGACCGATTGTAAGGTGGGAGGAAAGGAATGAGGGTACGGGATTTGTTTGGTTACAAAATACGTCTTGCATGGCCTATCAACAAGCTCCTTGTCGGCCTGATAGCTGTAGACGATGGAATGTGTACATCCACGAATAAAAACAGTTAACACTAAAAAGTGGGTGATATCCATTGAATGTGGGTACGCTGACACACATGTAATTATAATTGCACAATAGTAAAGGAAATGGACTTACCTATTAACTACTTCTAAAAGACTAGTTTTATTTTTAACTTGTTGAATTACTCGTGTAGCACAGAGAAACAATAATTTGATATAATTTCATCGTCAGAGATGTCCTCAATGATACAAATTAATATGGGATGAGTAATGTAATATGTGAGGTCATAAGCAGTACCTGGCAGGGGAGCAGGTTATAGTTAGCTCACTAAACTATACATGGCGAATTTCTGTGTTTTTGGTTTTAAATAGTTCTAGCATCAACTCAACACCTAACTATAATCTCACTTTAACATTTGGTTTATTCAGTGAAAATATAGAATAACTAGCTTCTAAATAGGTAGAACAACAAAAAATGGGAAGGGTGGAATTTGTCAGTCACTCAACTACCGGCACTGCACTGGATACCATTCCATACTATTAGTTTTGCTCAATGTTTCGTTGACTCACTAATGAGACACTACATGGCTGAAAGGTGTCTAGGCTTGGTTGTCTACCAGTGCAGGGGGCACGCTGTCTAGCTGTTTAAATTGTACTGTCATTGAGGGCAGGACCGAGACTGATGAATTGGACTTCAGCCCAGAGTAATTACCAGTAGCTGAAATAGTTCAAGCATGCATCTTTCTGTTCTTCTCTAAATACTTACTGACAACAAACCTAATCTAAGGGGTGTGGGAAATGGAGATAAGGGAAGAGAGAACAGAAAAAAAGACTAGGCAATAATTACCTCAAAGCTTAAAGACAAGAAATTAAACATACAAACCAGGTTATACTTCAAAAGCGATCAACAGGATTGTTTCCGGCGAGGTAATTTAAGTAATTTCACAGAGAATACGAGCATAGCTTGAGCTGCCTATATTACTTGGTAACCAAAGAGAAAAAAGCATCCATCTTCAATTGTATGTTGTGTATACCCCAATTTAACCTCATACACTCCACTCTGAGCTGATCCCAATGGACATAGTGGGTAAAATGTGAGTGTAGACCCATAAAGAACACTAAATACATAAATACAAAATCGTATTTAAGGCGGCACCGGATATCTCTCCACCATGCCTCATGTATTGTATGCCGCATTGCCTTGTAACAAAATGACACTTGATTTATTTTCCATCTCACCCATCTCTACCTTGGATTCCTACACTCAATGTGCCGCCTCCTCTTATCCATTAGACAGAGCAGTGAGGAGTGAGTTTGCTCAGCAAAGTCCATCAGTACCTAGTAACATTGATCCAGAAAGGAGCTAGTGGGAGCGGAGGCTACAACGTCTGCCATTCCACTTCCTCCTTTGAGACTCTGGAGACTCAAGAAAGCTGACGGAGACTCTATGAAGACATGGAAGGTAGTGATTTCTCAGAGTCCCTCCAATGAAACCCCTCATAGCAGGTAACTGAGAACAGAGCAAGGCTCTCTCTCTAAGCATTCCCAACACGTCTTGCTTGAATCCCACTATAATGCTATCAAATACCAAAATGCATAGCGAGAAGTTTGCTTTCTACAGACATTTTACAGAGCTATTTGTTCAGAAAAATTCAAAGTGCAGGTATGGCAAGTATTTTCTCATTTGTAGTTCATAAAATTATATAAAGAGACTCAAAATGAATACCTTGGTGAAACGATCCCGTGGTACATCCTTCAGCAGTATTGGTTCCATAGTAGTGGTGCATGCAAAATTAACCTCAGGAATGTACAGTGCACAAACCACATGAGCCCAGCCTAACACAAAAAAATTCATCATTTGTTATAAGTTTATTTATGAGCTGGATATATACAAGACTAAGGCTTATTGTCCAAACATTAATACCACAAAATAAAATATGAATGTACGTCTTAAGCTCATCCGCTCTGCCTAAAAGTCAGCTACGTGGATAAGAGTAACGTGCTGACTAATGTTGTACTGCTCCATAGCCCTTCCAATGTCTCATGGCTGTCCTCCTGAACAGGAAGGAAACAGAGCACCTTTGAAAGAAACAACACACCTTAATTAACTTATAAGCACTGGACCTGACCTCAACTTGTCAGATGGTTTCCAAATCTGCAGCTGTTTATTCACAGTCCATGGCAAAAACATAGATTCACACAACGATTGAGAAGCATGTAGATTGTTTAGAAGGAAAAAGACAATAGTCAATATGGCAAGTGTGTCTTGAGTGACATGAATCTGCCCCCCCACATAACGCCCTAGAATAACAGTGAGTAACAGCAAGTTACTTACTTGTAATTGCAGTCCTTATTTTTGGGAGATCTTTACTTAAGTCTGGCTTTATGTGTTGCATCCAAGAGCACCAAGTATACACAGAAAAATGCGTGCAAGGCCCTTAGAAAAGACTAATTAAACATAACAACTGACTGGCCAATCCATAGGTTAGGCTGGTCGAATTTTGGATTTCTTTTCCATATCAAAATGCCTATTAGTACTGTTAAAATCAGTAGTGGAAAACAGAGACAAATATAAAAAAAAATGGGGGGAAAAAATGAGGTTAGTTTAGCCATATAGGGTTGCGGCCTTACTAGGCTAAAAATGGCAATGCTCCAGGAAGGAAACCTCTAACTCGCAGAAAAAGGAGGTATCCCTTTTTCGTTAAACCTTGTTAACATCAAATGAGCTACAAATTTATTAAAAAAATATCAGTTGCGCAAACGCCGATTGATTTGTGCGTTCAATTTAACTGACAAACTTCAATGAAATCCAGTGACAGTTACAAGAAAAAACAAGCATTGGCATAGCCAATAGGTCTCGCCTTTGGGACCTTATAAGTGTTTAGCTAGAGATATTGGCAATGTTTTTAAGGTATGTTGTAGAGTAATGTAGCTGCTGTGTTCAATTATGTAAAGTTTGTGTGCAAGTTGTGCTTAGTGTAGTGACGTAAGGGGAGTGGCATGGTGCTCATTTTCTCTTGCATAATTACATGTTTTTAATATACTACAACAGTGTTAACTGTGCACCAACAGGAACCTTCCTCTGGGGACTGAGGCTGAAACCAAGCAGGGCCCCAGGGCCACATGCAGAGTTCAGGCCAGGTGCAGAAGAAGGGAGCTGCAAGCAGGAAATGACACCACCAAACAATAGCCAACATTGCCAAAGACAGAAGGTTACACCTATGCCAAATCTATTGGCTTTGTCAATGTGTTTTACGTCGCACAGCAGTTGATCCGCTGTGCACCTGCGCTTTACCCCTCTCTACTATAGTTAGGCTCTTTTGCCCCGGTTATGAAACTGCCCTCGCAACAACACTGCGCCCCCCACCTTTACAAACCTTACCTGGTGCACGCGCTGCACGGAATTCGGAGCATTAGGTGCGCTGCGGTCACAGGGCTGTGCTTCAAAGCACAACGGAGCTGCAGGCCCCACCTGCAGCGCTGTTTACAGTATGCCTCTCCCTGCATTGGAACAGGGGCAGGTCATTTCACTTTTCTTTTCCCAGAATAGATTTGTATAGCGCGAACTCGAGCCAAAGGTTTTGGAGCACTTTACATAAGCACTAGTTACGTTACACAAGGACACTTTAATGAGCTTGTGCACGTGAGAAGGATTCTGGGAAAGGTTGCGTGCGGTGGCCACATACCCGCTGTCAGCTGCTGGGGCAGTGATAACCAAGCTTTTATAGCATAAGCAAGTAAATGTGAGGCACTAACAGGCAGGTCGTGCGGTTTGAGGAGCACCCGCATAAGCGAACCGGGGTTTCCAGGCGCCAGTGTCAGCAAAAGAGGTACTGGACCTCATAGTTAACTGCTATTCTTGTCTAACTTTATATTACTCAAGGGATTAACCCTTAAAAATAAGAACTTTTTATATAGTGCTCCAAACCGCACTGCTGCCGCTTCTAAGCACTGTAAATAGCGGGTGTTATTGACACCCCATGTAACAGGGATCAGTTTGCCGACCTCAGAAGGATGGGAGGCAGAGTGGCCTACCTGAGAAGTGATCCTGTGGCCGGCATGCTATGCAGAAGTTTCTGCGGTGCAGGCATTAACCCACTGAGCTCTCTGTATCTTCCAGATCTTTCCCCGTGCCTTGGCCTCCACGGGACCCGGGCTCACTTCCCCACATGGTCCATTAGAGTGCAGCGGGCTAGTTTACTCGGCAGCTGCGCCGAGTCCCTCAGCTGTTTGTCACTCTTTAATTAAAAAATCACTTCTGCAACTGTGAGAATTCACTTGTAGAAATAAAACGTAGGGGAAATAAAACGTAGGGGAACGCTCCACCCGGACGAGATGGCAGTAACATGGCTCAGAACTTCATGCGTTTGTTAATTGACTTCCGCTGCATTGAGGGGTAGTTTGTGCGGCGGAAGCAAAATGGTGCAAGTGTTCACCGAAAGTGGAAATTTCGCACTTGGAGAGGAAGACTACATTTATAAACATGGAGGAAAGTTCTTAGCAAACTCAGATGCATACTCTCCTCCATCCGTAACAATACACGAGGCACAGAGAAACTAAAACAGTGACTTTCAATTCAGTGCAGTGTGAGTAACTAGAGGGGGAAAAGCGCTCTTTTATTAAGAAGCAGTCCCCGCAACAATTTCTGTCTAACACTACAGGAACATGCTGCACAAAGCCGGTCTCTCTTAAGCAGGATGTGTAGCCCCTTCCTCCCCCTCACTGACAGCATCCAGCACCGTGTCCGTCAAGCACCAGACCCGGTGACCACAACACCCCAGCCCCGAACCTTCTTTACCTTCAGCCTTCATCGGATGACCCGCTTCCGATGTGTTGGAAAACCAAAACTCCAAGCTGGCAAGTGAGTGCGTACAGGTGGCTACAGAAGCCCGCGGAGCCAGAGCATAACGTGGACACAATATCTACCGCCACAACCTGTCTCCACATTCAAACACACTGAGCAGCACGCGGCGCGCAAATCCCGGGACTGGAATCCCGGAATGGAGCCAGGACGACAGCTGGCTTACCGCGGCCTGCTGCGGGACTTTTCACCCCCTGCCCTTCCCAAACCAAGAGTGCCCCCCGAAATGCTGTTCAAGGGCAGCTCCACGGGCATTTGGCAAATCCTCACACTCTGAAGCTGGTGCAAGGTTTATCGCGATTTGTCTGATAATACTTTCTTTTTATTTTCTTGCCAACAAGGATTGAGGTGGGTTTGGTAAGTAAATCATTTTTTGCTAAGTTACTTGAGAAATAAACCCAGGCTGAATGTAGCCGTTCCTGTTACACCTGAAACAGACAACAAACAGTATTGGGGCTGTGAATGGAGCCACTTTAAAACAACCCAAACGCTCCGAAAATACACTTACCAGGGAGGTGCTGAACACTAACAACGGGAGGGGGCGGGAGCAATGGCAACACGACATTAGGTCACGCTGGCATATCGCAGATATGCTTAAGGGGAAACGAGAGTGGCCAGGGCCCAGCCAGAGGCGGCGAGGCCCATTCCAATCAAATTAAAGAGTGCCTGAACAAACAAAACAAGCAAAAGCACGGCACGTTGTGTAGCCTGACCCACGAGGAATGCAGCTGCCACCCTGCGCGCCGCTGCTTGCTCCCGAGAGCAAAACGCTGTGGGAGTGAACATTAAAAAAGGTGGGACATGCGCACGCATTTAGCCATTTGCGTGCTTTTATTATTGAAAGACACAAAAAAAGCCAATCCTATGCGTGGGAGGAGTCAGACCCACACGGAATAGTTTAGAGTGCTTACAAGAAGCCTCGCAGAGCAGCGCATGCGCGCTGGCTCAGGATCGACCTAAAAAAGTAGTAATGACAATCCGACATCATGCTAAATTTGAGGAAAAAATTACAATGATGAATTCCTTTGGTATCTTATCATATACATAGCTTTAATTTAATTATATTGATGGTCTTCTGTTTCTATGATTAGACAGTGTATCTTACTCAGGCTGCTGTCAACGGTCATTCACTCATTCCATGTTAGAATGTTAATATGTTTGGATTCAATTCTAAGGTCAATTGAGGCGATCCTATGGGCCCTTGTGAATGTTGGAAGCTGTTCTTTCTTTCATTAAAACCTCTAATCACCATTTGGACTGGAGCCTTCTTCAACACTACAGTTTTGGCGACAAGGATGGGATAACTGTGTGGCTTCCAGGACTTTGAGGTACTGTCTCTTATTTTTACGAGGGCTCAGGGATCCGAATTTCAGGAAGCTGGATGGGAATCTCCAGAGTCTATTAGAGTTTTAGTTATTTCATCTCTGTTTATTTTTGTGGCTTTTCCCACTCGGCATTCGGTTTTTTTCCCTTTGCTGCATGTACATTTATTTATTGGCAATCACTGACGGGTGAGAGCCTTGGGGCATTTCAACGTGTGCTGCATTATCAGTGCGTGCCGGTGTTGTCGAAGCAGTGTACTGTTGCCCAACAGCGCGGAGCCACAAAGAAGTCTCCATGTGTCCAAGCTTCTTTGCATTGCCCAGCATTTGGAATTCTGGAATTCTTCAAGTTGTGAGTCAGCTTCAAGCCAGCTGTTCCCTTTCTTTCCGCTCTGGCAGTGTGTGACGTTTCATACCAGGCATCTTCTGTTCAAGATTTGCGCAGAGTGGTTCTGTGTTTTATTAACTGTTGGTCTTTACTGCCTGGTGAGCTGTTCAGAAAAGCAGCAAGTGCTGGTGTTTTTCTGCACTCCTAATCATAGTCAGCGACACGCACACTGGAATTTATTATTGAATGTTATTTTCCTATTTTTCTCTGGAAAGTTGACAGATAGCACCGCCTACTGTTTCTCTAACGTCATATGCCAGTCAACAGTGATCAGCACACTTTTCTGCTTCACAGTGATTAGCACACTAGCCTATGCTGATGGGTGAAGTTTTATTCAGTGATTAGTACTATTTGGTTGTACATTATTTATTTATTAGCACAGTTTGGAATTGCTGATCTATTTACTGTGTTTGGACAACTTTCTACTCATTTTTTTCCTCTTCATTGTCTTAACATGCAAGCGGTCACTCTGCCACCTCAATTTTTACAGGAGCCGGGGGCTTTTGCTGAAAAAGAACACCACTTTTGATTGGACCCCAATATGTCAACAAAGCTTTGAAAGTATAAAACACAGCATTGTGACAGCGCTATTTTTGCAACTCTATGTGGAAGGGAGAGAAAAATTTGTAACTGTTGATGCAAGTGCTTACGGTATGGGAGCAGTTGTTTCTCAAATGGATGTAGCAAGGAAGTAACTATCAGCTTTGCTTCAAGGAGAATGAAGGATGTTGAGACTAGATATTCAGTTATCGAAAAGAAAGGTTGGCTTGTGTTTGGAGAGTAGATACATTTTATTCTTTTCTTTGGGGCAGGAAAACAAATCACAAACCTTTATCAGGCAGAAAGATTTTAAAAAAAACTGCAAGATTATCCAGATTAACAAATTGTTGGAATTTAATTTCCATGTTACTTACATTGCGGGCGGCAAAAATGCCAGAACAGACTTTTTGTCTTGTCTTCCCATTGATGATTTATGTGATTTGATGATCACAAAGAAACTGAAGAATGCATAATTGCTAGTAAGTTCTGACATGGAAACTTGGCGCAATCAGTTGAATAATGCTAATATCTTAAGTCAAGTTACACATTTTGTGAATGTGGGATGGCCAACAGAAAAAGCATTGGAGGTACCTTTGAAACATTTTTGTAAAGTTGCCAACAAACTGTCTCTAGAAGGAAATTTATCGGTGAGAAGGGACAAATTGATACCACCAGAATGTTTGCGTTTAAGAATTTTGGAAACTGCTCATGTTGGTCATTTGGGTATGACTGCCACTAAACGCAGAGTAAGGAATGATTTATAGTGGCTGGGAGTTGATGGAGATGTTGAAAGACTGGTTAAGGAATGTGCACAAAGCTGTTGTAGTGACAAACATTTGGTGACTGTTTCCCCTGACATGTCTCCTGTGGTTTTTCCAGAAAAAGTATGGCAAAGAATGACGATACTCCAATTTACAAGCAGAGAGAATCTTGATTTAATTAAAGACAACAGAGGCTAGCATTATGCATAAGCTTTTATTGCTGCCTCAACATGCAGTCCTTTAAAGACTACTAGTATGTCATAAAACAATAGAATGTTCATGAAGGGCTATAAATGTCCATTGCACAAAGTCATCCGCCTCTTTTTGCTCTGACGATGCAAGGAACAAACCATATTGATGATTTCTGCTGCACTTTATGCGTTTGTTTCTAACTAATGAAGAAAGAAAAAAGCCTTATAGTAAATGTGATTTCCACTTCCTTAAAGGCTGTATCAGTTGATTGTCTAAAAGCAATACATTTTCCTTAAAACATAATACACTAACAAAACTTACATTACTTTTTATTTATTTATTTATAATTTCTCCTCAAGGGTGAGGAGGGTGGGATAATGTTAGCCTCTGTTGTCTTTAATGAAATCAAGATTCTCTCTACATGTAAACTGGAGAACCATTATGCAGGTTTAAAGCCCTCCAGAGCTATATTACTAACATGCTTCACTGGTCTCAAATAGAACCTTGCAAAGGTATTTGTGTTAGACCAATCTGCAGTTTTAAGAATTTCGGGCAGAGAACCCCTGCCCAAAAGACCTTACTAGCCATGGCCCCTCCTGAAGAATGGGCCCTAAACCTTGAAAGGTCTATACCCGCTTCATTCATAATCATGCGTATCCACCTCGCTAATGTGGCTGTGGAAACAGGTCTATAAGGTTTCACATAGGATAAAAGGAGTTGATCAACGCCATGCACTCTGTACTCCGAGACTTTGCTCTCATATTGCTTCATACATCTTACCACACATAATTTCTCACAATCATGAAAAATGGGGTAGAAAACTGAATCCGACATAGTTTTGGTTCTTTTCCAATTGTCGAAATGTACACACCCTCTGATGAATATATTCTATTACATAATTCTAATGCTTTGATGTCAGAGACTCTCCTAAAGGAAATTAAGCATAACAAGGTAGCCAATTTAATTGAAATCTGTTTAAGGGATAGGTAATTGTTGTTTGGCCATGAATTGAATAGGTTGAAAATCAAATTCATGTCCCACAGTGATTCATAGCGTGCCTTCGGGGGTCTTTTCAGTCTCACACCTTTCATCACTCTTTTAATCAAAGGGTTACTACCAATCGCCAGATTATTAACCAAAGCGTAGCCCGAGGAAATAGCGGACCTATGGCAATTAATTGTTCTATAAGAAAGACCAGTACTAAATAGATTCGCTAGATAATTGGCTACTTGTATAGGGACTTCCATGAGATCCAGGTTCCTTTCCATTCACCAGCTACACCATTTTCTTCAAACACCCCCTGTATCTTGTTATGTTTCATACAGGTGCCCGATATAGGCTCAGGTAGCAACCAAACCTTTTACCTGTATTTCCCCTGCCATTACACTACATAACGGTTATTGGTACTGACCTTTTACCTAGTTACGGTAATACCTAAATGACATGGGTTTTTTTTCTGAAAACTAGCCTCATTCATTATGCATGAGGATTCTTGGAATCTCAGCAGGACTACCATCTCCCGCATAATAACTATGTATAAGGGTCATTCCTTCCGTCATCCTAGTCTGACATGACACAGCAAGGTATATCCCCTGAGAGTAACACTTTGGGTATATAAACACCATATCTTTGCTGAGACAGGCAGAGGAGAAAAGGACTTCCATGCTGACACACTGACACGAGACGCTGAGGTTCCTACATGCAGACACTCCAGCTCGCAGTTGTCTGACATGTTATGTTATGAACACTTATATCGCGCACGGATACTCAAGAGTGTCCCGGCGCGGGAGCCAACTGCCAATGCAACGGAGCAAAGAGGAACTATGGATTAATTAAAAAGCAGTGTCTTTAGCTGCTTCTTAAACAGCCTGGGATCTTGTGTATTCCGCAGTTCATATGGAAGGGAATTCCAGGCTTCAGCTGCCTTAAAAGATAAAGAACTGCCCCCATTCGAGTAAGGCGAAAGCAGGGTATCACTGCTAGACGCTGCGCGGCAGAACGCAATTGTCTTCGGGGGACGTAAAAACCAAAGCGTCTCCTAAGATAGGGCGGCCCAGATCCGTGGAGAGCTCCATGGGCAAGAATGAGGGCTTTAAACTGGACACATTGAGCCACAGGAAGCCAGTGTAGGTCCCGTAGATGTTGTTTTATACTTGATCTTCCTGAAATGCCGAGCAGAGCTCTAGCTGCAGCATTTTGTATAATTTGCAATTTTTTCAGCTGGTATCCAGGCAAGCCAATATACAGTGCATTGGCATAGTCGATGCGTGACAAAATAAGGGCACGAGTCACCATTTCCTTGGCTGGCCTGGGCAGCAGTGGCAGGAACTTCCTGAGCGATTTCAATGTGCCAAAGCACACTCCAGCAAGTTTTTTTATCTGCGTGGAAAACCGGAGGTCCTCACTAAACCAGACCCCCAGATTCTTAACAGGATTCCCAACAGAATTAGGCATAGGGTACTCTGTGGGCCAAAGAGCCTCCCTAAATTGTGGGTGAAAGGACCCATACAGAAGTACCTCCGACTTGTCCTCATTGCACTTAAGCCGAGCCAGTGCAAGCCATTTAAAAACAGCTGAAAGACAATTTTTAGCTCGATCCGGGGACAAGTCGTTTTCCTTCCACGTGAAGAGGAACTGTGTATCATCTGCATAAGCTATAATCTTAGCTCCCAGCTCCTCTGCTAGATAGATCAGTGGAGTAACATATAGATTGAAGAGAAGGGGACTCAGAGTGGAGCCCTGCGGAACTCCCGTGGTCACCTTTCTTGGGGCCGAGGAGAATGGAGGCAACCATACCTGCTGTGTTCTATCCTCAAGAAATGATTTGAGCCAATCCCATGCCAGACCCGATACGCCAATGCTTGACAGACGGGCAAGTAGTTGGTGATGGGGCACTGTATCAAAGGCGGCAGAGAGATCCAATAAGATCAGAGCCGCTCTGCCGCCTGCATCCAAACATTCTCTTATAGCCTCCGACATCTCAACCTCGCGGGGTGTCGATCTCAAGACCAAGACTGGGTCCCACAGTCTCTCAATTCAGGTAATGGGGTTGGCTTTATCCGAGGGGGATTCTTGGCTATACACCTACATAAATGCTAGGTACACTTGGGTACATCTAGTTAGGGTTGCATCATAGGAGTACGCATTATTACTGTCATGTATTTTTATACTTGCCTGTATTCATCGTTTTAGCACTATGGTAGGAATCTACCATCCTTTTACTAGATTGGTGCTTACAATCATTTATATCGGTTTCTGTCTTATGGTTGTTTTAGCACACCCATTTTACATTAGAATGACGCTGGTTAAATAAATGCTTATTGGAAAACATCCCCACCGTTTATTCTGTGTATTTCTCTGAGACAAAGTGAGCACGAGTGACTGAGCGAAAAGTACTGTACTGTTTCCACGATCCCTGATGGGACAGAGTTGTCATGTTCGATAGTTGCCAAGAACTATTCTCTTCTTGGTAAGAGGGGTTTATAGTGGCACTGCGAGCTAGCTGGTTTACAGGCTAACATACCTGGTGGGGGTGTCTGGAATCAGTATGGACACCAATCCTGCAGTGTATGTGGTCTAAACGTGCAGATCCTATATAGGTTTATAGGAACTACACGACATGGCGCCCAACGTTGGTTTGGTACTTATTTAACGGTCAAATCTGAGTAGTTCAGTCGTGCTGTTCTCAGAGACCCCTAATTACATTTACCCAGAGACGTCTGGAATGGGAAAGGAACTATCCGCCACAGCTGAGTAGGCATATCCTATGTATTGGCTGTAGGTTTATCAAGCTTGAAGGACAAACAGTTCCCTGTTGTGCATAAAACCTTCTCAGTTTCCTTGAAACTTTTCCCTGAAAACGTTTTTCAATAATGGCTGACGAAGACGCTGCTGCGTCAGCACAATGTGCGACTGCAGCAAGGGAGGAAGAACAGGAAGGTGAAATTAACATTTCAGAAAGTGTTAGAACTGCCCTTACTTTAAAACTAGCAGTTTTAGTCACAGCTAGGGGTGGGACAGTAACTTATGATTGAGGCACACGAATCATACAGGACAGAGGTATTCTATGCATGGGTTAAATTCCCACCAGCAGATGCACGCACAAATACATTTCACTCTTACACTGAAGATGAAACACCAGATGAATACTGTCCGTATGAGGACATTGAAGTTCCGCTCACCTACCAGGAGCATATAAACCGGTTTAAAGGCGCCCTCCCACATACAAAAAACAAAGTAAGACTCGGTCCGCTCGGAAGAGACGGAGCCACTTGGCCAGTCCTAGCGGCTTACACACAGCATCCAGACATTGAGTCAATGTCAGTAGCAGACGTACGTCCACTTTATAAACAAATAATAAAACTTTACAGAAACCAGACAATTCGTGATGAGAGCACTCACGCTTCAGCCAGCAAGGGCTAGGCAGGACCAATTTAGGGATCTACAACTAAAATTACTCCACAAACGCTACACGCAGTTATGGGTAAAATGCCCACTAGACGTGAGCAAATGCCATTCTGGATAGCTCAGAAAATAACACAGCTAGACGCAGTGTTTCCACATACAAGCCCTCAAGAAAAACACAGAATGCTAACAATCTGCTTGCCAATGGGGATAGCTCTTCAGATAGAGGATTGTACCTGTTGGGGTACAGTCTTCTCTGCCATATATACCAGAACTCACGGTATCTCTTCAATAGCATTAATATCAGAAGTATTAAGACAAATATAGAATGAGTAGCGCGGGAACACACCAGTAGGTGTAGCCAGGCGCTTTACAAATGACTTTATTATTATTAGTATGGAGCAGAACCTGCTCTGAACTTAGGGATGAAATTGTTAGGAAATGTTGCCCAGGTATCAACTATTATATTAGCAAATATAAAGGGGGAGGCAGCAGCAGTGGCAATACAACGCCTGAGGGATTTCACTCCTTTATAACAGGAACGTGAATTACCTAAAATTATCGAAGACACCTATGCCGAATTAGGTAGAGATAGTTTGGGAGCTAGAGCAACAAAACCTCAACTCATGGGTGGTCCTGAAAAAGATAACACCAAGCAAGCACCCGATTCTTCCAAGAAGAAATGGGATAACAATAAAAAACAAAAGAATAGACAGAATAGATCTCAATCCAGGAGTGGGTCTCCTCAACAGGAGCCCTCCGAAAGGAGATACAACCTTAGGAATAGAGATAACATTAAAAACCTGACAAGTATCAGGATACTGATGCACGTTCCTCTCGTTCCTTTCAGGGTTCACCAAGAAACTCCGAGAGGGAAGGACGGTCAGAACACAGACACGCAACGCGCTTCAGACTACACTCCCAAAAAAGAAGAGAAGCCAAAATCTAAACCTCAATTTAAAAAGAAGAAAGTAGCAGGTCTTAAAGTTAGACATGCCCAGAGTTCTGAGGACTCAAGTTCTGAACGGGGAATGGGCTCTGACGATGCTAGATAGTGCAGCAGAAATAAATACAAAACAACACTAGATATCTCCAATGGATTTTTTTGCCAAAATATAGCACCTGAAATCAGATATTTGACAGCATTTTCAGTGTTAGGCTCTCATCGGCAATTTTTGAGACTGCCCCAAGGGTATAAGAATAGCCCTGGGTTGTTCTCAGCTAGGGTAACAGTTACTTCAGAATTTGGATGAAGAGGCATTGTCCTATGTAGATGATATTTATCTGACGGATGATGATTTAAAGGATCACTTGACCAGGGTGAGCAACATAATTTTGAGGTTCGCCTCTGAGGGCTATAAATTCAACTTTTAAAAAAATCAAAGATAGTCCACCTCAATGTCCTATTCTTGGGATACGAGCTTTCAAGTGAAGAAAAGAGACTGGCAGCTAACTTTTTAGAAAAGTGTGCGCTGCTCTAGCCTCCGAAATCTTTGAAAAATTTACAATCCATATTGGGATTCCTAAATTTTGGCAGAAGATACATTTTGGATTACGCAGATAAAGTGAAACCTTTCTATGACTTAAGACCTAATTTTTCAGTTAGACATTGGACTCAGGAACACACATATCCTTCATTCCTTACAAGCTGACATGATAGCTTCCAAACACTTACACACACGTGTAAACACCACAAATTTGGTGATCCGTGTAATAGGGGTCAATCTGGCTGTGTACACTTACCTAACCTTCAATGAAGACGAAACAGTACCTATAGCATATAAATCACACCTGTACACAAACGCAGAAATGCGTTTTACTTCTACAGAAAAAAGTCTGACAGCAGTACAGACTGCTGTAGTGAGAGAAAGAGCACTGGCTCAGGGGAAACAAATAATTGTCGTGACTCCGGTACCAGCCTTAGAGGCTGTCACAAAGGCAAGCATTCCGAATGCTAAAGCTTTACATCCGAGATGGATACAATGGGCTAATTCTCTCACTGCAACAGATTTAGATTACAAATTGGACTCTACACTTAAAACGCAAGCATTTCTGCAATACGAACAAGAATATCCTCTCCCGAATGAAATAATGTCTCTAGATCAGTATGAATATATTATTTACACTGACGGATCTGCTCAGCCGGCTATAGGAAGTAAACAACAATACAGCGCCGCGTGTGCAATTGTAACGGGTCATATGCAGGAGGGCAAGTTCCATCCTAGCAGTACAAAGACACAGTCTCTAGGAGACTGCACGGCACAGCTGGCAGAATTAAAAGCCCTGTTACTGGCACTGATAAATACGGATCGAGAATTCCCCACACTGATTATGTGCAAGTCATTTTACTGTGTCCAGTCATACAACGAATATCTTCACTACTGGGGTCAGAATGGGTTTAAAGACTCAAAAGGTTGCACAATAATGCATAAATGCTATGGGAACAGGTAGCGGAGTTGAAAAACGAACTACCAAGAGCTCACGTGATACACACGCTGAGTCATCAACGTGATGGCATTCATGTTGAAGGGAATTCATTGGGTGATGAAGCTGCAAAAGGGGCAGTACGAACTGCTGCCGTAGCTGCAATCACTCGTTCAAAAACGAGAATAGACGGAGACATAATGGTAGTTGTCATTGCCACACGCAACGGCTCAGCTATACCAAAGACATTTCCACTCAAGTACTCCAACAAGTTAGATGCAAATAACATTCCGTATGCTCAAATTCCAGGAGTGGGGGGATAGGGTAATGCCAAACATGGATCGCACATTAGGCTTAATACTAGCTGCATACAAGGGACTGGGTTCTGCACACGCAGGAGTTACCGCAACGGTTTCTTTATTGAAACAACGCTATTGGTGGCTGGGATTAAATAAACAGACGAAGAATTTTGTCTTAAAGTGCGACATCTGTCAGCAGATGACTGGTTCCACCGTAGCACGTCCAGCGCAGACACCATTACTGATATTAGACAGACCACTCACTTGTGTCTATTTGGACCACTGCGGCCCCCTACAATCAGATGGGGCTTACAAGTATATCTTGGTGGCAGTGGATTCATGCTCTAGATTCCTGTGGGTGTGGCCTCAGCGCTCGACTGACGCTCGAACTGTTACAAAAGATTTGCGAGTCTTCATAAGGACATACGCAGTTGGCACATTACATTCGGACCATGGCCCCGTGTTTAGCTCTAGGGCTTACACGGAAGCCATGGGAAGTATGGGTGTAGCTCTGCGGTACACCTCTCCGTACCATCTCAAGGGAAATTCGGTCGTGGAGGAAAAAACGGGTCTTAAAGCAATCTTTAACAGCGAGGGTATTAGGGTCGGGTGGTAGTTGGGTCAAACACTTGTATAGGGTCCAGAGGGCACTCAACAATATGCCAAGAAGTTCCCTAGGAGGTGTCACTCCTTACGAAGTCCTACTTGGGACGAGAATGTGGGTACCTGATCTCGATTATGAAAGCAAAGTGGCAGACGAAAAACCATTTGACATCAATAGACGTTTCGCTGTTTTACAGGATCTCAAGGAATTCCGGGCACTACAAAGCAACATGCAAGTAAAACGCACCGCCACTGGGGAAGTCAAATCAGTCACGTCAAGACGTGCCTGGATCACAAAAGTCGGGATCTGCTCAGAGAAAAGATTGTGGATAAGAAAGAATTTGGGCCATCATACAGAAAGCCTGTATCTATCCTGGCTGTCGAAGGAACAAGAACAGTACTTCTTCCGCCTCTTGCCGGCAAAAAAGAAAAAAGATTTGTCTCCATTGATCTGATCAAACCACACTATGTGGCCTATACTGATTAGCAGGCCACGTGGGCTCCTGGGTAGCCGCCGCTCTCCTCTCGCTACCATACAGGAAGTTCAGACAGAAAGACTCATAACATTTGAAGAGTCACCAATACAAAGTAATGAACTTACCAACAATGAAGTGGAACTCGTTCCTATTCAAACGGAACATCAAAACACAAATGAAAAACAATTATCAATTTGGCCTACCACCGATATCTACATCAATATGCCTCTACAAGAGACGTCTGCCGGTTCAACAAAACCTGCTGAGCTACCAAAGATAGATCGAGCTGCATCTGGCTACTTCATCGGTTTTGATACCTTCTCTCTCGATCCCAGTGAACCTGAATCAAGGCCAGCTGCAGTCTCACGTAAAAAACAACTTCATGAATTCTACATTTTTTTTTTTTTTTAAAGACTTACCAAGTTTCACCATGGCTACAGCTCTGGATAATAACTGGAATATTGTTTTTTCTATTCTGGATTGGCCTAGTGACCGTCTTTTGCTTACTCATGAATGGAAACTATCTCCCAGAACGCTCTGCAATTTCAAATGTGAACTTGGTCCTGAAACCTCATCCATCATCTCATCGTGAACAAAGAGACCTGTCCTTCGTGAACATTACAGCTGTTGCAATTCCTGATGGCATAGTGTGCGACAGGGTTGATTATAATGTATTAGGTCCTACAGAACTTTTGAAAATACCTCATGTATTTAAAATTTCTTTAAATTATATCATTACTTCCAGTACATTTTCTGATGATTGGGATTTTGAAACTGTAAATAACATGTTGTCTGATTTATAACAATCCGCTGCATTTTCAAGCATTGAAATGTTAGAGGACACAACTGATTGACAGTATGTACTGTTACCAACATTTGGGTCATCACTTTTTACATAAATCCAGTATGCCACATAATGTTTATACATCCCACCAAGAGGTAGTTCACGAACATTTGCACAAAAGTTTCCTATTTTTCAGGGTTTAACACTAAAGACCCGGCCTCATATTACTATAAGGTTGCACCAACAACTGCACAGAAAAATATGCTAACAAACACCAAACATATTTACTCTGCATCCTTTATTTCACAACTGACTGAACAGGGATTCGACTTATGGAAAGACACTATAGAAATAAAATCAGTCTGGGGTTCAAAGGAAGGGCAAGTTCAGGGAACAGAGGCACTATTTAGAGCATGCCTCATTCCGCAACAAATCATCTTTCTGAATGACACTGTGCAACAGACTACTTGTCTTGGACTAGCCAACAACAAGGAATTGAACACACTTCGGATTCCCTCACCTACACACTTTGAGGGGTGGCGGAACTTCACACATGGCAGGGTATGCCCAGACGTGGGTCCCTTGCTCACTTTGCCACTGGATTCAAGCTAGCCTGGCTGATGACGGCTGAATAGCCAGAAACCGGTCCCAGGATGCTTGTTTCCAGTCCAGGGAAGACATGGCTTGGCAGTTCGGGCTGGACTGTTCCCATGAGGCACAGGGTCAGACTGATTTGCATATGGCCATGTCTGAACTGGGGTGGTGGAGTGAGCTAAAGAATGATGATGGTTTAAACCCAGATCAGTTGACTGGGGGTGAGTGTTTGATTTGCTCAAGCGCTCCGTCCATCATCCCCTTTGGTATCGCTTAGAAGAACATCAGGCAGGCAGATATGAAGAAATGGGTAAAGAATTCATCAAGGGATTTTGGGAATTGCTGTATAGATTTTGATGCAGGAGTGGGACATGGAAGCTTTTCTAAGCGGTACAGACTGTGAAAACTCCTTAAGTGGATCACTCATTTGCCAGGATATCCTGCTTCACGGGGCCTGTAACGGTTCAGTTGCAAACCTGTCATTTGAAAGGTTACCCGGCTGCCGTGATTAATCCGGTGTTCAAGTTGCTCTCGAATGGGAGTTACTTGATGCTGAATGATCAAGGTTGTTGTGGGATGCTTCCGGGCATCGCATATCTCGTCACTGTAAGCTCCAGGGTTACTTATTGTTTCCACCGACCAACACAGTCAGGGATGTGCCGTTATGGCCTTCGTCAAATGTTTCCTTTATACGGTTTCAATCAATCAATCAGGGAATTGTAAGCGCACTACTCACCCGTGAGGGTCTCAAGGCGCTGGGGGGGTCCGCAGATCTGTTTAGCCGAAGAGCCAGGTCTTGAGGGTCTTCCTGAAGGTGTTCAGGGAGGGGCGCGTCTGATGTCTGCCGGTAGCTCGTTCCAGGTCTTGGCTGCAATGAGAGAAGGATCTTCCGCCTGCTCTGGCTCTGTGGATGCGCGGGGTTTCGGCCAGTGCGAGGTTGGAAGATCAGAGGTTTTTTTTGGGTACGTGGAAGTTGATTCTGTTGTTGAGGTATTTGGATCCGTTGTTGTGTAGGCATTTGTAGGCGTGAGTAAGGATTTTGAAAGTGACTCTTTTCTCCACGGGGAGCCAGTGGAGACTTCGTAGGTGTTGGCTGATGTGTTCGTGTCGGGGGATGCCGAGGACGAGTCTGGCGGCGGTGTTCTGTATTGTTTGGAGTTTGCGGAGTAGGGACTTGTTGATGCCTGCGTAGAGCGCGTTTCCATAGTCCAGTCTGCTGGTGATGAGTGCGTGGGTGACTGTCTTCCTTGACTCAGGGGGGATCCACTTGAAGGTCTTGCGGAGGATGCGGAGGGTGTTGAAGCAGCTGGAGGTGACGGCGTTGACCTGTCGGTTCATGGTGAGTGATGAGTCGAGTACGATGCCGAGGTTCTTGGCGTGGTCTGAGGGGTAGGTGGGCTTCCAGGGGCGGTCGGCCACCAGGTGCTGTCCCATGCAGAAGGGGTGGTACCGAGGACGAGGACTTCTGTCTTCTCGGCATTGAGCTTCAGGCAGCTGTTGGTCATCCAGACTGCGACGTCTTGCATTCCTTTCTGGAAGTTGAGTTTGGCAGTGGTGGGGTCTTTGGTGAGGGAGAGGATGAGCTGGGTGTCGTCGGCGTAGGGATACGATGTTGAGGCTGTGTTGTCGGACGATGGCTGCGAGGGGGCCCTGTAGATGTTGAAGAGGGTGGGGCTCAGTGATGAACCCTGTGGGACTCCGCAGGTGATTTTCGTGGGGTCGGAGAGGAAGGGTGGGAGTCTGATCCTTTGGCTTCTTCCGGTGAGGAATGATCGGATCCAGTCCAGGGATGTTCCTTGTATGCCTGCAGTCGTGTAGTCTGGGCGACTAGTGTGCGGTGGGAGACGGTGTTGAAGGCCGCTGATAGGTCGAGTAGGATGAGGGCTGCGGAGTGGCCTAGGTCCAGGAGGGTGCGGATGTCGTCTGTGGCGGCGAGTAGGCGGTCTCTGTGCTGTGGTTGCTTCGGAATCCGGATTGGGACGGGTCGAGGACGGCGTTCTCTTCAATGAGTCGTGTCAGTTTCCTGTTGACTGTTTTCTCTGCAACTTTGGCTGCGAAGGGGAGGAGCGAGATGGGCCGATAGTTCTTGAGGTCGGTGAGGTCAGCTGTGGGCTTCTTGAGCAGGGTCTGACTTCTGCGCGCTTCCAGTCATCTGGGAGGGTGCCTGTTTTGAAGGTGGTGTTGATGGTGCGTTGTAGTTCGGGTGCGATGGCGGCCGCAGCTCTGTGGTAGATGTGAGGGGGGCAGGGGTCGGTGGGGGCCCCCGAGTGGATGCTTTTCATGGTCGAGGCGGTGTCTTCGGCCGTGATCGGTGTCCAGTTGGAGATGGTGGGCTGGCTGGTGTTTCTGGGGTGCGGGGGGCCGTCTGTGGCACCTGGTGGATGGTCGATGAAGTTGTCAGAGGTTTTTGATCTTGAGGTGGAAATAGGTTCCAAGCTTGTCGCAGAGGTCTTGGGATGGTGTGATGTCTGTGGCTTCGCTCCGTGGATTGGTGAATTCCTGAATGACACTGAAAAGTTCCTTGGAGTTGGTGGAGTTGGCCAGGATTTTGTTGTGGATGAAGTTCCTCTTGGTGGCTCTGATCTGGTTATGGTAGTCCGTCAAGGCGTCCTTGTAGGTGGTGTGGTTTTCGGTTGTCTTGGTGTTCCTCCAGTTCTTCTCCAGGCGTCTGCAGGTGCGTCTGGCTTCTTGGAGAGCGGTGGTGAACCAGGCGGCTTTCCTGGGGCGTTGTCTGTCGGGGTTGCGTAGCGGGGCGAGCTCGTCTGCGCAGTTGAAGATCCAGGTGTGGAGTTCTCTGGCTGCGTTGTTTGCGTCGGGTGCCCAGGTGTGGTTGTCTCAGGTGAGGGTGGAGTTAAGTTGCTCGTCGGTAACCTTGCTCCAGTTCCTTCGAGGTGGGCGTGGGGCTGGTTTGGGTGCCTTGGGTTTGTTGATGGCGGAGTGTACGCAGTGGTGGTCGGTCCATGGCGGCTGCGTTGTGTGGCTGAATTGGACGCGGTTTCCTGCCGCGAAGATGGGGTCGAGGGTGTGTCCTGCTCTGTGGGTCGGTGTGTTGACGAGTTGTTTAAGTCCGATGCTGGCGAGGTTGTCACGAAGGATAGTGGAGTTGGGGTCGCTGGGGTTGTCGAGGTGGAAGTTCAGGTCTCCAATGAGTATGTAGTTTGCGGAGGCGATGGCGTGGGGTGCGATGAAGTCAGTGACGGTGGTGGCGAAGGGTGTTCGGGGGCCGGGGGGTCTGTAGATGAGGGTTCCTCGGAGTGTGGCTTTGGGGGTGGTCTGGATCTGGAAGTGCAGGTTTGCTGGCGGCTCGACCGCTGTGCGCGTCCGCTGCGCGACCACGCAGCGGCCGCCATTAAGTATGGGAGGTGGGAGGGAGGAGAGGCTGGGAGGCAGGAGTGGGGGAATTCCAGAGGGGAATTCCGGGGGGGGAATTCCAGGGGGAGGGGCCGCAGGGGCAGCAGCGGCGAAAGGAACACACAGGCACGAGAAAATAAAAACAGTGGTGGAATTAGAGCAAGACACAGATGGGCACAATAACAGTGGCACAACAGGGAAAAATTAAGAAAAAAACGTCTGAGAAAGGTTACGGTGATTGCAGGCAGTCTGGTCCCAGTTGGAGCGGGCAGCAGGAGCGGGCAGCAGCCTTGAATCTCCCAAGGAGGTGGTCGGGGTCTGGAGGCAAGAGACGGCACAGCGGAGCTGCGGGGAGAGAGTGGACCTAGACCGAGGGTCTCCGAGCAGAATGAAAGCCATGCTTCTACAGAAAACTGTGCCCTTAACCTCTACACAAGAGACCTTTGATCTTCAGGTTGCAAGGTCCTCAGCTGAGATACAGGCACTTGTATGAACAAACTGCCCTTTCCATTTCACAAAAATGGTACAAAGTATCTTTAACACGTCTGATACGAAGGTTATAGTACACCTATTTAAGACCATAGGTTCTGGACTGTTAAGCACCTTTCAGACAGTCTTCAGAGTGATTCCAGCCTTCACACACTTCGTATTCTGAAGCATTTTTGGAGGACTTCCGCTGATCCTGCTTATAATAGCAGGAATCCTGATTGTAATTTTTCTGCTAAGCTCTTGAAGCGCAAATACTGTGATCGCATGGTACTCCATCTGGGCACACCTCGCCTTCGGGAACTGAGTGAGTCTTGGTTCCTATCATTTCGACCAGTCTGGATTCGCTGTGTTCTGCTTGTCCTCTGCTGCCTATTCTGCGGACAAGAATACGTGTTGGATCTCTGTCTAACACTTCCATCGGTTGCGCCACCGGACGTGGATGCTTTACCGGACCCGTTAAAGGCCCATGTACTGCTGTGTCCTCAGCATATTTCCATGTTGATGTAGGCATTCTTAGAGCCACCACAGGATGCTTCAGCTCCTGTTGGAACGGAGACCGGCTCCTCTACAGGCACACAAGTCATGGATACCATATAAGCCTACCCAGAATTGGCTGTGGGCATGCAGATCATCTGTGCTCAATTGACCTGATCTTTGAGGTGTTGCAGGGATCATCGTCAGCAGCAGTGATGTTGCATCTCCCGCACAGGACACAAACATTTGGCTCATCGTGTGCTGGGAAAAATGTGGCCTTTTTCAAAAACAACCAAAACTTGGAATTTTAAAACAAAAACACTTTTTATCTTCTCTTGCTGAATAGCATGGCTTTCAGGCCCTCATAGTTGTTCGGACCATATATACGAACATATTTTAATAGACTTCTACGGCTTATGATAGAATTTTTGTATTTTTTTTTTTTACGCATTTTTCTTTATTAATGGCCTTGTTAGTTGTCTGTGTATTTTTGGAAAAATACATTATTGACCTTTTTGATATGTCGTCCAGTCGGAGGAGGAGTGGGTGTTATGTTTCATACATGTGCCCGATATAGGCTCAGGTAGCAACCAGACCTTTCACCTATATTTCCCCTGCCATTACACTACATAATGGTTCTTGGTACTGACCTTTTACCTAGTTACGGTAATACCTAAATGACATGGGGTTTTCTCTGAAACTAGCCTCATTCATTATGCATGAGGATTCTCGGAATCTCAGCAGGACTACCATCTCCTGCATAATACCTATGTATAAGGGTCATTCCTGCCATCATCCTAGTCCGACATGACACAGCAAGGTATATCCCCTGAGGGTAACACTTTGGGTATATATATTCCCATATCTTTGCTGAGACAGGCAGTTCGTAGTGGTCTGACATCCCTCGCGGGGTGTCCATCTCGAGACCAAGACGGGGTCCCACAGAATCTCAATTCAGGTAATGGGGTTGGCTTTATCCTATGGGGATTCTTGGCTATCCACCTACATACATGCTAGGTAGATCTAGTTAGGGTTGCATCATAGAAGTACGCATTATTACTGTCATGTAATTTTATACTTGCCTGTATTCATTGTTTTAGCACTATGGTAGGAATCTACCAACCTTTTACTCTATTGGTGCTTACAATCATTTATATCTGTTTCTGTCTTATGGTTATTTTAGCACACCTATTTTACATTAGAATGATGCTGGTTCAATAAATGCTTATTAGAAAACGTCCCCACCGTTTATTCTGTGCATTTCTCTAAGACAAAGTGAGCACGAGTGACTGAGCGAAAAGTACTGTACTGTTCTGTTTCCACAATCCCTGACGGGACAGAGTTGTCATGTTCGATAGTTGCCAAGAACTATTCTCTCCTTGGTAAGAGGGGTTTATAGTGGCACTGTGAGTTAGCTGGTATACAGGCTAACATACTCGGTGGGGGTGTCTGGAATCAGTCTGGACACAAATCCCACAGTGTATGTGGTCTAAATGCGCAGATCCTATGTAGGTTTATAGAAACTACATGACAATCTCTTTCTTGTTCCTGGGGCCCATGATTCGCCCAGTAAAGTTTTAGCTTCTCTTGAAAGTTCTAAATATCTATCTGATCTCCTGAAATCCTCCAGACTGGAAGGCTCATTTTTCCCCTTAGGACTAAAGGATGTTCCTCTCCGTCTGGACCCTGCAGTAGACCCAAGGACACTGGAATCATGCGTGGAATATCTATTGCGAGCTCCATCACGCCCGGGAACCAGACTTGAGATCTCCAAAAGGGAGTCACAAGAATAATGCTGCACTGTTCTGTTCTTACTTTCCATAGTACCCTTTGAATCATGGTAAATGGGGGTTAAGGCATAGCCACTGATCTTGTTCCAGTCCTGGAGGAAAGCGTCTTTATCTGCTGCTTTGGGGTCTGGTCTCCAACTGAAGTATATCGGTACTTGGTAGGTTAATCTGCTTACATATAGGCCTACTTGAATTGGGCCCCATATCTATTTACTCTGCTCTTAACATAATTTTGTGTTCCCAGCAAAAGTACCAGATTCTTTTCGAATGTTCTGCTTAGAGTTTTGACCTTGGCCCTTCGTCCTTGGTCCATGGGTATTGTAAAATACGCATCTTTGTGGTCTGGTTTTACCAGCCAATCCTTGGTTTGTAGGATATCTCTTAAGAGATGGATACCTTCCATCTTGAAATGTCTGTATATTAGATATTTGTTTAGATCTCTTAATTATAACTGGGCGCCAGCCCTTGTCTTTTTCCTTTACTAGAAAGACTGTTCACAAAACCCTTTGATAATTCGTGCTTGGAGACTTGAATTAATGCTCCTTTGAGAAGCATTTGGGAGCCTTCTGAATCTATGAGTAACTTTTTCTATGCATCTAAAATGAGTTCCCCAAGTCTTACTTTTTGTATTGGGTATTCCCGAAAATCTATTTTCAAACCTCCAACTGTTTCTAACACCCAGCTGTCTTGTGTGATTTTGTCCCAATTGTGTATAAAGAATCTTAACCTTCCTCCCACCTTTAGGAGGGAAGAAGGTTTACTGCTTACCTTAGTATCCTGGGTTTGAAGTTCTGGACCTTACTCCACGATTCCTTGACAATCTTCCTCTTTGGGGGTAGAAATTCGAGCCAGGTCGTCATCTAGAGACCCCAGGAGCTCACCGCTATCTTGAGGCTCAAAAATGAACTCGTCCATCTCCATTTCCTCGTTATCCATTGTCTCTGTTGAGGAATTAAGGGCATCTTGAAAGTCTCTTGTGCCGTAAAGGTCACATCTTCCCATTATGCCGCTACAGGCAACTTTTCAATGTGCCCGTCAAGGTGGCCTCTTTCTTTTGTGCTGCTGAGAGCACCACACTATTGTAGCGCAAAGGCTACCATTGCCATAGGCGTGTTTATGTGCCTTCTCAATATGCTGCCTCTTTTGGGAAACCTTGCCCCCTCTCTGGGGTTCGGAAGTAGAGGGTGAATCCCCATCCGAGAGGGAATAATCATTCTCTTCTATGGGGGACCCTCTCTTCCTCTTATTAAGTGCGGGATCTACCGCCTCCCTCACAGAGGGCCTAAGTTCCTCCTCTAAAAATCTCCTTATGGATTCCCCAATGAGTTCATTTTGCCCTATAAGGGGTTCAGGGTTAGTGTTTTCCATATTGTATATTAAATACTTTTAAATAAGGTTAATGCCAAGATTACTCACTTGTATGACGGTTTTTCCTTCTTTCTTTACCAATTTTAGTACCGGTTTCTATTCCGCTTTTCTCTAATCCCTTAGGATTTGATGAGCCCAGATTTCTATTTTTAAAAATAGGTTGTCATTAGGTGGCACCGTAACTCTACGCTGTAACTAGGTGGCACTGTAGCTCTATTTTCGTTTTATTTTTAATTTTTAAAAGTAACTTCTTCGGACAGTGGGGCTGATGCCTCCAATGCTTTGGTCCATTGCCGTCTTGAGCTGGGCGCCATCTCCTCGGTAACATGTCTGCAGACGCGTTAAAACAAATGAAGGACTGCTCCGCTCACTCTCCAAAGGTAGTTAGCAACGCGCTGGAAGTATACCTAAGTCGCCACACGCTTACGCGCTCCCAGCAGCAGTTGCTAGGTGATGTGCTAAATGCCGGGAGACGTGGTTTTGATTTTAAAAGTTATAGACAAACAAGTATTGGTATTAGATAAACAAGTATTGGTATCTGTATATTAAGTAGCAGAAAAAGGTATACTTATCTTGTCAAGGAGCAGCTAACAAAAGAGGATGACTGCGTGCAATGGACATTTATAGCCCTTCATGAACATTCTATTGTTTTATGATGGACTAGTATTCTTTAAAGGGCTGCATGTTGGGGCAGCAATAAAAGCTTACCATAATGGTAGTCTCCGGTCTTATAATGAAATTGCAATTGATCTAGGTCCCTTTCATATGTTACCACACAAATGAGATATTTTGTGGTAGTGAATGATCAACTCTCAAGCAGGAGTGAACGACGTAGGGTAGCAGAACCCAACACGAATGCTGTCGGCCGTTTCTTTAATGAAGTATTTACGAGAGAAGGTATTCCTAAAGAATTGCTAACTGGCAATGGTGTGCCGTTTACATCTACAGCCATGACAGAGTTTTTGAAAAAGTGTGGTATAAAGCATCTACACACTCCACTCTATTAGTTGGTGGAGTGCATTCAAAGTGCAATAAGGTCCAAGAAAGATTGTGAAACAGCATTAAGAGATCTTGTTTTGGTCTTACAGATCCACACCTTATTCTATCACTAGTAAGGTTCCATTTGAACTTATAAGGCGGAGGAAGGTTGTATTGGCATTGTGTCCATTTTGGAAAATAGAAATGAAGGATCAAGAATGTGGGGTCATTAATGCTAGTAAATAGACCAAAAGATGAAGTGATCAATCCAGTGCTGAAAGATATGAGATGAGTATGAAAGGTAAAATTTTCTCTAACAGGAAAATCAGATTTGAGATTGATGATGTAGTACGTATCAAAGAACCAATTTTACTTAAAGGGTCTGCTAAGTTCAGAGATGCTGTTAATATTTTTGAAGTGAAAGGCAATGTTGTAAAAGTATCTAATGGTCAGTGGTGGAATGTGGGAAGAATAGCCAAATTGGATAAAAATGATATGGTGAACTCTGGTACTGAAAGAGCAAAAGACACCAAGTACAACCTGTGTAATAACAGTGAGTAAGACAACTCATGCGGCTTTGAGGAGAAGCGCTAGGGTAACCAGGTTACCCAGAAGATTTATAGACAAAGTTGTTATTTATTTTATTTTTATCATTCAATAGGGTTCATTCATTGTACATATGTTTTTGTGGTATCTTATCATATACATAGCTTTAATTTAATTATAATTGTCTTCTGTTTCTATGATCAGACAGTGTATCTTACTCAGGCTGCTGTCATTGGTCATTCATTCATTCCATGTTAGAATGTTAATATGCTTGGATTCAACTGTAAGGTCAGTGGAGACAATCCTCTGGGCCCTTTTGTATGTTAGAAGCTGTTATTGTTCTTTCTTCCAATAAAACCTCTAATTACCATTTGGAGTGGAGCCTTCTTCAACACTACAATTCCTAAAAACTCGATTTTGGCATATGAACTGTGGCAAGAATGCCACCACCCAGTGCTCACTAAGTTCAGAAAAAGAATACATCTGGACACAGATAGTCTTCATTACAATAAAATATTGTTCACTAAAAGAAAAAAGAGAAAAGGAAGGTTTCAGAATATTTCACACTATTGCATAATCAATCACAATGCATATTAACCTATTGGCAGATTATCAGTCCAACTCTTTTGCTGAGTTGTACGAAGGAAAAAAAAAAATAGTACTCCACAAATCTGGGAGAGGTATACTTCTAATGAAAAGGGACGGGGTCAAATAACACTAAAAACAAGAAAGGATCCCTTTTGTACCACACACTGTTGTTGCGGGGATTCTGCACCTACACAGAACTATGCACAGGAAAACAGGACCTCGGTGTATAGGGGTGTAACAACATACCACCTTAGTACCCAAAATCCCAAAACCGACTTGCTATAGTGTCTCATTTGTTCTCCTCCAAAATCACGAAGCTACAAACGATTAGACAACCCAGCACACAACACTCCGGACTCTCTCAGGAATCGGGGTAGCAAGACATACCCTTTCGCTCGCTCACTCGTACTTGTACACAATAAGAATGGTCAAAGTCACTGTTCTAGTTCAAAACGTTTATTTTAACTATCATGCTCTATAATGCAGTATACGAGCCACTACTGGCAGCAAAATGCATAAACTTAGAACAATTATCATTGTTATAATTCCATAGAATATAAAGGGGGATGTCATTATATATAGACAGTGGAAAAGGACTACAAGGCCTAACCACCCTCACCTTGGTAAGGTGATGTTTATTATATAAAAGAAGATCTCTGGGCTTTGTCAGCAGGCCCCCTACCTTAGTGCCTAGATGGAAGCTTTACATCATAGGAACCGCATAGCTCTTCTCCCTGGAAAGGACCCTCTCCAAGTGTGTTTCAGAACAACATGCATCCCTGTAATATCAAAGCACGAGTTTCCAGTAGCGCAGCTGTGTTAGCATGTTTTGGCTAGATGCTAGGGACTGACCAGAACAGAATAACAAGGGGCATTGTTTATCGACCTTGCACATCGTGTTCAGACTAAACTCCAAGAACAGGCAGAGAACGCAGAAAGCAGACAATTCTCATGTGAAAGGCACAGAGTCTTGCAAAACAAAGTCATGTAGTAACGTGTGCAAAAGCAGCATCATGGCAGCCGTGCTTATGCTAACTTAGCAATGTCGACAATGACCCTAATGGCCATATAACGCCCTCCCCTTGGTAAGGTCATAGTATATAGACAAAGAACCAAAACAGATTTCAAGGGTAAGCAGAGTTCAAATACGCTTGAAAAACCAATTTGGAAAAAGTTTAAAATTTTCCCCGTGGAACATGCCTCAAAGGAAGAACTACTGGACTCCAGAGAAAACTTCTGGATGTACCGTTTAAAATCACTGCATCCAGATGGACTGAACATTACTGATAATACAACCTGATTACTGCATATCTCAAGAGCTCTTAGGACTGCATTGATTCCACATTCCAAATGGAATCTTCACTCATGATGCTTTTTGAAAATTCAGCTGTGTCATCTGTGCAGCCACTGAGCAAACCATCTTGTACTACCTGAGGAAGGCGGAAGCTGAAACGTTGTAGTGGAAATATATTTTTGTTCTTTGGTGAATCTATCTGTTTGAGTCACTTCTTTCTTGGATATATATATATATATATATATATATATATATATATATATAGATATATATATATAGATATATATATATATAGATATATATATATATAGATATATATATATAGATATATATATATATAGATATATATATATATAGATATATATATATATAGATATATATATATATATATATATATCTTTGAAAATTAAACCTCTTTGCGCAGTAATGGGCCTCATTTTTGCTTGCCTAACAGTGTTGTTTTGATGGGCTGCTCCGTGCCCATTGTGTGAGGCCGCCCTGTAGGGTCCGGGCTCCGGAACGGGGAAATGTTATTGGAGTTGAATGGAGGAGCCTGACCCACTTGCACACCCAACCCATCTGGGAAATGCCAATGGAAGCGAAAGGGAGAGTGCAAGGAAGGGATTCAAGCAGGATGACTCCTGCTATGATCGTGCTGCGAAATGTTGCGTTTTCAAAGTCAGACACAGAGTGAACATTGAAGTATTTCACCAACTCACCTGACTGCCTTAAAGTATTTCCAGATTAATAACAGTGCTTATGCCTAACAGAAATCAACAATAAGGCAACAACACCTATGGACTTCCAGTTCATGCACAAAGGACTATCTGCAATGCACTGTGGGACTTGAAGTATGGTAATTTTAGTCACGTGATTCACTTCTTTTAAAGCACGCCCGAGCACACCTGAGCTTTTGCACTTCCTTCTGTGAGCAAGGCGAACATGCCGAAACGTTAGATATGGAAGCAGGCGCTGCTGAAACTTTGAAAATTAAACCTCTTTGCGCAGTAATGGGCCTCATTTTTGCTTGCCTAACAGTGTTGTTTTGATGGGCTGCTCCGTGCCCATTGTGTGAGGCCGCCCTGTAGGGTCCGGGGCTCCGGAACGGGGAAATGTTGTTGGAGATATATATATATATATTTTATGTGGGTAAATGGATGTGACTAACATGGAGGTGGTGTATCCATGAAAGTACGTGACCCTGTCGATGCAATGCGTTCCAAAAGGACATCCCTATCGTGAGCAGCAAAGAGGGATGCCATCCAAACAAGTAGGCCGAAGGAACAAACGTGCTCCTCGTAATCTGATGCTTCCAAAAGCATATCTGGGCAACTTGCGTGATATTAAATAAAGCTCCGTTGCAATAGGTTCTGCGCAGCCGCACAGATATTTCATTCTGCCAATACTCCAAGTGCAGCCGCACGCGCCATACGTCCATTCCTAGAACAGGCCTGGTCATGGGCCACTAAGCGACTCATTAACTGGTCATAATCCGGGTCAGAACATGACGTATTGGAGAGGCATAAATCCAAAGCCCAGTAGAAGGGGCACCGTTGACAGTAGAACACAGGTTGCACACAAGTAAAGTAGGCAAAGCGAAAAGTTAGTCCATAACTCACGCTAAGCGTCACTAATGGCAAGCATCCAAAAAGTTGTTGCATTCGGGCACGGTACAGTTGCAATTGGCCTGGCCTGTGCAGTACCACAAGATCAGCAGCCATTGCGGCGCAGGAACAGAGGCAGCAGGATTCCACCAGCTAGCGCCAGTATTAATGGGAATCCTCCGAAGACGCTGGAAAAAATAGAATGAATAAAGGCCGGTATTACTCCAAATATCGTCTGAAAAGAAGTCACAAAGCCGGATCCCAACAGTTTAAAAAAATGAGCAAGGCCTTCGGTATCAGACGCATTAAATATTTGATGTATCAGATCCCCAAAATGCAGTGGGAGATTCGTGTTCAGAAGTGACTGAATCTCGCTAGAAGTTCTAGCCACCTGTAATTCGAAGGTCTCTCGAGCTGAAGTGAGAGCCACTTCTTGTTGAAACAATAGCGCTTTGAGCCTGCTTAATTTGTTGAAATCTGTTTTCAAAGTCGGAATGGAAGGCCAAATGGAAATATCTACTTTCTCATGCGGGTCGGAAAAAGCACATTGCTACAACAAGCAACTCGTTGTGAAACTGTTACTATATACAGGATTTCTGCCCGTAAACCACAGCAGTCGTGGTTATTCAAAATAAGATAACTGCTGTTAGTAAGCAATGTAAAAGCGGGAATTATTGCTGGAACGGGACTCTCTTTCAAAAAACAAGCAAGAATAGGTGCCGAAACATTAAAAGCGCGTGCAACTTAACGTGTTTGCAAACTAGGGAGTGTACCACTGTGGAATCGCAGTCCTCCCCGGTTAGGAAAACTTCCTTATCCTCTCGATTACATCTGTAAGTGAAAGTTAGGGACCATAACTCATGGAGAAAAATACTACCCAGGGGTTCAAAGCGGCCATCGGGAAATGTTTCATGCAAGATTTAAATTGAAACAGCGAGAAAGGGAGAGAGATAACCCCGTGAATTAACCATACAGCCGAATAGGTCTCCGCCACAGAGAACGGCAAGTGTTCTAATTGTTCAATGTGTAATAATGTGTATGTAGCATCTTTCATGGACATAAACCGTTGTTTATCAGTTAAATTAAATGGCAAAAACAAAGCGGAAGCATTCAACTAATCCCAAGGTACTAAACCCATTTTAAGAGTCTGTAACGTCCAGGCAAACTGCATTACTGATCGTAATTGATTTTGACCATGATATAACACAGATACATCAGTCTGAACAATGTCAATGAGAGATGAAACAATATTATCCAAGGTATAAATGCGTGAAGACAGTGTGTTAATGCATTTGTCGACCACTGCAAGAACTTTTTCCAAATTTGCTTTGTCAATTTGGCGCAGACGAAGCGCTGCCTCAATCTGCAAAAGTTTCCATATTTTATTGTACGCAACATTAAAAAATTTTTGTTCTCGGGGTCCTCGGACCTGGAAGAAAATTTGCCAAATTGATGTCACCCGACAAGTGTGACAAGTGTTGTTTAACTGAGGACAACATAGAGTATTCCAACCATTGTTGGCATAATTTACCCACCGAATATGTTGTGACTGAATGAGACTGTGAAAAACGTGGATCTGGTCTAGTCCGTGTAAAACCCAGCGTTATATTATAAAAACGCAGTTGGCAAGAATTTGAACTGGTTTGCCACAGCAGCCAACCGTTAGGGTCAACATCAGAAAGATTGAAAGTGCCATTCCGAAAGAGTTTGCAAATCATCGATTGAATAGTTTGTGTGTGCGCCAATTATCATACTCAGGCAAAGATGGAATGGATAGATTATTTAAATTTTTTGCAGTTGCCAGGCCAATGCAAGTAGTTTGATATACCGTATCATTTAAAAATAACATTTGTGCAGGTATTAGGCAGGCACGATGTAAAGCCTCAGTTCCCTGAACCTGCCAAGCCTTAGTGCCCCATATTGTTTTTAAATCAATGGCAGCACTCCAGTGATCATAACCCTATGTGACCAATTCAGATCTAAAGGAATTGGAATATATTAATTTAGTGTGGGTCAGAATAAATTTCGATTGCACCGTCAATTGTAATTTAAAAAAATAGGATTCAGGATTGGACGTGTCATAATCCGTGAAGTAGGTGAACTTATCCCCCAGTGTTTTAGAACTCCCCTGTAAAGGAGTTGGACAATGTTCCCATTGCGTGTAATTAAAAAAAAAAAACAGGTCTTAACGTGTTTGTTTTCTGTAAGTAATGATGCCCATAATGTAACAGAATAAATCAGCATAATTGGCAGAATTCAAATATAAATCTTCAGCATCAAAAGCAGCATAATACTTTAAGTCTGAAAACAATGAATGTACTGCTTGTATATCCCAATCATTGGAATGTATGTCTGGTGTTACCACGTCTCCTAAAGAAACGCGAAACACGTATGGTATGTTGAGGACTTCTGTCGGACCATGGATATCGAATGCTACTTTATCCCAAACGATGCCATCTGCAACTGGGAAAGCTGAAATGTTCACGAGGGCTTGATCACGTTTCATTATATGGGACGATATATGAGGAGCCAGAATTCCATCGACCAATTTCACAGCAGAGCGTTCTGGCAGGTAATGACCATTGATGAGTAAGAAAAATACAGTCACAAATCCTATTGACATCAAGAGGAAAATCAGGATAAGTACCACCCAGATATACGTCCAGGGTGGGGACCAGGAAAGTCTTTTTAAACCAAGAGATGAAAATACTTATTTTTGTCGGTGGAAGTGCCAACGTAGAAGACGAGGAGGAAGAGTCATAGTGTGGAAACTGGCAGAGATCGCTGTTAGCATGAGCTGAAGCCATTTTGTTTGTGGCATTCATTTTAGTTAGCCATGTGTTTGCCATGTGCTTCCCAGTCTTCGCTGTTGCCTGCTTCTCTATTTCGCCTGAGTCATCATCTATAGTTAACTCCTTCAGCACAGAACCCGAGCACTGCGCATGCTCAGAGAGGCCTGTAGCTGCTAGAATGCACCTGTTACAGACTTAACTGTCAGGCTATTTTAACTTTTGTCAGCAATTATGTAGCTCCTCCCACTCTGTTGACTAAGTGATTTTCATGTATCCTTATATGTGAATAGCTATTTGTGTGTACACTTGTACTGCCTCTTTTTGAGCTTCCATGCTTACTCTGCAACTATCACAGTATATAAGCACCATGGTGTCTGTACTCCATGTGCTGCCTCATACATTGCCTGAGGGTTGTGTATCGACGTAGTTCCACTCATGAGGTTTTAATAAACTATTGTTTTGATATTACAGCTTCCATGCCAATCTCTATTTTGTTGGTCTGAGGACTAAAGGACAAAGAAGGGCGAACCCCTGCACCGGTGGGCTCGGTGAGGCCCACCCCACAAATTGGCGCCCGTCACGTGGGGCTCATCGGCGACTCGGATGCCCGAAGGAGTGGTCTCGACGGAGGTTTGGAATCTCGCTAAGGATGTACACTGCATGAGGAGGCCTTTGTCTTTGCAGGCCGAAGTGCTTTTCCGATTTTCCGGGTTTGACCCTCCAGGTGGTGCCGGTCTCCGACTGAGATCCCTTTTGGCGTTCGTCTTCCAGTGACCATTTGGTCGATTCAGAACTTGGCAGTTGGAGGCTGGAGACTTTTGTTTGGTAAGGTCGTTGGATGCGACACTTCTTGATTTGTTTGGCCAAAAATTCTGGTTTGATTTGGGTATATATAAATTGCAATTTATATAGGCAGACAATGAGGAGATTTTTCTCTAATTTTTGAATTCTTGAACGGTACAGTTTGCGTTAAGTACTACTTTGTTATAATATTATATATACTATAATATTTTTGGCATGCCTGTTTCAAGCACGCTCCGAAGGATGTGTTGCTTTCTTGGAGGTACCAATATGGATTTAGAACAAAATCAGCCGGCTCCCCCCCGAGGGGACACCAAATAGGGATATGTACATTAAACACGGTATTTCTTCCATAATGTATAGTGCACTATGGAATAAATATACTAAACAGGATCCTGATTTACAATGGCCAATACATGGGTCATTCGATATTAGAAAAATTCAGTATGTGGAACAGTGTGTGTTTAAGCGCAAAAGTAGACAAGATATGTTTGACTGTGTACGAATGTGGGAGAAAGAAGCGCATGAGAGAGTGAAGAGAGAACAAGCACTAGCAGACAAAGAACAGCGCAAAAATATTTATGCGAAAGTGCTAGAGATGAAAAATAAAGAAATGAAGGAAATAAAGGCGAAAGAGGATAGGGAGCGTCGTTTACAGGTAAATGGCCAATACCCTGTCCGGCGCCCCCTTTATCCTCTACTTAATCAACCTGAGGATGATTCAATTCTATTAGATCGATCTCCGCCTCCATATACTTTTCCCTCTGCCCCCGAGGATGATTCTGATGATGACAAATCTTCCCCAGGTCGGAAAGGGACAGAATTAGACCCTAAATGACACACTCGTTCAATTTTGCCCGCTGACCGTGCAGCCGCTCTTAGATCTGCTGCTCGTAAAGCAGCTCGTGGTGACATTTCTGCTCCGGACATTATAGTAGAGGTTCAGCAATGGCCAGAGTCAGAGCAGTTATATTTTACAGAGTCATTTACTGGAGAAGTATTTGGGAGTTTTAGGAAACATTCCGATGAATTAGAGCCTGCTGATATAAAACGTGATCATAAACAATTGAGTGATGGTCTTTTTCTCCCTTCCCAGGTGGCAGATTTAATTAGACACGTGGTTAAACTACGAACTGATGCGTTCCGTTTGCGAGCGGAGAAAAAGGCAGCTGCTACGCCTGAACAAACAACTCACAGGGACAGATAAGGACAATGTGGTTCATGGGAAACCAATGCGTGAAGCTGCACCTTTATATGTCCCCCCTAGGGTTGCGGGAACGGATGACAGTAAAAGAATCAGCTGATGCGAAGGGATATTTTGTTTACAATTGGGTTTATACTCCTTGGAGTAGAGCGGATGTCATGGCACTTAAAGCTGCTGTGCCTGACCCGCGGAAATATCCGGCTGCTTTTTAGGAAGAAGTTGAAGGAGCTATTAGTTCTTGCACTATGACTTTGCCTGATTTTGACATGTTTTTTGGGCTTACCTTACCCCCTGATATGTGGAGATCTATTCGTAGAATAGACGATCATACCGCTTTTGGAGATATTTGGAAGGAAATAGAGAGAAAAGATTCAGAAAGAGAGCCTGCGCAGAAACCGCTACAAGAGATATTAGACCTTCCAAAGGCTATCATAACTAAATTGAAAACCCTTATACCTCCTAAAAAGATAGATTGGACTAGGTTAGCATCCTGTAAGCAAAAGGCGGATGAGTCAGTTTCTGATTTCTTTACACGTTTTGAGGAGACATTCCATGACTTTAGTGGGCAGTCATTGACTGATGACACAGGCAAGCATCTGTTCGTTGACAAATTTGTCGCGAACATGTTGCCAGGAATAGCTAGTCGCCTAAAGGCCAGCGAGAGTTCATGGACTACGTCTTCCCCAGTCTCTCTTTTGAATATGGCTCAATACTATGAACGCCAGGAATTGGAAGAAAAAGGCAAGGAGGATAAAAAGACTAAGGATTTAAAACCAAAAGTTATGTTAGCTCAGGTTTATGGTCCATCTTATAGAGGTGGTGGAAGAGGCGGACGTGCGATGTTTCGTCCTGGTGCACCCTCTTTCCCTCAAGCTACTTTGTCTTCTGATCAATGTGCTTATTGTAAGGAGATTGGACATTGGTGTGTTGACTGTCCACTTTTGCGTAGTCAGCAGTATCAGCGTGGTAGAGGACAAATGAGAAGCCGCCCAGGGAACTCAGGAAATAGGGGAGGTATGGATAATAACACTAGGTTTGAGGCAGTAGAACATACTCAAAATCCTTCTAATACTTTTGACAGACGAAATCAGTATCAGATGTCTGATTATTTGTCCGATGATTTGAAGGATTCTAATTATGCATAGGAATGCCTAGGATGGGGTAAGGAATCAGTTGAAATCCCAGTAGATCAGAAGGGTCCCTATGTTAATGCAAACGTTATGGGTTCTACTGATCGGTTTTTTGTTGATACGGGAGCTACTCGTAGTGCCCTGTCTAAACAATTGGTTCCTAGGGCTCCCCTGTCTGGCTTAACAATAACATCGATAGGATTCGATGGGACACCTTCCCTTAGCCCACTGTCACAACCACTTGCATTTCATGTTGATAAGTTTTCTGCTGCATGTCCATTTTTGCTTTCTCCTAACACACCGGATAATATTGTGGGTCTTGATATGCTCAAACATTTTCGTGCCACGATACGCTGTTGCCCAGAAGGTGTGCGTGTTATTTTAAATGACAACTATCCTATGGCTGAGAGGTCTTGTCTTCTTAAAGAAGATACTGCTTTGGCTTCACTACCTAGTACTTTGTGGGCCACATCAGATACTGATGTGGGGCAAATGGTTATTCCCCCAGTTCATATTCAAGTGAAGGAGGGCACTTCATTGCCTCGACTGCCTCAATATAAAATATCTCGAGAGGGCGAGGAGGCACTGATACGTATTGTTCAAGATTTGATTGCAGTAGGAGTTGTGGAAGAAGTCCCTTACAATGTTTGTAATAGTCCTATCCCATTTTGAAGAAAGATACTGATACTAGAATATACAGGTTTATCATGGATTTGCGAGAGGTTAATAAGATTGTAGTGCCCCAATATCCAGTAGTCTGACATCAAGACACTTCTTACTATGGTTCCTCCGACTGCAACTACATTTAGTGTGATCGACTTGAAGAACGCTTTCTTCTCGATACCTATTCATCCTGATAGCCGTTATTTGTTCGGCTTCACTTTGAATAATCGATCATTCAGATTTTGTAGAGCTCCACAGGGGTATACAGAGAGTCCTAGCATTTATAGCGAGGCATTGAAAAGACAGCTTGATTCTTTCTCTGTGCCAAAAGGGGTGGCTCTCATACAATATGTCGATGACATCTTGTTGGCAGCTGATAACCCTGAACAGTGTGAAGAAGGAACACTGTCCTTGCTTTCCTTTCTTGCATCTCACCATCACAAGGTTTCTCGGAAGAAATTGCAATATTGTAGACAGCAGGTTACCTATTTAGGTCACCTCCTGTCTAAGGAGGGACGTGCACTCACACCAGATCGCATTCAAGCTATTTTAGACATGCCTGTGCCCTGCACTCAGAAGGAGGTTCGTGCGTTGATTGGCCTTACTTCTTTCTGTAGGCAGTGGATTCCTAGTTTTTCACATATTTTAAACCTTTGTTGGCCCTCTTGACTAAAGACACTCCAATGCCCCTCCCATGGACTACTGAATGCCAGAATGCTTTCCAGCAGTTGCGTCAAGCTTTATGTTCTGCACCAGTATTAGGCACTCCAGACTACACCAAGGCCTTCACACTCTATGTACACGAAAGGGATGGTTGTGCTCTCTCGGTTTTAGTACAGACACGGTGATAAGCAACGTCCTTGTGCATATTTTTCAGCTGTCCTTGATCCAGTCGCTCGTGCGTTGCCTGGGTGTTTTCGCTCTGTGGCAGCGGCATCTGTGTCCATACGTCAGAGTGAGGGAATAGTCTTGTCACATAGATTGCTTGTGTTAGTACCCCAAGCAGTTGATGCCCTTTTGAACCAAACTAAAACGCAGCATTTAACTAGTGCCCGCTTGACAGGATATGAATTGACACTTTTGGCCTCTCATATCACCTTGAAAAGATGTTCCACTCTTAATCCGGCTACTTTATTGCCATTCCCAGCTACTCAGTCCCAGTCACAGGAATCCCATGATTGTATATTCCTTACTGAGGAACAAACAAAGGGTCGTATTGACTTGCAAGATACGCCCCTCTTGAATGTTGATGGGGAATTATGGGTTGATGGGTCCTGTTTGAAACTACCCGATGGCACGACATCAGCTGCATATGCAATCACAACGCTTCAGATGGTAGTTGAGACAGCTCGCATCCCACAGAAGTCAGCTCAGGCAGCTGAACTGATAGCATTGACGAGGGCGTGTGAACTTAGTACTGACTTATCTGTGAACATCTACACCGATAGCCAATATGCTTTCGGAGTGGCACACGATTTTGGGCTACTCAGGAAGGAAAGAGGCTTTCTTACATCACATGGGACACAAATAGTGCATGGAGAATTAGTGCATAATCTCCTTACTGCTCTGACATATCCTAAGAAAATAGCGATTGTTAAATGTAGTGCACACAAGAAAGTAACTGATAAAAATAGGACAAGGCAATGCCTTCGCGGATTACACAGCTCGTGAAACAGCAATGCAGCGAAGCACTACATCTATGTATGTGGTGAAGTCACAGGCTGAACGTTGGCATAATGCCAGACAAGAAGTGCTGGACATACAGCGATCTGCCTCTGCAGATGAACTAGAGCAATGGGCTAAGGAGGGAACATTGGATGATGAGGGCTGTTGGAGAAATAAAAACATGACTAAATGGAAATTGCCCGCAGCCTATTTACACCCTATGATTCATATGACACATGGGCCGGCACATGTTGGAGCATCCTCAATAGCGAAGTTGCTTACGCTAGTCTGGGATCATCCTGAAATTGCCGGCACAGCTAAAAAAATAGTCCAGTCTTGTCTGATTTGTCTCCAGTATAATCCTGGAAAGGGAACACAAACTCCAACAGGAGGGTTTGCCACACCAACTGCACCTTTTGAGGTTCTGCAAATGGATTACATCCAGCTTGAACGCTGTAATAACTTAACGTATGTCCTAGTAGTAGTATGTGCCTTCAGTAAGTGGATAGAGGCGTACCCTACGAAAGATAATACAGGTCTTACTACAGCAAAGATGCTTTTGAAGGAATTTTTCCCTCGATTCGGCGTTTAACGACTTTTGTGGAGTGACAACGGACCTCATTTTATTGGGCAAGTTGTTGAGTATGTCTTGAAAGGATTAGGGATCAAGCAGAAGTTTCATGCTGCTTTCCACCCACAATCAGCGGGGCTAGTAGAGCGATACAATTCCACCCTCAAACTTAAGTTAGCAAAAATCCAGGCTTCCACATCTCTGAAATGGCCTGATGCATTACCCTTGGCGTTATCCATTAGATCGGTGCCACATACATGATCTGGCCTCACACCGTATGAGGTGGTATTTGGAAGGCCCATGAATATTTGGGGGATTCCTAAGCCACGTCCTATACATGATGTACCTTGTGTCCTGATGAGTGACTACCTGTCACAGTTGACTGACAGTTTGCTTTCTATTCATCAACAGGTTCGAGAAGCTCTTCCTGACAGGTCGCAAGGTGATGGCCATGATCTCCGGCCCGGCGACCAAGTAATGGTCAAAGTCTTCCAGAGGTCGAATAGCCTGGAACCGAGGTGGCGCGGCCCGGAGCAGGTGCTCTTGGCGACCAGGACTGCGGTGCGAGTGACCAAATCGGAAGAATTGGGTGCATGGCGTCCATTGCCAGAAAGTGTCACCAGATCTAGTGAGCCCAGCTGTATTGACCGACCACCGCGATCTCCTGGACACCGAGAAAGGCCAAACTGCGACACCTGAAGGACCCGAGGAAGTCTTCCCGGACCACACGATCCCTGGTACATCTCGATATCAGTTGCGACCCCGGAAAAGAGAAAGTTTGTTGCCGAAAGAGACTGGTTGAGCCACCGTCCTGGGTTAGTGAAGCCTGAGCTACAAAGGGGGCGGGGACTCTGGTAGGGACACTCATCTCAAACTCAGTGAAGAAACCAATGGCTGCCCAGGACTTTAGGGTTCCATCTGCTTTGTTGTTCAACGTCGAGATCAATATGCCTATGGAGAAGACATCGACTGCTGCAAAAGTTTGTGATCGAAAGATTGTGTTTATTATTGGGCTTACTTCCATTGTTATCATCATTGCCACGATAACATGGATTGTAGAGGGAGTAGCTCCTGCTCGAAATCTGCTGACTGCTACTACTCCTGTCCCCATTGAGCACCACTACTTCACTCTCCCTTATCATGAGCAGAAGCATAGACCGTCATATCTCAACAACACGTTCATTCAAATGTTGCACCACACTCATAATGCTACGAACATTACCAACTGTTGGGTGTGTGGAATGATCCCAGCTCATCAGAAGAAGGGAGGAACGCCTTTTATTCCTCTCCCATTTTCACACAACGGCTCCTGCTCTGCTATGGGCTACTCATGTTGCTAACATCACTAACTATGATGTAGGAAGACTGAACTTTCAGCTAAACAAAGCCTGTTACCCTGATGAGGAAGGAGATCCACAGGCCAAAGGAACTGTATGGGAAATGGAGGAGTATCGTCGAGGAAATTCCTACACACATTATGTTTTCCCAAACACTCGAACTGCTAAGGGTAATGGACCTTTTGTTATAGCTGTTACTAGAGCTCAAGCAGACCTGTGTGTGAATAATGTTGGTAGTATTCCTGTGGGAAAAAGCGACTGTACTCTGGTATTGAATATTACGGGAGTAAATAACAGCAGTTTTACGTCATCGCACAATACATACTTCATATGTGGGAATAAAGGATACTACCATTTACCCATTGGTTGGTCAGGAACTTGCTATGTGTCCTTTTGCTACCACCTGTGTTTTTGGCACCTGCATCCCATCATAAAGACTATAAACTGTTTAATGACGTTTCCAAAAACAGATTTAAGAGGACAGTAAATCATGATGAGGTGGATCAGACTGACACTGCACTGCAGCAATATGTTGACTTTAATTTGGGATTGTTCTTCTTTGTTGGTGCTGCCTTAAACAGCCGGAAAATCAGACGCTTGACACGTGTTGTAGAGGCTGTAACCAACCAAACAGCTATGGCACTTGGAAACATCACAGAAGAGCTGCAAATTGCGAGGATTGTGGCGCTCCAAAACCGAATGGTCCTAGACGTCGTGTTGGCTGACCGTGGTGGTGCATGCCGCATCATCGGGAGCAGTTGTGTTTACATCCCTGATCACGCCCCTTCAGTTTTTGGTGCAATCTCCAAATTACATAAAATTGCTGCTGAGATTCACCCTGATACTGGAACATGGACTTTAGCCGGTTGGCTGTGGACACTATTTGTTACCTGGGGCTGGAAACTGTTGACAGTACTATGTATATTCTTTGCGATCCTACTATTATGTTGCTTATGTCTACAATGTGGTCCAATGCTTTGCTCCCTTTGTATCACTGCTTGTATGCCTACCAAACGCAACGTTAAGAATGTAAACGCCCAATATGTATTGGACCAAGAAGTTAATCAAATGATGCAAATTGATATGCAAGATGTTTTCCTTGTTCCTTCTAGATCATAGATGTCTTCAGCTAATGCTAAAAGGGTCGTCTGTGGAAACTGGCAGAGATCGCTGTTAGCATGAGCTGAAGCCATTTTGTTTGTGGCATTCATTTTAGTTAGCCATGTGTTTGCCATGTGCTTCCCCGTCTTCGCTGTTGCCTGCTTCTCTATTTCGCCTGAGTCATCATCTATAGTTAACTCCTTCAGCACAGAGCCTGAGCACTGCGCATGCTCAGAAAGGCCTGTAGCTGCTAGAATGCACCTGTTACAGACTTAACTGTCAGGCTATTTTAACTCATGTCAGCAATTATGTAGCTCCTCCCACTCTGTTGACTAAGTGATTTTCATGTATCCTTATATGTGAATAGCTATTTGTGTGTACACTTGTACTGCCTCTTTTTGAGCTTCCATGCTTACACTGCAACTATCACAGTATATAAGCACCATGGTGACTGTACTCAATGTGCTGCCTCATACATTGCCTGAGGGTTGTGTATCGACGTAGTTCCACTCATGAGGTTTTAATAAACTATTGTTTTGATATTAGAGCTTCCGTGCCAATCTCTATTTTGTTGGTCTGAGGACTAAAGGACAAAGAAGGGCGAACCCCTGCACCGGTGGGCTCGGTGAGGCCCACCCCACAATAGGAGAAGCTCGCACGGTCCCCAAAATAACTGCTTGCCCCCATATTCATTAAAGGCGGTAGGGCGGCATCAGTTTGATGTTGACGTGGACTGTTCGGCACTTCACTCTGGGACTCTTCCACAGGATAAGTATACTCTACTTTGGCAGTGGAACAGGGAGGTGTGGGGACAGGTAAAAGGTCAATAGTAGTTTCCATTTCACACTCTGCAATACGAGATGATTCGAAGTGGATGAATGCACCGGATTCATTGAGATAGCGTTGCATGAAACAGCAGGAGTTACACTATTCAGAATCGGCCAGACGGTGTAACTGGACATTGTCCACCAAAATATATCCGTCGTCTTTGCGACCAGGTAAAGGTGGTAGAATTACTGTACGAGTACCCTTCAATCCAAGAACCGGGACCGGTGCACGATAAGAGGGACCAAATTCTTTCTTGTTCTCCTGCTTTTTTCGTACCAGATCTCCAATCTTAGGAAGCCAGCCGGTGATTGGAATCAGCATAGATGTGTCAGTGGAAGAGGGCAAATGTTCAGTTGCGTAGCTGTCACGGGTCTTTTGTAGGTCCTGTAACATAGTAGAATGATTATCTACGTCAAAGCTTGCGGCAGCCGCCACAACGTCTAGACCATCAAGGTCTGGCACAAACATTTTAATGCCAAAGAGCATTTCGTATGGGGTCCGCCCGCCCAGAGATCTTCTAGGGAGATTATTAAGTGCACTTTGAACTCCATACAAATGGGCCAGCCAGTTCCTGCCAGTACCGAAGACTCTAGCTGTCAAAGATTGCGTTAAGTCTCGGTTCATTCGCTCCACAATAGAGTTGCCCTCAGGCCTGTATGGAGACGAAAGCTGCACCAGCACCCCCATCGACTTAATCGCATCCTTGTATGCCTTAGAGGCGAACGCTGAACCTTGGTCTGAATGGAAGGTGCCACAGGAAAACATCCCGACAAAGACACGCAAATCCCTGATGACATTTCGAGCGTCAGCACTAAGTTGTGGCCAAACCCAAAGGAATCTAGTGCACGAATCAACTGCAACAAAAATTTATTTATACGCAGTATCAGAAGAGAAAGGACCGCAGTGATCAAGATATACACAGCCAAATGGCCGATTAGAAATACATAGCTGTGTTTGTGGCGGACGTGAGACCGTAGACGGTTTGATTTGTTGACAAATGTCACAAGAAAGCACATAATTACGGGTTTGTTTATATAAACCACGCCACCAATAACGTTGCTGTAAAATAGAGACTGTCGCAGACACCCCGGCATGTGCAGATGCCATGCCCTCGTGTGCGGCTATGATCAAAGCAAGTCTGAGGTCCATGTTCGGAATCAGCCGATCCCCAACTGATGGAATCTTAGCATAAGGAACTTGTTCGGGAGATAGTTGATAAGAGCACTTCGAACGGAAACCCTGCGGATAAGCAGTTCCCTCCTTTGTAGCAGCTACTGCTGCCAGAATATCAATATCTATTTTAGTCATGGACCTTGTAACTGCTGCTACGGAACACGTGGTTACTGCAGATTTGGCCGCTTCGTCAGCCAAAGAATTACCAAGAGCATGTGCTCCCACACGCTGATGGCCAAGAGTATGGATAACTTGCGTGAGGGGCAGACGTTGTTTAAGGTCTGCCACTCGAACCTAAAGCGTTTTATGCTTGATTGCGCTGTCCTTAGAGTCTTGATAGTCATTCTGAGACCAAAAGAATAAGTTGTCATTAAAAGATTGAACACAGTAGTAAGAATCGCATACATTAAGAGTATTCACATTAGGATCGGCAAACTCAAGGGCTAGGACAAGAGCACGCAGCTCCGCCAATTGTGCTGTACAGTCTCCAAGTGCCTGAGTATGCAGTATGGAAGACTTAAATTCTCCATTAACAATTGAACCAGCCACAATAGCGCAAGCCGCTGAATAAGCGTGTTTGGAACCGGTGGCCGGTTGAGCCGAGCCATCGGTATAAATGATACAATTGTACTCATCTAAAGGAAGCAACGACAACAGAGGAGGATGAACGTGTTCATACTGTAAAAACTTCTGTGTCTGAAGTGCAGGATCAAAGATAAACGTGACATCAGACGATGTCAAAGAAGTAGCCCATTGTATCCAACGGGGATGTAGTGCCTTAGAGTTGGGTACACTTGCCTTAGTCACTGCTTATAAGGCAGAGAAAGGCGTGACTATAAGAATGCGTTTTCCTTGCGCCAGGGAGCGTTCTTTCAGAATAGCTATTTGGACCGCCGTCAAAACTTTTTCAACATTTGAAAAACGCATTTCTGCCGCAGTGTACAAATGTGATTTGTATGCAATAGGTACTGTGTCCCCCTCATTGAACGTCAAGTAGGTGAAACCCACCGTCCCCGGCACTATACGAATCACCAGGTTCGTGGTATTATCACGCGTCAACAAGTAGTTTGTTGCAAGCATATTAGATTGCAAAGATTGTAAAATAGTGGTATGTTCCGGAAGCCAGCTGGCAGAAGAATATGTTGGTTGTATCAACGCATAAAGCGGTTTGATACGCTGGGCATAATCGGGGATGTATGTCATCCCGAAATTCAAAAATCCCAGCAAAGACTGAAGTTTCTTCAGCGTAGAGGGAGGTTGCAATTGTGTACATTTCTCCAGAGAGTGGGGGGCTAACCCCCTACCTTCATTGTTTAGCTCATAGCCCAAAAAGAACACCGCAAAATGAGCGATGTGTGATTTAGCAAAATTGAATTTGTATCCATAGTCGGCAAACGATAAAATGATGCGGTCGACTCGGACAAGATGCAGCATTAGTTCATCGTCCATCAGATAAATATCATCAACTTACGAGAATGCATCTGGATCTATGTTGTGCAACAAAAACACAACACGCGCAGCAACAGCCCCGGGGCTATTCTTATACCCCACAGGTAAGCGCGTACATTTTTTCTGATTTCCGACGGCGGTGAATGCTGTCAAGTCACGGCTCTCAGGAGCCAGATTATGACTGTAGAAACCATTGGATATGTCCAGTGTAGTTTTGTATTTTTTTACGAACAAGGTTGTTCACCAGCGCAGAGCTGTGCGTGTTCTGTACCGCAAAAGTAAGACAACGACTATTCAAATTTCGATAATCCAATACAATGCGATATGATATGAACCGTCAGGTTTTGATACCGGAAAAAGAGGATTATTCATTGGTGATACACAGTATTCAATCACTCCCTGATACTCCAACTGAGTTAGAATGTCACAAACGAGAGTCTTAGCCTCACGTCTGATTGGATACTGCGGTTGTGGTTGTGGCATAGACCGTAATGGTATCTCATGTGCCAGACAGGGACGCAGTGCCTCCCGCACTATGGTAACCTCCACTGCGCTGTCGAGCAGAGTCACTGCCCATGTCCAGTCTAGGAGTCGCGTTCTCACCTTCTGAGGCATACTTCGCCGTTAAGGCGGCAACTTTTTTCTTCTGATACGGGGGTCGAAAACTAGGCAGATCCTCTTGTTTGGATTTGACGTCAAACTGTCGAGGTTGATCTCGTCCCTGTTGTTTAGTCGGACCTTTGCCACGATCCTGGCGCTCCCCACCACCGACTTGAGAGTCCGATGTGTCCTGTAAAGAACGAGGAGAGTGCTGATCAGGGACTTGAAATCTATCAGGAGTCTTAATTTTTGCGCGGTCGCGCAAGTCATAAGTACGCTCAGAAGACTCAGGTGTCGGTGAACCAGCACGCGAACCTTACTTCTGCTGTTGCTGCCCCTGTTTTTTATTTCTCCAGTTCCTTTTAGGAAAGAACGGGCACCCATCTTTATCAGTCTGGGCTTTTTGTTGAGTTTGACATTGTGTTTGCGTTTGAGCAAAAGGCTTAATTCCCAGACTATTGCGGCCTAAGGTTTTATAAGCTTTAGCAATAATCTTTGGCAATTCGCACTGCTTGTCTGCGTCTGACACAGCCTCCAAGCGGTTAGCCACTTGCAAGCTTACAGCATCACCATTAACATTAGCAAGGATCATATCTGAAACAATGTCGAACACCCCCACCAGTCTCATCCCAAACTTCAGAGCCGCCTCGGCTCCGTGTTCATCCTGAACACGCTTTATCACGGAAGGGAGCACGGTCATTGAGGGGGTGCGGAACAACATCGAATATACCGCTGCAAACACTCTACCCCAAGTGTTACAATCAGCTAATTCGGGAACTAAGCCTTTAGGTAAACTTATGGTTAGGATCCTGTGTTTCTCCACAGGAGTGGTATTTGGAAAAACAGCTTCAAGTTGTCCAAATTTTTCAGCAAGCCAATAAGGAAATTCATCCTTATTCTGCGGACGCTTGCAAATCACTGAATTAACCATAACAGGACTGATGGTTACACCACCAAGTCCAGCTGGTTGCGCAGCAACGCCAGGTGGTCCCATCTGGAAGTTGCGCGACATGAACTGTATAACAGCTCTATGTATACGTATCAGTGAAGTATGTAATACGCGGAGCTCTGCGACTGTAGCATTGAGATAATTTGTGTGCGGGGTATACCCAGCCAAAACGGGCCACGTGGCCTCATCAATCGATAAAGGGCCTGAACGAACCAGCGTTATTGGGTGCGGAAGGGCGCCATTAAACCATATTTGATGTTGCCAAGCCGTAAGTGAAACTACAAGAGACCGATAAGGCTGATAATTCTGAGGAAGGGCAGTGGCTGTATATTCGTGAAACAAATTATCCGTTCCATCTACTGCCGGAAAGGTGACCCAAGAATAAAACACCTCGAAGCGGTGAGCTGCATCCGCTTCTATAACAAAAATGAGCGCAACACCAGCATTAGTGACCCCATGTTGAGTCAAAAAGCTGTGACTGCAGCCCGATTAGGCGGTGCAATGACAACCGCCATAATTTATAGCAGAGAATAACAACCTATGTGTGGCAGCGCAATAACTGGTTTACTAAGAAAGAGAAAGACCTTTTAAAATTCAAGCTTGAAAAACCTATAAAACATCAATATAGGAGGCTACACCGTCACAACCGTCTCTGGAAACAGATGTGAGGGGATTGTGGACAAGCACTACTCAGGAGTCTCGCAGATAAGAACCAGAGCAAACGTTGGCGGCGCCATGTTGCGGGGATTCTGCACCTACACAGAACTATGCACAGGAAAACAGGACCTCGGTGTACAGGCGTGTACCAACCTACCACCTTAGTTCCCAAAATCGACTAGCTATAGTGTCTCATTCGTTCTCCTCCAAAATCACGAAGCTACAAATGATTAGACAACCCAGAACACAACACTCCCGACTCTCAGGAATCGCGGTAGCAAGACATACCCTTTCGCTCGCTCACTCGTACTTGTCCACAATAAGAATGGTCAGAGTCACTGTTTTTTTTTTTTTTTTAAACAAAGTTTTATTAGCATTTTTCAATGATATACAATACAGACCCAATTATGCTTTAAACACGTGAGATGACACCCTCAGCCTTGTAGTCTTTGCCTTTGTAACATATACAATAAGATTATTGTGTCTCAGAAAATGGCATTATTAGCACCTTTCTTATTTTACCCACCACCCGAACAATCCGTGGAGAAAGCACTCCCGCAATATCAAATACATGCTCATCAATGTCCTGGCAATCATGACCACCTAGCCGGGTTGGAAGTACTCGTCACATAGTGTCACAGTCTACAATAATAAAACCTAACAATCCCAACTAAAATTTCCCTCCCCCCTCCCTACAGCCCTGTATTCACATTCTAACAACATCTTTTAGGGTGATCGCCCGCACAAAGCCAAGCTGACAGTTACATTTGGAGACCAACATCAGTATAGAAGCGACGCTTCGCAATATTCAACCTCAGCCTGTGAGATATTATCACATTTGTATTAGTAACGTGTGCAATTCGGGTTCTTGGGATCCGCAGGCATTATTGCGAGTTGCTACGAGATTCCACAGTTTGAGGGATTCTAACATTATATCCCACTCCATTGCCATCAGGTTTTTTCGCAACCCTCGGGCCTCCTCTCGCCTTAGGGCCGCACTTTCTGCACTACCCCACCTGATCACCTCGCTATGCCACACATGTATGGGGGGTGGTTTCTTGGACTTCCATCGCATAGTGATGGCTCGTATTGCTAGGATTAATGACAAGTTCGCAAATCTGTATTGTACCTTATGTTTCAAGGGGGACTTATGAAGACCCAGGATACATTCCTCCACAGTGTTGTCTACTTCCTTCTGTATGACTACAGAAATGAGCTGTCTGACCGAGTCCCAGTATCTCCCTAATTGAGGGCAGGACCACAGCATATGTGCCAGCTCAACGCCACCTGCTTGGCATCTAGGGCAGTGGTGTTGTGTTTGCGGGAACATTTTGTCCAGTCTATGAGGGGTAAGGTAGGCCCTGTGAAGCACCATGGTTTGGATAAATTTAAATTTAGCGTTTCTGGTAAGCTTTCTAGGGTGTTCTATAATTTTCCCCCACTCCTTTTCTTCTATGGCCCGCCCGACGTCTCCCGACCATGCATCCTGTAACTGGGTGAGGGCTATTCCCGCATGTGCACGAATCCCCACGTACAGCCATTTCACTAAGTGTCTACCTTGTCCCATGTAATATAGCATTTTGACTAATTCGTGTGTATCTGGTTCCTGTCGGTGCGGGGCCCAATGCGTTTTTACATATTGTGACAGAGCCGCATGTAGAATGTACAGGTGATCCGGCACTCCCGTGCTCCTGACAAAGTTATCATAATCTAACAATTGTCCCTCATGGAACAGGTCTGATACCGTGCTAACTCCTGCTTCGGTCCAGGGGGCAATAGTGCGGCGTGTTATGCGTCCCGCGTATGCCCACCAGGGGAATGTTACCTGCATAGGCAGGGTGCGTGTTCGTGTAATGAAGTGCTGCTTTCCAGCACTGCACGCAACAATGTAGGGAGCACTTGTGGGAGTTTACAGCGTGGTAGCAATAGTGTATGTAAGGCTCCTGGTGCCAGGTCGCGCTCGGTGTACCCTATTTCTTGAAGATTACATCCGGCCGTCCAGAAGGACAGCCACTGCAATTGACAGGCGTAATAGTAGGCTCTAAGGTCTGGGACCCCCAGTCCCCCTTTGTCCGTGCCGAGTTGGAGCTTTTTGAGACTAATCCTCCGCCCGCCAGACCCCCAGATGAGATCGACGAGCATGGTATTTAAAAGTTTAAAAGTACGCTGTGGGAGCAGTACTGGCAAATTCGTAAAATAGTAAACTAGCCTCGGGAGGACTACCATTTTTGTAATAGCCACCCTACCTATGACCGACAGCGGCAACGTAATCCAAAAGGCAATACTAGCTCGAAGGGCTCGAATTGCTCTGTGTAGGTTGCCGTCCAGCAGATCGATGGGGGTCCGGTAGACATGTATGCCCAGGTATTTAAATGCATGTGACGCAACTTGTATCACCATTTGCCCGAAAGGAACAGTCATCAATAGTGCCTGTTCCCGAAAGAAAAAGGCGTGAGATTTCGTTGGGTTAACAGCAAGGCCTGATATACTTTCGAAGACAGTAAATATCTCCGCCAAAGGTGTTAAATCGGTCCTAATGTCTTTGACATAGAGGATAATGTCATCCGCGTATGCCAAGAAAAGGTGCAGGGTGGGCCCGATCGGAATACCCATCTCTCGTGCGTCCGTTCGCAATTTAATAGCCAGGGGCTCCAAAGCCAATATAAACAGGAGTGGCGATAGTGGGCACCCCTGCCTCGTCCCCCTGAATATCGGGTATGCAGCTGAGATATGGCCTCCAGTACGGACGCGAGCCGTGGGGGCTTGGTATAACAGGCGGAGCCATTTAAGATAATCCTCCGGTAGTCCGAATTTACCCAGTGCCTTAAACAAGTATTCCCAGGTTAGTGTGTCAAACGCTTGGCGGAGGTCCAGCGACACACAGCCAGCGTAAGTGTAGTGTGGTGGGGCAGCCGACATCAGGTAATGCAATCTCCTGGTGTTCAAAGACGTGCTACGGGCCGGCAAAAAACCGGTTTGATCTATGTGTATTAGTTTATGCAGGAGGGGTAGGAGCCTATTTGCCAGAATCTTACTAAGGATTTTATACTCCGTTGTCAGTAGCGACAATGGGCGGTAGCCTGCCATGTCGGTGGGGTCCCTACCCGGTTTCGGGAGTGTGACAGTCAACGCTTGTGCTGTAGTGAGTGGCAATTCGCCTTTCTCCAATGCCGTGTTGTACAGGAGTTCCAAGTGGGGCAGGAGAGAATCCCTAAAAGTGTCGTAAAATTCTGCTGGCAACCCGTCCAGGCCAGGGGTTTTATTACGAGGTAGCCCTTTGATCGCCAGTTTTATCTCCACTGTGGTAATCGGGCCTGAAAGTTCCTTTAGGGCAGCTGGAGGAGGTTGTGGGCACGTCAGGGTATGTAAGAAGTCATCAATGTGTGTGCCCATGTTATCTGTAGGCTTGCTATAAAGCGTGGCATAGTAATGGTAAAAGGCTGTGTTGATGTCATTTTGTGTATGTGCTGTACCACCCTCCAAGGTAGTAACCTCCCTAATCACCGTGGCCGGGGGTCATCCTTCAATATTTTCGCCAACAGCGCCCCTGTTTTGTCCGCTTCCGTGTGTGTTCTCTGTGTGTATCGCCGGTAATCTATAGTTCGAAGGGATTCTAGCAGTTCCGCATGTTGTATGCGGACTTCTTGAAGTAGCCCTTGCTTTCCCCTATCTCGCGCTGCCTCCTGTTCTAGGCGATCCATCTTGTGTTCCGTGTCAATGAGGGATTTATTAACCTCCTGTCGAGCCCCTACAGTCGTGCTGATGGCCCTTCCGCGTATTACTGCCTTAAAGGCGTCCCATTCGATTAAACCACTAGAAGCTGTATTACTATTTTCAGTAAAGTAATGGGAGATGGTGTCGGCCATAGCGGCACGGAACACTGTGTCCTCTAACAAGTATGGCCATAGTCTCCATGTTGGCACCGGGGTAGGTACTCTGCCCCATGTGATCGTTAGCTCCAGTGGATTGTGATCTGAAAAGGTTTTTGCAAGGTATGTAGTGTGCGTTACCTGCATTGCGATGTTATTAGAGCAGTAAATTCTGTCTATTCTGGTGTGCAACATGTGAACCGGGGAGTAGAACGAGTATTCTCTGTGCGTCGGGTGTCGCATCCGCCACACATCACACAGAGCCCAACCAGTAGCCCAGCCACAAAGTGCCTTTGCCTGCTTAATTACTCCTGCACCGTTCAGGGGGGGATGGGACCTATCTAAGGAAATGTCCGTAATCGTGTTGCAGTCCCCTCCTATAATCCAGGGGTGTGCTTCCCATCCTGCCAGTGCCAGGTTCAGGGTGGTAAAGAAACTTTCTTGGTCAGTATTTGGTGCATATATGCTACCCAGCACTACCATTTGGTCATCAAGGGATCCACGTACAAATATATAGCGCCCTTGCTTGTCTATTCGGTGTTCCAGTGACGTGAAGGGCACCCCGTGTCGGATCCAAATAGTGACTCCCCGTGCATACCCAGAGTAGCTAGTGGTGAAAACCTGCCCCCTCCATTTCTTCCGAAGCTTTACCACCTCCTGAATCAGCATGTGGGATTCTTGCAAATATACTATTTGCGCCTTTCTCCTTAGTAATTGGGCATGTATCCTATGGCGTTTCTGTATGGAGCCCAGTCCCCTAACGTTCCACGTTACAATGTTAAACTGACTAAGTGTATGCATTGATAGATTTTATTGGTCCTGCAGTCAGACCAAGACGCATGTGTGACAGTGACCAGCCTACGCGGGACTAACAAAGAAATAGGACCGTACCCTCCCCCCCCAAAACCCCCAATACTCGGTCCGGTCGTAAAACTATACCGGACCACAAAACAAATCGCAGTAAGCAGAACTATACCCTGAACCACAACAGCATTCGCAGATTGGGGGACATCGCCAACGCCGTCCACAGAGCGCGGGTCACGCTCCATTATGACAGAGTTCCGAACCTCACGGAACCCGGGCTCAAGAAATTATAAACACATTCCATAACGCTACACCATACATGTAGTTTACCACAAAACCAAAAGGATATCACATCAGCGCTCAGGTTCAGTTCGTAAATGATGGCACCATACTGTTGTCAGCCAAACAGTCCATCCGCCGTTTGAGGGGTTACGGAGGGAAACAGAGCCACGCTACCCTCGGAGTCCGATTTGTTCAGATCTTCCGCGGAAGAAACTGAGTCTTCCACAAGCGCAGACTGTCGAAAAGTAGCAGCCGCCAGTAGTGCCTTCTCCTTGCCCTGTTGTTGTTGCTGCGACGTTGGATTAGGTCGTAGGGAGTCTCCACGTAGACGTCTACTTCGGCGGACGCCAGGTCGTACCGCTCGACTGGAGCTATGTTGAGTACTTTGGGAGGCGTTATCACCGGTCTCTGCGGGGTCCATTACCTCCAGCCACTCTTCAGTTTCTTCTGGGCTTTCAAAGAAATGAGTCTTGCGGTCGTAGATGACCTTCAAACGGGCTGGGAAGAGAAGGGCATACTTGAGGTTCAGGTCTCTCAATTTCCTCTTGACGGCCATGAAAGAGGAGCGCTGTCGCTGTACCACTAGTGTGTAGTCCGGGTACAGCGAGATCCGTGCATTCTCAAAGTGTATCTGGCCCAGCTCCCGTGCTTTTTGTAGTAGTGTGTCCCTGTCCCTATAATTTATCAGCCGGACAATGAGGGGACGCGGTGGGGCGCCCGGTTTGGGCTGACCGGTAGGTATTCTGTGCGCTCGTTCCACAGTATTGGGCGGAGAGACCCTCCGGGGCAACGTGTTCGCGGAACCACTTTTCCATATACGTAGCCGAGTCCCGTCCCTCGCAGCGCTCCGGCAGGCCAATGACGCGGACGTTGTTCCGCCTTGTCCTTCCCTCCGCGTCTTCCACCCGGTCCAGCAGGGTGGTAACTTGCTTCTGTAGTTGCTGCACTTGGGTCGTGGTCTGAGCCTGCTGCGGGGAGAGATCCGCCAGCGCCATGGTATTATCTTTCACCTTGTCCGACAGTTTAGCGTGGTCCGCTCTGAGTAGCGTGAGACCCGTCGTGAGAGCTCCGATTTGTTGTTCAATGGCTCTCCTCGAGTCCCTGACCTCCTGCAGAATCAGGTGTAGTTTATCCACAGGCTCCATCACAGCTGTGGGCGGGATGCAGCTAGGCAACTGTGATACTCCACTAGGGTCCACATGCTCCATTGCGGGGTCTGCGCTGGGCCCAGCGTCCTGCTGCTTCCCTCTATTGCGGCCCATCACCGTCGGGCAGACCGTGGGAGGCCACCCGTGCGTCCCCTCCTCGCGTAGTTGGAGCAGGCGGGAAGTTGGGCGTATTACAGCTCATCAAAGTCGGTCTCACAACCACCGGGGCCTACTCCATATGCAGATCACAGCTAGTGCCCGGGACAGGCCTGGTCACGACGTTCCCCAGAACAGGACTCCGCGGAAACCCCAGCATACTCCGGCAGCACTACATGTGCAGGAATAGGTGCCCCACCAGGGCCGAGACCAGGGCCGCCCAGGAAGCACTGCATACATGTGTCCACTGCCCCACGCAGTTCCGCGGGGGGGCCCCCCGTCGCCGAGGACACAAGCTCTCCACAAATGCGGCCTACAACACACTGCTTCCTCCCTTCCAGCAGGGGCAGCCAACTAGTCCAGTGTCAGCACTCACCAGGTATTTCTCTATTCAATTGCGGGGCACTCAATATGGCAGGAATACCGTCCGGGGGGGGGGGGGCCCCCACTACCAGCAAACCTGTCTCCCCCCCGGGGGGGCCGCCGCAGTCCAGCACTATCAGAGCAGCTCTCCCTCTCCATGCGCCCGACTTAGGCCGCAATTCAGCCCCGGGATTTGCGTAAATCCGCCCCGGGGATTACTCACAGTTCGCGGCTGCTGCCAGCAGTCACAGCCGGTCCGGTCCGCCACAGAGTACAGGATTGGCAAGGGAGCACTCCGCCCCCGTCCGGACACCTTCCGCCGGCCCTCTGCTGCAGAGCAGCCACCGCCAGGGGCCGGCCTCGATCGATACCGCCAGCGGGCGGGTTCCCAACCGCAGGCCCGGCACAGCTCCCCTCGCAGCTCAAAAGGCCCCGGGCATCAGCGGGTCCCAATGCCAGGCAGCAGACGCGCCGAAAGCCGGCCCAACTATCGCCCCCACTCCGCCGGGCTTAGGGTGCACCGAAAAGGGGCACTTTGGTGCAGCGCGGGTCAAATATTCTCAGGATGTAGGAGCCCGGGTCCGGAGCTCCGCTAAAATGCAGCCGCCATGTTCGGCTGTCGGCCACGCCCCCCCCCCCACCCGAGTCACTGTTATAGTTCAAAACGTTTATTTTAACTATTGTGTCTATAATGCAGTATACAAGCCACTACCAGCAGCGAAATGCATAACCTTAGAACAATTATCATTGTTATAATTCCATAGAATATAAAGGGGGATGTCATTATATACAGACAGTGGATAAAGGACTACAAGGCCTAACTACCCTCCCCTTGGTAAGGTGATGTTTATTATATAAAAGAAGATCTCTGGGCTTTGTCAGCAGACCCCATACCTTAGTGCCTAGATGGAAGCTTTACATCATAGGAACCGCATAGCTCTTCTCCCTAGAATGGACCCTCTCCAAGTGTGTGTCAGAACAACATGCATCCCTGTAATATCAAAGCACGAGTTTCCAGTAGCGCAGCGGTGTTAGCATGTTTTGTCTAGATGCTAGGGACTGACCAGAACAGAATAACAAGGGGCATTGTTTATTGACCTTGCACATCGTGTTCAGACTAAACTCCAAGAACAGGCAGAGAACGCAGAAAGCAGACAGTTCTCATGTGAAAGGCACAGAGTCTTGCAAAACAAAGTCATGTAGTAACGTGCGCAAAAGCAGTTTCATGGCAGCCGTGCTCATGCTAACTTAGCAATGTCGACAATGACCCTAATGGCCATATAACACTGTGTCAATATCAACCAACAATGCACATCTTATAAAAGGAAATTCATCCTACACTTGCATGCGCTACCCTCTCTAAGCACCAAACACTGTTCCATGTAAAGAGGTTTGGTTTATTAAAAAAAAAAAAATCCCCCCAAAAAAATCAAACCTTTACATATTCAAAGTTAAAATATACTTTATACAATATTTCATCAAAATAATTTAATATACTAAAAAAACATTTTTAATCCAATATTCATATTATGTACAAATGTCATCCAAAATACATCTCCTTATTGTCTAAAAAACATTTGCTTGTTGAAAAAAAAAATAAGAGAATAGCTCTGGTATATACAACCACAAATCTAACTATCCCTTTCACCTCCCTAGAATTACAGATCTTATCACAAGTTCCTTTTACATTCCACTGCAAGATCTCATGAGAATGTAAGTCCTGTTTCACACATGATATAAGAGCTGGATGGATTACAATTAGGAAAAGGGGTGTAATGCAAGCCGCTGCTGCCAATGCGGCGCGGGGGGGGGGTGCAAACCTAGGGCCCCCAAACAGCACACGGCCATTGAATAGCTGTGAGATATGGGAGACTCAGGACCCGCGCCTCCATGACATTTCGCAGGGGGAGCCCCATCATTTTGCTTCACGCCACTGACTAGAAATGCCTCCTACCAAGCATGGTGTAGAAGGATAGCTTTATAAGTAGGTGGGAATAGGAGATCTATAGGTTGCAATCAGTATTCCATTACGTGCCCATGTTTAAGCTGAGAATATTTTTATACCACACCTACCAGTGAGATAAGCAACAATTATGAATTCAAAGGCCTCGGTTGTCCCTGAAAAAAGTACGCCATGACTAACTGAAATTTCCAGTTGAACATTTATTCTTAGAAGTGCTTTTCGCAGAGTGGGGACAACTACCTGCCACTAAATGTGCAGGATGCATAATTTGACAATTGACATGGCAGTCACTAACCAACTGAGGCTATGGTTAGACAGTTCTACTTTTCGGTCATGTTTTGTAATAGGACCAACTGCAGGACAGTGAGACTATTCGTCGTGGACACCTCTCTCCCGATCTGTTGTCAGCAACTGAATGATTGAATGAGATATGAATGCTGAAGACCCGCTCAATAGTCTCTAGACATCCAGTACAGGTCGTTGAATAACAATTTTAAACAAAAAAACAGTGGTTCCTGTGGACACTTAATGATTGATATTACAATATATATATATATATATCAGCGCAGTCGCAATAAAGTGGGGGTACATAGAGGTCAGAGAAAAAAATGACATGTAACACAGACTGTGTAGAGAAACAAGGTATTTTATATATAAATTCACATGTTATAGAGTTTCAGTGCAAAGTGTCCAAAGTGAAAAAAATGAAACCTATCAGTAAGGATTGTGACTTTTTGTGACATACAAACAAGGTTTTAATGTTGTTACAGAAACGACCATTCAATGGATACACAATAAATGTTAGCAGCCTCCTAGTATAATAGTAGGAACTGAGAATTGGTTCGCTTCAAGTTGTCGACGGCGTTTCGACCCAGCTAACAATGTGGGGTCTCATCAGGACCTATCAATGTAGGGACACCTGTGGATGACTGACAGTTATGGTGGTGAGCACCTGTGGGAGTGAAGGGTAGTAAAGGATACTCACATAGGGCCCAGCCGGGCACCTATGGAGGGGGTTGGGGGGGGAGGATTTACTGGCAATCAATAATATTCGAAGGTGTGTTGGTTGAAATTCTATATCCAGAAAGCGGTGTCACGTGGTTAGTCAAGGCCTGAGAAAATTGGGGGGCCTTTGAAGTACTGCGGTAAACGTCAATCCGTTTCCGTTGTAGAATCCGGTATTGAATATATTAGAGTAATCCAATGCGGGGTTCAGAGTAAATCTGCAGCGGAAAAATCTCGCCCGTGATATCAAAGAGAACTGCACTAGTCTGTCTCTGCTTGAGTAATTACAAGTTGAATAACTTAAAGCATAGGAGTTTCAATTTAGCTTCATGACCTTCTAATAAGGTCGCCCAATCTTCAAGGTCAAATTCTCAGCCCAGGGCCATTTCCAAAGGCACCTGGTGGTGTTTTCTAGTGATACTGTCACAAACTCAGTAATCATAGTGATGTACATCTCCATAGCCACTCTTCAACACGGGTTCCTTAATCAAAGATTTTGCTAAATGGGCAAAAGTTATTGGTTTGCCGAGAGGGGGTATAGGGTTCTCCATAGGCACTGTCTGAGCTTCAGGTATTGCCAGTGTTGGGAGGAGTTAAATACAAAGTCTGTCATTAGTAAGGTGAGGAAACGTTGAGATCACCATTAGAGTATAACTGATCTAAATGACTGATACCCTTACCAGCCTACCCTGGGCAGTAAATGGTCCAACTATCACAATATAAGCATTATTCCATATAGGGGTTGATAGGTGAAGGGTTCATCTTAAGCCGTCACTGTGCTATTTTCTACGTAAGGAACATTGCTCTGATGATCAGGTTATCCAGCACCCCTAGTATTTTCCCACAAAGATACAACAGAGGAATATTATCTGGACAATTCAGTAGAGCCCTTTCAATTCCAACCCATTGTGTTTTGTGCTGGACCTTCAGCCAAAAGTGTGCTAATTGGGACAGATGACTTGCCGAACAGAATGAGCTCATGTGTGGGAGCTGAATTCCACTTATGATGTATTCAGCCCCCAGTTTGTGACCTTACCCAGGGCTTCCTCTCTTCCCAGGTGTTGCCCTACGTTCGTATGAAATGAAATGAAATGAAATGAAAATCGATATTTATAAAGCGCGAACTGTCACTCCGAAAGGAGCATCCTGGCGCTGATACAGAGGAGATATTGCACTCTGAGTGTCTTAGACAAGAGAGAGGCAAAATTCATCTGTTGCTCCGAAGATCCATGTTTTTAGAGCTTTTCTATACTGGGTTTCGGTTTTATGCATTCTCAGTTGCAGAGGCAGTAGGTTCCAAGCTCTGGTGCCTAACACTGCTATAGTTTTGCCTCCTTTGGTTTTACATCGGAAATTGGGAGGTGAAAGCAGGTTAGCTGATGAGGACCTAAGAGTTCTGTTTGTAGTATAAGGAGTGAATCGAGATGAAAGGTATTTTGGTCCTGTCTTGCGTGACGCCTTAAAAGTGATTAGGAGAACCTTAAACAGAATTCTCTTATGTAGTGGGAGCCAGTGGAGGGTTCTAAGAGCTGTAGAGGCAGAAGACCTTCATGGAAGTCTTAAGACAAGCCGTGCTGCTGCGTGTTGGACCACCTGGAGTCTATTTATTGTTTTTTTGCTGGCACCTGCCAGGAGGCTGTTGCAGTAGTCAAGGCGCGAGAGAATTAACGCGACTGCTACTGATTTCCTTGCTGCAAGAGGGATTAAGTCAAAAAAAATTCTCAGGGATCTTATGATACTAAAACAGGTCCCTGCTACCTTCACTGCATGTGGTTGGAAGGTGAGTGCGGAATCAAACTGCACTCCCAGATTTCTTGCCACTTTCACAGTCTCTGGCGGGAGTGGGGTTACCTCTGGCCACCAATCGCTTGGTACAAATGAGACTTCTTTCCCTATTGGTAGGATCTCGGTCTTGCTAGTGTTGCACCTAAGGTGGTTGTCCTTCATCCACTGAAGGACCTCGGTCAAACATCTTTTAAAGTTGAGTTCTGGGTCCTTGGAATACCGGTCGAGAGATAGTATCATCTGGGTATCATCTGCGTAGGAGGTGACTTCGATCCCATATGATGAGATTAGTGAAATAAGAGGGGTCATGTAGACATTGAACAGCAATGGGCTCAGTGAGGATCCCTGAGGCACCCCCGCTGTGATGGTCCGTTCGAGAGAAAGAAAAGTTCCCAGCGACACGACTTGCTTGCGATTAGCGAGGAAGGCTTTATCCATTCTAGAGCGGTATTTAAGATGCCGCTAGAACTGAGTCTAGAAAGAAGGATGCTGTGCGATATAGTGCCAAACGCGGCCGATAGGTCGAGCAGAATCAACACCCCTTCCTTCCTCTGTCTGCTATAGTCTTTAAAGTTTCTGTGATTTCCAAGAGTGCAGACTCAGTGGAGTGTTTGGGGCGGAAGCCGGATTGTTGTGAATGCAGAATGTTTGTTGTCTCAATAAAGTTAGATAGTTCTTTATGGACAAACTTTTCTGTGATTTTGCCTAAGGCGGGGAGCAGAGAGATAGGACGAAGATTGGAGAGTACTGCTGAATCAACATTAGGTTTCTTTTTTAAGGGTTTCACTATTGCTAATTTCCAGTCCTCAGGCACAATCCCTGTTCTTAAAGATGAATTAACAATCTGATTTATAGCTGGATTGATTGTGTCTACGATTCGATGGAGGATTGTGGGAGGACAAGCATCCAGAGGGGAGCCTGATTTACATGCTAGAATTGCCTCTCGGGTTTGATCCAGTGACACTGGTTTGAATGAACATATGCAGTCTTTAGTGACTTCTGGTTCGTGCTCAGGTACGGCATATTTGGTCAGGTCTGGGTCCGAGGTGAAGTCCTTTTTAATGTTCATAATCTTTTCTTCAAAATACAGTGATATTTGATCGCATGATCTTTGTGATGGGGGTATTTCTTTTGCAGTATTTTGGGACTAGTATAGGACTGTATGACTGAAAAATGATTTTTGGTCTAGATTAGCTTCTAATATTTTGTTTGTATAGTATTCTTTTTTGGCTAGTTTAATCTGCATATGGTACGATTTTCTGCTTACTTTATACGCTTGTTTTTCAGCTACGTTATAGCTTCTTCTCCATTTCCTCTCTTGTTGTTTGCACTGTAGGCGTGTTTGTTTGAGAGTAGGCGTAAACCAAGGGGTTTGCTGTGGTGTTTTATTTCCATCATTTTTTTTCCTAATTTTAACTTGTGTGATAAGTTCATCCCTGACAGTGGTCATCCAGTTATGGAAGAGACGTGAGTCTACTATAGTATTTCCTGTCAGAGTAGGCATTAAGGCCTGTACAGTAGTAGTCAGTTTAGGATTATGTATTAGTTGTGTCCAGTTACTCTTGGGCTGCATGCTAATTGGTTTTTTTTCTCGATAATTTATCAAGGGGATCTTTAATGTAAAAGGCACAAAATTGTGGTCTGACCAAATTTGAGGGATGGGTGTGTCGGTAGAAAGGCGAGCAAAATTGGAGCAGATCCCATCAAGTGTGTGTCCAGCTCTATGTGTGGAAGCATCTACCATCTGAGTTAGCCCTAACATTTCTGTTATTTGGAGGAAATTATCTACGCTTGGTTCTTTTTTATCTTCTAGGTGTAGGTTAAAGTCACCTAATAATGTGAAATTTGCATATCGAAGTAAAAGGTGACTTAAGGTGTCCCCTAGCGATTCAATGAATGTAGTGCTAGTACCTGGTGGCCGATAGATCAGGCCTCCTGAGAAGGATACCGAAGCATTTAATGAGATGCAGAATCCAAGACTTTCTGCTCCTTAAGCGAATCTATTTCAAAGTTTATACATTGAAATGTGTCTCTAAAAATAATGGCCAAACCCCCTCCTCTGGTATCTTCTCTATCATTTCTACAGATGGAGTATAGTGGTGGTAGGGCTATCGCAATGTCAGGGTTACACCAGTCTTTCAGCCAGGTCTCAGTAATAAAAGGAAGTCTAATTGATGTTCTATTATCAAGTCTCTGATGTCTTGACTGGGTTTACACATAGAGCGGGCATTTATCAATCCCCCTTTATTTGGACAGTGTTGATGGGTGAAGCTGATTTATATTCGCCCATTATTATAGGTATTTCTATTTTGCAATGATGGCATGAACAGATCCCTTTCAACTTCTCTGGTGCAACCCGGCAATTGCCTGATCCCCCCTTATCCATTTAGGAAAGTAAGGGCACACAGATAGGCCAGGACAGCATGCCTAGTATGTAGTTGTATCTAGGTGCTACTGTCATCTTGACTATTTATACTCTACCCCACACCGATAGATTAAGTTGTGACCAGCATGTGAAGCCCCACTTAGTTTAAGCTATCAACGGTTGTAGGCATACTTCTGCCTTATACAGTAGCCCAGAATTAAGAGAAATTCCCACTTAGGTCAATCTGAATGGTACCAACCTGATGTTGTATCCACAAAGGCTAGTTTCTGTAGTGATGCTTACACTTACTCCAGTTTCAATCAATCAGGGAGTTTAAAGCGCACTACTCACCCGTGAGGGTCTCAAGGCGCTGGGGAGATGGGGGGTGGAGGGGGGAGTTGCAGCTCCGATTCAGCCGAAAAGCCAGGTCTTGAGGCTCTTCCTGAAGGTGTGCAGAGTAGGGGGGCGTCTGATGTTGACTGGGAGCTCGTTCCAGGCTTTGGCTGCGATGTAGGAGAAGGCTCTTCCACCCCGCGCAGGGTTTTTGCTAGGGTGAGGTCGGCGGAGCAGAGGTTCCTTTTGGGTACGTGGAAGGAGACTCTTTCGTTGAGGTATTTGGGTCCGGTGTTGTGGAGGGATTTGTAGGCGTGGGTGAGTAGCTTTAAGGTTACTCTCTTCTCGACGGTGAGCCAGTGGAGGTCTCACAGGTGTTGGATGATGTGCTCATGTTGTGGGATGCCGAGGACGAGTCTGGCCGCGGTGTTCTGGATGGTCTGGAGTTTGCGTAGCAGGGATTTGTTGATTCCAGCGTAGAGGGCGTTTCTGTAGTCCAGTCTGCTTGTTATGAGTGCATGGGTGACGGTCTTTCTGGCTTCGGGGGGATCCACTTGAAGGTCTTGCGGAGGGTGTTAAAGCAGGTGGAGGGGACGGCATTGATCTGTCGGGTCATGGTGAGGAAGGAGTCTAGTATGATGCCGAGTTTCCGGGCGTGGTCCGTGGGGGTGGGGGTGGGGGTGGTTGCCGAGGGCAGTGGGCCACCAGGAGTTGTCCCACGCAGAGGGGGAGGGTCCAAGGACTAGGACTTCTGTCTTCTCCGAGTTGAGTTTCAGACAGCTGCTGCTCATCCAAGCTGCAACGTCTTTCATTCCTTCTTGGAAGCGGAGTCTGGTGGTTTCGGGGTCCTTTGTGAGGGAGAGGATGAGCTGGGTGTCGTCGGCGTAGGATACTATGCTGAGTGCATGCTGACTATGGCGGCGAGGGGGGCCATATAGATGTTGAAGAGCATGGGACTGAGCGATGATCCTTGGGGTACTCTGCAGTTGATCTCTGTGGGTTCGGAGAGGAAAGGCGGGAGTCTGATCCTTTAGGTTCTGCCGGCGAGGAAGGAGCGGAGCCAGTTGAGGGCGGTTCCCTATATGCCGGCGTCGTGGAGTCTGGGTGGGAGACGGTGTCGAAGGATGCGGAGCGGTCCAGTAGGATGAGGGCTGCGGTGTGGCCTTGGTTGAGGAGCGTGCAGATGTCTGTGGCAGCGAGGAGGGCGGTCTCGTGCTGTGGTTACTGCGGAATCCGGACTGGGAGGAGTCGAGGATGGCGTGCTCTTTGATGAAATTTGTCAGCTGGGCGTTGACGATCTTCTCGGTGACTTTGGCTGCGAAGGGAAGGAGAGAGATGGGTCGGTAGTTCTTCAGGTCCGTCCAGTCTGCAGAGGGTTTCTTGAGGAGGGGCTTAACTTCTGCGCGTTTGCAGTCGTCAGGGAAAGTGCTGGATTCGAGGGAGGCGTTGATGGTGCATCGTAGCTCAGGCGCTATGGCGGCGGTGGCTCTGTGGAAGATGTGTGGCGGGCAGGGGTCCATGGGGGCTCCCGAGTGAGGGCTCTTCATGGTCGTGGTGGTATCTTCGGTGGTGACCGGGGTCCAGGCGGTGAAGGTGGGCTGGCTGTTGTCGCTGGAGGGAAGGGTGGTTTCTGGAGCCTGTTCACTGAAGTTGTCGTAGAGGGCCTTGATTTTCAGATGGAAGTAGGAGCCGAGCTTGTTGCAGAGGTCCTGGGAGGGGGTGATGCCCGTGGTTTCGCTGGGGGGTTTGGTGAATTCCTGGATGATGCTGAAGAGTTCCTTTGAGTTGCTGGAGTTGTCGAGGATCTTGTTCTGGATGAAGGTCGTTTTGGTGGATCTGATGCGATGGTGGTATTCTGTCATGGTGTTCTTGTAGGTGGTGCGGTCTTCCGAGGATTCGCAGTTTCTCCAGTTCTTCTCGAGACGTCTGCAGGTGCGTCTGGATTCCTGGAGGTCGGTGGTGAACCAGGTGGCCTTCCTGGGGTGCTGTCTGTCCGGGTTACGTAGGGGTGCGAGCTCGTCTGCGCAGTTGGTGATCCATCTGTGGAGTTCTTTGGCTGCGAGGTTGGTGTTGGTCTAGGTGGAGGGGGCATCGCGGTTGAGGGTGGAGTTGAGCTGCTCCTCGGTGACCTTGCTCCAGTTTAATCGCAGTGGGCGGGGTGCAGGTTTCGGGGCGGTGGGTTTGTTGACGTGGAAGTGTACGTAGTGGTGGCCCGTCCAGGGGGGTTGCGTGGTGTGCCTGAAGTGGATGTTGTTACCTTCTGCGAAGATGGGGTCGAGGGTGTGTCCTGCCTTGTGGGTGGGTGTGGTGATGAGTTGTTTCAGTCCGAAGTTGGCGAGGTTGTCCCGGAGGGTGGCAGAGTTGGGGTCGCTGAGGTTGTCGATGTGGAATTTCAGGTCTCCGATGAGCATATAGTCCATGGAGGCGATGGCGTGGGGTGCGATGAGGTCGGCGATGGTAGTGGTGAACGCGGTTCGAGGTCCGGGAGGTCTGTAAGCGAGGGTGCCTCGTAAGGTTGTTCTGGGGCTGGTCTGGATCTGGAAGTAGGAGGTGTTCGGTGGTGGGCGGGCTGTCGCTCGTGCTAGAGGTGGAGAGTAGGAGGGAGCTCTTGTGTGCGATGGCGAGTCCTCCTCCTGGGCGGTTGGGGCGGTCCTTCCTCTGGATCTTGCATCAGTCAGGGATGGTGGTGGCCATGTCGGAAGCGGAGGTGGAGTTGGTCCATGTTTCTGTGAAGAAGGTGATGTCTGGCGAGAGGGTGTCGAGGAGGTCCCAGATCTCTACGGCGTGTCTGTGCAGGGAGCGCACATTGAGGAGGATGCACCTCAGGGCTTCGGGGGTGCTGGCGTTCGGCATGGGGGCAGCGGCCGTGGGGGTGCGGAGGTTGGTGGAGGTATGGCAGCAGTGTTTGCAGGAGAACTGCCCGTGGGTGGTGTTAGGCGTGGACAGCTGACAGATGTTGTTCCTTCCGGGGTTGAGTGCAAGGAGGGCAGCTGAGTCGTAGAGTTGGGTGGTCGGAAATCCAGGGTCCATGGTGCTGGTCGCGGTCGGGTCGCAGACGGGCTTGCCTTTGGCACGCCTTCGGCGCACCAGCGGTGCGCCCGCTGCATGCGCCCACACAGCGGCTGCCATTAAATAGGGAAGGGGGAGGGAGGCGCAGCTGGAAGGCGGGAGCAGGAAACGGCATGGGGGAGGAGCCACGGGGGCAGCAGCGGCCAAAGCGGGCACGGAGGAAAATACGGGTACAATTACAATACAAATACAAAATAAAGGCACAATAACAGAACGGGCACGGAGGAGAAAACAGGTACAATTACAATACAGATATGCAATGAAGGCACAATAACAGAATGGGCCGGGAGGAGAAAACAGCTACAATTACAATACAGATATGAAATAAAGGCACAATAACAGAAGACAGAGAACAGCAACAAAAGACAGAAAACAGACACAGGGCACAAAACAAAAAACAAGACAACAGCGGACCAGCAGAAGAGCAAGGCTCTCCCAGTGGACCACCAGGGATGAGGCGCAGGCAGGAGCCTGCGGGTGGAGGAGGGCCTCTAAAACCTGCCTTAGCAGGGCAGCAGCAGTGGCGCACCAGCAGAGCTGCTGGAGGAGAGAGCAGGTCTCTTACTAGGAGGTCAGAGGTCTTGCTCAGACACCCGAGCAGCGGCCGCAATTAAATAGGGAAGGGGGAGGGAAGCGCAGCTGGGAGGCGGGAAAAGGAAACTGCAGGGGGGAGGGGCCGCGGGGGCAGCAGCGGCGAAAACGGAGGAAAATACGGGTACAATTACAATACAAATACAAAATAAAGGCACAATATCAGAACGGGCACGGAGGAGAAAACAGGTACAATTACAATACAGATATGAAATGAAGGCACAATAACAGAACAGGCACGGAGGAGAAAACAGGTACAATTACAATACAGATATGAACACAATGCCAGACAACAGCGGACCAGCAGAAGAGCAAGGCTCTCCCACTGGACCACCAGGGATGAGGCGCAGGAGGGAGGCTGCGGGTGGAGGAAAGCCTCGAACAACTACCTTAGCAGGGCAGTGGCGCACCAGCAGAGCTGCTGGGGGAGAGAGCAGGTCTCTGACCAGTTTATCTTGTATGCTGACAGGTTAGAGAACATGTGAATTATCTATATGAGGAAGGGGTACAGACTAGAAACCGCAGGCCTAGTCAATGGCATCAGAATATAATCTGCATATAAGAATTATCTTATTTGGCCGTTGTGCACTGAGATACCTTGAATGTCTTTGCAACGACCTACTGCAGCCAACTGGGGTTCCAGTGCAAGGAGATCAAGAAGCGAGGTTAGCAGGCAGCTCTAAAGGCACCCCTTTGGATCTCAGTGGGTAGGGAGAAGAATCCGTCATAGGTGGTTCTTGCCACTAGCAATATGTATAACTAGCGCACTTTGTTAATGAAGTACTGGCCAATACCTGTCCTTTCCAATGTTTGAAGAAATAACTCCTCTCAATCCTTTCAAATACTTTTGATGCGTCAAGCGACAGCAGAAATGCCTCTTTCGATAAGTCTTTTGCGTGATCCAGAGCATGTGCAAAGGTCGTGCCATACACAAACACCACCTGCTACTCATGTATCAAGGATGAAATAACTTTGAGGGGCAGCTTGCTAGCACATTGGCCAAGATTTTTACATCTATAGTTATTAATGATATTGGCCTATAGCTTGAGCAGTCTAAGGGGTACTTTCCTTCCTTAGGGATCAGGCTTACCGTGGCCATGTTAGATATTGATCCTAAGGATCTGGTGGTCTCAGCCTCTGTAAAGACTGCACACAATTATAGTACAAAGATGCCTTCCCTAGTTTGTGGATTACCCGGAGATTCTATTCTGTCCTGGTGATTTACATATGGGGAGATTAGTAATTGTTTTTTAGATATGCTTAGGTCTCGCCTTCGACAGTGCATGCGTTCTTGCTTGCGAGAGATATTGTGTACAACAAGGGGCTTGTTTTAGTTTAAGAGTAAGGTGAAGGATGACCCCTCCTCAACGTGCTAGTGACCCGGAGATGCCCCCCGATTACTGCTGTAATAAATAGTTTTGAGGCTGTGCTGCTCTACCTTCTGTGCTGTTTTTCTTAAGTATTACTTTCATCTGGAATAAATCTAAGAGCATGATATAGTGAAACAATTTTTCGCCTGTGATGCAGTACAGTAACTCTTTAAATGCCAATGCAGTCCGGACACAAGAAATGTTTTTACGAATTTTTATTGCAAACTTGTAATTTTAAAACATGTCCTTTTGGTAATGTATTATCCTAAAAGGTGTGCTCTCCACCCCCATCCGATTGGCAAAGCAATAGCTCACCCATATGAGAGCCCTATTGGCTTTGTCATTGCTCGTTTCATTTCTCAGTCCCAGAGAGCTCTTCACTCCGAAATCAACATTGGTAAGTGAAAAGATCAACAAAGTGGTCTTCACTAGTCTGTAAGCCACAACATTCTCTGCCAAATAGGGCTTACTAGTATGAAGCAAAGGTGTACACGAGGTCTAAAGGATGTGTAAGGATGGAGTCATCTGAGCTCAGTCGGATGATCTAGATATTTGTGATGTCTCAAGAATCTCCCAATGCTCATATTGTCTGTCTTATTTAATAAGGGCTCGTTTCGAGGCTTATGTGAACATGGAGTTAAGTTTCTACATTGTGTCTAGAGAAATCTGTAGGGTGTGAACTGTATTTTATGGTCAGCATCTTTTATTCAGTATTTCAGTTCAGTTTGTCTTTATTTTTACGTTTTGCAATAGCTTAGTCGCATATTGGAATGACTCAAGTCACGTTTCCTGTCACCCATAGCATTTGTGCGGAGAGGACAGAACCTGTGTTTACTTCAACAAATGTACACAAATGTGATCCAAACATTTTTTTCTTTTTTTCTTTGATACTTTTATTGAGATTTTGCATCAACATTACAGTGGCAAGGCACAATAAATTACAGAGCAATCACAATTCTGTTAGGGGATGAAGTGGCATATTGGTATGACACAATGAAGCATGATGAGGAGTACACAACTCGCCGAGATCTGACTGAGGCGAGCAGAGGCAGTTGCAAACATTGGTTCTGAATTTGAAGTGTAATTATACATTCCTGGCCACAGCACTCTACGGTAATGTCATCAAACTGATTCGTAACGCGTCATCAAACTGATTCGTAACGCGTCATCAAACTGATTCGTAACCTGTCAACCTTCAATAATCATCAACCACAAGATAATAAACCAAAACGGGGGGAGGAAAATAAAATAAGGGAAGTGCCGCAACTCCAGATGGGGCCAGTTCACCCCCTGATGTTCTTCCATTTTTACAAGAAATAACTCAAAATACAATTCACAATGCATAATATGACAGTGCGGGTCGCAGTTTTGTCCCCTTGCCGGAGCTGCTCTGTGGTCATTATTACTTTCAGGCAACACTAGGTCTCAGTTAATACATTACATTCCCTCCAACACATTTCGAATGTTAGTTCCGGGCATCCGCTGTGATCTGCAGGCCTCTGTGCTATTAGAACAGGACATGCTTAGGTTAGAAAGTGCAATACTGCTTTCCATTTTACAGAAAAATGTTGGGGCTACTCAGATCGAATCATGCACTATTTTTGCCACTTCTTGCATGTGCCGTATGTTATGATAACCGTCCAGCTGCGTCAGCGGTAATCTTTGGCTATATTTACTCAGAGTAGTTTGTTATGCGACTGTCAATAGCACCTCTGTAAGTTTCCTGCTACCTTTCTTTGCCCCCAAAGTTCATTTCGCTGAATGTCTCAATAAGGCCGATTTATAAAGTGTGAGTTCTATCCCTGCGATCTGACGGATATCTTTCCATATCCGGGTCTGGTGACTTAGTGGACTGATGCGTCCACGGTAGGGGCATGTGTTCGACCTCATGGTCACAGGTTCAAATCCCAGCGGGTCCACCCAGGAGAACTTTTTTTAAATGATTGCTTTCCGCCTGTTGCAGACTTCTATCGGCCCAGCCACCCTGTGTGTCTTTTAAATGTTACTTTCCGCTAGGGTGACCAACTGGCATGGGTGCAAATTCAGGACGGTGAGTGTAAAAATTCAGGACAAAAGGTCAAAATTCGTGACAAAAATTCAGGACAGAAGGTCAAAATTCAGGACAAAACTTAGGGACAAAAGGTAAGTTTTACAGACACATGAGAGGAGATCGCGCAATAATATATAAGTAAATAGACAACCAACATAAGTGCAAGTCAAAATAAGTTTATATTAGGTAAACATTGTTATTTTCAATGCCAAAAGCTCTAACTTGTACAAATGCGTGACCGATTGCATATGCTTGTTTTTTAAAAGTAAGTGGACAATGTTACTTCCATCTAATGCGTTACATTTTTTTTCCCCTTGCCTTCAGGCCCACCACATGCCTTCATTGCCCAGACTGGCCCATTGTCATTCTGTATGCCACAATCAGCCGGCAGACAGAATGACAATGGGTCCATCAGTCTGTGAGAGGCTGGGGAGGGGCTGCTCTTGAGCACAGAGGAGTGCGAGGCGGCCCCAGCAGGGAGTTCTCAGAACACGGAGGCTTCTCAGAGGTGAGCAGTGCAGGTCGCTGTCAGCCCCCAAATTACGGACAAAAGGCATCCGTAAGAGGGATCGTCACGGACAAAGGACGTGACTTCCAACTAACGGACGGTCCATGAAATTTACAGACGGTTGGTCACCGTACTTTCCGCCTGTCGCTTTCTGCCGTGTTTGTGTACCCGTCCCCTTGCCGGAGCTGCTCTGTGGTCATTATTACATTCAGGCAACCCTCTAGATCTCAGTTAATACATTACATTCCCTCCAACACATTTCGATGGTTAGTTCAGGGCATCCGCTGTGATCTGCAGCCCTCTGTGCTACTAGAACAGGTCATGCTTAGGTTAGAAAGTGGAATACTGAGTTCCATTTTACAGAAATTGTTGGGGCTACTCAGATCGGATCATGCAGTATTTGCCACTTCTCGCATGCGCCATATCTTATGATAACAGTCCAGCTGCGTCGGCGGTGATCTTTGGCCGTATTTACTCCCGATAAAGCCAATTGATAAAAAACGTGTGACGTCTATCCCTGTGATCTGACGGACTTCTTTCCATAGCCAAGTCTGGTGGCTTAGTGGACTAATGCGTCCACTGTAGGGGCCTGTTTTCGACCTCATGGTAACAGGTTCAAATCCCAGCAGGTCCACTCAGCCTTTCATCCTTCTGATTTAACCCAGATCTCTTGACTGGGGGTGAATGTTTTGATTTGTTCTGCATTCCGTCCATCAATTGTGTGTCTTTTGCTTCCTCGCCCTAAGTGCGCCGGGTATGCCCAGACGTGGGTCCCGGGCTCACTGTGCCACTGGATTCAAGCTATCCTGGCTGAAGAGGGGTGAAACCCCGAAACCGGTCCTAGGATGCTTGTTTCCGGTCCAGGGAGGACCTGGCTTAGCAGTTCGGGCTGGACTGTTCCCATGAGGCACAGGGTCAAGACTGATTTGCATATGGCCAGGTCTAAACTGGGGTGGCATGGTGAGCAAAAGAATGATGGATTTAACCCAGATCTCTTGACTGGGGGTGAATGTTTTGATTTGTTCTGCATTCCGTCCATCAATTGTGTGTCTTTTGCTTTCATCCTTCTGAGGTCAGATAAAACGAGTTCCATTGAGTTGGGTAACAATAAACATCGGTTATTCCGCTCCAAGATACCTTTGGGTAAACTCATCCAAAAAGGTACAGATGTGGGCTAGTAGGACTATTGCACCGCGTTCCCTCCAACAACTTTTGGAGAATGCATAGTCTTACTGGGGTGTAGTGCCATCTATATAGTATTTTAGTATTAGTATAGTATTTTAGGTGTAGTGGTGCATTCTTCTGTCCTGAATGTAATGCCCAATTTTCCTTTCCATCCGCCATGGAAATTTATTGTGTGTTCACATACAATTTCAGTAGAATTTGGTGTATTTTTTAATCAAGTGTTGCTCCCGGTAGGTCAGTTGCAAAGTTTTTCAAATGTGGCGAGAGCCCTGGGTGTACATTCTTTAATTCCCTTCTGCAGTGTCTAGCGTCTAGTTTGTGTGTGTCTAAATCGTCACTTTTTTCATAGGACAATGTCTGCTTTTATTTGTTAAAGTATTTTGCTTCTGTTGAAAATTTCTCCCACATGTTCTGTTTAAATTCTTTAAAAAGCTGCCTTTTCACCGTATGAAAATCTGGGTTCCCAAATAAGAACTTAAAAGGCCCTGGATTGCCGCTACGTTTTTGGGTCCTCCCCACCTCATCCCAGACGCTTAGAGTTTCCCTCATGGCTAATGCTGTTATAGCTGCTTTATCTATGTCCATTCTTTTGATTCATGGCAATTTCCATAGTGAGCGCCCTACCATGATGCAGTCTATGTGACATCATTGTTTCTCAGATTCTGCTTTTCACCAGTCTGATAAATATCCAAGTTGTGCAGCTTATAGTGTGTCAGAGGATCCGGTACTCTCACCCCAGAAGCAGTAGGATGCTGGAAAATTTAAAAAAGGCTACCCTAAGCTTTTCCCCTCTTCCAGTGATGGACATGCATGTTTTTTTTCTGTTTTTGAGTGCTGCCATAAAAAAGCGCCTTAGGCAAAAGTGTCCTTTTGACTGAAGCTATACATCCACACCAGGTTTTTTGTAGGGTGTGCCACATAATAAGTTCTTTCTTGTAATATTACTAAGACAAAATAGTTCCCGCTGTTTAGGTCGAGCATTCGAGACCTCTTGTATATACTTTAGTATATACTTATATGTGTATGTACTTTGTGGGCTCTGGAGATAAGCCCTAGAACTTGTCTGCTTCCGCTTAGGGACTTTTTTTCTGTTCAACTGACTCAATTTAACTGTCTTGTCAGAAAACGACCAGTAGAGGTCAGTAAAATACCAGAATTGCTTTCTGCTTGTTCAACTGCCGCGATTTAACTGTCGATAGAAAACGACCAGTAGAGGTCAGTAAAATACCAGAATCACTTTAGCATTCACTAGATTCCAGTCCATAGAAATTGTCTTCCACGAGCACCCGTAGACAATATTTTTTTCAAATCTTGTATTTTCAGTGATATGACCATCGAAGGCCCTGATTTTATATTAAAAACAGAGCTTTGGACTATACCATTTCCTGCTGAAAGGCAATATTTCTCTCCATGTGTTCACATACCTGGCGTGTCACGCAGTTTGGGGCTTACTTTCCCTCCATGTTAAAGAACAGTAGATGTTTCAGCACCCTGGACAATGTGCTGCATAGCTAAATACATATAAGGTCTCAAAGGCGAGACCAATTGTATTGCAAATGCTTGTTTTATGCTTATTTCCAATTATTTGGTTGATTTGTCCTTCCATCAAAAGGGTGTCAGTGTTTTCAGAATCTCAGGGGGGCATGGCTTGCAGCCGAAGGACATGGCGGCTCCTTGAGAGGGCTCCGTGCAGCCGGAGTAAATTCCCTGAATATCCGTCTAGGTCATCTGAGAGTCAACCTGGCCGGGGCAGCCGCAGCTCAGCGGACCCCCCTGCGGACCCACTGGTGCCCGATGAGCCCGGGGACTAGCCGGGTACCTGGAAGAAGCGAGGCGAAGTGAGACGAAGCAGCGCCCAAGATGGTGCAGAGGCCATGACCGCCTGGCGGACCGAGGACCTGAGGCGCTTCCTGTCCCCTCACTCGCACGGCGGACTGGTAGGTGCAGTGGTGCGCGCATTGCTGGACCGGCGATGGAGCTTGGCTGGCTGCTCCGATCCCATTTAGGCGGCGGACTGCATGGCTGGGCCCCGGGGGAGGAGCTGTACGGAGGGCTGCGGCCGAGAGCTCGAAGCCGAAAGAGACTGGGGGAGGCCAGCCCACGCCTGCCCCCGATCGCGCCGCACCCGTGACTGCCTGTGGCGGCAGGATTGCCCTGCCTGGGAGTGCTGTGGGAGACGGGAGCCCCGTAGCGAAATCAGCGGAGGCTGCGGACCCATTGGGGTGATGATCTACTTCGTCTGCGTAGTGGGCGACGGAAGGGGTCCCGCAGCCTAGACTGCAGAGAGGCCTGGATTGGCCCAGAGGAGTGTACCCACTTTAAAAGAGAACCCTCTGGGAATTGAGGACATCGGGGGAGCTGCAAGGGCCCAGAGTAAGACATGGAGAGGCCCGAGACCCACGCCGGAGTGGTCCTACTCCCCCACGACAGGGCGTTGCAGCCCAGGAATAAGAGCCAAGGCCATCAATATTACCTGCCTGCGGATGAGGCCTGGAGGTACCGGGACGGGACGGGACTACACAGGCCCTTCAATTAGGGGAGTGGCAGCCTGAGCCCCGCGTGACGCACACTGCAAACCAGTTTGGATAAATACGCGGTGAAGATGATGGCGACTGGGCCTAGGGCCCGGGAATCTGAGGCGTCCGCCTCCCTGGGAGACCATTAACCTGAGGGAGAACCCTCCCTAAGGACAATAATTGTAGCCTTCAGGAGCTCAGGGGTTTATTAGTCCCCGTAGAGCCTAAGCTGGATGAGGTAACAGTCGAGGTAAACCTGCTCCAGGCTGACTTCCATAAAATATCTGAAAGAGTGACAGTGGAAGAAACATATATGAATGGGCTGCTCTCCACAACCAAACGCCTGGAAGAGCAAGTACAGAGCTTAACAAAACAAAGTGGGATCATGTCAGCCAGACTGGAGGATCAGGAGGGAAGGGCGAGGCGCCACAATATTAGATCGGTTGGGGTCCTGGAGAGTCTGGAGGGCCCCAGTGTGGACCTGTTTCTAGAGGATTTGATCCTGAATAAACTTAAGCCAAAACGATTATCAAACTTTTTTTCTGTGGAGAGGGCCCACAGTGAGCTCAGTCTGCTGCCAAGGCCGGGGGCCCTCCGGTGCATGATTATCGTCTGAATTTTGAATGTTAGAAAGCCTTACGAGCAAAGGAACTGAAGTATATGATGCTCTACCCCTCTAAGCTGAAAGTGATTACCGATGGCAAGACATTACATTTCGCCACACCCGAAGAGGCTTGGCATTGGCTGGAGGGGTGGAGAGAGGTGGGTAAAGGGATTGCCGGCGACAGACGAAGAGATGGGTACAGACCCCCTGGTGAGAAAAGGGCCGCCTCTGCAGGGCCGCCCCGGAGATCCGCGTCCTCTTGAAAGGACCACGTAAGCATCAATTCTGGAAGACTATGGAGGGGGTGTTGGTTGAGGTATTGGGGGTGGAGGGGGGGGCATGGGGAAGGATTTATGCATCCATGAGACAGCGTAGCATGGCTGAGTGGGCGGAGCCGGGGGGGGGGGTAGGCTGGGGTTGGCTCTCAAGACTAGGGGGATTGTTTTATCTGATATATATGAAAGTTTCTATCTGACAAATTTTAACCGGGCAGCTGTACCACGACCCACCATTATATGCTGAGTTTGGGGGAACAGGCACTCTGCATGTTTGGGAAGTGGGAAGTTCGAATTCCACTAAGCAGGGTAGCGGGGTGGGGGAGTTTGGGATATTGTTAATTACGTTAGTAAGAATGAAGGCTTCACGGCGCTTGGCCTGCTGAGAGTGCCTCAACACTTAGTGGAAGGTGCTAGGCATATGGACTCCCCCAGGGGTGGGAGGACTCAGAAACCCAGTTGCAGGACGAGGTACACTACTCAGAAGACAGTGATGACTGCCCCACGTGAGACTACGCAGAGCTTAAAAATTTGGTCCTGGAATGTCAATGGGCTGGGGAGCAGTATTAAGTGCACATTGATCCTACAACACATAAAACGACACAGGCCAGACATAGTACTTATGCAAGAAACACACCTGAAAGGACATTATAAGGCGTTAGACGGAATGGGTTACGTTCTGAGGGCTCACGCGGGGTACACCTCGGACTCTTGGGAGGTGGGAATCCTGATCAGAAAGTCGCATGCCCTTCCACTCCCCAAAAGTGCGGAGAGATGATCATGGACGATATGTGACCCTTAGTGGGACCTGCAGTGGGATAGATCTGAATCCCTGCTCAGTTTATGCCCCGCCTCGACTCCTAGCCACAACTCTTCCTGATCTGGGGGATCTATTACTGGAACTCCTTGTGGGAATCCTCCTAGTGGGAGGGGCCTTTAATGCAGTTCTTGACCCCCTGGGGGACCGAGGGGAGGGACTCCGCTCTCACAGTTTGCACTGGCGTTGAGCCTAGCGGACCTCTGGAGAGAATTCAATCCAGCCACCCAGCAGTACACATATTTAACGGCACCGCATGGCAGCTTCTCTATAATTGACTACTTATTCACTCCCTGCTGCCACGATTTACGGCTGTGGTCCAATTGGCCAGAGGAGTATCAGATCACTCCCAGGTCAAGGTCCAATTGCAAGGCTAGGTGATAGATTAGCAGTGTCCCCCCAGGCTGGATGCCTGGTGCCTCAAAGACAAAAATACAAGGGACAAAATACGTAAGGAAGCGGAATACTATTTTCAAGAAAATCAGGGGTCGGTTGACTCAGCGCTAACTTTATGGGAGACCTTCAAAGCGGTGTTGAGAGGGACCACCCAGGCAATAATAGGGGGAAAGAAAAAAGACACCAGACGACAATGCGTCGAACTGGAAAAGAGGATATTACAGATAGAGAGTAACGCGCAAAAAACGAATCAAGAACCGGACAAACACCAACTACTGCTCTGCCAACAGGAGCTGAAAGCACTGGTGGAGGACCAAGCTCATAAGCAGGTTTTGGCAACGCAACGATGTCTTTATGACGTCGTAGACAAGGTAGCCAAACTCCTAGCGTGGTTGGAGTCACAAGATAGGGAGAGGTCCTGGGTACCTGAATTGAAAGACCGAGATGGGACGATCCACTCGTCCAATGTCGAAATAGCTGAAACCTTTGCCTTTTACTACAAGGACTTGTATGTATCCCAGACTTTAATGACTGATGTGGATTGCGTTGACTTTCTAAAAGATATGACCCCTCGGCCATTAACAGAGGAGGAACGGGGAGCCCTAGAAGCCGACTTATCCGAGGAGGACATGCAGGGGGCACTAAGAGAATTGCAATAGGGCAAGGCACAGGAGCCAAATGGTTTGCCGATAGAGCTATACAAAGGCCTGGAGGGGGTGGTGACCAAACCAATGCTGGCAATGTTTCAGGAGGCGCTCTCCAAGGGTTGTCTTCCGCTTAAGCAGCGGACTACAATGATAGTGACCATACTAAAAGAGGGAAAGCCCCCATCCGAACCCAGCTCGTGTAGGCCAATTTCCCTGCTAAATGTGTTAGTCAAGGTGTTAGCTAAAATTTTTGCCACTAGGCTGAAAGCGGTTCTCCCCTCAATAGTACACCCCGACCAGTCAGTATTCATTCCCGGTAGGAGCACGCGACTTGAGATGCCTATACGGGGTCCTCCACCTGACCAAATCTTGCAGGGATATGCAAACGGTAGCGATGGCCCTAGAAGCGAGAATGGTGTTTGACTCAGTGGAGTGGAACTATATGTTCGCAGTTCTGGATAAACTGGGGTTTGGCCCCAAATTCAGAGCCTGGGTCGAGCTCCTCTACACGACCCATGTGGCCAGGGTCAGGGTGAATGGAGCAGTCTGACGCAGCTTTGAGCTGCATAGAGGCACCCGGCAGGGCTGCCCATTGTCGCCTATGTTATTCGCCCTGGCCCTCGAACCTCTAGCAGCGTGGATCCGCTGAGATCCTCTAATCTGGGGTATTCCTGCGGGAGGGGAAGAAAGAATCTCCCTGTATGCTGAAGATATGCTGTTATATGTTGTTAGACCCCAGAATTCCACAGAGTAATTCAAATATTTAGGGAACACTCAGGCTATACAATCAATTGGGCCAAGTTGGTTATATACCCCCTGTCGGGGGTAACCACTTGCTTGCCACGTGACTGCTTGGCCCCGGTTAGTCCAGGAGGGTTCAAATACCTGGGTATATACGTCACGTGAGACCTATAGGAATTTTTAAGGCAAAATCTTGATCCGCAACTCCAAAGGCTTAAGGCGGATGCAAAACACTGTGAATCTCTGCCGCTGACGTTAGCCAGCAGGGCTGCCCTTTACAAGATGATGACTCTCCCGAGACTGCTCTATGTAATGCAGAATACTCCCTACATGATTCCACTAACAGTGTTCACCCGAATTGACCAAACAGCCCGTAAGCTGCTACGGAAAGGGGGGCCGCACGAATTGCGCTGGCCAAGCTACAAAAAAGGGTATATGATGGAGGGTTGGCGATCCCTGGCCTACAAAATTAGTACTGGGCCTCGCAGTTGATGATAGTCAACGACTGGGTGTTTGCGAACCACCAGGACCCAGCATACAGGGTAGAAAGAGGGTACATGGCCTAGGGAGTATGGGAGAGACGATTATACGGTAAGATGACCAGAGACGACTGGCCGCAGCATACACAAGTGGTGGTGCAAGTCTGGCATAGAGCTGTCGACTTTCTGTGCTGGAGGGGTAAACTCACGGCCCAGACTCCGCTGTGGTGCAGTGCACTGTTACCAGTGGTGGCAGGGCTAGGCGGATTCCAGAAGTGGAAACTTATTGGTGTAAAACACCTGGGAGACATCTGGAGGACGTTTCAGAACCTACAGCCTGAATTTGAATTGGCTGAGTTAGAAAGATTCCGACACGCCCAGTTAGGGCATGCATTGCGCTGTCACCTACCAGCGGGGGAGCAGCTCCCCGACTACTCGCCATTAGAGGACTGTCTACTTACAGAGACACTAGCAAAGAAGGGAGTATCATTCATTTACAAGAAGCTAATTAATAACTCACCTGACCTGCTCAGCCCCCTGAAACAAAGCTGGGAGGGAGATCTGGGTAAAACGCTAGATGAGGAAGATTGGGTGGAGGCCCTTCAGGCCCCTCGGGAGGTCTCCGTCAGAGTGAGATTTCGGCTGGTTCAGCTCAAGATTCTCCATAGATCCTACTATGCACAAACTCTCCTACATAAAATGGGCAGAGCAGACTCCCCACTGTGCAGGAGGGGCTATGGGAGCGAAGGATCCTTCTATCACATCCTGTGGGACTGCCGGCTGATCCAACAGTACTGGGCCCAGACCACATTGATAATGGCACGGGTGTCGGAGTTGGAGGCCCCGGTAGAACCTGGTTGGTTATTAATAGGAATAAAAAGGGACCATGACTGGCCTAAGTCAAAAGGAATTTGGCTGAGACTGGCAGCGGGGGTCACAAAGCGGAATTTTGCGAGGGCTTGGGAAGCGGGATCCGCCCCTTCAATGAAGGATTGGGAGGCTGATCTAGATTGGTGCCAGAGAGCAGAACAAGTGATGTAGACAGCCAGAGGATGCCCCAGGAAATGGGAGAGAGTATGGGGTGACTGGAAAAAGTATAGGAGTTAGGGGGGTGGGTGGTAGAGTGATGATAGGGGGCACGGGGGAAGGGTGGGTACACCAAGCGAGTCAAACAAGAAGGCCGTAAAAGCACCTGAACAGTTCAATTGGATGGAGCATCATAAGGGGGCCTATGGCAACAAGGCAAAGATGTATGTGTAATGATCTGACTATACTGCTGCTAAATGATAAGTGAAGCCTACTGTTTGGTTTATGAATAAAAAGATTTATTAATTTTTTTTTTTTAAATCTCAAGGATGGTGATGGAAACAATTTGATTTAAGGCCTCTAACTTTGTCATATTAATTTTGAATCCTACTATTTTGTATTGATCTAGCTCTCTAAGGAGCGCTGGGATTGAGTTTATTGGATAAGTTGCTGTGACCTGTACATCGTCAGTGAACATAGTTAATTTAAGATGATCTGGTCCTAGTCACGTCCCATTGATAATGAGGTTATTACATTTTCTTTGTGCCTGGAGTTTCACACCCAGCAAAAACAGTAGAGGGGGGAGAGGTGGAAACCCTGCCTCTCCCTCCTCTGTATGTTAACTACTTGGGCCACCTGTCCATTAATCCTCATTCTGGCTTCAGGGCCTGTATAACTTGCCCATATCATCTTCATGTGTCTAGGGCAAAACCCAAATGCTTTCATAGTCCTGTGCAGAAACCCCCCACTCCAGTTGATGAAGTACCTTTTGGCATCAGAGGAGAGAAGCAGCATTTTGCCCCCAAGTCTAGGAGTGGGGTTTATGGGATAGACCACTTGTTTGGTGTTATCGCTAATTGTATGACCTGCAATGTAGCCTGATTTGCCTGGGTGCTCCAGCTTCTCTCATCATCTCCGATGTTGTCCTTTTAGCCACAAAGGAATTAAACTGGGGCTCCAAAATAAACATCACAAAATTAGCCAAAAGTTATGTAAAATTGGACTATGAACCAATCAGGGCCCAGGGACTGGCATGCTTCAAGGATTTGATAGCCACTATAATTTCTTCCTTTGTCATCGGCTGATCAAGTTCTTCCATGTGCCTGGGGTTAGTCAAATCAAATGTACTAACATTAAGTAATTTCTAGTGGGCAGTGCCTTGGCTGGGGATGATGTGTATAGCTGCTGTTAGAATTGTGGAATCTTCCTATATTACATTTTACTTTTTTGCCTTTAGTCTGGCTGCTAGAATTTCCCATTTTCACAGCTTTCTTTCAACCAAGCCTATATTCTAAGTCCTTGATTTGTTTTCCAGTTAATAGTTGCTTGCCTTTTTGCTAAGACCAGCACCAAGTCTCTGAATCTGCTAATAAATGTGTTGACTTTGATCCTCGGATATAAACCCAACATACATACTTCTGGAACTTTTTGGATACTCCTGTCTAGTATCCTATTGCTGTTTGTAACCACAATTTCCCAATAATGTTAAAGCTTAGAAAATGTCCAAACTATATGTATAAAGTCAAAATCATTGTCATTTTCAACACCAACAGCTCTAACTTTAACAAATGCGAGACCTACTGCATTGCAAATGCTTGTTATTACTTATACGTCACACCTAAGGTAGGCCCTAAAAGCCTATAGGATAGGGTGCATGGTATTTAAAAGGCGGTATGTGGGTGTAAGTTTTACATGTCTTGGAAGTGAAAAAACTCCTAAAGTCATTTTTCACTACAGTGAGGCTTCTCTCTCCCACTTACTCACACTGGGCTACCTTATTACACTTAATACGTGATAACTTTGCAGTGGGAGCAGATACAGATATTGTGTTGGCACTAAAATGAATTGCAATTTAAAATACTCTTTAATGGCTGAGGGCGCTTCATCTCTTCCTGATATAGTAGATGGGGCTCTCCATCAGACGCTGTGGCTTCCGGGCTTTGCTCCCTCCCCTACGTGGGCCCTCCCGCGCAGGCCGTAAGGAGGCCCACTTCGCGACCCCGCTCCACCAGTTAGAATTCAGGCTTCTGTGACTCCCTGGGTATGTTTGGTTTTATCCTTTCTTTAGTTCTTTTTGGTGGTATTTGTTTCTTTTCCTTAGTTAGCATTCAAGTATATAGGTACTTGGATCTGGGGGCATGCACCCCTCTTGAACTGAGGTTGACATCTCTGCATTTTGAGCCTGCACAAGGCCTCCCCTTCAGATGATGCTCGCAGGGGTAGTCCGGAACTTGTGACTAAACTGTACATATCCTATAGCTATCTAATGCATTGATTACGCTCCTGTGAGGAAGGATTGAACGCAATGTGGTTTCTATAACGACTGTAACCAGTACTGTTCCAAGAGAAAATGCCTTGGGCATTTCCTTTAAAGTGGTCATTGGCAAGAGCCAGATTTAACCCCTAAGACCAAGGCAACAAATTGCTTGTGTGATGATCACTCTGTTTACTTGGCAATAGCGAAACTTCCAGCTCCAGGCAGTATCCAGACCAAAAAAGCCACTAAAATTATATATAGGAAGTGGTGACCTGAGCATTAAAATTCCTTGTAACGATAAAAACTGCATTTGGATAGTAATCACACAGAGTATGTAATCTCTTCCTTAATAAATTCAAATAAATGCAGTGTATTACATATTAGTAAGTCATTATCGCTGCAAGTGGGTCTGGCATCACTGGGTAGAAGAATTAAATACGTCTCTCTTCTAGGGCGACTCCTTTTCTGTACTACTACGTTCATATTTTGAAGAATGTGTTCTTCATTTGCTAAATATAAAGCAAATAGGTGATTTTTTGGAGTGAGTCAGGAGCGATAAGATGGCAAAATAGCTCAGAGGATTTAGCATTCACTGCAAACAACTGAGTACAAGGCCAACTTGGACTTTCATCATTCATAATACACAAGTATAACGGAGCCCAGTAAGATCACCTGCCAAATGAAAATCCAGTGTGAGGGGTCAATATAAAAAAAATGTTATAAAATGAAGAGGTACTGCGACTCAGATAATAGCCAATCTTGAAGTTAAAGCTTGCTGTATGCTTACCTCCAGTATCAGTTCTTTTAAAGGCACCAAATCTTTCAGGACATAATTCACATTTCTAGCAAAACAAAAGAAAATTAAACAATGAGACCAATTAAAGACACACAGAGAAAGGTAACGTTGTGTCTACTTGCCAGTGTTTAGTTAAAGCTCAGAAATGATGCATGGCAACAGAAGTACTTTATATAACACAAATAAAAAAATGACAAAAATCCTTCCATATATCTATACTTGTGTATGGAACAGTGCTTTAGGTTTGAAATAAGGCACCCTAGGACAGAGCGATGAAGCAACAGAGAAGCACGAGTCTGTTGTTTACTATGTGAAATTGGAAATTGTGTCCATTAAATTAACAGTAACATGCCAAACTGAGGTGGGGGTGGATGAAGGGTAATTTGGTTATTCTAAATAGTTCTAGCATATTTTTTATATTCAATAAATACATGAGCATGCACATATCAACATAAACTCGAGTAAGACATTATAATGAAATAGCAATCAACTAACTCCAAACGTATCAAACCACTACAATATAGGTACTTGGAGACCGGTTTTGTTGGCATGCTATAAGTGAGTGTGTGTGTGTTCGTCATGTGCACCAAGAAAAGTACCAATGTCGCACTCACATTCCTCTGAAAACAAAATGGAAATTGTAACTGTATGCCCTGATAGGGTGGTGGCAATGAGCAATGCAGTGGAGTACTTATATGTCAGTATAGTCAATGACTGTGTACAAACATTGATTAACTGTCGGACCATTCATTGCCGGCCCATACCAAACTCAATCAACGTGCTCAATGAGCACAGGTGGTTTTTGTGACACGTAATGAGCACTTGATAAATCTCTAGGCCCTAGAGATTAATCCTAGAGTCTAGGATCTAAGCTACAATAATAACAACAAGAACCATAACAATATTTAAAAAATGTAAAAACCTTGCCATTTTGGAAAAATGTTTCTCATAACGAAAAACTTTCCAAGATGAACACCTGTGTTATGCATGCTTATGACTATCGTGTAATGTTTTGCTTTATTTTATTAATTTACTGTTCTAATATGGCTAACAGCCATTTTCCAACAGTAATTAAGAAATCTAATATGTATAGTGGTGCCGCAAACACAAGAAGGACAAGCTTCACAGTAGCAGTATGTAGCTGCTAGACCTTTACAAAAGCAATTTGAAAAAAATAAAAAGAGAGGGTAGAGGAGATATGGGCCAGGAGGGGGTTGTGGAAGCAGGAATTGAGTGCAGGGCAGCAAGAGGATATGATGGCGGAACGAGAAAATGGGGGAGAGGGAGGAAAGCCATGCACGCCCCTGGATGCCAAAACACAAATGAAAAAATAGTTTCCCAATGTCAACAGTCGACAGATATAACTTATCCAATCAAAACAATCGTAAATAGGAAATGCTCTAAGGACGTGCCAAAAACAAAAATATCAGTAAACATCAGTTCTCTTTGCAACTTGCATACCTACCAACTCACACGGTGCCATTGTGTGACACACGATATCAGCTCCCATCACACGGTCTCCCGGTGAGGAGCTGATATCACAGGTTGGCAGGGAAAACTAGCTGAAAACCACTGTAAATAGTGGTTTCCAGCTCGTTTTCCAGGGTTTGAACTGCCGACGTCCATTAAGGGGTGTGTAAACACCACAGGACATCGGCACCAGGCTCAGCAAGCTTTTTTAGGTTGAGCTTAGCGACCTGTTGTAGATGCTTTGTGGGGTTTCAATCCCGACCATTACTTGCCTTTACTTTTCATTTGCCTATGTCAGTGTCCTTTAAAAATCCTTGCTTGCTAGTGGTCAGTCCTGCCTCTTTGTTCCTTCCTCCCATGGAGCAGGGACTAAGTACTGTCTCATTACAATATGGCTCTTTATCTGTTCTTTGGGGGGACTATTTTTTTCTTGGTTTCCTGCTCTGTTTCCGTTTGCCTGTGTTCAGCTCAAACACAAGGAGTGAGCTAAAGAACGATGATGGATTCAACCCTGATCTGGGAGTGAGTGTCTGAAACGTTTCAGCACTCCGTCAATCATCTCCTTGTGTTTGCTTTGTTCGCCCTAAGTTGGCAGGGTATGCCCAGACGTGGGTCCCTTGCTCACTTTGCCACTGGATTCAAGCTAGCCTGGCTGAAGAGGGGTGTTACCCCGAAACCGGTCCCAGGATACTTGTTTCCGGTTCAGGGAAGACCTGGCTTGGCAGTTCGGTCTGGACTGTTCCCATGAGGCACAGGGTCAAGACTGATTTGCATATGGCTGGGTCTGAAGTGAGGTTTCAAAGTGAGCTAAAGAACGATGATGGATTCAACCCAGATCAGTGACTGGGGGTGAGTGTCTGAAAAGTTTCAGCACTCCATCATCTCCTTGTGTTTGCTTTGTGTTCAGCTGCGGCACCATAGCTGCTTACATTTGCATATAGCATTCCACCCTCCCATCTCCTCCTAGTGCCACAGTTGTGTTAGTGCTGCCACCCGCGCCTCCCCTATGTTGCTTGTTTTCTTATTATTTTTGTCTTTTTGCAAACTTTCGCTGTGGATCGTCACTTGGGCTTCTTTTGGTAAGAATTTAGGTTTTGGGCTTCCTTTTAAGAGGGGTTGGGCTTGTTTTTTTAACTGGATGGGAAGACATGCTCCCATTATGCTCTGCTTTGGGGGCATTGAAACTGTGGCACAGAGACGCGGCATGGCGACTGAAGTGTAACAGAGTGAAAAAGAACGTAGCGTGCTTGCCACTGATGATGTGTCCTGCCTATGGGCAATTAAGAGCCACGTTTTAATATATGTATTTGATTCTATTTACCCGGATTCTACTACGTCCCCAGTATATTTTTTACGCTATTTGCTCTGTAGTTTAACCGTACTACATTTAAAAATATTCTTGTTACTTTTGGGGTACTTGTTAAAATATTGAATACTTTTTTCTATGTGCATAGTTGCCTTTAAAATATAAGATGCGTTAAAAGCTCGCCCTCTGAAGAAATAGCATAACTGCACATTTCAAATAGTTTGCTACAGAACTGCCTTTTTACTTGGCGAGGTCTGGTTAGCCTTGATTACATATCTATGGTCCGCGCCACTCAATCATGATGTTCTCTGACTCCATCGCTACTGAGTTCGCTGTTTTTTCCCTCTGCCCCTCCCTTTGGATTTTGACCATTCATGGTAGGTGGTGTGACTCAGAGGTGCAATTCAGTGCGGTCCTTAAGTTAAAGGTCACCGTAGAGAGGCTTTCAGACTGACACACGTTTGGTGAAATGACCACACGACCAGAGCTTCCTTTGCTTGAACCAGGTTAGTTCCCACTCCTAAGCAGTAGAAAACTGCTGACACGAGTTAGGGAAATTAGGGACACCAGCCATAGCAGAGGAACTCCACCGACTGTATGATGGGGCAGAAGTATAGGGGGATGTTAGAATAGGAAGTGACTTGTATGATATTCTCAGCTTTATTAGTTCTGTATGATAGTAGGTCCTATAGTCCAGTTTTTTAGCTTTGCATTCTGGTTCTCGTCGTCTTGATTTTATAATGGAATAAACGGGGCATCAGAACTCAGATAGTAAAGCAAAAACCTGGACTGTGAGAGCTTCTCACGCATGAGCCTGGGAATCTATACCACCGTGCCTACACTGCAGTGTCAAGGATGAGGCTGACAGAAGATGGTTAGTTTAGAGACAAAATGATTACTAATCCGGTCATCAAAATCATACTCTTCAGCTCTGTGCCTTGCCTAAAACATCCACTCCCTATATCTGAAGTGCAACAAAACACGGAGGGCAATATCACTCTCTGAGTATCTCTCTGATTAGAGCTCACAATATATTAACCTCAATACAGTTTCCCCAGACAACACTGATAACCTCAGATAAGGAAGTGATCAGAAGGCGTAAAAGAGTTATTTGTCTGGTTTTATAACATAATTGTGAAAGTCACTGGGCTGCATGACATTGTGATATTTAACAACTTTGTACAGTCTTATCGGTTTCACAAAAGCCTGCTTCACAGTGTTGTTATCTAAACAGTGATACAAGTTACAGTGTAAAGAATCTATAAATCATACATTGTGGTCGTAGGTAAAGACACAACCCTCTGAGCCTGTTAACATAAGTCTTGTACACATGCAGTCTAGCACAGGACCGGATGTAGACATTGAGACTTATCGATGCATGTATACACAAACATACATTTTGTGTGGCATAATCAAACAAAATAAAACTTGTAGAATCAATGTAAAGTAATGTTAAAAATGGACTTTGGTGGCACAATAAACACAGTAGGGCCCTCCTACACTTGAGTTAATCGGAATCTGTTAAATCGCTGGATGTCTAACACATTCAACTGAATTTTCAATAAATGCTTTGTGAAATCATATTTGAAAGGGCACTGTTCTGACTGAATAAAAAGAACAGCTAAGAACAGGATGTTGGTAGAGGATTTGTCCAAGAGAGTCACCTCTTCAACATATAAGACACAGATTGATTCAAGTCTAGAGATTCTTGATCATATGAAAACAAGATGCGAAGGTGATTGTAAGGTCACTCAAAGAGAGTGGAAAGAACAGCTACAATACCAGTGAGAAGTGTTGCTTACAGCTGCTCTCGGACTCGTGCAACAGAAAATACTGAATAGAGTTCAGTTTATTACGTTTGGTAGTCTAAGTAAACACCTTTGTGCCACATAGCGTAGACAGGTATGTGATGTTTTCCATATTGTCTGATTATGTCCTAGGATTAGACACTTAAGGGATGAAGTTAGAGATTGCTTATTAAGAATTTCAGGAATACAGGTGATGGAGGGGAGTGAAATCCATGCTGGTGAGAATATTGTCTGATGGAGCGCTAGCTATACGTGCAAAATTGTTCGGTGATGATAGACTGATGGTGGCCTACAGATAGGCTTTGGGCAGTGCAATAGCACCAAAGATGCAGTGAGCCCGGTGTAAGAATGTATACCATGCGAGTTTAAAACTGGCAACAGTGGACACTTGTTTCATAACCTGATCAGTCATCAATTTGCAACTCCAGCTCAGTAAACACAGTTTTCCAGTTCATCAGTCCCAGCTCAAGGTTCTATAAAGAAGTGACACTGCCATCAAAGCAAGATTGTCATTCAATAGAACACCATGAAAACAGGTCGTTATGGGCTGGTTATGGAAGCATTGGTGCATGGCGGCAGAGTCAAGTTTATGAAGGAAAGGAAAAACCAAAAAATATGGGATACCTGGATGGAACTGTGCGACATGAGATAGTTGTTGGCGACTAATAGAAGTATTTTTGGGACATGAACAAAATGTATTTTATATTACTCAACACTTATGATGTGACTATACATGGGATGGCAAATGTATATTGCATAAGTGAAAATTCTAAGACAAAGGAGACAAGGGCTAACTATTGTGCTCAACTAGAACTGCAACTACTGACCATTTGAGAAACAGGTTTATCTACAGTTGGTTATATACAGCAAAAACAAACACTGTCTTTTTTCCTTTAAATCGATTGCTACTCTACCATAGTATGTGGTAAACATTAAATCAGCATAATCTTCGCTCGTCACAATATGTGGGTATTTCTATTGTGATGTAAGGTTCAACTCAAATAAGGACACAGGGGCAAAGAAATTTACCGTCCCCGACCCTAGAGGATTTAGTACTAGAAAAGATGATCTGGAGAAAAGAACAGCATTGGAGTAAAAACAAAAAGTCAGTTCAAGGAACTGGTTCAATATTGGGGCGCTAGAGAGCCGGCGAGCAAGATGGCAGCACTGTAGTGAGTCTCCTGCCGCCCGTGAACACTATCCTTCATCATCCTGACGTTGTGGAGACTGCAACAACAGTAAAGTGCCTGAGCGAGATTGCTGGCAACCTGCTGTGCGCGAGAGGAGATTTTGGGAGTGCACTCAGGTGACAAGGCAAGCAGAAAAATCGCAAAATTCAGGCACGGCCCAGAGGCTGAAAAATAGGGCGACCGGCGACATGGCGGACCGCCCACCGCAAGCGGCAGGGAATTAAGGGACGCGCTTGAACACTTTACATCCTGGCGCAGCCATTGCGATGAAATTGCTGATCAAACAGTAAAGGCATAGCGGTTTTGAGGAGAGAGAAGTACCACCTGGGCAGAGCCGCCGAGCTATTTGACAAGGTGAGACTGCGCCCTGCATGGCCTACGCGCGAACCGGGATTGCGGAGCCGCAACAGACCAATTGCCGCGGCCAGAGGCGGAGACACATGGCGCCCTGCGGCAAGGCGGACTGTGCATTATGAGCTGCAGAGAATAAAGGAGAGGCCACGCCGAATCACCCACAGCCCGATCCGGCTCACAAGGGAGCTGCTGCGGGTGAGGCGGCTGAGGCTGGGCGACTCACGGAGAGAGGGAAGCCCGGGCAGACCAGCTGCGCTGTCTACTAAGGGGAGGCTGCGCTCCATAGAATAACGAAGGCCTGCATGTGCATTGGGAGCTGTGTGGGGGCGATGCTGAGAGGAAATACCTGCTGCAACGAGAGGGCGCTTTGCTGACCTGCTCTGCTGCTGGATACTGGGGGAGGGAGCCATCCCCAGATGGCGGGGCCGTGGGTGAGGGCCCCCGTAGAACCATGGGGGGGGGTCCGATATTCTTAGCACGCCCTCCAACACAGTGTCATAGGAGCACCTCCCCTCCTGACCGGTCATAATACTGCTGAGGGAGGTACTGCTCTGGACTGTTTGCTGAACCCTGACTCAGGCAGATTTGGATGCCTGCATCGACCGGTGAGGCCTACTCATCAAGCGAGGAACCTATGGGACAGAGACCGGCAGCACCTGTGGGAGCCCCACCGTGGGGTCGGATGGCTGAGCGCATGAGAAGGCACGGGGTCTGAACCCACGCGCTACGCATAGTGGCCTGAAGAAACTCCCGCTGAGATATATTGCTAGGTCCAATGCTGGTGCACCGGGGAAGAGGCGAACACAATACTAATGGTGCTGGACACTAGGTAAATGCAATCCCTACGCAGGTAGGAGGTACATTGAGAACCTGCGAGGAAAGCGGTGGCTTGTTAGAACCACGGGGGCCCCCTTGGTGTGCTTCGGCCCCTATAGCGCTGCCCCGAACGGCGTGCATCCTGATTGATAATTGTGATGGCAGCGCCCCCATATCGCTGGTCTACTGCCCATAAAGCTGGGAGCATTCCAGGTACTGTTGCGGAGTCCAGGGCAACATGGGAAAAACCGACCCAAAACAGGCCAAGCTGCCCTTCGAAGCTCGCAAATCTGCACGAAACCCCACAGAAGATACAGACATATACATGTCGGATAGCCAACAATCGGTCACGTCACCAGAAGACGCAGATGTGAAGTCCTTATTGCTTACAATGAAACAGAGCCTTACGTCAATCGAATCCAAGAAGGATTCCATGAGCATGCGAATGGACTATATCACGCAGCGACTCGAGAAGCATGAGGGATGTATCAGCGAGACAGAGCAGAGAATCACCTGTATAGAGGATGATGCCACGACTAAAGGAGAGAAGCTGGAAGACATCGATCGCCTGTTAAAAGTTATCTCTGCCAAAAATGAAGATTTAGAGGCATGTTCGCGCAGAAACAACGTTCGTGTCCTCGGAGTCCCGGAATCTACGAATATAGAACATATGGAGGACTATGTGGAAGCCATGTTGGTAGATCTCTTTGAGGCCACATCCTTCTCCAAGCAGCTGGTGGTGGAGGGCACACCGAGCGCTGACCGCTAAACCTCCTCCTGGTGCTCCTCACCGGCCCATAATTGCTAGGCTGCTCAACTACCGGGACCAGGACACAGTACTAAGACTGGCACGGGAAAAGGGCGAGCTGAACTATGGGGGCAATTCCATTTCCATTTACCCGGATTTCCAAATAGCGGTTCAAGAGGCTCTCAAGAAGTTCCTCCTGGTGAAGCGTAGATTATGACAGGCCAACTTCCCATACGCTATGTTATATCCAGCAAAGCAACTCATAACCTTCCGCGAAAAGCACAATTTTTTCACCACGCCGCAACAAGCCCAGGAATTCCTGAAGCGGATGGGTCGACAAGATGTTCAGAAAGGAGAGGCCAGCTGCAGCCCTAGTCCAACATCTTCGTTGTCAGAGACAAGATAGTAGAAGGGACTACCATCTCTTGGAACTCTACAGTATGGACAACCTACGGCTATGCGCTGCATTGGCACTTAAACGGAGGACTCCGGCATGAACATTAACAAACCTTTTGCATCCCTGCTTTCTTAAGCCACTGCTTTACAGCACCTTCTCAGTAAGATACTATAGCGGAGGGTGCAGAGACACATTGGTCGGCACCAACTACAATGCAGCCACAATTTTATAGTATTTCCTCAAGGAAAAACACTCACAAAGAGTGCGGAATCATATTGGACGATACTCACCTTATTGAAGAAATGTGTCGTATACTATGAATAAGTCACTTAGCTGCAGTAAAGATAGTGGGCAGTCTCTACTGGTTCCTTGAATCCCGGGCACCCTCGTTCCTATGAGGAGAACCGCCTGGAGCTCTGGTACCCAGAGGGAATTCCCCCATTATACTGGTATATTTGTTGTTTTTTCTTTAAGGTTGTATTTCTCACCTTCTCCTCCTCTGTTTCCTCTTCCCACCCCGCTTACCTAATTCCCATTCTTCTTCCACTTTCCCCTCTTCCCTTCCCCTTCTGCCACTCTAACTAGCGCCCTCTGTACAGGGCAGTATCCTGCTTTCAGGAATTTGAAATGATTGTTCTTCTATTTAGCTTTCGTTGGAATGCATTATGGGGATCTTTTCACCAGCGAGTTTGGGTTGCTGGTGTGGGAGGTGGGTGGGAAGGGTTTCAAGAAGCGAGAGGTTTGCAGGATGTTATATCTTTGCCCACAACTGCATATACGTCAATTAACATCTTACAACACTTAGACCACTTCAGGAATAAAGAATGACCATGGCTGACAGACAACAACACACTACTCCCTTGGAAGTTAACGGCGCGCCCCCAAGCGGTCACCCTATTACCCTTCTAACTTGGAACGTGCAAGGCCTCAGAGACCCCCGAAAGCGTAGGCACATTTTAGGTTATCTGGACAGACATAACATACAAATAGCTATGCTGCAAGACACGCACCTAGACCCTGGGACACCTGCTACCTTTGCGGCAAAATGGGAGGCCCGCAGATGCTTTGCCTCCTACTCAACTTATGCTTGAGGGACTGCCATATTAATTAAATCAAATGTCCAATATCATCCATCTGGCACTTTACAGGTCCCCCAGGGACGATACTGTGTCATGTGGGGGCATTTAGCCACACACTGTCACACTTGTGAATTGCTATGGGCCTAACGTAGACGATCCCGCCTTCTTTAGTAAACTATGGGGAACTATCCTAGATATTGGATCTACACACCTAATCTGGGGAGGAGACTTTAACACCACACTTGACCCAAGCGTAGACCACTCCCATCATGTCCCAGGCCTTCAAGCTAAGGCAGGAAAGAGCCTGGTGGAAATTATGTCGGACCACCAACTATTAGACGCATGGAGAATGTTGCATCCTTTGCATCGGGAAGGCACCTTTTACTCCAGCGTGCATTCCAGCTGGTCTCGTATGGACTATTGGCTGACATCCCGGGGTCTAGGTCCCTGGATTGTGGATACAGCTCTCTTGCTCAGTACTGCTGAAAATGCAGCCTCCAGGTGTCGGGTTGCCCCATTTGTCTTGGAGACTCCAGGCTACTGCTTTCCTGGATGAATACTTCCGAACAGAACTGCATCAGGAAATACGCAATTTCTTTCCCAGAAATCTAGAATCGGTTTCCACCCTAGCCTGCATATGGGAGGCCTTCAATGTCACAGTGCAAGGCATCTGCGTTGCAAAGGGGGGTGGGATTCTACGGGACATCCGACGGCAGCTCCAGCAAATGGAAACGGACATTAAGGCCCTTGAAACACGCACGACGGACACACTGAATGGTCAGCAACAGGCCCACCTATGTGAATTGATAACAAAATACCAAGAAACAGCGGAACAAGAAGGCCTCTTCAGATCATAACACCACCGCGCTCGCAGATACGGAGAGGGAGAGCGACCGGGGAGAGCCCTGGCGGAAACAGTACGTGTCCCCAGGTTCTCCATTTATGTAAAAGCAGTTGAAAACGCTGAGGGCTCGATGTGTCGAGATACTGAAAGCATCCTTGGTGCCTTCTCTGAATTTTACTCTACTCTTTACATAACGCATAATACGGATATTACGGATGTTGATAGTTATTTCGAAGATATAGCGCTTGGGTGGCTAAGTGATACGCAGAGAGAATTTCTCTCAGCAGATATTGAGAAAGAGGTGATCCGAGTGGCTATCATGCAGCTCAGATCCGGTAGGGCTCCTGGGACAGATGGCCTACCTGCCGACTTCTATAAATGCTATGCTGAAACGCTGGTTCCTATTTTAAAGGCAGTCTACGATGAGGCAAAAGATTCGGGTATTCTCCCCCTGACCATGCGTGAAGCATCCATCACCATTCTTAAACTGGGCAAACTAGCCACAGCATGTGAGGACTACAGGCCAATGTCCTTAATTAACTGCGACACGAAGATACTAGCGAAGGTGTTGGCTAACCGGCTGAGCCTCCTAATGGAAGGATTGGTCCTAACGGATCAAGCGGGATTTGTACCAGGACGCGCTACTTCCCATAATTTACGCACTATTTTTGCTCCGATTCAAGATATCGACCCTGACTTAGCTGCAGTGGCAGTTTTTTTTAGATGCCACCAAAGCATTTGACTCGCTAAGAGTTGGATTATATGCTTGCAGTGTTAAGGAGGATGGGGTTCCCGGCTGTCTTTCTGTTCTGGATTGCCCTACTCTATAGCAAGCCGAGAGCTACTATCCAGATTAATGGCAGCAGATCTAGCTCCTTTCCCATTTCACGAGGTACCAGGCAGTGGTGCCTCCTGTCACCCCTCCTGTTTGCTCTTGCAGTAGAGCCTTTAGCAGCTATGCTCCGACAAAGGCACAGGGACTTCGCACTCAGATACCCATCCTGACACCTGCTGATATCACTATATGCGGACGATATCACGCTTTATCTTCGAGACCCGTATTTCAGCCTAAATCCTGTTCTCAGGGAGATTATCCGATTTGGGGACTTCAAGGATAGAAATTAATTGGGGCAAGTCGCAGCTGTTTCCCCTCACCTCGAAGACAACTACATTTTTGATGGACTATCCGTTGCAGAGGTGCAATACAGAGGTGAGATATCTTGGTGTAACAGTATCTAGGGATAGGGAGGAGACACTGCGGGCAAATTATGGCACAGCCTTTACCTCCATTACAACTCAGATTTCACACTTGGTAACGCTGCCTCGGTCCTTGGCGGGCCGGATCGCCCTTATAAAAATGGTAATCCTTCCGAAGCTCTTATATTTTTTTCTCAATACACCAGGAAGACCTTTCTTTCAAATGTTGCAAACGCAGTTACATCGACTAACTTGGGGGGGGGGGGGGGAAAGCAGCCCAGAGTAACCTGGAAGACACTCACCCTTCCATTCGCACTTAGGGGCGTCGAGGTGCCGGATATGGAGCTTTATTATCTCTGCCCACAGGCCCACTATGCGGCATATTGGCTTAATCCACCCCCCGTACATGCCCCACTTAGCCATTGAACAAGGATGCATGTCTCCTTTGCCCTTGTCCTCCTACTTAGGAGCTAGAGTCCCGGGAGGGGATGTTGCCTACTCCACTGTTGCCTGCGCTAATCTTGCGTGGCGGAGATTAGATCAACGGCTACACGAACCCCTACTATATTCCCCTTTGGTTGCCCTCCAGTCTCATCACTTGCTCCCGGTAACCCAGGAGGGGCTATGCCGCACCATGCTGAGTAGGAGGGGGATCAGAAAATGGGGTGATCTATATCATCAGGGACAATTTAAAGACCGCAGTGACCTTTTTAGTGAGGGGTCCCCAACACCGCTGGAAGTTTTTCTATATTTCAGACTATGACAGGACATTCGCACTGCTACAACTAGCTTTCCCCATGAGCCCCCCACTTTTACAACCTTACACACTCTACTGCAGTCACCGAATCCAGCACACGCAGTCACCAGACTTTACTGGGCTGCCCTTGTGGAGGGGCCAGACACATAGGCGAGCTCTAGACTTAGCTGGGACTCAGACCTAAGCAAACCCCTTACAAATGGGCAGTGGCTATACTGTTGCACGCAGAGAGGCATGATGACGGCCAGCAGCCAATTGCGTATTATACACTTCAAATTCCTCCACCGAGTATACTATACACCAGCAAAACTACATAGGTACAAATTGAGACCCGATGACCGTTGTGACAGATGCAGACTAGAGGGGGCAGGGCTCATGCACCTGGCCTGGCAATGCGAAGAGGTGCATCAGTACTGGCTAGACGTGGAGACGGCACTGTATAGGAGGATGGGTTCCCCTATAGCTCTTACTCCACTTATAGCGCTATAGGATATACAAAGGAAATTCGGGACACACACAGGAAATTCGTTTCTCTAGGGCTGTTACTGGCAAAACGCAGAGTTGCATGCCGTTGGGGTAGAGGGAGGGCCACCAAATTTAAGGATTGGTTAAATGATCTAATACACTGTAAGGAACAACTGACCACATACACAGAACTGTTGCCCCCGACCTCCCGCCAGCGGGATATTTGGGCTCCCCTACAGACGTACCTAGAGGACGTAGCAGACTCAAGCAAGGTAAGATAGGAGGTTGGCACTCTGGACAGCGCTGCAGATTTAAAATTAGACTAACAGTGGCATGAAGACGTTGATGACTCCCCCCCATGTGCAGTACAGGGGGGGCGACAGGAGTTCTCTTCCCCCCCCTTCCACACTGATATGGTCCTACACTATCATGCTGTGCAGCTGTATATTTATTGTTGCTCATCAGGGAACCGGGCGATGGGAGTGGGAGAGGGTCTCTAGAGGGAGTCAGGGATATGTGTTACGCAATCTCCTCCAATAAGAAGCGTTGGAAATGGTACAGATTGTTGTTTAAGGCTCAATCTGCATGTATTTTGAAATGGAGTATTATGCAGTAAATAGTATATGCACCTCTGTACCTGTTGGTTGAAATCAAATAAAGAATTTTTTTTTAAAAAAGGAACTGGTTCAATATTTACAAGTCAAACTCTGTTCTGGTAGGTGCAGATTCTTAACCAGTGAGGCGATGAATGGGGCTGCAGGAGTCAAGTTGTCCCAGCAGTCGGGGACAAGACCTCCCAAAAAAAAGACAACTTGGTGTCTGAAAAATGGGTCTATAGTCACTTGGACTGTGCCAGGTAACTGGTATCTCATGTCTAGTGACTGAGCTACAATTACTCCTCACCAAAGGCATTCGGATGTTTTGGTTTCAAGTGTTGTATGGTATTTATTCTAACTGCAGTTCAGAGAAAATGGGAGTTCTTGCCTGTGAGAAATTAATAGAATGTAACCTTTCCATTATGCTACAAAACTTCACATTACATTGTATACATTCCTTTGTTCTGCTTTAAAAGAACACTGGAGTGGTGCTATAAACGATACAGTGCCTTAATGCCAGCCACAACTAGGTCTATAGAATGTAGGGTAGGTGTTTGATGGTCCATCAACTTAAGAAGCTTTATGCTGCCTAAATGCAATAGCAGATGTGGAGGTAAACCAAACACTTCAATTTCAACGGCGGTTGTCAAGCCCTTTTTGTTTGTTACAGGCAAAGATAGAGATAATTAACAGCAGCACTTTAAAAGAATTGCTGGGTAAATATATTGCGATACAAAAGGGGATGATGGACGGAACGTTTGAGCCAATCAAACACTCACCCCCAGTCAACTGATCTGGGTTTAATCCATCATCATTCTTTAGCTCACTCCACCACCCCAGTTCAGACATGGCCATATGCAAATCAGTCTGACCCTGTGCCTCATGGGAACAGTCCAGCCCGAACTGCCAAGCCATGTCTTCCCTGGACCGGAAACAAGCATCCTAGGACCGGTTTCTGGCATTCCAGCCGTCATCAGCCAGGCTTGCTTGAATCCAGTGGCAAAGTGAGCAAGGGTAAATATATTGGTCAAGTTTGAAAAAAAGTTATTTCTTAGGTAAAATGGTCATCTTTGAGATTGGGTGGCTCAAGCAGGAAAAGAGGGAGGTTTTACAACCTCTATAATGGTGGCTAAATTACTGGCTGAAAGTTGAACTACCAAATCTTCTAAAGCTAGCAAGGTACTTGACCTCCAAAGAAATTCTGACTTTAATCAAGGCAGTTTAATTGAAAAGACTGAAGTCTCCGACTGTTGGTCACATTTTTACTTTTCCCTATACTTTACCATTAGGAGATTCCACATTCAGGGTGGGGATCTCCCTATGGTAAAGAATAGGGAAGATTTAAAAAGTGTATTGAGTTTTATAATACATTAGTAAAATTATTTTCATTTTAAATACGAATGTAAATACATTTTATATATTTATTTTAAATGTAGAACAGAATAAAATGTACTTAATTTTGAATTATTTAACTAATTTAAATATATTACATTAAATAAAAATCATTTTTCAGATGATGGAGACGTTTGAAGTCTACACTTGTGAGCAACTTTACACCCAGAGTTTGTGAATGGCCAAAAGAAGTAAAGTTAATCAAAAATGTAAGAGTAAATTACTCACAAGTGTAAGTTACCTTTGTGAATAGCCCTGATAGTGTACAAACAGATTTATATGTGCATTTTAACAGGTTGGGCCTTGCAGTGCTATGAGAGGACAATGGAATAGAAAAACAGCTCAAGTCACTGAAGTCCAGTCCAGAGTAGTCAAGATGTAGCACGCTATTAAGCCAACACTGGTTATGTGTATAAGAGCCCAATCTTGTTGAGCTCAAGTTACTAGCAACAATCTGCATTGAGAACAAGCTTAACAGCGAGGCACAGAGAAACAGAAGTTCAGGCATAAATCCAAGAGAAGCAGAAAGGACTCTGTAGAGCGAGGGTAGACAAGTCTGTACATTGAAACTGAACAGCGGGCTCTAAAGTAATGTACACAATGTAGCTTTTGCATGTGCAGAGGACAGAGATATATGGGGTTCACCAAAGCCTTGGAGGTATACGAACAGTGATAAAAGGGAGATGAACAGATGTGCTGCTATCAACATTTCATGCACACACAGGACAACTTCAAAAGTCAAAATTAAATTCCTTGGGGGCGTCTGTGGAAGTCAGTATGGCTCGAAGGTTCTTTGCTGAAGTGGGGGTATAGGCCTAATATTGTTCTTATATATATAATATTATTTTCCATATCCAAATAAAGGACAATAAAAAAGTCCACAACCCAAGAACAGAGGCTTCTCCGTGAGTAGTAATTCGCTAAACAATCAACTATACTTCAATACCCTATTTTTGCATTACAGTTTTTACCACAGCTGATGTGCATTACGTGGGTTATAGGCGCCTAACTAATGCTCTCCTTTGATTCGTCTTAGGGTTCTGGGCATGTGAAGTTCGTACACTAGAGTCCACTCTAATTCATTGTCTTACCACTTCACTAAGGGCGAGACTGTTTGTTGCAAACAGTGGATGTCAAGTCTCCTTCGGGCCAGCAGGACAAACAGATCGGCAAGTTTAGGTTTCATTTTATTTTTGCATGGGCGCAGAAGCAAGACAAAGACGCAGCGTTTAGCATTTAATCCTACCAACAGTCCTCTTTTTTTCCCCTCAGTCCTCATTTTCTGGACAATAGCATACCAATTTACAGCTACTATATGACATCCTCAAATCACAGGCTTGTAGCCTGCATTTTTTCAAAAAGAATCCGGTCTATCCACACATACCTTTTACAGTGTAGCTTGGGGCCAGCTAAGCCCTGTATAAGAATTTATACCGTACCACTTTAAATCTGGCATTGCCTGACACTCTAGACATCACACAAGCATTTTGCAACTCCTCTTCAGTTAACACAGTTTCGCAGTACATATTAAACTTAGCTTTCACTGTCAAAGGGGACACTGGGCAGTGTCCCCTCAAGATTCTGTAAAGAAATTACACTCCCTCAGACCAAGGTGTTCATTCAACCAACACATGACTCCATGGACTGGTCATGGAACCACTCCACGTGAGCCTCACAGACTTAGCCAAAAGGGTGTTTATCAACTCCTGGCAGGATCTTGTCTATAACAGGAACCAATGAAAAGACAACACTGCTCTTTGCAGAGTGCCTTTTGGATATTTTACTGACTATTGCTTCAAAGATATGGCTCCTTACTAGAGGTGTCTTGGCTTCCCACCCAAAAAGAAATGCTTATTGTCTGCTGCCTTAACAATCCTCCCACAAGAGAGTTACTAGCGCTACAGGCCAGCAGTGCTGTTAGGACAGCAAAGATGATCCTTCCAAGCTGTAAGGGCTTACGCAGTTCAGAACACGTCTTTCTGCAACACCAATCAATCAGGTTTTATAAAGCGTGGCAAATCACTAGAGGGTCTCAAGGCGCTGGAGTTGCTCGCTGCTTTGCGGTGCTCTGTTCATTCGAACAACCAAGTAAGCAGTGAAAAACAAGCATTTGCAATACACGAGTTTGAGCTAGTGGCATTGTAAATGACAATACCTTTTATTTATGTTTTGTTATTTAAAACATAAATAGAAGGCATTATCATTTACAATGCCAAGTGCTCAAGCTTGCGTAAATGCGAGACCTATTGTGACTCGGGCAAGTGTTGCATCGGAGAGGCGCGGCGGGCTGGGGCCATCGACGGAACCACAGATTGGGCAAGGCCAGTGACGAGAATCCCCTGCGAGGTGAAGGAGAGTGTACGGGCGGGCCCGAGCCTGACAGGAGAAATGCCACACAAATGCACATTGACCGAAATGTGGCCATTAGCGAGAGAGGGGACTATATTTCCTACTGAAGTGATTGAGGGGAGAAGGGGCTGCGCATTGGTTCGACCGCGGAGGCGCTCCGAAACCGGACAAAGCTACTAAAAAAGGGAAAATAAAAAAAACACAAGAGAGAAACACTAGAAGAACACAAGGAATAAGAGCTGCAGTGGAAAGTATTTAATTGACCATCTTACCCAGAATAGAAAAGCAAAAAAAGGAGCTGAGAAAAGGGGGAATCACTGCGTATTGAGGAAGAAAACAGCTTTGATCAGGTAAGGGCAACATCTAGACTGATAAGTGATATGAATAATAATTATTTATGCAGCGCACATTCTAATATGCAATGTACGCCTCGGCGCTTGAATACCTAGACCTGAAACTGGGGGTTGAAAAGTGCAAACGAATGAGTTCTCATGAAATATCTGTTGACTTTGGTGATAGGTGCCAGGAAGTTTAAATACAGGGGCGTAACGCAGGCCACTGCGCAGGGTGTCCCCTAAACTTTAAGGGGTGGCCCTACCCGTCAGGGGGCACCCATTGACCCCAAGACCAATGAAGTCTCGGAGCCCCTCATCCCATTTTGCAAAGGTAATGGGGGTGGAGCTCGGGGGTATAATTTTGCCTTGCGCCACTGTTCAAAAATAACTAACTGGGGCAAATGGGGGGGGGGGGGCAAAGAAACATGTATCGAGGGCCCCCCTTCCGACCCTCAAAGCGGTTGCACTTTTTCACCTAGGGATCAACGCTTTAGCATTAGTGAGCGCAGGGAATCGCGCCATAATTGTAAATCCTTCCATCCTTCCCCGGGGCTATGGTCGTGACTGGCTCAAGCAGGATTTCCACAGTGTGTGACCTTGAACATGTGCGTAATGTGATGGACTGGGCCTGCACTGGGATGTTCTTTCAGAAGTTGCGAGCTCACCTTCAACGCTCTGGGCTGGCAGCAAAGGTGGGACAGGATCCAGTCGGAAGGGGCATTAACGGAAAGAAAGACTTAAAATAAGTGATAGGTGGAAGACGAGGCATTATCCTGAAAGAGAGGAAGTTGAGAGAGAGAGAGCTCGCAGTGAGAGTGAGAGAAGGGGAAAGGAGAGCGGTAGAGAAAGAAGTAACTGCGCGCAATAGGTGAAGGGAGACGAGAGCAAGAAGGTAAGGGTAGAGTGAGAAAGATGAAGGCAGGTAGAAGGAAGAGAGGGAGCTAGGAAGACCATGACAAAAGACCACAAGGAAGAGGATGAGAAGGGAGAGAGATAAAGGCAGGAACAGAAGTAGAGGGGTGGCAAGTGAGAGAGTAGGAGACAGACAGCAATGAGAGGGAAATAGAGGCGAAGGTAGGAGGAGAGCGAGGGAGAGAGCGGAATAAAACGCGAGGACAGTGAGAGAACAAGCGCTCGCCATCTGTTTTCACTCAGCCGCTTGTTTATATTTGCACCGCGCTTTCACTTTAAGCGATGCAAATATAAACAAGCGGCTGAGTGAAAACAGATCGCCCCCTACTAAAGATAAGAAATTGCTTTGCGACAGCGACAAAGCAGACGAGCCAGTCCGGATGGGCCGGCCGAAAAGGCGGCAACTAAAATACCCCATTTCCAATGGCAGGACACCGTTTAGCATAAACGGTGACGCAAGCCAATGAAAATGAGGGGAGGGGCTTAGAGTCCCTTGCTGAAAACCCCTTATCCACAATATCTCTCGCCGAGCGAGCAGCGCATGCGCTACAACGCTAGTCGAGACCTAATGAGGGAAAGGAAGGAGAAAGCAGTATACAAACGAGGCAAAAGCAGGAGAAAGCACTCATAGAAACATTAGGAGAGGGAGGAGAAAGCAGTAAAAAACAGCGCAAAAGCAGGAGAAAGCACTCAGAAAAATGGGGGAAAGGAAGGAGAAAGCAGTAGAAAGCGAGGCAAAAGCAGGAGAAAGCACTCAGACAGGGGGAGAGCAAGAAAAAAATAAAAAGCGAGGCAAAACCAGAAGAAAGCACTTAGAAACGGGGGAGAGGAAGGAGAAATCAGTAAAATGAGACAAAAGCAGGAGAAAGCACTCATAGAAACTTGGGTAAAGGAAGGAGAAAGCAGTACAAAACGAGGCAAAAGCAGGAGAAAGCACTCAGAAAAATGGGGGGGAGAAAGCACTATAGAATGAGGCAGAAGCAGGAGAAAGCACTCCGAGAAATGGGAAGGAAGCAGAGAGGTGCAGCAGCATGGGAGAGCTGGGACCAATAAAAGGAAGCAATAGCCACGCAAGATACACTTACATTATAATTCTAACACAGCAAAAAACACAAAAAGGAAACCTACCACTTTGGCTGCTCTTTCCTGCGATTCACATTTTCTACAAAACCAAGGACCTTCAGGCACCTTCACGATGCCATAGCAACCTGTTATTGAAGAACACATGCATTACTAGAGATTATTGTACTTTGGAAATCCAGCTTGTTTATATATAATTCAGCATCCATATTAAAGCAAAAAACTGTTTGTGCTTATTTTCCTCATTATAAAATTACGAGCAGGCACTCCACAAATACATTTTAAGACTTTTAAAAGTAAACATCATGTCTAAAAGAAAGAAGAAACTGTAACAAGCACATATGCATGGTTTAAAGGTTTAATATGCTTCATTAAATTCAAAGAAAGTATTTCTTAAATCAATTGAAGAGGTCAACAAAAAATCTGCAGAAGGGGGATGCCGTTTTCAGTTTTCCCAACCTATTAACATACTAAACCATTTGGATTTCTTAAAACACTTGCGCAAAACCTAACCGATTCCCTGTTGATATATTAGTTTTAAGTTGACCTTCTTTAAGACCATACCATGGAAGTTCAGAGACAGGGTTGTACATTTGATTCAGTGAAGGCCAGGCTAAGGGGCCTTCAGCTGCAATATATGCTGCTATATCCTGCCAAACTGTAAGTCCTGTTTCAGGGGTCCGTCGTAGAGATTCCTCACCCCTTGGCGGCGGCCTCGGGACTAATGGCGAGGCCATAGCGGTTGATTTGGCCCGATATCCGGTGCCCGGCTGTTAAGGGATCGCTATTTCCATGCCCCTCCATGGACGGCTCCGGAAACCTAGAACAGACTTTTCTTGTTTTCTTATACAGAGTCACTGTTCACAGGGACAGGTGGCTCAGCAGTTGTTGTTTAACAAGTTTGTGGGGCTGAGTTAGTATGGTGGGCTACAGACCTCTAAGTATCCCCTGTTGAGTAGTTACGGTTTAGCTTCAGAGCATTCACTCGTAGGGGTCTTTGTGGGGTGGAGTGGGTAACTGTTTTGGGGTTGTGGGTGTGTTTTTTTCAGGGAGGGGCGGCAGATGCCGCTTTGTCAGCTGATCACTGGGCAGGTCCAGACAGTTGGTACAGTTCAGGGAGAAAAGTCACAGACACAATGGTCGACGTCTGGCCTCTATTGGGACCACATACACTGCATTATTCAGCTCGCACTTTGGCCACTGCCACACCTCTTGTACGTCCCACCTCCATTTACACAGCCGGATGGGTACTCCACCACTAGCAGATAGGACAGTGTTGATCTTATCATGGAATATGAATGTCCTAGACGACAAGGTCAAGAGAAGCCTGGTGACCCCATATTTTAGACAATTACAACCGGATGTGGTTCTCTTGAAGGAGACCCATCTTAAGGGAACACAATGCAGATTTCTAGGGGCAGGAGCCTATATCACTCTAGAACATGCGGGGTACACGTAAGGCTCAAAGGGAGTGGCAATACTGGTCTGGAAAGATCCACATTTTTGAATAACTAAGCAATGGACAGACCCATTAGGGAGATATGTGGAAGTGAGAGGTTCCTAGGGACGACAGGATGTTACGATGCTCAGTGTTTATGTACCCCCCAAGTTACAGGCCCCTACCATTTAGAAGCTAGTTGGTATTATGTTGGAGGTGGACGCCTCACTCTACATTATGGTAGTGGATTTCAAAAGACCACTCTGGGCATTTCGGATCTCTGGAGGCATGCTCACCCGCTCAGAAATAGATACTCCTATTTCTTTGAGGCCTGTAAAGTGTTTTTCCCACCTAGACTAGGTCTTTGCTCTGGCAGGTTAATACGCTACCGTACAGCAGGCGGACTACTTGCTCCCTGGTCTCTCAGATCACTTCCCCCTACCGGGGAAGGCATGTAGTTGATGAGGTGGGAAGATGGGTTAGAAACTTAATGCCTGGGATCTACAGGACTGGGAAGTGGCAGTGGGGTTGAGGGTGGATTCAGAGCTCTACTTTCAAGAAAATGAAGGCTCAGTCACATCCAAGGTGGTGCTTTGGGAGGCTTATAAAACAGTCCTCCGGGACACTGCCCAGAACTTGATAGCCCGCAAGAGGAGGGAGGTGGGAGCCCTGAAGAGACTTGAGGACCAGCTGCTTGAAATTGAGGAAGTCTTGGGACCAGAACCGAATCCCCCCCCCCACCTCCCCCCACCCTTAGGAAACTAGCCCATCAAAGAGACGAATATCAAGCCGCGGCACACGAAGGGGCAAAAAAAGAAGAAAAATAAATAAAATGTTAGCCACACTACACCAACTAAATGACACAGGTGATAAGGCAGGGAAGCTCCTAGCGTGGCTGGGGAAAAGGGAGGCAGAAGCCAGATGGGTGAACCATATAGTTGGACCGGGGGGGGGGAGAAAGTATGGAAACGGACGAAGCAATAGTTGGAGCTTTTGCTCACTACTACGCAGAGTTCTATAGTGCTAGGCCATTGCAGAAACTGTCCCAATTGGAGTCTTACATGGAGTCTGTGACCACTCCTGTTCTAGACGTAGAGGCTCGAACGAAGCCCGATGCCAAAATCACACTGGCAGAAGCCATAGCGAAATTAAACTAATAAGGCACGGGTCCAAATGGGATTCCTGCGGAATTCTATAAGTGTTATGTAGGACTGGTAGGACCCCATCTCTTAAACATGTTCTTAAAATTCGATAAACAGGGCACCCTCCCTCGAGACCTTTGACAGGCTGTCAAAGTTGTAATTCCTAAAGAGGGTAAGCCAAAGGAGCGTTGCGACTCATACCGCTCAATCTCACTACTCAACCTGCAGGAGAAAATCTTGGCAACTATACTGGCCACCAGACTTCTGCAAGTCATTACGCCTCTAATCCATAGGGATCAATCAATATTCATGCCTGGTAGGCCAATGAGACAATCTCCGATGCACCCATAACTGGTTGAACGAAATCAAAGATCACTTGGGACCTCATGTCTTTCTGGTGTTCGATGCTGAAAAGGCATTTGATGCAGTGCATTGGCCCTTTCGGGAATACACACTGGTTAAATTTGGGTTTTGTGCCCGCTATAGGAAATTGGTTTGGTTATTATACCAGCTCCTGATGGCTGCGTCGGGGTGAACAGAATACTGTCTGCAGAGTTCCCTATTGGTAGAAGCATGAGACAGGGTTGCCCTCTGTCCCCTCTTCGGTTTGCCCTCACCATAGAATCCCTAGCCTGCGCGGTCCGTGATCATTTCGAGATCCATGGTTTCCAGATCACGAATGGCACTGAGATGGAAGAAAAGATTTCGCTTTATGTGGATGATATTCTCTTTTACATTACAGAACAATCCTTGTCCCTCCCGTCAACCTTCCGACTGTTTGAGGATTATGGGAAATATAGAATCAACTGGGGCAAATCAGTGCTGTATCTTTTGTGTGGTGGATTGGACGTGCCCTTACTCCCTCGTCGCCTGATGCATACAACACATAGATTCAAGTACTTGGGTATATACATGACACTGGAGAGGGAAGTTTGCTCTGAACATAACCTCGGTGAGTGATGCGAACTTGCCGGGAAGAAATGGAGTGGTGGCGAGGGCTGCCCTTATGCTGATGGAGAGGGCGGCCATGTTTAAAATGATCTCTTTACCCAAATTGCTTTACGCCCAACAAAACACATTATCGGATTCCTCCTAACACCTTCGTAGCAATTGAGGGTGACATGCGGACTCTACTATGGGATGGTAAGCACCCCAGAATTGCCCTTAAAATTCTGCAACGCTATCAGTACAAGGGCAGGGTGTCGCGGCCCGACGTTCTTGCCTATTACTGGGTGGCCCACCTCATAAGTATCAATGATTGGCTATTTGCCCCCCTATACCACTCAACCTTCCAGCTGGAACAGGAGCAATGAGGAAAATGGTCTTGCCTGCACTACTTATACGGAGGCAGGGGGACTCAGCATTTCCTTCCTGCCACTCAGGTCTAGCTGGCGGCCTGGGTTATGGATATGAAAACTATAGGGTGGCACAGCAAACCTATGAGGGAGACACCCTTATGAGAAGGACAGTGATTCCTGAAATACGACTGCAGGGATTCAGGGCATGGGACTTAATCCAGATATCCAGGGTGGGAAACCTGTTGGAGGGTGGAGATATGCCGTTCTCCTCGCTCCAACGAGACTACAGGATGAACGCAAATCAAGTCCTGAAATATGCCCAAATAAAGCACGTGTGAGGGACTCCCTGGGGATGGTGTCCCAAAACTTGCCCCGCTAGAGAGACGGTTTCTACAGGATGAACTAGGGAAGGGTGCAATGTCCCCGATATACAAAACCCTTAATAAAATCATGCCAGATATCCTACATAAGCTGCGGGGGAAATGCGTGGAGGAGGTGGGGGATATGGAAGACATTGAGTGGGAGCCAGTCTTAATGCACCCAAAGGAGGTAGAAATCAAATTGCGGCTACATCTAGTGCAGTTCAAAATAATTACACTGAGTGTACTGTGATAGATGCCCATTACACGCCATGGGGAGGGTGCCGACCCCACATTGTTTGAGATGCCAGGGAGAAGATGGTTCCTTCTTTCATACGCTCTGGAGTTGCCCCCTAATCCAGGATTCTATGGCAGGACCCGGAGGCGAGGATTAGGCTTTATCTTTCTTCACTTTATTTGCCAGCAGCCTTTCCAAAGAAACTATTTTATAAACAAACTACATTTCCCATGAGATATTGGTAAGGAAAAAATGAAACAGTCTGTCCAATGGGAGTGCTGCTTCCTGTATAACAATCACCGCAGATTCTCTAGCGTCTTCTTTCTTCGCTGGTCCAGCAGTATTTCAGATAAGTGCACTGTCTTTACCTCCTGTGCTGACTGCATTACTTAACGAGTGTTTAATTGTATGTGACGGCATAGTTATCCTGGCCGCTTTGTTTCTTTTATCTCATGTTTGTTTTGCTCCCTGACTAGGGCGACCACGGGAACACTCATTCCTATGCGGTCGTAACCCATTCTGCCGGCTCGCATGCTCTTTATCTCACGCGCTGCGCATCTTGAAAACCCCCCAGCCCGCGAGGGCGGCTGGAGCACATCTGTTTCACTGGCAGCTCGCAGTGAAGTGTGCTGCTGCGGAGCCAAACAAAGGGGAAGTGCTTTTCTACTCATCAATAACAGCTCGTGTCAGCGTTGTTTTTTCTGGGCAGATTTCTTTAAAAAAACTGAGTCTATTTATCATTCATATGTCAGCAAGCCACCGCCTGGAGAACGAACACCAGTGAGGGTAAGGCTAGTCTCCTCCGAGGCATTTATTGGGAACTTTTCCCAGGCGCTGAACCCCCCATAAAACAACGGGGGCACATCTCAAAGGGGATTCTCTATTCTCATGTACTCCAGAACTTGGGTATCACTAAGGGTCCTAGACCTACCATATTGCCCCATTACCCAGCACGCCCATTATGGAATTTGAGGGCTCTGAGGACTATGTGGAGGAGGAAGAGGTTACTTACCTCCCAATTGACGAACATTTCTGCGAAGTGATGGATGCTTCCATCTTCAAAGCTGTCTCGCAGGTGGTAGTCCCCCTGGAGAAGATTATGGCTCTTCAGAAGCAATGCCAAAACCCACTCAACCAGAGGGAAGACACTACAGGGCCCTCTGCCCACCTACCTCAAGGCCAGCCAGCTACCCATGCTCCTATCCCTGGCAAGCGCACGGACAACCCAAGAGTCAATTTGGATGCTTTTGTGCACATCAAGAAGGTATTTATGGACTCACAGCCCTTACAGGACCCTCAGACTCCTGGTCCTATAGGGGACGCCCCGGCTACCCCCCGTCTAACTGACCCTGGGGATGGGGATGACTTAGCCAACACCTCGGACGGGGACCATTCTAGACCTTGGCACCCAACTACTAGTCCCCTAGCCAATGCAGGCCCCTCCACAGGCATAATACAGTCCCAAGAGGCGGACTTACTGGACACCCAACGACCCGCTACATCCGCGTTTGGCAGAGTGGTGCTCTACATTGAGGGCAGGTTGAGGAAACCTCTTGATAAGGAGGTAAGGAGTTGCTTCTAGGCAGAATGCCCTAGGCCATCTTTAGAGGGGAAGGTGGCCCTCACGTCAGAGATAGACGCCAAGATGCCCACCTTTCTCGCTAAATTTGCCGTGACCCCAAGAAGGGCATTGACAGATTGTGGCGCTCGTGCCACAATAAACTCCTGGATGTAACAGGACCCCTGAAGAGATTATGGACATGGCAGAGGATGTGAAGTCATCCGGGTCCCAGATATCTCCAGATGCTTTGTCTCAGTGGGCCCAACGAACCATTGTTTTCGTGGGAACTCAAACTGCGCAATTTCTACTGAACAGCGCAGATCGCTGCTGATAAAGATTGACCCCAAGTTGGAAGGAGCTTTCCACATCAGAGGCGGGTACAATAGCCCATGGCAACCTTTTTGGGGATCCCTTAGAGTATTGGGTAAATTTGTCAACACTTAATTCATTGGATAAAGCCCACACCTCTATTAAGAAGATATTGATCTCCCGTGTTTTTGCAGCAGCCGGTCGAGGTAGGGGGCACTCGACTGGCCGTTCCTTCCATCAAGCCTCCAGAGGTGGCGACTTGCGTCGAGGTCAATGGCAGGACTCAGCAAGTTTGGAAACTTCTACATGACCGGGCCCTAACCCCGCCGCTGCTGGGGCAGAGGCAGGTCCAGAGTCAGCGGCAACTTCAACAATGCACAAGGTGAGAACACAGGACCCGGTGGGGATTCGAATTGGGGGGCGGAGGTCGCCTGGCCTGTTTCATAGCGAACTGTCAAAATCCCTCCTCAGACACGAGGGTCCTTCAGATGGAAGGAGGCTTCCACATAGAATTTTACGTGCTCCAGTCTCAGCCTAAACATCCCAGACCTCTGGTCTTCTCACAAGAACAGGAGGCCCTGGTGGATCAGGAGATAGCCAGCCTGTTGGAAAAAGGCACGATAGTCCAAACAACGGTTCATCCCAATGGCTTCCTCAGCCTTCTTTTCCTTGTTGAAAAAGGGAAGGCAGTCAACGTCCGGTTATCAAAGGAGTTCAATGGATGGCGCCTATACCGTACCATCACTTCAAGATGGAGGGTATCCATCATCTAAGGGATCTCCTCCAGATGTCAGATTGGATGGTCTGCCTGGACCTGAAGGACTCCTACTTGGCAGTCCCTAACTTCCTGCCTCACAGGAGCTTCTTACAATTCTGGTGGGGCTCCAGTGTGTTCAGATTTGCATCCCTTCCTTTCGGTCCATCATCAGCCCCTTGGTGCTTTACCAAGCAGATGAGACCAGTTGTCGAACTGTTGCGAACGTGCAGGGTGAAGCTGATCATCTACCTAGATGATATTTTGATCATGGGTCAGTGCCCACGGCGCCTCTCATCACACTTACAGATGGCCGTCGACCTTCTGGAGTCATTGGGCTTTGTGATCAACATTGAGAAGTATGCGCTGGTACCAGCCCAATCCTTGCAATTTCTGGGATTCCTGATAGACTCTGACAAAGCATCCCTCGGTCTCCCAAGTTGGCCAATATCAGGCACGAGCTCAGGAGGACAATAACCAAATCGCAGATCTCCCTTCGGCAATTGGCACGGATTGTGGGACTCCTCTCGTCCTCCATCCAGGCTATTTTCCCGGGTCCTCTCCACTATCGGGCGCTGCAACGCTTGAAAAGCTTGCACCTCCAGAAGGATCTGTCGTACGCCCAGTAGGTTCCACTTTCAGACGAGGGGAAGGAGGAGATGCAATGGTGGACCGCCCATATGGAAGCATGGAATGGTCAGGGATCTTCGGCTCCCAACCCGACCTGGTAATCGAATCCGATGCCAGAGGCTCCGGATGGGGCGCGCGTTGCGGAGAGTTCTCCACCGGAGGAAAATGGTTCTTTGCAGAAAAATCTCTGCATATCAACTGCATGAAGTTGATGGCAGGCTCTTTCGCCCTCAGATGTTGGACCAAGGAGAAAGTGCAGTGTTTGGTCCTTCTGAAGATGGACAATGTGGCGGCGCTCTGCTATGTCAATCATCTGGGGGAGTGGGGGAGACGGTCAAGGGCCTTGTCGGACCTCGCTCGAACGCTATGGGAATACTGCCTGGCCAATCAGATCTCCCCGTCAGCAGACCACCTTTAGGTCGCTGGCGGATTGGCACTCTTGCCATTGGAGAGATGTCAGCCTTTGGAGGTTGCATTCACCCCTCTTCCGGCAACTCCGGGACCGATGGGGCAGTTTTCCATGGATCTCTTCGCGTCCCGTCTGGACCTCCAGCTCGACAGGTACTGCAGTTGGAGACCGGATCCCCATGCAGTAGCCACGGACATCCTGCTTCAGGATTGGAGCAAGATGTTGGCTTATGCCTTCCCGCCTTTTGCAACGACAATGTGACTGGCAGCACAAGTGTGCAGGCAGCAAGCGGACCTAGTTGGGATTACCCCAATATGGAGGTGGCAAGTCTGGTTTTCAGCGATGATGGAAACTTTCTTGGGATTTTCCAATCCCTCTAGCCCAGTTTCCGGATCTTCTCCGGAATCCTCAGAACAATACCCACGCGCTGGTGCTAGTGGGATCTCTTCGCCTTATGGCTTGGAGGGTTACCAGGAACAACGGAAAGTCCTGGGGATTTCACAAAAGACTGTCTCTCGCTGGGCGGATAGTACAAACAAACATTACCGTTCTGCCTGGTCTAGAAAGCTGGGTTGGTGTCTCAAACACCAGGTGGATCCCATGGGGGCAGATGTTGTCCAGATTTTGAACTTCCTGGCGTGTCTGGCTTTCTAAGGTTTTGATTACAGATCGATTAATACCTTCAGATTGGCAGGCCATTTACCAATGGAAGGCTACTCGCTTGGGGAACACCCATTGGTCTGTAAATTGTTGAGGGGTATCAGGTGGTCATTCCCACTGAACCTAAGTATGCGGTGCTATGGGATGCAAATAAGGTCCTTTCGTTGTTTTAATCTTGGCCTTCTAATAAGCAACTGTCTAGGAAACAGTTATCGGCGAAACTGGCAATGTTGTATTTAATTTCTTGTCGTCAGGTCTCGGATGTTCGAGCCTTGGACATTACAGGTAGAGTTTTTACCCCGGAAGGGGTGATTTTTCATATTGCTCGCCAAACAAAATGTAATTCTAAATTGGTGTCGTACCCAGCTTTTTCGCAGGTTCCTAAATTGGGTGTGGTTCGCACCAATAAAAAGGTATAAAATTGTCACAGAGGACATACGGCCTCATGGAGAACAGCAGTTGTTGATTGCCCTCACGAAACCTCATAAAGCGGTTTCTTCCCCTACGACTGCCAGATGGGTCATGCAAGAGGCAGGCATTGATACATCCCGTTTTGGGGCCCATTCAGTGAGAGGTGCGATGGCCTCAAAGGCTTTTGTATTAGGAGCGATACTTGAAGATATCCTCAGCGCTGCTGATTGGTCATCTGCCTCTATTTTTAAGACCTTTTATTTTAAACCAGTGTCCTCTCTGGCAAACATTGTGGTGGATCAGCTTTAAACCAGCCTAATCCTCGCCTCCGGGTCCTGCCATAGAATGAAAAATGTCCTAGCGATCGTAAACAAAAGTTTCAATTCTATTAAGGACACAGAGGCGAGGATTAGCCCACCCTGAAATTCTTACGTCTAGAAGTTCCACCCTAACAGAGGTGCAGAGCTGCTTACAATGGTAATATCTTACATTGAGTTCAGATGCATACTATTGATGTTGTAATGTCTCATACCTTATTGAATATTCTAATCTAGTATACTTACAAGGATGACTTGTATTTCTCTCTGCTGTACTGCGTTGATTGATTATGCATCAGTTTTTTCTGAGACAACTAAAGTTCACAAGTGTTGGTTTTGCTTCCTAGGAACAGATTCTAATAAACAAGAGTAGAGCAAGTGGGTGAAGAAGAAAGAGAAAGCTAGAGAGTCTGCAGGACCATGATACAGACAGCAGCACTCCGACTGGACATATTGTTTATATTTTTTCTGTCCCAATGTTTCATGGGAAATGTAGTTTTTGTTCATAGAATCGTTTCTTTGGAAAGGCTGCTGGCAAATAAAGTGAAGAAAGATAAAGCCTAATCATCTACTCCGTGTCCTTAATAGAATTGAAACTTTCCTTTACAATAGCTAGGAAATGTTTCATTATTGGTTACATTCATTGGGGAACTCAGTGAAGTGTTTTTGGCACAGATCTCGTTGAACCCCAAGTTTGTCAAATTGGGGATCCCTAATGATGTTGACCTACCACGGGCCCAGCTCTTACTCTGCAGCCTTGGCCTAGTAGTAGCCAAAAGAGACATGGCTCGATATTGGGTGACAAAGGAGTGCCCAACGCTACAAGAATGGAGACGGGGGAATGGATATGTACATGGTGGCTGAAAAAGTGCCAGCAGGGGCTGCCCCTGGAAATTTCATAAGGTGTGGATCAAATGGGTACAGTATTATTCTTTGGAGATATTGGAGGACGCTGGGATACAGAACCAGGTGGTGACCAGATGGGCGAGTGTATGAAGTGGACTGTTGTATGGAAGTTCACATCTTGGTGTTTATTCTTGGTGTTGGATCTGTACTGGCTGATGGCCATGTGGGGTTGGGGGGGTTGGGGAAGTTCATGCTTATTGCTACTGTTCAGTGGTCAAGGGGGCTGGACTCTAGACTATCTGTACGGTGTTCTTCTTTGCTCTTGCTGCACTGTTTTTTGAAAATAAAATAAAAAAATATTTATTTTTTTAAAAACAACACTGATCACATTAAATGCGGAATGCAACTGTGGCAGTCATCCCCTGTGCTCTGATGGCTGAGATTAAGATGATAATATTGAATGCCAAGGGTCTGAAATTATCAATTAACAGGTGAGCAATTCTAAAATGGTTCTACGACAAGAGTTGCGACATGGTGCTACTACAAGATCCCAACTCATTAGGCAAAATGAGCCCTGCATCAAATCAATCTGGTTCTCTCGCCAATATCACTCCCACACAACCAACAAACTAAAGGCACGTTCATATGACTGTGACGAGATATGCCAATCCAACTTGATTACCTTTTATGAGATCAGGACTGGTTGGTGTCCGTGGCAAGATTCTAGATAAAGAACTTAGCATCTTCTCAATATATGATGTTAATTATCACAAAAACAAGATTTACTAATGACCGTTTCTGCGCATTAAATTATTCCTGCAGGGTTTGCTGATCAAAGGGGGTTATTTTAATGCTGATTAAACAAAACTCTAGAAAGATCCATCGAAAGTCAGGCTACATATGCAGCACCCCAGGTGCTGTTAGAAAGTACAAAATTGTTGAATCTCCTCTAAGCTTAAAATCATGAATGGGAGAAAGAATACACTTTCTTTTATTCCCTAGTCCTTAAACCACATTCTGGAATAGATTTCTTCCTGACCAATTGGCTGGCTAATGAAAAGGTGTTGTCATTAAAGACTTGAGTCTGCAATCTTGCAGATCACTCACTGGTAGTGCTGTCTCCGTCTTGGGGTACCCAGCCCTCCATCCCCACGGACATGGAGTCTGAATGAGATGGCCCTCAGATATGTACCTTAGAACTACAATAGCTGAAGCCATTTGCAACTACTTCCTAGAGAATGACACCAGCAAAATCTCAATTCGCTACAGTACGGGATACTGCAAAGGCGGTCATAAGAGGCGAACATGCCTCATACAAGGCCACTTTTGACAGGCTAACGAAAGCGAGAAAACAGGAGATTGAGTCGCAGGTACGCACACTCGAGGAGCAGCTTAAGACGGACTGCCTCCCTCGCACCTTACAATCCCTATTTAAAGCGAGGGGAGAATTCAAACCGATTTTAATCATTGAAAACAGCCAGAAAATGGTATTCAGAGGACAAAAATATTATGAAAAAGGAGATAAGGCTGACTGTATCCTAGCCTTAAAATTGAAAGCTCTTCTGGCATGCAATTTTATACAAAAGCTGACGTACCCTGGTGGCAAAGTGGTGTTGCATACCTCTGATATTTTACAGAGCTTCACGGAGTTCTATCTCGAACAAGACTACAGCTAGACCAATTAGTGCAAGACCTTACTAGACTACGTAACTCCTGGATAGACTGAGTTTCTCCAGGATCTAGAAAACCCTGCCACCCATCAGGAGGCAGCCCTAGCTATTCAGGGGATGAATCCGAATAAAGCTCCAGGTGAGGATGGCTTTCCTTTGTCATTCTATAAAACATTTCTTATCTTCCTGGCAGAACCCTTAACCCACTTATTTAATTACTTAGGGGAGTCCCAGAGGGTCACCAACACTATGCTTAATTCGGTAATAAATGGTGTTCCTAAAATCAGGGAAAGATACTGGGTTGACGATACTACCAACCAGTAGCTCTTTTCTTTTAAATATATTTTTTATTAGCATTTTAAACCAACAGAACATATCACAGTGCAGTGGGGTCGGTAGGCAAAGTGTAGAGCATAGGCAATATACATGACGAATAAAGCTACCATTAGCATCATGTCAAACATATCAATGATGAAAAGGAGGGACTAGTGGTGGGATCCCTGTGGGCAAGCTCTGCTTACACTGAAAGAGCAGGAGCTCTACATTCCATCCCAGTAATCCGTGGAGACCGCTCATCCAATATCAGATCCATACACATTCAAAAGCACGAGGACAATCACACTCCAAACCCAAAAGCAATTGGGCCAATCGCACTACAAACCCAAGAGCACTCAAGGAGGTTCCTCAAAAGTCAGGACTATCCCCCACAGCGTAGCAGTTAGCGTTGGAGCACTCGAGAGGGGCTCAACCACCACGATATGACCACCGTGGTCCAGACGGGGACAGGGCAACAATATGGCATCCTTTATACTCTCCTAGTCTCCTCTCTGCAACTCTCCTGTCTCTCTCAATCCATCCGTTTTACCAGTTTCTACCGCCATCCATGCACATCCAGACTGCGAGACGATTTCCAGCACATACTAAGTTGTTTGTGAGCAAGAATCAATGCCAGGTCCATAAATCTATCCATTACTTTCCGAGTCGCAGCACTCTTGTGTAGGTCCAATAGGCACACCTGGGGGCTAGGCACGAAGTCCCAGTCAGTAGCCCTGTGACACACCTCGGGGATAGTGGTCCAGTATGGTAGCACGATCAGGCAGAACCAACCATCCTCTGCATAGCATCTAGGACAATCCAACACCGCTGTAGGGATATAGCGTGTATGCACAGGAGGGGAGAAGGTAAGCCTGGTGCAAGTAATAAAACTGGATGAGCTTGAAGCAAGCCTTCCTACACACCTTAGGGGTGAACTCCAGAACCCTCTTCCAAGCTGAATCTGACAGAGGCATCTCCAAGTCTTCCTCCCTGTGTGAGCGGAGGAGTCCGGTCCGGTTGCACCCCTTCAGATAGAGCCATATGAAGCAGCATGGCAGCCTCTCTGTTCGTCCCATGATGATAAAAAGATGGAGCAAGCATTCAGTTCCGGTGGTTTTGCAACTACACGAACCCCACCATTTACGTATTCCAAGAACCAGGGCTCCATAGAGTGAAAAATGCCCCACAGGGTGGTCACAGATTTTCCTAAGTTCTGAGAAAGGACACAATCGCCCCCCCACACAAACAAATCACCAAGTACCTTGACACTGGCCGTCATCCACCTGTGAAGCCCCGACCATCCCCCTGATCATTCTCAGCACTGGGTAAACAGTAACAGGAGCTCACATGTGTACGGTACTTAGGTGCGCATCCTCTGAAGTGCCCTAGCCCAAACGAAGTGTGCCGTTCTATTTAAGATGTTCATATTCCGCACCCTAGAAACAGGTACCGGCCTCATCAAGACACTAGTTAACAACTCCTAGGATGGCGAGCACCCTCAAGCGTACCAGTGCCATCCCACAGATATGACCTCCAGCGAGCCACCCACTGCAGCTGCAGTGCTAGATAATAAAGCATGACATCAGGTGCTGCCAGCCCACTCTCCGTCACCAGTAAGCGCAACTTCCAAAGCGTCACGAAGAGCCCCAGTATAACATCAGCAGAATACCATCAAGCCTGTTGCAAGAGATGGTCTCTGTCACAAAAGTGTAGGAGGCGGACCACCACCGGGCGAGGAGGGGCCCCAGGGTAAGGAGGTTGCACCGGCACTCTATGCGCCTGCTCCAAGCCATAGAATATGGAGATACCCTCCGGGGCCACCACCTCTTGCAGCCAATCTTCCTGATAAGCTAACAGAGACCTGCCTTCAGTTCGCTCTAGCAGCACTACGAAGCAGACATTATTCCGGCGGGCCCACCCCTCCTGATCACCAAGGCGAGCAGCCAGGTGCCTCTAAAGCCGTGAGGCAATGGTCTGCAGATTGAATAGCGGGAGTCAAAGATTAGACAGTGCCCTCCAGAGTACTGATCCTCAGAAGTTTTCCGGGAGTCCTTTAGGATTAGGCCATGTTCCACTGAGATGGAGTCAATCTTACCCTACAAACGTTCCCCAGAAGCATCTATCACAGCCAGGAGTTTCTCAAATGTACTGTCTATATATGACATGTCACTACTGCCAGCGCTCTGCTTGATCCCCTCCCAGAGGCGCTTGTGGTCGCATCCTCCTAGGTCCGCTGTGTGCGCCCCATGGCAACCCCAACGAGGAAGGATGGAGCGATGGAGAAAAGGCCAACTGAACACTGCCACCCAACCGCAATCTCGGTCCAGCGACCCTGCTTTAGGCCACCAACAGTCTAATAGGGCCTCCGAACAGGAGTAGCACAGTTCATCTGCAAGGAACCAAGGATTAATCCATTAATGGCAGTTCGATCACCGCCACCACCTGGGCCATTTAACAGAGAGCAGGGGAATAGGAGGACGGCAAGCAGGGGCCACTAATTGTAGAACGATCCAGTCTAGTAGGCTGCTCACCAAGTTTCGCAAAGGTACTGGATGACGCAGAAGGCAAAGCCAGTGATCCTCCAGGCCAAGAACAGCACATATGTGACCGGTCAGCTATCAGGGGGTGTAGCAGAAAGAAGTGGCCACTAACAGCAGCGTTAATATCCACTCAGCAAGAAAACGGTACGCAACGCCCCGGGGGGGGTTCACAGCAAATCCGCCTCCCCAGGAACACACCAGATGACTCCCGCTTACCAGATGCAGGCAGACACATTTATACCTCCACTGTATCCCCTAGTGATAGGGAAATGTATCAGGGTTATGACTCTGGTCCAGTGTGGCATAGTGGAGGAGCAGCAAGGTCATCGCAGAACCCCTGCACTGAGTTCAAAGAGGTAAGAGCTTCGCACACAGGTACTTGCACCCCCATAAGGGTTCCGCTCGGGGGTTGGTGCCTCCAACAAACCGACCCACTCACCACAAGCAGGGCTGTCAACTTATCTGGCGAGGGCCAACCGCTCCAGAGTTAATTGGCATCTAGGGCAGCGTCCGTCCCCATCCGCGTTGTCAAAGGTGCTCAGTGACTCCCGCCCCCCCCCCTCCCCTTACAGAGTACACCCCCAAGCGGGCAGGGAGCAGATAGCCAAATGCGAGCCGGGGTAGCAACATTGCGGCCTCTGCTAACAAAGCAGGGCAGCCATCTTAATCTGTACCAGGAGCCGGCTGCGACCGTCATCCTGCTCACGCAGACCCTGCCGAGGAAGTCCAGAGGGCATCCGCGGACTTCCCGGGGAGCACAACCACCTGAAGTCTCCATCTCTGGATGAGTGGGTGGTAGAACCAGGGCTGATGTGGGCTCCAGCATGGCCTCTGCTAACTATGCCGGGCCCCCATCTTGGTCTGCTCTGGGCTCTGGCATAGTCATCTTTCTCCACTCACCGACGCAGTCTCTGTTCTCATGGCGGCATCTGAGGTCTTCCACTGGATCATAACTACCTAGGGGCTTCTTGGCGGCAGGAACGGAATGTGCACGGTGGCTAAAAGTGGCTGGGGGTTAATGGGCGGGGAGAAGCATCCTTAGGTCATAGCAGCTGTCTCCCCACCCCCAACCAATAGCTCTCCCTAATAATGATGTTACAATTTTAACAAAGATCCTGGTTGCTAGGTTGAATCAAGCCAGGGCAGAATTGATCTTCGTTTTTCAGTCAAAGTTTTCAGTCTGTGACATACCTAAGAAAATTCACGATTAGCAGTGAATCTTATCGACATGGCACTATAAATAAAATCCTGATGGTCCTTCTCTCGCTTGAGGAGAAGGCTTTTGACAGGGGTGACTGGCAATTTATTAAAATGGTCCTTGCTAAAACAAATAGGTTTCATCATGTCCCCTTTTATCATGTCTAATTACAAGCAACCAACAGACCGCATCCAAATTAATGAAGAGCGGCCGCATAGCGCCCAACTCACCCACGGGACAAGGCAGAGAAATCTGCTGTGCCCTCTAATCTTCACCTTGGCCATGGAGCCTCTAGTTTAGAAAATTACAGCCAATTGATTGATGCATGGAATCACAGCCAATGACAACATGTAAAAAAATTGATGCTTTTTGCTGATGACATACTATGCTTCTTAACAGACTCAGCCAAATTGATCCTGGCCCTTAAGGTGGAACTAGAAACATTTTAGGCCGTATAAGGCTTTCACATTAACTGCTTAAAATTTGGCGGTATGGGAGAAGCAAACCAGATACAGTGTGTCACGGTACCTCTGCCTGGGTGGTTTTGCTCACAGAGAAGGACCCTTATCCTACTTGAGAATATGGCTTTCTATACACATTTAATCTTCCCCAACTATTGAATTCTCCCTTTAAAGATCTTTACAGCTGGGGCAGACGTGACCTTTCCTGGATCATTAGCATTAACAGCATAAAATTGAACTTCCACTATTGCATGTTATATGTAGCATTGACATCACCTGGAGGTCCCTCGATGGACCTAAAAGAGATCCATTCCAGTCTTTTGTCCTTCATCTGGGAGGAGAAATCTTCATGGGTAGTAAAGGCAACCTTATACAAGTTACAAGGATGGACTAGGTTTCTCAGAGGTATCCCGCTACATTACAGAGGCCCACATTAGCCTCACTATAGAGTGTTGAGAGGTTTAAACCCCGGATATTACAGGAAGAGGTACTCTCCCCAATCGCATTGCGATATATAATTTGGTTGCCTTCACGTTACAGACCATGCAAAACCACATTCCCATATACCATTCATACACTTTCAAACACTGAGTGGGCTTAATCTGTACAGGGCGGGCAAAGACCTTTTCATGTCCCCTGATCCCACTGACAACTCAGATTTCAATGGGGCAGCCAAACAATTTTAAGTACAACACAATGGGAGGGGCACACGTAGGCTTCATTACTTTTACAATAATGGTGACTTGTTGATCACTGAGGAATATGATGCAAACTACCTATACTCATCTTGAGGGGGGATAGACTTAACATGCTACAATTTCTTCACTGGGCAGGATGGGTGAGAGGCACGTTCAAGGAGGTGGCGACCTAACTACAGCAGAAATTGCATTTGACCAGGCTTCCACTCAAAAGGGTTTCCCTCTTTTTATCAAGCATTAGATGAGGGTTTCTCTCATTTTACCAGGCATTAGATGTCAAACCAGATCCCATACACCACAACTATACGTCTATTTTCCACACCTTCTTTCACAGCAAAATCACAAACATCTACAGCAACTTTAAACATCAACCAGACCCAAGGTAACTCATCACCAACCTGCCCATCACCAATCAAGACAATCACCTGACCGAATGGAAGACCCTCACCAAGAAAGAAACAGCCACAATCATGTGACCGTCCACTCTGGGGCCCTAAAGGATCCTTGCGCCCACCACATCTATAACCTTGGCGCATCTCCAATCAGCACAGCACTCGCCCACATCCTAAACACCTCTGCCACCTTCCCGGAAGCATGCAGCGGTCAATAACCTCCTCAAGAAACCTTCAGCCAACCAAACCAAACTGGCCAACTTCCATCCATTCTCCCTCCTTCCCTACTCAGTTAAAGTGATAGAAAAGGCCATCAAAAAGCAACTCACAAGTCACCTCGAACTTTACCAACAACTGGACAAGACACAATTTCAGAAAGCACCACAGCACAGAACCTGCACCCATCGCAACCACCAATGACATCAGGACCATCCTAGACAGAGGAGAAACAACAGCCCTTATTCTGCTTGACTTCTTCACGGCTATCGACACAGTCTCCCACAATACACTCATCAAAAGACTCTACGAGATGAGCACTCAAGGAACTGCGCTCAACTAGATCTGCTCCTTCCTCACAGGAAGAACCCAAAAAGAGTCAGACTACCACCCTTCACATCACAGGCCAAGAAACTGATTTAAGGAGTTCCCTCAGGGCTTATCCCTCAGCCCTGTTCAACGTCTACATGGCACCGTTCGCCTGCACCATAAGATCCAATGGCACCACCAGCACTTCCTATGCAGACGAAACTCAATTTATTCTCGCCCTGACAGATAAGACAATCACCACCAGACCCAACTTCACCAACTGCATGACCATGGTAGCAGAATGGATGAGAACCAACTGCTTGAAACTCAAATCTGACAAAACGGAAGTATTGGTCTTCTGAAACAGGAACTCTCAGTGGGAAGCCAGAGCCACCAGGTGGCCTACAGAACTAGGACTCACACCAACATCCACGACCAAGCCAGAAATCTGGGGATTATCCTGGACGACAAGCTCAACATGCCAGCACAAGCTACTAGAGTGAGCACTCCCTGCTACCACATCCTGAGAATGCTGCGAAAAATCTTCAAGTGGTTTCCACAGAACACTAGACAAACCATCATGCAAGCACTCATCACAAGACTCAACTGCGGCAACACCCTATGCCAGAATCTCCAAGCAGCTGCTACAAAGAATTCAGACCATTCAGAACACTGCCGCAAGACTCGTACTCAAACTTCCATGCCGCACCCACATTTCACCCCACGTCAGGGAGCTTTACAAGCGCAAACAGTTCAAACTAATCACACACACCTACAAAACCCTAAAAAAACACTGGCCCTCACATACCTGAACAGCCACATACACTTCCACAACCCATCCAGACACCTACACTCAGCCTTACTCTCACTTGCACACACCCCATGCAGTCACACAAGTAGAGCAAGGGTTTGCTTGTTCTCCTACATCACTCCTAAAACATGGAATGGCCTCCCATAACACAGAGCCTCCTCCTAGTTTCTTGAGCTCCGCAGTAGGCTGATGACCTGGCTCTTCTAATAATTCTGCAGGGACTACATTCCTACACACCTGCTCAAGCGCCTGATTACCCTCATTGGTCATTACAGCACTCTTCAAATTGACATTACAAATGAAAGGAAGAACTGGGGCGAGACACAGGACAGGATACATGGAAGGCAATATGGAGGAGGGGGCCTCCATATGTTCAAATACAAGGGGAATTACTTTAAAGTTATAACTAGATGGTTCCTGTCCAGTCAGGCTTCTGGCTATGTCTGGGATGGCTGATACACGGCCAGATGAGGGGTATGAGTACGTACATCTGATGCAAGCCTCGAAAAATCTACTCGCCCACTGGCAATGGAGAATCAATTTTATCAGGTCGAGCTTGTAGCTCCTTCTGGTCCATTCTGGCGAGTGAACATAATCTGGAAAGTAACAGGTGTTCTGTACATTCAGAAAGTGAATAAGCAATAAAGATGCCTTTAAATCTTCTTTTTATCTTGACTTATTTGCTGTCTGTTCACGGAAAGAGGTCAAATGTCAATTTGTCTTTTTACTAATTTCGGCTTGGAAAATGTAGTTTTTCTTTCTCTAACTACAGTTAGAGGTTTTTGATAAGTGAGCTGTCTGACAATGATTGTGAAACAACAGGCTGTAAGACGCCAGGTTTTTTTCTAACAACATTTAAATAGCTTGTAAATGAATAGTATAAATATTTCAAAATATATCAGGAATTACGAAAGCACATTATTTTGTAACTGAGAAGAGCGATACAAACAAAAATTTAAATAGGAGCAAAACAAAATCAGAACACTTTACTTGTTGATGTGAAAATGATGAATATTTACAGAAATCAATTTCCAAACATTGTTTGTACACTGTTTAGTTTTATCAGTAAAACCGCATGTCAGTAGGAAATTGTGACCATTTCAATGTAATATCTGCGGATTGCAAATGACAGTGTGCTACCACTTCATGCTTTAGTTATATATTTATTAAAAGTGATAGGCTTTAAACATGATTTGAGAAACATGCCTGCCCCGCCTTGATAACAATGCTGTTAATGAACTGAGAGGCAAGTCAGAGTTCATGTGTATCCTATATGTGGCTAGATTTGTATTATATATGGAGCAAAAGTTTAGTCTACTAAATCAAACAAAAGAGTTTTTTGTACAACAGTCATGCTGAAATTGCATATTTGAAAGTGCTCTCATATGGGATAATGAAGAAAAATGCGACTCCGTGAGTTAAAATATTTTCCAACAGTCACATCATTTGAAACCAGTTTAGGGGTCAAGAGCATTACAATTAGGTCAAGTAGATTATTTAAGTCACCAGACCTGCAGGTCTAGTAACATTTTTATAATTTTTCGAGGCCTGTGGTGGTCGTCCCCTCAGGTTCGGGCGTTTTGAAGGGACCTGGCAAACCTCAAAATAAATTACGGGAATCGCCCTCCTGCTAAGATACAATAGCACTTTTGCTGCGCCATCCGGATGAGGATAGGATAGGATATATCCAATACACTGGCCTATGGGACACCTCCTCATCCAAATTTGTTTAGTGGGGAAATTAACCCTGGATCACTGCTGGAAGCAGCCGACCCCTCCAGCCGCTGGGCTTATGGTGGACAAAGATTTGTCATATCTACACCATGGAAAAAAACTGACTGCATTGCAAGCAGACAAAATGCTGAAATTTGAAGGAACATGCAAGCCGTTTAAGACCTATGTAAAAACTCAAGTAGGGGGTTGACGAAAAGCACAACATGTTGCCAGTTTCGAATGTTCTGCTCCTCTGGGCGGGAGCCTCGGAACCAGTCACACCCTGCACCGATCGGGGGTGGCGGGGCAGGGGGTGGGATTAAGGAGAGTGACAATAATGGTTAGAAATGGGATCTCTAGTTGGCAAGGGCTTGCACCTTTGTCCAAGTAGGGACCCTTCTTCCTAGTCAGGGTAAGGGTTGTTACACTCGTGAAGTAACCCCTGCTCACCCTCGTGGTAGCTTGGCACGAGCAGTCAGGCTTAATTCAGAGGCAGTGTGTAAAGCATTTGCACATAACCAACAGTAATACAGTGTAAGCACTACAAACGGACACCACACCAGTTTAGAAAAATAACCAATATTTTATATACTCAAGACAAGACCAATTACGACAAAAATCCACAATACTGTACTTTACGAATGAATACTTGATACGTTAACTTCTTCTTTGCAGGAATAGCACAAAAGCAAAGTTCGTACGAGTCGGTAGCTCCGTCCGAGCCTACCGTGATGCTGAAAACCACAGAGTCTAACAGTTCCAGCCGACCGCGTCGATACGGGCCAGCAGAGTCGTGAACAGACTCGGTTACAGTACCTTTCTCGTTGTGGCTGGTACGGAGTGTACGAGCCGGTCGGCGTTAGTCGCGGTTGCGGTGCAAGACGGAGCGATGCAAGGTGAGGTGTCCCTCAATGCGTTGCAGGCAGCGGCTCGATGAGCGTCGTGCAGACGGAGTCGGTGAGTCCAAGGCGTGCGATGCAGGGTGAGACGATGCTCGATGCGGTGCTGACAGGTTGCGATGCAGGCGACCTAGCCGGAGTGCGGGAGCTGGCGTCGGACAGCGGTGCGAGTCGGAGCGGTGCGTCGCAGACGTGCGAGCGGTGCCCCAAATGCAGTGCGGTCTCGACTCTTGAGCCAGTTGCAGCGACCGCGTCGGTCGGGTCCGGTTGGTTCAGTGAAGCGATGCGATGCGAACTGCGGTGCCCACAGGTCACGGTGCAAGCAGCGGCTCGATGTTGGCGGCGTCGGACGTCGCCCACGGTGAGACCAGGGTTGCGATGCGAAGCGGGGCCATGCGGTCTACGGTGCAAACAGGTCACCGGCCAGGGATGGATTCGGTTGACGGAGTCGGTTGCAGTTCCCTTCCTCTGTGGCAACTGAAACAGCTTTCCAGAAGCGGTACCCAGAGGCTTGTGAAGTCTTTGTAGTCCCTGAGACTTCTTAACAGGAGGCCAGCTCGGTTTCAGGCCCTTGGAGATACTCAGCACAAGTTTGTAGAAAGTTCAGTCCAGTCCTTTCACTGCCCAAGGCAGAAGCAGCAGCTGCAGGCCAACCCAACAAAGCAACAACACAGCAAAGGGGCAGTACTCCTCCTGGCAGCTCTTCCAGCTCTTCGTCTTGGCAGGTTCCTTGATTCCAGCGAGATCTAAATTCATGGGGTCAGGGCCCCAATATTTATATCCCAAATTCCTTTGTTCTCTGAAGGCAGAGAGGCCTTTGCCTAGTCCAAACCAGTTCTGGAGCACTTTGTTGACAAGTCTCCGTCCCTTCTTTCAGTGAGTAGGCCAGGGACATCAGACGCACCACAGGAGGTGGAGCCAGCATTGTGGAGGGACGGCACTGTCCTATTCAGGGCCCAGGTGCGACCCCTCCCACCCATCTATATGTAGATCTTGCTATTCAGCCCTGCGCTGACTCACCCTGTCTCCTGGCATCCCCCAGCCCCTGTCACTCACATTCCAGACAAGGAATACATAACCTCGCAGAGGCAGGCTTGGATGGTTAGACAAGAAAATACCCACTTTCTAAAAGTGGTATTTTCAAACACAGAATGTTAAAACCAACTTCACTAAAAGATGCATTTTATCATTCTGAGTCCAGGCATACTAAACTCGAATTTCTACTATGTTCCCGGGGTCAGTTAGGATTATAAACTGTAATAATCAAAACTGCCCGTTCTGGCCTAGGGGAACAGGTAGGCAATCAAACAAAGGGGGCCGCTATTTAGGCAAATGGAGGTAGAGGGATCATAGGGGAAACAAGGAGTAATCAGACAAGCGAAAATCCCCTACCTATTTCTTTAATAATATGCTAAACGTCATATGATATATATAAGAAAACAGTGCTGCAAGAAGGGGGCAAAAGTGTAACAAAATAAATTTATTTTTTCAGTAAAAAGACAAAAATTACAAATATGATACAGAAATATATTTTTTTAGAATAATTATTAACTAAATACATATGCATAGATCCACCACTCAAACAACAACTCACAACTACACACATACTGCCATACTTCAATCGTACTAACAACAGACCTATATAAACTGACTAAAGCAAAACACCTGAACAGTAAATGATAAACTGTTCGATAGATATCATGTATCGATAAACAACATTCAATTGATCAAAATGTATCACAAACGCCGACGCGCGTTTCGGTGTACAGGCCAAGTGTGGCGAAACACCTTCATCAGGGCGTGGATACCACGACAGGGGAGTGGTGAAAAGATTTTTTTCAGTGGGTTGAAGAGCTGACCAGTAGGGCGTAATTTAAATACGAAGTTCCGCGGGAGAAAGAGGGTGACTTGAGATGATAAGATTCAAATAACATGCAGAGTTTCTGGAGTCCGATATTAGGTGCCAAGTATTAAAGACGCTGTGGTCAGAAAAAGCCTCGTATTTCCCAAAGCGTTGATTTATGATAAAGCACTCAGTGGTTGCTCGAGGATCAAAGAATCATCAATCCAGTAGACTAAGATGTCACGGGACTCCGAATAGACCTGTTGGACTTCACCCGCTCAGGATAGGGCAGAGGTGACTTGAATGGAGCTGGTCATGACGGCGACATGATGGTCGCTGCTTCGAGCTGATAAAAAAGGCATAAAGGGTTTATAAACTGTAATAATCAAAACTGCCCGTTCTGGCCTAGGGGGAACAGGTAGCCTTGCAATAGTGAAAAACGAACTAGGCTGTAATTCACTATCAGGACATGCCGCACACACCAGGGCATGTCCTACCTTTCGCATACAACGCACCCTGCCCACAGGGGTACCTTGGGCCTACCTTAGGGGTGACTAACATGTAGAAAAGGGAAGGTTTAGGGACTTGCAAGTGTGTGCACTTGCCAAGTCGACTATGGCAGCCCCAGGCTGCGCACAGGCTCTGCGATGGCAGGCCCGAGTTACACTTTACGGGCTGTTTGCGTGGGTGGCACAATCCAGTGCTGCAGCCCACCAACAGCATTTGGTCTATAGGCCCTGGCACTCGCAGTGCACTTTACAAGGGACTGACAGATAAACCAAATAGGCCAATCATGGAAACACCAATCCATAACACATTTTATACAGGAGCACTTGCACTTTCCCACTGGACCGCAGTGAGGAAAGTGTGCAGAATCATTACACCAGCAAAAACAGAGTCAAAACCGGGAGGTCAGAAAGCAAAAAGTCAGGGGAAACACGCCAAAAGATGCCAAGTCTAACAATAATAAAAAATAAAAACAAATTAAGCTTACCGTACCGCCGTGTCTCTCCTCCGTCTCGCCTCCACATCCCTCAGCACCACCAGAACAGGAAGCACACCCAGGCTCCCTAGTTCGGCGTTCAGCCAGAGAATGGGAGCCTGGGCATGTTCTCCACCCAGGCTATAATGCAGCCTGGGTGGAGAACATGCTAAGTGTGCATGAATGTTTGGCCGGCCTCAGACGGCCGGCCAAACATTCATTCGCACTTGCAAAATGTGCGCACCACTCCCCCTGCTCCTGTGTCAGAGCAGCCCTGCCCCGCCCTGCAAAGCTGCCGCAGCAGGACAAAATAAAGTGATAATAACCTCAAGTTATCATTTTATTTTTCCTTTATTTCGCTGCCGCACAGCAGTGGGGTGACGATCCTCCGCCATAGCGGAGGAGCCACCACTGCTCGGACCCACACAACACACCTGATAATAATGGATCTGGAAGGCCAGTAGACTAGCAAACTCCCATGGGCCCTTGGGACAAACCAAGGGACACCATGGCTTGTTGTGTATAGTAGTGTTGTACTGATCACTCATGGTAAAAAAAATCCGCAATTCACAAGTTAATAAAGAAAAAGGGTATTTAGCCAGTACCGAGGAACAAAAGAAGAAAATCAATCTGTTCCATTGCATTTGTGGTGTCACAACCATTAGGAGATTACAGGATGGTTATAAATCGCTGTAAAGTAAATAGCTTGATAAAGAAAATTCCATTCCAGATAGAAACACTTCAAAAGATCATTCCCTTGACAGAAGGCATTCTTCATAACTGCAGTCGTAACGAATGAGTACTTCTGTATTCCTACATGGAAGGAAAATCAAAAGTACCTGAGATTTTCTAAAATGAAGAAGCATCACCAGTCTAAGGTCCTTCCCTTTGGTTTACGGTCTGGACTGAGGGTGTTCACCAAAACGATGGCTCCTTCGGTGGTAAAGCTTCATCTACAGGGATAGAAAATCTACCCATTTCTCAATTGGTTTCTTCCTCCAAAGGAAAAGCCTTGGAAGATCATGTTTAGACATCATGGACTGACAATTTCAACTACAAAGATGCCATTTGGCACCTCAACAGACCAAGATCTTTATTTGTGCTCTGTTCAAAACAGAAATAGGAATTCTGTTTCCACATGAAGAGAGAGCACTTTACCTAAGATCAACGTTGCTGTCCCTGTTATCTATTAAGGAAGCTCCACCACGCCTATGTTTAGAAGTACAAGAACACAGGACGATGCGCACTCATTATCCATCTACTAAAGTAATGGAAATTGTCACCAGTGTCCTGGAAAAAGAAGATTCCACTAACATCTCAGATAAAACTACAATGGTGGTTGAATCCACAATCTCTCAAGAAGTATTTACCCCTTCATCCCCTCCCTCTCCTGTGGTGGTAACAACGGATACCAGTGGGAAGGGATGGGCTGCAACCTGCAATTTTGCAAAAACCCAATGAAGATGGCCTCTCAAAAATCTTGAAGCTGGATAGAGATTACAACCATCCCAAATACATTAAGGTACTTCAACACAACTGTCAGAAACCACTGTGTGCCGATCATGACAGACAACACAGTTTCTATATCCTACATAAACAAACAAACAGGGGGCAACAAGATCAGGTTCCCAAAATCTGGCGGCTCAAAAGATAGGAACATGGGCGGAGAGTCATCTGCTATCCTTAAAAGCAGTACATATAAAGGGACTAGTGTAGGAAAGTGCCCCTTTTGCATGGTTGCCCCCCACTTTTTGCCTAATGTTGATGTACTTTGAGTGTGCCCTGGGTTTATGCCAACCAGGTATCCAGGGCCTATGTTCTTTCCCTAAACTGTACTGTTGCAAAACCCAATTGGCAACTCTCTGGCCACATGTAAGCCCCTTGTGAAAGGTACCAAGGAAGGCCTCTAAGGGCTGCAGCACTTATTGTGCCACCCTTAGAGGCCATGTGTACGTATACACACACGTACACACACGTACACACACGTACACACACGTACACACACGTACACACACGCACACACACGCACACACACACACACAATGTTTTGGTGCAAAACAAAGTGAAGAGTCGACATGGGACACATCCCTGTGTGCCGTGCCTACAAACCACTGCCCTGGCATAGGTAAGCCACCCCTCTAGCTGGGTGCACTACACCAGTGGTAAGGGTACAGGTGCATGAGCCCTGTACCCCTACAGTGTCTAAGTCAATTCTTAGACACTGTAAGTGCAGTAATGCCATAAAGAGTGTATGGTATGGGAGTTTGTCATCACGAACTCCACAGCACCAAAATGGCTTTACTGAAAACTGGGTAGTTTGGCATCAAACTTCTCAGCACATTAAACCCACACTGATGCCAGTGTGGGATTTAATGAAAAATGCACTCGGAGGGCATCTTAGAGATACCCCCTGAAAAACAACCTAACTCTAGTGTCCTGGCTGAGTGGCTGCTCGCCAGCTGCCACCACCAGACATGTTTCTGGACCTCTGGGTCGAGGGCCTGCTGCTCTCGGGGTCCTGAAAGAAAGCACATCCTGGGACGAGGTGCCAAGCCTCCTCCCCCAGGATGGGCAGGGTCCACGAAGGGGAAGCTTCAAAGGCTTGCTGCCTTTGTGAGATACCCCAGCAATTCGCTGCTCCCAGCAACTGGCCCCCACCGGTTCTGACCCCCACTTTGGGCAGGAGAATCGGCAGGAAAACCAAGTTAGGAGAAGAGGTGTGCCCACCTTTGCCAACCCCACCCACCCCTCAGGTGGGGGAGGTGAGGTGAAGCACAACTCTCAGTCCCCGCCATCTTGCAGATGGGGGACCCAGCCAGAGTGAGGTTTATGTCCCCCTCCCACTGGAGGGTGGCATAATAGGGGGTGTACCCACCACAAGGAAAGGACCCATTGGGCCCAAACTTTACCTACCTGGAATCCCCCTAAATTTGGTATTTAGGGGCAACCCTGTACCTTGCCTCCTCAGACAAGAAGAGAGAAGAAGGACCAAAGAAGCTGTGCTGAAAGAAGGAGGAGGACACCAACTGACTTGGCCCCAGCCCTACCTGCCTGTCCCGACCTCAACCTGCTCCAGCGAAATCCCAGTGTGTCCTGCAGCTAGCAGCCCCCAAGAACCCGGCCGACCTGCCCTGCCTTCCCAAACCAGACGTTGTCTCCCGTGAGCATCGGATTTGCTCACCCACAGACTCTGGCTCCGGCCAAATCTGCGAGTCTTTACCCGACGCCCACAGCCCTAGCTCGAGTGGCCCAACCCTACAAGGAGGTCTCCCCGGCGATCCTGACCTGGGATCTAGTGATCCTTGACCTACCTCTAGTCTCCAACTGACACCAGCAGCCCCTTTCTGGAGGATACCCCAAGACCGGAGCCGGTAAGAGAACCCAGACGTCAAAAGACACCCCTGCACCCGACGTCCCACAGCCCAACTTAACTCTCCAACCAGTAGTCGCCTCCAGAAGATCTTCATCCCCGAGCCGGCAGAGTTTGTTGCAACCGGAGAATCCCTATTGAAAACAACAGGGCACCGGACGCCAAAACAGCACCCTGCACACGGCCGCCCCTGTGCCGCTGTGGGTGCACCTTGTGTGCTAAATCGGATACCACTTTGCCCTGAGTCTAAATCCAGGAGCTTTTCTCCCACAACCTTGTGGCCTGCTCGTGAGCAGCCACCAACTGGAGGCCCCCTATCCCCCACTGGATAACATTGGGCCTCAGCACTCTGCACCCAGCTGCCCTATTGCCGCGGAGGGTGCTTTGAGAGTGCATCCTTTACTCTGGGGGAACCCTGGTTCTAACCCCAGAAAACCAACTCCCAAACCTAAGTACTACCTTTTAAGTCAATAACACTGTTTTCTCCCATAGGACTGCATTGACTGCTTTCTTGTGAAAATTGTTTCAAGTGTGGAGTTGGTTTGTATGAAACCTTAAGAAACTGCATATGTGCAAAAACTGCTTTACTTACCTTTTGTCCAGGAAATGTCCCAGTGTGATATCTAGGCATATCACACTGAGTAGAAGAAGTAACTTCAAAAGTAATCTGAAAAGTAACTTGAAAAGTAATTCAAACTGTTTTATAAACAAATGACTTACCTGCAAACCAATCCAACTACATTCAAGTTGTATTTCACTGCATAATTCTTGCAAAGTTTTTATTATACTTACCTGTACCAGGCCTGGTTCAAGAAAAATAAAACACAACTAAATAATATTTTTATACAAATTGGTCCGAGTTCAGTCTTTCAGTGTGCGACATCATTTTTTGCCTGAGTGTGTACAATAAATGCTTAACATTACCCTCTGATAAAGCCTTTCTGATCGACCACACTACCACAAATGGAGAATAAGGTATTCTCTACTTTTACCTCTGCCTACCTTTGGGGATCCACTGGACTGTGCACACAATACCTTACTTTGGTATAGTATATACAGAGCCAGTTTCCTACAACTAGAGAATGTGAAAGCAGATCTGGGCAGGGTGATTCCTTCATCTCAACATCTTTCTCTCACAACATGGATGTTCTCCCATATATGTCAAATGTTTACCTCCCAAGAAGACAGTCCTCTTTCAAGGTTTTTCTCACGCTTTCACGTACCAGGAACCGGATACCCTATCTTTACCTTGACCTCATCATTGTTATACACTTCCACCTATACCTCTTATCCCTCTGGTTCCCCTCAAAATTCAGTAAGAAGCGCTGGAGGTGATAATTATTCCCTTTGGGCCTCAATGTTGAAAAACCCCATTCTCATCTTGCCCTCTTTGAGCACTGGGGTGTCATCCTCTGTCAAAGCTTTCTCGATCACTTTGAAAGTTGAGAGGGTAAGGCTTCAAGGTAATAGGATTTCATAGCTCAGTTTTTACAGGGATCAAGATGCCCAAACACTCTTAAATCATACTCCAAAACACGGAGGATTTTTTCAACATTGGTGTGATTCTCTTTACCTGTGAGATATCTTCTGTTGTTCAACTTTTGCTGAATGGGGCCAAATAAATTTGCCAATGCCCACATTAAGAGCTCAATGGTCTTTCATTAAAGCATTCAGTTAACCTTGGGGAGGGTTTGGGATGGATGACTCTAGTCATGAGGTTAATGAAGAGTTTTTCTACCTCTATACCATCCGGCCTTAGGTGCCCTTGATCTTGAAGGTGTTCACGGGTATTCCTTTGGAACACCTAATTTCAGTAGATTTAAAATATTTAGCTATGAAGGTCTCTATTTTGATGGCAATTAAATCAGCTACAAGGATTGGAGAACTTAGTGACATTTTATGCAATTCCCCTTTTCATAACACGTTGAAAGTAGTATTAAGAATGAATCTTACTTTTCTATCTAAAGTATTATCCAAAATGCATGAGGAATAAGATTTCGTTGCCCGTTTTCTTTTCTTCTCCTGTTTCTGAGGAAAAAAAGCTTTTACATTGTTTGGATGTCAAACATGCTGTTTGTATTTATCTTGAACACTACATGATGCACAAGATATCAGAGCATATATTTCTAAACTTTGGTAGATCAAAACAGAGTCAAAAGGCAACCAAAATGACTTTGCACAGATGGATTTGATCTACAGTTATTATGGTTTATATTCTATTGGAGCTTCCTATTTCGGAGGGAACACTGGGTAAATCTACCATAGAAGTTGCTACTTCCTAAGCAGGGATCCAGCGAGTACCTGTTAGATTATACTCGTTGACGCTCTCGTAATGCCATGTATAAGTTAGCATTCGCTGCGCCATTTTCTTTTTCAGACTCCATTTTGTGTGAGGTTCGAAACTAATCCTTCCTTGTTCCAAGAAATACCCTTTACTAAGTTTTGTTTCTGTAACGAAGAACTGCTTGTGCCCGTGCATAGTTTTCCCTAGATAAAGAACCTCTCCCACCTGTCTGGCAGTTGATCGCAGAGCAGGATGGAACGGCCTTGAGGTGTCCTGAATTATGCAAGATATGAGAGTAGAAGCCTTTTTTTAGTTTTTCCTATCCGGCCACATCTGCTTGGAAAATTCCATTATGGGTGTGTTCTTAGCTAACCATGCAATGTACATAATGTATCTTTGTGCTTACAGTTCCCTCTGTAGGACTCTTACGAGACTGTGCAGACGGAGCCCCACTCTGAGCGTATACAATTTTTTTGGGTGTATATTCTCCACTGTTTCTCTGACTCTTCATTCAGTACGGAAGGCTGAGAGGTGGTATGTGGTGACCCGGGTGGCCCTCAGCGGGTCACTTCCTTCATTTGGTGCCCGAACAGGGATTCCATTGTGTCATGACCCATCCATTTTCCACAAAAGGAGGGGAGGACGAGAACAACATCAGGTCGGACTGGCGGCTCGGGGATCCCTGCATGAAGAGATACGTTTCTCACAGCTGCTGCCTCTGTCCCACCAGAGGGTGCCTCGCCCAGCGGTCATCCCGACTGAAGTCATAGACGGCAAACCCGTAATCTGACTGTTTGGCCCAAAGAGTCGGCAGTGGAGAACTGGTCTATCTGTGAGCCTGACATCAGGTGAGTCTGTTTCAGTTTTATGTGGATGTGGTACCACTGTAAATTGGTTTTGTTTCAGTCTAAAGGCTGTTTGGGTGAAAAGTGTTTGCAAATACTTTGCCAGGTAAAACAACAACTTTGTTTTTCTCTTCTTTGCAATGCCTGCTTTAAGTAAAATTTGGAGTTTGTGCTGTCGTTCTACAGATGCACGGTTAGCAGAATCCCAGCCTGCACCTCCTGAGGGCAGTCCTAATTTTGATATATATATAAAACATGGTCTTGGCCCTATTATGTTTAGTACGTTATGGCACAAATATACGAGAAACAAAGCAAAGTTACAGTGGCCTTTGACAGGCTCCTTTGATGAACAAAAGATGGGATTTCATCAAGAACAGTTGTTTAAAAGACACAGTAGACAGTCCATGTTTGACTCCCTCTGTACTTGGCAGAAGGAGGCCAAACAGAGGCAATTAAAAATGGAAAAGGATGCTAGAAAGTGAGGTATGCAGACTCTTACACAGAAGGCTGTCGCTTATGATAAAGAGAAGCAGGAAACGGGGATAGAATGTGCGGACAGGAGATTTCAGTTGTAAATTGATAGGTCCTATATGGCTCAGGAGGATGGGGATACTTTTATGGAGACCCCCGCCACCATATGTCTCGGAACAGATATACCCTGTTGTTCCCCATGAGCAACAACAACCTGCACAAGGTGCACCCGTCTCTACAGCGGTCACACCTACCGCCCCTATTAACGTACCCCCTACTTCTTCTCTTTCATTACAGTCTCTGATTGCAGCAATACCTGCTACTCCTGTTCCAGTCATTCATCCTCCATTGTCACTAATTACTGACACACCAGTGCGTGGTTCGGAAGATAGAGATTTGACCGGATTCAGAGAACGGTTAGGTCCGTTAATGCGATCTGGAGTGGGGGAGGAAGAGAAGAAAGTAATAGTGGACCAGGCAATACGATGGATTCGCAACCCAATTTATAGTCTCGAGGATATATGGCAAGTAGTGCGAGACTTCGAACCCTTCTTACAGCAACATGCCCTTAAACATATGTTGGACGCACTAATTGACCTCTGGCGTACACACATCAAAACGGAAGCACACCAAATACTATTTGATATTAGTGAAGGCGTTTATATAATTAACATGGAGCCGGCCCAGGTGTTCAGGAACATTTCAACTTTAATTACTTATAGAGGCAGATTGCATGATAAGAGTCCCACTCAAATAACTCAGTTCCCAATGCGAGAAATTCACCTCAATTACCACCCGGAAATCCCTGAAGTGATGGATCAACATGGAGCAGTTACCAGACCGGCTGTGTCTGCCCGTTTTCAGGAACAATGGGTTTATACTCCATGGAAAATGAGAGAAGTTCTGGCCCTTAAGGCTACGTTGCCTGATCCTAGAAAAAATCCTACTACTTACTATAAAGAATTGACAAAGGCTGCCTCTTCTACTGTGATGACCCTTGCTGATATTGAAATGTTTTTTGGCCTACTAGTTCCAGTCGATATTTGGCAACAGGACCGTGTCGCCAAGTTGGGCGGAACGTGGGATGTGATTAAGGGTTGGGACCAAGATAGGAAGTCAGGAGACAAACCATGTGCTGAGTTACTCGCCTTGCCCGGTCGCATAATAACATATATGCATACACTCATTCCTCCCAAGAAAGTTAGTTGGGACAGATCGACTGCCTGCAGGCAGAAGAAAGACGAAAGTGTTTGATTTTTTCACTAGGGTTGAAGAGACGTTTCTGGATTATAGTGGGCAGAATAGGTCTACGGAGGGAGGAGTCCATCTATTTGTTGATAGGTTTGTTACTAATCTCCTTCCCGAAATAATGTATAAACTTCAAGCAGCTGAGCGTACTTGGTCTACGTCTTCTCCCTCCGCGATTTTAAATATGGCCCAATATTACGAGCATAGTGACAATGAAAAGAAAGACAAAAGTGACAAAAAACATAAGGATCTGAAGACAAAAGTATTACTGCAACAAGCTTATCGAGGTAACACTAGTGGACGGGGACTCCAACAGCAACTCTTCCGCGCTAGACAGCCACCCAGGACACCTTTGGGGCAGAATCAGTGCGCTTCTTGCAAGGAAGAAGGTCACTGGCGTAGCAATGCTTCGTCCACTAGAGGAAGAGGACCTGGAAACAGGGGCCGTGGGATCAATAGGCAGTAACACACTGCTGCCCCTGTAGATCGTTCTGAGAATTATTTTGAAGACATAAAAGGATAGGAAATACTACAATGACGATTATGACGTTTATGACATGACAGGGATGTCTTTCAGCTAGGACAGCCAGGGACAGGGTACGGGACCAGTTCATATACCTGTAGACCAGCGTGGCCCTTATGTTAAGATAGATCTGCAAGGATCTCTTCTTAGGAACTCTTGGTTGATACTGGTGCCACAAAAAGCTCTATTTCCCAACAGCTGGTCCCTGGGGCACACCTGTCTGGTCATAATAATGTTTCGGTGTGTTTTTCAGGAGTACCGGTTGTAAGCCGCATATCGCGCCCCCTTGCCCTTACTGTTGGCCCTTTTACCGTGGATTCCCCATTTCTTTTGACTTCCAATTGTGGTGAGAACTTGATGGGCTTGGACCTACTAAAGAAATTGCATGCTACCATATTTTGTTCGCCGGATAGCGTCTATATTACCATGGGCCCGGACGTCAGTACCAGACAATGTCTATCTAAGGATGCTCCACGTCCACCTGAATTTGATCAAATACCACCCACATTATGTGCCAATGGTGACACCGATGTAGGCTTGTTGCATATAACCCCAGTTTCTATACAGGTTAAGGGCAATGCCATATTGCCCCGCATTCCTCAGTATAAAATACCACAGGCAGGACAACGAGCTCTTCTTGATATTGTTCAGGACTTAATATGCAAGGGAGTTGTCGAAGAGACTACAGGTAACATATGCAATAGTCCCATTCTTCCGGTCTTAAAAAGGGCACCTCAAGATTCTCCTAATAGTGCTTATGATGTATATCGTTTTGTGATTGATTTGCGCGAGGTCAATAAAATAGTGGTCCCACAATTCCCATGTGGTTCCTGCTATCACTACACTTTTAAAAAGGATTCCACCTACCGCTAAGTTTTTCTCTGTTATTGATTTTAAAAATGCATTCTTTAGCATTTCTATACACCCAGACAACAGGTATTTGTTCGGGTTTTCGCTAGCTGGTAAAAGTTTCCGATTTTGTCGCGCTCCTCAAGGCTATACTAAAAGTCCTAGCATCTAGAGTCAAGCATTGAAACGTCAGTTGGATTCACTCTCACTTTCTCCAGGTAATGTATTGGTGCAGTATGTCGATTTGTTGATTGCTTCTGATACGGAACAAGATTGCAAGGATAGTACGGTGAGGTTGTTGTTACACTTAGCACATCATGGTCATAAGGTTTCCCTTTCGAAGATTCAATATTGGTCGACAGGAGGTCACCTATTTAGGTCACCTTCTGTCGAAGGAGGGTAGAAGGTTAACACCAGAACGCATCAGGACCATTAATAAAATGCCCTGTCCACAAACTCAAAAGGATGTGCGTGCTTTATAGTCATCACTTCCTACTGCCGCCAGTAGATCACAAATTATTCCTTACTAATCAAACCTCTGCTTGCATTAACAACGAAAGCAGTGCATAAGCCTTTGCTTTGGACGGCAGATTGTCAGCAATCTTTTGAACAATTAAAAGCTGCGCTTTGCTCTGCTCCAGTGCTAGGCACACCTGATTATAGGAAACCGTTGTGTTGTACGTCCACGAGATGGCTGGTTTGTGCTCGGTCTTGACCCAAAAATGTGGCGATAGACAGAGACCTTGCGTTTATTTCTCTGCTGTGCTCCATCCCTTCGCAAGGGCCCTCCCGAGCTGTCTGCGAGCGGTCGCGGCCACTTCAATTAGACAATCGGCTGGACTCGTACTTGATACAGACCTCACAGTTATGGTACCCCATGCTGTGGATACACTTTTGAATAAAACAAGGACACAGCAAAACACCAGTGCACGTTTTACCGGCTATGAATTGACATTGTTTGCTAAACATATTACGATTAAAAGTTGTGCCACTCTGAATCCAGCCATGTTACTACCCCTCCCTTCCGAGAACGATGCAGTCGACAAACATGACTGTATTTTCCGAAAAGAGGAAGAGACGAAAGGACGGGTAGTCTTGACTGATGTTCCCTTATCTGATTCCCAATGAGAACTATATATGTCGATGGCTCTTGTTATAAATTACCAGATGGCACCACCACTGCAGCTTATGCTATCACTCGATTGCGTACGGTAGTCGAGACATCACAGGTCCCCTATCAATCTGCCCAGGCAGCAGAACTCGTTGCCCTTATACGAGCTTGTGAATTGAGCGAGGGGTTAGTTGTCAATATTTACACAGACAGAATGCATTTGCGGCGGCGCACAATTTTGGGCACCTGTGGGCAGAGAGAGGATTCCTTACCTCCCATGGTACTAAGATACAACATGGACATCTGATATTACGATTGTTATCTGCACTAACACTTCCTAAGAAAATGGCTATTGTAAAGTGTAGTGCCCACAAGAAAGTGACAGATGACGTAGGTAGAGGGAATGCGTTCGCAGATCAGACAGGTAATGAAACGGCTCAGAGTAAGATGAAGAGAATGTTTGTTGCAGGCCCAGCTAGATGGGTTCCTGAGAACGCCATGTTTGAAAACACGGTTGAGAGTGTGAAAGAGATAGAAAGTGAAGCCACGATAGAAGAATTAGTGGTGTGGCAAGAGAGTACAGCACGCTTCGATGATGAAGGATGTTGGATTGATTTGTCTGGAGAACAGAAATGGATGTTACCCGATGCATATGTACTTCCTGTGGTTACTATGGCTCATGGTCCAGCTCATATCAGTGCAAAAGGTATTTGTAAATTATTGGCCCCGGTTTGGTATAATGATAATATTTCCAAGACCGCTACACATTTAGTGAAAAGTTGCATGATTTGCATGAGGCACAATCCAGGAAAAGGTACCCCTACACCAGCCGGTAACTTTTCACCACCTACATTTCCCTTCGAAGTCCTCCAGATGGACTTCATTGAGCTAGAACGTTGTAACAATCTCAAGTATGCCCTAGTGGTTATATGCACGTTCAATAAATGGGTGGAGGCTTACCCCACTAAAGACAATAAGGCCACCACAACTGCGAAGGTGCTCATTAAAGAGTACTTTCCATGATTCGGAATGCCTAGAGTTATCTGGAGAGATAACGGATCTCATTTTAATGGGAAAGTGATTAGGCTAATATGTGAAGGCTTGCATATTAGGCAGAAGTTCCATGCCGCCAATCACCCGCAGTCAGCGCGTCTTGTCGAGAAGTACAGTGGAACATTAAAACTGAAATTGGCAAAAATTCAAGAGACAACAGGGTTGAGAGGGCCAGATGCTCTTCCGTTGGCTCTTTTGTCGACCAGGACAACAGCACAATCTAGAACTGGCTTATCACCCTGCAAAGTAGTTTTTGGCCGCCCAGCAAATGTCTGGGGTGTCCCGAGGCCGAAAAAATATTCAGACATTGAATACCCTGTATTGCTTGATTATCTTGGACAACTGACAGAAAGTTTGCGTTCTATTTCACCAACAGGTGCGAGACTCCTTACCTCCTAAACCAGAGGGACCTGGCCACAGCACCCAACCTCGGGACTTTGTCCCGATAAAGAATTTTCAGATAAAGAAGAATTTGGAACCCAGGTGGAAAGGACCGGAGCAAGTTCTTCTGGCTACACAGACGGCTGTAAAGGTTGCTGGTCGAAAGAATTGGGTCCATACGACTCACTGCAAAAGAATACCTTTGCCGTTGACTTACGATCAGTGGGCCAAGGAGGACATAGGAGACGTTTTAATGTGAACAGGTGTCCAGATTTGTGCCCTTTAGCGACGCAAAGCTGGTTTGGACGCAAACTGACAAAGAGAACAATGATGTTTTGAATGAGGCTGTCCCACCAGAAATACGAGCTATCCAGAAGCCTCTGTTCAGTGATCACACCGTGCCTGGAGCTGCCAGGTACAATTTACGTCCTCAGACGAGGACCACTGAGTCTGGGACAAAGAAAGACTAGGGATGGACTGCATAAGGTAGGAAAGTACTGAGTAGCAGTACCAACGAGAAAGTAGAATAAACGAAAAGTTGCATCTGTTTTGCTCTTGTTGTTTGAACATTAGTCAGGAAAGTATACTTTGAAAGTATACCACCTTTATCAGTGTGGGATAGATTATGAAAGAGCTTAGGACAGAGCAAGCTCCACCGCAGGTGCTCAAGAGCGCCAACTGATTGATGGACGATAGGAGCCTGTACCTGTGAGGCTCTGACGGACACTGGGAACACCCACATTTATCGATTCCTTTTTTTCCTTTTTCTTTTCCCCCCTTGTTTATTATGTATCCTTTTGGTAGACAAGTTACTGAGGAGGATCAGCCAATTGCTCCTATACAACACAGTACGATTTGGTTTATACGAAGTAAAATTGTGTGCGTTATTGTTCTTATAACGGTGGTAATAATATGTGGGGTGTCGTGGTTTCTGGAAGGTGCACATAGTGTACCCACACTTAGTGTAGGTGAACACATTTCCCCAGGACTCAATAAGAGGGCTGCCACACATGTTTATAGAAACGCACAGGAGATTTTTTGGAAAAGGGACTGCCTGCTATCCCACCCGATCTGTCGCTAGCCTTTGGACTGCATACCTATTGTCGCTTGTTAACTACACATACACTCGGCCACCTCAGTTTGTGGAAGTAAAGGGAATGTTCAGACTTGGTAATCCTGGACCATGTCTGTATCATCAAAAACCACAGGGTAAGGGTTATACGGGTTGTGATAACAATACATATTGGGATCATTTTTATATGGAAAAGCAGAATATAACACTAGTGGGTTGGCATTACAAGGAGTTGACAGTACCCAGAGACGCTGGTTATTACCCTGCTTGCTGCCCCATAGTGAACAGTACGGATACCATGTTGTACATTAATTGTTCAGGGACGACACTATATAAAAACTTCCTCTGTCTGGTCAATAAAAAAAAAAAATAATAAAAAAAAAAAAAAAGAAGAATCAAGCACTTTGGGAATGAATTCCAGATATGCCGCAGTGAATTATGAGGGGCCGATATATGCACATCCAGGGTTTTTCTTTCTGTCCAATAGGACTCATTCCAATGTCTATAATGGTACCGATGATGTGGCTCTTGGAATGGTACTGCCCTTAGGTGTTCCATGTAAACATGCTCAACCTAGACCAAGATGGGTAAAAAGGACACCAACATAAGAATTTTGTGAAGGGGTAACAGACTTGGAAGCGAACAGCTATAGTAATGGTATAACATTTGGATACATTCTCTCCTCCATCTTTACATTGGGTGGTACTGCCATGGCAAGGGGTGAAAAAGCCAGAGAATATTTTGGATGTAAGTTGCAGATTCTATTCAGTACTACAGTGGCAGACTTGATAGACATTACTACTCAGTTAGAAAGCATGCGGGTGTATTCGGAACAGACTAGATATGCAGTGGATTGTATCTTGGCAAAGAATGGTGGAGTACGCGCAATAATTGGCGATCAGTGCGTTGTTGGCATAGAGAATTTGGAAAAAAATATAACACATTATGGACATAATTTAGAATGTCAAGAGGATGGAGAGTGGAAATTGGAGTTGGTCTCTTTTGGGTAATTGGGGTTGGATCCTCAAAGAAATAATTTATTTTATAGCAATATTAATATTCTGTTGCATTCTCATTCAATGCCTTCCCCTTTGTTGTTCTTATTGTGCCACTGTTTTAATGCCCAAACAGAAAATATCAGCCCATGTTACCAATGCCGCTATGATGCTCCAAGTTGATATCGATGGTCTTATGAATATAGATGAGGAAATATTTGAGGACTCATCCCTCCTTGCTGTCCCAATTTCTGATGTTGACTATACAGTGAGCCCGTAGCTTCACCTGGATTGCATTTTTTAATTGTGAGGCTCTATCCGCTTCTGATGCTGTTACAGCTGCCCTGCATATGTGCCTGTTTTTGCATAACAGAAAATGTCTTTAGCTTATGCTAAAAGGAGGGTTTGTTAGATTATGCTCGTTGACGCTCATAATGCCATGTATAAGTTAGCATTCGCTGTGCCATTTTCTTTTTCAGAATCCATTTTGTGTGAAGTTCGAAACCAATCCTTCCTTATTCCGAGAAATACCCTTTACTAAGTTTTGTTTCTGTAACTAAGCACTGCTTGTGCCCGTGCATAGTTTTCCCTAGATAAAGAACCTCTCCCACCTGTCTGGCAGTTTGATTGCAGCGCAGGATGGAACGGCCTTGAGGTGTCCTGAACTGTGCAAGATATGAGAGTAGAAACCTTTTTTTGTTTTTCGCTGTCCGGCCACACCTGCTTGGAAAACTTCATTGTGGGCGTGTTCTTAGCTAACCATGCAATGTACATAATGTATCTTTGTGCTTACAGTTCCTCAGTTCCCTCTGTAGTACTCATACGAGACTGTACAGACGGAGCCCCGCTCTGAGTGTATACAAATAAATGATTATTGGTGTATATTCTCCACTGTTTCTCTGACTCTTCATTCGGTATGGAAGGCTGAGAGGTGGTCTATGGTGACCCGGGTGGCCCTCAGCGGGTCACTTCCTTCACACCTTTAAATTAAATATTCCGAGCTAAAAGTTACCATATTCAGAGTCTAAGAATGAAATGCCCAGTTACTTACCTGTAATCTTCATGATCTTTAGTCTCCAGAGTCCTGGTCAAAGTCATTACGACACACCCACCTTCCCTATGATACTGGCCACCATTCGATTGGTATAAGAAGCAAGTTGTAAAGAAGAAGCTAGTTCATATAGCACCTCGAGGCTAGGTGGAGTTTTAAGCACTTCCTGCTTCCTTCTCCTCTATGAACTGGAACGACCTCAAAGAAATGGCGGGAATGAGGATGAAGGACATAGACTCTTAGTAATAAGTATGGATTAAGTGCATGGAAAGGATCAGATAATTGCTGAGTGAGCTTAACAAAACCTGGTGCTGTTGGGAAGCATACTGGGAGTGTTCAAGTCTCAATTACAAATCAACCACTATGCCTCATGAATCAAACACCATGTGCCCATGTTGAAAGTCAAAGTATACGGAAAAAAAACACTTGTTTGACACTTCAATTCTGTATGACACTACTGCTCTTGGAGATAACAGACTAAACTCAAGTAAAGATTATCTCACATGCCTGCCATGAGACTGAAATGAACTACTTTCTGACTGATGTGTACTAGCAAAATCATGTTACACAAAATAAAGAGAGCCAAAGGCTGAAGTAGACGGACCCAATGCTTCATTGTGTGGTGGGTGGAAGGAAAATGCATGACAGGTGAACAGGCTTGTTAGAAACGCATGTTATGTATGATATTTTTTGGAAATTCAATAGTCTGGCAGGATTGCTTAAGCGGTCTCAAAAGCTAGACTTAGGTTTAGACTAATTTATGGACAAAAAAGAATGACTGATGGAAAGGAGGTGGACTGCCCTGTCTGTGGAGAACCTGTCCTAACTCATCAAGAAAGGTTATTGAGAACCTGCCCTAACTGATATCAAAACGCTTCAGCTGCTTTTAGCACCGTCATGAGGACATGCTGTCGGTTAAAAGGAGCCTGCCCAGGAACACAGAAGTAGAGCTGTTGTAATATTCATTGCACCAAGATGGAAATTGCTTCTCAGACCCCGTTTTACCAGTTCCCCTGCAAGATGGAACAACTAATTGTGGAATGGCACACGCCCTTATAATTGGTTGGCTTCAAAAGGTATGCCATAATGGCACTGAAACACCATTAACTCCACATGTATAGCACACATTAGATCCAATGTAGCTAGAATACTATGCAGTGTTTTAAATACATAATGCCACCTATGATAGCTGATGTGGTTTAATGAAGGACTAGTTTAAGGTGTTTTGAAGATTATGAATGTATACACATGGATCATCCTAAGCCATAACGAAATGGACAAAAACATTCAAATCATATAAAAAGTATTAGGGATGGAGAATTAAATATGTATATATAGCAGGAAAGTAACCAGTCGCAACAATGTAATCAAAAGCAGATACACATAAAAAAGTAGAAGCTCCACACATTATTGCTTGCTCCCTCACCTTGATGGACAGCTACTTTACATCCAGGTCCTCCATCACAATACACCAGCAAATTATTGGGCCAGCTATGTTCATCATTGCAAATACAGCAGCGTCCCAAAGAATCGTTCTCTTCTGATATATACACCTTCCGCTCAACAGTAAAGCGTTTTACTGGGCTAGTATTGCTTAACTGATGGCTGCCCATGAGACTATTACATGCATCATTCACTGTGACTTCACTTCTGGGTTCAGCTTCACCAAATGGATTTTCAGCGCAATAGGTCTTCAACTGTACAGGATCACAGCGGCTGCCAAATTCCATCAAGCTGGTAACACCATCCACTAGTTTCACTGTAGAAGCTGTAGAGCCATCTTTCTTTTCTGTCAAGATGGTTTCCTTTGTAGGACATGTTCTCAGATTTGCCATCCCATTCTGGCTCAGGGAAGTCTCTTCCATCACAGAGGTTCTCAAGCTGGTCTCTTTAACCAGTAAGGCACCAGCATTGATATCCTCTCCCATGCAGAAATGTCCTGTAAGACTAGGCTTATGGCTTGTAATTGCCAAAGAGGTGGCACAGGTACGATGGTCATCATCTTCCATAGCACAAACACTGCGGCCAAAATCCACACCATCAGAGCTTGGACCCTCCCGTTCCATGACTGAAGCACTGGGTCCCTCCTTCACCTCCTTGGTATCGGCGCTGAAGCCATTCTCAACCACAACATAAACAGTACGGTTATCATGCTTAAAGTAAGCATTATCGACCTCACTTTTAGCAGAGACTCTCAGATGGTCTTCCTTGTTGGCAAGGGTGCCCAGACCAGACTCTTCCTTGATACAACTTCTCAAGCCAGTTTCTTCCACAAGTATTTCACTAGGGTTTATCTCTTCTGCCATGGCGGAACGTCTTGTAACGCTGGGACCCTGGATCGTAATTGTCACGGAGTTACCATGGTCCCTCACACAATCATCTGAAGAAAACTGTTGTCTTAGAGAGGCTTCTGCATCAATCTCACGTCGTACACATATGTCTTTCTTTGTACAGAATCTGGAACCACCGGCATTCTGCACAAAATCACTATTGCTCTCATCTTCTTTTCTGGCACGAGCAATGGCCTTATTCGAGTCCCCCATATTCTTCTTCTTCGCATTAGCGCCTTCCTCTTCTTTCACAATAGCACCAGCTGCCATACTTGCCTCATCAGTACTCACGTGGTGAACATCCTCGATAGTAACATAAACATTAAATTGACCATCCGTCACACGACCATTGGAGATCCGATTACCACTGAGGCTCTCCTCCAGGACGCAAACAACACGGGGGTCATTCACCTCCCCATCATAGGTCCTCTGGCCAGGCTCAACCACAAAACAAATACTAGGATCATCATTCTTCAAACAGGTACTGAGGCCTGCCTTCCTTTCATAATCATGTTCTTCCTCTTTTGTCTCCCTAACACAGGCAGTAATGTGGTGATGCTTGTCGATAGACTCGTCATCCTGGATTACACCATTTGAGCCCACCTCCTGCACAGCAAAATCACCCCGGTCATCCTTCGTCTTTCTGGCAGAAACGCATGGACCATTATCCTGAATAACAGGAACGCTGACATCACTCTCTTCTTTTACACGGGCACGGAGTTCGTCAACCAAAAATCCCACGTCCTTCGATACATCATTAAAGTTCACAACCCTTGACCAAGGATGTAAAACTTTGCGCTTCAAACAAACGCTGGAACCCTCGTCAGTCACGTGTGCATTGTGGCCTTGCCCTTGCTCCTCCAAACAACTAATGCGTGCCTCTACCTTCGCACTACTGGTAACGCCTCCCAGTTTTGCCACATTTCCGTTCTTCAAATAACCAATGGGGCCCTCCTCTTCACCCACAAAAACATAAGGGTTTTCTTCTTTAACTACTATACTGTAGGTGTCCGCCATTTGAAAACCACATGAGGTCCAATCGGATAAACACGGTGCCGTGTGGCAGTTAATCTCACCACTTTGCTGCCCCACGAAACGACCGCATTCTCTATAGTTGAATAGCCAGACCGACGCTCTGAGCAGTAACTGGTGTCAAAAGAACACATCCTACCTCGCGAGATTCAGCCATCTTAATGTAAGGCAACATTTGTTTTAGGACACAGCTGACTCCAACCAACTGAAACATCGACGCAGATGGACGTTTCTGCCTGAATCAAAGATGGCCGTCATTTAGGACCACCACCTGTCGAATAGCTAGGATTGCTTATTCTAAATTACCCGACATTCTGCGGACCTACTGTATATTTGCGCGGATTGCTTCGATGTAAATTAACCGAGAATCTGCGCTGCTTTACTTAGTGCCCGTATCTGATTCGTGGCTCACTTTTTCTCTCTTTGCTCCGTTTTTCTGGTAGCGGACAGACGGGAGAACCGAAGCCAAAGTTTGTGAGTATCATTTGTAAGCATAAAAGTAAATGTCAGTGCATTTTTGCTAATTCCTATTTTTTTTGCTTTAATAGGCGCTCGCAGGAAACACTTTAAACCCTTAAAAAAAATATTTAGGACGTTTATAACTTTCCCCTGATGCTCCAGGATTGGAGTTAGTCTGAACATAAGCTCTCCTGGCCTATTTACCCGAATATTATAGAACTGGAATTAGAACAGTAAAACAAATATTTTAGGACTGGAGTAAGAATAGTAAAAAAAAAAAAAGTGCTCTCCCCCCCCCCCACGTCTTCAAATTCCTCTGCTTCTAGGAGGGCGGAACGGAAGGCAAAACGCTCAAACATGCTTCATTTTGCAGTCCAGTTATGCAAGGTTCGCTGTCATAAACTGCTACATTTTCAGATTCTTTACTTTTGAGAGACAAACGTGACATTTTGCTGTGAAGTTATGCAAGGTTAAATGTCATAACTGTTAGATTTTCTGAGTTTGCTCATGTGGGACAACTATGTTTATGGTGTGCCATTTACATGCCTCCTGCACAGGGTCGGATTGGGAGCAAAATGAGGCCTGGACACTGAAGGAAAAAGTGTCCCACATTTGTGGATAATGACCTTTCGTGTAACGTTGCTTAGTATCGGGAGTAACCTCTGAACAATTCAGCTTTCTAAATTCGTGGGGTCAGTAGCATTGGCCAAGACTAGACGCACCACTAGACACACCATTATTCCACTGCAACTCACCCACAGGTCTCCTCACCTGATCATCAGGCCTACACGTTTCTCTACTCTGAGTGCAAGAATGTGTTAGTCACCTGTCGGTCCCTTAGTCTGTGCCCTCTCCCCCCCCCTCCTCCCCCCGAATATCCTGTATTAAAGCAGGCCATGAGTCAGAAAACCATGTGCATCCTTTGTGTCTTAAGGCTTCTGTTCACCCTCAAGCGACCAGTGGTCTTCCTCTTTTGGTTGTCATTCAGGTGCCTCTCTGCAGTCAATGTCTTTGGGGATTGCATACATCTTTGTACTTGATATCTTTTGTATTGAGGGTAGAGAATTGATTTGAATCTGGAAAAGCTGCAGGAATGCACTCCAAATGCCTTTCTTTCTCTATGTCTCTATACCCCTTTCTTACTTGCTGTGTGCACCTCTCTCATTCTCCCTATCACTTTTTGCCCCTCTCTCTAATTTTTTTCTTTTTCCTTTCATACTCCACTTCTTTTCCTCTCCTTGTTGTCTCTCATTTATTTATTTATTAGTTAAATTTGTAAGGCGCAACAGTTACCCAAAAAGGGTTTCCCGGCGCCATGGTGGACTGGCTGGAATGTTTGAGGCTTGGGGAGAATTATTGGTTAAACAACCAGGTCTTCAAGGTTTTACGGAAACGGGTATAAATTGTTTCTTTCCGGATAACTGAGGGGAGTGAGTTCCAAAGAGAGGGGCCGAGGTAGGCGAAAGATCTGCCTCCCATCCTGGATAGTTTGAATCTGGGTACGATGAAATTCTCATGGGTTGATGAGCGGAGGTGACGGGTAGGCACATAGGGGTTGACCAAAGATTGTAGGTACTGTGGTGCCTTGCCAGTCTTAATCTTAAACATGTAGCTCAGGGCTTTGAACTTAATCCGGTTCTCCACCCTGAGCCAATGAAGATTCTGTATGTGGCTGGAAATGGGAGAGGCTCTGGGGACCCTGCAGAGAAGTCTTGCCGCAGAGTTTTGTACCATTTGTAAACTGCGCGTCACAGCCTTGTTAGACCCAAGGTAAAGAACATTTCCATAGTCCAGCCGTGAGGTGATAAGTGCTTGGACTACTGTTCTCTGGGTAGAATCTGGCAGCATCCAGATGATTTTTCTGAGCCACTTAAGAATGGTGAAACATGTGGCCGCAACTTTGACTGCCTGATTGTGCATGGTGAGCGAGTCATCAATGGTTACGCCTAAGTTCCGGACGAAGCTAGACGGCCGGGGAAGTGCACCCATCTCACAGGGCCAGTGTCGTGGGCTCCATGAATCATTGTTTTTGCCAAGTATCAGGACCTCAGTTTTATCTCCGTTTAGTTTTAAAAAGTTGGTATGCATCCATGAAGCTATTTTCCCCAATCCAACCTGAAGGGGGGATGAGGCACAGGTATTAGTATTAGAGAGAGAGAAGATAATTTGAGAATCGTCGGCGTAGGAAAAGAGTTAGCCCAGCCTCTTCTGCAATGTCTGCTAAGGGTCTGACATATAGGTTAAAAAGCAAGGGGCTGAGGATGGATCCTTGGGGCACCCCATGAGGTAGGCGGTGTTTGTCAGAGATGGCAGTTGCAGAGAAGATTTGGAAGGTACGATTAGCCAGGAAGGAAATTAGCCATTTTAAAGCTGTACCACAGATGCCAGAAGACTCCAGTGTGTTTATAAGTATTGAATGAGATACTGTGTCAAACGCCGCGCTTAGGTCTAATAGTATAAGCGCGACAGTATCACCAGCGTCCAAAAGATGCCGTAGCCGTTCCGTGACCCCTAATAGTGTAGTTTCTGTGGAGAAACCCGAACGGAAACCAGATTGAGATGGATTGAGAATTGTATTGGTTTCTATGAATTTGGAGAGTTGGGAGTGGATGTGTTTCTCTAGTATTTTCGAGAAGGCCGGAAGTAAGGAGATAGGCCTGTAGCCTGTAGTCATTCTACTTATGTGCTTCACTCAGTCTCTCACATTTCCCCTCTCTCTTTTTAGGTCAAGCTTCAGTGCGCATGCGCTGTCTGCAAGACCTGCTGTTATCAGAAAGCGACATTTTCCCCGCCTGCTGCTTCCCATAGGTAGATTCTAGTGTAGCTCTTCTTTGCTGCTTCCTAACTGGATTGTGCAGCCGATAGGTCACTTCCGTTGCAGGCTGAAGAGCACTGGCAAAGTACAGTTTTCTTTCGCTTTATGTGCTTATCTTTTGTTTGGGAGAACTGTTTTTCTCCTGCTACCCTTCCATGCACTACCAGCCCAGCTCCGTATCAGCGCGCACTCCATAAACACCCTCCCGCCCCCATATCGGCAACCCCTTCTGTGAAACCTCTCCATGCCGTCTGTCATTATCCTGCACGCTTAAACTATAAATGCTCAGGCGCCGCGCTTCATGTTTCAGCACACTGCCCAGTTTCCACAAATTCAGGTGCAGCTGCTTTGCTTACGCTTGTTCTATATTGCTCTCTGTCTACACATCCCTCTCTCTCCCACTCCTGCCCCTGTGGGCTCTTTCTTCAGTTAGTTGTTTATCTGTCATGCCCTTATTCCCCTGTCATTTTGTATCTCTCCTTTAAGTTTTTTATTTAATTTCTCTGTAGTGCAAACCTTCCCTTTTTCTCCTGTCTTGCTCTCTCCAGTCAGTCTCTTTCATGTCCTTCTGCCCCTTGAATTTCTTTGTACTACACCTAAAGTCATATTCTTATGTGTCCCCTTTATTACCTTGCTACAGACAGTAACGGAAAGCCCTCCTGTGCCTGGAGGCAGTGTTTAAACCAAAAGAGAATCCACAGGTGGAATTTCCTTAACCATTCCATCCCTTTGATGAAGGAAATTCCACTGGTGGATTGTAATCTACATTTAGCACTACCTACTGGAATGCCAACAACCTCTAAACTAAGCCCTAGACTGAGGAAGAGAATTAGGATAGTGCATGTGAGGTAGTAACCATCCTTCCTTTTTTCTCATAGAGCAGGAAATGTATGACACCCTCTTCTGCCTTCCTCTCTATCGTTTCCTTCATCATTCACTCTTTTTTGTAGTTTTTTTACAGCGCAAACTCTACCCAATGGTATTGGAGCGCTTTACATGGACACATTCATTATTTTATAATTATCATTAATTTGCCTAGAATCACAGGATGTTGAGCCAACACTGAGACTCAAACCAGGTTCCCAAGTTGGCAGCTCTGGCCATGATGCTACATCCTCTACCACCCTCCTGTCTCCCTCTTCCCCACTTTTGCTTTCCAGCTTTCGCTCTATCTATAACAATTTCTGCCCTTTTCTCCACTATCTTCCATCACTTCTTCTCCCTAGTCTTTTCCCCCTCATTCCTTCAATCTGTCTGCATCTCTAGCACTCTTATACTCTCTCCTCTACCTTTCCTTTCTTCCTCACTTGATCCCTTTCCTCTTCCCAAATTTGTCATTCTTATCCACTCTGCTGTCTCACTTCTCCTTTTGTCTCTCTCCACATTGCTCTCCTCGCTCAAGCCATTTTGTTACTGTCCTGCCATGCCTGTTCTCCCTTACCTTTGTCATTTTGGCCAAGTTAACGTTTTTCACAGTAATATTTTTTAAAAAAAAAGTTTTGTGTTGTCAAATTTTTATTATTTTTGATTGCTTGCATTGTTTTTTATTTTTGTTCAGTGGTGAACAGGAATCCCCTTACAGTTTTTAAGATGACAAGGTGGGAGCGGGTGCCTGGGGGTCATCTGCCTGCTGCTGGAGACAAAAGTAGAGCCTCTTTGATGGGCACCACACATAATCTGTCTCCTTGCACAGCCCCTTTCACCCCACCCCCAGGTAACATTACTGCTAGCTGTGATGCTCAAAAAGAGCACATCCACTCCCAGTGGCCTCACTGGCACGCTGAGAGACTCTGGACGGAAGGGGCCCACCACATGCTGTGCCTGCTCAGTTTGGCTCATTGTCCTACTGTGGGATGTTGTGTCCACAACATCATGGCAGAAATAACTGGCCTTACATTTACTGAGGAGGAAGTAGAAAGGATTATCTCCTCCATGACCCCCCTTGTCGATACACCCAACAGAGACAACAATGAAGCAGCACAATGTTGGGATGAGCTAACAGAGCTCAAAAGAAACCAGGTGAAAACAATCATTCATGGTATCATGATGACAGAATACCTTAGGATAAATGCAGCTCCAAGGGGATTGATTGTGCGAAATGAGCCGTTCATTTTCCAGCAAGACAAATCCTTCATAAAAGACTGGTCGCTAATCTCTTGGCATTGCACAAGAGACTGGCTTGTGTTGATCATAAAAACCGCAACACGCCTCTCACAAGCAATGAAAGAGGAAATACACACCTTAGAGGTCAAATTGAAAACCTTCCAAACACCAGCAGAGTTGAAAAAACGATTGGATGAACTCAACAAAACCATGACAGAGTTTGAATTAACACTCAAGGAGACCAAGTATCAGAAGTTTAAAAAAGACGGAAAAAACTTCAGCCACGAGAAGGCCTACCCCTACACTAGGGATGACTATCAATTGACAGGGAGGAATCCAGGATACAACACGGATACAGACGGGTCGGATACTAGCTCAAATAGCTCTGACAGCAGTTCTGGACAAAGAAGCAACACAAGGGGCTGCCGGAATTTCAGAGGAAGGATGAGAAACAGAGGAGGCCAAGGGAGCTACGGTTGGCCACCTTACCAACCCCCTTTCCCAAATCCACCATTTTTCTACGGTCCTCCACAATACCAACCACAACCATACTCCTATTGGGAGTCAACCCCTCAAGCGGAATATCCATCAGCTCCTTTTTTAGGACGGGGCAGAGGGCCACCAAGAGGCAAGACCAAAAGAGGACAACAGGTACAATGAGCACAACCACTGGATTCAGCACGGAGTCACACGAGGAGTATGGGTCCACCGGAACAACCGAGCGCCAGCAACAACCGAGTCTAGTTGTAAACTTATCTGGATCATTGTTATCCACAATACAACTAGCAGTTTTGGAAAAGGGTCTGGGCTTTGTACCCACTCCAACACTAGATAAATTCCAACTCAGCTGCGAGCTAAATGAGTTCATCAGGAAAGTAAAATTGAGGGTGTTTTTTGAAAACAAAGAAAGTATAGAGACTCAGAAAGGAGACACTGACCTTCACCTGAAATCTACTTTTACACCCCCTTCAGCCACCCTACCAGTAGAGTTACTGGCTTTTGAAAAGGCAGTTCTGAGAGAAGTGGGAGAAATGGATCCTACGACCATGAAAACTTTCCACAATACATCGAAACAAGAACACGAAGCCATCAAGATCCTGGCCAACGACAAGAACATCACCATAAAACCAGCTGACAAAGGTGGGGGCATCGTTGTACAAGACACAGAGGCATACCGCCAAGAATGCCTAAGACTACTGTCTGACGAAAGGAACTACAGACGCGTCAGAGAAGACCCCATTGAGAGGCTTAGGATCGGGATTACCAGCATGGTAGAACAAGCCCTCGCTCATGATTGGATAACCAAGAAAGAAGGGGATTTCATGATCAACAAACAACCGACAGTACCCTACTTCTACACAATCCCTAAGATACACAAATCAATAGAGAAACCACCAGGACGACCAATTGTCTCAGGAATAGGATCCATTCTGGAGCCACTCTCCAAATTTGCGGATGCCTTCCTACGTCCACTGATACAAACCACTAACACCTACTTGAAAGACACCAAAGCAGTACTCTGCTTACTGCGGGACCTCCACTTTGACCCTACATGTCACATCCTGATAAGCTTGGATGTGGAGAGCCTTTATACTAGCTTACCCCACAAAGAAACAATGGATATCCTGGAGGAAATTCTTTACGGATCAGCATGGCCCTACCATACACCACAACATGTGGTCTCGAATTCTGCAAATGGGCTCTGACGGAAAACTACTTCCGTTTTGAGGAGCTACTTTTTCAACAACAACATGGTACCAGTATGGGCAGTACTTTCGCGCCGAGTGTGGCGGGTCTGTACGTCCATCATTTAGAGGAACAGAAAATTCTTTCAGACCATAACCCACATCGCCAAAAATTTTGGGAATGGAAGAGATACATTGATGACATTCTGGTGATATGGAAAGGCGACGAAACAGAAGCCAATACCTTCATTGAATGGCTCAACCTACAGGATCCCTTCCTAAAGTTCACCCACACAATGAGCAGGTCTGAGTTAGTCTTCCTAGATCTTAACATTTTCGCTGTAGAAGGTATGTTAAAAACCACAACACATTTCAAACCAACTGCAAAAAACTGCCTCTTACTGTACGACAGCTTCCATCCGCGTCATCTGAAAGAAAACCTTCCTTTTGGACAGTTCCTCAGATTGAGAAGGAACTGCACAGAAACATCAGATTACGACAAACAAGCAAATGACCTAGCTGAAAAACTAAGAATACGTAAATACCCTCCCAAGACCATTGCGAAGGCAAAGAAAAGAGCACGAAATAATCACAGGGATGCTCTTTTAGAAACCTATGAAAAACATGAAACAGAAAAAGACAAGAGACCAATATGCATAACAACCTTCAGCATAGCATCAGACAAAGTCTCAAAACTGGTGAAAAAACATTGGCGGATTCTTAATAGTGGTACTTTGAACATACCAACACCGATGTTCTCGCACAAGAGGGGAAAAAATCTAAAAGACATACTAGTACACACCCGCCCAAAGCCCCAAAACAAAAATAACCAACTGGGAATTAGTACATTACCTACAGGCCACCATCCGTGTGGCAACTGTAGTGTATGCCATCTCACTTCTACTACCAAAAAGGTTGTTTTCAATACTGGAAAATCGTGGGAACTGCGAAAATTCACCACCTGTAACACTATGGGAGTTGTGTACCTCATTACGTGCTGTTGTGACCTACACTACGTAGGGATGACCACCAGAAAAATAAGCACAAGAATCTGCGAACATCGTAGCAACATCCGGTGCCACAGAGCAAGCACCAGGATGACAGCACATTTCAATGAAAAACATCACACCCCGAATGACATGAGATGGGTAGTACTGTAACACATCAAGCCATGTGAAAATTTAGAACAGATCCTACTGGAGAAGGAACAGAGATGGGTGTTCAAATTACGTACAGACACCGCAGGGTTGAACGATAACATACCATGGGGACAGTTCCTGAGGTGGACCAACCCCGTTATCTGAAATTATGCGATTATGCACAGAGAATTTAGTGTTGTAGGACCTCTGTTTTCCGGTATCCCAAGGTAGTGAACATAATTTTCCCTGACCATCCCACCTAACCAAAAGAAGCCATGGGGGTCAATAACTGACCACATAGGGATTTAGATACAACACCAGACTATTGTAATTGTATTGTAATTGCATTTATATAGCGCTTACTACCCCTGACGAGGCGTCAATGCGCTTTTTCGGCGAGTAGCACGCTACTCCGGGACCCAGAGAGGATTAGTGTTGAATTAGTATAGTGAAACATGCAAGTACATTAAGTGGTGGATAGGTTAGTCAGTTATTTTGATTTGGAATGATAGCAGAAGGATAGAGGAGGAAAAAGGTTTGTATTTATATAGCGCTTGTTACCCCTGATGGGGTGTTGAAGCACGCTACTCCGGAAGCCCATAAAGGATTAGTCATGAATTAATATGGTGAAATATGAAAGTAATTTCAGTGGTGGATATTAGTCAGTTATTTGGAGTGAGAAGGATAGCGGAGGGATAATAAGGGAAGAAAGATTTGCATTCATATAGCACTTGTTACCCCTGATGGGTGTTGAAGCGATTTTCTGGCTTTAGGATTAGTGTTGAAAATTAGTATAGTAAAATATGAAGTAATTTGAGTAGTGGATATGTTATTCAGTTGTTGTTTTGCCTTGATATGTTATTTATGTGTGTATATCTGTTATGTTTGCACTAGCAAGGTCACTCCAGAAAAGCCATCTGCCACAGATAGCCTACATCATGTGAAGGCCGTATTTAATTTAATTTAATTTTTTCAAACGAAGCCCCTTTTTCCTGCTTCAGTAAAACACGGGCTTAACATTAATTTCAAACATTTGACCAATCCAAAATGGCCGCCAAAAACCCTCTTATGAAAGGGTTCGATTCCCCCAGTTTCAATAAACAAAAAACCGCATTCGCACACATGATAATTTATTAGTAACATTGCCACATCCGAACAACAAATTACGGATCAGTCCTTAGCCGATAAAGTCCGAATTCCATGTCACGGACATTAGCAAGATGGCGCCCGTATTATGCCAAGAAAAACGGTTCACTAACGATACGCGCTAGTCTTATATAACACGAGGACATGACTTGTCTGTTTCACCCGACTACAAGTATTAGCACCGAGGCACAGACCCGCTAAGATGCGGTCGAGCATGGGACTAACAGGTCACACAGACGGAGGGCAGCCGAGCACAGTATGATTCCCCCTTCTCCCTTTTTTCAACAGGAACCTGATATAGGCTTTCCAGCATTTCCGAACTACTTTCGAGTGATGCAAATAAACCCTTGCAGTTCTACTTCATTTTATTTATTTTTCCTATTACCCCACAGGGTTCTACAGGTCCCTCCACCCAGACAGACCATGGGGCATATTACTGCTACTAAATAAGTACGTTCCATCAGGTTTTGTGTAATGTTATATGTAGTGTTTGTCAAGTCTATGTCCAGAAACATGTGTACTAATTATGTTTTAAAAAAAAAAAAAGCCGCTTTCTCAATATAGAGACAACGAGTGTGGCAGATTGATTTCCACACAAGATTTGAGCACTAATTATTGTTTATTTTTAGAGGCACCTACAACATTGATTAGGCGCTGCGTAAGACCATAACCTGCCCATCGGGGCAGGCAGTATGTACTAATTTGCAATCTATTTTTCTTCTTCAAAACAGATACTACGGGTTTAGCGTTAACCGTATGTATGATATCAATGCGCACACAATAGGTGTGCATTTAATATTTGTTTTTCACCTTAATTTAGGTTCTGCACGAAGTGGTACACATGGGGCTGGCCCCCATGCTGTCCTGAAGAAGAGGTTTAGGGGACACCACGAAACATGTCGACACAATACTAGGGATTATAATCACATAAGTTATTTTTCCCTTTTATTAACCCCCTTTTTATCCTTACCAACTAGGAGCAGGAATAAAGCATTAGCTCACTAGTTAGGTATATTTTTAACTAGCACAAACACCACTCCCCCTACACTGCACTACACATAAATTCACATAACAAGTGCTCCTACGTAACTTCGCAAGTTGCAGCACGCCCCAAGCAGTAGATGCTTGGGATGGCCCCAATGATGAAGCATGTCACCTAGGGGCAACCCTGGGTGAGTGAGGGGACTCAAGAAAAGAAATTTTTCTTTTCCACTGACAGTTGCGGTTCACACCATTTTTGTGAACCCACTATTTCTCTTTGGCTAGGTTCTTATGATCCGTTATTTATGGATTGTTTTGCTGTACTCATTGTCCTACTGCACAAGACAATGAGCAAGCCATTATCTAGACTTAGTTAAAATGGGCTCCGATCTTCCCTCTAAGGCTGCAGCAGCGTTAAGAGGCAAGTGCCAGCGCCCAAACCAGCCCAGGCAATGTGATTTTTATCTTCACCTGAAAAGATCAGCCCACCAGCTGGCCTTGGCCTCAGGCACCTCGGGCAATGGCTGATTGCCCACCCTGCCAATCAGACACTGCTCCTGCAACACTATCATTAGTAGTTTAACAAGCATTGGCAATGCCAATTGGTCTCGCCATTGGGATCTTCTATGTATTTAACTATGCAGCATAGTGACAGGGCTGGGTTTTAATTCCCACCCACTCATTTGATACAATTTTTGTGCTTGAAAGGTGGGGCTTAACTTCCCTTCCACCATTCTTACCTTGGTGAGCTAAGAATCTGGGGTGCATCTACGAACAGTGCAGCAGGTGCAGTGGCACCAGAGACCAGGAATGTTGGCTATCGACCCCAACTAGGGCTTTGTTACTACAAACTGTGCGGAGCGGGTGGGTGGAGGGAGTATTTTTAGTGTTTGCAGGAGGGCCCATTGACCCCTTGCTATGCCAGTGATGAAAATTCAACATTAGGTTATTACACAGACGTCCACAGTGCTGACATAACCTCACACGCAGCTATGTGCTGAAGACCATTGAAAGCCTTAAACAAACAAAATGGTGCTATGAAAGAACACAGTCCGTTATCAGTCAGGTTATAAGACTAAAGCTGTGATGACTTACTACCATATAGCAAACATTACAAGTAATACGACGTTGTCACTCTAAGATGCCTCTTAACTCAGTACACTTTAAATGGAGCTACTGCTTGGAAACTTGTAATTTGAAAATAATTTCAAAACGTCATAACCTACACTATAGTAGAACCCATATGGAGACATAAACATCGCCAACAGACAATGTATCTGAAGGCCAAACACCAAAGCACCAAGAAGTAGACCTTTGAGGCAAGCACCGATCTTTGCTTTCTATACTGAAAGCATATCTGAGACAGAGAACTGGATGAGGGACAATTTGGCGTACTCCTGATAAGCAAAATATTCCCTTATGCTTTACAATTTAAACAGTCCTACAAGGTGGAAAGATACACCAAACAGACAATAGCATGAGGTGATAGAGCTATATATCTCTGATCAGAGCAAAGCACAGGGCAGTATATTTTAAATAATTGGCAACAATAGGTATCAACACTAGGTAATTATAATAGATGCGCTGTCAATCCAGACCTAAACAAGCAATATTGAGTAGTGTGTAAATATGTTTACATTCATAGCGCCACGCTTGTTCTTCGGTGTTGTTTATAACGCGCTTCGTTTAAGCAATGCCTCTTCAAACCCTTTCCAGGGGATTAGTGAGATCACATGAGATACACACGTGTTCCCACGGGGACGGGTTTAATTGGGAAATGGGCTGTGGTTGCTGATGCCAGCCCCACGGCCCAGCACTCCCTACAGCCATCTTACACACCTCACTCACACTGACAATAAACAAAGGGAGGAAAGTGAGGCTGGGGTCTGTGTCAGGTCAATTTGTGAAAATGTACTAGAGTGGAAGATGAAGCGGTTTCAAAGCACAAACATGCGTGGATTTGTGCTAGACAGGCTCGAACGCAGGGAGACAACACTGAAAAAGCCAGCTGCCAAGAGAAGGGTTTCTTATACAACGGGCACACACAGGGATCTGTGGTTGCCCCATAGCGGGTGCCAGACAGACTACCAAACCACACGTTTGCTGCATATGCAGATAATAACACCAATTTCTGTTTTTTTCTGTACTTGGAGCATTGCGCCCGCAATGGAAAAATAAAAACTACAACAATACAAAGTAGAAAAACCAAAGTATGCGCAGCTGGTTTCACCTGACACTGGGAACGACAGATTTCTAGCATTACACAAAACAAAGGAAAACATGCGTATTATTCTTAATTCCAGGCTGCTTATTAGTGTGACATGCACACATAAAGCCATTTACGGTGACAACATCCGTTTAAGATGTAGGGGGAGGGGTCGTATCTCAGGTGAAACCCACTTGACCCAGCGAGGCAGGACTGGAGATTAAGGCGCAAGGTGTGTTTTCAAAATAAGAGATACACACCTTTCATAGAACGGGGAAATGCAGCGGAGCGTGCAGAAAAACATAACGAAGACGGAGGGGGATTCGAGGCACAGTAATTTAAACACCAAACCAGTGATATTGTTACCTTAGGTTTTACAATATCACCCTGACTCAATGCAATAACAGAGACAACATAAACGTCCTGGGAAGAGCGACCTCGAAAACCTGGAAAAGAACACCCATACGGCGGGGGAAGCCCATTAGAAGTGAAGCCCACGGAGCAAGTGTCGGGGAAAAGCCGCATTGTCTGGGGCTGGGTGTCCCCTATTGTGCCCGTGTAGGCAGCTCAACCTGCCGGACCTCGGTGCCGGCTGCTCGCTTTCGGCTGCCAATGCAGACCGCCGCCAACAACAGCCACCCGAGCATGAAATGTACAGGCAGGTGACTGGGCTGCTGGGTCAGCGTAAAGGGTACAGTAGGTACACCCGCCACAAATGAACAGAGAGCGCACAGCCAGCCAGCCATACTCACCGTGACTGGAACGGAGAGCCTGGCGCCGGATTCACGGAAATGTCCATAATAGAAGGTGCAGGTTAGGCACCATTTCCCCACCCACGGTGTTAAACAGAAAGTGCCACACTTGTAAAAGAGAGTCGACGCATGCGTAAGATAGCCGTCTGGACAGGTCAGGCAAAATAGAGTTCGTATTGAGCCAGCCAATCCCAGGACAAAACAAGCATTTATAAATGCAATAGGACTCGTATTTACACGAGACCTATTGCATTATAAATGGAAGTGCAGCCCTCGAAGAAGGCACGAACGGGAGGGGTGGGGGGAGGGGGTGGTGATACGAGAAGTTACGGACTGTGGGAGGGAACGGGGGGAGGCAGGGAAACAAAACTGTTTCGAAAGTAAAGGGGCCGATAGCCATGGAGGGACAAAAATGACGACATGGCCGACAGGAGGTGGGACTAACTTGCCGAACACCAATCAGAATGCGGCATTTAGGAAGTTTGCCAATTAAAAAGATAGGCGGAAAGTGGGCGGAGCTTCCCCCACTATACTGTATACAGCATCTCTCGACGAGACCGCGCATGCGCTGCCTAGGCGAGACCTAAAAAGGAAACTGGTGTAATTGAAACATCCTTTGGGTTGTTTTAGTCTTTGAATTGAAATTGGGCCACATACGCCAACACTCTTGATTTATGGCGGAGATTCAGCCTTTTTAAAACTAAAAAGTGTTATTTTAAATTTCTCCAACTCAGTGCGCTCCCATTCGAGTTATTCAGACCTATGTTGAGCCTTTGCAGGAGAGCGGCTCTTGCGTTTAGACCGCACACACTGGTTACTAGTTCTGCACTGGTGCTTAGGTGCACCTAAATTGCTACAGACTTTCGATGACCGCATTAAATACAATAACTGCGTCGAGTTGGCTTTTGATTAAGCGCTTGCTCTTGATTGAATGGCTTTCTACTCGGTCTCAGTTCCCTGCTTTTGATTAGTTGGGTATAGTTTTCCTCATCTTTCTTAAGTTTGTTCTACCCCTTGAGCATTTTTATTTAACCCTTGCTTTTGATATAGCTATTGCATGGCTGACTGATGGCCACAGAGACTTACTGGGCCGGCCTATTTCGGCTGAGGACATTCGCTCAGCAATAAAATCTCTCCCCAATCGCAAAGCACCGGGCCCCGACGGGTTCCCGTGTGAATTTTATAAAGCCTTTGCGGAAGAGCTCACCCCTTACCTGCTTGAAATGTACACTGAGGCCTACGATACGGGAGTACTTCCACCGTCTCTGCGTGAGGCGTTAATAATTACGTTGCTGAAAAAGGACAAGTCGACCTCGCGATGTGAGTCATACAGACCACTATCTCTTATTAACACGGACATTAAAATCCTGGCAAAGATTCTGGCCCTCCGTCTCCAACCTCTCATGACAAACCTGGTGCTTCCAGACCAGTCGGGCTTTATTCCCACGCGATCCACCTCCCATAATTTACGTACATTGTTCGCTCTATTTCACACCATTTCTCCCGAGCTGCCAGCTGCAGCGGTTATGTTAGACGCTGCTAAAGCGTTTGATTCGATTGAATGGGGATATCTCTTTTATGTTGTGCAACGTATGGGGTTCTCCCCCTTCTTCGTCAACTGGGTCCGTCTCCTGTACGCCAACCCCACAGCGCGGGTTCGGGTGGGGGGTGCACCTCGGACTCTATACTAATTACTAGAGGCACTAGGCAAGGGTGTCCGCTCTCGCCACTTCTATTTGCGCTGACGCTTGAACCGCTAGCGTGCCTCATTCGGCAATGTCATAAACAGGCAGCATTATCCCTTATACATCGTCCGCTTATCATCTCTCTTTATGCGGATGATATGCTGCTCTTTATTCGAGAGCCTCAGCAACGCCTTGACCCGGTACTGCGGGAGTATATCCGGTTTGCTCGTTTCTCCGGGCTCCATATCAATTGGGAGAAGTCGGTGGTGATGCCACTGACGACGTGTACGCTCCCGCATACACTTGAATTCCCTCTAGCATGGGCCACAGAGCCGGTCAAGTATTTGGGAGTATGGGTACATCGAGACCCAGATAGTCATTCGCGAGAATTACGGCACTGCCACTATGTTGCTGGAACAGCTTTCACTTGCAGATTGTATTGCTTTGATAAAAATGGTAGTGCTGCCTAAGTATCTGTACTTTTTTAATAAAATAGCGATTCCTCTCACTCAGCAATTTTTTAAAGCGGTGCGTACCATGCTTCTTCGGCTGATATGGGGTGGCAAGCAGGCTCGTGTGGGCTGGAGCACTCTCACTCTTGATTATAAACATGGAGGGTTTTGCGTCCCAGACATCTATTTATATTATCTCTGTGCACAGGCGCAATACGCATATTATTGGTACCAGCCCCACGATTTCGTTGCACACGTCGCGGTGGAGCACTGGGAGGCGCACCCAATTCCATTGCAATCCGTCCTCACACATCACCGCAGAACCACTCCTAGAGGTACAATTAGCACTATAAACTCCACTATCGCTGCGTGGCAGGTGCTGGGCCGCAGGGCCGGTAAACTGCCATTATACTCCCCACAGCTGCCCTTGGCTTATCATGCTGAGCTGTCGGTGGCGCGGGAGGCGGGGGCAATACGTACACTGGCACTAGTAGGCATTGACAAGCTACAAGATCTCTACCCCAATGGTACTTTCCTGACAGCTACAGACATGGACTACATCCAACACAAAACGCCTCTGTTTCTATTTCTGTGTCACAGATTAAAAAAGCGATACAGGCGCACTATTCTATATTCCCCGCAGAACCGCCTGTATTACTGGCACTACACACGTTACTCACATCCCCATCCCGTCATAGGCTCGTTGCCAGGCTATATCGCGCAGCTAAGGAAGATGGGTGCACTCCGCCTACCCGGAGTTTGGACACTTGGAATGCTTGTTTAGACCCCTGCTTGACACCGAGGGAGTGGGAGCAGTGCTGCCAACTAACAAACACCCTTACCTCCAATGGAAATTTGCGCATCATCCATTTTAAATATTTGCACCAGGTCTATTACACACCGAATAAACTTTTTAAATATGGGCTCCGGGATTCTGCCGCTTGTAAACGATGTAGGGCGCCCGAGGCTGATTTCTGGCATCTGGCTTGGGCCTGTGGGAGAGTGCAAAACTACTGGAGGGTGGTGGTCGCTACTCTGTCTAAAATTGTGGGAGTTGAATTGCCGTGCTCTCCAAAGATGTGCCTGCTAGGCCTACTTCCCTCCCTAAAGGGTGCCATGGGCCGGCTGGCTCATGTGGCATTGTTAATGGCTAAAAGGCGGGTGGCGATGCTGTGGGAGAGCAAACAGAGCCCCTTAGCTGAACACTGGCTCAAAGATTTAACATACTGTAGGGATAATTTGGTGCTCTATGCAGAGGAGCTGCCATCTATGTCCAGACCAAATGACATATGGGCGCCTCTTCTTCTTTATTTACGATCTGCCGCGCCGACGGACACCAACGATGAAATTTGTACTTGTAAAGCGCGATGATGTCTCTGTCTGAATCATGTATGCTATGCTACCCCGTACTACAATGTTATGCAGTTGCAATTACACTGTGATTGGAACCTATTCCTTCTGAGCGCGTAATATAGCCATTTGTTGGTTGTTTCACTTGTTTTGTTATTTTATGATTCGCTTTTGGCGTCCTCCTACTGTATTCATGTATGTCATTTATCTGCAATGTATGAGAATATATGGAAACTAATTAAAAAAACCAAAAAAAAAAACCCTTGCTTTTGATCCGATGTGGTGCAGCCTTCCACTGCTGGTGTTCTAGAACAAATTTATTTTTAACGTTCATTTAACACTGTGGAAGTTTATTTCCTACGTTTTCTCTCCTTCCCCTGTCTGTGCATGTAGAGAAAGCTTGTTCTCCCGTCCCTCCAGCTTCCCTCACCCCCATGGCTCTCTGCCCAGTCTCCGCCATTGAGCACTGCAGCAGCTTGGTGTTGTGCTTTCTCTCCCCTCCCGTGTCTTTCTGTCCTCTTCCCAGCTTTATCATCTCCTCTCCAATTCTACAAGTCCCCACTCAGTGCTGGCTGCTTCTATTGGGTTTGCCAATGTTGAATGCTTTTAAAATTGTGCTGGTGTTATCAAATCATATAGCAGTCTATTTAGCATTCTTGCAAGATGGCTGCCAAGTTGTGTGATTCAACACCGCAGCATTCATGAAAGTATTGAAAATAACAATTTTATTCTTTCACTATTGCCACCACATTGCATGATCCAACGTAATAGTCATCTTGAAAGTTTACATTTTTTATTTTTCTATACTTTCACGGTGTCCACCACATTGGACCATGCCATTATGTGTCATGCAACTTAGCGGTCCTCTTCAGGTGTGGACAATACATTTTCAGTATGGCCAGTAGGCACTATTGGCTTTGCCAAATACCAGTGCAGTTAAAAAAGCATTAGCAAAGTAAATAGTGGTGACCTAACAGCATTGGCAAGTGAGACCCATTGGCTTTATCAACACTTATTATTGTGCCTATGTTTAAGTTGTAGTGGTGGGTTCAGAGGTGACATCAGTACCTGCATACTAGTGATAATGACAGGTATCATCACAAAATGTAACATTTTGCAAAATTCTTAAATGAACACCGATAAACCCACATGAAAGAGTTTGAAATTAGTTATACATTAATATGAACACCAAACACCACTGACAGAATGACTGCTCTCTCAGCCAAAGATAGCAAATGCCAATATACTAGCACTTTTTATTCATCACATAAGGAGGAAAGGGTCGGGGGGGGACAGAACATAGGCTACGGGGTACGTCCCCAGTAGTATACTGAAACCAAGAGTACCCAGTGAGCAAAACATGAAAGGTGTAGTGGTCTCTAAGGAGGAATACTTCTTCTTAAGGATCGTAACCTTCACCCACCTGCTGGTGGCATGCTTCATCTTAGGGTACCTTCTCATGCCGGTAACAGCAGTCACCAGCGTGGGCTACAACCCTGTGAAACTGGGGAGCACTTATTGATGTTTTCTGGGGTACTGAGCCTATGATGAAGTGGTGTGGTGGAGGTGATTTAAATGTATAGTGAGCGGTGTGGTAAAGTACCACCTATTGATACAGAGGACTAGGCTGTTAAAATACCAGACTAAGTACAAAAATCTTCATTCATGTTGGAAATCTGGCATGCTTAAAAAAAAAAATGAAAGGGGGATATTGCAGCCTTTGTTCCTGGGTGACATGTTTCAGCCCCTACACAGTTCTCTTTATGGTTTAAATCTTTTATTGATTTTTAAACATCAAAAAAAGGACAGACCCACCTGCTCCTTAAAGAGAATGCAATACAGACAACATGTGTCAATCATGAAAGTGTTACCAAGTAATGTGCTGGGAGCGGGTCTAAAAAAGGCCTGCAGTGGGAATAAAAGAAACATAACAACAGTTGCCCCCTCCACCCCCATCCCTCCCCCCCCCACCTCCTGTCCACAAATCGAAAAAGCCCCAGGGAAGGGGAATGGTGTTAAGCCTAGGGCAGTTTATCGTATCGTTTGGGGTTGCGCTTTGGTGGAATCTGTGTATCTGCTAATCGGAGGAGCCGAAGGTATCGAGGACATGTCAATTCCCGGAATTCGGTTGTAAGCAAGGTCAAGAAGGGCCTCCACAGCTCCGGGAACTCATCCACCCTGCCCGCCAGAGTGAGGGATAGTTTCTCCATTCCCATTATCGTCCAAAGCCTTTGAATCCAGCCTGAATGGGGAGGAGTCTGGGGTGAGCGCCAATGTGCTAGTATATTCTGGGTAGCGGCCCCTAGGGCAATGGCGATTAGTCGGCCCCTCTGGGATTTCAAGGGATATGTTAACGGGTTGGGCAGTCCGAGGAGAATGTACGCTGGGAAGCGTGGAAGCTGAGTATCAAGATGAGAGTCTATGTCGTCAAGGATTGGTGTCCAGTATGGTTGAATGCGGGCACAGCTCCACAACAGGTGCTCCAGGGCTCCCACCTCCCCACAACCCCTCCAGCACAGTGCGCTAAGGTGGGAATCGAATTGGTGCAGGCGTTCTGGTGTGTAGTACCAATAAGTGGCGACCTTGGTCAGCGTTTCGGTAAGACCCGTGTGATAGGCTGAATGTCGGGCCCTGTAGTATATGCCGTCCCACTCCTTGTGAGACAAAGTCCTACCCAGCTCCCGCTCCCATCGTACCCGGCCAGCATTATATGTATGGGTGGTGGTTGCTAGTAAGTGTTGATAGAGGTCAGAGATAAGTTTTTTATCGGAGGTTCGGGTGATCAGCCACTTCTCATACGGGGTTAAGAAGCGCTGAGCGCCAGGTTTGACCTGTGGTTGGAGTGCCCAGTGTCTGAGCTGTAGAAATGGTAGGCGCTCCGTCTCCGGGACACCATAGTGCGCTCTAAGCTGTGGGAATGGAATGATACCCTCTAGATCAAACAGATGACCCAGAGATCGGCATGGGGTGGAGCGCCAGTTCGCGAACGCTTTAGGGTCTACCCCGGGTGAAAATCAGGGTTGTTAAACAGTGGAGTCAGGGGGAGGGGAATGATGTCAGCTTGTGTGTGGTAGCGGTGCGGTCCCATGCTTCCATAACCGTGCTCGTGATGTACGAAGCATAGAGATTAGGTGGTCTGTGCTTCTTCCGAAGGAATGGGACACCCTGCAGGGGCATGGCTGCAACCGCCTGGTCCTGGAACAGCCAGTGTTTCCCGGATTCCAGGCGGTTCCACTCCACCAGGTAGCGAAGCTGTACCGCATAAAAATAACGCTGTAGATCGGGAATTCCAACCCCTCCACGTTCGGGGGCAGAACTGCGATCGCGTGCTTGAACCGTGGTTTACGGCCCTGCCAAATGAATTGTGCCAGGTCGGACTGGGTCTGAAGGATCCAGCCAGCGGGAGGGCGTAAGGGAAGGGTCTGAAATAAGTAAAGGATCTGGTGAAGAATTGTCATCTTGATAGCTGCTATTCTACAGAGCCAGGAGAGGGGGTAGTGTTTCCATTTGCCCAGTTCCCTTCGAATGTGTTTGCGGAGCCTATCATAGTTAGCAGTTACAGTGGCTGGAATGGTGGAGCCTAACTGCACCCCTAGGTAGGGGACCGCGGTGGTGGACCATTGGATAGGATGCTCTTCCTGTATGCAAGCCAGCGTATTTGCCGTTAGCGAGATATTAAGGGCAGTGGATTTGTCCATATTAATTTTAAACCCAGAGACCTGCGCAAAGCTGTGCAGTTCAATAAATAGTGCCCGCAGTGACGGAATAGGGTCAGTGAGAGCGAGCAGAATGTCATCCGCGTAGAGGCTTATCGTATGGATATCTCCGCCAAATTTAATACCATTGATGAGGGGATGACGTCGGACTCTTAGCGCTAGGGGCTCCATGTATAGCGCAAAGAGGAGGGGGGAGAGGGGGCAACCCTGTCGTGTACCCCTGCCTATGGGGAAGCGGGAGGATGTATGCCCATTAACTCGAACTGTGGCCTTCGGTGAGCGGTAGCAATTCAGGATGCGTGTGCGCATCTTGTCTCCGAGGCCAAATCTCTGTAGTACTTGTTCTAAGTAGGGCCAGTGGACCCTGTCAAAGGCCTTCTCCGCGTCGATTGCGAGTAGCATGTATTCCCCCTGTGTGCGAGATGGCTTTTCAATGAGGTGCAATATTCTCTTTGTATTGTCACTCGTTTGCCTCTGGGATATAAAACCCGCTTGATCCGGGTCCACCAGTTGGGGTATGTGGGTGGCCAGACGCGTCGCGAGGATGCTTGTATATAATTTGATATCTATGTTTAAGAGGGAGATCGGCCTGTATGCGCTGCATAGAGTCGCGTCCTTTCCGGGCTTCGGGATGACGACAATCGAAGCCTCCAGCATTTCCTCCGGAATGGCGCCTGTATGTGCGAACGCGTTAAAGAGATCCCGCAATAAAGGGGCCACCTGATTACAGAAGGTTTTATAGAAGGCTGCGGAGTACCCATCCGGGCCAGGTGATTTGCCGAGTCGGAGGCGAGCGATCGCCGCAATGATTTCTTCCGTCCCTATGTCTCTGTCTAGGTGGGCGGCCTGTTCTTGGTCAAGAGTGGGAACTTGCGCCGCCTCCAGGTAATCAAGGCTGCGAAGTATGTCGAGGGAGTCACCCGAATAAAGCTCAGCATAGAAGGCTCTAAAGGCCTCTGCAATGGCTACATCGTCCGATGTGAGGTCCCCACCAGCAGGGCGGATGGTTTGCACCCCCTGTCGCTGTCTCGCTTCCCGCAATTTATGGGCCAGAAGCCGGCCTCCCCTATTCCCTCCGGTGTAGTAGGAGTGTCGCAGGCGAAGGGCCGCATATTCGGCCCTGTCCTGGTCTAGTGCCGCGAGTTGCTTTCGTTCCGTGCAAAGTTGGCGCCAGGCCCTGGCTGCCCCAGTGCGTTGGTGCTACACAGTTCTCTTTAGAGATAATATGGGTTTTCTTCAGGACCTATAGGTGTAATTCTCTGCATGTCTAGAGTCTAGATGCCTGGGACTCTGACCACATCCATGGAGGGGACCTACGATTAAGTCAGCCATTACTCTGTCCCAAAAGCATAGGCCCAAGATGGAACCCTGTGGAATTACAATGTGGCAGGCAGCAATACAGTGCGGAATGGATTATAGGATCAAGTATTAGGCCTCTTTCATCCACTTGAACCCACATAGCCAAGACAAAGCTTCATATAGAGAGAATTATATACATCCCCGAACACTACTGAGGCCGCAATTTTCTCACATCTTACAATAGAATAGAGAGGCATGGCTGAAGTGATATGAGCGCACCACCTAGTGATGGTATGTAACCTTTACTCCGCAGTTTTTAGTCTGCATAGCCTTTCCTCCTCAGCCTTTCCTCCGTATGTGGCTTTATTCTGCAGGGAAGTGGTTTTTATTTTTTATATTTTAGGGTTAAGGGGTGAGTATAAGGGGTAAGCGAAATTTTAGGGTTAAGAAGTAAATAGATGTGAAGGGATAAGGAGTATTTTACAGTCAATAGGTGGGTAGATTTAAAGGAGGATGAGGGTAACTTTAGGGTTAATTGGAGGGTAGAGGTAAGGGGGAATTTAGGGGTGAGTAGAGTTAAAGGGGGTAAGGGTGATTTTGGGGTTTAAGGGTTGGTAGAGGTAAAGAGGGTAAGGGTGATTTAGGGTTAAGCGGTAGGATGTCGGATGAGTCGTCGCAAACTCTTGCCTTGCAGTTTGCGACATAGCCTTGCAGAGACGATATGTACCCAAGTCCTTCTTCCTGACCGCATCTACCAGTGAGACTGTATATATACCAAGAAGGAGAGATCCGGGTTAGGGAAATGGATCTTGTTGGTAGGATGGTGCTTCCAGAGTTATTCTCAAGTTGTAGGCCTATAATGGGACTGAGGTAAGATGCCCAACAACTAAAAATAGTGGAATTGTTTTGATATTTCTCTAACACAGTGCCTGCATTGCGAGTCCTTCTTAACTGTTTAAGGTTGCATATATTTAAACCTGAGAGTAACTCCCGGTCGGTTTTTGCATTTGATTAAGACCCAGCCAGGGTCGAAACTCATTATGCTATGTTACCTGGATTATCTGCTGCCATTAAAACAACTGTGGTTCACTGCTTCTCGACTGGAGGGCTTGATTGTTCTCATTCTGGACTGTGTAACTGTGTATGACCATTCTGGTGCTATATTTGGTGGTGGCGTCGCCCCCAAGCCCGACCCGTTAGGCTGGTCGTCCCTTGTCGTCAAATTTCTTTATGGAGATATATATATATCCTACTGGCGGTCGCCAGTAGGTAGTTCTAGTTAGGACCTAGTTTCCATAGGAAAAGCGTTTTTTGATTTGCCAATATCTTTGGCGCCGTTTGACGAATCTTTGCGAAATTTTCAAAACTAATGGGGCGCTCCGGTCAGCTCCTGTCTTGTAAGTTTCGGGGTGATTTGTCAAGCGGGGGCCGAGAAAAAAGGGGAGTCCCAAAACGCGTTTTCCCCATGTTAATTTCCATGGGAAATTTTGGAACAGGCTACAGCCTGAACTGTTGAACGGAATTACACCAAATTTGGCAAAAAGGTAGCTCTTGGTTCAGAAAGCAACCTTTTTTTAAATGGTGTAAATCCGTTCAGTAGTTCCTGAGAAATTCAAAAAATAAAAATAGCGATATCTGAGCACCGAGGAGGATTTGCAACTCCTCCCGAGCATGAGCTTCATTCTGATTGGCTGCCAACACTCCAGACCAGAATGTGTTGGCAGCCATCTTGTGACTCAGTAAAACCGAGTCACAAGAAAACAGCAAAACAAAGATAAAAAAACAAGAAAAGGGGGCAGGGTAGAAACACCCTGACCCCCCCAGGCAAAAAAAAGCATTTAAAAAAAAAAAAAAAATTCGGCTGGAGTCGCGCTGGGTGCGCGAATCCGGAAGAAAATAAAAAAATAAAACCGAAGTGCGGTCTCCTGCACTTCGTTTTCTTAAAGCCCCCGGGGGCAATATTTATAATGTATGCAGGGGCCGCGCGGACACCCGCAGCCCCGGGGACTGCCACCTCCCCGGGGCGATCCTTATTCAAATGCGGGGAGATCGCGGCCCTGCCGCAGCCCCTGGGACCGCCACCTCCCCGGGGCTTTATCATTAAAAATAAAAAAAAAGCGTGGGCGGAGGCTCTTGTCCCCCCCCACGCAGCCCCGGGGACCGCCACCTCCCCGGGGCTCTAATTATTAAGTGCAGGGGGCATCGCGGCTCCCCGCAGCCCCGGGGACCACCACCTCCCTGTGGCTTTTAAAAAAAAAATTAAAGGCGGGGGGCTCCTGCCCCCCCCCCCACGCTGCCCCGGGGACCACCACCTTGACGGGGCATTGAGTAAATTAAATATGGGGGTCCGTTGCGGACCCCCGGGGACCACCACCTCCCCGGGGCTATGCAAATGATGGGAAGGGGCCATGCGGCCCCCCTCCTGGAGCCCTTTATAGCTGTGGGGACCGCCACCCCCCAGGACCGGCTCCGAAAAATGTCCCGGGGTGCCCACCCCCGGGACATTGCCGTTTGCTATGGCAGGGCGGGAGCACGGCTCCCGCCCTGCCATAGCAAACTCCTGCTTTGCTTCTTGGAAGCGAGAGCAGGAAACCTGCTCTCGCTTCCAAGAAGCAGAGCAGAATTGCTTTTGGGCAAGGGGAGCTGCATGTTAGCAGCTCCCCTTGCCCAAAAGCAATGCCGGATCCCGCAGGAGGCGGGGAGCCGGCAGGGACCGTGGGGGCATTGGGGCTCCTCCCACGGTCCCCATCAAAGAGGCCAGGCCCCGGGGATCGGGTCCCCGGGGCCAAAAGTGGCCTAGGGGAGGGGGGCCACGCGGTCCCCCTCCCGGATTAAAAATAAAAATAAAAAAAGATCGAGGCACAGCCCGGGGGGATGGGGTCCCCGAGACCAATAATAGCCTCAGGAGGGGTCCGCGCAGCACCCCCTTCTTAAAAATAATAAATAAAAAAGATTAAATATGTGGCCATGCCCCGGGGGATGGGGTCCGCGGGGCCGAAATCGGCCATGGAAGGGGGGCCTGCGCGGCCCCCCACCCGTTTAAAAATAAAAAATAAATTGCTCAGGCGCTGGGGATGGGGTCCCAAGGCCCAAAAATAATAAAGGGAAGGGGGGCCACACAGCCCCTCTTCCAAAAACCGAATTAAAAAAAAGCCGGCATATCGCCGGAGGCCCCGCCCCCTCCCTGCACCACTCTGCAAACGCGCCCGCTGGCGCGTTCTAAGTTGGGGGATTATTAAGTCACCTTCATTCCTGAGGGTCCCTGGGGGCCAACTAGCCCACCAGGTACCTTCAGTAAGCCCCACAGAGTGGGATTGCTGAGAGGTGGTCCGAGGCCACGCCCCTTTTTACACCACTCTGCAAACGCGTCTCTTGGCGCACTGCTGGTGGGCTAAGAGGTCCTCTTGTGTCCTGAGGACCTCAGTACACAAGTGGACTTCATCCCCCGAGCAGCAGTGCGCCAGGAGGCGCTTTTGCAGAGTGGTGTAAAAAGGGGGCGTGGCCTCGGACCACTCTCAGCAATCCAGGTGTGTGGGGCTTACTGGAGGTACCTAATGGGCTAGTTGGCCCCCAGGGGCCCTCAGGAGGCAAGGGGACTTCATCCCCCAACCAAGAGCATGCCAAGAGGCGCGTTTGCAGAGTGGTGGACAAAGGGGGTGTGGCCTGTGCCCACCTATCGGCAATCCCACTATCTGGGGCATACTGGAGGTATCAGGTAGGCTAGTTGGCCCCTAAGGACCCCCAGCAGCGAAGGGGACTTTAATCCCCATCCAAGAGCGCGCCAGGGAGTGCGTTTGCAGAGTGGTGGGGAAAGGAGGCGTGGCCTGCTATGACAACTTAGCAATCCCGCTGTGTGGGACTTACTGGAGGTAATAGGAGGTGTAGTTGGCCCCCAAGGGTGTCCTTGTGTCAGGTACCCCACAAGTCCTACCTTTAACGCAACCTCGCAGAGACGACATGAGCCACCACCACCGGACCCACCTTATCCCAGCTGGACTAAAAAAGGCTAGGATGGCGATGGGCACGGGGAAGGAAGCCAGGAATAACGCTGTGGTGTTCTAGTAGCCCGGTTAAGGAACCTCCCTCTGTCTGGGGTCTATCCGTGAGCACCGGTACTGTGAAGAGAAGGAATAGCCCCTATTAGTAAAGACACAGACACACAATCATACCCCCTGCTCCTCCATTATATGCACATGCGAAAACGGCCTTTACCTTGTCAGGAAGACACCACGAAGCCAGGTAATCCACACGGTTGAGTTACTGAGGATAGCTCTCCTGAGATGTGGAGCCTGGATTAAACAAACAACAGGCGCTCCTGCGCATCCAATGACATATGAATAAGCGTTCCAGCGTGGCGTGACAACAGTGAGGTAGGTAGCGCTCCAGCGCGTGCAAACCATAAGACAAACAGCGCTCCAGCGCGTAATTCAATTAGAGGGGAAAAGCAGCACACCAGCGCTTACAAACCATAAGGTAAAATAGCGCTCCAGCGCGTGAAGAAACAATTAAGGCAAGCGGCGCTCCAGCGCGGCAAAGAAAGAAAAGTAACTGAGGGAAAACACTTTAGCGTGGCAATGAAAGTCGAGCCAAGCTAAGTGTAGCGCACTTGTCCAGAAGTGTAGCATGTCCAGAACGGCAAACAAAGGAACGAACTCCAGCGCAGCTATATACAGATTGTCAAGGCTATGGAAGTGCGCTCCAGCGCGTAAGGGAAATACCTGGTCCAGCAAGTTGCAAGCAACAGGAAACACTGAATCCGAAGCGCCGATCGGGTGGAAACCGCGGTTCAAATGCGGTTTCCCCCGGAAGCGCTAGATGCCGCAGAGGCGGTATCCGGAGTGAAGCTAGACTGCCGACCTCCAAGGAACGGAAGTCGAGTGTTCCGATCTCCGCATGTGTCTCGGAGCCAGCAGACCCTCCCGCAGTCACACAGGATGCCCTAGCCTAGCGGAACATGACAGCACCCCAAACCAAAACAGAACCCCCGCCCAACACCAACAGGCTCAAACAGGGGTGGCAGGGCGTGGGCGAAGGGGATGTCTAACATGAAATGCACGAACCAATCGGGGAGCATTGCGTACATGGGACAAGGGTTCCCAGGAGCGCTCCTCCGGGCCATAACCCTTCCAGTCCACCAGGTAAAAGAGCTTACCCCGGGTGCGATGGGAATCGAGAATAGCCCCGACCTCGTACTCCATATGGTCATCCCTCAGAATCGGAGCAGGAGGAGAAGAGACTATACAGTCTGGGTGCACAGCACGCAGAAGGGAGACATGGAAAACCGGATGCACGTTCATGTGCGGGGGTAGAGTGAGTTTCATGGAAACACGATTGATCACCCTCTCTATAGGAAAAGGACCCACGAAGCGGGGCAGTAGCTTCTTGGGACCATGCACGTTGATGTTACGTAAGAAGAGCCACACCCTGTCCCCTTTCTTGTAGGCGGGTTCCAGCTTCCGGTGTTTGTCTGCATAGTGTTTGTATGTCTCTTTGGCCTTTGCCAACTCAAAACGGGCCTGCTGCCACAGATTGCGAAGCATGGTGTGGTACTCCTGCACCGAGGGCAAGGAACAGGTCAAACGCTCCTCCCAGGGTACTGTTCGTGGATGTCTCCCCTGGAGGCAATAGAAAGGAGACATGCCTATAGCAGAATGCATATTGTTGTTTAGGAGTATTCCACCATCCACAGTATTTCCGCCCATTCCTTGTCCACCGCTAGCAGCAAGCAGCGGAGGTATTGTTCCATGGTGTGATTCGTCCTCTCCGCCTGACCGTCGGTCTGGGGGTGGTAAGCAGACAACAGGCGGACGTCCATGTCCAGAGCTGTACAGACTTCATTCCAGAACCGGGACACTAACTGTGAGCCCCTATCTGTGATCAAAACGGACGGTATGCCGTGCAGTCGAACCACTTCATGCAGAAAAACCACTGCCAGGCCTGCCGCAGAGGGCAGTTTTTTCAGAGGTACAAAGTGAGCCATCTTGGTAAGGTGATCCACTATGGTCAGAACAGTGGTATAGCCGGACTTGGTGGCAGGCAATTCCACTACGAAATCCATGGAGACGGTGTGCCAAGGATAGGGAGGAACGGGGATGGGATGCAGCAGACCTACAGAGGATCCCGGCATGTTCTTTCCTTGTGCGCAGACCGCACAACGGGCTATGTATGATTGTACGTCTGTCTCCATGGTTGACCACCAAAAGTGTCTTTGCAACAGATCCTTGGTCTTGTGGTACCCTGGATGATTGGACAGTGGATGATCGTGACATATGTACAGTGCTTGTTGTTGAGTAGCAGCCCACGGCAGATAATATCTGTCTTCTTTGTACATAAGACCGTTCCGTAGAGTGATCCCTTTGTGTGCCTTTATCAGGGTAGCAGGATCCGCCTGATTGATATCGTCTCGCAATTGGGTAAGGAAGGTAGAGGACAAGACCACACCCTGAAAGCAAAGGTCGGGAATAATAGGGTCCGGCTCCGCAGCTGGTATAGTGTCTTCGGTTTCCTCCAGGCGGGATAATGCGTTGGCCTTGGCGTTCTCCCTGCCAGGTCGGTACGTGATGAGAAAGTCGTATTCGTTAAAGAACAGGGTCCAACGTAGCTGTCTGGATGTAAGGGCACGGGCTGAGCGAAGAAACTGCAGGTTTCTGTGGTCCGTGTAAATGGTCACAGGGTGTTTGGCGTCCTTCAGGTAGTGGCGCCATTCCTCGAATGCTGTCTTGATGGCCAGAAGTTCCCGGTCCGATATGGTGTAGTGTCGTTCGGCCGGTTGTAGTTTTCTGGAGTAAAAGGCCACAGGGTGCAGTAGGCCTGTTTTGGCGTCTCTCTGTGATAACGCACCTCCTAGAGCGTCTTGTGAGGCATCCGCTTCTACCACATATGGCTGTTCGGAGTCAGGATGTATCAGGATGGGGGCAGTAGTGAACTTCTTTTCAGGTCCTGAAAAGCGTGTTCTGCCGCGGAATCCCAGCAGTACTGGACCCCCTTGCGTAGTAACCTGGTGATGGGACTTACTATACCGGAAAAACCTGTAATAAAACGACGGTAATAGTTAGCAAATCCCAAGAACCTTTGGACCTGCTTCACTGTAGTTGGGGATGGCCATTGTACTATGGCTTCCACTTTCTTGTTGTCCATCTGAATGCCTGCAGGGGTGATGATGTGTCCCAAGAACTCCACAGCAGTAACATGGAAGACGCTTTTCTCCAACTTGACGTACAAACCATGTTGCTCCAGTCGTTGCAGGATGGTCCGTACGTGGTGGATGTGTTTGGCTATGGTTTGCGAGTAGATCAGAATATCGTCTATGTATACTATGCAGTATATGTCGAGGTATTCTCTGAGTACTTCATCGATGAAGAACTGGAACGCCGCCGGAGCGTTGCAGAGTCCGAAAGGCATGACCTGGTATTCGAATAGACCGTACTTGGTCCGAAACGCGGTCTTCCACTCGTCACCCTTCCGGACTCTGACAAGATGATAGGCCCCACGTAAGTCCAGTTTAGTGTATATGGCGGCGTTCTTCACCTGGTCCAGCAGGTTGGATATCAAAGGTAGTGGGTACCTGTTTTTTACCGTGATGGCATTCATTGCCCTAAAGTCTATGCAGGTCCTCAGATCTCCCTCCTTCTTGGCCACAAAGAAAAGAGGAGAGGACACCGGAGACCTGGAATGGCGTATGAACCCATTACGCAGGTATTCCTCCAGATAGGAGCGGAGGTGCTCGTTCTCCTTTTCTGTGAGGGAATATATCCGACTGCACGGAAGCGTGGAACCGGGTATCGGGTCTATTCTGCAGTCAAAGGTGCGGTGAGGAGGAAGAGCATTGGCTCCTTTCTTATCGAACACCGCCGCAAGATCCAGGTATTCATCCGGCACGGTTCCGTGAGTGACCGTTCCTGTTCCGATCAAGGGTAGAGCATGGACCTTTACTGCTCTGTTTCCGGAGGATTCATGCAGCGTATAACAGGAAGACGTGCACACGGCCGAATCCAAGGACATACTTCCGGACGCCCAATCAATCCGTGGATTGTGGTGCACTAACCATGGAAGACCCAATATTACTCGAAATTGGGGCGCATCGATGACGTCAAAGGTGATGGTTTCTGTGTGGTGGTTTTCAAACGTCATTGACACCTCCTCGGTTTGGAACCGGATGAGGCCGGAGGTAAGGTCCGTTCCATCCACTGCCTTTACTGTTTCTGGTTTTGCCTTCTGTATGGCAACCATACCCAGGTTCTTCATATGCTGGGTGTCGATGAAGTTACCGGTTGCTCCTGAATCGAGAAGCGCGGTAACGCGCCATTCCTGGCCAGACCGTGCCCGTAAGACCACCTCCACACCCAAATGCTGATTGCCTCGGAAGAAGGCAGGGGTCGCGATCTCGTTGGATAAATAACCCAGTAGTTGAACCCCTTTGTCTACTGGGTTTCTTCGTTTCCCGACTTGTCTCCTCTGGATATAGGCAGTGCGAAAGGTCTCCTTCCTCTTGCTCTGGCGGGTCTAACTGGGCATTCTCTGACGAAGTGACCGTCCTTACCACAGTATAAACATTGGTTCTGTTTCCTTCTTCTCTCTCTCTCTCTGCCATGGTAAGTGGTCTCCGGACTCCGCCTATTTGCATAGGTTCAGGCGCATCATTGGAGGGTACTGGTCCTTCTTTGGTATTTTCCTTGTACGCTAAGAACCGGTTGTCGCCTCCTTTGGTCTTCTCGGTCTTCCGTTCCTGTAATCTATAATTAACCTTAACCACCAGATCGATGAATGGTCCGATGTCGTCTGGTGGTTCGGGCATTTGTGCTATTAAGTCCTTCAGTTCATCACGCAACCCCCTGTAGAACACGGACACCTTCTTGGACTCGGGCCAATGAGCTTCGATGACAAGCCTGCTGAAGGTGGTAATGTAGTGGAGCAGATCTGTGTTGCCTTGTTTCAAATTGAGCAGTTCGTTGTCCGCTGCTTGGACAAAGGTGTGACGAGCAAACATACGTCTCATAGTCTCTTTGAATACCGGTAGGTTTTACAGCATTGGATCGTCATTTTCAACCAACGAGATGGACCACTGGGCGGCATCGCCCCCCATATAGGAGAGTATAAAGGCTACCTTGGATGCGTCGTCCGGAAAGGCAGTAGCTCGAGCCATGAAGTGCAGGTGGCATTGGTGAAGGAAGACACTGTACTTGGTGCTTTCACCATAAAAGCGTTCGGGTGGTGCTAACTGTACAGGGTGTGGTGCTATCACTTGTATGGTGTTATCTGGGTTATGAGGGGTAGAAGTGCTACCAAAGGAGAAAACTGGTGGACGGATTAACCCTTCCTGCCTGACTCTGGAAGGGGGAGGCCTACCCCACGGGTTCGCAGCGCCAGCAGCCACCTGCCCTTGTAAGGCAGCCATGTCCTGACGTAGGCTAAGGTTCTCAGCCTGTATGCCGGCAAGCAAGACCGCTATGTCCTGCAGGGTGATATCGGGATTGCTCATGTCGCCCGGGCGAGGTATAACACTTGGGCTTCGGATTCTGTCAGGTACCCCACAAGTCCTACCTTTAACCTGTGAAGCAACCTCGCAGAGACTACATGAGCCACCACCACCGGACCCACCTTATCCCAGCTGGACTAAAAACAGGCTAGGATGGCTATGGGCACGGGGAAGGAAGCCAGGAATAACGCTGTGGTGTTCTAGTAGCCCGGTTAAGGAACCTCCCTCTGTCTGGGGTCTATCTGTGAGCACCGGTACTGTGAAGAGAAGGAATAGCCCCTATTAGTAAAGACACAGACACACAATCATACCCCCTGCTCCTCCATTATATGCACATGCGAAAACGGCCTTTACCTTGTCAGGAAGACACCACGAAGCCAGGTAATCCACACGGTTGAGTTACTGAGGATAGCTCTCCTGAGATGTGGAGCCTGGATTAAACAAACAACAGGCGCTCCTGCGCATCCAATGACATATGAATAAGCGCTCCAGCGTGGCGTGACAACAGTGAGGTAGGTAGCGCTCCAGCGTGTGCAAACCATAAGACAAACAGCGCGTAATTCAATTAGAGGGGAAAAGCAGCACACCAGTGCTTACAAACCATAAGGTAAAATAGCGCTCCAGCGCGTGAAGAAACAATTAAGGCAAGCGGCGCTCCAGCGCGGCAAAGAAAGAAAAGTAACTGAGGGAAAACACTTTAGCGTGGCAATGAAAGTCGAGCCAAGCTAAGTGTAGCGCACCAGCGCGGAAAGAAAAGTGCAGGTAGAATAGAAATGAGCTCCAGAACGGCAAACAAAGGAACGAACTCCAGCGCAGCTATATACAGATTGTCAAGGCTATGGAAGTGCGCTCCAGCGCGTAAGGGAAATACCTGGTCCAGCAAGTTGCAAGCAACAGGAAACACTGAATCCGAAGCGCCGATCGGGTGGAAACCGCGGTTCAAATGCGGTTTCCCCCGGAAGCGCTAGATGCCGCAGAGGCGGTATCCGGAGTGAAGCTAGACTGCCGACCTCCAAGGAACGGAAGTCGAGTGTTCCGATCTCCGCATGTGTCTCGGAGCCAGCAGACCCTCCCGCAGTCACACAGGATGCCCTAACCTAGCGGAACATGACACTTTGGGGGCCAACTACCTCTCCTATTACCTCCACTAAGTCGCATAAAGTGGGATTGCTAAGAGGTCTTCGGAGGCCACGCCCCCCTTTCTCCACCACTCTGCAAACACGCCTCCTGGCACAGTACTGGTTGGTGGAAGAGACTTTGGGGGCCAAGAAGCCCTCCTGGTACCTCCTGTAAGTCCTACGCAGCGGAATTCCTGAGCGCTGGTCGGAGGCCCAGCCCTCTTTTTCTGTACCACTCTGCAAACGCGACTACCAGTTAAAGAAGCATTTGTAATGTAATAGGTCTCGCATTTGCGAGAGTTAGAGCTATTGGCGTTGTAAATGTAAAAGATTTTTACGAATGTTTTTTGGTGTAGAGTGGATGTATGTTGTGTGTAGTGGAATTATGTGGTATGCTGTACAGTGAAATTATGTGAATAGAAAGTATGTGGTATTTAGTGTATAGGAATTATGTGGAGTGGGATTGTGTTTTGGAGAGTAATTATGTGGTATTGTAGTCTGTGTTGTGGAGTGGTAACCTCAGGTTTAGTCTTCCTCGTTTCCATAGAAGTTAAACTATAAACTCAATGAGACGCAAAAAACAGAAGGAACCACTGAGGAGCACTTCTGGACCTAGTCGGAGGTATGAGCAGGGCCACTGGAATTATGTGACTGTTCGGCTGCACCAATTTTCACATAATTAAACATTTTCCGTATTTGCCAAATATTCCATCATCTGCTGCCTAATCTGCAGATTTGAACAAAAAAAGCCTTGTTTCTAGCTCGAACGGCTCAAATGTTCCCAAAAATGCAGCGTCACGTGTTACAGCGTGGTGGAAGGCCCTTTGCAAAGCTGGAATGGTCACGTGTTACTTATTGCAAAATGTGGGTGTCAAACTGGTACTAATGGTGCACAAACCTCTCTTCTTTCTGCACTTCACTTGCCTCTTTCTGCACCTCTGTTGCTTTTTTCTGCAGATCTCTTGCCGCTTTCTGCACCTCTGTTGCCGCTTTCTGCAGATCTCTTGCCTCTTTCTGAACCTCACTTGCCTCTTTCTGAACCTCACTTGCCTCTTTCTGAACCTCACTTGCCTCTTTCTGAACCTCACTTGCCTCTTTCTGAACCTCGCCTCTTTCTGAACCTCACTTGCCTCTTTCTGAACCTCACTTGCCTCTTTCTGAACCTCACTTGCCTCTTTCTGAACCTCTCTTGCCTCTTTCTGAACCTCTCTTGCCTCTTTCTGCTCCTCTCTTGCCTCTTTCTGCTCCTCTCTTGCCTCTTTCTGCATTTCTCTTGCCTCTTTCTGTACCTCTCTTGCCTCTTTCTGTACCTCTCTTGCCTCTTTCTGTACCTCTCTTGCCTCTTTCTGCACCTCACTCTCTTCGTACTGCACCTCTCTTGCCTCTTTCTGCACTTCTCGAGCCTCTTTCTGTACCTCTCTTGGCTCTTTCTGCACCTCAAGTGCCTCTTTCTGCACTTCTCTTGCATCTTTCTACACTTATCTTGCCTCTTTCTGCACCTCACTTGCCTCTTTCTGCACCTCTCTTGCCTCTTTCTGCACCTCACTTGCCTCTATCTGCACCTCACTTGCCTCTATCTGTACCTCACTTGCCTCTATCTGCACCTCACTTGCCTCTATCTGCACTTCTCTTGCTTCTTTCTACACCTCTTGCCTCTTTCTGCACCTCTCTTGCCTCTTTGTGTATTTCTCTTGCCTGTTTCTGCACTTCCCTTGCCTTTTTCTGTACCTCTCTTGCCTTTCTGCACCTTTGTTGCTTCTTTCTTCACTTCTCTTGCCTCTTTCTACACTCCTCTTGCCTCTTTCAGCACCTCTGTTGCTTCTTTCCTCACTTCTGTTGCTTCTTTCTCTACCCCTCTTGCGTCTTTGTGCACCTCTCCTTCCTCTTTCTGCAGTTCTCTTGCCTTTTTCTGCAGTTCCCTTGCCTCCTTCTGCACCTCTCTTGCGTCTTTCTACAGATCTCTTGCCTCTTTCTGCACCTCTCTTGCCTCTTTCTGCACCTCTCTTGCCTCTTTCTGCACCTCTCTTGCCTTTGTGCATTTCTCTTGCCTGTTTCTGCACTTCCCTTGCGTCTTTGTGCACCTCTCCTTCCTCTTTCTGCACCGCTTTTGCTTCTTTCTACAGATCTCTTGCCTCTTTCTGCACCTCTCTTGCCTCTTTCTGCTCCTCCCTTGCCTTTGTGCATTTCTCTTGCCTGTTTCTGCACTTCCCTTGCGTCTTTGTGCACCTCTCCTTCCTCTTTCTGCACCGCTTTTGCTTCTTTCTGCACCTCTCTTGCCTCTTTCTGCACCTCTCTTGCCTCTTTCTGCACCTCTCTTGCCTCTTTCTGCACCTCTCTTGCCTCTTTCTGCACCTCTCTTGCCTTTGTGCATTTCTCTTGCCTGTTTCTGCACTTCCCTTGCGTCTTTGTGCACCTCTCCTTCCTCTTTCTGCACCGCTTTTGCTTCTTTCTACAGATCTCTTGCCTCTTTCTGCACCTCTCTTGCCTCTTTCTGCACCTCTCTTGCCTCTTTCTGCTCCTCCCTTGCCTTTGTGCATTTCTCTTGCCTGTTTCTGCACTTCCCTTGCGTCTTTGTGCACCTCTCCTTCCTCTTTCTGCACCGCTTTTGCTTCTTTCTGCAGATCTCTTGCCTCTTTCTGCAGATCTCTTGCCTCTTTCTGCACCTCTCTTGCCTCTTTCTGCACCTCTCTTGCCTCTTTCTGCACCTCTCTTGCCTCTTTCTGCTCCTCCCTTGCCTTTGTGCATTTCTCTTGCCTGTTTCTGCACTTTCCTTGCCTCTTTCTGCACCTCTCTTGCCTCTTTCTGCACCTCTCTTGCCTCTTTCTGCACCTCTCTTGCCTCTTTCGGCGCCTCTCTTGCCTCTTTCGGCGCTTCTCTTTCCTATTTCGGTGCCTCTCTTTCCTCTTTCGGCGCTTCTCTTTCCTCTTTCGGCGCTTCTCTTTCCTCTTTCGGCGCTTCTCTTTCCTCTTTCGGCGCTTCTCTTGCCTCTTTCGGCGCTTCTCTTGCCTCTTTCGACACATCTCTTGCCTCTTTCGGCGCTTCTCTTGCCACTTTCGGCGCTTCTCTTGCCTCTTTCAGCACCTCTGTTGCTTCTTTCTGTACCCCTCTTGCCTCTTTCTGTACCCCTCTTGCCTCTTTCTGTACCCCTCTTGCCTCTTTCTGCACCTCTCTTGCCTTTTGCACCTCTCTTGCCTTTTGCTGCTGTTCTCTTGCCTCTTTCTGCACCTCTTTGGCTTCTTTCTGCACTTCTTTTGCCTCTTTCAGTACCACTCTTGCCTCTTTCTGCTCCTCTGTTGGTTCATTCTGCACTGCTCTTGCTTCTTTCTGCTCCTCTGTTGCAAATTTATGCATCCCTCTTTCTGCACCCCTCTTCCGTCTTTCTGCACCCCTTTTGCCTCTGTCTCCACCCCTTTTGCCTCTTTCTGCACCCCTTTTGCCTCTGTCTGCAACTCTCTTGCCTCTTTCTGCAGTTCTTTTGCCTCTTTCAGCACCTCTGTTGCTTCTTTCTGCACTTCTGTTGCTTCTTTCTGCACCCCTCTTGCCTCCTTCTGTACCCCTGTTGCGTCTTTGTGCACCTCTCCTTCCTCTTTCTGCACCTCTTTTGCTTCTTTCTGCAGATCTCTTGCCTCTTTCTGCACCTCTCTTGCATCTTTCTGCACCTCTCTTGCCTCTTTCTGTTCCTCCCTTGCCTCTTTGTGCATTTATCTTGCCTGTTTCTGCACCTCTCTTGCCTCTGTCTGCACCCCTTTTGCCTCTGTCTGCACCCCTTTTGCCTCTGTCTGCACCCCTTTTGCCTCTGTGCACCCCTTTTGCCTCTGTCTGCACCCCTTTTGCCTCTGTCTGTAACTCTCTTGCATCTTTCTGCAGTTCTTTTGCCTCCTTCTGCACCTCTGTTGCTTCTTTCTGCACTTGTCTTGCCTCTTTTTGCACCTCTGTTGCTTCTTTTTGCACCTCTGTTGCTTCTTTTTGCACCTCTGTTGCCTCTTTCAGCACCCCTCTTGCCTCTTTCAGCACCCCTCTTGCCTCTTTCTGCACCTCTGTTGCTTCTTTCTGCACTTCTGTTGCCTCTTTCTGTACCCCTCTTGCGTTTTTGTGCACCTCTCCTTCCTCTTTCTGCACCTCTGTTGCCTTTTTCTGCAGTTCTCTTGCCTCTTTCTGCCCTCTTTTGCTGCTTTCTGCCCCTCTTTTGCTGCTTTCTGCCCCTCTTTTGCTGCTTTCTGCCCCTCTCTTGCCTCTTTCTGCAGATCTCTTGCCTCTTTCTGCAGATCTCTTGCCTCTTTCTGCAGATCTCTTGCCTCTTTCTGCAGATCTCTTGCCTCTTTCTGCACCTCTCTTGCCTCTTTCTGCGCCTCGCTTGCCTCTATCTGCACCTCTCTTGCCTCTTTCTGCACTTCTCGAGCCTCTTTCTGCACTTCTCGAGCCTCTTTCTCTACCTCTCTTGCCTCTTTCTGCCCCTCTTTTGCTTCTTTCTGCCCCTTTGCCTCTTTCTGCCCCTCTTTTGCTGCTTTCTGCCCCTCTTTTGCTTCTTTCTGCCCCTCTTTTGCTTCTTTCTTCCCCTCTTTTGCTTCTTTCTTCCCCTCTTTTGCTTCTTTCTGCCCCTCTTTTGCTTCTTTCTGCAGATCTCTTGCCTCTTTCAGCACCCCTCTTGCTTCTTTCTGCACCTCTCTTGCCTCTTTCTGTACCCCTCTTGCCTCTTTCTGTACCCCTCTTGCCTCTTTCTGTACCCCTCTTGCCTCTTTCTGTACCCCACTTGTCTCTTTCTGCACCTCTCTTGCCTCTTTCTGCGCCTCGCTTGCCTCTATCTGCACCTCTCTTGCCTTTTTCTGCACCTCTTTGGCTTCTTTCTGCACTTCTTTTGCCTCTTTCAGTACCACTCCTGCCTCTTTCTGCACCTCTGTTGGTTCATTCTGCACTGCACTTGCTTCTTTCTGCACCTCTGTTGCAAATGTATGCATCCCTCTTGCCTCTTTCAGCACCCCTCTTCCGTCTTTCTGCACCCCTTTTGCCTGTTTCTGCAACTCTCTTGCCTCTTTCTGCAGTTCTTTTGCCTCCTTCTGCACCTCTGTTGCTTCTTTCGCACTTCTGTTGCTTCTTTCTGCACCCCTCTTGCCCCTTTTTGTACCCCTCTTGCGTCTTTGTGCACCTCTCCTTCCTCTTTCTGCACCTCTCTTGCCTTTTTATGCAGTTCTCTTGCCTCTTTCTGCACCTCTTTTGCTTCTTTCTGCAGCTCTCTTGCCTCTTTCTGCACCTCTCTTGCCTATTTCTGCAGTTCTCTTGCCTCTTTCTGCACCTCTCTTTTTTTTTCTTGTTTATATTTTTATTGAGTTTTTAAGTTTTACACTTTCATTTCCGACAGCTGAGACATTTTGCCACAACATGTAACGACAAATTCAATAACGTTTCTGATCTTAACAGTGTACTTCACATATGCTTCTGCAGCGGGTATGATGATATGTCAGAACGTGCATCTTACATTTGTCTGGTCACGTCATATACAGCCCATTACATTGTACGTCCTTTACGGAATAGTTACATAGCGAGTATCGCTTCGAATCTAGTTTGGCTATGGTTCATCTGACCTATTGTACATGTGATGAGAGAAGGGGGGGAAATAAAACAGGGGAGTCGGGGTACAAAACTTGGATGAGAGCTGAAACAACCCTGCATGGTTGCTGGTATTTGTGTATGTGCATGCCGCTGTATGTACCCCTGTTGATTGCCTTGGTGGTTGGTGTCTGGCGCATGTGCGATCCAGCTTGTCCTCGCACGGCGTAAGGACAACAAGTCTAATGTCTATGAACGGTTTAAGGGTGTTGGACGCATGCGCGGAGTTACTCCACCGGGTCAGGTGTTTGCAAGGGCTGATCTGGCTGATCCGCATACTGTTGTAGCACCGCTAGAATCGCTTCCCAGCTTGTGGAGATAGGTATTTTCCTGAGGCCCATGGTTTCCTCACGTCGAATCGCTATACCTTCGGCTCTGGCCCACGCAAGTGTAGAGCGCCTCCATGCTTGTATATGCGGGGGATCAGGTGTCTTCCATCTTTTTGTGATTAGCCTCTTGGCTGTCACCATGCCCAGGTCCAGGAACCTGGAGGTGACTTTAGTGTTTCGTGTCCTACGGAATATGTGTAGTAAATATGTTGGCCAGTCAAAAGGTATCTCTCTCTCGGTGTAGGCTCGGAGCGTGGTCGCTACCCCCTCCCAGTACGCGCTCAGACTGGTGCAGCCCCAGAGCATGTGCACCAAGTCTGCATCTACAGTAGCACACCTGGGGCAGGCTGAGTCAGCACGGTGAACTTATCTGTTGATGTTGGCTGGTGTGAGGTACGCTCTCTGCGTTATGTAGTATTGGATTTGTCTAAATCTAGCGTTCCTGGCCATCTGAACAGGACTGTCCAGCGCCCGCTCCCATTCCTTATCTGTGAATTGTCGGCCCAGGTCTTGTTCCCATTTGTGGCGAAGGGGGTCTAGATTTACCGCTGCCTGCTGTCGCAACAAGGCCGCAAACCACCGCATCAGGTACCTACCACGTCCCATGACATGTATATATTGTACAGTGAGATGCGTTTGTGGTTCAGTTGCGAGGTCTCCCCATTTCACGGAAAGCGTAGCCATCAATGACCGGTGCAGGAGGAATTGCCCTGCAGAGCCCTTCGTCGGCCACTAGTGTAGTGTAGGGAATAAGCGAGCCTTCGCGATAAAGATCACCTAGGGTTTGTATGCCCGCGTGCCGCCAGTGCTGTAGTTCGGCGGCTGTAAGTGGTGGCCGGCCCGTAGGAGCAACCGCCAGGGGGAGCCCGAGGGCGTTGTGTCCCGGGTTAGGTAGAGGCTCCTGCGGTAGCACCTGTACGCTACGTTCAGGAATCGGGGTTCAGGAGGCCGCACCCGCGTGCCATGGTGGAAAAGCGTAAGGATCTGGGGGAGCGTATACGAAGGGCGTATGGTCGCCGTGTCGTCGCGCTGACGGTCTGGCATCCATCTAGCGATCCATTGAAGTTGGGCTGCCAGATAGTAATACTCTAAGCAAGGCGCTGCGAGGCCTCCCTGGTCAACGGGCAGATATAGTTTTTTAATCGCCACCCTGTGCCGATTGGGACCCCAGATAAAGTCTCTGGCCATCTTTTCCAGTGCGGCAAAAAAAGAGGTGGGGACATAGATTGGCAAGTTGGCGAAGTAGTACAGGAATCTCGGCAGAGCCACCATTTTGATCAGCGCCACTCTACCGACCACAGCAAGCGGGAGCGTACTCCAGAATTGCATCTGGGATCTCACCGCCGTCAGCGCTCTGCCTAGGTTTCCGTCGAAAAGGTCCAGCGGCTGGTGATACACGCGTATGCCCAGGTAACGGAATGTGTCAGCGCTCCACTGTACTCTCACTTCATTGAGCATAAGGCCTGGGTTGCGGCAACCCTCTTTAAAGGCATATAGTTTAGATTTAGCGACATTTACTTTTAACCCTGATACAACTGCAAATTCCCGAAGGATTTGGGCTAGTCGTTCTGGTACCTGAGTGATGTCTCTTAAGTAGATCAACATATCGTCAGCATACAGTGACACCACGTGCGTGCCATCGCCCAACGGTATGCCATCATGTAACTGTGTTCTTAGTGACTCCGCTAGTGTCTCCATCGCGAGCGCGAAAAGGAGAGGGGACAACGGGCAGCCCTGTCTCGTCCCCCGCCGCACCGGGATGGCAGCCGAAACGTATGGTCCCAACTTCACTCTCACCACGGGGTTTGTATAGAGTAGGCGGGTTAGCTGTAAATAATCAGGGCCTAAATTGTATTTTTCGAGAGTTGCAAATATGTAATTCCACTCGAGAGAATCGAATGCTTTCTCGAGATCAAGTACGAGGCAGCCTGCTCTCGGCCATTCGCATAAGGAGTAGGTTGCGACTCGAAAAAAGCGACGCAGATTGAGCGAGGTGTTTCGGGATGGCACGAAGCCGTTTTGGTCCGCATGTACCAGGGCGGGGACTGCCTGCGCTAACCTGTCCGCTAGGATTTTCGCTAAGATTTTATAATCAGTGTTGAGCAGGGCGAGGGGCCAATATGAACCCATGTCTGTTGAGTCTCTATCTGGCTTGGGCATCGAAATCAGATGTGCTTCACACAGCGTGGGAGGGAACCGTCCTTCATTCACAGCGGCTGCGTAAAGGACGCGTAGCCGTGGTACCAATGTCACTTGATACTCCTTGTAATATTCTGCCGGGAGTCCGTCTGGTCCCGAGGTCTTCCCCGTGGTCCGGGACATAATTGCTTCTCTAATCTCCTCTGCTGAAATCTGTGCGTCTAGTATCTCATTGTGCGTCCGCAAAGGAAAGCCGAGAGGGCGTGCGGTACATAGTGACTTTGGGATTGGTACAGCTGTTGATAGTGCTGCGTCAGGGCCTCGTGGATGTCCTGCTGTGTGTGCACTAAAAGCCCTGTGCCATCGCGCAGCGCAACTATCGGTGTGCGGGCGTGTTCTTGGAGGATCAGCCAGGCTAGGAGTTGACCTGCACGATCAGCAGCGGCATGAGCGCGAGCCGTGTGCGCGGTGTAGTTATGACAGTGGAGGCGTTCCATCAACTCCGCATGTTGTGTGCGCAGTGTCCCCAGACGATGACTGTCTCTACCCTCACCCTCCCCTTCTGTCTCGTATTGCAGTAGCTCTAGTTCTATTTTGCCCAGACTGGAGGTTAGAGTTTTGCATATGTTCCATGTCGCGCCCATGCAGTGTCCCCTTGTTGTGGCTTTGAAAGCTTCCCATTCTACTAGTGCATCTCCTGCTGTGTCCTCCATTTAGCTCAAAATATTCGAGGATCGCCGTGCCCAGGGAGGAGCGAAAGGGTGGGTCTTCGAGTGGGTCTTCGAGTGCGGCTGTTTGGAGTCTCCACGTGGGGGCAGGGGGGCGCTCAGGTTCCCAGGCAAGTTTCAGTAGTTGGGGGTTGTGGTCAGAGTGCTTCCGGCCTAGATATTCTATATGGTGGACCAAAGGAAGCAGAGCAGGGGATCCCACTATTCTGTCTAGATGTACATGCAGGCGGTGCACCGCTGAGTAGTGTGAGTAGATCCGAGCTCCCGGATTGATGGCGCGCAATATGTCTAATAACGCCCAGTGTGCCAGCCAGTCTGTGAGAGCCTGCGCGTTGGACGTTACTGCAGTCTTGGATAAAGGCGGGAATGATCTGTCCAGGTCTACATGGAGCACAGAATTAAAGTCTCCCCCCAGGAGCCAGGGGACTCCGCTCCACACTGCTAGAATTTTTGTGAGGCCTTCTAGGAATGTGGGTTGACTGACATTCGGGGCATAGATGGACCCAATTAGGATTGGTTGACCACTAAGCCTCCCGCTCACGAGTGCATATCTGCCTTCGGGGTCGATTAGCGCCTCTTCACTTGTAAACGGGACCCCTGCTCTCACCCAGATGAGGGCGCCTCGCGCGTGTGCTGAGTAGCTGGTGCCATAAATTTGGCCCCTCCATCTGTGTCGGAGGCGCCCCAGCTCCACGTGGGACATGTGCGTTTCTTGGAGCAGCGCTATGTCAGTGGCTCTGCGCCGTAGATAGGCATAGATCGAATATCTACGTGACGGCGTGTGTATACCGCGCACGTTCCATGTGACTACATTGACCTGTACCATGTGTCCTTTTTACGTTTACCAGGTCGGCGTTGGGGGGGCAAAATGCAGCCGTTCCTGGCCTGCAGGGATGTGTTCCAGCTCAATGCTACTAAAAACAGGGTACATGCGTGAACTAAACTATGCATAACCATGAGGGCGAGTTCCGAGTGGAAGTTCGTCCAAACTGCGTTGCCCAATTTGGGGTCAAAACTTTTGTCAAACTGACGTGTGGCGTGGGTGTGTGTGGCGTGCCGGCGGCAGATAGTAGTATGCCCCTTAATGTCATGTTGCGGTTGTGTATCCCCATGGCCTATCCGCAGCGCGAGGGAAGAGGGTGCGGGTCGCGCATGTCCCCCAACATGGTGCCAGGTATGTGTTGGGCGTAGCAGTGTGTGAGGCAGTGCCCCGCTATGCAAAAAAACCAGTGACATATTCAACATATTATCTAACACATCATTTTGCCGGCATGACAGGTACTTGCGTGGGTTATGTTCAACAGTTCACAGGAGGCCTTGGGCAGAGTCATATAATGTCATCGGCTGTTTGTGGCGTAACTTCTGGCAATGGGTACTCTTCAGGGTCCTCTAGTCTGGATGGCGTGGAGTCCCCAGTGGCCGAGTACCTGGATGGGCTCAAGTGGCAGTCTGAGTGTTGCATTGCAGTTCCCAGCGTCGCAGCCACTTGTAGTGCCTCTTGCCTTTCCGCCCTTCTCTGTGCTAGGTCAGGGGCCGTGGAGGTTGCCGCGGTTCCCGAGCGGCGCCCACTATGTCTGCTCCGACGGTTTCTTTTCCTGCTGAGTTTTCTAGGTTCTTCTTCCACAGGCGGTCTGGTTCCCGTCTATGTTCCCGATTCTTCTAGCCAGTCCCAAACCTCGGCGGGTGAATCGAAGAAGCGCGCCGATCCTTTTGCAACAACACGAAGTCGAGCAGGAAATAGCAATTTAGACCAAGGTCGCGGAGCTGTCTTTTCACAGCTGTATATGAACTTCTGCGGCGTTGGACTTGCGCCGTATAATCTGGGAAGACCATGATTTGGCTGCTTCCGATCTTTGTCTGCCAGTTTGCGGGTTTCACGGAGGATCGAGTCTCTGTCTCTATAGTTGAGAACTTTAAACAGGAATGGGCGCGGGCGGGCTCCCGGCGGTGGCTTTTGTGCTGGAACACGGTGCGCTCTTTCGACCACAAAGTGTGGAGACAGGGTACCAGCGGGGAGCAAGTCCCTGATCCAGCTCTCGGCATAGTCCTCCGGCTGTTGTCCCTCTTCACCCTCCGGAAGTCCCACAGCGCGGATATTGTTGTGGCGCGAACGCCCCTCTGCATCTTCTACTTTGTCTTCAAGGTCGTGCACCCAGTCTATCAAGTCTTGGAGGGCTGCGGTGTGATTATGCGTGACTGGTTTGAGCTCCGCGAGTGTTTGTTCCTGGAGGCGCACTTTGTCCCTGAGTTTGTGGTGGTCAGCTTTCAGAAGGGTGAAATCCGAGGTAACCTTGTCGATTTTGGACTCCAGTGAGGAGCGGGTCTGTTCCAGCGCCGATCCTATCTTCTCCACCGCTGCCAGAACAGAGTCCATCTTGGCAGCGAGCGTTGCGCGTGGCATTTCTGGGTTTGTTTTGCTCTCCGCCGCTGTTGATTCCGAGCCGCCGGTCCGTGCATTTAGTTGCTGGGTGCTTGTGCATAGGCGGCCCATTACTATTGCTGCGCTGTCGGCATTCGTCACCAGTCTGTGTAGGCGCTATCAGGGCAGGGCAATGACCTTACTGGTACAGTAGGCCCAGTCGCGTGGAGGAGCTGTCTACGCGCCGTATGAGGCTGATAATTACAGGGATGTGCACGTGCAACTTACACACCCGTGTTGTATCGTCCGGTTACTGCCTCTACCTTATGTGGACGTGGTGAGGCCTGATCAAGTCTGTTTGTTGCAAAAGAGGAAGGTAGGTCTTCCCTGGCGCCTGACTTCTCCGTGTCCTAGCAGCGGGCCTGTGGGCGTACACTTAGGTGTCTCTGGGCACTGTCTGGCGGCTTATGGTTCAGTGCAGGGAGAGGGCGGTCTTGCTGTGCATGCTTCTTCTGCGTCTTCGTCAACGTGGCACGGTGCGGACCAGCGCAGCTTAGGCACGCAGCGCCACCTCGCACTCGCGCTTGGACTCTGCGGGGCCAGTGGGCCTCTCACCTCTTTAGGCAGATAGCCTAGGCCCGATCCGACCTCCGGGCAAGTCTGCACCTTGGCAGGTTCTGCGCTGTTTTCCCACTGTGTCTGCGCAGACGAGGCCCAGGTCAGCCTCGCGGCCCAGCTCAGGTGGTGTCTGTCTGCTTCTTCACTGTCTCACGCAGTCGTCCCAGAGCGGGTCAAGGTGCATTAGCGAGTTAGACACACTCGCGTAGCACCAACCCAGGCGGGGGGAAAGGGGGAGACAGGGGCAGACCGCCCGCTGCAAAACTCATGCAACAGCCACTCCCTATGGCTACACAGCACAGATCCAACGTGTTTGTTGTGTTTCCCAGGGGTCGCTGAGTCAATTGTATTGCGTCCCTTTCTCACTGCCACGGTGGCACTCGGGCCTAGGCGCCTAGTAGTAGCGGACATTTACTTCCCCCTTACAACAGCATGGGGGACGCTTCAGCTTCTGAGCCGGAGGGGTACGGCAATACGTCAGCGCTGCGCTCCTGGCTCAGCGATTTTGAGGCGCAGGCCCGCACCACGTGGGCCGCGTCTGTAGGCCTCCGTTTTTCCTCTGTGTTGCGCACGTCCCCACCGGGCCCATGTAGGATTCACACGCCCGACATCACACCGCCCCGGCTAGCAGCCTCAGCACGACTCGGGGCGTGGCAGCAGTCCTCCCCAGCAACTCGTTCACGCCAGCTGTTCAGGTGAGTGGGGAGTAAGCCAGGGGGGCAGGCCGTTCACCTCTGTGTACTCGCAGCAAGTTCTTTCAACGGCTCAGCGGCCCAGCTACGGCGTGCTTGTTGTCATCTACGGGGATCGCCAAGCCGCCTCAATGTCTTTCTGCCTCCGTCTGTATAGCGGCACACGGACGTCGCAGGCCCGCGCCTACGGTAGGCGCCCACTGTCTTTCTTCAGTAGAGGGGCACTTGGACTCCCAGGACGGAGGGGCCCGACAGCTCGCCGTCTCCTCTCAGTTACTCCGGCGGCCCCCCTTGTGCAGGCCCGCGCCTCGTGGGCCGATACCATAGGCCGCGGTGTTTCGCACGTAGCCGTCTCAGCGGTCCGTGGGCTCCGTTGGGGGGGTCGTTCAGGTGGTGGATATCCGCAGTCTTCCCCAGCGATGACCACTGCAACACACCCGCCGACCGGGGGAAGCTGGGCGCCTTTCGACTGCCGGTCGCGCTTCTGAAGGTGCTCGGCGGCGCGCCCCTCGGCACCGGGCCTTAGGCGATCGCAGTCGCACCTTTCCTCTCCTCCTCCGCCTTCATCCGATCACGATCTTGGGCTGCCACTGCTCAGGCGCTTTTGTGTCAGCTGGGTGTGCCCGAATGGTGGGGGATACTAGGATTGAACAGGATAATTAGGGGTGGAAGGACGAAGCTCTAGTAACTTGCGTCCGCCATGTTTGGCTGGCTGGCCACGCCCCCCTCTTTCTGCACCTCTCTTGCCTCTTTCTGCACCTCACTTGCCTCTTTCTGAACCTCACTTGCCTCTTTCTGAACCTCACTTGCCTCTTTCTGAACCTCACTTGCCTCTTTCTGCACCTCTCTTGCTTCTTTCTACACCTCTCTTGCTTCTTTCTACACCTCTCTTGCCTCTTTGTGCATTTCTCTTGCCTCTTTCTGTACCTCACTTGCCTCTTTCTCTACCCCTCTTGCCTCTTTCTCTACCCCTCTTGCCTCTTTCTGCACCTCACTTGCCTCTTTCTGCACTTCTCTTACCTCTTTCTACACTTCTCTTGCCTCTTTCTACACTTCTCTTGCCTCTTTCTGCACTTCTCTTGCCTCTTTCTACACTTCTCTTGCCTCTTTCTGCAACCCTCTTGCCTCTTTCTCTACCCCTCTTGCCTCTTTGTGCACCTCTCTTGCCTCTTTCTCTACCCCTCTTGCGTCTTTCTGCACCTCTCTTGCCTCTTTCTGCACCTCTCTTGCCTCTTTCTGCCCCTCTCTTGCCTCTTTCTGCACCTCTCTTGCCTCTTTCTACACTTCTCTTGCCTCTTTCTACACTTCTCTTGCCTCTTTCTGCACCCCTCTTGCCTCTTTCTCTACCCCTCTTGCGTCTTTCTGCACCTCTCTTGCGTCTTTCTGCACCTCTCTTGCGTCTTTCTGCACCTCTCTTGCCTCTTTCTGCACCTCTCTTGCCTCTTTCTGCACCTCTCTTGCCTCTTTCTACACTTCTCTTGCCTCTTTCTACACTTCTCTTTCCTCTTTCTACACTTCTCTTGCCTCTTTCTGTACCCCTCTTGCCTCTTTCTGTACCCCTCTTGCCTCTTTCTGTACCCCTCTTGCCTCTTTGTGCACCTCTCTTGCCTTTTTCTGCTGTTCTCTTGCCTCTTTCTGCACCTCTTTGGCTTCTTTCTGCACATCTTTGGCTTCTTTATGCACATCTTTGGCCACTTTTAGTACCACTCTTGCCTCTTTCTGCACCTCTGTTGGTTGATTCTGCACTGCTCTTGCTTCTTTCTGCACTTCTGTTGCAAATTTATGCATCCCTCTAGCCTGTTTCAACACCTCTATTCTGTCTTTCTGCAGCTCTCTTGCCTCTGTCTGCACACCTGTTCCCTCTTTCTGCACCCCTTTTGCCTGTTTCTGCAACTCTCCTGCCTCTTTCTGCAGTTCTTTTGCCTCCTTCTGCACCTCTGTTGCTTCTTTCTGCACTTGTCTTGCCTCTTTCTGCACTTGTCTTGCCTCTTTCTGCACTTGTCTTGCCTCTTTCTGCACTTGTCTTGCCTCTTTCTGCACCCCTCTTGCCTCTTTCTGCACCCCTCTTGCCTCTTTCTGCACCCCTCTTGCGTCTTTGTGCACCTCTCCTTCCTCTTTCTGCACCTCTCTTGCTTTTTTCTGCACCTCTCTTGCCTCTTTCTGCACCTCTCTTGCCGCTTTCTGCACCTCTCTTGCCGCTTTCTGCACCTCTCTTGCCGCTTTCTGCACCTCTCTTGCCGCTTTCTGCACCTCTCTTGCCGCTTTCTGCACCTCTCTTGCCGCTTTCTGCACCTCTCTTGCCGCTTTCTGCACCTCTCTTGCTGCTTTCTGCACCTCTCTTGCTTTCTGCACCTCACTTGCCTCTATCTGCACCTCTCTTGCTTCTTTCTACACCTCTCTTGCTTCTTTCTGCACCTCTCTTGCCTCTTTGTGCATTTCTCTTGCCTCTTTGTGCATTTCTCTTGCCTCTTTGTGCATTTCTCTTGCCTCTTTCTGCACCTCTCTTGCCGCTTTCTGCACCTCTCTTGCTTTCTGCACCTCACTTGCCTCTATCTGCACCTCTCTTGCTTCTTTCTATACCTCTCTTGCTTCTTTCTACACCTCTCTTGCCTCTTTGTGCATTTCTCTTGCCTGATTCTGCACCTCTTGCCTCTTTCTGCACCTCTTGCCTCTTTCTGCACCTCATTTGCCTCTTTCTGCACCTCAGTCTCTTCGTTCTACACCTCTCTTGCCTCTTTCTGCACTTCTCGAGCCTCTTTCTCTACCTCTTTTGCCTCTTTCTCTACCTCTTTGGCTTCTTTCTGCACTGCTCTTGCTTCTTTCTGCACCTCTGTTGCTTCGTTCTGCACCTCTCTTGCCACTTTCTGCACCCCTCTTGCCTCTTTATGCACACCTCTTTCTGCACCCCTCTTGCCTCTTTCTGCACCCCTCTTGCCTCTTTCTGCACCCCTCTTGCCTCTTTCTGCACCCCTCTTGCCTCTTTCTGTACCCCTCTTGCCTCTTTCTGTACCCCTCTTGCCTCTTTGTGCACCTCTCCTTCCTCTTTGTGCACTTCTTTTGCCTCTTTCTGCACCACTCTTGCTGCACCTCTGTTGGTTCATTCTGCACTGCTCTTGCTTCTTTCTGCACCTCTGTTGCAAATTTATGCACCCCTCTAGCCTCTTTCTGCACTTCTCTTGCTTCTTTCTGCACTTCTTGTGCCTCTTTCTGCAACTCTCTTGCTTCTTTCTGCACCCCTGTTGTCTTTCTGCACCTATCTTGCTTCTTTCTGCACCTCTCTTGCTTCTTTCTGCACCTATCTTGCCTCTTCTTGCACCCTCCCTCTTTCTGCACCTCTCTTGCCTCTTTCTGTGCCTCTGTTGCTTCTTTCTGCACTTCTGTTGCTTCTTTCTGCAACTCTCTTGCTTCTTTCTGCACCTCTCTTGCTTCTCTCTGCACCTCTCTTGCTTCTTTCCACACCTCTCTTGCTTCTTTCAGCAATTCTCTTGCCTCTTTCTGCACTTCTCTTGCTTCTTTCTGCACTTCTCTTGCTGCTTTTTGCACCTCTGTTGCCTCTTTCTGCACCTCTGATGCCTCTTTCTTCACCTCTGTTGCTTCTTTCTGCACTTCTTTTGCCTCTTTCTGTACCTCTCTTGCTTCTTTCTGCACCCCTGTTGTCTTTCTGCACTCGTCTTCCCTCTTTCTGCACCTCTCTTGCTTCTTTCTGCACCTTGTTGCTTCTTTCTACACCTCTGTTGCTTCTTTCAGCAATTCTCTTGCCTCTTTCTGCACTTCTCTTGCTTGTTTCTGCACTTCTCTTGCTTGTTTCTGCACTTCTCTTGCTTGTTTCTGCACCCCTCTTTTCTCTTTCTGCACCCCTCATTTCTCTTTCTGCATCCCTCTTGCCTCTTTCTGCACTTCTCTTGCCATTTTCTGCACCTCTTTTGCCTCTTTTTGCACCTCTTTTGCCTCTTTTTGCACCTCACTTGCCTCTTTTTGCACCTCTGTTGCTTCTTTCTACACCTCTGTTGCTTCTTTCAGCAATTCTCTTGCCTCTTTCTGCACTTCTCTTGTTTCTGCACTTCTCTTGCTTGTTTCTGCACTTCTCTTGCTTGTTTCTGCACCTCTCTTGCGTCTTTCTGAACCCCTCTTGCGTCTTTCTGAACCCCTCTTGCCTCTTTCTGAACCCCTCTTGCCTCTTTTTGAACCCCTCTTTTCTCTTTTTGAACCCCTCTTTTCTCTTTTTGAACCCCTCTTGCCTCTTTCTGCACCCCTCTTGCCTCTTTCTGAACCCCTCTTGCCTCTTTCTGAACCCCTCTTGCCTCTTTCTGAACCCCTCTTGCCTCTTTCTGAACCCCTCTTGCCTCTTTCTGAACCCCTCTTGCCTCTTTCTGAACCCCTCTTTTCTCTTTCTGCACCTCTCTTGCCTCTTACTGCGCCCCTGTTCCCTCTTTCTGCACCTTTCCTGCCTGTTTATGCACCTCTCACCTCTTTCTGCACTTCTCTTGCTCTTTCTGCACCCTTTTGCGCCTCTTTCAGCACCTCTGTTGCTTCTTTCTGCACTTCTCTTCCTTCTTTCTGCACCCCTCCTGCCTCTCTCTGCACCCCTCTTGCTTCTTTCTACACCTCTGTTGCTTCTTTCAGCAATTCTCTTGCCTCTTTCTGCACTTCTCTTGCTTGTTTCTGCACCTCTCTTGCGTCTTTATGCACCTCTGTTGCCTCTTTCTGCACTTCACTTGCTTCTTTCTGCACCTCTCTTGCCTCTTTCGGCACCTCTGTTGCTTCTTTCTGCACTTCTCTTGCCTCTTTCGGCACCTCTGACTTAGAGGTAGTTTTAATCCCCCTGCCCTATTATGTACTAGGGCCTTACAGGGGAGGTTATGCCAATTACAGGGGAACCCCAACCCGTAGTGTACCCTAGTGTATGTAGGTGTTTTCACTGTATTCTAAGTGTCTTTCAGCCTAGCACTGGCTCCGGGCCTGGTTAGTCAGTCAGTTACCACCAGTACCAGTCAGCAAAAAGTTGGGGGCACAGGATGACTTTGCAACAAGGCCTCTTTCTGCACCTCTGTTGGTTATTTCTGCATATCTCTTGCTTCTTTCTGCATATCTCTTCTTTCTGCACCTTTCTTCCTCTTTCTGCATGTCCTACCTCTTTAGGCATAGTTAGAAATTAGCATTTAAAAAACCTTAGAAACTCACTGAAAAAACCATAGGTTTCAGGGACTTTATAGTTAGTTGGACATTTCACTCGTACAAAACCAGAGAAATTCGGCCGTTATAGTTAGTTGAGCTAACTATAACTCGCGTACCCGCAATGCCCTGCTGATGTCGTCACATATCACATATCACATCATCCATGAGGAAGGGCGTTGGCCCGAAACGCGTCGGACATCGAGATATGTGAGGAGAGTGTCTGTGCAAGTTGCTCCTGTTCTGTGCGTTACCCTCCAGCGAGTGCTGTCCCACTCGAGGGGCAACTCTTTTTCCTTTAATACTAGTGGTTAGCCCGGCCACGGGACAGCAACACTGCATATTTTGAGCAGGTCCGCCAGGGCTTATTTGGGCTTTGGAACACGGAGTGGGAGGCGCATGACTATGCGGGAGCAAGGATGCTGGACATTTTAAACCTTTTAAAGAACTGTGCAATATGTGCCAACAGTAGCGACCCACATGGGGATGATTGAACTACCGGTCCCAGCATGCAATTTGTTCACTCACCTGGGTGTGATTGTTGAAAATCTGAATAAATGGAGGGAAAATACTGGTGCTTCCTAGTCTGCTGTTGGTTACAGGAGGAATGTCCATGAGGAAGGGCGTTGGCCGGAAACGCGTCGGACATCGAGATACGTGAGGAGAGTGTCTGTACAAGTTGCTCCTGTTCTGTGCGTTACCCTCCAGCGAGTGCTGTCCCACTCGAGGGGCAACTCTTTTTATATATATATATATATATATATATATATATATATATATATATATATATACATATATATCTCAAATCACAAGGGGTTGTCCAAAATAAGAGTCGCACTCGAGTAGAGAGAAGCTTTTCCCCAAAGCTTTATTCAAACCAAGCAGCAACACTTGCCAGGAAAGTTAATAGCATGCGTCCGCATCCCTGACGCGTTTCGAGCAGTCTCTTCCTCAGAGGGTTTTACGGGCGAAAAGCGCGTTGGTGAAATGCCCTTCCCTTTATCCAACATCGCATGCCCCAATTGGCTGCCCTAAATGGGACTCTGCGTGGTTTCTGGGAATTGCAGTCCATAATAACAATCCAAATGGTGGCGCTTACAAATAAGTGCAAATTAGGCTCTGCGTGAGCCCCCGGAAAGTCTTGGTGCTTCTATCCATGCTCTCTACTCCAAAAATGAAACTCTGTATATCGGAGCCCTGTGGCCCCCCTAATTAGGGGTGGTGCAGACCCTGCGGCAGGACGGCCGCTACACATCAAATCACAAGGGGTTGTCCAAAATAAGAGTCTCACTCGAGTAGAGAGGAGCTTTTCCCCAAAGCTTTATTCAAACCAATTAGGCAGCTATTAACTTTCCTGGCAAGTGTTGCTGCTTGGTTTGAATAAAGCTTTGGGGAAAAGCTTCTCTCTACTCGAGTGCGACTCTTATTTTGAACCTCCCATTGGGGGGGGTGTGTTGGAGGTGGGTTAGCGGTTGCGCACACCGCTCCATTAAAGCCTCTGAAGAGAATCATATGGTGATTCGAAACGCGTCAGGCAATATCACTATGGAGCGGCTCCTACGGGCGGTCCCCCGTCCTTACCTATACATGAATCGAGCTGTTGCTCGAGTGCTACTTGCAGGTGGACAACCATGGAGCAGTAATATATATATATATATATATATATATATATCAATACGAAGGCGAGGAGGCTGAAACGCGTTTGTCAGTATTATTGCTTTGAGTTGCATGAAATAAACATCTAATCATCTTTAATAGCCTGAGTGCGCAGCATCTTTGGAACTGTTGGCGTGATTCATACACACGAGGCCGCCCTCGTGAGCTGCGGCACCCGCTGTGCTGAGAGCGACAATCTTTGGCAGAAACCGTTGCGCGATATATATATATATATATATATATATATATATATATATATATATACACACACTTTGAGAAAGCTTAAAAAATATAAAGTAAAAAAAATATATGTGAGAAATAAAGACTCACGTTTTAAATGAATCTGAGGAGTAAAGTCCATGGAGTAAAGGCATGCGGACTAAAAGTTTGTTTACTAATGGCTGATATTCCCTAGTGAAAAGTAATAACTGCAAGACGCATATCAATCTATTAATACTAATAAATGAACATATACAATGTCTTGAAACAACCCTCTTCTACTACATAGAATGCAAAGGATTTGCATCTGAGACCGTGCTGTAGCTGTTACACATACTGGTTCTGGAAGTGAACCAACAGTAGGCAAGCCTAAATACATGACTCTGAAAACAGAATCAGAGAGGAGACTGGGACCCTGTGAACTACACAAAGTGTTACATAGGCATAAAGACTTGAAATTAATAAAAGATTCCCTGATAAACAGTATTTAAACCCCCCAATTAGTCTGCCAACAATCGGCGACTAGCCTTCATGCTCAAACTTATAAAATGGCTATACCCAATGCGGTCAAAAAAGTGGCAAACGAAATAGACGGCCCAGCACTAGCCCCAGACATTAATGCAGCATTTCTGAGAGAACTAAATCCCACCAAAGGCCTAATGAGCATGGTGTGAGTAAATGGGGTGTATTGTATGGTATGGTTGTGCAACCTCACCATATAATACACTTACCAACCCCTTTAGGACCAATAGGTTTCGTTTGTTAAACCCTTAGCTCAACTGTGGCTAGCTGTGGCACTCAGCAGTCAGGATTTTACAAAGGAACAAGTATAAATCATTTAGACTGCCAAAATAATGAAAGAAGAAATACAAGAGACACCAAAGAAATCCAACGCCAATGTATTTAACTAGATTAGATATTTATATATTTTAGACATCAAAATGAAAAACATCAAACAGAGGGTTCCGGATACACAGAATTTATAAGGTATAGTAAATCAGCACTTTTTATTAAACAGCGAACAAGCACTGGCAAATTCAACAAATTTGACACTTAGAAACTTTTTCAAGAAAAACTTTGGTAAGTATCAATGCTGTTACTTTGATGGTCGACGTCCCTCGAAGTCCTCTTGAGCTTGCCAGTAGTCCAGTTGTCACTGCACTACCAATCTCCCTGTACAGAGGTTTCAACCATTCAATTTTTTTTGCCTTCTGGGTGACCAAGCTGCACTCCGATGACTCTCCCAGGTCCTGCAGACTCGGGGGCAAATTTTGAGCATCTTGTCCTAATCCTAGTGCTGCATGGCGGTGAGGAGCAGCAATTCGAAGATCTGGGCTACCAACTCATCCTAGAAGGCTTCGTCAGCTGTTGTGGCACTGTGCTGTGAACAGGAGACCCTTAGAGTCTCTTGCTTTGGCTGGGCTTAGGAGTCGACTTCTCCACGAGCAGGACAAACTAGGCACTTTCCCTTCTCCCTTGCTAGCCATCAGATTCAGCAGGTGCAGCCCACTTCAGTCGGTCCTTGGTGCAGCAGGGCAGTCCTTCAGTCCTCTTCTCCAGGGCAAAGAGATCTGAATTCTGGGTTCCCTTTTCATGCCCCAAAATTCCCTCAGGGGAAGAGGCAGTCACTAGCCAGTGGGCTATCGGGTTCCCCCCTGCCTGATGGCAACTTCCAGTGAAGTGTGGTAACTAGCTCTCCCAGAAGTCTATTGTGCCCCCTCTCAAGATGGAAGAACCCCTCTCTCGGGGCTCCCTAGTCCAAACCAGAGGTATGGCTACCAAGGGGGCTACACGCCCCTGAAAAAACAGTTAGACAACTGGTTTCCCCTCTCTGTCCCCAGTACCGGCCTGTCTGCCTAAACAATAGAGCAGCCCCTTTCCCAAGTGTTTCCATTCACCCTTCCAAGGATGCTTCTGCTTTGATGCTCGCCTTTAGGGCTAACACCTGTGTGGCTTCCTGACAAGGAGAGGTAACACCTCTCCCCCACTCAGGTTCCTATTGTATCCTTTCCTGGGAGTAGTTCACACCTCTCCCCAGGAGGGCAGAAAGCTGTCTGTGAGGACAGTCCTTGTGTGCCACAGTAAACTGGGCACTGGATACCTTGGGCAACAAAAGTGGCAACTTGCAAAGTTGCACTTTTCCCTCTAGTTACCTTAAATTCGATTTAACCATTCAATCAGATTTTATGCACTGCTTTTTTTTTATATACTTTACAGTACCAACTTAAGTAGTCCCAATCAGAAGTTTATCAGGGCTGAGATTTAAGCCTGTAACTCTGTACTCCCCAATGGGGCCATTAACCTTTCCCCACTAAAAATGGCAATTTAGGGTTTTACTGTTGGAACATGTAAAAGTACACTTTTCAATATACAGCAGCCTGCCTTGGGGCTTAATAGGTCTACCCTATGGGTGACTTGTATATATTAAAAATGGAGGACTGGGCTTTGCCATTACATAAAATGGCAAAGTCGAGTTAGCAGTATAAAGCTGCTCTTCCAGTCCACAGTGGCAGTCTGGGAGACATGTTTTACATCACCATACTTGTGGTGGTGCAACTAGTACTGCAGTCCACAAGAGACACTTGAGTTTACAGGCCCTAGGTACCCCTGGTACCATCTACTAGGGACGTTCAAGTAAGTTGAGCTATGTCGGTTGGGTGTAAGCCAATCAAACACATACCATTTTAACGGTCAGAGCACATGCACTGAGTCCTGATTAGCAGGACTCGGCATTAAAGAGCCATTACGCCAGTGCCTAGTAGTCAAAATGGTGGCAAAAAGTGGGGGTGAACCTGCAAAAAGTCTGTTTACTTACACATGACTACAATGGATGATAAACTAGATGATATATTGGCCACAATAACTGCCACTAAAGCTATTCTGGAGCATAAAATACATGTGTTGGCCATGGATGTTGGCCTGCTGCAAGAGTATCTGAAAATTTGACACGGAGGGCAAGAAACAGAATATTCTGTCCTACGATGACAATGGGAAAGAAGATGACCTGACAGACTGAATCAATTACGTAGAGGACTGTGATGAGGACTCTGAGGGATGGTCTTGCTGCAGTAATCTTTGGAATTTAGGTCTCCCGGATGTTGAAGGGAAAGACATGGTTATCTACCTGAAGAGTGGTTGACGCAACTGTGGCTATGTAATACCTCACACAGTAGACCTACTTGCTTGAAAGAGCACATCGAGGCCCAGCCAGAATACCCCCACTAGGTGCTGATCCAAGACCAGTGGTGGCAAAACTGTTTCCAATGAGAGACAAAATCCTTCAGGAAGGCAGGGCACTACATGGCAGACAACAAAGTGAAAATGTTTCCATATTTCACACTAACAGTCCACCAAAGTGTTTCATTTCTGGCATTTAAGGGAAGATTTCACCAGATAGTACTAAAGTGCATCCTGATGTTCCCCCACAAAAAATTAAAAATCATAGCAGATCATCGTGCACATTTCTTTACAAACCTTGAAGCAGTCTGAGGCTGGATTGAACAGCATCAGAGGAAACAACCCCACAACAGTGGAGGTCAAGGGCAGCAACAATGACTATGGAGAAGCCGCCACAACAGAGTTCCGAAATGTCTGGAAAATCCTCATACACACACATGCAGACCCAAGTGGAGAAGAAAGCAGTATTGACCATCGCAGCAGCTTTAGTGAATGGTAAGAAGTTGAAAACTGAGGAAACTACAGACTTATATGACTCAAAGATACAAGGTCAGAGCTACTAGAAATTGATGCTGATGGCCTGTCCAAAATGATGCCTTGCTCAGTGACTGAACTGATCTGAACTCTTATATAGTATATAGATAGAACCTAATGATTTAACAGAAGAAATATGTGAATATGCATTGTAAAATGGACTAGCTCTGAAGGGGAAAATACATAAAAATATTTTTCCAACTTGTATGCAGTGGCTACATGATACTGCAAACCGGAGAAGAAGTGGGGCTCTGTGGGCAATTGGCACTTTTCCGCACCGGCAACAAAGAAGGCGGGCTGGCAAAAGGATTGCAGATCAGCAACAGGTGTCCCCATTAATAATCCACTACTAGTCTACCCTTGAAGGGGTTTAACTTCTGTTAATGACAATCCTACAAGGGACAAAATGTTCAGTAGTTGGTTTTTTGTACTTTTGTCCAGGGTGGAAGGGTGCAGTTAAAAAAAAAAAAGTTAAATATGTTCTACAGTTAGCGGCTATAATGTTAAAGGAGATATACAAATCGCAATAGAAATATTCATACCAGATGGTGCCGGGAGATAGGAATTCAGTGCCAAGATATTAAATATAGACCTTTGGTATCGAAAGGATAAATGGCTAACATCAGAAGATTCTCCATATTGACATGGAACATAATGGGTATTAAATCAACCAGGAGGAAAGCCATTGCCACTCTCCAGGAAACTCCCATTACACAAGGGAAATATGCCAAAAACGATGGAAGGGTCAATTTTTCCAAACTGGAAACTCGGCCTATGTTTGGGGAATTTTGATCTGGTGTCCCCTTTCAGGCCAGTGAAGAGGTGACATACTACTAGGCTAGGTATGTATTTGCGGTGGGCAAATTAGATGGTTTTACTGGGGAAAGTCTACACACCAATTGCAGACCAATTAGAATTGTATTAAACTCTTTCTAAAATATTGGTGCATTGGCCACACAAACCCTGGATAGTGGATGATGTTTTTTTTAATTCTTTATTGATGTTTGTTATAAAGAGAACATTGAAACAATAGTTTTGCAGATGTGCCAGCCACATGCGCTGCTGTTTTTAAAGCATTAGTTACATCATTTGGTAATCATGAATACAGAAGGCATGGGAGGCGATGAGGCATGTAGACTCAATTTACACTACTTTAAACCTAATGGCTAGGAGAATGAGAAAGTGGGGAGAAACAAACATAAACAAAGTATCCAGCAGATCGCCAGTGAATGGTTCAATGTTGTAGGGCAGGTTGGTAGACTTGTCTCTCAGTGTTGAATACTTTGTTGGAGTCTGTCAACAACATCACAATTCATACTATATCACACACCAAGGGGGCAACCAGCTAAAGCCTAATGGGAGAGTCATGGGTATCGCAGTGGCAGGCGTACTGAGTAGGGGACTCTCATTTGGGTTTGGCCGTGCCAGTAAGATGACAACCAGTGGCATGGAGTATGTCATAGGGGTGTGTCTGTTGTGGAGGGAATCGTGTTTGATTGTTGTCTGAAAGCGAAGTAGCAGCTAGTCTCATCCCTGAGACATGAGGTATTTCTGGAGGCCTCTGTTTTCTTCCGCACTCAGAGATGCTCTCTCTGCTTTGGCCCAGACTGACAGTGATTGGTGCCACACAATCACAGAAGTGGGTGGTGCTTTTAATGGGGTAGTTAACATACACCTAGATAGATAATGTTACCCATTTATGAAACATTGCCATGTCCCCAGTTACGAAAATAGTGAGAGACCTGAAAAACTTGTAGCAGAAGTGGTCCTTGATGGATGTTTGGAGAACCACTCACACCCCTAAGAAAGGGAATATTTGTATTATTCTCTGGTACACAATCTCCATACTATACTAAACCGTTTTGCACACAGGTAGTACTTGTCAGAGTTCTGTGTTCAGAATATCTGGGAAAACATCTTCTGACCACAATTCTTTGCTGCCCTAGGTCTATTGGGGCAGACTGCTAGCCCTAATTCCTAAGTGGCATCTCGAGGTTGAATGGCTGGAGGACACAGCCTAGAAACCAGCAATTTCACTGATTACAGTGGATCACAGGGGCATTTCTGCTCATGCAGATATGTCCTCACATGCAATATAATGCACCCTGCCTTAGGACTTTTAAGGCCTGCTGTAGGGGTGACTGACATATGGACGGAATGCAGAACAAATCAAAACATTCACCCCCAGTCAAGAGATCTGGGTTAAATCCGGGCTCACTGTGCCACTGGATTTAAGCTATCCTGGCTGATGAGGGGTGAAACCCTGAAACCGGTCCTAGGATGTCTGTTTCCGGTCCAGGGAGGACGTGGCTTGGCAGTTCGGGCTGGACTGTTCCCATGAGGCACAGGGTCAAGACTGATTTGCATATGGCCAGGTTTAACTGGGGTGGCATGGTGGGCAAAAGATTGATGGATTTAACCCAGATCTCTTGACTGGTGGTGAATGTTTCGATTTGTTCTGCATTCCGTCCATCAATTGTGTGTCTTTTGCTTTCTCGCCATAAGTGCGCCGGGTATGCCCAGATGTGGGTCCCGGGCTCACTGTGCCACTGGATTCAAGCTATCCTGGCTGATGAGGGGTGAAACCCCGAAACCGGTCCTAGGATGCTTGTTTCCGGTCCAGGGAGGACCTGGCTTGGCAGTTCAGGCTGGACTGTTCCCATGAGGCACAGGGTCAAGACTGATTTGCATATGGCCAGGACTAAACTGGCCATAAGGCAAAAGAATGATGGATTTAACCCAGATCTCTTGACTGGGGGTGAATGTTTTGATTTGTTCTGCATTCTGTCCATCAATTGTGTGTCTTTTAATTTAATGTCCGAAGCATAAAATCTCAACTAATCCTATCAAATGCTTTTACTGCATCTTTTGTTATAGCTGCAAACAAGGATTTTAATAGAGGGTCTCTACTAAGAACATTAAACAATAAACGAGAATTATCTGACATAAGCCTACCATTAATGAATCCAGATTGTTCTTTTCCTATAAGATACGGGAGGAGGAACTTTAAGTGATAGGCCTATAGTTTTAACAATCATGGGTATCCTTGCCATCTTTGTGAGTGAGACATATTATGGCCTCCTGGAAGGTACCAGCCGGAGAAGAGGAATTAGCAAAATGATTAAACAAGTTGAATAGATATGGAAGAAGAATATAAGAAAGTGGAGATAAATTTTTACTGTAAAAACATCAGGTCCTGGTATTTTCCCCAATTTTAATGCTCTTAATGTTTGAGAAACTTCATCTAAAGTAAGATCTTTTTCTAGAGAAAGAAAATCCAAATCAGGGGAAATATGATGAGAAATGTGGCTTAGATATTCTGAAATGGTAAAAGATTGAGCCGATAATTTAGGTGTATATAAGGATTTATAGAAGTTAACAAATTCCTCTAAAATATCCTTATGATTAGTAATTGAACTATAACGTAATTTTGATTCACACGAACGGGTATCTCGAGAGTGCATTTATACACTTCTTCTAGCGTCACTCCTAGTCGGGCTAAAATATGTTTTTCAGAATTTGTCAGGAAACACACGCAACATTTACCAACAAGCATTGGCATAGCCAATAGGTCTCGCCTTTGGGACCTTATAAGTATTTCGTTATGCAGTACAATATCCTTGGTGCAACAACATCAACTGTTGCATGGCTAAACACTTATAAGGTCCCAAAGGCGAGACCTATTGGCTATGCCAATGCTTGTTTTTAAATTACCTATTCACAAAAAACATAAATCCACATTCAAAATTACTCTCCATTGTATCATCAACCAACTGTGTGAGCCCTGTGCAAAAAACACACATGCACACGATACAAGGGAGTGTATGTTTGAAAGTGGATTTATGATTTTTGTGGATAAATGAACACGTAGGGAAGGCTTTTTTGGTGATTTGGTTTGTTAATCATGTCCCCTTGGTTTGAGAGGTTGCTCTCTTTTGTTACTGTTTTTTTTTTTTTATTATGAGACAGGCTAAACAGTTAAAGCAGTCTCTGAGCTAGGCCTAAAACGGACTGGTGCAGAATGGTACGTTTCATAGAATTACAAAATGGAGTGCAGCCTGACTCAAAAGGAAACATATGCCTGACCTGGAAGAAAAGACACTACTCGACTGCAAGTGCTGCCTGAACTGTTTGACACACAACCTAAGGGGAGCACAGTGTCTGGTCTAAAACTGTGTGCACTCTAGACATCTTGTCTGGCCTCTTCCAATTAGCACACTACGTAGCCCTCTGGCCACACTACCTGATCCAACATAACAACTCCCCACTTTAAAGATGCTAGCTGCCTGACCCAACAACGGCACCCAATGGCGATGCTTCCCTGGCATCCATGATCCATTCAATGTCAGAAACACACCACCCCAGTACAGGACCAGATTTTCACGTTTTGCGAATGTACTTGTAGCCAAGGTTTTCCAATTATTTGTGCACGAAGTGCATGCTTGGTGGAAGCAGTGCAGGCTGTGCGGCGGAGACTGAAATGCAAGACCCAAGGATGGAGCAACAATTTCCGAGCTAAAATAATTTCAGACACCGTGTCTGTTCTCATATCAGAAGCAGAACCTTCAGAAATGCTTTTTTCCACATGCGTGATGCACCTGCTTCCATCTAATTTCATATGCATATATTTAAATGAAAAACCCTCGTTTCCTGATTCATTAAAAATGCTCAAGTAGCACATTCCGCCCAAGATGCTGCCATGTCTCGGTTTGTCTTCAATTTACTTGAACCGAAACTCGACTTTTTTTTTTAAACAAACCGGTCAACAACTCTATAGTGCGCTTTTGAGACACACGTATAATCTGCCCGCTCTGTTCCTCCTGAAATGTCCAAGCCTGGCCCTTCGACGGGCTTCATTGGAACTCTAAGAGATCTCATTAAGTGCAAAACAAATCTCTCTTTAGAAAAATTCACATGTTGGCAGGTGTGCGGTTAACTCGAGAGCGCCCACAACATCACAAATGAAACACCTGAAACACAAAAGAAGAAATAAAACGCACCTTTTTCCTCAGCCTGACATGTCATTACCTTCGCAGTCCCGGGAGCTCGAGGTAACAGGTTAAAAGTCCCAGCAGCCGCCCAGCGAGAAGCACCTTCCGTCCCAGTCACGAGCTCTACCTCTTGTCTCACGGGCTCGCGTATCGTCATTGGCCACAGGGCTGCGGACATTATACATTCCTGGGAAGTCATTTGCTGAGGGCACCTGGAACAGGGCTGAGGGGGCGGGGCTTCGGAGGGCGGGGCAAAGGTGGCGAGCTGCCATATGTACAAAGTCGAAGCGGTTTGAAAATTAATCGAAATCCTGCCTGGTACTTTAAATGTAAAAAAACTTTAAGGACATGAAAGTGGGACACAAGTTGCTTGGTATTTTCACACTGAAAGTAGTACAAAAAATATTTGTCACCCGCAATTCTAACTTGTCAGTTGGGGAAGGGTCAGAGAGCCTTAACTGGAAAAAACAAACACCATCCTAGCACAAAAAACGCAGAGCAAACAGTAATAGGAGGTGTAATCCCCTCTAACAACCCCGCGGTGTACACAGTAAGCAGCCAGGTGCGCGACAAGCGCGTCGGGAAAAGCAAAATAGAAAAAGCTTTGCAAGATGGCGGCGGACTGTCCACGGCAAGCTGCATACGCGAAGCGGCATTTTCGTTGCTATGACAACGAAAGCTTCGCAAGATGGCGTCGGACTGTCCACAGTCCGTACGGACACGCGCATGCTGTTTGCTATGGACAAATGGCAAGAGCAGCCATGTTTGTCCATGCAGACGCGTGCATGAAAGCCCTCGGCAGAATTGATTCCAAAAGGTACTCGCAATAGAGAGAGCAGCGCATGCGCTGCTTTCGCCAGGCGAGACCTAAAAAACGAGCGTCCTGAATTAATCTTAACAATGATTAATATATATCCTCCTTTCCACCACAGGAGTGCACCCTTTTACTAAAAATAACAGACATCAAGGCATAAATGCAAGACCACGATGTCTAAACTTTCCGCATTTTGCTAAAGACACAAAATCATGGAAATTGCAACAATTGCCATTATAAAAGACCTTTTCCTGCTATATTTTACCCTTGAAATTACAAACTAGTGAAGTACTATCTACATTTTACAACCATCAATGTTGTAGGAATCGTCTTTCATACTCCGAACAGGAACCTTAAGTTCGAGATGTGGTGCACATATATATATATATATATATATATATATATATATATATCCGAAAAGACAATCCTGCTCCAACGAAGAAGAGGCACGTACAACAGGTATGTAGGAATAGGGCTTATTTATTGCTTATTTATTGATTTATTGATTGTCAGGTCTCCCACGACCCCGCATTGAAAGAGAGACGCGTTTCGCCTGCGCAGCAGGCTTTATCAATCTAGTATCAAACTATATATATAATATCCCCTGACCTATCTGCACGTGCCTTAACCCCCACCCTATTTTTGATGATTTACGATAATTTGGAATATACCTGTAAATACCTATAGAGTATGCAATAGTGTGTCACCACCTGGGATCTTTTTGGAAGGAACTCTAACTCTGTATAATACACTGTACAAATCACCATGTTTTGTACCCCATTATGAATTTTCTTCCTTTTTTTGTCAAGTCATAGGTAAAGACTGCACCTATGACAACATTGTAGTGCTAGAGGCACTCTTATGGTTTGACAGCACGTGATGACCTTTGACTTCCATCATTTTAATTGTCTTTTGATGTTTTACTTTATCCTAGCCTGAATGTACGACATCCTGCATATGCCCTTTTCCCTTGAAGATTTAATCTTGCAGTCTTAAAACGGAAGCTGTCACAGAGTGGAACAGCCTTGCCAAGAACAGAACGTGTGGGATGTGCATTTGAAAGCATGAGAGAGAGAGAGGTGTGGAATGTACTTTTTGGTCTCAAAGTGCAGCGTTATGAGCAGTGGTGCACAAATGTGCATTGTGTTGTACATTGAGAGATGAAGTATGTTTTTTTTTTTTTTGAGTTTTATATAGCGCAAACTAGACCCGAGAAATCGGGTATCGGAGCGCTTTACATAAGCACCAGTTTCGTTACAGAAGGACACATTCATTTTTGTTAGTGATGCTATAGGCAGTGGTGTACAAATGTGCATTGTGTTGTACATTGGGACGTATTATGAAGTGCTTACTTTTGGCTTTGACATGGCCTCATGTCATCCTGAATTCTGACTCTGCGTTGCTTGAGCTTTGTTGCGCGCACAGGCAGGCCTACAGAGTGTTTGCAAGGTGTTTGGGTTAATCACGTTCAAGGTTGTTTTGTTTTTGGAGAAGAGATTGTTTAATGTACTGATGGCTTTCGTAAGCTTCGTTAAGATAAAGGCTGGAACATGTGAGAATGTAGAGGGAACGTGGGAACTCCTTTTGCCCTGGAATGTTTGCATGGACGGTGGCCAATTCCAGTAAGTTTCCTTGGCGCAGAGGGAAGAACTCTCAAACCTTCTAGTGTGTTTTGAGACTATAAAGCTGAGGGTTGTTGACTTAGAAACAGGGATTGTTTGAGCCTGAACGATGGACGCATCTTCAGTGCAGTCATCTGGTTGCTGAGTCTCCTGGCTTCGGCTGCAAGTCCCCCAGTCTGGAGTGGGTCAGGATGAAGATTACACCAGGTGAAGTGTTTGAGTTTTGATTGTTGCCATTATGATGTTTAGCCAGTGGCTATGATCATTTGAGGTGTTTTCTTTGTGATGTGTGAGTGATTCAGAGTGCACATCCAAAGTAATCATTTGATGTATTTAGTGTATATATCTTTCTGATTTCTTGCAGGACGTCCAGTATTATTTGCTGCTTGTTTATTCATTATTATTATTCATGCATTTAACTGTTACATTTGCCAAGTGTGTTATTCTTGCTTGCATATTAATATATATCTAAGTACATTTGAATGTTGCATCTGGGAAAGCCTTTCTGTTAGAGAGCATTGCATAAATAAAACCTCAAGCCTTATTCTAAAAAGAGAGTGTTTGCATTTTGTAAAGTGAAACCCCTTTCTAGGTGCTGTTGTGTTTTATGTCTCCTGCTTCGTCGTGTTTGGGCCATCGTGTGGGAGTGGTATATTTGAGGGCGATGCAAGACAAACATAATACGTGAGCCATTGAGCTGACTTACGAAGAAGGGTAGGGGCATGTTCTCACCCCCTCTGTAACAAAGGTGTTCCAAAATTTGAAGACCACCTTACACTGTACGGTCCTGAAGAAGGCCACCTGACTCGTAAGAGCAATCCTTAGGCCGAAACATGTCGACCCCTCACTAGGTGCAGTGGACCAATTACCAATCCACTTACGCACCGCTTTGTCTTTTAATCATGTCCCTGTCCTGACCTAATAAAGTTTCCTTATACAGGACAGGAGACATTCTTAATCACTAGTCACTCTTAATAACTGCGAACCACACAGACAGTCTCCTTCCTGGTGGAGGTTGGTGAATCACTCGGAGAACCGAACACTCAAGTGATTACAACCCGATGATGACCCTATCCACCTGACCACACAAGCGGAGAAAACATATACTGTGCACTGTTAGTGTGGTTGAGGGTCTCCGTTACAACACATGTGAAACTCTGGTTCTTCGCCACTAGTGATTCATTCCCTATGATTATTACCTAGTAATTGAACTACCCTGTGCAGTCAACCCTGATTCAATAACGCGTCTCTCTTCGAATTTTAAGATAATTTACCTGCTTTGTTTCTCCCCCGTAATACCTTGCATTTTCCAAAGAAGTTAAATTTTAGTTTAGCTTGTAAAAAATTATGACGGTCAGAAAACAATTAAAAAATATATATATTGTTGCTTCAAGGATTTAATGGAAGAAAGCAAAGCAATATGCTCCTTAGCACAACTCTTTTTAATCTGAGAAACATAATTTAAAATAAAGTCCCACGCCGATGCTTTAAAAGTATCCAAAAATAAGGAGAAATAGTAGGATAATCATTAAAAGAAAAAGACTCCAGATAAAGAAAGGAACTAGAAAATTGAGCATCTTGTAAAAGAGTTAGTAAACATCCATCTATGCGAAGGGGAACAGGGAGGAAACAAATCCAAGTCAGTAATAACCATAGCATGATCAGAGAAAAATGTGGTCTAATCGTGAAAGTGTACCATGAGAGGATGAGTAGTAAATATAATCTCTTGATGTAGGATTAGAAGCCTCCATGAGTCCACTAGGGCACTGTTATTAACTGTAGAAAGGCATTTTTTATGCATTCGCTGGGACAAAAATTGGTTAGAACACCTATCTAAAAAAGGATCCATAATTTGGTTACAGTCACCATCCAAAATAAAATGTGAATCTTGATAGTGTTCATTTCTTCCCCATTTCAAATGGGGCTTTTGGATTGGCAAACTCCTGCACAGCAGCCAATCAGCACTTAGCAACGTCATCACTGACGTTACACCAATGAAGGGGACAGCATTACAGATGGCAGGAAGCGCAGCGAAATTTGCGTGCATAAAGCTCCTGAGTTCTTCCATTTTTTTGGTAGTGTGGCATTTCTTCACTCCTGCTGTTTGCTGCCTTTTACTATCTTCTTTGGTTGCTGTCCTGTCGAGGTTATCCTGGTGTGTTATCTGCATTTTACTTCCGCGACGTGAAGAATTCTGCTGCTGATGCACTGGCGTTCTCCTGCTGCTGTCGGAAGATTGTAACCACAAACAGGTAAGTTTAAAGTGCTTTTACTTTCTCCCTATTATTTGCAGCCTTCGTGCAAACATTCTCCTTTCAATGCTGCCTAGTTTTCTAAGTCTGGGCTGAGGTGGGCGTGGGGAGGAGGCTGGGGTGGGGTGAAGGGGGGAGGGAGGGAAAATCTAAGGGACACGACGTGCTCATACTTTTGTAATTTAAAGAAACCTCCCTGGGGGTTTCAGCAAGGCCTGTCAGGAACAGAGGAGTGTTTATTATCTGGGAGGCTTGCAAATGTCTTCTCTGTACCCCGGTTTTGCAAGGTATTGTGAGCAGAAACTGCTGTTGCACCCCTCTCTCCGAAGGGTTCTGTTTCTGTGCAAATGTTATTTTTTTTCTTGTTGGAATAGGATGCATCAATTAAAGTTGATGTGGGAGAGGGAAGGGAGGACGTCTGCCCACCTAGTAAACAGTTACCAGCAAACTCAAGCGCTCTTGCGTTCAGCAGGTTGTTCAAATAAAATCTATTTAGAAAGGGCCTGTGGCTCTCCAGACTCCCTTATGCTGCAGCCTTATTCTGCCGGGCTGCTATCTCCGCCCTTCCTCCCTCTCACACACATGCCTGCCCTGGACTTTTCTTTCACAAATCAGCAATGTCGTTGTCTTCAGTTGGACCAACTAATCCGGACCGCACTACAGCTCCCAGAATACATCCTGTAGTTAATGAAAATGAGCCGAGCAGTGCTGGTTACACTGAGTCACCTGGCAGGAAATATTGAAATGTTTCTTGTTAAGGCCTAAATATAGTACTTCGGTTTATTCAGCCTCAGCGTATTGTGCAGTGCTCTTGCCACCCGAGTGTGTGTGTGTGTCTGTTAATTAGCAAATTCCTTTTTGGCAGCACGCAATCAGGCAGCTGCCTGCAGTCAGTGGGTGCCAGTCGTACAGTGTGTCGCATTACAACACATTCAGTTATTCACTGTGCTAAGGTGACACAAGTCAGACCTCCATTGCCCCGGTGCAGGAAGAGAGTGTAAGTCAGGATCTACTGTTATACTGACTTAGTATGCTATAAAAATTTGCTTTTGTTGGCACAGTCACATTGCTCAAATGGGTACAATTTCAGATATTTATGTTTCCCTTATCTTCACTGCTTGATTTTGCTCATGAGAAAATGTCACTCATAATCCTTGAAATGTCACTCATAATTACATTGAAACTATTAAAATGTCAGACCTAGCAATCTGAAACCTTGGCAGCTATGCAGAGCATGGTAATTTAAAGAAAATTGCAATGGGGCACGACGTGCCCATACTTCTGTAATGTAAATAAACATCTCTGGGTGTTTCAGCAAGGCCTGTAGGAACAGAGCAAGGAAGAAACAAACTCTGTGTGCCTAATTATAGACAACAAAAACCTGGAGCCCGGCGCCTTCTACTGTTCAAAGAGATTTTCATTTTTACATTATTACAAAAAACGCTTGTATCCACATGGGAATCAACAATTCACTCTTAGGCAGCCACTTGTTACCAGACAACAGAAGCACACAAGAGAGCAAAGACGTTTTATTTTTAGGAAGTAAAGCAAGAGTGCCTCATCCTCACAGAATCTGTAGACACAGCACAGAGAAAAACACACATGCAACTAGAGTCTCGCACCACAAACACATGAAGGGAGTGAACAGATTAAATAGAGGCTGATAAGAAAGCTTTTGAAAAACTTGACCTTAGTTTTGCAGGTGTTGTGCACGCAGGGCGTTTCTTTATTCAGCACACTGGTGCCTTCCTGCTTTGATTCGAGTTGCACCACTATACTGGTATCTAATGTGGGTTATTTACATTGGTTTCTACAGCTTTCACTTGGGTGTTTAATTTACCCAACCCCATCCCCCGTGCCGCACGTCATAGCACTTTTTAGGTCTCGCCTGGCGTTAGCAGCGCGCATCGCTGCTCTCGCCATGCGAGGGCTTCTTGTAATCGATACGGTTCCAGAAGCCGTGTCTGAGCTCCGCCTGCAATTTTGATTGGTACGCGTCGTTTTGCGTAATGCATTATGCAAAACACAGTGTGATGATTGCACCGGCGGAATTTTAATCCCTCCTGGTTGCCACCCTGTCTGCTTTTGGCCCCGCCCCCCGGGATTGGATCTTTTACTTGCGGCGAGAGACAGTGTCTCTTAATTAGCCGCTAAGCACTTTTTTTTTCCTATTACCGCGTTTAACTTCAACAATGGCTGACGTGCCTTTCATTTCTCTGGTTTATAGTGCGCGTACTTTGCCCTAGGACAGCGCGATGTAAACAAGCGTCTGCAATGCGCGAGAGCTTGTCTAAAGCAAGGCTGACACTACAACTTTATTTACTATTGCCTCGCAAACCAAAGTCGAGAGGACGGGTGTAAGTAAAAAAAAAATCACGAGACAACCGGCTCTGCAGTTTGTTTTTATATAGCGCGTACTTTGCCCGAGGACATTAGAGCGCTTTAGCAGAGAGACAGATTGCGTTACATGTTGTTTAAGTTTTTAAATTCTCCCGAGGTAAATAAAACGAGCCCCATTTAAGTAGGCGCAAGAGACGCATTATTTACTGAGATATTACACTGTTGTAGTAAGTATCACATCAACTGAATAGCCCAACAACCATTTCCGCTTCTTCTACTGTTCCACCATGGCGCGTCATCGCCTCTGTTCGGCCGGGAGTCTCGACAGGCCAGGACTGGCTGAGCGCGTTTCACTGATACAAGGGACGGGCGGCATCAGAGGGCGCAAGGTTCCCAATCACGCGCTGGCAGCCTTGTCTTCACTTTTCATTTTCATTTCTGATACTTGTCCTACATTTAATACAAGGTCTGCGAGAGCCGGAATGAAATAAAAACAAAAAAACAGGGCTAGTTTTGGTATATATCGGAGAACTTGAGATCTCAGATAATGATAAAGCGAACTTTGCGCACAGTCTGGGTTGCCAGATGAGTCCGTGGAGAGCAATCCCTTGGTTTGGTTTCCTGTTCCAATTCACCGATTGTTAGCCCAACTACTCAGACTACAACTCCCAGAATGCACCAAATTAGTTGAATACAATATCACAAGCCTGAGAATAACAGTAAATCCATGTATATAGCGTTTCACACTACCGAGAACACGCTGTAGCGCTTTCAATGGACAGGAGTAGGAGCATTTTATGATGTCTGAGTGGAGTGTGCTGTTCCAGTTGGGTAAGAAAATTCCGACTTCATAAGCGTCATTACCCTTGGCATGAATATTACGGAAAGGCACATCAACTAATTGAACTGTATTTCAGAATCAAGGAAAAGTTAGCCCTCCATAAGTGCCAGCTTCCAAGCACAGATGTGGTGCAGTGTCAGCCAACTGCACAGAGTCTACAGTATGTACCGTTTTATAGACGGAAACAAATAAATGTTTCTTATTTGTCTTACTCAACAAACGGTATGCTGAGTTTGTGGGGGTGTTTAGGGAAATAATCTTGTCACCTTCAATTTATACAGCATTGGTGCATAGGGATGGCAAAACGTGCTTCACTGCAGAATGACAACACACACATATCATACCTTGTTCCCACATCTGTTTTCCTATGTGAGATAACGTATGATAAAGGCAATTAATTGCTTCCGCCGTAGGAGAAAGTGCCCTGCGAACAAGGAGCACTGTCTATTTTTAGCTGCATAAAAAACGCAGTTGGTGTTCTTTTTGTCAGACTCCTGCAAATTGGGTCTAAGCTAAACCATGAAAACCGATCACATTTGAATGCCTGCGTTTCAGTGGAGTGTGTCTAAGACCAGGAAAGTAAGAGAGCCCCTCTGAACATTATCATTAAAAATGCAATAGGTCTCGCTTTTCATTAAGTTAAAGCCATTTGCTTTGCTATACAATACCATTAGCTAAGCAAATGGCTTTAACTTAATCAAAGGCGAGACCTAATGCATTTTCAATGCTTGTTATTTGCAGCAGCCACCACTGGATCCAGGGCAACTAAATGGATTGGCGATCAAGACCTTGCCACCACTCCCAGTTTGGGCACATCTCAAGCTAACTGTGCACTATTTGAGGAGCCCGTCACATTTTGCAGTCTCTATTTCCCATTGTTAGTCCAATGTGACAAGCCATTTAAATGTTATTTTGAGGACTCTATTTCATTTGCTGTCATTTGTATATATATCTTTTCTATGTTTCCACAAAAAACTGCAGGCTTGAGAGACTGCTTCCATTCTCCAAGCCACTGGCCCAGCAGCTAAGCTATTCCATTTGCTCACTGAATATGAAGCTTTACTTTACGGGTAGGAAACACACTGGGTGCTTGTAGGGCCAGCTTTAGAGTTAAGGGTGCCTGGTGCGACAATCTTTTTTGGCACCCCAACCCCCAATAACCTCCATCTCCACGGACTCCCTCACTACCACTTTCCAATAGTGTCACTCAACTCTCCACGGTCCCTTTCTCACATGCATTTCTTTTGTTTTATAGTGCTACTCATACCAACCAAAGGGTGTCAGAGCACTTTGCATCACACACACGTTATACCCAGTGCTTAGTTTGTAAAAAAAAAAAAAGAGTGCTAGTTCCCAGAGCGCTGCTCAAATGCCCTAAGCCAGCAATATTAAATGTTACTTTTCCAAATGCGTTGTTTTGTAATCTGTCATGCATTTAATCCACTACCAGTCACACCCTGCACCTTTGTCACTTTTGCAGTTTCCTGCTTTCTCCCTCTGTGACTTATTTCCGTTTTTCTTTTCCTCTTTCTTCCCCATTGTGTGTTTGTTTATTCCTCTCTTTCTCTAGGTAAATGTGCGATGAGGAAAAATAAGTGTCGGTCACCAGAAATGAGTGCCGGTGGAACCTACAGACAACCACCGGCTTAAATTAAGCACTGGTTATACAGAGACAATGAATCTTATCTGTATGAAGCATTCTATAGGAAATGTTACACAAAACAGCGAGGAATACCGTTGAGTGATCTGCACAGTGTACTTTCTTTGCGGCAGGCACATCAACCCTCTGCGCTACATTATAAGTCAAAAATGCCACTAGACAAAACTTCATCTCTCTTCAGCAGAAACATTAATCACCTGCGTTATCTTGACGTTTTTACTGTTGCCTGAAAACTGCTAGAACGCAAGGAAACAGCAAGTACTTTTAAAACCAAAAGTTATTATTGAACACATCGGCTGCACCGGTCGTACCGCCCTAAAGCCGGCCCTGGGAAATTGTTTGGGTCAGTATGGACTTGACTTTGGGGGTTGTAGGCTTTTTGGGAAAAAGAACAATTGGGATTATAACTGAGGAATATTTTGGTCATAAAAAGCCCCAGTTCTCTAGAACTTTATGCTGTACAATGCATCATTTGATCTAGTTTTTTTTCATAAACCAATCACCCTAAGCAAACCCCACCCTCTTTTAGTTTGTACTCGTCCACTGTGCTCGTTCGCATGCTGTACTTGGATTGATACTTTCCACCCCATCAAATTGAAGGGGAGAAGATGTGGTTTTAGACAGAGCTGTTGACTTTGGAACTGGGGAGCCGGGTTTGAATCCCAGCCTCGGCGCAACATCAAGTGATCTTGGACGAAATAATGTAATTTATCCATGCGTAATGAAAATTAATCTGACCCTGTGTAATGTAACTGGTGATCATTTAAAGTGTTCCAGTGCCCGGGAGCTGAGTTTGCACAATGTAAAACTATGAAAAAATAATATTTTTTAAGTAATTATTGGCACTCATTTTTTCCAGTATATCAAGTTGGTGTCTTAACCGATGGAGTCTTATCATTGGCATAGGAAAGATTTTTATTTTGAATACAACATTTTTAGAAGGTACAGTGTGGCGGTACGGAGTATCCCAGGAGCCCTCCTTGTCCTTTTACAGATGCCATTCAGCAGCACACGTTGTATGGACCATTTTTGATGCTGTACTTTTTCCCCAGTGCTTTTTTGCCCTGGCCTTCCGTCTGTAATATGGCACAGGCCTACGAGCTAAGGCCCCTTGAAAATTATGTACAACCTCTTGAGTCTGTCAGAGATGCACCCGTACTTAAACAGCTCAAAAACAACGATTAAGACATCTGGATTTGAGAATCGAAGGCAGTGCAAGTTTCTCACAGTGGCTGTCAATGGGTCCTAAAAAAAATTCCAAATACATGCTCATCCAACCCTTCGCCTCTCTGCAGAGGAACTGCACGTGTTGAAACTTGGCAAGGCAAAAGTAAAGGAAACTTGTTGCTTACAGAAGAGTGGGTGAATTGGTTATGGGGGATATTGAAGTGAATGAGCTGCAAGGAAGTACATGCAAGATCAATTTAACAAACTTGAAAGAATGGAAAGCTAACGTGGCTCTGCCAGAAATCAAATTCTGAACTTGGAGATCATGGCTATCTTACCAGCCATCAGGACTTCAAACTTATAACTTGCAGATTATGGCATACTTTATTTGCCCTTAAGATAAGGCAGCAGGTAACCTCTAGGCATGTCATTCGCTCCCTTGCCCATCACTATGATTCTGATCTCAGGGGAGGGGCGTGGCTTCGGAGCCATCGATGGCGGACGCGTGAGCTGAGAGCTCCGCGCTAGCTGTGTTCTTTCTCCTGTTTTCCGTGGTGTCCGCCTGTGCCTGGGGGCGCTTCCTGGAGACCTGACCCGCCGGATGTGCCTGGGACCCCGATTCCGTTCCTCCGAGGTCCGGGGGTGAGCGAAGAGCGACGTTGGGACTGCGAGAGGGCAGCGCTGCTGCGCCACAACGGCAGCCTGAGGCATCCCCGGAGTAGCGGAGGGGGAGGCGGGCTGCGGCCGGCACCCAGGAGAGGACGTGACTGATCGGCAGCGGACTCCGGAGCTTGGAGTACCGCTGGCAGCCCGAGACCCAGCTGAGCACCGCTCCTGACCTGGAGGAGGGGAGCGTTGCCGGCCCAGCCGGGGCCCTGTGAGACGCGCCGCAGCACGCATAGTATTACCGGAGCAGGGGGCGGACTGCGTTGGAAGGCACCGAGCTGCCTCCCACGATCACCAACTCGAGGGGAGCAGCGGACATGCCTGGGGAGGCAGCGGCACATTAAAGACCATCCACCCCCTCCTCCTGGGAAGCATTTTGCCCGAGGAGAGCAGCGGAGGCATCGTGGGAGGCTGGGAGGCCGGCTGCTGGTGCACTGGTGCAGAGCGGTGGGGACCGATATCCTGTCTGGGCCCTCTACGTGTTGGTGGATGTTGTGGGCCGATCTGGGGCCCCAGAGGACCCACCGAAACGACCCCCAGCTGTTCGTGGGCTCCGAGCAGGGTGTGACACGCAATCTACTTGTGGAGAGTCACTGCGGGGCACGACGGCAGTGGAAATTGGAGCCCCGTGCCATGCTTTGACTGCACACGCTGGCACTGGACGTGTTCGGGGCTGACCGCGCCGGCGGGTACTGTGGTGTGCGATAAGCCCACTGGCTGAGGAGGACCGGCAGTAGCGTTGAGGAGCTACCACCAAGCCAGGGGGCACTGCATTGTCCTATGACCCGAGTGGGTCGCCCGAACTGGAGACTGGAGATAGCGGTCCCACTAAACAAGTTGGGGTCTGACTGTGAGGTGATAAGGAGCAGGGACAGGGGGCCTCGGACGGCGGAAGTGGATGCGAACTGGGCTAGGGACCAGGTGGACCTGAGGGGTGATCCAGAGCCCGAGGGGAACCCCTGGCCAGACATACAAAATATGGCCTGGGCACGGCAAACCTGAGACACACTGTGGAGCGGTGCGACCTCCATCGGACCCGCTAATGTGAAGAGCCTCTGCGTGGGCGACAGGGTCTGACCCTAGGCACTGCACGGGTGAGACTTTGGAGAAGTGCTCTGTTGGACGGACCTGGTGGTTGCTTGGGCTGGCACGTGCGGGGCCGCTTGAAGGGCGGCTGCTGAAGGGACAATCGAGCCGCAGCTGGTGGAGCTTCAACCCAACGCTGGAAAGTTTTGAGACTGAGACCCTGGCGACTGCTCCCCGGCCGCCTAGAGAAGGGCGTACTAGATTCTTGCCTGGAGATCGAGCTCCCCTGGCGATGGGAAAGCCTAGAGGGAAGCAGGTGGGCCTCCCTTGGAGCAGGAGGACAGTGCGCCTGACCAGGTGCAAAAGGAGTTGGGGGGGGGGGGTGGGGGGCGAGGGGTGGGGTGGGGGGTGAACCCTTGGAGGTACCTGTCCACCAGCAGTTGGCCAAGATTTTGAAAGCTATTGCTGACACCAAGACGACGCTCCACCAGGATATCAGCACTGTCGCAGTGGGCCTGGGCTTGCTGAGGACTGAGCATGCTAAGCTGGCGGACAGGGTGAAGCAGACTGAGTCTTCCCTGGCGGTTCTCACCCCGGCGCAGCAGGCTCTGATTGGGCAGGTCGGGGAGCTGTCCAACAGGGTTAATGTACTGGAACGGCGAGCAGAAGATGCGGAGGGGTGGAACCGGAGGAACACTGTGAGGGTCTTGGGTTTGTCGGAAGGAGTGGAAGGCCAGGACATGGTCCAGTACTTGGAGGGTTGGCTCCGCGACGTGGTGGTGCCAGAAGGCTTATCTCACTTCTATACGTTGGAGAGAGCTCACTGGGTGCCCGCCAGGCCACCGGCGCCGGGGAGGCCTCTGCGCCCTGTAAAGGCCCGACTACTCCACTTCAAAGACAGGGACGTGTTATTGCAGAAGGCGCGCTCAGAGGGGCCGTATGAAGTTGAGAACAGTAAGGTGTCGCTGTTTCCAGACTACACCATAGAGGTCCAGAGGCACCGCACCTCTTTCCTTGAGGTCAAAAGGGCCTTGCGGGAGGAAGGAATTCAGTATTCCTTGATGTTTCCGGCTCGGCTTTGGATAATGTTGGATGGGAAGACTCACTTCTGCGAGGATCCCAAGTCCCGCCTGGGAGTGGATTGAGGCCTATAAAACTGAAGGTCCGCACATGACGCAGAAAGGAGGAGCCCCGACCAGAGACGGGGAACCTGGGAAGAGACTATGGAGACGTCAAAAGCGGGGAACTGCAAAGAAGCAGAGCCCGTCGCAGACCGAAATAAGAGAGAGAGGAGGCGCTACAGGCAGTGGCAGTCATGATGCAGGGCCAGAGATCGCCGTCGGAGAGGGGCTCTGGGTCAAAGGGAGGGACTGATGGTTCAGATTCGGACACGTCCCGTAGTGGCAGCGTACGGCTACCTGATGTGACTCCTCAAACGGCCGATGGGATAGTGTGATTTGTAGACGACTATTCTCGCTTTCCCCCTTTGCCCTTTCCTTCTCCTGCTCTACTGTGCTGGGTCACCCTCTTCCTGTTCTCCCTCACCTGCTCTTCCTTTTCTCAGCGGGGGTCCCTGATGGGGGCAGGAACGGCGGCCGGGTGCGCGCCTTGGCGCAGGCCGGAGCAGCCAATCACCGCTGAGGCGTCAAGAGAGAATATTTGTACCTTGTTGGGCATCTATTGAGATTGCCGCACTCCCCCTTAGGTCCTTGTGCTAGTAGCTTTGGGCCTTAACTAGTTGATGCAGTTTTGTCTGCGGTTTGGGCGGATGGCCATTGCTGGACCGCTCTGGGGTTGGGGAGTTTCGTAATGGGGGTGTTTGTTATCGATTTTTGTTTTGTGCATGCAGATGGGTGTGGAGGAGTGAAGTCTGGAATGTTAGCTGATAAGGGTGTGGTGGGGTCTTTGGGGGGGGGCTTGGATCACATTCAATTCAATGCATAATACATTCAAGTTCATTACGTGGAACGTGAGGGGGATGGGGTCCATGGCTAAAAGATATTAGATCTATCCCTACTTAAAGCGGAGGGACGTGCAGGTGGCCCTCTTGCAAGAGACCCACCTGACTGGTGGCGAAGTGGATAAGCTGCGCAGGAGGTGGAGGGGCCGGATATACGCTACTACTTATTCTGCTTTTGCTATGGGGGCACTGATATGGGTGAGGCCAGGGGTCCCATTCGAATGTACCCGCACTAAAGTGGACAACGAGGGACAATATGTCCTGGTGACAGGGAGATTGGCTGGACGGGAGGTGATGTTTGGGAGTGTGTATGTACCTAATGTGGATCAGGTGATGTTCCTCACAGCCTTCTCAGCACAGCTGGTTGATTATATGGGGGGGACAAGTAGTCATTGGGGGCGATTTCAATTGTGTGGCGGACACCGCGGCGGATAGGTCACACCCCTCTCTCCCTGGCTCACCGACACATCGAGTGGCAGCGGGGTTCCGAGATTGGATGAGTCGCTGGGGCCTGGAGGATATCTGGAGGGTGCAACACGCGACTGATAGGGAATACTCGTATTTCTCCCCAATGCACCAGGTACACACCAGGCTAGACGCCTTCCTGTGCACGCCAGACTTTAGCGCATCCGTTACGCAAACAGAGTACCTGGGTAGGACCCTTTCGGATCACAGCCCGTTACTATTGACCATCCAACCAATTGGGAAACGGCCCCCGATTCCGCTATGGCGTCTGAACCCACTTGCATTGGAAGATGGGCCTTTCCGGGAATCTCTGGGGGCTCTTATTGAGTCCTATTTCCCACTTAATGCCGAGTCTGCGACCTCTGTGTTGGTTGAATGGGAGGCATTCAAGGTGGTAGTGAGAAGCCACTGCCTGGGACAATCCGTAGGTGCGCAGCGGGAGACCCGGCAGGAATTACTGGATCTGGAATCCCGGATTAGGCAGCTGGACAATGTTCAGGGCCAGGGAACTGACTGCTGAGCTTTTACAACCAGCCCGTGCTAGCTACAGTGATGCGCTGGAGAGGTTGCGATGCCATAATTATAGGGAATACCTAGACAAAGTGCAGTAGGAGGAGGGGAGGGCCGGCCGGCCGGCTACTGGCTTGGTTGATCAAACCCGAAGGTAGAGGGGCACCGATCATACAGGTCCAATCAGACTCTGGGGAGTCCGTCCATGACCCTGAGGCCATCCATGGCCTGTTCCGTACCTTTTACGAGAAGCTATATACCAACTCCGAGCCGGTCTCTCGCTCGGAAATTCTGGACTGTCTGGAAACCTTGCCATTAAAGGTGCTAGACGAGCAGGTGCAAGAGGAACTGGGAGGCCCTGTGACCCTGCATGAGGTCAGAGCTGCTATTTCAGCCATGGCGAAAGGGAAGACGCCCGGGCCTGACGGCCTTCCTGCGGAATTCTTTGCCACCTATAAGAATTTGGCACCAAGACTAGTGACTTTATATGCTGAATCCCTACATCGTGGGGTCCTCCCCGAGTCGACCCAGAGCGCGTTGGTGATACCCCTCCCTAAGACTAAAGAAGAGTTCGCTCCAGTTACAGAGTACAGACAACTTTCTATGCTCAACCTTGATTTCAAAATCCTCAGTAAAATACTGGCTTTGCGACTACTACCACATATGCAAACTGTCATCCATGCGAATCAGAACGGGTTCATCCCTTCCCGTAACGCCTCCTATAACCTGCGTTGGCTGTATTATGTCCTGTTTCACGAGGAGTTACGGTCTAGGCCCTCGGCGGCTGCTTTGTCAGTCGATCTAGAAAAGGCCTTCGACACAGTAGGATGGGAGTTTCTTTTTGAGACTATGTTACGATTAGCACTTGGGGAGGATTGGGTGAAGTGGGTTCGATTGTTGTATACCTCACCGACGGCGTGGGTTCGTACCGGAAAGTCTGTGTCCTCTCAGTACCTGATACAATGGGGTACTCGGCCGGGATGCCCTCTTTCACCCCTTTTATTTGCCCTGGCAATTGAACCACTTGCGGAGCTGATCCGGCAGGGGGGAGCGGGGATGGGACTTAGTTTAGATGGGCGGATGCATATGATTTCCTTGTATGCAGACGACCTCCTGATCTACCTGGGGGAAGTGGTACCTGGCACCTCAACGGCGCTTACATTGCTGGAGCGTTTTGAGGCATTGTCGGGTTTACGGGTGAACAAGAGAAAGACCTATCTATTCCCCCTGTTGGGACCGGAACCCCGGCCGGGTATTCTGCAGATAGACATTAACTGGGCCCCTCACTCCATCAAATTTTTGGGAATCCATGTTTTCCACTCTTTGGAAGACCTACGGGAAGGGAATTCGGATAGGGCCCTGCGGTCGCTCCGGGACTGTGTACTCTTCTGGCGCTCACTGCAATTGCCGATTATGGCGCGAATCTCCCTCCTTAAGATGGTCATGTTGCCGAGACTATTGTATTTTTTTGTTAACTTACTGACACCTGGTTCAGACCCTTGGATGCCCTGGTGAGGGATCTGATATGGGGGGGATGACAGGCAGAGGGTCTCCCTGCAGACGTTGCAGCGCCCAATGGTGGAAGGAGGCTTGGGGGTGCCGGACTTTGAACTATATATGTTGGCGGCCCATCTGCAGTGGCTGGCACAGTGGGCGGAGGGAGTGAATGCAGCGGGTACATGGCAGGTTGTTGGCCAAATTATTGAGACCGGCAGTCACAGTCCCATGTAAGTCGGTATTACAGCGTACAGCCATACGGACCTGGCAACGTTGTGTTCGCAAGTTGGGTGGGACTCCGTGGTACTCCCCCGCGCTACCGCTGGTTGAGCTCCCACATGGGGATCCGGTGACAGTGTTCACGGCGGAACAGTTGGGGGCATGGACTGAGGTGAGTTTAGATACGGTGGGTGATTGCTACCAGGACGGCTCTATGGTCCCGTTTGCCGACCTGATGGAGAATTATGGCTTTTCCCCCGGCCAGTTCCTGAGGTACGAAGCCTTGGTTCGAACCTTTGGACAGTTATGGGGTGGAAGTAGAGATGAACCAACGACTCGCCCAGTGCTGCATGCGCTGACTACTCTGGGCACTACGGGACACCAAGTGAAGTGGCACCATGAGGCTCTGGTTGCCGCGTCCGTTAGCCCTATGGGGACCCTCCAAGGCAAATGGGAGAGGGCGATAGGTAGGGAGTTCACTGATGGGGAATGGGGGAAAGTACAGAGGTCCCATAAGAAAATATCGAGGAACACCAGGCTTAAGTACACGCAGTTCAACTACCTTCATATGGTTTACATGACGCCTCACAAACTCAATGTTACATATGGTGGTGAGCTGAGGAAATGTCCGAGGTGTGCTCACGTAGATGCTGGGTTTATACATATGACCTGGAGCTGTGGAGTAGTGCAGGGGTACTGGGTGGAAATCCTGGATAAGATAAAGACAGCATTGGGGAGGGAACTGACGCTGACTATAGAAGTCTGTTTGTTAGGGCTCTTTCCGCGCCCTCCCAAAAGGAAGGTGGGAAACCGATTTATTGACCTGGCACTGGGCCTAGCTAAACGACGGATAGCGCTGGTGTGGAAGGCTCCCGCGGGGCCGCAGGTGGCCAGTTGGAACAGAGAGGTTATCGATTGGGCAGGAGCGGAGGGCAGAGCCCTGAGCTGGGAGGAGGTAAGGGGTATCCGGAGACAACCGATAGCAGACCTATGGAAAGACGTACTGGCAAACTGGGAAAATCCGGAGAGGGAACAGACGACAGGGGGAGGGGGGGAGTCTGGGAGTGACAGTGAGTGACCTGCGTGTTCTTGCATGGAAGACGGTGGGTTCCCAAGGGGGGGGCGGGCACGGTATATCCGCTATGGAAAGTTGCACCAGTGGGCCTGGGAAGGGGATAGCCAGACTGAGCATGAGAAACTGGGATCGGTGGATGGAGTGAGAGCAATCTCCCCGACAACGCCCCCCCCCCGAGAGATCTGCACACCACGTAGACCACATTATGTAACTGATAGGATGAATGAATACGCCCTTCGACTCAGATGGTACTCGGGCCCCCTATGCATGCCATATCTTATTAAGTTTACGTACATTTTTTGTTCACTTTCTTTTTCTTTCTCTTTTTAATGGGTGCATTGTTATTGGTTATGGGCATAAAAGTGACATTAATGAGGACATTCCCTGAATCCCGGGTAGAGGCTCCAACCGCCCACCGAGACAAGGCAGAGATGGGCAGTAGACAGGGGTCGCGAAAACCATTAATGGAATGTGATGGGGGGGGGGTGGGGGCGATGGGCACTCAAACAGTGGCGGACAGTAAGCGATTGAATAAGAGGAATGTCACCATGCAATACCCCAAGAAAGAAGCTTATGTATCCCTGTCTAAAGGTTAAAAGAGAATAATACTGAACTGTGTTGAAAATACTGCTTGTGAAATTGTAACGAATATGCAAAATGTCAATAAAAATATGTTTAAAAAAAAAAAAGATTCTGATCTCAGGGGATCGTTCATGATGTCTCATGCAAAACATACTGAGAACATGCAAGTAATATTTCTTGAATATTTTCTCTTCATTGCAAGGGAAAACGCTACTTGATCGCTAGGCAGATGACTCCTATTCAAGCAGCAGGAACATCCGAGGAAGTGAATAAGAAGGTATGCATTTGTTTTTGAATGATGGCTGAATTGTGTGCTGAAGTTTGCCCTCCCTAACCTTTGAACAAGTAACTTTGGAGAGCCTCAACAGCGTTATACGGCATATACATACTGCAGTAATTTTGGGAGCACCTACTTAAAGCGTGGATGAGCTGGAATTACTTTTTATCCACTTACCATAAATTTATTCTTTTATCCAAATGTATATTATTCATAATATAAAAAATTTTTGTAAAGATTTTTTTTGAAACTGCAAAGTTAAAAACCTCCTCTACCTCTTTGAGCTGTAAAGTTGCCAAAAACGCCACAGAGGGTCTGGAGTGCAGCGGAGCTTCACTATTAGGAGGCCATCTTGGTTGGCGTCGAAGCCACATCTCCCTAGGGCAGTTCCTGACATAGAAGGGTCTTGTTGAAGAGATTGAGAAATGCTAGACTCCTCGGGATCTTAAGCCACAAACAAAAGACTACATGCAGACCATTTAGACATTGGGGAATAATAGGCTTTTGATAACCTCAATGTATAGGGCACTACTAGCTGCTGGAAGGGATCCCCTGATCAAACTAAGAAGAACTTGACGTGAAGATTTGAACAGGTGTATAAACAATAAAGAATGGGAGTCACTTCTATCTTACCCACATGGTGTCTCTATAAATGCCAGGTTTAATATATAAAGTTTAATATCATGCACTGGGCATACTTGGCAAGCAGCAGTTCATAACATGTATATGAGTGCATTATCAAATTGCCCCTGCTGTGATTTGGAAACGGTTGGGTTTTGGCACATGCTGTTAGTTTGACCAAACATTGCTGAATACTGTCTCAAAGTCACAAACGTCATGGCACATCACAAGCTACCATAATGTATGTAACACAGACTGCTTGCTTTGACTATTCCCTCGACTTATATCGAATAAAGCTGTCTCCAGATTCTTAGACCTTTCTTTGCTCTAAGTAAAAAGAATGATCCCTGTGTCTTGGAAGGTCAACATGGATCCTCAAATAAAGAGATGGCATCAGGAATTACAGAAATGAGCTGAAGCAGAGACCAAATGCTGCATCAGGGAGAAATTAAAGTTTAAAGATACCCATATCAAAGCAATTGGAAGAGTTACTTGAACTGGTTGGAACACTTACCAAAAAGGACGATAAACCACCATAAATACCATTCATATAAATGCACGTAGAGGTAACAAACTGTTCATGAGCCAATTTGAATGAAGTCCTTGACAAAAATTGAGATATGGGATAATATACATTAAACAAAGCTTCTTTTCATAAGAATTGTCCTTGCTCTGTATAAAATGGGGTCAATCAAAAATGCATAAAAGACAGCAAATGTGACATTTGTGAAGGTATAAGTGTTATCAAGATGGCCAATCCTCCGATATTAAGGACATCTGACTAAGTTGACTTGAGTTTACATTTTTCTTTCGTCTTTCTAGTTTTGTTAATGTTTCAGTCATTTTACAGCTTTTCTAATACATATTGCATGTCTCAACATACAATAGTCCATATGTGTTGAGTAATGTTGAGAACATGTTGATGGCAGTTAGACCTATCGGCAAATATAGAATTTAATAAGACGTAATTGACAGAGGAGATAATGGAATTAGCAATTGAAATCACACTATTCTACAAAGATTAGGATGAAATGGAAGCTAATGTATGTAAAATGTTGAACTAAAAAAAATATTGCAAAAATGGCAATATTCAGTCTTTTCCTCAGACATTGTAGGGTCCCAGATCATAAAACTGCACCTAAAAAACAAAACCCACTTTCTTCAACGGATCTTAACATCTTCCGTTCCTTTGAAAAGTTTTGGAAAAACTGGTGTTTAACCAATTGGAACCTTTTATTGAAGCAAGTATCCTTCTCCATTTTCTGCAAGAATGCTTCAGAACAGGCCACTTTACGGAATTGATGGTCAAATCAGCGCTACATGATCTCAGAGTCTGTGTGAGCAAAGCAGATACGAACGTCTTGGTTTTAATTGCCCTATCAGCGGAGTTTACCACAATTGATCACGCCATTTTGCTTTTTAGGTTAAAAAAAACCCAGGCTTCAATCATTAGTCACTCAGTGATTTTGTTTAAGGTATTTCTCACCTCTCATACCCAACCCTTTTTCCTCCTCTCTACAAATCTGTCCGAAAGTCAGCTTCCTGTGGGGTGCATCAGGATTCTAAACAGTCCGTTAGTTTATAAAATATATTTGCTGCCATTAGCACATGGTCTGTATTCAATGGATACATGTTTTTATGTGTATGCCGACGATGCAAAGTTAATATTTAATCTCTAGAAATCTAAACAGTCAACAACTGCCAATTCATCTGGGCGAACCGATCTGCTTATTACCAGGAAAAAGTCTCTCACTTTACCTCCTACCATCTTGCCCCAGATTATGGGACCTAAATAAATTTAAATACAAATATAGCCCATAGTTTTTGAGTCTTTGTGTCCGGTAAAGGACATAATGCATATCTTCTGTGCACTTTGGTCTGACTGCTGTCCTGTTACGAGTCCTGGGTTCCGCAGGGGTTGGACCTCTCACCCACAAGTACAAGGACTTGGTTCAATGCACCATAATAAGGGAGAAATACCATTTGAATTACAGCCCCCACACCACCCACTTAGCATTCCTTTAAGAAATGTGTTCTAAGTTACTAAGAGTTCCATACAAGGTTCAGGGATGCAATGGTAATCCAAACGATCTTCATTAATGAGTTACACACTCAAAGATCACTAGAAACGTGATATGCATTTTGACATATTCATTTTAAAGTAGTTATTTTAAAATTCCTGAGTCTAGTACCACAATATTGTATGGTAAACCTTTGCTGCAGGCGGACAGGGTAGCGATGGCCCTGGAGCACTATTTAAGGAGACTACGGTGGGAAAGGGCTGCCTGCCCTGCCCTACCCCACAGAGACCGTGAATACAATATGGAGGCAGGCCACAAGGGAGCTTGGATAGTGGGGAAAATTGATGTTGGAGAGTCCCTGTGGGACTCTGATCTTCTCAGTGGTTTGTGTAAGATTGAGGGACACGGGAAATGGGATCTCCTTGTTATTTCCAAGCTGTGGGTTGTTTGGAAGGATGGGGCACTGGTATCATTTGCTGAACTGCAGGCAGAGTTTGAACTTGCAGGGAGTCGGGTGCTACGCTATCAGCAAATGAAATACATTCTAGAGATGGGTGGGGCCCTTCGCGCTACCATAGAAGAGGAATCCCCACTGAAATATAGAGTGCTTGTTGCTCCTTCGACAGATCATGCAGTGTCCTGCATCTATTCTACCCTCTTGAGCAATAGCCTCCTGCCGCTGGACTCCCTCATGGAGAAATGGGAGAGAGACTTGGGGAGGCTTGATGATGATGATTGGAGTCAGGCTACCGAAATGGCAATTGGGGCGAGATTCTGGCTGATTCAGTTGAAGATACTGCATACAGCGTATTTTACATGGACTCAATGGTTGTGTATGGGCAGGGCAACTGACATCCTTTGTCTGGGCTGCCTGAATATGAGGGGCACTGCTTCACACCCTGTGGGAATGTCTGGAGATCATGGCGTACTGGGAATGGATTGGCAAGCAACTGTCAAAGATAGTGAGTTATGAGATAAGACTTACATCCCTGTTAATTGCCCTGGGCATTTGGGGGGGAGCAGTCTCTAGGCAGGTATGCCCAGCTCTTTAGTAACTTGGCTCTGATGGTAGCCTGTAGAGACCTCGTCAAACACTGGGGTGCCAAGGCTCTGCTGACGAGGCAGGAATGGGAGGAGAGAATGGATTGGTGCATGGAGGCAGACAGACCGATCTATCTGGCTCGAGTGTGCCCCTGGAAGTTTGACAAGGTGTGGGGACCATGACTGGAATCGAGGGAAAGCAATGGGTAAACTTCCAGAGGAGGGTTGAGCCACGCAGGGAGGGGAGCCTATCAAGAAACTGGCACAGAGGGCCAAGGGGGTGGAATCCTTTGGAGATACCCTGGGGCTGTTGCTGCAAACAGTAATCCAATGTCTTCTTTCAGAGTGTATTGTACATCGTTACAAGAAAACCTGTCCACAAGCCTTCAGTGTTGGGGGGTGGGGGGGGGATGTATTTGTTATTGTTGTTTGATTTGTCAAAATGCAATAAAAAGATTTAGCCCCTTCGTTGCTAGACCTCCACCCAACCCCTTTACCCCGAGTGCAAAGCCTTTTTTGGGCTATTTGGGGTAGTTCGCGCTTAGGCCTCCATAATGTTTTGTCTACATAAGGTATACAAGCCAAATTTGCATCCTTTTTTCCAACGTCCTGGGGATTCTAAAGCTACCCTGAGTTTGTAGATTTTTGGGGGGGAAATGGGAAAAAGGTGCTGCAGAAGAAAGCATCTGTTTCTTTTTCTCCTGCAAATGGTTTTAAAGAAGAGTCTGCGGTGCTAAAATCACCATCTACCCAGCTTTTAGGAACAGGCAGACTTGAATCAGAAAAACAAGTTTTTCAACACATTTTTGGAATTTTACTGGGAGATGGTCCATTTTTCCTATTTTTTGTGCTTTTAACCTCCTTCCAGTTAGTGGTGGAAATGGGTGTGAAACCCATAGGTGGATCCCATAAGGCTATACATTTCTGGAAATTAGACAAAATTCTAAATTTATCATGGGTCGTGTGTAGATCCTTCAAAGTTTTCCTATAAAAAGTAACAGTTGAAAAAAAAGAAATATTGAAATTGAGTTGGGGGGAAAAAAAACAGCCATTTGTGTTTACTTTTTCATCTGTGACGACTTCTTACTATGTCATATTTTCGGAAGCAATATACCGTTCCGCTCCACTGGACCCTCTGGTTTGAGGGATCTATAGGGCTTGTAGGTTCTCCAAAGAACCCGAAGGTTCCCAGAGCCAACTTCCGAGCTGCACCTTAGAATGGTTTTTCAAGGTGTACCGTCTATACAGCAATTGATATGGTAAATTATAAAGAATGGAAAAAGGATATAAAAGAAAACTCTGTATATCTAGAATGTACATGTGATACTGAGTTTAAGAGCAGTGGTTGTTTGTACATCTCTGAATTTATACTTACCCTCACAGGCATGTGTTCCAGAGGGCATATTGTAAAATGTCTTCTGTGTTACACACAGAGATATTCAATTGGTAATAACAAATATTCTACTTTTCTGTATTCCCACGTCTCCCGATAAAAATGGTAGCCCACTTTTGTGGCTGGGCCTTGCGCCTGCGACACTAAACACCCCAAAATGTGACCTAGGAGACATCATATTTCACCCAGCAGAATGCATGTTGTTTCACAAGGTGGCTAACTGTTGATTTTGGGTCCCAGCTCAGCCAGCACCTAAGGAAACCCACCAAACTTGTGTCCACTGGGATCCCACACTTTCCCTACACAAAAATGTGACTTTTTAGCTAGATTTGAGGTTTGCAGTGGATTCTGGGTAAGAAAACGTTGTGGGATCCACTCAAGCCACACCTCCCTGGACTCTCCCGGGTGCCTAGTTTTCAGAAATGCCCTTTCATCCCACAACTGTCAACACAGAAATGTAGGGAATTTTTTTTGTCAATGAATCAAATTTGCATGTGCTTCTGAGTAAGTAAACCTTGTGGGATCCAAGCAAAACATATCACATATTACCTCCTTAGTGACCAGTTTCCAGAAAGATGCAGGGGCAGAAGGTGTTCACTACACATAAAAAAGCAAAAAAACACCAAAACATTATTGGACACCCATCCACTAGTTATTCACAGGCATACTATTTGGATTTGGCACGAGGGTAAGTAAATAATTCATGAAAATACCAATGACTTTACAAAATAAAAGCTGCAAAAGTCATTGTTAATAATTTCATCATATCAGAGAACCACTGACTTCTAGTTCGTGAGCTGTAAAGCCACGTCAAGGCGCCTACTGTTTTACAGTCCATTCATGCACAATTCATGCGTTACACACAGAAAACCGTTTGTGCTGCCAGCTGCAGGCCCAACACAATTCAACCCTTACATTTACAAACCGCGCCATTCAAGGGCCCATCACTCTTATACGACAACAGAACTAACACACTAATCACAACACCAAGCACCCAAACATCAGAAAACTGACAAACACACCTCAAGCAAGTCCATAAACATGCTGGCTATCAGCCACCAACACACTGCCAGTCCACACACACTTCCAGCCGGGCACCAGTCCATTCACACCGCCAGTCAAGCCCCAGTCTACACACACCGCCAGCCAAGTGATAGTCCACACATACCGCCAACCACACAAACCACCAGCCGAACGCCAGTCCATGCACACAGTCGGCCAAGAGCCAGTCCGCGCATGCCACCGCACAAGTGCCAGTCCATGCACACCGCCAGCCAAGCGCCAGTCCACACACACCGCCAGCCAAGCGCCAGTCCACATACACTGCCAGCCAAGCGCCAGTCTACACAAACTGCCAGCTAAACACCAGTCCAGTCACACCGCCAGCCAAATGCCAGTTCACGCGCAATGCCAGCCAGACGCTAGTCCACGCACACCGCCAGTCCACACACACGACCAGCCAAGCGCCAGTCCACACACACACCGCCAGCCAAGTGCCAGTTCACACACACACTGCCAGCCAAATGCCAGTACACACTCAGCCAGCCAAACACCAGTACACACAGACCGTCAGCCGAACTCAAGTGTGTTCTCCCTCCCTCTCCCTTTCCTTTTCCCTGGTGGCTAGTGGTTTTCTGTCCCCCTTGGGGGGCAAATTGGCCTAAAAATATGGCCGATCTGCACCCGGGTGGGGCAGCAAATGGCCCAAAAAATTTGCCCCTAATAAGCGGAGCGACCCATGCCCAAGGGGCTGTTCTCCGACATGCACATAAAATTATCCCTGGTGTCTAGTAGCTTTCCTTGGGGGCAGATCAGCCTAAAAATATGGCCGATCTGCAGAAACGGACAAAATATGTGCCCAAATGAAAGGGGAGTGACCCTTGCCAAAGGGGCCGCTCCCCAAATTGCTCAAACAATTATCCCTGGTGTCTAGTGGGTTTCTGCTCCTCTTAGGGGCAGATCCTCCTAAAAATATGACCGACCTACTACCAAGGTGGGCAGAACCGGCAAAAATATGTGCCTAGATGAAAGGGGAGCGAACCTTGCCAAAGGGGCCGCTCATCGAACCTCAACCAATTATCCCTGCTGTCTAGTGGTTCCCCCCACCAGAAGGCAGAGCAGCCTAAAAACAGCTGATCTGTCCTCTGGGGAGGGAGGGGGTGGAATTCCCCCAAGGGAAGCAACCCTTGCCCAAGGGGTCCCTTCCTGCAATTATACAAAGAAATTAATCCCTCGCATCAGGAGTGTTTCACGAAACGCGGATTACATATTTCCCCAGGGGAGCAACCCTTGTCTAAGCAGCCACTCCCCCAAAACATAGAAACCCATCCTTGGTGGTCCACTCTAAATAGGCACAGGAAGAAAGGAAAAACTCTTTCCCTTTCCCCTGTGTCTGTTTTTTTAAAACAAAAAAACCCCGGGAGAAGCACTCACCTTAGGGAGTTCCTTTCCCCCGACGCGCTGGAAGCAAATAGCTTCCAGCATGTCCATGGCTACATTTGATAACGTTGGCGCGCCGTGTGCCGTCATCAGATCGCCATGGGTAGTTGGGGGTGGCAGCGGAAATGCTTCTGCCATCCCTGGTGTGAGCACGTTGAGGGGCAGCCCACGGAGGGAGCGCGAGTGCTTCCCCTGTGGGTCGGGGCGAGGACGGCTCGGAGCCGTCCTGAGCACACGCCCACCGTGTTTGAGGACGGCTTCGAGCCGTCCTCTGCATGGAAGGGGTTAAAAAAATATACATATTGTATGGTAAGATCACAGAAGATAACACTTAGAAGCAGCTAAGCATTTTATGAACAGTAAAAACATCAGGGAAAAATTGTAACATGATCACAATTTGCAGCCCTAACACCCTCACATACTATCTCTAGATGCTATGCTTATCTTGGCAGATCAATACATAATAAGCCTATGTCTCAAATTTCAGAGGAGGTGCGCATACCTGGCACATCAAGATTTGTGTCTGTCTTGAAATGCTTGCCAGCTATTTTGAGGGCAAAGACATCATATCATATTTGTTCGGGGACAAACATTGCCCTGGCACCTTTCAGTGTGGCCTGAGCCTCAGAGGAATCTAGCTGTCACCTTCTTTGCTTAAGGTTGAATCTGGTGCCACGCCATCTGGATCTGCACCCTGGGTGAAGTTTCTTTCTCAATCAATGCTCAAATCCCAGGGTTTATAAAGAGTATTGACCATTGATTCTAATCTCATGTTTTCAGAATCAAATGAGGACTTTAGGACAATAGATATAACTGGACTAAATTAGTGGGATGCAAAATATGTCACTGATGTAAAAAGTCCATGACCAGTTGTGTCATCTTTATCTCATGTTTACTTTGTGTCTACTGCTAAAGCCTTGAGGTGTAGATATCCACAGGATGTACTAGACTTGCGGTTACCGATGGTGGAACAATACAGTCTAAATCATGTTTAGACATGAACACCACTTTCACAAGTTCTGGGAAATATAACAAAATGCTGACTGAACCGAATTGCAGACAGGCTAACTAAAATGGAAACTATAGCTAAAATGGAACCTGTCCTGCTTGTGTTAGGCAACTCGAACCTTCCACTAAAATGAAAATAAAGAAGCCTAAAAACAAGTGATTGAAATAAAAAATAATACAAATATGAAGGGGAACATTTATAGTGGTCATGACATCCCTGAAATAGCTCCTAAACTAAGCAATCGCAATGTCTTTTTGCATAAGCTTGATTATCATAACTTCATGGCTCATTTGCAGAACAAAATATGCTAGAAATGTGCATTTGAACGAATCACAGATCATATCTTGTTGCATGTTTTCATACTGAAATGAAAGGGGGTCTTTGCATTGGGAGATACTGGATCACAACAGCCTCTGTGCTTCATTAGTTTGGTGGGGGGTAGTCACTGGTATTACTCTCATTGCTAGTGTTGGAGGCTATATCTAACAGATCTTGACTGCACCACTGTTATATTCCCTTTATGGGTAGGAAGGTGTTGGAGTGGTGTAGACAGCACCGCAGGTACTGGGGTCCTTCACTCTTAACCTTTTGAACATGCATGCAATTCTATGCACTTGCTCATAATTTCTTTTCCCAGTGATCATTATGCTGCTATGGGTGATCACTGTTCCTGGGGTACATTAATAATGCATGCAAAACTTTCCTTATCAGTACAATTTTTCCAATGCTAACAGCATATGGTCTCATAAAATGATAGTGAATGATTCCGTCCCCTCTCACTTCCTTGTCTGTAGTTGTCCGTGTTTGAAGGAGTGAGGCATGTAGTGTCTCTTACTGCTCTCTTCAATGGCATGGGGGCTGGGTGATGAGTATTTCTGTATGTGTGCGAGAAGTGGTCAAAAGTCCACTGTAACTCAGTTTATTACTCCTCCCAATTAGATCCAGTTCGGGGGAACAGGCCAGGGTTACTGGACCAGAGCTGTGAGGCGTTTGGGTCATTTGTCTCTCCTGTTCGTGTCCATCCTAATATGGTGGTGCAAACTGGGCCAAGTACAACCCCTTCAGCAATTGACTTTCAGCAGTAACCATGGCAAGCAGTCGCAGGCTTTTCAGGGAGGTAAGTGTAGGCAGAAAACAGGCTCTGAGCTCAATTGACACCCAGCACAATAACGTGCTTCTCTTAGTAAAAAGAAAAGTAACTTTATTACACAATAAGACTCGGTACTAAACATTAACATAAAACGTGTCAAATACCCAAAATGCGTGTACAAGGCTAATAATACAGCAGTGAAGGCTGCCCCCATCTCTCTCCCCAACGTCTGCCCCTCATCTTTCAGGTGTATCAACAGTGCATGTGCAGCTCTTCTCCTTTAAATTTTTTAGTCTCTTTAAGGCTATATAATGTTCAGTCACTCACCCATTCTCTGATCTGTGGTAGGTCACATGTTGGCTTCTTGCTGTCAGTCTATGTCCACTGAAGGCTTGAGGTCCGCAGTCTAGTCAAGTGGCTACCCACCTTGGGTTGGGCAGGCACATGCCACACAGCAGTGTCCTATTGGCAGTGGCAACAGTCCCTGTCTACGGATGGCGGCCCTCTTCTGGGAGGGAGCAGCAGCCTTCTCCCTCCAGAGCTTTGAGTCTTGGTGATAGTTGCTGGGCCTCAACTGTGGTGAGATGGTGATGCAGTCCTCCTTCTAGGTGCAGATCCTAGGATGGTGACTTGGCAGTTTTGAGGTGCTTTTGGAGGAATTGGCTAGATACGACAGGTCCTATCAGGTGCTCAGAGAATTAGCAGCACAGGCATCCAATCAGTACTTCGACACACAACTGGCATGAAACAGCTTCTTGTGGACGTTATAGGTCCCGTGGCACACAGTTGGCATTTGCCAGGGCTAGTCACATGTTCTATCTGTTAAAGGCATACACACCACAGGTTCACAGTGTTCTTCAGTGGTGTGTGCTGCTCTGGTACAACTCGACAAGTGTCACGGTCATTCTGATAACAGGCATTTGGAACACAGGAACCAGTGCTACTGGTCAACACCAATCTCTTTTTCAGTGGTGCTGGCTGATTGGGCACACTTAGGCTAGTGCCACGGCTGCGACAGCTGGGATGATGCCAGTTGCTTGGGCAAACTTGAGCAGTGCTGTGGATCCTCCACTAGGGTTCAGAGTACAGCTTCAAGTCGAAAGCACACCAGTCACATTCTTTTGGATTCTCTGGTGGACAGACCACAGACACCAGGATCAACCGCTCTTGTTCACACCAACAGGCAGCTCCTCCTCTTTCAGAGTTGGCTCAATACGTCCTTCTTTGTTCAGGCAGGACTCTCCTGCACTCAAAATGTAGCTATTTTCTACATCAATATTCATGTGCATAGGTGACTTTTAGTCTGCATCCTATATGCAGTTAGTTTTTTTATCAGTATTCATATGCACAACTGTGCTGCAATGCTTCCACATTATGATGGGTATACCCCTTTGATCCCGACATGCCCCGTTTTTAACCCTTTCGGGCTTAATATACTTTGTCATTTCCAAGCTGAGCCAGTATCCACAGCGTTGGTTTTGAGACCCCACCCAACCCCCCCCTAACCCCCCCCACCCCCCTTTTTTTAGCTCTCTTACTCCGCCGCCGGACTTTCCGGTACGGCTAGTGAGATCTCCGGGTTATTCACCCTGTTTTTTAAAAAATATTAGCCTCGTTTTTAGTCCCTTTGGGCTAGATATGCTCTAATACCTTTTTTCTATGATGTCGCGCCAGTTTCCATAGCGACGGGCTCTGAGGACTACACTTCCCAGGTTTCCTGCCTGTTTGCCGGATTTCCGGTCGCGCTGGTGAATTCCCAGGTGCAGCCACTTTCCTTTCTCTTTATAAACGCCCAAGCGCGGCAGGCTCTTTCCTACCTGTCCGTGGCGTTACGAGGACCCGTTACGGTAAGCGCTTTTGCACGCTTGTTTATCACAGGTCCTGGAGCTTACTGAATAGAGTTTCTCCTGGCCGTATTTACATTTTTGTAATGAGGTCCCCGACTCCTCTTGAAGCCTCATATATTCTGGCATCATGTAATTTCATGTTTTGCTTGGCTTCTCCTGGTGATCGTTTAAATTAGGGCCCCAGTGTTTTCTTTTCATTGTATTTATGTTTTTGCTTCAGCAGCCAGAGAAGTGTAACTGTCCACTATTAATGGCCACTCGTTTTTTGGCATGTGCGATTCAGCACACTTCCTATTGTCCCGTATGTCAAAGATCATTTTCCTCTTACAACTCTGAGGAGTGTTTGTTCCTTTTGTCACGTTGTTTGTCTTACTTGAGTCCATTTGGTATCTGTGTCCCCCATTGTTCTCAGGCCAGTATCATTTTAACCCGGATACGTATTCACACATTTTACAGCCATAGTTACCTTGAATAGGTCTTTTCTCCTTTTTCTCTTCTTTTTTAATTGCCACGTACCGTTTCCTTCAGGTCGTGGCGTGGTACCACATGGCCAAAGGAGCCAGGACAGATGCAGTAAACTCGATCTTCCCTATTGGTGAGTTACGCATCCTGTTTGCTTTCCATAACGATAAATTCCGGAAATGCAACAATAAATTGTAATTGATGTGGGTTTAGCTAAGAGAATGATGAATTAGTTCCTTTGCATATACAATGAGCTGTGGATTCTTAGTGGTAATATTGATATTTATTATGCTTATATTTGCTTGGATGATATGTTTTCCATTGTTTCCAAATACAGGAGACCATTGATGTACTGAACAAAGAAACCATTTTCTGGTTCAGTATGAAACTATTATAGTTCATCATTATTATATATATATTTTTTTTCACATTTGTTATTTTGCAGTAGCTACATTTCCGACCCTGACGAAAGCCTAGACACTAATATAGGTTTTTGAGGCTGAAACATGTTGGTCTTGTAAGCACACAGCGGTTTCAAACACTGACCTCTGTGTCCACAAGCAATTCCTGCTTTTTAATCCTGACACCGGGCAGCGCTATTAAAGTCACAGCTGACCCTGTAGTCGGTTTTAATTCACTTATATTATAGCACTGCACACTTTTTCTATCACACCCAGCTCACATAGGGTTTTAGTACACCCTACCTCTCAAATCAAAACATCCCTGAGCTCCTCCCTCGTAGCGAGGGGGTTGTAGCCCGCGAGAGGACTAGGTTCCTCACGTGAGGAGGTACCCCTATGATGAAGCATGACACCTTTTGGTGTGTGAGGGGAACTGTCCTTAAAAAGGGATATCCCCTTTAGTTTCACTTTTCATCTTTATGCCACATTTGAATCTTCATTTGTTTTGGACCCGGGGCCTCTTTTTGTGAGATTTTTAGGACTCTCCTGTGCCCCAGTTCAGGATAAGCAGTTCTTCCCCCAGCTCAGACTCCATGTGATGTCCCCTCACCTCCGGGAAGCTGGCTGTCAGGCTGACATGCTCTGGGTGTGCAGCAGTTCTCTGAGTATTCTGTGGAGCACCTCCTCCTTGGTTAAAGAGAACTTGGAACTGTAACAAAAAGTGGGTCAGCAGCTCCTGCTCTTATACATGTACAGTAGACCGGGGATGTGTATTCTCAGTCTGCACTTTCAGAACCATTTTGAGTTGAGTTCTTTTTCATGTGTCCTTCTTGGGCTGTCTTCCAGACTCAGTCTTTATCTTCAGCTCTTCACAGCAGGGTCATCTACAGGGTGGAGCACCCACAAACGAGGCACAAAGAGGTGTGAGCAGCCTGCATCGGACTATCATAGCCACACCTGTCACTGAGCAGGAAGAGACACGAAAGGCTGGCCCTTTTCAAAAAACTGTTCACACCCTGTCAACAAGAATTGCAGTAACACCATTACCTTCTACCATCCACAAAAAGACAGTCTCCAGGAAGACTTAATCAGAGGCCCTCTGCATTGAAGATTCTAATAAAAATTCTGAGGGGAGCCTGTCTTCTCTTTCCTTTCTTAGGTGTCTAGGTTCCCTCCAGTCTTAGAAATGTCAGCAATACAGTTCCACTGTCTTGGAAAGTAACCTCACCTCCATCTTGTGTACAGAAGCAGAGTAAGGCTCCTATAAAGGAACCCACTGATCTGTGCCACTTTGGTTCTCTCATACCATCATATACTGTGTAACTCCCTCATCACACGCCATACACATCCATAAAGTCGGGATTGCAGAGTTGGGATCCAGGTTCACCACTAGCAGCAGAAATTTACAGGAGTAGGCAAGTAGGCTACCATTCGCGTGATGCAGATAAAAAGGTCTGATCATGCTATGATTACTATAAAACATGGTATGTTGCCACCAACGCTCTACACCCATGAACCTGTGACAGGAACAATAGTGCTCTGTCATTGTCGAGGGAAGGCTTAGTGCGTCCCTCCAGGTCCAGAATAAATTGGGGTTCAGACTCTTCTGGAAAGCCAGCCTAGGCCTTCGCAAACACTCCAGATTATCGTGAGGCTCGGACCAAAAACCTTGAAACCACATACTTGCAGTTGGGCATGCATGGCAGGGACCAGTCCTGCCCCATCACTTCTCTACCTTTTTCTTTTTTTACCTTGCGCATGAAGCACCGAACTTCACCATTAGCTTGGGTTGCCTGGTTGTGATTTTCCTGTGTTTAATTTTTAGGTTTTGCTGGTAGTTCCAAACTTTTCCCCCTGGAAATGCAGATCTGTTAACTGGTTTGAACTCCTTCGGTATTCCATATTTCGAAATGTTTTATTGCCAGTTTGTGGGCTATGTTTTCAAGAGAAGCCAACTGAATGAATTCAACAGGATAGTTAGTGCAGGCATATACTATGACTAGCTGATGCCACCCTCTAGCATCCGTACAGAAGTCCATGTCAAGATTCTAAGTAAAGGACTGAATTTTTTTCTGTGCTGAATGGGGACAGGCATACAAGGGTGCGGTAGCTTGAAACATGCAATTGGCGATTATGTTTCTGCATGTGAATCAAGCCCAAGGAATCAGACTTTTTCTCTGAGCCTGGCTTTGGCCTTGACAATACCTTTGTGTTCTTGGTGTGCCAGCTTTAGAGTTCTGGGAATCAAAATGGCAGTATGACGGTAATGTTACCCCTCTGCACTATGCTTCAGAAGTAGAACTCTGTATCTTCCGTTCTATACAACTTGGAGTATATTGCATGTCTGGACGTTTCTGTGTTGGTGGCTTCAAGGGAAACATTTCCAACTGTATCTTGAGCTGCTGTGAAAGAAGCCCATAGCCATTTATCATTGTGAGTATGTCCTGGTTCCCGCTCCATGGCAAGGATTTGAAGCAAGTGCTTTGACAAGTACATTCTCTCCAGTAAGAAACTGGGTTATTGGTTTGGGGGTCAGGGGGTGAGACCTACTCTAACAACAAAAATAATCCTTCTCAGGGTGCACCACTAAATTTACTAAATTAGAGAAACTCTCTGGTAGGTTGAAACTGGTGCCACGCCATCTGGATCTGCACCCTGGGTAAAGTGTCTTTCTCAATTAATGCTCAATTCCCAGGGTTTATATAGAGTAGTGACTATTGATTCTAATCTCTTATTCTAAACTTAGACGCAATGTGTAAATTATTTATGCAGCACGCAAACAGTTATAGGGTGAAAACACATCCCAAGAAATGTCCCAAACCAATTTAGGAAAATGGAAAATAAATAAATACAATGACACTAAAACAAATGTAATCCTATCAGTAGAAGTTATGAATTTTTTGAGTTTTCGGTGAAGAATAAAATATAGTGCCTAAAATATGAAAACACCAATCGTGGGCATCTGGTCGCGCAAGACTAGGGCAAGGTCAAAAGGTAAGGCCGACCACGATGGAGCATGGTCCAAATACACGAGGTGGATTGTGCCCAGTCTCAGCTTACACTCAGTTTAAAAGAAATTATGAGAAAGTCCAGGAGAGGGTAGAGGGCCGTGCGAGGAGAAGAAACTCTGCAAGACTTCTTCTTGTGACCAGGGCTGGGGGCTAAGGGTCAGATGCGTGAGGGAACATCACCCAGGGACATCCAAGTTCACATGCCCCTGGAGCACCCAATGCATGCCTGCTTACCAAAACCAGTGCGCCCTGTAAGGGACATGAGAATGCTGGAGGGAGGAAGGTCCAGTGAGGGGTGCTGGAAAATGTAGCGAAGTGTGACAGACGGCTGCTGCACCAATCGGGTCGCTGCCCATTTGCAGATTAAAGTTGGTGACCCGCATGCCAGATGGGGACACCGTGAAGTTAGTTGTGGTTGACATCACTGCTGTACCGATCTAGCTGTAGCCTGTGAGTGAAGTGAAGTTGGCAACCCCGTATGCCTGATGGGGCCCCAGTGAAGATTATTGCCATGCCAATCAGGCCAAAGCCTGTGTGCAGAGTGAAGTCAGCGGCCCCATTTGCCAGAGGGGACCGCTGTGAAGAGGAAGTTACTGCTGTGCCCTTCTGGCCACCGCCTGTGCACGGAGTAAGTTGGGTGACCCCGTATACTAGAGGGGACCACCAGAAAAGACCAGTATGGTTGCCTGGTTCAAGCCGCTGTATAGAGGAGAGGTCGCTGTGGTGACTCGTGGCGGCCCATGTTCCAGACTGAGGATCTGAAACAGAGTAGTCTATTTCTCGCCCCCGTCCCCCAGGCACCCCTGTGATCACCACTTCCACCCCACCTGTGGGAAGGATCAGAGGAATTTACTATCTCACTGGAGGACACTCTGTGGATGCCCAGCCAATGCACTTGCAGAGCCACAAGTGCTACTCGCCAACAAAAGCCGCAGCAGCTCTCCGTGATGTTGGCAGGTGAATCATTCCCAGAGAATCCATTTGCCCAACCCCTGTAGGAACAGGTAAGATTGATCAAAGGGCTGGAAGACCCCAGGCAAACTTGTTCAGCCACATTGCGCTTTGGGGGCTGGAACGCTTTTGACTTTTCAAAGAATCAGAGGGGGATTCCTGAGACTCGGACTACCAGTGGGCTCTAACCTGAATGTCACCTATAGTGAGTGAATGGGGAATAATCCCTACTGTTAGTGAGAAGGAAGTGGGACAAAGGGACCTGCCTATCGACCACTAGAGCCTTGACTTTGTGTGTATTGCTTGTGTATGCTGTATTTCACTTTGTGTTAGTATATATATGCCCTTTTTTTTCATAAAACCAAGTATTTGACTGGACCATCATTTATTGCTGTTGCTGAGTTTGGTTTGAGTTAAGCCTATGTTCACCCCTATGACTAATGTTCACCTTCACTAGTTCCCAATTTGAGTTGTTCTAGCTTTTTATGGACTGATCTTAGGTATTTAGTTTTGTTGAGTCAATATGTTGTAGTTGCTCTTTCTTCTTTGGTTAGGGAAGAACAGTTTTTTTTTTTTTTTACTTCCTTCCTGAACTTCATATGGTCTTGTGTGCTTTTTTTTTCTTTTTGCAGGTTGGGAGTTCCAAACCTTTGGAACCTGTACTGAAAACAGTGTTCCGCCCACATTGTTCTTCATTCAAGAGGAGATGGAAGGGATAGTCTGGAACATTTCTATTCTCTTTGTAATTTGGCTGGGAGGAACAATAGGCCTTAGTCCTGGATGGTCCTGAGAGCAGTGCAGACTTCCAGACTGCCTTCTAGGCTAAGAGTCTGGCTTATAGGTAGCTAGTGTTTGATACCACCTTTGCAGCCTTCTTTAGGATCATCAGCCTTACTGCCGCTATAGGTAATGATATTTGTACTTCTGCTGGCTCCACCTTTAGTGGCCCTGGTGTGTCGAGTCATGCCCTCTGGCAAAACATTGCAGTTCGTCTGTGTGGTTCTCCAATGGGTCAGCTTCTTTGTCATACCTCCTGTCGCCATGCATCCAAGTGTTTTTAAAAAAAACTCCAGCGACCGGGCAGCCACAGAAGTCGGTAGAACCTGATCCACGACAGTGACTGTAAGTGTGACATCAAGGCTCCTAGGGGGCGACTTCTCTGTGTCACACACAATATCATAATCAAAATTGCCATAAAGCACTATTGCGGTGTCTTGCATGGCCTTTTCCTCCCTGAAAAAATTGTTACTGTTGACCCAGCTGAGCAGGTCACAAGGCATAGGTGACTGGTACAATTAGCATGTAACTGTGGGAATCAGTAATAATAAGCTCACAATGATCGCGGGTGAGAGTTTGCGAAGCAGCCTTTGTGAAGTCTCAGCCGGTTTCCACCTTTTCACATTATTTTCCCCTGTACCACATTGTTTTTTAACTGACCAACGCCACTCTTGCTTTTCAAGTTGCCCAAATCCCAGTCTTCAGGGGCATCGGTATGGCAAATTACATCACAACAGCTGCAGATGTGGCAACCATCACTCCAACGATGAGTGCAGTAGCTGGGGTGATACAGCAGTTGTTTCAGCCTTAACACCGATGCACAAAGCTGGCGGTCTCACTGATGCCAGAGTTCTAGGCATTCAAGACGTCCACGATGGAGACAGTGACTCAGTGCTAAATTGTTGATCTGCACCATTTCATCGAGAAATGGAGGTAGCAGCCCAAGCCGAGATAGTGAAGAATTTTGACTCAGCAGCAGCACCACATGAAATGCAGGGACTGGTGTCTGTGCTTCAACATAATAGCGCAAGATCAAATGTTTTAAACACTTCCTGACCACCCGCACATACTTAAATGGTGGACCCTCCACTGCTAATCTTATCAAATTCTTGAGTATTTTAGGTATTTCTGGTAGTTTATCGCCTTTGCAAATTCCATTTGAATAATCGAAAAGCAGGATCATTTCTTAGAAACGCGCTTTCGCTGACATAGGAGCCGATACAGAGGCTAAGTGGGAGGATCATCTGCCTGCTGCAATGATATCTCTTGGCAAATTGATTCATCAGTGACTGGGTAGCAGTGAGTGGAGATGACATTACGCAGCAACGTTTTTCGCTGACAGATGCAACTTATGGAAATAACTACTCTGTGAGCAATGAATCTGACGATGAATCAAGAGGTGCATTCCCCTCTCTACTGGGTGGCTGTCGTGTCCCGTGAATGGATGGCCCCAGCAACGACAGGACACCAGTCCTTGTGGAGAACCTTTATTCTTCTCCAATCCCTGACCGCTGATCCCACATGCTTCTCTCCCCTGAGGATTTTCGATTCCTCCCCTTCTAGTCTCCTCTTCCCTGGGATACCCCATCCCTCCTCCTGGTTGGCAGCCCTTGGTCCTAGAATACAATACCACACTAACTCCCCAAACCCCATTTTAAACCTGAACTAGAACTTGCATCTCCTCAATGAGACGCTTGGGCCGAGCATCCGGACGGGCAGAATGGGTGATATTCTTCGGGATGGAGGTCTCTCCCAAGACCGACTCACAGACAGGGTTTGTGAGAAGTTGACCTGGTATATGATGTCCACTAATTAAAGTGGGCACCTTGCACCAGTCCAAACAACCCTTATGGTGATTTAAGAGGTCAAAGATAATCTTAGAAGCTATCCAAGTAGTAGCTGTGGAGAGCAGACTTCAGGCTTAGTGTTGAAGGAATGTTAAGCAGCTTGTTTTACCAGAATGCAACCTTATAGTATTGGTTAAATGAAAGGAGAACCACACAGTAGTTATAAAAATATGTATTTATTATTATAACACACCTTAAATACCTCACAGTATCTGCTACACGCAGATAAACACAAAGCACACAATACTGTAGCACAGAAACAATCGTAAGTAGCACTAATACACAGTGGGCTCCAGGGGGAGACCAAACCATATACTAAAATAGTGGTATAAGAACCACGACTCGAGTCAAGACAGTGTCTAGAGATTGTAGAATCGGTAGGACCCCAAGGAACCACCCAAGGTGAGTAAGGAGGGACCCCACGGAGGACGGGTGCGGTGTGAGAACACAACTGCGTGCTATGTACAATTCAATGGGAGAGTCGTGGTTGCAGTTTTAGTGATTAAGGACCCTTCCCAGTGGAGTACGAAGAAACCCCTTACAACATAGAAGGTTGGAGAGCCACCCCACCCGTGGATGCCGTAGTACCAGAGTTACCTATCCCACGGAAGCCGGGTGCATAGGGCTGAAGTGGCGTCGGAAACCGCCGTCGTTCTCAATAGGAGCCTTCAAAGAAATGCCACTGCTGGAAAGAAGAAAAGTGTCCGGTGGAATCCACAGGTGGATTCTTGGTGGAAGGAACCTGAAAGCAGAGGGGACAGAGTCTGGGTCACTCAGGAGTGACCAGGGGCTCGGTAGACGAATGCCCACCGATGTCGGGTGCTTCAGGTGTGAAGATTGAGACCTTGACTCTACAGCTGCAGGGACCAGGAGACGTCGAGGACGACCAGGAGCCGGATACGAGCTGTCCCTCGAAGGGTGTCGAGTGCTGAGGGGTCAGTGACTGGCGGGAGCACCAACAAGCCTTGGCAGCGGCAACCCATGAAGAAGGTCAAAGAAGGTTACGGGCTGGCCCAGCAAGGACCAGGGGACTCACCACAGCAAGGGGAGTCAGGGCAGGCCTGGAGCAACCTGGGGAGCCCAAGAAAATCAGTGTTGTCCCTCAAATGGACCCACAGGCCGAAGGCACAGGAGTCGCGAGGGGACCACTAGCAGTTTCACAAAACAGCTTGCAGGGCACAGAGTGTGAGGAGGCCGAAGTCCTTTGTACGAAATGTTCGCAGAGGTTGGGGCTAACGATAGCCCAATGCACTTGGTTGGGGAACGGCAACAAGCATATGCACTTGCAAATGTACGCGGTGCACAGGGGTTCGGTTTATGCGGTCCCCATGAGGGATACTGGCCTCAAACTCGGTGAGAGGGCAGCTCGACCTCAAGGAACGTAGGAACCCACCTCCTGTGTTGCTGGAGCCTTCAGAGTCTGCAGGAGCTCAGGATCAGCAGACCGGTCAGTTGCGTTACGGTGCCTGCAAATGCAGGGGAGTGACTCCTTCACTCCAAGGGAGATACTTCAGTTGTCCTTGATGCTCCACAGGTCCTGCACGGAGCCTGTATGGTGCACAGGCACAGACGATGCTTTGGACGGTGAGGGAGACGAAGTCGGGCCCAGTGGAAGACCAGCGAAGTCCAGAGTGTCCAGACGGTCGAAGGTCAGTGGTGTCTTGATCAGAATCTTGTCCACGTCGAATCTAGGGTCCTACAGCCAGGTAAGCCCTTTTGTACCCACGGGAGAGGGTTGGACAGATTCAGGGGACCCTCCCAGGGGAGGGTCAGGACAGTGGGGAGGTTACTCCCATATCCTTTGTCCAGTTTCGCGCCAGAGCAGGAGCCAACGGCTCCCAGGACTGGTTTGAACTGGACTATGCACAGGGACACCAAATGTGCCCCTCGTGCAGACTTTCAGGCACTTTGGAAGTGCACCCACCCAGCCCCAATACACTAAATCCTGTCTGGGAGGTGGTCACACCTCCCTGTGACAGTATGCCTATTGTGCTGCCTTCCTCTGCTCGAGCTTGGCTTAGCAGCAGGAGGGCAGAAATGTGTCTCTGGTCGGCAGCAACCATTTTGTGCTGTCTGGGGTCGAGAAGGCTGGTACCGGGAAGACAAGAGACCCACGAAGCTTGCTTCTGAGGGGTGGAATCATACCTCCCACACCGGTTACCTGGGTGGAGGTATGATTCCAAGGTGTTTGATACCAAACACGACATGGTTTGTTGCAACCGTTTTCGAGATATCATTTTACGCAAGCATATAATGCACTTCTACCTATATGTCGGGCTGGGTCACCGACAACCCGGGAGAATGGTCTCCGAAGGCTGCAGGATGCTTTGCTCATGCAGGGGCACCCTCTCACATAAAACCCAGCACCCTGCCTTCAGGATTGTCAAGGCTTGCTATAGGGGTGACTTATAGGTTTTAAGTGTTTTAAGTGTAGTGACCTATAGATATAGTAAACCTATATCTAAAGTAAGTGGTGCATGCACCATCTTACACAGGCTGCAATGGCAGGCCTGAAGTTCCATTTTGCATGGCCTCTCATGGGTGGCAGAATACATGCTTCAGCTCATGGGAGGCCTCTGGGGTACCTATGCCCTGGGTACATGTGTACCATATACTAGGGACTTATAAGGTACCCCAGTATCCAATCTGGAGTGTACCTAAGTACATGGCATAACATTTTAGGGAGAAAGCAGATAAACTGGGATCTGATTAGCAGGATCCCAGTCAGACTAGTCAAAAACAGTGTAACATCAAGCAAAAAGTGGGGGTAACCATAAGAATCAGATCCTCCTTTCCTACAGGGTTGGCAGATCCTTCGTTGTTGATTGTGTCCTTGACCCGCTTGTCTCTGTTTATGGTTGATAAAGCCACTTTGAAGTGTGACACGTTCCATGTAATGGACTTCCCAGTGCGGGTTGCTTAGACCATATTCCCTTTCCGGACAGTCACCCGTAGAGGGTCACTGTCATACCGGGTGTCTGCTTTTCTCCTTTGCATTTGTTTGATGACCACCCAGTCTCTGGGATGTCATCTCATGCTTGCCTCTTGTCGTCAGCATATGCCTTCGTTTTCTTCTTTTTCAACCTATCGTTGATCCTGATTTTGTCGGTGTTAGGAGGGTGAGCTGGCTTCCATTGTGGAAGTTTAGTTCTGACGTATTGCCCAAACAGCAGATTGGCAGAACTTTTCCCCTGTCGTCGAAGCCGGGCACAGGGCTTTTTCAAGTACCATGCCTTCCTCAATGGCTCTCTGTATTGTTCTTTGTAGAGTGTCCATGAATCGTTCCACCAACCCAATGGCTTGTGGCCACAGGCGAGTTAACCTGCGGTGTGCATTGGCCAGGATATTTAGAAAGTCCTTAAATTCACTGCTGTTGAACGGGGGCCCATTGTCTGACATCAGAAACTTTGGGAGCCCTCACATTGCAATAATGTAGTCTAACGCTTGGGTTACCTTGGTAGCGCTGGTGGACAAAATCCTTTTCAAGTCACTTTATTCGATTAATTAAAATCAAAAAAGTACAAAACACCAAGTGCATAAGCAGACACATTCCCATACAACATTTAGATAAAAATAGTAAACACAGCCACATTTGTGTGTTTCAGCAGCAACTAATATCACAAGGGTAATAAGAAATTTCATTAAAATATCAAATTTACATTATTTAGCATAAAATAACTATTTTCCTGATCCAAACAGTAACAGCAAGAGAACAAGCAGTATTAAAAATATTCCTCAAATTACTCAACTTTGCAAATGAAGTAGTTAAGTTCATAAAAGTACATTACGCTATACTATTTATATTGTTTTTTAATTTTTTCCTGATCCGAACAGCAGCAACTAGAAAACAAGCAATATTAAAAATATCCCACGAGTTACTTAACATTTGCAAATAGAGTAATGCAGGTCTGACCTGTAAGAAACCCTTTCTATTTAATAAGGGGACTAAAAACTTCCTACGTATATCTGTGTAGAAGTCACAGAACATCATAAAATGTAGAGTGTCTTGTGTAGAATAAATATCACATAGACACGGTCCTGCATCCTCTGGTTTGCACCACCCCACATAGTCACCCAGCGAGAAATGAATCAAGTTAAAACGAAACCTAGTCCGGAACCAGCGGTGGAACGGCTTGGTAACAATTTTCAGATACGGCTCAATTAAAATCGTCGTTTTTGTCAAAAAGTGAGCCCTAACTAAGGGTTTCTGTAACTCGTGTTCTTCCCGGTACATCATCATCATATTAATAACATTCATTTTAATCCATTTCAGATCTTCATTCCTGATCCTCTCTGGGGTTTCAAATAATTCTGGCCGCCCTATTTTGGATAACATAGATTTAACATATACCAACCATTTAATATTACTGGCTTTATCCAATTTAACACAATCCCGCAATATCTGATGATTCAAGGTTAGTTCTGGATTAAGCCATACTTTAAGCCAGCAAAGTAACGGAGCGGCACTCAAAGTGTAGACATAACCTAACCCCAACTCCTGATGTATAGCAAAGGTTGGGGTAGATTGAGGTACAGACAGGAGACTGCGTAAAAATCTATTTTCAACTATCTGTAGCCCTACCTGCTGTTGAAATCCCCATATAGAAGTGCCATAGGCCGCGATAGCCAAACACTTAGATCTGTATATCTTAATAATGGCCTCCACGGGTCTTGCCCCCAAACGCTGAGCAAACCCTAATATGGCAGAAGTAGATCTGATAACTGCATTTTTTTTGATTTTTTGTTGGGGTACCCAAGAACTTCTTTCATCGAATACTACCCCTAAATATGTAAAAGAGGATACAGTAGACACTACCCCCCCATTACAGTAAAAAGTTTTAGCTTTAGTGACTCTATGACCCGTTGTCATGAAATGTGATTTCCCGATGTTCACTACCAGGTCCAAAGACTGCATGTAGGCTCCAAACGCATCCAAAAGCCGCTGGAGACCTACCGCAGTACGTGCCAAGAGGACAGCGTCATCCGCGTATAGGAGAACCGGAATTGGACAGTCTCAAACACGCGGAATATCCAAGCTCGCCTCCACTAAAGTTCTGTCCAAGGCGTTAATATATAATGTAAAAAGTAGGGGCGCCAGTATGCACCCCTGACGAACGCCTCTTCTTGATTTAAAAGACTTTGAACACTTGCCATCCTGTGAGAGCCTAATTGATGCAGAAAGATTGCGATGAAGATCAGCCAGAAAATAAACTAAACCCGGGTCCATGCCCATTTCCAACAGATTACTCCACAGCTTCGACCTGTTAACCAGGTCGAAAGCTGAGGATAAGTCCATGAATGCCATCTTCAACGAGCCCTCTTTTGCCATAGTATATTTACTAATTAATAAATATAGGTTAAGACATTGGTCCATAGTACTTCGTCCTTGTCTAAAACCGTACTGTGAATTGGGTAAAATCTTATTGTCATTGGCCCAATCTGTGATCTTTTCTAAAATCACTTTACCTAATAATTTAACCACCGAGTCAATCAAAGATATCGGTCTGTAACACCTCGGGTCCCCTCTTTGGCCCTTTTTAAAAACTGGAATGATGATCGACTGAGACCAGGATACAGGAAACCCAATCGTTCCCGCAGCATTAAAAATATTAGCTAGTATCTTCGCCCAAAATTTGGGATCACACTTATAAATGTCTGCTGGAACGCCGTCTGGACCAGGTGCTTTATTACTGGAGGTGTCTTTTATTGCTCTCTCAATATCCTCCTCATTAAAAATAAGAGATGCTGTGTCCTGCTGGGATGATAACCTAGTAGCGGTATCCAATGACTCATCGGAACCATAGATTGCCTCAAAATGGGACAACCACTGTGCTTCTGTAATGTTACTTTCCTGAATGTCATTTTCCAGACCCGAGAAAAGCGGAGTATTGACAATAGACCAAAATCTAGAGCTGTCCATTAAAACATCAACAGATAGGAGAGCGTTCCAGGCCTCTGCCTTAATCTCTGATTTCCGCCTATGAACTGCTGTCTTATATTGTTTCCGTAATCTCACTATCAAGACCCTATCTCGAGGAGAACTTTTCAAGGCTAAAACTAGGGAGCGGTGAGCTTGTGAGCAATTTTCATCAAACCATTTTTCTCTCCGTTTGGTTTTAAATTTAATATTAATGGTCAAATCCGCTGCTATCTGTCTGCAAATACCATCAAAGGCCCCAAGAACCACATCCTTGGGGCTTGAGGAATCAGCACATATTGTAATGTACCCGTTACCTTTTTTACGGATTTTTGCTCAAAAGCTATCAGGCAACACTTTGGACCACTTAAGCCTCCTCCCTTGGTCACGAGTTACCATACTATTGGCTCCCAGATTTTCCCCACCATTTCCTAAAAAGCCACAGCTTTTATCCAGTTCCAGTATAACAGGATTATGATCACTAAAAGATGATGCTATAGCATTATAAAATACTACCTTACCAAGCAATGTAGGAGACAAAAATATGTAATCAATAATAGTGTCTCTGGCCTTGGATTTAAATGTAGGACATCGTTCAAGTTGATTAATAAAAGCGGGTTCAAAGAGATCGGCTTCAGTCAAAAGGGCCTCTAATCCCTCCCCCTGAGGCGAATGCTCAAAGTGAGGACTCACCTAATGAATGTGGCCTAAGTGATCATCAATAAAACAATGCCGATCGCACAAATGTATATTGAAATCACCCATAAGTAATATATGATAAAAAGTGGATTGGTTCAACCTGTAATCTTCTAAAAAAGTTTCAACTTACTCAGATGCTGATTTATAAAGTCGCTTTCCCCAGAATTATAAAAATTAACAAGTAATAGCTTATGGTTATTTGGGATGCTTACTTCTATTATCATGAAATTAAATGAGTCTACCTCAAATCTTTTTGAATACCCCATTAGCTTGTAAGAAAGGAGAAGCATCAGCCCACCTTTTGCTCTGCCAGCCGAAGCCGGACGGGCAGGTAGGAAATAGGATCTAAACCCATCCAACCAAAAACTATCCCCCCTATCCCATGTTTCCTGGAGAGCAATTATATCATATGAATGTATAAAATTCAACCAGATTGGATCATCCCTTTTAGATCTAAGACCCGCAATGTTCCAACTGATAATTCTACAGCTTGGGGGAGTTTCAGCTCCTATATCATCTACGCCTTGGTTTTTAGGGGACGATTCTAAACTACCAACAGCTGTCTCCGCCCGTCAATCATTCATATCCATCTGGGTAAGTGGGAGAAATCTATTTGAGACGGACAAACCTCCCTCCTTAGGCCTTGGTAACAGAGCTACCTCTTTTGGAGATATTACTCCTCCCTCTCTAACGTTGCCAGGGCAAGTTACAGTACTTTTGCTGCAAGGGAGACTCAGATTAGGGAGAAAAGGGCTAGTGGAATTAACCACACTAACCCTATCAGGAGGTTGTATTACATTTCCTGGAGGGTAAAAATAACCTAATGGCAAGGCCCTGATGCCCCCCCATATGATTCCGTGGCATCCCAAAACAACTTGTCAGCTATATCCCGTTTGTTAAAATTAACTATGATACACTCACCTGGTACACATTTGGGGCCATTACCCACCCATGCCACCCGTCTAGCCATTATAATATGGGCTGATATCCCGGGTTGACCTGAGGAATAGTGGTCACACCAGTTTTTTGTCTTGCGCAACAGTGCCTCCGTTGATTCCCTATCGTGGGCGCTTAAAGGGGGGACCCCTACAAGAATCGCAACCAAGGGGGTAGCATCTGGAGGTAGATTCATTCTACTTCTGTTCGGACTTATATTTCTCTCTTGCAGGACAGCATTCTCGTTAGTTGCCACATTCGATCTTATAACTGTTAGTTCAGCTGAACTTTTATCTACTCGGGGCAATTGCCCACCCTCTTGGGCTCGACCTTGAAACACCTCAGATCTATCAACATTATTAGGTTTTACCCCCCCACCCAGAACTGGAAATGGTTGATTGCCTAAATGTTTTCCTCGGGCATCTAGACTAATCTCTAGTTGAGTGGTAGATAACAAGCCCGAGTTTACTTTAGCTTGCGGGGTATACTTAGTGTCCCTTCTGAGGGAGTCCATAATAGAGTCCATACGCTCACATTTTTTCTTCAAATCGGCAACACACGAATTCATGGTATCAATTACGTCTTTAGCAATACTAGTCAGTATGGATTCAAACCGAGCACTAAAAATTTCCTCCACCAGGTTCCGCAATGTTGATTGAACATTTTCGTCCATCACCGGGCCTGACTTAAGTGAACAGTTTTTAGATCCCTTCTGCCTCTTGTTGATTTTTCTAAAAGTCCGCCGTTTCCCCAGAGGCCTCGCAATTGAACCCCTTGATATCTTTTCCTCGTCCATGGCGGGAACTTGCGATATTACATCCGCTCCCCCTATCACAGCACTATCAAGAGTCTGAGCTTCGGGCCTTGATCTTACACCATTAATCAACACCACTGGATCCAATGGTACGGGGATATTTGGTGGAGGATCAAATTCCACAGTACCTCCTCCATCATTTTGACTTAGACCCAGACCCAATTCCTTTTCGGCATTAGCTATCTCTTTATTCAGAGCTCCCACGGCCGAGGTCAGGTATGAAATTATAGATGGTGACTTTCTCGGTACTTTTGCTTTTACTTCCCCCTGATCTTGACTACCAAGGAGTTTGCGCTTACCCATAGTTGGACGTTAGACGGGTGGCCCAGCCTCCTTCAGGCTCTGACGGGTGCGGACGGGCCCGCCCGGGCAGCGCCCGCGCGTGTCCCGCGCTGCGGGAGAGCTGCTCAGCTGATAAGCGCCTCCAGGCGCTGCGATGACGTCCCCAGCAAGCGCCACCCAATGCCTGCTGGGGATGGAAGTTCAGCCGTTCAGTCGTTGCCCTCACGGCAGGAATAGCGGTGGTACAGTGATTGCAGGAGCCGTTCCCCTCACGGCAATGTCAAGAGTCAAGGTTGGGTAAGGAAAAGACCGTTCCCCTCACGATGCTGTTGTCAGCTGTATGCGCGTCCCCGTGACAGGCTGCAGTGGCGGGGTCTCAGCAGCTAATGAATGCAGTCAGCGTCGCCTAACATGCCCCTTCAGGGAGGTTTCTGGCACCTTCCCTCAGCACGTGCACTGACCGAGTAATAAATGCCACAGAAGTGCAGGGGAGTTAGTGGCACAGGCAGGTTGTGAAGCGCTCCTTCTTGGGTATCCGTGGGAGTGATGATAGATCAGGCCTCACCTCCGGCCCCTCAATCCTTTTGACCAGCAGTAGGCGTGAGTGTTCTTCTGTTATCACTAGGAGGTATTTTGCTGGTGGTGAGCAGGCTAAAGAAGTCATCTGCCACCTGCTCGGACACGTTTTCGGTCAGTTACATATCTAGGTGCAGTGGTCTCTTGGCGGGGGAGAGGCACGTGCACATGTGACATCTTAGTAGTTCAGCTTCCACCAAGTTGTCTAACCTGGGAACCACAGTCTTTTTCTCTGTGCTCGTTTGTTGTCAATTCTTCCCCGGTGTCCCTCATGTGCTAGTCCAAAGGCACATGTGTGCAGGCTCTTGCGGAGCACTATTATATATGTTTGACAAGTGTTAGGCTCCCATCCTCCTGAGTGGTGGCAACCACCTGAGGAACCAACAGTGCTGGATATAAGCCTGTGTTTATTATGAAGTGAAGATATTCTTCAGCAATGTTCTCAACGATGGGTGTTCACTGCCTTAGTTGTGATATAGGGTGCCATGAAAGGTAGTCTGCAAGGATGTGTTCCTTTCCTGGTTTGTGGATAATTACATAATCGTACTCTTGAAGGTGAAATCCCCACCATTCAATCCGGGGTGGCATTATAGCTTGAGGGTTTTCGAAGATTGTCAGGAGGGCCTAGTGGTCAGTTATGATGGTGAACTTGTCGTACGGTTTCCACTTTCTCAGTAGGAACTGTTTGTTTGTTGGACAACCTAAACGTTGGGATGGTGCAGCTAGACTGATTCTATACACCCCCTCAGGATATGTTGGCCTATCGACCAGCTAGCTCACAGTGCCACCTAAACCTAGAAAGGTATCAAATGGTTTCGGCAACCTCAAAACGTGACAACCCTGATTCCACAAGGAATTTTGGTAACAAAACTAGAACCTTTTCGCTCAGTCACTTGTGCTTGCTCAGAGAGATACACAAGAAATACACAAAGTGGCATTTTCAATATTTATTGAACCATTGTGATTCTTGTATAGAATATATGCGCTGCAATGATCAAAAGACAGAAGCAGATAAGTGATTAGCAATATAAGGACAGTGAAAAGAATGAACGATTCCACCATTGTGCTAAAACAGTGTGTGTGTATATATATGCTGACATATAAGTACCAGGTATAGTGTACTCCTACTATGCGTTCCCTAACCTAGTTTCCTAGGGCGGGTGTTCTGCTAAGAATCCCTTACCGGATGATCTAAGTCCCCATTACCTGAAGGCAAGGTATTTAGGTCCCCGTCTTGGTCACAAGTTGGACATCCCTCCTCGCAGAGGGTAAACGGGAATCAGTTGGGCTGTGACTCCGACACAGCGATGACCTTGCAATGACGGCAGAGTGCTCCTCTAATTTGAGCACAGAAATACGTGTGTATTTATAATAGCATCATCCATGCTTCCGTGTCTAGGCTTTAGCCAGGCTGACATTTGTTTGTCTTAGTCATGTCATCTCATGGACGAATAACAAACAATGTTTGTACAATGTGCATCTAGGCCTTGTATGAAATGTTCAAGGTGTCATGATAGTGTACTTACAAAGTGGATTTGTAAGCAATGTGGTTTCAAAGAAATTAATCCTGCACTGTTGTGCAAGCAAATGTGTGTTAAGTCATTGTGTGGAAAAGAAGGCAACTTAAGAAACGTGTGCATGTAAATGGCAGTGTTTTGTCCCGGGCCTAACCCAGTCATGTGACGCCCACTCCTCGGACATGAGTAGACTAATGTCATCTAGTATTAAGAAAGCAATCCAGTGTAATGCTACGGGATATACATATATAAAAGATACTAAAATTATTAAAAAGGCAATCCTACAGTTTGAAACCAAAGCATACAGTAAGCCATCATTAAAAATATAAAAGCAGGGGCGTGGCCTGGCGGTCCAACATGGCGGACGCGCCTTAGCGAGGCTCCCATAGCCCTTTCAGAATCCTCTATTAATCCTGCTCCATCAGCCTGCCTTTCACTGAATAGGACTCTGCGGCTCCTTGTGCTGGTCCACTGCTGCCATTCGGAGGCTCTTGCGGGCGAGCGACATACAGCTGGCGGCTGCAGTGCGGCTGGGACCTGCAGGGCTCTGGCGTGGCGGAGACGATACGCCGCAGAGGGAGACTTGTTGCCGGCAGGACCTGACACACGTCCGTCGGGTGATTGAAGTGGCGCCCTGTGCCATCTGTTACGGCGTCTGGAGACGCGGAGCCCGCGGCCCCCATTAATATTTCTACTGGGGTCTCGGCGGCCTGGTCGGGCTGTGGCGTGGGCATGGTTTGGCCACCCTGGGACCCGCTCTGCGGTGGGCAGCAGTCCCGCTCTCTCCCGCCCGTTACTCTGGGTGGCCGGGACGCAGGCTGCTGCATAGGTGCGGCCGGGGCTGCACTCTACGCCCTGGGGGTGAAGTGATCCGCTGCTGTGTGGTGCCACAGGGCGGCGGCCTACTTTGGCGCCTCCACCAAGGTTTTGGCCCGCGACGCGGGAGGAGCGGCCCGCCCTGGAGCACGTATTGTGGTGAGCGACGGAGGTGGTTCCTCCCGGCTGCTGCATCACTGTGGGTGGGCCCGTGGATGTGGAGGCCCTGAATGCTGCTGACCTTCTAAGCCTCGGCGGCCGTGTCGGCTGGTCTGGGTGGTTCGGGAGGAGCCCTACCTGTGACTTTGGTGCTGGCCTGCAGCTTTTGACCCAGTCAGCGGAGGCTTAGGCCGGACTCACGCAGATTTGCATGGCCTGGCCGTCAGTTGATCGAGGACCGGGGGTAGAGGTGTGTCGCTTTGCCCCCCTTCCTCCCTCTTTGCAGCATCACATTGGTGTGTGGGGGGCTGCACTGCTTCGGCTCAGTTTCCTGCCTGGCGTCTGGGATCCCTCGTAGAGGATGAAACCTGGGCCTCTGGACAGTTGAGCCTTCCCAAAGCTATCCTACGATAACCTACAGCTGTTTCTCTTCTTGATCCACGTACTGGGACGGCGAAGGCTTGGGGATTTGTGATGGTATCCGCTAGAGGGTGTGGGGGGTGCCCGGCCCACAGAAGCGGTCGGACTATGCTTCGGTGCGGCTTCTGGGTGCGGTAACCTCCCCCTGCTGCTGTCCCCTGCCGCCCTGTTGGACTGATCCGGCCAGAGGTATCGGCCCGCAGTGATCGTGGGGTACTGGGGTGTGCTTGGATTCACACCTGGAAGACCTTTTCCTCTACACTCCTATAGAATGGCCAAAGAAGCTGCCTAGTGCGAACCCAAAGCAGAGTACGATGGATAAATATACTGGTGCTGTGGCTCCGACACCTTCTCAGGGGGACCAGGCAGCAACCATGTCGGACAATGCAGCACTACTTGCAGCGATCACACATTCCCGAGAAATGCTTGAGGCCAAGATTGGCGCTGTGGGCTCAGACGTTATGCTGCTCCGGCAAGATCTTAGAACCGCGGTGCAACGCATTACTGAGTTGGAGTCTCGGATCTCAACAGTGGAAGATACAGTGAATATTCTTCAGAAAAAGGCATCTACCTTGGAGACAGTCACGAAGGGCCTAGCGACGTGCGTAGAGGATGCAGAGGGACCTGCTCGTAGGAACAACCTCCGCTTTGTGGGATTCCCCGAGGGTTGCGAAGGTGGTAGTGTGGAGGACTTCCTCACTAAATGGCTCACAGAACGGCTTCCGCCCAACACATTGTCTCCATGCTTTATAATTGAACCTGCACACCGGGCGCTACTACAGAAGCCACCACCTGGTGCCCGCCCCAGGCCAATTATAGCTAGACTCCTTAATTATAAGGACAGAGATGCTATCCTACAACAGGCCAGGCTAAAGGCAACCCTCACTTACACCTCCCATCACATTATGGTTTTCCCAGATTATACTAAGCTGGTCCAGCAGCGCCGACAGTCCTTTGTGGAGGCCAAGGCCCGCCTCCGAGGCCTGAAGATCCAGTACTCCCTGCTGCTCCCGGCCCGCTTGAGGGTGTCCTACCAATCACGGACACACTTTTTTGAGACACCGAAGGAGGTGTTCCACTGGACGGATGAAGTCGTGAAGCTTAAGCCCCATACTCCACCCAGGATCGATTCGGACTCATCGGGGGTCCCAGTCGCGAATTCATCAGGACCACAGGTAAGCAATGCCGCCGATCGCGCTCCACGAAAAGATCCAAAACTCGCAGCAAATGCCGAAGGCGCTTGACAGTTGACCAGCCGGAGCCAGCAGCATCCTAACCGCTATCCAGCAGAGATCTGCATAGATACTTACCAATCTAGACGACAAAAACACTGGGGCTACTTCTGTACATATACTCCTGTGCTGTTTGGATGCTTTCATGTGTAAGGGACGTTTATTGGGGATCCATTGGCTGAGTGCTGATTCTACCTCCCGTTGGGTGTGGGATGCTCATCATGCCGCGATAGATACTTCAATGTTGCTGAGGTATTTTGGGGGGGGGGGAGGGAGGGCTGGGGTGTTAATGGAAAGTTCTTGTTTGTTTTCAGTGCCACGACCATTCACTACATACATAGTTCCCGGGTAGACCAGGTCACCCATGTATCTGCACCTATTCATATGTCCCATTACCAAACATGCCATCAACCATGACCGATCCCAGGATGCGAGAGCTTCGGGTCATTAGCTGGAATGTCCGCTGCCTTCTCGATAAGATCAAACGTGGGGCCATACTCCGAGAGGCTAAACGTTACAAGGCTGAAGTCCTACTTTTACAAGAAACCTATTTAATGGGTACTAAGACACCATGCTTGGCACAATTTGGATTTGCCCAAGCCTTCCACTCTGGGTTCACTTGGGGCTCCCGCGGCGTAACGATCCTTATCCACTGCAGCGTTCCCTATGTTCACGATAAGACATGGTCTGATCCACAGGGCAGGTACATTGTAGTTTCTGGTGTCCTGTATGGCGAGCCCCTCATCCTCTGCTGTGTCTACGCCCCTCCCTCACTTGCCTGGAACCTTGTGGAGTGCTTGACAATGCTCTGGGCGGAGATCCCACCTGGCCTGACGATAGCCGGAGGAGACTGGAATGATGTACTATGTCCTATAGGAGATAGATGGTGCAGCGCGGGGCGACCGAGCGCCATGCGAGAGCCAAGACTACTGTCATTGACTCAGGGGATGGGATGGGTTGACACCTGGAGGATGCTACACCCTGCAGAACACGAATACACATTTTTTTCTGGAGTGCACGAGTCCCGTGGGTACGGTCAAATCCCCCGTAACCCTATGGGAGGCTATGAAAACCTGATATTGCATGCTGCGCTGCGCTGCACGACTTAAACAACGTCGGGAGAAACTGATACAGACAGAGGCCCAGTTGGTCGACTTAGAGCGCAGAGGCAGAGAGGAGGACGGGATTGCGGCACGCTGCCAACTGCTTAGTACACAACAAACATACGCCAGTGAATTGCTGGATGAAGCTAAAATGTATTGGCTCGCTACTCGCAGTCGGATTTATCAATGGGGCGATAAGTCTAGCTCCCTACTTCATTGCATCTGTCAACAGACGCTATGCCCACAGACTGTTCCAGGTATACGTGGCCCAGGCGGGGGGATACTCACAGACCCAGCGCAAATTGAGGCAAGCTTTGCCAAATACTTCACACAACTATATGCCCCCCGGGAGACTCTACCAGCGAGTGTTGTCCATCTGTTCCTCGCGGACCTTATCTGACTCTGTGCGCGGGGCCCTCGTGCTCCACTGACAGTCGAGGAGATACAAGAGGCCTTGATGGATCTGCAATCGTGTACAGCACCCGGCCCAAACGGCTTCCCATGCGAGTTAGACCAAAAATACCAATCTCAACTGACAGCTCCATATCTGGCAGCCCTCAATGCTGCTGTAGACTTGGGTTGCCTCCCACCAGACTGGAGACACGCAGAGATAGTCGTTTTCTTAAAGCCGGGCCTCATACCGCCCAATCTCTCTTCTCAATGTCGTGGCCAAACTCCTGGATAAGGTAATTGCCAACCGCCTAGTCCCACATATTACAGAGTTGATCCATCCTGACCAGGCCGGCTTCATGCCCAGTCGTGCTACACAGCATAATATTCGCCGTGTGCATAATGCTATTGAGGCTGTCGACCGCCTTGATGGACCGCAGCGCTTGTCCTAGCGGATATTGAGAAGGCTTTCGACTCTTAGCTGGTCCTATCTCTTTGCATTGCTGAGTCGCTTGAATATTGCCCCCCGCCTCCTTACACTTATCCATCTTTTATAAACCGACATTACCACCGCAGTCCGTGTGGCCGACTTCACTTCGGAAATTTTTTATATTGGGCGGGGAACCCGACAGAGGTGCCCCTTATCCCCTTACCTCTTCGCACTAGCCATGGAGCCGCTAGCGGCTTGGGTAAGGATTGATGCTCAGGTCTGTGGCTTGGAGTGGTCACAAGAGGTATTGGACTGCATAGCGCTCTATGCGGATGATGTGCTTTTCTTTGTCACGCAGCCCAATAGAACTGTTTGTTCAGAGAAACAATGGTTCTTATGTGGCCAAAACACGGTCCAAAATGAAGTGACCCAGCTAGGGGGCACTAGGTTTGTGAATAGAACTTAATTCTTAGAAGAGAGCGGTAAGTAATGTACTAGGGGCATGTAGGTCAATGTATGACAGAAATTTATTCCACAACAATAATGTATAGGTGCTCACACATCAAGTGACAATAAGCGTGACGTGACAAGTGAAAGTGAAATTAAAATAAAGACATCGCATTGACAACAATACTAGAACATCCTTTTGAGCATTTTTACAGAGTAAAAGGAGTTCTTGTTGTAGGGGGTCGACAACGTTTCGAACTCAATTATTTGAGTTCATCTTCAGGACATACAAGGTGAGCAAGTTGAATTGATCGATATTGCTGTAGCGTGAAGGGTTCCTGTTGATACAGTGAACTCAGCTGAATTTAATATCGGGGCCTCGAAGAATTAAGAAGGGCAGCTGGCCATCGAGTGATTCCAAGCAGCCCGGCTTAGTTCTCGCACTCAGCGCGGACCATGGTAGCAGCAGGACAGGCTCTGCTCTCTCCCCACAGGCTCCCATTAACAGCCCTGTGTTCATCCTAAACTTCAAAAACCCCGGCGCTGCTTGGAATCACTCGACGGCCAGCTGCCCTTCTTAATTCTTCGAGTCCCCGATATTAAATTCAGCTGAGTTCACTGTATCAACAGGAACCCTTCACGCTACAGCAATATCGATCAATTCAACTTGCTCACCTTGTATGTCCTGAAGATGAACTCAAATAATTGAGTTCGAAACGCCGTCGACCCCCTACAACAAGAACTCCTTTTACTCTGTAAAAATGCTCAAAAGGATGTTCTAGTATTGTTGTCAATGCGATGTCTTTATTTTAATTTCACTTTCACTTGTCACGTCACGCTTATTGTCACTTGATGTGTGAGCACCTATACATTATTGTTGTGGAATAAATTTCTGTCATACATTGACCTACATGTCCCTAGTACATTACTTACCGCTCTCTTCTAAGAATTAAGTTCTATTCACAAACCTAGTGCCCCCTAGCTGGGTCACTTCATTTTGGACCGTGTTTTGGCCACATAAGAACCATTGTTTCTCTAAACATTGAATTACCCCCGGTTCATATATTGGGGTACCCTTGTTCTCCTTACTGCCCAATAGAACTGGCCTGCGATTACTAAGGATAATGCAAATCTTTGGCGGTACCTCCGGCTTATATATGAATACCGGTAAATCTTTCCTGTGGCCCTTGCGTGGGGGTGACCAACTGGGCGGATGGACACAGGAGGTGACAGTGGTCCCTGATGGGTTTAAATATCTGGGGGTGTTTCTGTCGGCTTCTCAGTCCACTTCATGGGACAGGAATCTGGCCCCACTATGGACACAGACCAGGGATCAGGTACGCTCGTGGTCGCACTTACCACTATTTGTTTGGTAGATCAGCCATATTTAAGATGGTCTCTCTGCCCCGTCTTTGGTATCGGCTTCAGAATCACCCATACCCGATACTGCCCACCTGGTCCGACAACTGAACGCAATCCTTGCCTGCTTTCTCTAGGGGGGTGGCGCAGCACGAGTGGCTTTAAGGACTTGCTTTCAGTCTACAGATTGCAAGGGTATGGCGACTCCTGATATCCGGGCATACCATGCTGCCTCACATCTCCTTGTCCTTAATGACTGGTGGTATGGGGACATACGAGATCCAGCATACGCGGTTGAACGTTGGCTGCTGGACACCACGCCACTACATATGATCCTATACTCTGGCCCGACACTTAGAGGGTTACCGCCTGTGACCAGGACAGTGTTTCTGACTTGGAGACGGGCGCTGCTTGATATGGGTTGGTGGGGTAGATTGACAAAGGAAACTCCCCTATGGCATAATGCCTATTACCACAGTTGTCTTTGCTGTCTGGGTTCCGGGGTTGGGAGGCCATCGGGATCAACACTGTTGGGGCGGTTTTACATGGTCGGAACTTAAAGTCCTTCCAGGAACTCCAGACAGAATATGCCATGCCCCCCTCGCAATTTTATAAATACCTCCAATTCCGACATGCCTTCTCCCCCTACATAACCCATCAAGAAGACATAACTGACTTTAACCCCATTGAGGCCAAAGTCTTTATGGGGGAATTGGGCGACCATAAGATCACTAAGATATATCGCACACTTGTGACCAATGGCCCCACTACACTGACTAAAACACGAGACACGTGGCAGCTGGATTTGGGCCCCATGGATGATGACAATTGGGTTGAGGCGTTGGAGTCTCCATGCAGCGCGGCAATTTCGACACGCCTCAGACTTATTCAGTTTAAATACCTCCATCGGGTCTACTTCACTAGGCATAGGCGCTGGCGGGCGGGACTGATCGCTTCCCCCCACTGTCTACGATGTGGGGCTGCAGAGGGCACTTTCAAACACACGGTGTGGCAGTGCACGGCGCAGTTTGGGTTTTCACGGGGGTGATCGCATGCCTTTCAGAAGTTTTGGGATGGGATATTCCACTTTCGCCATGTCTGGCCATGCTGCATATTACAGAGGGAATAGGGGGCAATAGGTACAAGAGCCACCTGTTGTTTCTTGGTCTTACGCTAGCTAAGCGTGATATTGGCAGGGCTTGGAAGGATGTGTCCCCACCATCAGTTGTAGTTTGGAAGAAGGGCCTAGATTTCTCTATGGGTCTGGAGATACCCGTTTTCAAGGCGAAGGGGTACCCTCAGAAACATCCCAAAATATGGAGGAGGTGGGAGGAATCTCGGGGGCTTTATCTGGAACCTGTCCCTCCTATCTCTGCTATCGGGGAGCTGCCATGATGACAGAATTGTGGGGCAGCTTGGACAATGATTATATTCGCATTGGGTGGCTGGGAACTATGTTTCAGACTTTATATGTTGGACATGGCACTACTGTTTGTTGTGAAGTTTTTCGATCAGATACTCCTAATTCCCAAACTGTGTTATCTCAATATTGACAATGTTGATATCAGCATTACTGTCAATTATTGTGTATTACTGGGAATCCTGGTTGCACCAGGACTGTCTTGGCTGTCAACAATAAAATTATGTTGCGGAAAAAAAAATATCAAAGCGAATAAAAACCACATTTAAAAAGGAATTTAGGATGTTAAAAACAGGCCGAATTGAAAGTTCCCACCAAACAGAATAGCCAATTGTTTGTATTCTGAGAGGTAGATGAAACATTTCTGTTCCCAGTAACCTAAGACGATGATCCCAAAGGCACACCTCGAAGCAGGTTTATGGAGCAAATGTGTTCCATCCAACCCAAACAGCAGCCACTGAAGGAGTGACCACAGCCAGTGGGAAATCCGCAGAACCAGTGTCAAGATCCAATTCTCCAGGAGCAGAAGCCTCCCAGGAAAGTTCATAGAATACATTAAGAAGCAATGGTAAACGCAAAAGACAGCGATATAAATGGGCCTTTAAGGAGGAGTCCACCAGTACTTTGATGTTCAGAGGCTGAACCGATTGCGTTCCTAGGCACAAGTCCAAGGCACACTCGAAAGTGCACAGCAGTCAGCGAAATACGGGCTGCACACAGTGAAGCCACACAGGCCGAAATGACAAGAACTAATGCCCATTCCGTTTCTGAAGCAAAGGTGTCCCTAAGCATTGTACCATGCGTTCACGGCACAGAAGCACATGTGGTAGTGCCAGCTCCATTCAATCTCAAAATGGGACATCCATTGCAGAGCAGAACAATTAAAATCATAGTCCCAACAATCGGGAACAGGACCAGCGGAAGACCTCCAAAGACGCTTCCGAGCACGGAGTGAATAAATGATGGAATGACTCCGAAGACTGTCTGGAAGGTGCTAACCAAACCAGAGCCCGAGATTTTCAAAAAGTGCACCACCCCGCAGTATGAGACATGTAAAAAATGCAGTGCACCAATTCTCCAAAATGTTGTTGGAAATCAGTGCAGAGTAGCGACTGTATCTCCAAAGAGGAACTTGAAGATCAAATATCTCCTTTGCTGATGTTAAGGCCACATCTTTTTGAAACAGTAAGGCTTTCAGTCTGCTCAAGGTATCAAACTGCCTGTTCGAAAGTTTTATCGAAGGCCAAAGCGCCGCCTCCCTAATTGTACAGGCCGGTGGAAACAGTACTTGTGCACAGCAAGTGACCACGGGAGAGACCGTGACAACATAGGCAATGCCCAGTCTCATCCCGGAGCAACCTTGTTCTTTCTACATCAAATAACTCCCATTCGAGAGCAATCTGAAAGCTGGACGAATCCTTGCCACTGGGGAACCTTTCAAGTAGCAAGATAAGTTGGCTACGGAAGCATTACAAGTCCCGTGGAGCGAAACCTTCTTGCCCACTAATGAACCACTTAAAGCATTCTTGAAGCTGGAACAGCTGAGAAAAACTTCAGTTTCTTTATTCCAAAACCAGAATGTTAAGGTAATTCCCAATACTTCTGTGCATACTCTTCCCCTAACACTTTATATCTGCCCACTTTATGGTGTTCTAAGCAGGATTGGAAATAAAATGTCAAGATCGGTTGAGTAATGAGCCCGTAGCTTATCCAATCCAAGGAAGGCATCTCAGCGACGGGAAAGGTAGCTTCTCCTATTTCTTTTTGTAACATAGTGTATGTCGCATCTTTGCTTGCCATGAGTATTTGCTGTTTTGTAATTTGGTTATGGTGAAAACAGGTGTGTGGATTAATATGTTGCCTTGGTACGTGACCAGAATGAAGTGTCTGAAGTGTCCAACTCAATAGCAGGATAGATCTAAGTTGCAACTGCCCATGTTGTAATGCGGACGTCATGTTGTATAATGTCAATTGCCGATGACACTGTTACCCAGGGAGTACATTCTAGAAGACAAAGTTGTCATACCATTGTCAACTACTGCTAGAGCCTTTTCTAAATTAGCAATGTGATTCTCGCGCAGTCTTTCAGCAGCTTCCTGCTGAGAAACATTCCATATTTCATTGTATAGTGCATACAAGAAGTGTTTTTCGAGGACCTAAAAGGAAGTCCCGTATTTCCAGGTCATCGGATAGAAAGGACAAGTGTTTAACCTGGGCCAATGTTGAGGTTTTTAGCCAATCAAGGCACAACTACCCAACGCTGTAAGGTGTTACCACCCCGAGTGTTATGTCTGCATGTAACGCAGGTCCGGCCTGCTGATCTTAAAGCCCTCAGTGTTACCTAAGAACCGTGCTTGACATCCATTAGTATCTAACGGCCTAACTAACCATGCCCTTCAATTGGTGTCTGATGAATTGCATAGCTTGGTGTCTAATTTTTCCTCCTTGTATTTTGTAAACTGCTTCCAGTTTTCAAAATGTCTGAATGTGGGAATGCGTGGTTATTTCAAATCCTTTATCTTAGCTAAACCAAGACATGCGTTTGTTGCTATTTTGTTCAGGAAAATAGTCTGTTTTGGTATAAGGCTTGCTCTAAACAAAGCCTTGTTCCCCCAAACCTGCCAATCCCTTGTTCCCCAAATTGATTTGACATCAAAAGTGTCGCTCCAAAAGTCGAACCCTTGTGTGGACAACTGGGAAAGAAAGGAAGTAGAATAAATCAGCTTGGTGTTTAACATAATTTTCTTTTAGGTGATGGTGCAAGCTTATGATAAGACACTGGGTCCAATGTATCATAACCAGAAAAATAAGCAAACTTCTGTGCAAATGTCTTTGAACTACCCCGTGGTGGTGTACGGCAATGTTCCCATTGTGTGTAATTAAAAAGAGCACATGGAGTACTTGCTTTATGCAGAAAATGATGACTGTAATGTTGAAAACAGAACATTTAATCATAATTAGATTTACGTTCATACAGTTCATCAAATGAAAAAACAGTAGAATTCCCTAGACCTTCTAGCATTTCATGCACTGTATCAATATCCCAATCAGAGATAGTACTAGGGGTGATAATGTCATTCAGCGATAATTAATTTAAACAAATATGAAATTTGTAAATGTTCTGTGGGGCAATGCCCATCATACGAGGCCCTAGCCCAAACAATCCCATCAGGAACTGTAACAGCTGAAATGTTCACCAGGGAAAGGTCTCTTCATTCTTTGTGTAATGACAAATGTAGTTTTAGAACCAAGTACACCAGTTGTACAGCAGAGCGTTCCGGGAGATAGTGCCCGTTCAGAAGCAGGATAAAGACTGTCACAAAACCAGTCCAAAGGACTAGGAAAAGTAACTCAATTGTTATCCAAAGATGTAACAATGGAGGAACAGAGTATTTATTTTTCCTCCAAAGATAGAAAACACGCAGTCTCAGCCGAAACGGTAGAGGTGGTGCTGGTGGATCAGATAAATCTGAGGAAATGTCATCAAAGTCGATAAGTGGGAGATTCTCACGCTCCCATTTGAGCAGGGAGGACTGGGTGCCCCGGACATGGAGTTGAACCATAACTGCATGCAGGCCCAGTTCGGGTTCCACTGGGTTTATCCTACTCAATTTATGGCGCACACCGCCCCAGAGAACGATTAGGTGGATCCGGTCTCACTGCATATGGCACTCTTCCGGAAGCAGGGCCGCCCCCGGGCTGGAATCGACCCGGTCGGCTGCACTGTTTTGGCTTGGCGTGAGCTCCAATGTAGGGCACAGCTGGACACTCTGCACCTTCTGTGCCACTCACCAGACACCCCGCGTTCCCTTTTACGGCTGAGGCCGGTGTCTGTCGTCGACTGCGGAAGCTACAGCTGCACACACTAGGGAATGTATTCCCTGACGGCGCTTTTATGAGCATGGAGGAGGCGTTGGGGGACGACTACATGGGACTGATGGATAGACTAACATATTTTCAGCTCAGAGCTGCGTTGCGTACGGCCTACGACTTTCCCGATAGCACAACCGACATTCCGAGTCCTGGAGGAATTTCTAACTAACCCGTCCCCTCGTAAACTCGTTACCCGCTTATACTCGGGTATGCAGCACAAGTCTCCGATATGCACCCCGCCGGCACGGCGTAAATAGGAGGACAGACTGGGAGGAAGTGTGGGAATACTGCTGCGCGCAGGCCAGGGAGCTGTCGCCTAATTACAGATTGAGATTGATTCATTTTAAATTCCTCCACAGGCTATATAGGACCCCGGCGTGGTTGCATAAAGTGGGTTTGAGTGATGATGCATGCTGTGTGCGTTGTAGAGTGCCGGATGCTTCCTTTTTGCACCTGACGTGGGAATGCTCTGCCATCATGGAATACTGGGGGAACATCTTCAATGTACTGGAGGCGATAACGGGGCATGCATGCGAGCGATCCCCACTGGTTGCCCTGCTTGGCTATGTGCGCAATGTACCATCTGAAAACAGGAAACTGGTGGCCATGCTTCTCCTGCTTGCTGAAAGGCGGGTCACTATCTACTGGGGTCGCAAGCGGAAGCCACAGGTGACTGACTGGCTCAAAGTGTCATAACCAGCTGGCGGAATTCTGGGAGCTTACGCCTGTGCAGTCGCGCCCTAAGAACATTTGGGAACCGCTGCAGAGTTACCTTGCTGCTCTGCCGCCTGACCAAGCGGTGGCCCCTACCAATACGGGCTAGTAGGCGCATGAAGAACACCCTCAGAAGATGTGCAAGTGCTATCAAAATTCCAAGTGCACTCTCTAACTGACGGCCAGAGAGATCCCCCCTCCCCACCGTCCTCCCCACACAACCCTTCTCCCTTTCTCTTTTTTCTTTTTCCGGTTCTCTCTCTGTTTTTTTCTTAACGTAGAACGCATTATGCTTAGCGTGAAATCCACATGGCCTTTGCTCACCACATGGACACACGAATGTTATATGCTTTGTTAAGCTGTCAACACCCTCAGGCTGATGTTTACGATGCATGAAGATAATGTGCACTTCTGATGATATTGCGTGCCCTTGCTCTACCACTGGTGTGCGAAGGCTGTTGTTGTTGCCTGTAACTGTTGACAAACTATAAATAAAAGTTAAAAAAAAAAAAAAAAGTTGATAAGGTAGTCAGACACCTTCAGATCTATTTTTGGCAGCTTTGCAGGTTCTGTAGAAGTGGAAGATGACTCAGTCTGTTGTACGTTGACGTAAACAGCAATCATGTCAGTATTCCGAATTGAAATCTGTGTTTCTGTACTAGTCGCTTGTACAGTAGTTGTAGTAGTAACAGGTAGAAGAGATACTTCATTGTTGGTTACTGCTATCTCGCTCTGGGGAGAGGAGGCATCTTCAGCTAATAAAGCTTCCATCCCAACTTCCTGTATGGCAGTGAGGGGAGGCAGGTAACTACCCAGGAGCCCACTTGGCGTACTGTTGAGAATCGGCCACGTAGTGTGGTTTGATCAAATCAATAGAGACAAATCTCTTATTTTTGCAGCTGGCAAGAGAGAGTAGTACATTTCTGGTGCCTTCAATGGCCAGGACAGGTACAGGTGCTCAGTAGGATGGTCCGAATTCTTTTTTTTGTCCACAATTTTTTCCTTGACCAGATCCCCATTCCTCTGGATCCAGCCAGGCCTTGCCGGTACTTCCTTCACTCCAACAACGGCGGTGCTTTTTACTTGGACGTTGCTTTGGTCGTCCCAGAAACTGTTCAGTTCCTGTAAAACTGCCAGACGTTCGTTTGAATCAAATGGTGTTTCCGCCGCCACTGTGCTGGTACTGTAGAGGTCTGGGACCCACATCCTTACCCCAATCAGGATCTCGTAGGGAGTCTGACCACCCAGGGATTTTCTTGGCAGATTAAGTGCCCTCAGGACCCCATATAGATGATGGACCCAACTGCAACTTGTGCCTAGTACCCTAGCTGTGAAAGACTGCTTTAAGTCCCTTTTTTTCCTCTCCATGGCTGAATTTCCCTCAGGATGGTACGGGGAGAAATACCTCAGGGTCACACCTAAACTTCCCATGGCATCTTTGTAAGCCCTGGAGGCGAACGCCGGACATTGTTCAGAATGTAATGTGCCAACAGCCTATGTCCCAAAAAAGATTTGCAGATCCTTTATACCAGTTCAGGCGTCAGCCGCCCGCTGTGGCCATACCCTCAGGAATCGAGAGCAGAAATCCACTGCAACCAAGATATACTGGTAAGCCCCATCTGATGACAAAGGGCCCCAATGGTCCACATAGACACAAGCCAGAGGCTTGTTTTATATCAGTAGAGGTGTCTGTAGTGGGCGTGGACAATGGAACCCTTCTTCTGCGGGCAGATGTCGCATTGAGGACAACGTCCTTGGTTTGTATGTAGAGACCTGGTCACCAGTAACGTTGCTGCAGTAGTGAAATTGTACCAGCCACCCCTGCATGTGCAGATGCAAGACCCTCGTGTGCGGCTAGAATTACACCTAACCTGCAGTCTGAATTTGTATTTAAAAGTTGTTTTGTTTTCATATACAACAAACAAAGTCATATGAGCACTACATCAATACATCAGCAGATCAGTATCTAACAGTACAGGTCTGATAAATGCCACCCGCCCTTTCCCTCCCCTTCTTCCCCGGTCCTGATGGAGTACCCTCCTACATGTGCCTAATTACAGAGTCTCATCCTACGTCTGGCTCCTTATATGCCACCCTTTCTATCATTCATCCTTCTCAATTTCATGTTACTTCTAGCATACTAACTGGTATTGGCCGATCTATTCCTCTGTCACCTGTATCCCAGGCCCCCCAGATTTTCTAGTACTTCTTTTTGCAGCCCCTGTCCTTCTAGACCTCCTTCTCAATAATTTTACAATGTGCCATACCTTCTTCCTATTTCCGGAACCGCAGCACTGTCACATCCCCACTTCTGTGCAATATCCCTTTTTGCCATTATAAAGCCAATATTCACCATAAGCTTCTGAGATCCAAGGGTTCCCTGACCCCCAACAGGGCCTTCCAGGGAGACAAATCAATAGTAACTCCTACCGCCTCCTCCATAAATTTGGTCGCTCGTTCCCAGAATGGGCGTATCTCAGGACAGTGCCACCAGGTATGGATAAAGTTTCACTTATTGCCACACCCAGGGAGACACAAGGAATTGTCGGCCCTCCCCATTTTGTGGAGTAGTGTTCTGGTGTAATATGTCCTTTGCAGCACTTTGAGTTGAATCAATCTAAAGCTAGCCTTAATGGCCCTTTCGGCTAGGAAGCTTAGCGCATCTTGCCAGTCATCATCTATCTCACCAAGATCTTGCTCGCATCTATCTTTGAGGTGTATGAGCAGCCCTTGTGTATTCCGCATCAGTGTACTATATGTCAATGATATCAGTTTATGCTGTACCTTCCCATCCAATAGATTCCTCTCTAACAGGGATTCCTCCTGAGTTTCCTCATCTTTGTCTATGCTGCGAATTAGGGCATGTCTGAACTGCCTGTACTTGAGTCAATGCGTGGACGACTGTTGGTACTCTCTCTGCAGATGTTCAAAGGGGACGACCCCATTAGCATCCCACACCTCAGCCAGTGTGGTGAGGCCTATCTGTCCCCCCCCCCCCCAGGAAGCCCTTAAGACTGGTCACTTGTCGCAGTCAAATACCCTCCTAAAGGGGCGTGTCGGGCGTGAGTCTCTTGTCCCACTTCATCTCCCTTAGCAAGGAATGCCATATGTCCAAAACAGTGGATGTGGCCAGGCATGCCCGTACATGTAAGCGGCTGCCGTACAGCACATGCATACATCTATGGTTTCCCATCCCCCATCTGTCCACTCGCGCTGCCGGGTCATCTCCTTCTGTGTACACCCAATTATTCACCACTCCAACCTGTGCAGCTTCCTAATATTTTTGCAGATTAGGCAATGCTATACCTCCATCGTATTTAGAACATGGTAGGGTTAGCATCCGAATACGGGTTTGTTCTCCCAACCAGAGCAATGTCCTCACCAGGCTGTCTATTCGTGGGAAAAATATTTTCAGTAGTTTATATGAGCAATTCTGCAATGCATACAGTAATTTGGGGAGGGCTGTCATTTTATACATGGCTGCTTTACCCAGCAGCGACAACGGCAGAGTGCTCCAATGTTTCACGTTTCTGTCCAGTCTCTGAAGTAATGGTTCAAGGTCGGCCTGAGCGTTGGAGATGGGATCTCGGATTATCCATATTCCCAGATACTTCAAACTATGGGGTTCCGCCCATATCGGCAATGGGTCCACTTGTCTCCAACTTCCCATCGGAAAAAGGAGTGACTTTTCCCAATTAACTGCAAATCCCAAGAGCTCCCCAAATATTTGGAAAATTTGACGAATACAAGCTAGTGATTGGTCCGTGCCGGTCACATAAAGCAAAATATCATCCGCATATAATGATATTCATTCTTTCCACCCGAGGCCTCAGTCGATCCCCAATTCTGGGCATCTATCCTTATAAGGGTCACGAGTGGCTCTATTGTCAAGGCGAAGAGCATCGGAAAGAGTGGGCAAGCCTGTCTCGTGCCTCTCCCTGTAGGGAAGCTCCCAAACAGCCATTAACTTTTATCCTAGCACAGGGTCTTTGATACAGTAGCTTAATCCAAGCGATGTAATGGGGCCCAAATCCAATTCTTCCGAGGAGCAAAAACAGAAAAGGCTATTCGACCGAATCAAATGCCTTGTTGGCATAAAAAAAAACACTGCCCAGGCTTCCCCCCTGCATCTGCCTGCACTATATTACTATGGAGTTTTTGCAGATTTAGTCTGGTCAAGCGGCAGGGCATAAAACCAGTTTGGTCCAAATGGACCATATCAGCCACGACTGTGCAAAGGCTGCCAGCCAGTACTTTTGCCAGAATTTTTGTATCCACATTGAGCAGCGAAATTGGTCTGTAAGATTCACATTGCTGCACAGACTTCCCCGCTTTGAGTATAAGCATGATGGTACCTGTTTGCAAATCGTCCGGTAGGGACCCCTTGTGTAGAGCGTCTTGGTACATTAGGAGCATTGGCTTAGCTACCTTGCCTGCCATTTTACGAAAAAAAATTACGGTTAGTCCGCCGGGGCCCGGAGCCTTCCCAGCCTGCATCTGGATGAGGGCCTCTCTGATTTTGTTCTCTGCTAGGTCCACTTCCAACCGTTCCCGCTGTTCCAAGGTCGGGGTTCTTACCGGGCAATCACTCATTAATCCCCTGATCTCACCCTCTGATCCTTCAGCCCTGGGTGCGTAGAAGGCAGCCATATATGTCGCAAAGGCCTCCGCAATCTGCTGCTACCCCACAGTACCTCTCCCGTTTCGAACTGCAATTCAAAGATATGCATGGATTCCATTTCCCTGCTGTCTATCCAGGCCAACAATTTACCAGCTTTGTCTCCCGCCTCTGCAATCTGAATTTGGTATTAATCCCCCCACTCCAGGAATGCGAGCAAATGGTATGTTTTGTGCATCTAACTTGTAGGAGTGATTAAGTGGAAAGCCTTTAAGCAAGTGGGTGTCGTTGCATGCAGCGTTGGCATCCACCATGATGTCTGTCTATTCTCGTACTTGAACGAGTAATTGCAGCAGTTTTCACCGTTGCTTTTGCCATGGAACTCCCTGCAACATGTACGCCAACACATTGCTGACTGATAATGTGATTCACATGAGTCCATGGCAAGCAATCTTTCAGCTTTGCCCCTTGTTCTCGAGGGTCTTATGCTTGATTGTGCACCATTTTGAATTTCTAAATCCGTACTGGCTCCAGTAGTGTAAGTACTCAATGTAAGACTGGACACAATAATACGAATCACACACTGAGTGTGGGGAATCTGGGATCCGTATCCTCCAGTGCCAGTACAAGAGCCCTAAGTTCAGCCAACTGTGCAGTGCAGTCATTGAGTGACTGCGTGTAGGTTTTCTCGGGATGGAATTCCCCATCCTGCATGCACCCTTTTACGGCTGTGCACGCTGCTGAGTATTGGTGCTTTGTCCCTACGGCAGGCTGGGCAGAACCACTAGTATAGATAATGTAATCATACCGAGCAAGAGGCATGGCTTCATTAGGCAGAGGATATTCGTGTTCATATTGCAGGAAGACTTGTGTTTGTAGTGTAGAGTCAAATCTGTAGTCTACATCTGTTGCGGTGAGTGAGTTAGCCCATTGTATCCAACGTGGATGTAATGCTTTTGTATTTGGAATGCTTGCTCTAGTAACTGCCTCTATGGTTGGCACCGGGGTCACGACAATGATTTGTTTTCCCTGAGCCAGTGCTCGCTCTCTCTCTCACCGCTGTCAATATTTTTACTCTGGGTGCAAAATGCATTTCAGCACTGGTGTATAAATGTGATTTATATGCAATTGGTACAGTTTCACCTTCATTGAGTGTAACATAGGTGTACCCTGTTGCTCCTACAATTACAGGTTTGTGCGTTTACGTGTTTGTAAGTATTTTTAAGCTAGCATGTCAGCTTGTACTGAACGTAGTATGTTTGCATGTTCAGTGGTCCAGTGTGTGCTTGCGAAGTCTGGACGAATCAGGTCGTAGAATGTTTTTACCCGTCCTACGCAATCTGGAATGTATGGTCTGGCAAAGTTTAGGAATCCCAATATAAATTGTAACCTCTTCAACCTGGTTGGAGGTTGTAATAGCGCACACTTCTCTAAGAAATGTGTTGTGATGCATGACACTCGCCCTCGTATCCGGTGTTTTCACCTGAATATAGTCACTCAGCACTACTGCTGCCAGACAGTCCATCAGGTTCTGCTAAACTATCGTGACCTCTGCCGTGCAGTCCAGCATGGTCCGAGCCCAATCCGCTTTCAAAAGCAGTGTCCTCAATAGCCTCTGTATGCCTGACCTTAAGTCCAGGTACCTTCTTCTTTTTAAATTGAGATTTCAATGTTTTAGGTTTGTCTTCCTGTTTAATGATGTCGTCAGATGAGCGCTGCAAGTCCTTCTTCAGTTTCATGTACTCCTTCAGTCTGTGCTCTGACCATCCACCTCTCTCTGAACGTTTTCCAGATGATTCCTGAAAGGAATAAGATGAACGTGTATCAGTATCCTGATACCTGCCAGGCGGTCTAATATTATCACGGTTACGCAGGTTATGGTGCTTCTCAGTGGCTTCCTGTGGAGGAGACCCACCCCATGAGTTAGTTTTGTCTTTTTCTTATTATCTCACTTCTTCTTTGAGGATGACTCGGGTGCTTGCTTAGAGTTATCCTTTTTAGAATTACTTTTTAGTTGTGGTGTACCACGTCTGGCTCCCATATTATCTCTACCTAACGTAGCTTACGTGCCTTCGATGATCTTAGGCAATTCGCGCTCCTGCTGTCCCGGTGCTAAATCCTGTAGGCGCTGGCGTATAGCCAGTACTGCTGCTTCCCCTTTTATGTTACTTAACATAATGGCAAATACTGCAGAAAAATTGTCCATCAGTTTCATCTCCAAATCCAGGGCAGGGTCTGCCCAGTACTCATTTTTTATCTGTTTTAGCACCTCTGGCAAACAGCTAATGAAGGGGTACCATGTGTTCTGGTATATACGGCAGCAAAAACTGTGCCTCAAGTGGGGCAGTCTTCCACAGGAGTAGCCATCCCCATCGGCAAGCAAATTGTTGATATCCTGTGTTTTTCCTGGGGTCCCGTATGGGGAAACGCCGCTTCAAGCTGTTAATTTTTTGTGCAATTTAGAATGGAATCTCCTCGCATCTCATGGGACCCTTACCCATGACTGCATTCAGTGTTTGTGTGCTAATGCTGGTGTAGCCAATTGTGGTTGTGCAGCTTGAGCAGTCTGTGCAGGATTTAGTGTTAATGTTCGCATAATTAACTGTGTCAAACATCTGTATATTGTCACTATATGTCTGTATAGGCTACGCAAATGTATTACTGATAAGTTATAAACATCAGGATGTGGCGTGTAACCTGCTAAGACTGGCCATGTTGCTCCCTCATGGCTAAGGGGACCTAGTCAAACGTTTTCTGTTATGTGTGGTAGGGCGTCATCAAACCAGTTTCTGTTCTTGGTATGGTAAAGGTATTTCTATTTCTTCATATGGTGTTTAGTTATTTGGAACTTCATCTTGTGTGTAGTTATGAAATATCCTTGTCGTGTTGTCCACTGCCGGGAATGTGACCCATGAATAGAATACCTCTGTCCTAAATGCTTTGTGATGCTCAACCACGAAAGTTACATCTCCACCCGTAAGTGTGACACCTGTTGTATCAGCTTCTCAGTAACCACGAGTCTGCAGTTCTCCACAATGTTAAGTGCTGCTGGGTTTTCGGTGTCAGACATAATTCTGAAACGGAATTCAGAGAGGGTAACACAATGGGAATAAATCCTTTGAAAGTTCAAGCTTGAACAGCCTTCAGCCAATATATAGGGCTTACCTACTCAGCTGAGGAGGCTAGTCCCTACCACCACGGACGTCTCCACTTAAGAGGTGAGTAGGAGGGTCTCTGCGTATGCACAAGAGAACTACTCGGGCAGTCCATTAAATTAGAGCCCAAACTACCAACGTTGGCGGCACCATGTCGTATGGTTTCCACTTTCTCAGTAGGAACTGTTCGTTTGTTGGACAATATAAACGTCGGGATGGTGCCAGACTGATTCTGTGCACCCCCTCAGGATATGTTGGCCTATAGACCAGCTAGCTCACAGTGCCACCATAAGTGCCCCTAAACCTAGTAAGGTAACAAATGGTTTGGGCAACCTCAGAACATGACAACCGTGACTCCCCAAGGAATCGTGGTAACAGATCTAGAAAAGTTTCACTTAGTCACTCATGCTCGCTCGGAGAGATACACAAGAAATACACAAAAGGGCGATTTCAATATTTATTGAACCATTGTGATTTTTGTAAAGAATATATTTGTGGAATGATCAATAGACAGAATCAGATAAGTGAGTAGCAATAGAAGGACAGTGAAAAGAATGAAAAATGTCACCATTGTTCTAAAACAGTGTATATATGCTGGCATATAAGTACCGGGTATAGTGTACTCCTACTATGAGTTCCCTAACATAGTTGCCTAGGGTGGGTGTTCTGCCAAGAATCCCCTACTGAATCATTTAAGTCCCCTTTACTTGAAGGCAAGGTATCTAAGTCCCCATCTTGGTCACAGGTTGGACATCCCTCCTTGCAGGGAGTAAACTGGAATCAACTGAGCTGAGACTACTGTCGCTGGTTGTCGGCGGTATGGACTGGGTGGAGGGCGATATGGAGGGTTGATGTCTGGGTGATGATGCCATGGTTCGCACATGGTGACGTACCTTATTGTCAGACCTGTGCTTGTGACTGCTCTCGCTGTCTGGCTGGTCCCGGGGCCTGCGGTGATCGGGTGTCGCATGCCTTTTCCGGGCTCGACAGATGGTTTTCTTTCCCGCACCCTTTGCATACTTGCTCTATGGCTATGTACTTCCCTTCATGGAGTTGGGGGAGGCCACATCAATAACATGTTTGAGGTTCCTTTGGGTGTGGGTTTACGTTTGCTTTTGTGTGGCTGGTGATTACTCCACATGGCTAACGCAGTTTTCATGTGGGTTGCTCCTACTTCCATGGTTGTCGCTTGTTTTTCAGCGGGTACTTCTGCGCACGATGTGGCAAGCATTTTTTTCAAGTGAGTGAGTTTCTCTGAGCATGCAGAATGCCTCTGACTGGCACCCATCGATGATTCTGAGCCACAGGACTTCCTCAATGTTGAATTAGTTGAACTTGCAGTGTTTGAGGAGGGCTTCCAGGTGTTCTACAAAGTTGTCTATTGTCTCACCAGGTTGCTGGTGTGCTCTGTTGAATGTGTACCTCTTGTAGTCTGCGGTTGTGGTGGGGTCAAACTTCTTAGCAAGTGCGTCTTTCACATTTTTGTAAGAGGTGGCATCTTCTTGCGGTATTTTGTTTGTCTACTTGACTCCATCCTCGCTAGATTTTTGACGTACCGGGTCACTTTGGTACTTGGGTCTTTTTCCTCTAGCGCCTCAATGAAGTCATCAAACTTTTCGATCCAGTCAGCCCAACTTGCACCTATGTTGTCTTTTTCAATTGTGTTAAAAGGATGGTGGTTTCAAGAAAACTGCGGCCTCATATGTGGCTTTTCTCTCCTTAGATATGGTTGTTGACGTCTCGTTGAGAGTCTTGAGGTGGTAGGTGGGCTGTGTATTCTAGTGTGCAGTTTGCTGTGTGAGGTGGTCTCCGGAAGCTGGGGCTCATGTGGGTAAACTGCCTAGGCCAACTGTTGAATAAGGCACTGGATGCAGATTAGAGTTCAAGCCTTTATTGCTGAGGAGCACAGGAAGACACCACCTGCTTCATTGGTGTCCTTCGAACAGCTGCTCCACCAACTACCACCACTTGAATACAAACATTCCAGGAATGCTTGCTGGTCAAGCATTCCTGGTAGCTAAGCAACACACAGCACTTCCCCTTCCTCTAACAAAGGTAAAAATAAAAGAATAAACAAATGAAAAAAAAGAACATATACACAAAGATTACAATGCAATTGAATAACTACTATAGTCACAATATGATGCAGTTAATATTATGAATTGCTCACCACAAAATCTTTCAACCAACCCGGAGCCTTCCTTTCTCTTACAATTTTTTGAGTTAAATCCTGGTTGGTGTCAGGAGTGACTTCGTTAGTAACTCCGGTGGCAAGAGGTACGCTAATACCACCAGGAGTGTTCACTTCCATTGCGGCAGAGTTCGGCGAAGTAAGTGGATCATGACTATAACTCCTTGTAGACTCATTAACCACACCATCATTCATCCATTCAAAATTACTACAGGCATTCCCACCTTCCTTCACATTACCACACTTGGCCACTCTCCTTAAATTCCAAACTTTCCCATTTTTGGGTCGAACTGCATTCTGCAAGACTTCCACAACTTCTTCATCGAAAAAAGTGTTCTCACCCTGACTTACAAATCCATGTTTTTTAACGCGTACCCAATCACCAATTGCAATCTGGGGTGGTTTCACACCATGTTTAGCATCAAAGTACTTCTTGCTCTTGTCATGCATACTCTCCATCCTATTCCTTACTTCTTCTCTTGACCATTGTTCCACACCAGATGTACATAACCACTCAGGATTAAACTTGGACCTAGGTCTGCGCCCCCGCATTATCACGAAAGGGGGTAAACCCGTGACTTCTGAGCTGGTAACGCGATAAGCCCAAACCATCTTCCCAACCTGAGAGAAATTGGACACCATTATTACTCAACAAGCATGCAGGAATGCCTTCAGAAATACAAATATCATCCAGAAACTTCAACACCACATCAGTATCAACACACAGTGTTGTGTGTTGCTTAGCTACCAGGAATGCTTGGCTAGCAAGCATTCCTGGAATGTTTGTATTCAAGTGGTGGTAGTTGGAGGAGCAGGTGTTGGAAGGACACCGATGAAGCAGATGGTGTCTTCCTGTGCTCCTCAGGAATAAAGGCTTGAACTCTAATCTGCATTCAGTGCCTTATTCAACACTGGCGACGAGCGCTGAGGAGCTACGGAACCTACGCGTGTAAGATTTGTGCTTAAGGAATTGATTATGGATATTGTACGGATTTTGGAAGAATTTTGTGCGTGCAGCTGCCAGGAGTTGTGTTGTTGGTAAGTACGTACTGCGGTGTACATTCATTGGAACATTTCGTACTTGGGTACTTCTTCGATCCTGAAATTTTAGCGTCGCTGTTTTGACGCGCAACGGTAACCGACATCATTAAGCTTACCAGGTGAGTGCGTGCCTGCATCGGCTGCTAGGGTGCCTGTTGCTAAGTGCTTCCCCGCGCGACAGCTCTGGTGCCCGCTGATCCTGCTGCTGCTGAGCCGGCTGCCGTGCTGATCTGTGTACAGACGTCCACAGGAAGTGACGTCATGACGCCGGGTCATGCTACGTGACCCCACCGGCGGCCATCTTGGATTTCATTCCCTGGCGAACAGCATATACCGGCAGGCTCATCAGCTGACAGAAGCGCTACTGTGCAAGTTGCGGTAACGGGTGAATCATTTCAACAGGAAGGATCGTGCCTTACAGAATACCAGACTGGATTTTACCATTATTCTCACGGTATTTATTGGAACCAAGTCTATTTATTTTGTTACTTTTACCTCATTCACTTTTTATCATTTTATTGCTGGATCTTCGAATTGGCTACTTCAATTGAGTTTGTACTACTATCTTTCGGGGTGTTCTGCTGTGTGGTGAAGCGCAGGACAGGGAATTGTGACACTGAACTAGTCCATACACCATGTCTACTCAGAATTATAATATCAAGTCCCCCCAGGCTTTTTGGGCATGCGGATCCAAGCCATCCATGAAATGGTTAAAATGGAGAGCATACAAATATCACACTCAAAGGTTAAGAACTGAGGCAGCACGGCATGCCCGCAGTCCGTAGCTGCTAGGTGACCACATGCTCCTCCCCCTGCCTTGAGGCTGCTTCTGCTCTTGCTGCCGGATAAACGGCAGGTGATGACGGCCTCGTGGGAATGCTTCCCAAGGTTCGGCCGGTGTGCGCTAGATCACAGGACTCGCTTCTCTTTCTTTCTCGGCGTCCTGCCTTTGGATGAAAATTAAAAGGAAACTAAACGGACGAAAACACTCGAGGTGGCAGTTTAATTGCAGAGGTTTGGCTGGGGGCTGATATTTGGCGCGGACCGTGGGGAACTGTGATTTTAGTTCCTGCTCGTGGCTCCCTGTGCCTGGTGGCATATCTGATGAAGAGACGGCTACGTGCTTGAGGCACAGCACGAGGACAATGTCTGAGGGCTGCGGTGGTAATTAGCAAGAAGGCTTGGAGAAACGCCTTCGAGGAGGAAAACGGGAGAACAGAGGTGAGCTTTCCTGCAAAATTGCTGCAGTCACACAGATTCAGACTGACTTTTTTCAGCGAGAGGCTGTGAAGGAGAGGGGAGTGGGGGTCCGTTTTTTTTTTTTTTGTACGGACAGTGGTTTTGGGCCCCTCCCCACCCCTCGTCAGATTTCTGCCTGGGAGCTGCATTAAAAGTACGCCTTCTTTTACGCCTTCTTGTATGCCACGTTCTGAATGCAACAAATTGACGTTAAAAGGACGAGAAACAATTAAACCGACAGGGAAGATATTAATAGAAAGGAAGGTGGTACTTTAGAGGTATGACCAGGTTTTTTTTCTTTTTTTTTTTGGCCACCTCAAGCGAGCTCTCTTTGCACTAGGACATCCAGGCGGGGGTACAAAATGGGAAAGCATCTAAAAGTAACAAATCTAATGGCTAAGGTGGATTCAGCTGCAGCACTGAAATCCAATACCTGATCAGCTCAAGCAAAGGCAGCATCTGTGGCGGCAAGAGCGAAGTATAGTCGGAAAACACGAACCGGTTCTACCATAGACTCCAGCTTCGTGAGCTCAGAAGAGGAGCTGCCAGAAACTAGCCAGGACTATGGAGCAAGGGTGGCAGCGGCAGAGAGTATAGCGCAAGGAGGGCCGGTGGAGAGTACAAGCCCAGAGCAAGAGTTGGGCCCACATGGTGAAATATCGGAAGAACATGACTCTAGTGCAAGGGCTCTGGAGGCGGAAAAGAGAAAAGCAAATTCTCCTTCTGCACAAGGAATAACTAAAGAAGAGAAAATGGTTAATTCCAACAACCAAAACACTAAAGAGTATCCGCTATTTTCTAAAATTAAACCGTCCTTGGCCACTCCGGCTCCTCTAGTACTCTTACAAGGGCTATCAGCTGAGACACAAGCCAGCTCCTCCCAAATAGCTCAATCCTCTGCGGGACAACCAGTCTTCCATAATGAAGAACCCGAACCTAGCTCCCTCCAACAGAACAACAGCCTCTCCGGGGGGGGCACAGCCGCAGGCATTGCTACTACCATCATCGCCACAGCCACGACATCATCATCATCAGCAGCCTATGCCGGGCTCGTCGTCTCCGCAGCCACTACATCAGCCCCAGATGCCAAGTAAAGTAGGTTCTGACCTCTCAGGATACCAAGTACAGCTCAGAAAGAAAACAAACAATTTCAAAGCAGTCCGTTGACGCAGTTTCAAGAACGTGGAACTCTCCTACAATGTGATATAAAAGATATGCTGAATCTCATTTTAGATGAGATAAGAGAGCTCAAGACAACACAAGCCAGCGAGATAGTATCCCTCTATTTACGCCTCTCAAAGATAGAGGAGGCAGTGGGTAGTCTACCGGCAAGGCTACAAGAGGCGGAATCAAGGATCGCACATCTTGAAGATCAAGTAACCATAGTCCAGCAGCAGGTGAACAGGGCAACTAAGGGGAAGGCTTCATTGGAGAGTAAGCTTGAGGAGCTCGAGAACCACTCACAGCGTGTAAATCTACGCATAGTGGGGGTCCCAGAAGGGAGTGAAGGGTTGCAACCCCTTCAATGGGTCGAATCGTTCATCAGAAAAAGCGTGCTCCCAGAATTCACAGGTGACCTCACCATAACGAGGGCGCATCAGGTGCCCTTACATGCTCTGCCGAATTTTAAATTGCTGCGAACCATCCTGATTAACTTTGCCGATTATCGCATCAAGGAACAGATTTTATCTAAGGCAATTCAGCAGAGACAATTTTCAATCAATGATAACGCTAACTGTCAGATTTTTAGGTCGAGCCTAGACAGCGCATGCGCTGTCGCAAACCTGTAGTAAACAGAATATGGAGGGTAATTTCTCCTGCCGCTTGCCATTGGTTAACTCTGGCATTGCTCTTCTTAGCTGGCTTATTGTTGGCTGTCGATCCGATACGTTACTTCCGTTTATTCCGGAAGCAGCACCGCCCAACTACAGTTTTCGTCCGCTTTCGTGGTTCATGTGTCTTTGAGGGGAACTTTCTTTTAGGATTTTTGCAGCCCAGCATGCTGAGTTGCAGCATGACACACTCACTTGCATACATAATCAGCACTGAGCTCGTCACGAGCGCCGCGCTGTTAATGGTTTCATTGTTTTCTCCACCCCCCAACCCCCCCCGCTCTCCGCTCTCACTCCTCCCTCCCTTCTTCCTCCGGTGAGAAATTAGTGGCGCATTGGCGTGAGGATGCGGCGGCTCGCAGTTGTGTCCTCAGGATTATTCGGTCGTGTACCTGGAGACTGAGCAGTTGGTGCCAGGCACTTGTGTACGAGAAGCATGGGGACCCGCGGCTCAGCCTGCGATTGGAACGATGGAAGCTTCCGGATCTGGGGAATGCTGGGGTTCGTGTTCGCTGCCGCGCTTTGTTTGAAGGTTTACAGCTAGGGCATGCGTGCAGTTTCGTGTTTTCATGCGCCAACACTTAATTTCAACCATACTCTCTCAAGATGAATTTGGAACTGTGGAAGTAAGCAGGGCTCATCTGAGAGCCCCCATCACCTAGGCAGCTAATTCCTTTGAGCCCCCCTCTGCCTTATTAAAGGCACAGATCACTTTACCAAGCTTAATACTGTCGGGGCCAGCAGAGCAGGAGTTCTGGTCGCCTCGCCACAATCCGAGCTTTCATTATGGTGTTTTTCCCCCCAGCTTTTGATCTCCTCAACTCGTAGCAGTGAAGCTCGCAGGGTCGCCTTCAGATTCCTTCAGTAAACCCCCATGGCAGAGATGTAAATGTGTTTTGGGGTAGCATTTTTCTATTTTCTGCCTTCAAAATGTATGGCGCCCCATATTTTTAATTTCAAGACCTCATGCTGTTTGAAAAGCGTGACAATAGAAAAGTGCCTACCCTGGTGGCAGAACTTGCTACTAGAAATAGCATCTCTCGCTAATCTTTGTTTTGTTTCCACAAGCTAATAAAAAGCGCGTTTGAACGGGTGCGAATGTTCTGATATTGAAACGCTTTCAATTTTATGCAAAATCTAGGATATATAAATACACTTTAACATGTAGTTTAAGTAGCATGTACTAGAGAGCTGGGGAAAAAACCTCACGGGCAAAACAGATGTGAGCTGAACCGCTTTCCAATCTATATATTTTTCTGTGAGATATTTCGGTCCCTACAAAAGCTTTATTATTTTTGCTCCAAATACCCCCCTTTCTAGTAGATGCTTTCCGTTATTAGAGTTTCAGCTCTGCTTTGCAGGGACTCTGGGGATTTTGGCCAGCCGTTGGCAATTTCTCTCAGACACCCAATTACCCCTGACGTCAATGCTGTCTCCCCTGTCCACCTTGGGTGGCCGCATTTTCCCCCCTCCGTAACTCTAATGGCTGACTAGCTAAGTGCCTGTTAGTTCCCTGCCAGAAGATTTAATTGTGTTTTGGGCCGAATACTAAATTCAAAAACTATGTAAAAATGCCAATAGATGAGTGCACATTGATTTTAGCTAGTCGTGGTGATATTTGAGACCCATTGGGGATGTTGCCTGGGGAAGTTATTTTACCAAAAAGATAATATAAAAGAAAATGCAGCGCTGTTTCCATGCCTGGTTCCCAGCGACCTCTCAGCAGCCGCTCGGCCCGCTCCATGCCAGACAGAGGTCTGCACGAGCAGATAAAGTAGAGGGGCCAAAGGACTCTGACAGCTGTGCTGGGCCAGGGCTGACTGGGAGCGCCTCATAAGGGCCCAGCAAGGAGAGAGGCCCAGCAGTGCTGCACCGCCATACATCAGACAGGGTAGTACCACTGGCAGAGAAAGTTAAAAACAACTGGTTCAGCAGGGGATTGGTGGGTGAGAAGCTGCTCAGAAAGATAATGGTAATTGATTGAATCACAGTAGCAGGGCTTGCTTGTGTTTTTTTTTTTTTATTCATTTGCAATTAATTTTTTTAATTTCTAACGTCGGTATCAAAGGAGTGATAGTACTGCCGTTGCTCAGGCTGCGGTAGAAGATAATGGACACATGCCCTCATTGCTTTTTGGGTTGTTATTTAGTCTTTAAGCACTATTTTCTTTATCCAGTTTCTCTTACTGCAGGCACGACGTGCTTTGGTGCCTTCTTTACAACCCCACCCTCCCTCCCGTTGTCCGTGCCTTCTTTACCCCCCTCCCTCCCGTTGTCCGTGCCTCCCCCCTGCCCTCCTGTTGTCCGTGATGCCTACCATTTGCAGTGCAATAGGTCTCGCATTTACGCAAGTTTGAGCTATTGGCATTGTAAATGACAATGCCTTTTATTTATGTTTTGGTTTTTAAAACATAAATAAAACACATTGTCATTTACGATGGCAATAGCTTAAACTTGCATAGATGCGAGACCTATTGCATTGCAAATGCTCGTTTCTGATATGTCTGCAACAGCCGCACGCCGGTGAAAAGAGTTTGTTAAATTGTTGTACCTCTTTAAAGCACAGGGTGCACAGGCGTCAATAGCCCAACAGTCAAAGTTAAGGGTGCTAGTGAGGGGCAAGTTCCATATGTTTGTGGATATAGAGGAAGCACAAGATCTCTTGAAAGAAATTTCCTCTGTAAAGTAGATAAGATCCACTAAATGTAAACGTTAGGGGCAGTTTGAGGTAGGGGTCCCCCAGGGTGCAGCACCAAGGCACCCCACAGGAGAGGCATTTTGGGAGGGTGGAGACTGGCAACTGGGCCTTTTCCCATCTCCTGGGGAGGGCCAGCTACGGGGAGGGGTTGGGAGCAGTTGGGGTTTGGGTGCATAGCTGAAGAAAATTAGCAGAATCACAGGGGAAAGGTGGTGGAAAAACAGTTTATTGTGAATGGATTAATGCAATATTCAAGTATGAATTTTAGAAATGAAATTTAAATGTCGGATAATCTCGGTCAATGTAAACGGTGTTCTTAACAAACAGAAGTATGGAGGGATAATAAGGTGGTTAGCTTCATTTTCACCACAACTTTTCCTTCAAGAAACTCATTTGAAAACAAACACTCCAAAGCTTTTCGTACCTAAATTGTTTTCTAAAGGTTTTTTTGCGTCAGCAGGGATGGCAGTAAGGGGGGGTTGCTATATATTTTAGTCGGGGGTGGATTGGGAATTTTTTCAAGTGCAGAGGGATCCACATGGTCGATGGCTATGGGTCACAACGAGTTTAAACGGGAATATTTTCAACTTTATTAATTATTATGGTCCAATTGTTGATGACCCGACATCTATGATGATCAATGAGATACTCAGAGAAGCTACAGGACAAATTATTCTTGGCTGGGATTTTAATTATATTCAGGACTTGACAAAGGATACTTCGAATAAAAATAAAAATCAGCTGAAGCCGAAGACTAAAAAAGTAATCGATGTTATTGCATAAGATTATCAGCTAATTGATCCATGGCGTAGAGTTCATCGCGAAGAACGAGAATATACTTGTTATTCCCGACAATTTCAGTCAGCTTCCCGCATTGACTTCTTTCTAATATCTCGTTCTTTGAAATATTCTGGATCAGAAATGGGGGCCAATTCATTTTCAGACCACTCATTGGTCAAAGTAGAAGTAGAAATAGAAATAGATGAGGCTAGGAGGATGAGGTCCAGGTGGCAGATGGATCGACTCCTTTCAAATCAACAATGGCTAGTTGATACAAGAAAATGGATAGTGGATTTTTTTAAGGTCAATAAGGGCACAGCGGAACTTTTTTCAGTGTGGGGGGCCTTTAAGGCCACAATCCGTGGGGAGCTGGTTGCCTTTATGGCCGCACAGTCTAAAACTCGGAGGACTCGTATAGATCAACTCCAGTCGGCAGTTGATTCGGCCTTGCTCCAGAGAAACGCCTCTTTAAGAAGAAATGAGCCAGTGGGAGAGCAGCTTGAAAAAGCTAAGCAGGAGTTAAAGGAGTTTTTTATTCTAGAAGAAATCAACAGCTCCCGGACATTCCAGCAGCGAGTCTACGAAGAGAGCCAAATGGTAGGCAAGCTGCTGGCTTGGTCTACTAAGACTAAACAGGAAGCGGCCCTAATTACCGAAATACTAGAACCTATCACAAGAACCCCGGTGACTGATAAGGAAAAGATTTCTAAAATTTTCTTGCAGCATTATGAGCAGTTGTATGCGACTAAATATATGGCGGGGTAAGAGGTAATTCAACAATACTTTGAGGGCATCAATCTCCCGCAGCTATTAAATAGCCAGGCAGAGGAGGTTCAAGCTGACATTTCAGCAGCTGAAGTTCAGCTAGCCCTTGCCTCAATGTCAGGTGGAAAAGCATGTGGTAACGATGGGCTGCCAATAGAATTTTATAATAACTTTTTGACAAGGAATTAACACCTTTCTTGGTGGAACTTTTTAATTATGTAAAAATGGGTGGTCTGGTTCCTACAGCTTTCAAGGAATCATCATTGTCAGTTTTGTGAAGAAGGGGAAGAACCACAGAGATATCAATTCATATAGACCTATCAGTCTACTTAACTCAGATTATAAAATCTTAATGAAAATCTGGGCGCAGCATTTTACCCCGCTTGCACAAAAAGTGATACATAAAGACCAGACAGGGTTCATTGCAGGGAGGTTGATGTCCACAAATACAGGGTTTTTAGTACAGGCACTTGACATTTTTAACAGTAACCAAACTCCAGCTCTCATCATGATGGTCGACGCAGAAAAAGCGTTTGACTTAGTGAATTGGGATGCCCTTTTTTATGGTCTGGGTAGATATGGGATTCCCTCCCAGGTTATAAAAATGCTTTGTAATATCTACCAAGGGGCTCGGGCACAGGTGATTATTAATTCTAATCTAGCTGGGATAGTTAATGTTAATCTGGGGACTAGGCAAGGGTGCCCACTTTCCCCGGTGCTCTTTACCTTTTTTATCGAACCTTTAGCCACTAGAATCCGCAACAATATGGAGATTAAAGCACCAATACCAGGAATGGCTAAATTGAAGCTGTTTGCGGACGATATTATCCTCTATCTTAGCCCGGCAAGACAAAATATTGATTTAATATTAGCCGAATTCACACAATTTGAATTAATTGGAGGCTACAAAATTAATCGTAATAAGACTGAGATTTTAACAATGAATACTTCGAATGTTTTTCTCCCCAACAATTTTAAACAATAAGCTCTTATCCCCAATCCAATCCGATATTTGGGGATTTACGTCACTAGTCAATATACGGAAATTTATAAATTAAATTATGGAGTCACGAGGAAAAAAATTGCAAAGCTGTTAGAAGAATGGTCATTACTACTGCTCACATTGATAGGCCGGGTGGCTCTTATTAAAATGTCCATTTTACCCTTACTTGTTTTCTTGTTTTTAAATCTCCCTATAAAAATTAATTCGACCTATTTTAAGGAGTTAGAGACGATTTTTAGAAGGTTTGTTTGGAATAAGCAGGCTCCGAGAGTAAAACTCTCAGTGCTCCAACTTGACATCAGTCAGGGGGGGGGCTTGCACTCCCTCAAGCTCGTACATACTATGAAACAGCTTTTTTAGATTTAGTATCCCGTTTACTTGACCGTAAGGGATCTGTTGATGATTTTTTTTTTTTTGAGAAGATGGTGCAAGAAGCTGGTTCACAGGTTCCAATATTTCTGAAAACAGCTAAACTCTCCAAAAAAACGAGGTACAAGACCTTGCAGGAGTACACTTAGACTCCAGACTTTTTCATTCTAAGCAGGCCTGCTCCACAGGATCCTGTTTCTTAACATTAGCCGAATGTAAGAGCTTGGGCCTCCAAATTCAGGGCAGTCATCTAAGGTCTTGGAACAATTGGGGATTTAAAGAGCTAGGGCACTTTTTAGTGGCTGGCAGAGGCATTACTTGGCAAGAGGTCCAAGCGAGGTGTGGCGCCCAGAGTAAGCCCCTTTTTTTTTTTTTAATACATCCAGATCTCACAACTACTAAAAAAAAGTGCAGTCTCTTACCCTGCTCCGGCCCAACTCCACTTGTGATTGCTCTATTTAGAGCAAAGCTGAGAGGGGTGGGCCATTGGTATCGCTGTATACAATCTCAAGGGGAGCCAATCATGGTTAATAATTTTCTAGAAAAAATAACACAGGAGACACACTGCAGGTTTTCAAATCGGGATTGGCAAGTTATCGCACAGGTAGGCAGCAAGGCCCTAAGAGCGGCTAATTTTAAAAGAATGGCTTTTTTGTTGCGCTGGATGGCGTACTATACTCCCCAAGCTCTTTACAAGATTCGTCCGGAATTAGAGAATAAATGCTTTCGCTGCCAGATGCTAGGCGAGGGAGGTTGGCTCCATACTTTTTTTTTTACCTGCCCAAAGCTAGGACAATTCTGGGAGAGGATCTTTTCGGCTTTAAGCTGGGGAGTTGAGAAAAGTTTAGATCCTGACGCTGAGATTGCACTTTTTGGTCTTGCAAGCCAGAGACAAAACCTTGGAATGTCAAGAGGGGAGGAGACATTTGTAGCAATTGCCTCTCTGGTGGCACGTTCTCTGGTACTTCAGAATTGGAGGCCTCAAAAAATACCCACTTCGGAATGGTTGAATAAATTGATTCGTACTAGGAAATTTGAAGAAGCATATGCTAAGAGAATAGGTGCCAGTAAAAGATTTAACGCTGCATGGAAATATATGGAGAGGTTAGAGAACTTCTCGGAGAAGTAGGGCCGAATTTATAAAAAAAAAAAAAAAAGAGGGGAAGAAAGAAAGGAAAAGAGTAAAAAGAAAAGGGAGAAAAAAGAAAAAAAAAGATAAATAGAAAGAAAAAAACCTAATAATAATTTAAAAAAATTGCACTTTAGTACTGCACCTTTGTAATTTTGGATCATGTTTAGATGGTTAATCAGCACAGTGCACTTTAGACGGAAATATGCCTGGAAGATGAATTTTCAATATCATGTTTAGTTGGCAAATCAGCACATTGCACTTTAAGACGGAATGTTAATTGGATAGGAATAGCACCTATTTGTTAAATATTGCATTCTGCACTTTAAACATGTCTGTTATTACTGAATTGCACTTTGTCAAGTTTTTCCGTAGGATCATTTGTTATTTTTATGTCTAGATGGCAATTGGCATCCTACACTGTTATTAGAAAGATCTGCCAACGCTAATCCCATTGGAATGATATATGGTGGTTAAATATGGCACACTGCACTTTATATTTGCTGGAGTTGGAATTTTGTATGTACACAAGCATGCCTATTTTCTCAAATCGTTTGCAGTAATTCTTTGTACTCTGTGTTTCTGCTCAATAAAAAAAAAAAATAGAATGGAGGGCATACTTCACAAACTATATTGAAGCAGTGGATGAAGCTGGAAAGATGGCCGCTGCACAACAAAAAAAGATTACTTTTGCATTCTTTAGGTCTTGCTGGATTGAAAGTGTACAACCAAATGACTAAAACGACTGTTTCTGGTGATATGAGCGTTTTTGATCTGGCCTTGCTGCACCTTGATAATTATTTTGTGCCAAAAGTATGTATAGGCATTACTAGGTTCAAATTCTTCCAAATGAAGCAAGGTAAATCAGAAACTGTGGATGGTTACGTCTCCGAACCTAAAAAATTTGCCTTAGACTGTAAGTTTGGTACGTTGCATGATGATTTCATAAGAGATCAAGTTGTTATGCATGCATGCAATCCTGCTATCCAAGAAAGACTTTGGATCAACGGTGATGCACCTCTAGACGAAATCCTAGCCTTAGTGCGCAAGGCAGAGATGTCTAGTAGGTGTGCCATTGTTCTAAAGGACAATGTACAGGATTCCATGTTAGTGAGTAAGGTGAACTACAGTGGGGAAAGGTCGGACAGGCTTGGTTCGGAAAGATTGGACAGACAAGGTCCACCCAGCTCGGCAAGCTTCGACAGACAAGGTCCACCTAGATTGGGTCATGGGAGATCTAGACCTAAGGAGCAAACCAGGTGTTACAGATGTGATAGTTTAGACCACCTAGCTCATAGCAAAAACTGCCCGCTGCGAAACAAAAATGAAACAATTGAGACATTATCAGTCACTACGCTAAGGTTTGTAGACGGAGGAATACTAGGGTTAAATTTATAGGTGAAACAGATGAGAAGTCTAGTTTACAGGACAGTTACGAGTAGGATATTCCTGTTAATGACCTCGTTATGAATGTTAGAAACAATTTAGTGCTTAACATTAATGATACACTATGTGGGAACAAACCTGAATGCTGGATGAGAATTGGTGGTGTCAAACTTAAAATGTACGCAGATTCTGGATCTCCTTACACAATCATTAATGAGGATTTGTGGAAATCCCCGTTTGTATTAAAGGTTGGGCATCATTTGATTGAACCAGATGTACACCTAGAAGGTTACAGTGGAGAGAAAATAGACTTAATTGGCTACAGATGGTTTACTTTTGAATTCAAGAACAGGCAAGATCGTGGGAAGTTATATGTAACTAAAACTGGTCCACCTGTTTTAGGTTGGCTGGATCAGGAGAAATTACACATTATACTGGATCCTAACAGTAAGGAACAAGTATTAATAGTGGATGAAAGTAGTACTTTGGGGAAAAGAAAGCGTGAGCAGTTTCCTAGTGTCTTTAATGACAAATTGGGGAATCTTTTAGGATTTGAACACTTAATCCGCCTTAAGGATACTGCTGTCCCCAAGGTCCATGTTCATTTGATAATAAGAGGAGAAGTGGAAAAAGAACTTAACAAATTAATTACTTCCAATGTAATTGAGGCCATTGAAGCATCTGATTGGATTTCTCTGGTAGTTATCGCTAGGCGGAGCAGTGGAAAAATTAGGCTCTGTGTGGACTTGCGCCACTTAAATAATATCGTGGTGGACAGATTTCCATTGCCAAAAATGAATGAAATGGTCACGTGTTTGAAAGGGGCCAAATGGTTCTCTACCATTGACCTTTCATCAGCATATCACCAAATTTCATTTTCGCCTGAATCAAAGAAATATACATCCTTTATAACTCCCTTTGGCTGCTATCAATTCAAGCGAATGCCTTTCGGCTTAGCTTCCGCAGCAGCCGTTTTTCAACACCTCATGTTTCAATTATTTAATAAAGTAGAGGGCGTCACTTTTTTTCAGGATGATATCCTAGTGTTTGGTGCGAATAAAAAGGAACAGGAGTCCAGGCTTCTTACAGTTTTAAGGATCTTGCAGGAAAAGGGTCTCACAGTTGAACATTCGAAATGCAATTTTGCTAGTATCAGTGTTACCTATTTGGGTCATGTGATTGATGAGAGTGGCGTTAGACCTAAACCTTCACTTGTGTCAGCAATTGAAAATGCTACCACTCCGCTTACCAAGGATGATGTAAGATACTTTTTAGGAATGGCTGAGTTCTGTGCTAAATATGTGCCTAATTTTGCAGACAAATGTTACAATTTATTCGCCAGTTGCTCCAAAAAGATTGCAAATTTCTCTGGTCTTCTGAATGTGAGAAGGATTTGAAGTGTATCAAAACAGCCATCGCTAAAGCCACTGCCTTAAGCAGTTTTGACCCCATTGCAGATAGTATTGTCACCACGGATGCCAGTAATAAGGGTCTGGGGGCTGTGTTGTCCCAAATGAATGACAAAGGGAAAGAACATATAATACCATACGCATCCAGGTCATTATCCCCATGTGAAGAAAAGTACCCCATCATTGAAAAGGAAGCATCATCCTGTGCTTGGGCATTGGACCATTTTAAGTGTTTCATTTGGAGGAAAGTATGCACCTTACGATGTGATCACAACCCATTAATCAAGATTTTGACCACGGAGAGCTCAACCAATATTTCTTCTAGACTTGCAAGGATATCGATGTGTATGCAAAACTTTACATTCAAAATTGTTTATACCCCAGGTAAAAGTATTGTTGTGGCAGATTTTTTTTTATCCAGAATGCCAGTCATGCTGGAAGAATGCGAAGATAAGTGGAACATCTTCCAGGTGGCATTCATTCATGACCAGGGTCATTCTACCTTTAACAAGGATGAATGGGAGCAAGAGTTAAAAAAAAGACGTTGTTTTGCAGAAAGTAATGCCTTATGTAATGAATGGTTGGCCTCGTAAGGATGCACTCAGTAAAGCGGCAAAACCTTTTTGAGAAGTCCAGTCTGAACTTTCCTTCAATGAAGGATTCTTATCACAGTGAGAAAAAATTGTTCCACCAGAAAGTTTATGTGCAAATTATGGAGTTGTGTCATGAAGGTCATTCAGGCATTTGTAGAACCAAGTCACTTTTGAAAAGTTTATTTTGGTGGCCTGGTCTGGACAAGGTTGCTGAAAGAGTCGTGAGAGAGTGCAATGCATGTTGCAGGGCGGACAAATCCTTGCAAACTTTGCGTCCACCTATGTGTGATAAACCTCTTCTCAAGGAACCATGGAAGATTGTTGCCATTGATATCATGAGTCCTGTTTTAGATCACAGCTACTGGCAGTAGTTGAGCAATCTGCCCAATCCAAGATGGCCACTGAGTGTTAATTGTGGAGTTTTTGGCAACTTGCCCAATCCAAGATGGCCGCCGGGAATGAGTTATGGTTTCAGGCACCCTGCCCTGGCTGCTGAGGACAAGTTGATGCTTCATGCTGCTAACCGGCGCGTGTGTCCTACACGGACATTGAGGAGCTTGCCTCACCTGACGCCGCTGCTTACTACAGGAAAGCGTCACTAGATGGCGGTTCCGCCGTTTTGAGGGTGTCGTGACTGGTCACCTACAGCCTGTTGACCGGAAGGTGCCGATTGCGGAAGATGTTGGACTGGCACATGCGCAGATGTGACTGCCTCATCGCCAGCTGTCTGGTCCCCTGAATCTTGGCCTCTACCCAGTCTTCCTCTTCCAGTTTTCCCAGGTCTAACTCCCACCTCTCCCTCAGTGTTACCGTAGGATCAGGAACATTGATCACCACGGTTCTCTACAAGTGCGAAATGCCCTTCCCCCCGCCCCCCCAGTTTCCTCCATAGTATGCTTACCCTCCAACTGATTAAAGTCAAGGATTGGGTCAGGATGCCCCCTATATTTCTCTAGAGCATGGCTTAGTTACAAATAAAGAAATAACTGCTGCTCCTTAAAGGAATATAAGACGTGGGTTGTATAGTTGAAAATCTGTGACAAGGGGCTACGCCAGAAAAATCTTAAGAGGCAAAACAGAAAGTTAATAAAATACCACATTCCGAGCTTCTAAAAAACAAGCCTAAATCAGAAATACATCAGGAGAACATAGCTGTATTATAATATTTATCTCAAATAATGACTAAACCTTTGAAAGTCTGAGTAAACATTGGGATGTACTCAAATTAGACCAGGATCTTGACAAATTGGTTGCGACACGCCCACTTATGACATTTAAATGGGGCCCAACACTGAATAGTTTGTTGATCCTTAGTGAGACTACCAAATATGTCAATACAGATAACCTGCAATGTTTAACTATTAATTGCCTACCGTCCCTTACATAGGGATGCCACAAATATAATAACTACAAATTGTGAGGAAATGGGATATATATCACATGGTGTAGTTGTGTGACCTCACGGTGTAATACACTGCCAACCCCTTTAGAACCAGTCAGGTTTCGTTTGCAAACCCTGAGCTCACTCTGGGTAGCTGTGGATCTGAGCAGTCAGGCTTACACAAAGGAACAAGTGTAAAGAATTTAAACGGCACCAAGACAATTGAAAGAGAAATACATGAGACACTCAGGAAATCCGACACCAGTTTATAAAAATAGTTTTTATTTTTATGTAATTTTTGACACCAAAATGAAAAAGATCCACTGGACGGTTCCAGAGATACAGCATTTGAAAGGCATAGTACATCAACACTTTTTACTTAACTGTGAACAAGCATTGGAAAATTCAACAAATTGGACACTTTGAAACTTTTTCAAGAAAATCTTTGGTAAGTATCAATTTGGTTACTTAGAATTACTTTAGGCAACCAACTCCAGCAGGGAGCCAGTCAGAGAGACCAGCAAGGTCCACGGAAACAGTTACCTCGTGGAGAAAAGCAGTCTTCAATTCAGTTCAGTTCCAGTGTCAGTGGCTCTTTGCCATTGATGTCTATGGAGTGGCCCTTATGCATAGGATAAAGGATGCTGAAGATGCTGTACAGTCGTTGGGGGTCTTCCTGGTGCTACTCCTCGGTTCGCGTGCTTGGCGGGGCGATCCTGCCATTCGGGTCGATGTCCTCCGAAGTCTGCTTGAGCTCGGCAGAAGTCCAGTCGCCACTGGGCTACCAGTCACCCGTCACAGCGTTTTTCTTCTTTTGCCAATAATTTGCCTTCTGGGCAACTCAGCTGCACCCTGACAACTCTTCCGGGTCCAGCAGACTTGGCAGCAATGTTTGAGTGTTGGGTCTTGGTCCCTTGGGCTGACATGCGGTGATTCGAGAATCTAGGTTACCAACTCGCCCCAGCAGGCTTCTTCAGCTGTTGTGGTCCTGTGCAGTGATCAGGTAAGCCAACTGACCCTTGGAGTCTCTTGCCTTGGCTGGGCTCAGGAGTCGACTTCTCCATGAGCAAGACACGCCAGTCCCTGTTCCTTTGCTAGCCACCGGGTACAGCAGGTGCAGTCCATGTTGGTGCAGCCTCTCTTTGCTTGGTCCTTGGTGCAGCAGGGTGGTCCTCTTCTCCAGTCCAAGGAGTTCTGAGTTCTTGGTGTCAGGTGTGCCCTTTTAATGCCTAGAAAATGCCCTCAAGGAAGGCTGTGGTCACTAGCCAATGGGCTACCAAGTTCCCTCCCTTGTAATGATTATTTCCTGTAGTGTGGCATCTAGCTATCCCAGAAGGCTCCATTCTGCCCACACTCAATATGTCAGAACCCCTCTCTTGGCATGTAGATCTCCTTGCCCAATCCAGAGGTGCGGCTACCAAGGGAGCTACTTGCTTATTTCCTGTAGTGTGACATCCAGCTATCCCAAAAGGTTCTGCCCACACAAGATGTCAGAACCCCTCTCTTGGCATGTAGATCTCCTTGCCCAATCCAGAGGTGCGGCTACCAAGGGAGCTACTTGCTTATTTCCTGTAGTGTGACATCCAGCTATCCCAAAAGGTTCTGCCCACACAAGATGTCAGAACCCTCTCTTGGCATGTAGATCTCCTTGCCCAATCCAGAGGTGCGGCTACCAAGGGAGCTACTTGCTTATTTCCTGTAGTGTGACATCCAGCTATCCCAAAAGGTTCTGCCCACACAAGATGTCAGAACCCCTCTCTTGGCATGTAGATCTCCTTGCCCAATCCAGAGGTGCGGCTACCAAGGGAGCTACATGCTTATTTCCTGTAGTGTGAAATCTAGCTATCCCAGAAGGTTCTGCCCACACTCAAGATGTCAGAACCCCTCTCTTGGCATGTAGATCTCCTTGCCCAACACAGAGGTGCGGCTACCAAGGGAGCTACATGCCCCTGCAAAACTGGTTTCACATCTGGCTTCCCCCTGAGTGTTAGCCTGTCTACCTAAATGATAGATCAGTCCCTCTCCTAAGTGTTCGACATTTGCCCTTCAAAAGTGGCTTCCCCTTTGAAGCTCACCCTTTGGGCTAACACCTGTGTGGCTTCCTGCCAGGGGGAGGTAACACCTCTCCCCCGTACAGGTTTCTATTTTGTCCTTTCTTCAGAGTTGTTTACACGTCTCCCCAGGAGGGCAGAATGCTGTCTCGAGGAAAGACCCCATGTGCAAACGTGAACGGGCACAGGTGACTTTGGGCCACAAAGTGGCAACTTTGTAAAAGTTGCACACCCCAACAAGTTACATTAATGTCGACTTGGGCATCACGTCGGGCTTAATGTAACAAGTTGTTTGATACCTTCCAGGAGCAACTTTAATAGCCCCAGTCAGAAGTAATCAAGGCTAAGGTGTCAGCTTGTAACCCTGCACTCGACAATGGGGCTACTGACCTATCCCACAGTAAAAATGGCAATTGTTGGTTTTTACTGTTTGGGCATGTTCCACTTTTAATATACAGCACCTTGCCTTAGGGCTCAATAGGCCTAGCTTAGGGGTGACTTACATATATTAAAAACTGAGGATTGGGCTTTGCCATTGCTTTAAATGGCGAAGTCGAGTTTGCAGTATAAAACTTCCTTTCCAGTCGGTAGTGGCAGGCTGTAATCCATGTTGTACCTTTGTTACACCCAGAGTGGCGCCGTCCGTGCTACACCCCCTGGGGTGAGTCTCTAACTTACATACCCTGGGTACCCAGGTTGCCATATACCTGAGACTTACAAGTAAGTTAGCTTATGCCAATTGAGTATATATAACCCAATCAAACATAAAGATTTTAAGGTCCGGGCACTGGCCCTAAGGTCTGGTTAGCAGGCCTCCGTGCACTCTCAGAGTAAAAAAACCAGCAGTATCAGTCCAAAACCGTGGGCATTTCCTTACACATATGTTGGAAATTTGTTAAGGAAAACATGAGAGAATTCTCAGATTTCAGTGGAACTAAGAAGTTTTTGATCAAGATATTTATTAGTTGCAATACAGAAAATTTTATTTAATTGATTTTATGACCTTGCAGATAGCAATATGTTGGTTTGACAACTATGAATTTAAAAAAATGTTGGAGGAAACCTATTGGAGCCCTTATAAATGAGAATACTAGATACCTTAAGGTTATTCACATGAAATAGAAACGTAAAGGTTAAATATTGACAAAATTCAATTGATGGGTAATCAAGAAGTTAAAAAAAATTGCAGGTGGATGAAGGTAACAAAGAAATGTCGGTCCCATGAAACATTCTAGATTAATAAATTATGGACAGCATTTCATGGACTCAACACACAGAACTATATACTCTCATTTAGTCTCAGGGTATATGTTGCATTTTTATTTTGAATATAGTAAACTGGCCTGGAATTAAAGAATGATCTGACAACTGGGTCATGCACGTATGCACTACCCAAGCGCCTTACTGCGATAAAAATTAAGGATACATGGAATTGAGATCAAGTCATCAATAATCTTGGATGTTAAACTAATAGAGCATATATTATGAAAAAATCATATGGCACTATGGATTAACACCCATCACAACAATGAAGAATTGCATTGCTCTGTTATATGAACTGAATTTTAATTAGGTGTCTTGTTATTGAACACCATGAGACCAATAGAACACTTTAATTTAAAGCTTTTCGTGATGGGGAACCAAGTAAATATTGTGGAGCGCAATATGTATGCTTGAAGATCATTCATGTAGTATATGTTGAATTAGATATCAGCCTCTTCCCTTAATTGTGTTTTTCTTAAACTCAACATTTATAGGGAGAGTTTATGAATATTTGATTTCATTGCAGCATATGCATTAAATGGACTTGACACTTTCAGGCACCTGTGAGAAATTGGGTTTTTGGTGGAGGGGAGTGTGAACCCTTCTCAAGCAACAACCACAATCCCTGTCAGGATGAACAACAAAAGTCACTAAATTAACCTGTGGTTAACCCTGTGGTAGTTTGGCACAAAAGCAGCCAGGCTTAACCTAAAGGCAATGTGTAAAGTATTTATGCAGCACATAACCAATTAAAAAGTGAAAACACAGCACAAGAAAAATCCCACACCAATTTGGAAAAATAGTCAAATTTAATAAATAAAATAAGACATAAATGACAAAAATCCAAATCAGTACAACTGGAGATATGCAGTTTCAAAGATTTCAGGGAAAATAGCTCTTGGAAGCAAATAGTGCCAATTATGGTTATCTGGTTGCGCTGGACTGGGCCAAAGTATGTAGTTCAGGCCGACAGCGATGGAGCACAGGCCGGGCACAGGACCAAGCTTGGCCTGCTGAGATAGTACCTTGTGTCCTTGAAATGAAGAAGCAAAGTCTGCGTCGGCCTACGCCGTGCTGTGCTGCATTGAGGAGCTGCCGAGAAGGAGCTGCAATGTGTGGTCCTGCGTCAAGATACGTCTGTACTGTCGAAGCTGCTGATCAGGAGCCCCGATGCTGGTGGCAAGATGCGTCGCCCCGCGTCAGGTCGATGAAGGCACTGCTCAAGGGCTGTGTTGTGGAGGCTTGAGTCGACATGTGTTGTGCTGGGGAAGCCCCAATTTGGAGCTGCGATGCGAAGTCCTGCGTCTAGGTGCTACCCTTTGCGTCTGTTCCAATGAAGCCACCGGTTTGGAGCTCGCGCTGCAAGGACATGCCTCGGGATGCGTTATGCTGCATCGGTTCTTATGAAGTGGCCGGTCAGGAGCTTGTTGTGTCCCTGTAGCTCAGAACAGGAGGCTAGTCGACTGACCCTTAGAGACACACTGGTAGTCCTGTGTTCAAGCAACAAGGCAGGCCTCTGGCAGCAGGACAGTCCTCCGGCAGCTGGGGACTCCTTGTAGAGTTCGCAGGTCCAGGAGTGTTCTGGAAAGTGGGTCTTAGGATCCAACATTCATACCTGGTACCAACTTTGAAGTGGGAGAAACCTCTAGATTTCACCACACATCAGGTTCTGGAATTTCCTTCCTTCCCCTGCCCATGCCCCGAGATGTCTGGGGTGACACAAAGCTAGTGTGAAGTTCTTTGTGAGTGCAGGAGGCAGCCCCTATTGAAGTGCAGGTGTGGTAGGTGACAGCTTCCCCCCCCCCCCCACCCATCCTGTCAGAATGGCCCATCCTGCTAATATCCAATCCTCCTTTTCAACACTGTCTGGCCAACTGCCAACTACACCTAGTCATGCGGCCTAGGATACAGGCTGTAGGCACCAAATGGTTAGGACAAGAAAATGCCAACTTTCTAAAAGTGGCGTTTTCAGAGTTGTGACTTAAAATCCAGCTTTACCATTAAAAAGGATTCTAAATTACAATTCTCTAGAGACAAAACATCATATTTCTACCTGTTCCCAAACAAAGGTTATCACTTATTAAATGCAATCAGGTTACCCACTTTTATCCTATGGGAGAGGTAGGCCTCATAGTAGTGAAAAATAAATGAATTTAGGAGTGTATAACTGCCAGAACATGTAAAACCTAAAAGTATATGTCCAGCGTTTTAAATAGAATTCACCCTGCCCTATGGGCTGTTTAGGGCATACCTTAGTAGTGACTTATATGTTTTAGAAAGAGAGTTTTAGGCCTGGTAAGAGGTTGATTTTGCCAGGTCAAATTGGCAGTTTAAGAAAGCACACAGACTGCAATGGCAGGCCTAAGACATGTTTTAAAAGGGCTACTTAAATGGGCGGCACAATAATTGCTGCAGGCCCACTAGTAGCATTTTATTTATAGGCCCTATGTACATGTGGTACCACACTTTACTAGGGACTTATATGTAAATTAAATGTACCAATTGGGTGTGAGGTAATTTTAACAGATTTAAAGGAGTGAGCACAAGCATTTTAGCACTGGTTTGCAGTGGTAAATTGCACTGAGTACTAGGACCAACACAAACAAATTCAGAAAAACAGTAGGAGAGAAGGCAAAACGTTTGGGGCAAGACCACCCTAAGGCTGACTGGTCTAACACGTCCCTTCCCCCCAGCTGAAAGCGGGGAGAAATACCCAACCTCACAGGAGTTCTTATCACTAAGGTGGAAGAACCTGGACAGACCAACAGTATTGGAGTGCTCTGAACCAGGAAGGTGTTCCACCATAAAGGCCATTCCCTGTAGGGAGATAGACCTCCTTATAAGTTTGGGATTCTCACCCCTTACTTGCATGAGCCATCTGAGAGGCTTGTGGTCTGTGTGAACTCGGAGGTGAGTCCCAAACAAGTATGGTCTCAGCTTCTTCAGTGCCTAGATCACAAAAGCAAAAACTCGTCTTTCAATAGTATTCCACCTCTGTTCCCTGGGGAGCAACATTCTGCTAATAAAGGCTACCAGTTGGGCTAGGCCCTCCTCTTTAAACTGGGACAGTGTAGCTCCTATGCCATGCCCTGAAGCATCAGTCTGGACTATAAACTCCTGGGAAAAGTTAGGGCCCTTGAGTACAGGTGCTGTACGCATGGCCTCCTAGAGGGTGTCAAAGGCTTTCTGGCAAACCTCTGTCCAAACCACCTCCTTGGACTGCTTCTTGGAAGTCATCTCAGTCGAGGGGATAAGGATGGTGCCATACCCCTTGACCAATCTCCTATAATATCTAGTGCGGCCCAGGAAGGCCCTCACCTCTGTCTGGGTTTTTGGTGGTTCCCGGGCGAGGATAGTCTCTCTCATGGCTTGGAGGGACTGCACGTTGCCCACGCCCACTATGGGCACGTTGCCCACGCCCATGGGTAGGGTACTGTGGTGTCCCAGATACACCACAGTACCCTACCCTATCTGACAGTTGCTGGCCTTGATAGTCAGGCTTGCCTGTTGCAGGGCCTGAAGCACGTCTTGTAGAGGAAATGGGTATTCCTCTAGCTGGAGCTGAAGACCGCTATGTCATCCAGGTAGGTTACACTGAAGGCCTCCATCCCAGCCAGGACCCTGTTTGACTAACCTCAGGAAGGTAGCAGTGGCATTTTTCAATCCAAAGGGCATCACTCTAAACTGGAAGTAGTCCTCTGAGGTGGAGAATACTGACCACTCTTTTGCCCCCTCAGTCACTGCAGTCTGCCAGTATCCTAATAGAAGATCAGAGGTACTCAGGAACTTTGATTCATAGGGGAGCTTCTCAGTACACTGCAGAATACTGAGCAGCTCCCCTATAAGACAATAGATCATTTTTAAATACCCCTTCCTTTCTTTTGTGTGAATCAATGTTACAGTAGGGAGGAGGAAGGGAAGGGCAGTACCTCTCTCCCCCTGTGTTGTGTGTGTATTGATGGTACTCAGGAACTTGGCAGCTCCCATTCTGTCGATGAGCTCATCCACTCGGGGGATGGAGTGAGCATCAGTCTTGGTGACTGAGTTGAGCCACTCGTAATCCACACAGAAACTGAGTTCTAGGGCAGAGCTCCGTGGAGCAGCTTTGGTTACCAGCATTGCTGGGCTGAATCAGGACCACTGGAGTGCTCAATCACCCCTAACTCCAGCATCTTGGAGACTTCCACCTTACTGTGAGCCTTCACCTTTTCTGATAATCTGTACATTTTATTTTTTACAGGCATACAGTTGTCCGTATTTATGTCATAGGTACACAAATGTGTAAGCCCAGGGGTGAGGAAGAACAGAGAGGCAACCTGCCCCAACAACTGGCGACAGTCCCTCTGCTGCTCTGGGGTCAATGTAGGGAAGAGGTTGATGCCTTCCACTTACCCATCCTGCTCCTTGGAGGATAGGAGGTCAGGAAGAGGTTCATTCTCCTCTTCCAGCCCATCATCTGTCACCAGGAACATGGTGATTTTAGACATCTCATAGTATGGTTTGAGGCAATTTACATGGAGAACCCATAAGGCGTTCCTGGGGGTCTTGAGGTCCACCAAGTAGGTGACCTTCCTCATTCTCTGCTTCACCTTGTAAGACCCTTACTAACGGTCTTGGAGGGCCCTTGGCTCCACTGGATCCATCACCCACACTTTCTGTCCAGGCTGAAACTCGTTCAGAGTGGCCCTCTGGTCATGCCAGAGTTTCATCAGCACTTGGCTGGCTTCTAGATTTTCTGAGACCTCCTTCCAGAAGCGCTGTATCTGGTTGCGGAGGGCCAGCATTTAGCAGATTACATCCTGGGGGGGGGCTTGCTCCCACCCCTAATTTACCAGACTGAGAGATCCCCCAACAGGGTGTCTATAAAGGAGCTCAAAGGGGCTAATTTCAACTACCTTCTGTGGCACCGCCCTGTAGACATAGAGGAGGCATGGTATGAAGACGTCCCACTTCCGCCTCATAGGCTCAGGCAGGCCCATAATCATGTCCTAGAGCATGGGTACTCAAACTTTCTCTCGGGGGCCAAATTTACAGTGTGGTTTGTGGCCGAGGGCCACACCGGTGGGGGCGGGGTCAGTGGGGGAGGGGGGCGGGGCTAGAGCAAAAAAGATAACTATGACCATGAGGTTGAACACAGGCCCCTGCAACGGACGCCTTCGTCCACTGAGCCACCAGACCCAGCATACACACATCTCTCTGTCTCCCTCCCTCTCTCTATCCCTCCCTCTCTCTCTCTCTCCGTCTCCCTCCCTCTATCTCTCTCTCTCCGTCTCCCTCCCTCTATCTCTCTCTCTCTCCCTCCCTCCCTCCCTCTGTCTCACTCAGTTTGTCTCCCTCTCTCTCTCTCCCTCCCTCTCTCTGTCTCCCTCCCTCTCTCTGTCTCCCACCCTCTCTCTGTCTCCCACCCTCTCTCTGTCTCCCACCCTCTCTCTGTCTCCCTCCCTCTCTCTCCCTCCCTCTGTCTGTCTCCCTCTCTGTCTCCCTCCCTCTGTCTCCCTCCGTCTCCCTCCCTCTGTCTCCCTCTATCCGTCTCCCTCCCTCTGTCTGTCGCCCTCCTCCCTCTGTCTGTCGCCCTCCTCCCTCCCTCTGTCTCCCTCCCTCTGTCTCCCTCCCTCTGTCTCTCACTCCCTCTGTCTCTCCCTCCCTCTGTCTCTCCCTCCCTCTGTCTCTCCCTCCCTCTGTCTCCCTCTCTCTGTCTCCCTCTCTGTCTCCCTCCCTCTCTGTCTCCCTCTCTCTCTGTCTCCCTCTCTCTGTCTCCCTCCCTGTCTCTCTCCCCCTCCCTCCCTCTGTCTCCCTTCCTCTATCTCCCTCTCTCTGTCTCCCTCTCTCTGTCTCCCTCTCTCTGTCACCCTCTGTCTCCCCCCCTCTCTGTCTCCCTCCCTCTGTCTGTCTCCCTCTCTCTGTCTCCCTCTGTCTCCCTCTGGCTGTCTCCCTCTCTCTGTCACCCTCTGTCTCCCCCCCTCTCGGTCTCCCTCCCTCTGTCTGTCTCCCTCGCTCTGTCACCTCACCCCGAGTGTGTGTCAGCCCGGGCTGGGCTGAGACAGCTTCCCGGGCACACACACAGCCGCACCCGAGTACTTCACAGGTCTTTAAAGACCATTCACTTGTTAATGAGGCTTTGTTGTATTCACCTCTTCTAGCGCCCCTGCATCGCCACTCAGAGTGGAGATGCAGGGGCGCTAAGAAGAGGTGAAATACAACAAAGCCTCATTAACAAGTGAATGGTTTTTTAAAGAATCGCCCGGCCCCCATAGAGCGCTGCTGCAACCGGCGGTGTTTGCGGACACTTAAAAAAAAAAAAAAAAAAAAAAACACAGGTAGGATAGCTGCAAGGTCCGTGGGCCGCCAAAGAAGTCTTGCCGGGCCGCTGGCGGCCCGCGGGCCGTACTATGAGTATCTGTGTCCTAGAGGGTCTTTTTGAATCTGTCAACAAGCCAGTTTGTCTGAGGGTAATAGGATGTGAAGAACTTCTAGGTTACCCCACACTCATCCCACATAGACTTCATGTACACAGACAGGAAGGTTTTGCCCCTGTCAGACACCATTTTATTGAGGAACCCCACTCGAGTAAAAATCCCCATCAGGGCTCTAGCCACTACAGGTGCAGTCACATACCTTAGAGGTATGGCCTCTAGGTATCTGGTGGCATGGTCCACCAAGACCAGGATGCACCTGTTGCCTAAGGCAGTCTTTGCATCTTGGGGTCCAACAATGTCAATGCCCACCCTTTCAAATGGCGTGCCAACAACAGGCAAGGGAACCACGGGAGCCTTGAGCTTCTTTCCTGTTTTCCAACTGGAATGGCAGGTGGGACATGACCTGCAGAACGTATCTGAGGCTGTCTTCATTCGGGGCCAATAAAAGTGAGTGACAAGCCTGGCAAAGGACTTGTCCTGCCCAGGATGTCCTGCCAGGGTTATGTCATGAGCCATACCCAGTAGAAAGACTCTGTAGCACTGAGGAATCACCAACACAGGAGTTGCTCCAGGCTCAGGAACCTTAGCCTCGAAGTGCAGGAGATCATTCTCCCAATAATTCAGGTGCTCTCCAGAAGTATCACCGCTGCCTGGGCCTTAGCTTGCTGCCTCAAGCCCTCTAGAGTTGGGCTCTCCTTCTGAGCTCTACAGAAATCCTCAACTTGCAAGCTCAGGAATGTCTCCCACGGATGCAGTGTCCTCCCTGGTAGAGCAACCTCCTCAGGCGCCCATTCTACCTGGACCATGGGAATTTCAGTGGCTGCTTCCCCACATCCCTTACCCTTTTTCTTTTTGGCAGAGGCCTGGACCATTTTCCCAGGCTCCAGGCCTCCTTGATTTCCCTCATGGGCAGCGATGAACCATGTGGTCAGGAACACGGACTTAGGAAACCCTAACCTCTCCAGGTGAGATCTTAACTCCACTTCCTTCCAGAGAGTGTTCTCCAGATCATTGCCTAACAGGCAATCAACAGGCATCCACTACTTTTAGGAACGTGAGACCCATCCCCCTCCACTCAAAGTAAACCAGAGCCACTGGGTAGTGACTTTCATTGTTTCTGTCACTACACCCTGGTGGTATGTATTGGGGATTACCTGCTCTTAGAACACCATATGACAGCTTAATGTAGTCATACTGGCTCCTGTGTGCCTCAGAGCCTCCACCCTCTGCCTATTGATAGTGACCATGTTCAGTACTTAGAAATATTGGAAGGCATGTGGTCTTCGGGCACCATCTATTTTTTTGTCACCCAGGGACACTAGGGTAACCTCTTCTCTGCCCCACACTATCTTGGGCAATCTCCTGCCCATGTGCTATATTGGCCAACCCTTAGGTCTGCCCACCAGTGAGGGCCAGTGCTCCCTTGTAGCACTTGCCATCTTTTTTTTCACATAACCATACGTGTAGCACTCATGGAACTTTTTGGACAAATTTTCCCTGTCTGTTATCTGTTTTTCTTCTGGTCAGATTAAGGCTGGGTCTCCTTCCCACGTGAACTGTTTTGGGGTCTTGAGATAACTCCTTATTTTCAACGCACCCCCCCCCCCCCGCGTTCTTTTGGTGGGAACCCTAACCACCCTCTTGGAAATCCTACTTAAATATATTTTTGGACACTGTGGTGCTGATCCAGAGGTTTGCCTCCTTTGCAAGCTCCCTGGGGTCAATTAACTTGGTGTCAATCAGGTGTTGGCACAAATCTGTAAAGTAGGTACTGAGCATGTGCGCCCTCAAAATCACTTTGTACAGCCCGGTAAAATCTCTCACTCTGCTGCCCCTCACCCAACCACTAATTACCTTGCTGGAGTAGTCCAAGAAACCCACCCAAGACTGATTTGGCAATTTCTGGTTGTCTCTGAACTGGATGTGATACTTCTCAGAGCTTAGCCTAAACTTGGCAAGCACGATGGTTTAAATGGGAGTGTGGCCTGGCAAGATGGCCGCTAGGACATACTGGTCTTTGGCTCCAGGCCCTCGCTACACAATCCTTCATAAGCCTATGGGACCAAAGGAGCCTTTTATGAGATATAGGCACTGTACAATGCCCTGCATCATATAAAACTGCCAGCGGAAACAGTGGAGGGTAGCAAGCACTGATGCTGGCGAGCTGTGGCCTAGGCTGCTCCCTGAGCCGTGACGAGCACCATTGACGGAGGCCCAGGCAGGGTATGTCTCTGCGGCTGGGTGGACTACTGCCCATGTACCAGGAGGGAGGTTAGCCCTTGGCACCCGAGGGAGTGGCGGTCCGGAGCTGCAGAGGTGTTGCGGCCATGTCGGCACCATCCCGCTGGGCTGACGGATTGGCAGCAAGTTGGCTCTTTGTGCATCCACATTTCCTGGCAAGAGAGTAGAGTCAGCTGGGTTGAAGGAACTGACGGCTCCCTGCTGCCTTGGGACCCACCCTGTGGAGGGGCTTTTGAAAAAGATTGCAGCTTGTACAGTGTGAGAGAATAGCAGGCCCTATGGGGAGTGGACTGGGGTGAACCTTTCAGACTGACTGGGCTCTGTGAGAGACTGTGACCACCCTCCGGAGTGACAAGTCAGCAATGGCTGGCCTCATTACATCTGTCCCTCCTCTCCCCGCTCGGCATTGGAAGAGCACTACACTTGACATTTGGATCTGCCTGGCGGGAGATGCATACATAGACAAATATGCAGGAGGAGCTAAATCTCAGGTAAGGCGGGATGACCATAGAGTCGGTGGCAGCGTAACAGATCCCAGAACCCACTTGCACACAAATCCTACAGGCTATCACACAAACGCGCCAAGCACTGGAGACTAAAATCGATACCATTCTTGTTGGGAGTCACTTTATTGGCGGTGGATCTCAGCAAGATTAGTGATCGCACCACGGAGCTGGAACCTACAGTGGAAGTGCTAAGGGCTGACTCTGTGGCGGTTGCCCCAAACAGCGAACACTGACTAACACAATCCAGAGGTTGGAGGCTTGACTGGACGACATAGTGGGTACTTTCCGCCGCAACAATTTTGTGGGGTTTCCGGAGCGTGTGGAACTCCTGAGGTGTTCCTGGAGACATGATTCAAGCATCAACTGCACCATGGGTGGTCCAGAAAAGGATAACAACAAACAAGCACCTGATTCTTCCAAAAAGAAATGGGATAATAAACAACAAAAGAATTGAGAGAATAGATCACAATCAAGGGGTGGGTCTCCTCAACAGGAGCCCACCGAAAGGAGGTACAACCTTAGAGTAAGGGTGGGCGGCAAACTCTGCTCCGCCGGCGGAGTTTGCAGACTTTTTGTCACTCTGCGCTCCGCTTGGAACGCGAAGTTCACCAAAAACTCTGCCCACCACTACGTAGCGGAGTTTGCCGGCGCACACATCATTATTCAATTCATTACCGCTGTTCACATTGAGTACATTTTCTCTGTGAAAGTGTTACTCAATATCTTGCCACTAGAGGGCAATCCCTGGTTAAAAAATGCTTTCATAAAAAACATTTACAGTGAAAGTAATTCATGTTGGGTTACGGGTAACTTAGTGATTCTGTATTCCATTGGTCATTGTTTGCAGGGTTTGTCCACTGCTGGCAGAGGGTCTTTATCTCCCATTCTTGCTTCGCACCTTCATCTGCAACAGACTTACACTAGCTTAGGACCGTGGTAGGGGAACAGGACTTGAGTCGGGTGTAGATCTCGGTGCATCCCTCTGTGAACGGTAGATGCACAAGATTCTGCAACTGTCAAATCCCTGGAGGCAGACACAAGTCTGTGTTTGAGAAACAATTTGTGCACATACCTGTTTTGCTCTCTATTGCAAATTTATTTTGTGGTAGAATTTTGTTCTGAACACCACGAGTGTAGATTGGCAAAACTCCTTTGTAAAGTTTGCCCCTGGTATTGCTAACTTACGATGCCACACTGGAAAACAAAATCAGAGATGTTTATGCTATTTAAATGCTTTCTAATAGCAGCAGAAGACGTAATCAACTTTACAATTTCAAATAATTTTATTAGGTATTTCTTAAAGGAAAACAGAAAAAATATTGTACTCCATGCAGTGTACAGAAATATAAAAGTTGTCGTTATACATCAGCTGGGCAAAAACATGGCAAATATAGCAATATGAAGAATAAGAAAAATTATCAAAAGCAATATACAAGAAGCGGAAATACAAAGTACCAGCTGATACAAGATATTGTACATTGATGAATAACCTTCATGTAGTCCATGAAATAAAGAAGAGAAAGAAATATTAAATAAGAGATAGAAGGAAGCTAATAACAATTAAGTAAGAGAATAGAAAAAGAAAAGATGAAGCGATTCAGAGCAATAACGAGGCCTACTCCTGCTTATGTTGGATAGTATGTCAAATTACGTATATTAGAGAAAAAGTCCTATGGAATCCAAATTTTCTGGGTCTAGTACAACTGAGTGTCCAAACAGTAATTTTATGTATCTTTGGTACACATTCACGGTTAAGAAGATATGTGAAAGGGAATATTCTATAAAAACAACCTGGGTATCGATCATGGTGGTTTATGTGTGGTGAAATATATATCTAGTGTATCCCACATATGTCTGGTAGGGGTTACGTAATCAACTTTAAACAACATCCAGTGAAGGAACATGCGGGTCCTCCTGGGCCGTAGTGCAAGCACAAAAAATACCCTGTCCCTTGTTTTGGTAGTTAAAAGCAGCAAGCAGCTATTATCGGGATGGAGTGGTTTTCTCAGCCCCTAGAACTCTGGTACCACTTGTGCACCCTAAAGGGTGCAATGTAAAGAGGAGCAGCAGTTGTGCAGTGAAACTCCCTCCCCCATTTAATGCTTTGCAAAAGGTGCTACCCTTGTGGCAAGTTGAAAAGCAGGACGTGTTTGTTTTAGACCCTGATGGGAACCGCTGCCACAATCCATTAGCAAGCTCGTTCTTTGCTTACTCTCCAATGGACATTGCCTTCCTGAGGATTCACTTGCTGCATCAGCTTTTTTCAACCACAGAAAAATAAAATTACTCAACAAAGTTCGCTATGCCTCACAACTCTACTTAGGGTTGGATGCTGCGAATGCCCCTTTCACAAAGCACTGCAAAGCCATTTGTTTTAGTTGTTACTGTGCAATTTCTGTGAAGGAAACCGCTTGTATTTGGTGGAGTGTGTCAACTAGTCTGTTGTTCAAAGAATGGTTACTTGACTAAAAGAAATGTTGAAAATGAAAGTAAATCATTTGTTCAATGTCAGCTTGTAGATTTGCTATTAAAATTATTGCATACAGTTGTGTTACCTTACTTCGTGTTTTTGCATATGACATGATTATTTGTGAAGGAAAACATCCGCTCAATAACATGCTGGCATTGAATTGTGTTGTTTTCTTGTCGGTGCTCTTTTCATCGCAAGTGTTCGAACGACTTTATAGTTGCAAAAAGAACGTGTGCTCCTTTCCACACAACTTTCAAAGAGTGGAAAACTATGTTTTCATAAAGCACAATAAATGAAACAAAATTATTTACTCTACTTTTCAAACAAAAAAAACAGTATAACTGCATGTGCGTTTAAATTGATCGTGTTTACTTAGTTTTTAGGTAAAAAGTAAACTAAAAAGTAATACACATCTCAAATATTAGCTAGCTTCTTCAGCCTTTGACATCTGGATATATATGTATACATGTAACATATGTTGTGTACTAGTTGATATGTCACAAAAAAAGGATATCCTTTGGACAATATTATAACAAATAAAAACCATAAAATCTATCATCCACATTCAATCCCAATCACACTCATCCAGTTGGGCACCATACATACACAGGAAGTATGACCATATATCCCAGATAGATAATCTAGACAACTTAATTTATGAAAAAGTACAAATCTATTTATTGATTAAAAACTCATAGGGTACACAATTTAAAAAAGGGTAGATATAATCCATAACATTGTCAGTCACCTCAAAATTAACATCAATTCAAATGTCACAGATGTTACTTGCAAATTTGTATACAACAATTGCATTAAAAAAAGAGAGTACAAATAATAGACAAAAATAATCTGTCATTTAGGTGGCACACATCCGTGATAAGCAGTTTCTCAGGCTGAAACCCAGTATTTTTCTATTTGCTAGGTACTCATAGGCTTTAGCCCCTTCACGGATTGTGTTGTTTTCAAAAAGAGCGTTGACGCGTTTCGATGGATATATTATAACTCCATCTTTATCAAGACAACAATTGTAACTCTCACTGTGAATAGATTTGTACTGGATCTGTTAAAAGCACCTCATGTTTGAAACGGAAGCCACTCTAATTTCGAAAAATATAATTTGAGTGTATGAGGCAGTTGCCTCCTTCTTCCTACTGGATTTCCAGGCGGGTGGTCTCTAGTGTATCTTCGTGACACCCTTGATAGATGTATAAAGTTTAGGCAGTACTTGATTTAAGCCAGGGGCAGATTATTCTCTTGCCTGGTTAATATTTGCAGTTCTTCTCATTAGGAGCTGTGGTTGCAAATTCGAATTCTGCCTCCTTGATAACGAATTCCAAGTTCCCTTTTATAATTAGGGTTTCTATAGCTTCACGCCGCCTCCTGATATCGTCCTGGCTTTCACACACGGAAGTGTACTAGTTGAGCCTGTGTTTCAATTTTCTACTCATGATTTAAGGAATGTACACCAGCAAACAGATCCTGTCCTGTTGTAAAATGAAACACTGGCACAAACAAACAGTGTTACCTGGTGCCTCATTCATTTGACTGCACCTCGGAGAGCAGTGGACGATCCCTGCCAAAGGACATGGGTCTGCAGGCTAAGAATAGAGGCTGGTGAATGCAGATGGGCAGAGATAAAAGCCCGCTTCCTCTCAGGGAGACAGAAGCCGGGGCTTGCGCTGTGGGCAGCTGGGTGCTGTCCTAGAGTCGAATCGGACGTTACTGGCCCTAAATAAAGGAATGCACGGTCCAGTCAAGTCAAGTCAGCTTTATTCGGTGTAAGGTATACAACCATAAAAGCATACTAAGCAGGGAGTACAATATACGCATTAAAAACAATTTCAGGTGTTTGTAAATACGTCATTATTAAATATACAATATTACAATAATTCTCAGTACAAAAGTAGCATATGTGCAAAACAAGCATTATGTGCAAAATCATAACATTGAAAAAGGGAAATAAGTATGAATGGCTATTTCATAAGCATACATAAAACTAGGTTATATCTACATAACATATTAGTGACACAACTAGATGCAATCATCAGGTTTTTCATATATTAGTGCATCCAGATGTGACAAATCCTTTCTTTTCCTGATCGCCCTTTGTATAAAATAGATAACAGAATAAACAGTTTTTAAATTATCCAGGCTGCATAAAAAGTTAAAAGCATGTTTGTAATGGAAAAGCCAATTAGTTAAAAAAAGTGGTTTTAAAACAATTTCCCGGATATCTTTGTAAAAGGTACAAAACAATATAAAGTGCAACGTAGACTGGGGGGTCTTTCCATCGCACGGACAGTTTGGTAAATTGTAAGTCAATTTTTCCATATTTGAGAATGCTGTTATATAATGTAATGTACCAAGTCTTAGCCTAGTTAGATAAAATCTATACTGGGTGTTTCTTACCAGAGTTAGATATGTTTGTATTCCCACCACAGAAGGAATTTCATGATAGGTAATAACACTTTGTTTTCGTCTTGCATCATCCTCTCTATCACATTCACTGACAATAGTATATCTCAACTTCAAATCGTTTTTACTAATATCCTGAATAGACGCAGGGTTCACTTTATCAAAAGTTATCTTACAGCATGTTAGTAAGTCCAGTCATGGCAGCCACACTTAGCACTTTTACATCCGGGGCAGTGTAGGGTCACTGGCAATCTTGGCAGTGTGTGCCATGTGTATATATAGGCTCATGTGTCATCGGTAAACATTTTACTTCCCACACTAATATCCCCACTAAGCACCCCCTGTGCAAGCACTGGAGCAAATCTGTGCTTACGGGAGGGTTCCTATAGTGTTCACCTTGATGTGAAGTGGCTAAAAGTTCTGTTCCCTTCCACTGCTTTTGACATTTTTTCACAATAGTTCAGTTGTGATTGTAATATAGCAAGGTGTTCTTTTCCGATGCTGTTTCTTAGCTTTGCCATCGCAGATTCATCGTTGTCGCTCTGTTTTTTTGCACATGGACACGTTGTCTCAACAATACACAATGCATGCTTTCTTCTGCCTTACTGTTTGTGACCCGTGAGGATTGGTGTTGAACTCCCGCATGCAAAAAAAGGGACTTCCATTTTCACTGCAGGCTTCTAGTGGCTCAAGTAAACATTGCCATCTAGTGGCCAAAGCTGTCATCATAGCAAACGATGTCCCTTTGTCTATAATATATATTATACTGCACTCCGCCTCCTCGCGGAATCTCGCAGAGTTTTTGGTAACTTCCCGGAATTCCGCGGAGTGCAACTCCGCGTTCTCCGCCCAGGCTTACCTTCGAAATCGTGATAATATTAAGAAACCTGACAGGTATCAGGATACTGATACATGTTCCTTTCGTTCCTTTCAGGGTTCATCAAAAAACTCAGAGAGAGAAGGACGGTCAGAACACAGATCAGAAGAGCGAACAAAGTCAAGAGACACGCATCACAGATCAGACTTTAATATCAAAAAAGAAGATAAACCAAAATCAAAACCTCAATTCAAAAAGAAGAGAGTGGCAGGTCTTAAAGTAAGAAATGCCAAGGATACTGAGGACTCAACTTCTGAACGGGGAATGGACTCTGACGATGTTAGACAGCGCAGCAGAAGTAACAATAGCTCGCCAGAACCTGATGGAATATCTGTTGACAGCGGTGTTGAATGAACATATCTCAGTGGAAACACCTGATACTAGGATAAGTGTCCCACACCAGCTACATGAAATAACTTTCCAAATGGAGGGGGACATACACAGAAAAATTAAAAGTCTCTTTTGGGAGAACCCGACTTATGGCTATGACATCCTTTTGGCTGAAAAAGATTGGCCACCTGAGATCGTTATGGAGTGCCCAAAGGGAGAAACAGTAATTTTACCAGCCTTTTCCGTCCTCGTTCCAGTATCACTAAAACATTCATACGCGCAGGAGTGGGCGGTAGCACTTGCTCCAGCATAATATCGCAATCATGTAGGGTGGGATGCTGAGTCACCACACCATGTAATCCCAGTAAAAACTACTCCAACTCCACATAGACGGTACCTAATAAAACAAGAAGCGAAGAAAGAAGTCAGGGAGATCTTAGATCAACTTGAATACCATGGGTAATAGAAAATTGAACCTCTCCAATGAACAATACTTTGTTTCCCGTAATGAAGCCTGACAATTCATACCGTCTAGTTTTAACTACAGACATTTGAATACATGCACAAAGACATTTGCAGTACAAAATGCACACAGTACCGCATTGATGGATAACATTGTGCGGAAAAAATACAAAACAACACTAGATATCTCAAATGGAGTCTTCTGCCAAAATATAGCGCCTGAAAGCAAGTATTTGACAGTATTCTCAGCATTAGGCTCCGAGCGTCAATTTTGTAGACTGCCCCAAGGGTATAAGAACAGCCCTGGGTTGTTCTAGCTAGGCTAACAGAGTTACTTCAAACTTTTGATGAATTGTCCAATGTAGATGATATTTATCTGACGGATGATGATTTATTGGATCATTTGAACAGGGTGAGCAACATAATTTTGGGATTCGCCTCTGAGGGCTACAAATTCAACTTTAAAAAATCAAAAATAACCCACCTCAGTGTCCTATTTTTGAGATAAGAGTTATCAAATGAAGGAAAAAGTCTAGCAGCTAACTTTTTTTAGATAAGTGCGCGCTGCTCCAACCTCCAAGAACTCTAAAAAACGTACAATCCATATTGGAATTCCTAAATTTTGGCAGAACATACGTTTTAGATTACGCAGAAAAAGTGAAACCTTTCTACGATTTAATCAGACCTGATTTTTCAGTTCGACATTGGACACAGGAACACACAGATATCCTTCGTTCCTTACAAGCTGACATGATAGCTTCCAAACACCTACACACGTGTAAATACCACAAATTTGGTGATCCGTGTAATTGCAGGTCAGTCAGGGTACACTTACCTAACCTTCAATGAAGGCGAAACGGTACCCCTAGCATACCAATCACATTTGTACACAAACGCTGAAATGCATTTTGCTTCTACAGAAAAAATTCTGACAGCAGTACAGACTGCCGTAGTGAGAGAAAGAGCACTGGCTCAGGGGAAACTAATAATTGTCGTAAGTCCAGTACCGGCCTTAGAGGCTGTTACAAAGGCAAGCGTTCCAAATGCTAAAGCTTTACATCTGCGATGGATACAATGGGCTAATTCTTTCACTGCAACAGATGTAGGCTACAAGTTTGATTCTACATTAAAAACACAAGCATTCCTGCAATACAAACATGAATATCCTCTTCTGAATTAAATAATGCCTCTAAATCAGTATGAATATATTATTTACACTGACGGTTCTGCTCAGCCTGCCATATGAAGTAAACAAGCAATACAGCGCAGCTTGTGCAATTGTAAAAGGACGTTTGCAGCAAGGCAAGTTCCTTCCTAGCAGTACGGAGATGCAGTCTCTGGGAGACTGCACGGCACAGCTGGCAGAATTAAAAGCCCTATTACTGGCACTAATAAATATGGATCGGGAATGCCCCACACTAATAGTGTGCTGTTCATTTTACTGTGTCCAGTCTTACAATGAATATCTTCACTACTGTGGTCAGAATGGGTTTAAAGACTCAAAAGGTTGCACAATAAAGCACAAATTGCTTTGGGAACAAGTGGCAGAGCTGAAAAAAGACTTGCCGAGAGCTCACGTGATACACACTCTGAGTCATCAACATGATGGCGTTCACGTTGAAGGGAATTTTTTGGCAGATGAAGCCACCAAGGCGACAGTGCGAACCGCTGCTGTAGCTGCAATCACTCATTCTAGCACGAGAATAGACGGACAGATAATGGTAGCTGTCATCGCTTCACGCAAAAACAGCTTAGCCGTGCCAAAAGGCTTTCCACTCAAGTACTCCTACAAGTTAGATGCGCAAAATATTGTGTATGCTCAAATTCCAGGAGTGGGAGATAGAGTAATACCAAACATGGATCGCAGATTAGGTTTAATCCTAGCTGCACACGAGGGTCTGGGTTCAGCACACGCAGGGATTACTGCAACTGTTTTACTACTGAAGCAACGCTATTGGTGGGCAGGTTTAATGAAACAGACATAAGCATTTGTCCTTAAGTGCGACATCTGTCAGCAGATGAAGGGTTCCACCATAGCAGGCCTCCGCAAACATCACTAGTGATATCAGACAGACCTCTCGCTTGTGTCTATTTGGACCACTGCGGCCCCTTACAATCTGATGGTGCTTACAAGTATATCTTGGCAGTGGATTCATGCTCTAGATTCCTGTGGGTTTGGCCCCAGCGCTCGGCTGACGCCCGAACTGTTATAGAGGATTTGCGAGTCTTCATAGGGGCATACGCAGTTAGAACATTACATTTTGACTGTGGCCCCGTGTTTAGCTCTTGGGCTTACAAGGAAGCCATGGGAAGTTTGGGTGTTGCTTTGCGGTACTCATCTCCATATCATGCAGAGGGAAATGCAATAGTGCAGAGGAAAATCCGAGATTTAAAGCAATATTTAACAGCAAGGGTATTAGGCTCGAGTGGCAGTTGGGTCAATCACCTATATGGGGTCCAGAGGGCACTTAATAACATGTCAAGAAGTTCCCTAGGAGGCCTTACTCCTTATGAGGTCCTATTTGGGACAAGAATGTGGGTGCCTGACCTCGATTGTGGCAGCACAGTGGCGGATGAAAAACGATTTGACATCGATACCGTGTGGCTATTTTATAGGAACTCTGAATTCTGAGCACTACAAAGCAACGTCCAAGTAAAACGCACCGCCACTGGGGAAGTAAAATCAGTAACGGCAAGACCTGCCTTGGTTCCAAAAGTCGGAGACCTGGTCAGAGAAAAGATTGTGGACAAGAAATAATTTGGGCCATCTTACAGAACTCCTGTACCTGTCCTGGCGGTCGAAGGACACAAGAACAGTACTTCTTCCGCCCCTTGCCGGCAAGAAAGAAAAGAGATTCGTCTCCATTGATCTGATCAAACCACATTATGTGGCCGATACTGAATAACAGGCCACATGGGCTCCTGAGTAGCCGCCGATCTCCTCTTGCTACCATACAGGAGGTTCAGATAGAAAGACTGATAACATTTGAAGAGTCTTCTATACGTAGTAATGGAGTTACCATCAATGAAATGGGACTCGTTCCTATTGAAATTGAACATCAAAGCACAAATGAAACACAGATATCAATTCGGCCTACCACCGACATCTACATCAATATGCCTCTACAGGAGACATCTGCAAGTTCAACAAAACCTGCTGAGCTACCAAAGATAGATCGAACTGCATCTGGCTATTTCATTGATTTCATCACTTTTTCTTTGGATCCAAGTGAACCCGAGTCACCGCCGGCTCCAGTTTCCCACCAAGAACAACTTCATGATTTCTACCTTTGGCTGAAAAAGACATACCTAGTCTCACTATGGCTACAGCTCTGGATAGCAACTGGCATACTGTTCCTACTCTTCTGGATAGGTTTAGTGACTGTCTTTTTCTTGCTCGTGAATGGACACTATCTCCCAGAACGCTCCGCAGTATCACATGTGAACATGGTACTGAAACCTCATAGTCATCTCATCGCGAACGGAGAGACCTGTCCTATGTGAACATTACAGCAGTTCCAGTTCCTGACGGAATAGTTTGGGACGGAGTTTCATCTGATGTATTTGGTCCCACTGAACTTTTGAAAATACTGCATGCATTTAACATTTCTTTAAATTATATCATCACCTCCAGTACATACCCTGACGATTGGGATTTTGAAACTGTAAAAAGTATGCTGTCTGATTTAGAACTGTCTCCAGCATTTTCGAAAAATGAAATATTTGATGATTCTTCTGATTTTGACACCATGTATTGTTACTAACACTATGGTCATCATTTTTTGCATAAAACAAGTGCACCACTTAATGTTTTCACATACCACCAATGGCAACATTGCCCAACACCATGAAAGGTAGTTCACAAACGTTTACACAAAAGTTTGCTTATTTTTCTGGGTTTAATACATCAGATCCACGCTCATATTATTATAAGCTTGCACCTACAGCTGCAAAGAAAAATATGCTTACTAACACGAAACAGATATATTCTGCATCCTTTATTGCCCAACTGTCTGAACAGGGTTTCGACTTATGGAAAGACACTATAGAAATAAAATCAGTCGGGGGTACTAAGGAATGGCAGGTTCAGGGAACTGAGGCACTATTTAGAGCATGCCTCATACCACAACAAATTATTTTCCTGAACGACACTGTGCAACAGACTTCCTGTCTTGGGTTAGCCAAGATTAAGGACTTGAACACACCTCGTATTCCTTCACCTTCACACTTTGAGGGATGGCAAAATTATGCAGAAAATGGTGAGGGTACACTAGATGTCATCATGCATGACATTTCATACAATTCATCAGACCCCCATTGGAAGGGATGGTTAGTTTGGCCTATCGACACAAATAGGTGCCAGTCAAGATTCAGAGGTACCACCGAAGGGTTTAGTATCCATAGGCCTGACTTACGCTATGTACAATGAGAACATCCGGGGGTGGTGACATCATACAGTGTTGGGAAGTTATGCCTAGATTGACTAAGAACCTCGACACTGTCACAGGTGAAACAACACTTGTCCTTTACTCTCAGATGACATGGATTTAAGGGATTTTTAGCTAGGTCCCCGGAAACCACGTCTTAAACGCTTCTTATACGCTATCTATAATTAAATTTGGAAATTCTCTCAACAGAGAGATTCCGTGAAATTGACAGAGTTAACTTAGAAAAGGCTTTAGCTGTGGTTGACAATGGTATGACCACACTGACATCCAGGATTTATTCACTGGGCAACATTGTATCTTCTGCTATAGATACAATGGAACAGGATCTCTCCATCTTACAACACGGGCAGTCACAGTTATGATCCATTCTATTATTGAGCTGGATGTTACAATCATTGCGCTCTGGTCATGTGCCCTGGCGATATATTAACAGTATGTCTCTATTCTCCGCATATAATCTATCAGAGAGACAGACGAGAATGGCACAAAGAGATGCAAAATATACAATGCTGCACATTGAGAAATTAAACCAATTACTTTTCACCGTGGCAGAGTTACTGTCCACTGAATGGTTAATTCAAGGCCATATAACATTGCCAGTAGCAACTTTCCAATTTCAATATTGCCTAGAACACCACCAGGTAGGCAGATATGAAGCAATGTGTAAGCTTCATCCATGAATCTTGGGAATTACCGTATAGATTTAGATGCAGGAATGGGGACACTGAAGTGTTTCTCAGCGGTACAGACTGCGAGAATTCATTGAGTGGATCTCTCATTTGCCAGGATATTATGCTTCATGGGGCCTGTAATAGTTCAGTTGCAAACTTATCCTGTCATTTAAAGGGATCCCCAGCTGCTGTGGTTAATCCAGTGTTCAGGCTGCTCTCGAATGGGAGCTACTTAATGCTGAATGATCAAGGTTGTTGTGGGATGCTTCCAGGCATCGCATATTTAGTCACAGTAAGTTCCAGGGTTACTTGTTGTATGCAAGTATTGTTTCCACCGACCCACACAGTCAGGGATGCACCGTTATGGCCTTTGTTGAATGTTTCCTTTATATGGTTTGATTTTCTGAGCAGACTGAAAGCCATGCTTTTTCAGAAAGATGTGCCCTTTAACCTCAGCCCGAGGGACTTTAGATCTTCAGGTTGCAAGGTCCTCAGCTGAGATACAGGCACTGGTACGAACTAACTGCCCTTTCCATTTCGGAGAAATGGTACAGCGTATCTTTAACATGTCCGATACAAAGGGTATGGTACACCTATTTAAGACAATAGGTTCTGGACTGTTAAGCACCTTTCAGTCTTCAGAGTGATTCCAGCTTTTCTACACTCCATATTTGGAAGCATTTTTGGAGGGCTTCTGCTAAACCTACTACTAGTAGTGGGAATTTTGATTTAAATTTTTCTGCTACGCAATGGATGTCCCAGTCACCAAGGAGATGGAAAAAAACGCTCTTGGAGCGACGTTACGGTGACCGTATGGTACTCCATCTGGGCACACTTCGACTTCGGTAGCTAAGCGAGTCTTGGTTCCTATCATTCCGACCAGTCTGGATTGACTGTGTTTTGCCTGTTCTCCACTGTTTGCTCTGCGGACAAGAATGCGTGTTGGACCCCTGACTAACACTTCCATTGGTTGCGCCTCTGGACGTGGATGTTTTGCTGGACCTGTTAAAGGCCCACGTAGTGCAGTGTCCTCAGCGTATGCCCATGTTGCTGTCCGCATTCTTAGAGCCATCATTGGGATGCTTCAGCTCCTGTTGGACTGGATTCTGGCTCTACTACAGGCACACACGCTTTGGATGTTTCAAATGCTTCCCCAGCATCGGCTGTGGGACCTGAGGAAGATCATCTTTGCTCGATTGACCTGATCTGTGAGGTGTTACAGAGACCGTCGTCTGCAAAGGCAAGCAGCAGTGATGTTGCGTCTCCCACACAGGACAAATAAACATTTGGCTCTCCGTGTGCTGGGAAAAAATTGTCTCTTTCCCAAAACAACCGAAATTGGACTTTTAAAACAATTTTTCTTTTTAGGTCGAGCCTAGCACAGCGTGCATGCGCTGCTCTGTGGGAGGCTTCTTGTGAGCACTCCAAACTTTTCCTTGTGGGTCTCACTCCACCCACACACCTTCCACACATTGGATTGGCCTTTGCGTGTGGCTTTCAATAATGAAAGCACGAAAATGGCCAAAGGCGGGTGCATGTCCCACCTCCTTTCCAATGTGTCACTCCCACGGCGTTTTGCTCTCGGGAGCGAGCAGCGGCGCGCAGGGAGTCTTCTGCATTCCTGTGCCCGCCCCATCAGATGCATTTCTGTGCCCACCCCCACCATTTCTCTTGAGCTGCTGTTTTTAATTAGCAGCCTGCCTCCATGTTTGCACCCCCTCCCACTCTTCTTTGTTTGTTCTTTGTAGCGCGGTCCGGTTTCACTTTAGGGACCGCGGACCGCGCTTGCTGAAAGTGACATTTTAGTAATTGTAGAATCAGATTACAGGCCCGTTTACTGTCGCTAGCATAGATTGTAATCAGATGCAGAGACGCACGGAAAACCCTTTGATGTGAATTTGCGTTGTGTGTTTTAATAGATATTTACGAAGGTGTGTGGCAGGCACTGTGTAGATGTGCTTTTCTGGCGGTGCGCAAAGATTAGCTGGGTTTCAGATGGCAACAAATAATGTATATAATAAAACAAACGCGTCCGTAACTTGTTTGCAGAAGAGGCATGGCGCTGCAAGGAAGCCCCCGAGCAAACAGCACGGGCTTGTGATATTGTTGTCAAGGGATGTTGTGCTTGTGGGCTGACGTCTGGTGTTCTGCCAGGGCTGCTGATCTACACTCAAACGGCCTTAGATAAGTAATTACACTTTAAGCTGTGTCGAGTGCTGATACATTTGACCTTGTAAATAGAAGTGTTTGCAGTGGGAATAAACTCGGCCATTGGAAAATCTTTGAAGCATTAACACAAAAGAGGGGAAGAAGGGGGGGCAAGAGGGAGCTCGGGACCTCGAGGGATTTTGGTTCAAACCGCGCCAAGCTTGGCACTTAGAAAAATGTTTATTTATCTTCCATTTCTGGTGTTTGTTTAAAGTTTTTTTTTCTCCCTTTTTCAAAAGGTTGTGATTGGAAAGTCAGTCAAAAGAAGGCTGGAAAAAAGTTTAAGTGCCATGCCAAATAAACTTTATCGGCAGGCTTTGACAGTATGCCAAGTAAAAGGCTGCATAGGCCCACCCCTAGTGCATAGAGCGTAACCACCGCTGTTTAAATGAAGCCCTTATTTTATTCTGAAGATCTCACCTTTTTGATTGCCCTGTTAGCCTTTTCTCTTTGAGCCCCCCCTTTTAACTCGCTCATCACAAACACAAGGCCCTCTCTTGCACCTTGAAAACAAGACTCTTACAAAACCAAGCCTCTTACAAAACCAAGCCATCTGCATGACTATGGTGTGCGCCTACTTAAGTGCTTTATTAAGTCACCTCAGTGGTTGAGTAAACGCATTGTGAAAACAAAGCCCGAGGCCTTGTCCTTCAAAGAAAAGGACCAAAGGCAGTGCGGTGAAAAGATTTCTTGCAGAAAGAATGAGTTTGCATTTTTGTGAGAACATATGAAGTAGAGGATGTTCTTTTGTGGTTGTTGGGCATAAATTTCACCTTTTTTTTTATTTTGCATTCGCACTGATAGATAATGCACTGTGCTAAAGTAAATGTATGCTTATGCTATTGCAGACCTGTGTTTCCCCAGGCAACAGCAACGTGGCCTGGGACGGCTAGTGACCACGTGCACACAGTTGTATGATAGACTCTGAAGCAAAAAAAAATCTATCGGCTGTCGAAACCGTTTGCATTTTACAACCGCAGCAATATGTTGTGTTAATCCATTAAAGAGTTTTAAGACCACGGGGCTCTATGTATAGTTTTGCATAGATGCAAAATGGAAGCAAATGGATTTTGCATCATTGTTGCTGCTTGCATAATAGTAAATGGAGAAAAATGTTTCCACCAAACTTACTTTAAAAAATAAAGGCAGATCTCCGCCCTTGTGTGAAATTCAGAGTACACCATAGTACTTACAGCAAACCGCTACAGCCACTTTATTGCTGAAAACGGCGTGCTCAGACCGTCATCCTCCCGAGGTCGAATGCTCCAAATTCTTCTTAGAGAGGTTTAGTATGTGAACTACCGGCCATCGTTGCGTTTCTTTCATAACCCCTGCCTAGGTGGTCTGCACCAGCCTTGCGCGCTCCCTCCTCTCAAGCGCCTAGATCTTTCACTATTAAAGGTGGGGGGGGGGGCTGTGGTGTGAAGGAGCCAGGCAGGAAGACCCCGCCGGAGGCTCTAATTTGTACTACAAAGGCGGTGTTTGGGGTGTGCCTGCTCTGATGCTCATTACGGAAGGGGGAGGGGTGGTGTGAGGGGAAAGGAATGTATTGCATGGTGTGTTAGGAACACCAAGCAGTGAGGCAGATCGAGAGAGAAGATGTTCGATGAGAGGGAAAGGCCTTTGCTAACAAGCATTGGCAAAATCAATAAATCTCGCCTATGTGAAAACTATAGGGTTGTCAGTGTTTTGCTTAGCCATGTTGTATTGCAGTGCGACTGCTGTACAACATGGCTGGAAGTAAAGGGAAAAAAGCGCTATGAAGCGGCCACTACCGTCCACGTCATAGTGCTTTTTATTTTCTTTACTTAAGTTTCAGCCATGCTGTACAGCAGCTCTACAGCTGTACAATGTGGCTTAAACACATTGACAAAGACAATAGCTCTGGCATAGGCGAGACCTATTGGCTTTGCCAATGCTTGTTTCACTCTTGCTGAGCACCATGGCTTTCAGGCGTACTCGGTTACTCAAAATATATATGAACATATTTTAAAGGACTTAGAGAGCTTTTAGCATATATAAAGAACTTATAAAGTTTTTTGATTTTTTTAATAACTTTTAGAAATTTTTTATTCTGAACAATCTTTTTAATATTGATTATAGAAACATCACCTTTTTTAATTTTGTAGTATATCATCCAGTCGGATGAGGAGTGGGTGTTATGATTTGCAATGTACCCCAATATAGTCCTGGGTAGTCACCTAACCTTTTACCTACATTTACCCTGCCATTGTACTACATAACGGTTTTTGTGCTGACCTTTTACCTAGTTAGGTGCTGCATAAATGTTGTGTGGTTTTCCCCGAAAACTAGCCTCATTTATTATGCATGAGGATTCTCAGAATCACAGCAGGATTACCATCTTCTGCATAATTACTGTGCATAAGGTTCATCACCATCGTCATCCACGGCGGAAATGGCAATGCAAGGTAGTGTTGTAATTTGGCAGCACTTAAATTAAGCATTAGCTGAAGACAGCCTGTATTCAGAGGCTGAATTGTCCGCTTTGTGGAATCCATTTTGTATTTCTGGCAGCCATTTTGGTTGCCATGTGCTGCCATGTGCTCGCCATGTGCTCTGTCCTACCTTCCTGTTAACTGCTCTTGAAATCTGCCTAGAGACAAGTTATATTTAGTTCTTTTTGCTTTGCACATGCTCAGTTGAGCTTGCAGCTGTTCCGAGTTTATAAATGTCAGGATGTGTCTACTAGAAGTAGAAACTGTTAGCTCCACCCACTTGTCGACTGTGCATTTCTTGTATGACCTTATATGTATCTAAAACCAGCATTTGTGTTTGTACCGCCTCCATTTGAGCCCCTGTGTGGGTATAAAAGGACCACGGTCCTTCCATTCAGTGTGCTACTTCATGCATTACCGAAGGGTGGTGTGTAAATGTAGCTCCACCTCATGAGGTTTAATAAACTCTGTCTTTTCTATTCCCAGTTTCTGTGCCAACTTCTTCTTAGCGGTCTGAGGACTCTGTGCAAGGAAGGGTGAACTCCTAAGCACTGGTAGGCCTTGTTGAGGCTCACCACCACAAATTGGCGCTTCCAACGCGGGGCTCATCGGCGACTCGGATGCCCGAAGGACTGGTCAAGATGAAGGATTGGAATCTCGCTTTTGGACGCGATCGCTGCCTGAGGAGACCCGAGTCTTGGCACCCATGGCGTTTTTCCTTTCTTTCTGATCTGACCATCCCGGCGGCGCCGGTCCTCGACTGAGATCTCTTCTGTTGATTCGCCGTGCAGTGACCATTTGGTCGATTTGAGAACTTGGCAGTTGGAACCTGGACACCATTTGATTGGTAAGAGCCGTTTTGCGGCACTTGCTGTTGGTTTGATGCCTTTGATTGGTAAGGTAGTTTTAGTAACACTTACTGTGGCTTTGTTTGTATGATTGGCCAATTTTGGAATCTGTTTGGTAATTATATATGTATTGCAATACATATAGGCAGGTAATGAGGAGATTTTTCTCTATTTTAAGTTGTTTTAACAGCGCAACGTACGAAGATTACCTTAAGCGCTACTTTGATTATAATACTGCATATTCTGCACTATTTTTTGGCATGCCTGCTTCTAGCACACTTCGCAGAAAGTGTTGCTGTTTTGGAGGTACCAATATGGATTTAGTAAGTACTCCGCTGACTCCCCTCAGAGGGGATACCTAAATAGGTTTAGATATAGTAAAAAGATATTTCTTTCTTGGTGACTAAGTACCCCATGGAACTAAATATGTACATAAAACGGATCCTGATCTGTGCACTTAGTAACATTCATAAGTAGGTGATATGCAGAGCGCTTTTTGAGTGTTCTACCAGCCAAAACTGGCGAATTTGGTGTATTTTGGCTTCTTGAACATGGAAGTCTTTTGGACTACTTTTGAGAGCTCTTCTTGTAAATATGACTTACAATTAGTATTTACAAATAGTTTGGTTTTGCGTACAGTCTGTAGGCTGTCTCTTGTTTTTGCCCTAAATGTTGATTTGTGGGTTAAATGTGTGTTTAAATGTCTATGTGGTTTGTGGTTTGACATTGGTGATATTTGTGTGAGTAAATAGCGATTGCGCTCTTTGTGTAAGAATGGCTAGCCTTAAGCGCGCTGTGTTGTGTGTTATGAGTGTATAACCCCCTTCTGAAAATGTCTGGAATGAGCTAAAATTGGTTTTTGTTGTCATTCTGTTATGCAAATGTCATATAAAAAACTATATATATTTTTTTAATTCAGGGAATGAATAATGTAACATATGCTAAATAGCTGCACGCTACCATTAAAATTGATAAAGTAAGAAACTATAGATATGTGCAAATTGCCACACTGGTACAGATAAATCAGAATTTACATTCAATAGGAATAAAATAGGCCTCATAGAAAGGTAGGGAAAAAAAACGAATTTGTGTGCTTTCACACAATTAGGACTAAAATGAAAAATGTTACAGCATTTTCCTTAGATACATTGTATTAGACATTACAAGGCATTCACATCATCTGAGTGAATTTGGTCGTTGCTGAACTAAATACACATTATAGAAAGATAGATTTGACTGCATTGAAATGCCTGTTTTTAAATAGACTGTGACATGCTTTCTTTCAGCACCAGAGAAAAAAGCTTTCCAACAGCTGTGTTTAAACTGACTAACTGAAAAGAAGCTGTTTGACACAGCAAATGGGGATTTAACTCTGTCAGGGTATTACAAATAACAAAGGGTTTTTTCCTGAGAAAGGCGTGAAAATTCGACGCCTGCTGACAAACAACAGCTGCATAAATAGCATATGGCTATTCCTGATCACGGCCACAGACAGGAATGCTGAGTCAGCAAAATTTTAAGTCAGTGTAAAACTGGAATAAAGGCCTGCATTATTTTAAAAGTAAAAAAAAAAAAACAGTTTCATTATTTTGGATAACAGAGAACAAAATTGAAAGTAGGGATTTTCTTTCTTACTGTTTTTTTACATAAGTACATCTGTGGTTCTGATGTTAAATAATAACTGTCCTTTAAAAAGTGGCGCAGACTTTTCATGTTTCAAGTAAGGCTTCTGTGCTTAGGGTTATAAATGAATGCGTTTAAATATGATAGGCTAGGAATGAAGCTTGCTTTTCAAATGTGGAATCATCAAAATGGTTGGTTTTATTAAAAAAAAAAAAAATTAATTATATGAAAAAATATATATTATTAAAAATAAATGCTTTAAATTAGTTTTTTAATCTTTATAAAGCCTAATCATCATACTGTGAATTCCTAGCATCAAAGTTGAATTTAAGCAGTGCTGTACCGCAATAGGAGGAAACTTAAATGTGAAATGTCACTTTACCCAGCCGTACAAAACTCATTTTTATAAGGGTATACCTTATACATTTCTGATTTCCCATTCCTGGGCTATCTAGAGTGCCCCTACCACCAAAGTCGAAATTGGGACAAATTCACTATTTCATGGAAGTTTTGCCAAGCAGAGCAGCTTTCACACTGCTCTTAGGCTTTACTAAATGCACACATTTAAGTATAAATAGCTGACCTTTAACCTGCTAGAATGCACACCATACATTGTACACAGATAGAGACAAGTATTGAAACAAAAAAAACACAGCAGAAGTTATTGTCCTACCTTTAAATTATTGGCAAACCAACCGGACAGGACTGCCTTTCAGCTGTGATTCTCCAGAGTTGCTTTGAATTGGAAAGACCGCATGGAAAGCCTTGCACAAAAATGGACAGCTGGTGAAAGGGTTAAAGGTCGAGTTCTACATTTAGAAGCCTACCAGGGCCCAGAGCAAGGTGTGCTTTGACGTTTTGACCTCTGAAACTTTTTGAAAGACGAGGTGACAGCGCAGAGAAAGGAAGAGAAACTTTGATTCCTATTTTTGGCAAACGCAAGTTTTGCGCAGTCATCTGAAAAGACGGAAAAGCCTTGAGTAAAGCATAGCTCTGCCATGTATATAAAAATAATGGTTTTAGCTTAAAGATTACTGTGCAAGGGCTGAGATAAGGAGGCAATGGATTTTAGTTTGCATTCATGCGCCCTCATGTTAATCTAGTACAATTGCTGAAGGAATTAGTAAATTAGTAAATTAGTAAATTGGTTATTAACGCTTTCTAAAGTACTCAATGTGCTTGTGTTAGGCTGAATAAGAGAATAGCCACTTTCTAAGATATCTCCTACAAGTTTGTTTGTGCCCAGTTGCTACACATAGGGGTTGAAAGTGTTGACAGCAGTGAAACCTGTTTCAGGTTTTCCTACTGTCAAAATGGGGGAAGGAGGTTAGCTCCTGGACAAATTAAGGGTAGGCAAATTTATGTTTTCTCTCTTCTTTTTCTCACTCTCTCTTGAGTCTGTCTAAGCTGTCTAGGAAATGGCCATGAGATATTTAATTGGCTATTCAGTAATACTGTTTTAAAATTGTTAGAATTAATAAAATGATTAAAATATATGCTATGTTACTGCCCATCCTGTATGAAAGAATGAGTAGAACAGATTGATGTTCCCTTATTTGACCTTTAAAGGGAACTGTATAGAGGGGTTTCTGTTCAAAAATCTCAGGTGGCAATACCATTATTGTTTATGTTATTCTCATGTTCTATACAGTTTTGCAAGGGCATTGCTAGTCTTTTATTAGCTAGTCTGTGTAATTGAGCTGACAGCCCTTATTAGAGCTGGAGATAGGGTTTTTTCCTTTTGAAAATGATATTGCATAGTCCGGATCATGAAAAGTAGAATGCAGGAAAGACGCCCATGTGATCCTTAGCAAACACTTTGAAGGAAAATATTGTTTTATAGGAGTTTGTTTGTCACGACATGTTCTGCTGGAGAAATTTATGTACCCACTATGTTGAAGTTTAGTTCTTTTTGCAATAAGAATCCCTGTTAAATTAGCAGTTTTAGATTTTTCCTGCTGCGCCTATAACATGAAAGCATGGTCCTAAGCATAAAATGAAGGTGCTTTTATGTAAGAGAAATTATTTTAGAAGTGTCTGCAGTCCTGTAAAAGTAATGCAAGGTTCATAAGTAGAAATGTAGGAAAAGTTCCTTTTTCTTGAGGTTCTTCAGATCAATAATATAGGAATGCACAAATGTAAGGATTTGGAGTATGTCTGTATTGTTTTTCTCTTTTTCCTCAGAATTTAGTAAATGAACACAGACTTCCTTGGTTGCTTGGGATTGGGTGCCGTATTATTCTTGTCAGTTCACCAAAAAGTTCCTTTTATACTTGCCAATAGGTCTAGGGTGTTTTTTTTTATTCTCAGATAAGATGAAGTGGTTCTTGGGTGCCTTGCTAATGAATGGGGCATCCCAAGACTAAGGAAGTATTCTGAGACTATCCTCTCTGTTGATAGATTATTTCTGTGCTTTGTCTAAAGACTTTTTGTTCTGCCCACCAATAGATATTTGCTGCCCTACAACCATTGCCAGAGGGGCCCGGACATCAGATCCAGCCTGGGAGTCAGCACCAGTCCAGCTTGGTGTCAAGATAAAGGGAACCAGCACAGGCGTTGCTGGCAACTAGGACCTCAGTGAAGGCCGGAAGCACTGGGACGTGAAGTGTGTACCCCTGCCACTGTCTTGTTCGAAAGACGGGGTCACAAATCAGGATGACGAAATCTTTCTGTGGATCCAGTTTTTGATGCCCAGCTGAGAGTCACAGACCGATAAGGACAGCAAGGAGGCTTTTACTTGAGGTGACCCCCTTTGAAGCAAGGGTTGCTTCACATATCCCAGCATCAGGCCTTTTGAGTCCTGGTCCCCAAGTGAATGCAAGTATGCGCCTTTGTTTGTTGATCAAGGGATGCCTGAGCATATTGGCTACAATCAGTGGCCCCAACAAAAGAGCAGTGCGCCAGTGGTGCAATACAGGAGTTAGGGAAGGACTTGAGTTTAGGGTACAGGTGCTGTGCCCTTGGTGCCTGTTAGATTAAAGTGAAGAAAACTGGTGCACTGCCTGAGACACTGGACAGGATCGTTGAGGGTATTTGCCCTGGGGGGGTGATTGCCCTATTCTGAAAGAAAGACTTTTTCTTCTCAAACTGGGCCGTGATTCTTGAGTTGCGAGTTGTGCAGCTCCACCGTGGGAACAACAAGAGCCTGCCTGTGAGGCTCAAACGGACACAGGGAGAAGACTCCCCTCTGGCTGGTTGTACAGCGGCTACAATTTCCCAAGGACTCTTTTTTGTTAGTAATGTACGCCTTTGATCGTCCCATTTTTTAGGGGGATCAACTTAATAAAGTGAGTTATCAAAATAAAGAAGGTTATCCACAAGCCAAAGGGACTAAATGGGAATGGGAAAAGTGACAATATTTCAACACCATATGTCTTCACAAATGTGAGAATAATAGAGAACATTGGACCTTTTGTGATTTCTGTGACAAAAGCTAAAGCAGATTTGTGTATCTGTAGTGTTGGAAGAATTCCAGTGGGGAGGAGCGAGTGTACTGTAATCCTGACCATTGAAGGTGCCAATAACAGCACTTTCACAGCCTCACATAATACGTATTTTGTGTGTGGAAATAACGGATATTATCAATTACCTGTTGGGTGGTCAGGAATCTGTTATGTATCTTTTCTGTTGCCCCCTGTGTTTCTGGCACCTGCATTGTATCACCGTGATTTTAAACTGTACAATGATATTTCCAAAAACAGAAATAAGAGGACAATAAGTATGGATGAAGTTGACCAAACCGACACTACCCTACAACAATATGTTGATTTCAACTTGGGCTTATTTTTCTTTGTGGGTGCTGCATTAAATAGCAGGAAGATTAGGCGACTAACTCGTGTTGTGGAAGCTGTTACCAATCAGACAGCTATGGCACTTGGGAACATTACAGAGGAACTACAGATTGCAAGGATTGTAGCACTCCAGAATAGGATGGTGCTAGACGTGATTTTGGCTGATCGAGGTGGTGCATGTCGCATCATCGGTAGCAGCTGTTGCGTATTCATACCGGATCACTCACCTTCAGTATATGACGCAATATCAAAACTGCATAAGATTGCTGCAGAAATTCATCCAGAGACTGGTACTTGGACTTTTACTGGATGGTTTTGGACTCTTGTTTCTGCTTGGGGCTGGAAGCTACTGACTATCCTGTATGTAATGATTGATACTTTTTACATGCTGTGTATGTATCCAATGTGGTCCAATGCTTTGCTCCATTTGCATCTCTGCTTGTATACCTGCCAAAGGGAACGTTGCTGAAACAAAGGCCCAACAAATGTTGAATAAAGAGGTGGCCGAAATAATGTTAATAGATGTACGGGATGAATATCTAGATTACCCCAGATAAACGAATGTCTTCAGCCAATGCTGAAAGGGTCGTCTGTTGTAATTTGGCAGCACTTAAATTAAGCATTAGCTGAAGACAGCCTGTATTCAGAGGCTGAATTGTCCGCTTTGTGGAATCCATTTTGTATTTCTGGCAGCCATTTTGGTTGCCATGTGCTGCCATGTGCTCGCCATGTGCTCTGTCCTACCTTCCTGTTAACTGCTCTTGAAATCTGCCTAGAGACAAGTTATATTTAGTTCTTTTTGCTTTGCACATGCTCAGTTGAGCTTGCAGCTGTTCCGAGTTTATAAATGTCAGGATGTGTCTACTAGAAGTAGAAACTGTTAGCTCCACCCACTTGTCGACTGTGCATTTCTTGTATGACCTTATATGTATCTAAAACCAGCATTTGTGTTTGTACCGCCTCCATTTGAGCCCCTGTGTGGGTATAAAAGGACCACGGTCCTTCCATTCAGTGTGCTACTTCATGCATTACCGAAGGGTGGTGTGTAAATGTAGCTCCACCTCATGAGGTTTAATAAACTCTGTCTTTTCTATTCCCAGTTTCTGTGCCAACTTCTTCTTAGCGGTCTGAGGACTCTGTGCAAGGAAGGGTGAACTCCTAAGCACTGGTAGGCCTTGTTGAGGCTCACCACCACAGTAGAACCCCTAAGGGTACCTTTTGGGTGTATAAGCACCATATCTTTGCTGGGGGCAGGCAGAGGAGCAGAACTTCCAAGCTGACACCCTGATGCGAGACGCTGAGGTTCCTGCACGCAGATACTCAAGCACGCAGTGGTCTGACATCCCTTGTGGGGTGTCCGTTCGAGACCAAGAGGGAGTCCTTCAATCTCTCACACCAGGTAATGGGGTTGGTTCTTTCCTATGGGGACTCTTGGCTCTACACCTACATACAAGCTAGGTACAGTTCGATACATCTAGTTGGGGTTAGCATCATAGGAGTACGTATTTTTCCTGTCATGTATCTATATACCTGCATATATCTATTGTTTTAGCTCTATGGTAGAAATCTGCCATCCATTTACTCTTTTGGTGCTTATAATCGTTTAGATCTGTTTCTGTCTTATGGATGATGCAGCACACATATTTCACACTAGAATGACGCTGGCTCAATAAAGTGAGCACGAGTGACTGAGCGAAAAGTACTGTACTGTTTCCACGATCCCTGATGGGACAGGGTTGTCATGTTCGATAGTTGCCAAAAACTATTCTCTCCTTGGTAAGAGGAGTGCATAGTGGCACTGTGAGCTAGCTGGTATACAGGCGAACATATCCAGTGGGGGTGTATGGAATCAGTCTGGACACCACTCCCACAGTTTATGTTGTCTAAACGTGCAGATCCTATATAGATTTATAGGCGCTACACAACTTTAGGCAGAAGCTCCACGCTGAGGGGAACAAACGGGGTAGAATGCTCGCATGGCTCCTGAGAATAGGGCGACCCTCTTCTACGTTACTGTCTTTGACTGGCCTGATGGGACGCAGGTCAACACTCATATGAGAATTAACTCAACTGTATTCCAGTATCTGAGGAAGCTGTATACTAAAACGGTAACAGCTCCAGCGGCTTAGGTAACCTGCTACCTAAATGCAATAAGGATGCCTATGCTCACTAGGGAAATTTATTTTATTTATTTCTTTATAGAGCGCAACATTCATCCATAAAGGATATCACGGCGCTAAGGAAAACACATCCTAGTGAGGAGTTCAGAGGATGGAGGTTCCTAGGTAACAGGACAAGCCTTAGGGAACAGATGCATTTTTAATTTTTTTCTAAATGCCATGTGGTTGTCGATGAGCCGAAGTTCAAGTGGGAGTTCATTCCAAAGTGTTGCCGAAAGATGAGAGAAGGAACGACCCCCCATTCTGACAGAGAAGCTTGAGCAACAGCTTGCTATGGAAGAAGTCTTGGTGGCCCTTGAGGGCATGCCGTTGACGAACACACTGGGACTGGAAGGTTTCCCACTGGAGTTTTACAGGTGCTTCCAAGGAGAACCCATAGATAAATTATTAGAGGTATATGAAGAGGTATATAGTAAATTCAGGCTCCCGGACTCGATACAGGAGGTACTACTGCTGTTGATGTTGAAGCAGGACTGAGATCCAGACGATCTGGGCTCTTTTAGACCTCTTTCTATGATGAATACTGATTATTGGCCAAGGCACTGGTTAACAGACTTAACCGAGTTGTGGCTTCTTTGGTCCACCATGATCAGTGTGGTTTTATCCTCAGATTAAACACCCAAATTAACCTCTGCAGACTGCACCATGTCATGGACCTGGTGGCAGACTCCGATTTAGAGGCAGCTCTGGTAGCGTTAGATATTGAGAACACTTTTGATATATTAGATTGGGATTATATGCATGCAGTGTTGAGCCGCATGGCCAGTTCTGATCCAGTAGCTAGAGTACGTTCAGGTTGATATGCCTCAGAGCAGTGGATTATAGACAGAGGCACAAGACAGGGCTGCCCCCTTTTGCCATTATTATTTGCCCTAGCGGTGGAACTACTTGCCCTCAGACTCTCGTGATTGCATGGGGCAATGGGGGATCTCAGTGGGGAATACTACACATGTAGTGTCTATGTATGTTGATGATACCCTTTTGTACTTGTCCCACCCTACGAAGACGTTACTTGTCCTTCTTCAGAAACTACACCACTTTGGGGGTCTATCGGGTCTGAATCTTACTTAGCACAAAGCGGTTCTGTTCCCACGGCAGCATATGCCACAGCATCCCGTGAAAGATTGTAGAGAGTTGGACTGAGTGGGAAACACATAAGATCCGTTACCTCGGCATCCAGATAGCGTACACACCTGAGCAAAAATACCCCTGCAACATGGGCAGAGTGTTATAAGAGTTGGAGGCATCGGTCAAGTTCTGGAATAAATTATCAGTCCCTGTGATAGGCCATGTGGCTTTAGCAAACATGGTCTCCTCCCACTCTGACTATACACCTTACAGAACACGATACACTGTATCTCACATTTAGAGTGTTTGACACAATGCTAATCACCCCTGTGTGGGCTGATAGAAGGAGTAGGGTACGATTGGAACACATAAAACGAGACAAAGTGGAGGATGAAATGGGGCTGCCAGATTTAGAGCTATATTAGCTAGCATCACAGCTCCAACACACAGCGCAGTACTGTGACGAGGGAGAAAACTGGGGGAAGATGATGCTGGTGGGCATGGTAGAAATGGGTATGTTGCTGAGGTATATGTTGCAGGGGACCCACCAGGGCACTAAACTTCACACACTGGTCATGAGAGTTACAGCGGTCTGGGGCATGGCAGTCACCAGAGAACTTTGAGACTGCCGTTTCCAAGCACATTTCGGGTGGACTGGCTTAAACTGTTTTAGGACATAGAACGAGCAATGTCCCTAAAGAGGTGGAGAGAGGGAGGGAGGATGCGTCACACTGGGTGACCTGTTTCCATTCCACACATTTATAACATTCAAAACCTTTGGTGTAGGCCAGAGTCAATATTTGCAATTTGTTAAACTAAGTAACACAGCCCGAGGCATTTGGACGGGATTCTCGGATGCACCTCCGGTGCCTGTCGCACTAAAGTAAATACTAGAAGGTGGCGGAGGCCGCCAACTAATTTCTAGATTCTACAAAGCGTTGAAGAACAAAGTGAAGCCCCCGATGGCGGTCCGTCTAAAATAGGAGGACAATATAGGGGAACCCATAAGGGGTAAGGAGTGGGAGGCCGCTTGTGCATTGGTACACACGATAGCTAGAACCCCCCGGTTCAAGCTGATTCACTTCAACGTACTGCACAAGACCTATTTGACGCTGATGAGACTACATAGGATTTTCCCTCAATGCTCCCCAGCCTGCCCTAAATGCAATGCAGACAACACTACCCATATACATATGTTTTGGGAATGTAGGCCAGTGAAGGTCTATTGGGGGGACGGTATGTTAGGTTTCAAATTCCCATCCCTACAACGCACCCGTTTTATGCTATATTAGGTTAGCAATGTGTGGCTAAATAGATGCCATTTGCATTCACGTTATGCAACCAGCTGAGTTATCCCCGTAATGTACAGGCTTCAGTTAGCGAGTGTGACTCCATTTTGCATTTCGTAATCCTTATTAGGCTGCTTAGACTGTGCCTGAGTTAGGCCTCATTACTCGTATTGCTTGCCTCAGCAGAACACTGTAGTCCGTTATTATTTTTCCTTTTGTTCAAGGCTGTTTCTCGACTTACTAATGAATAGGCCATTTTGACCTCGCATACCTATCTGAATGTGTACTTTCTGCTCCCACGTTAGGAGGCGCTGGGACCCAGCAAAGTGGCCTTGGCTTCCTGATAAAATGTACCCATCTGGCAGGTGTTAGCTCATCCTACTGTGTCTCTTTGTTCATGTTCAGCCCAGGCCGGTAGTTTTCCATTGGGGGCGTGGTTGGAGGCTCCTTGGGAGGAATTATTATTCACTGTAGACGGCTGGGGGGGGGTCAGTCCCTCGGCAGACATCTTAGGGTGCAGGTCATGATGGACAGAGTATTTCTAATAAACATGTAAGTTTGTATTCTCTACTGTCTGACCGACTCTTCATTCTAGGGAAGGCATAGCAGGTGGTTGTAAGAAAACCCGAGTGGCCCCAGAGGGCCACTTCCTTCAGTTAGCGCCCGAACAGGGACCCCGCAAGGTGATCCGGCTCGCCCGTAAACGGGTTGTAGGGTGGGGGGGTGCGTTTGGTCGGTTGGGCGGATCGGGGTACCCCACATAAGACCGAGCTTGGTTCTCGCAGCTGCCCCGCCCGGCTGATCGGGCGCCCCTTCGTCTAGTGGTCACCAGCTGGGGTCCTGAGAAGGCGAAACCTTGGAGTTTACCGTTTGGTCCGAAGAGTCGGCAGTGGTGAATAACTTGACTCGACCTGTGTGCACCCGGTGAGTGATTTGATTCTTGGAAAAATGGCGCCATTCTTGGACGGCACGAGCCTATGGGTTGTGTCTTGATACAGTCTCCGGACTGTCTTGTCTGCAGTTTTCGTACTGCCTTGTTTGAACGGCACAAGTCGACGGGCTGTGTCTTGGTATGGTCTCCGGACCGTCTTGTCTTGAACTTGGTGAGTTTGTGGACTTTTGAAAAGGCACAGAGCGTTTGCGAGCAGTCCACCGGACCGCCTAGAAATTTGGCTTGCGCTTGAAAAGGTCCGGGACTGTTCGCGAACAATCTGCCAGACCAACTGGTAATTTGGCTAATGCTTGAAAAGGTCTGGGGCTGGAGCCTGTCTTCTTGATTTTGGTACAGTCCCCGGGCTGTAGGGGGTGACCTCTGGACCGTTTGGTTTGGTTCGTGAATAATATTTGTTTTCTCTTATTTACCATTGCTGGTGTTATACTTGTTCGCTAGGGACATTGCATGTGTCTTATATTAAGATGCCGTGTTAAAGCAAATTAGGGTGTTTTGGATGTCGATGTTGTTCTACTGATGCTCGATTGGAAGAGAGCCAGCCTGGGCCTCCGGAGGGTTCACCAAATTTCGACGTATACGTTAAACATGGTATTGGCCCTATTATGTTTAGCACATTGTGGCATAAATATACGAGGGACAATGCTGAGTTACAATGGCCACTTACAGGTTCGTTTGATGAACAAAAATTGAATTTCCTACAGGATAAATTGTTTGCTGAAAAGAGCAGGCAGTCGATGTTTGATTCTCTAAGAGTATGGCAGAAAGAAGCAAAGCAGCGACGAATGAGAGCAGAGAAAGAGGCCCGGAAGAGACCGACGCAAACTATAACACAGAAAGCAGTAGCCTATGAAAGAGGGAAGATAGAGAAGGGCATAGAATGCGCAGATAGAAAGTTTCGGTTGCAGACAGATAAATGTTATGTTTCTAGAGAGGAAGGTGATGATTTTGTTGAAGAGCTATTGGATTCTCGTCCTCCTCCTCCTTATGCCCCTGAACGGATATACCTGACAGTCCCGACATCTCAGTCCTCGGCCTCTAGTGCTGCCCCTTCTAGCGCTCCTGTTTCTAGCGCTACCACCTCAGTCCCGGCCCCACTCGCTTCTCCTCAAACCACACCAGTCACCGGGGCGGGTGCGGTTAGCTTCCCCGCCCAATCTATTAGTTCCGCATTGACTGCTACTCCTCTTTTCACCCCTACAACCCTGTCTCCTTACAGGATGTTACCTGTCTCTGCGTCTGCTCTTTCCCCCGTGAGTGTGGCACCCCAAACATTGTTGAATGCCGAATCTCCTGCGCGTGGGATACATGCAGCGAACTGGGCAGCAGCGCGAGACCGAATGGATAAAGTGTTGGTGCGTTCTGCTGTGGGTGAGGAGGAAAAGCAAATGGTGGCGAATCAGGCAGCTCAGTGGGCTCGGAACCCGATCTATAGTGTGGAGGATGTGTGGAGTGTGATGAAAGATTATGAGCCGTTTATACAGCAGCATGACCTTAAGCACATGTCAGCCACGCTGATAGGGTTGTGGGAACAGTGTTTTCAAGGTGTTGCACCGCAAATCTTCTATGACGTACGGGACAGGGTATATGCTGAAGGTATGGCTCCCAATGAGGTTTTTAGCAATATACCGACACTAGTGGGTTACCGAGGCAGATTGCTCCAGAAGGTTCCGACAATGGGGACACAGCATTCCATGAGGGAAGTCCATCCCATTTATCACCCTGAGATACCAGAATTGTGCGATTCCACAGATACAGTAATCAGACCACGAGTCGACGCTCGGTTTCAGGAGCAGTGGATCTATACTCCTTGGAAGAGGAGTGAGGTCCTATCCTTAAAGAGCCAGCTGCCGGACCCCCGAAAAAACCCTACTGCCTATTATAAGGAGTTGACGGAGGCGGCCTCCTCCACAGTGATGACGTTAGCTGATATAGAGTTGTTTTTCGGTCTCTTGGTACCGGTGGATATATGGAGGCAGGTTCATACGCAGGATCATGCATTGGAGTTGGGGGGTACGTGGGATGAGATTAGGGCTTGGGATAAGGAGCATAAGCCTGGTGACAAGCCGAAAGCGGAGCTCCTAGCTTTGGCGGGGCGTATTATCACTTACATGCACTCCCTTATCCCGCCGAAGCGAGTGGACTGGGATAAGATGACTGCATGTCGTCAGAAGAAGGATGAAAGCGTGTCGGATTTCTTTACCAGATTTGAAGGAGTGTTTTTAGACTTTAGTGGCCAGGACCTGTCACAGGAGGGTGGTGTTCGGCTTTTTGTTAACAGATTTGTCACTAACCTGCTTCCCGAGATTGCAACACGATTGCAGGCTTCGGAAAGTACATGGACGACATCATCCCCGTCTGTGATATTGAGTATGGCACAGTATTACGAACATGGAGAGAATGAGGATAAGGAAAGGGTAGAGAAAAAGTCAAAGGATTTGAAGACGAGGGTATTGATGCAGCAAGTTGCGAGGGGAAGTGGACGAGGAAGAGGTTCGGGATCGGCCCAACGGCTGCCCCAGTCTGGTAGGGGTGGTGCCTCAGGCGCGCCCCTCGGGCCCAATCAATGTGCCTACTGTAAGCAGGAGGGACATTGGCGGAACAAGTGTCCGGAGTTGTTGCAGAAAGGTGAGGCCCCGAGAGGTCGGGGTTTCGAGGACGCGGACGAGGAACAGGAGGTAAAGGGGGGATGCAGTCAGAGGATACATCACACAATAGGCAGAGTGGGAATTATTTTGACGACCCCCGAGGAAGACAGTACTACCATGACGACTATGACATGGACGAAGTGACAGGGTTGTCTCACAGCTAGGACAGCCAAGGACAGGGCGAGGGACCAGTTCCGGTGCCTATAGATCAGCACGGACCTTATGTCACCGCTGATTTACAAGGTACTACTGAAATTTTTTTAGTTGATACAGGGGCTATGAATAGCTCTGTTTCCCGTTCACTGGTCCCGGGGGCAGCTCTGTCTGGCCAAAACAATGTTTCGGTGGGTTTCTCAGGCGTGCCGGTCATTAGCCCCATTTCCAAGCCTCTTGCTTTGACTATTGGCCCCTTTACGGTTGATTCACAATTTTTACTGACGTCCAACTTTGGGGAAAATCTGTTAGGACTGGATTTGTTAAAAAGGTTGCACGCGACAATTTTTTGTTCTCCAGACGGTGTTTACATGACTGTTGGACCGCAGGTGGCCTGTGCCAAACAGTGCTTTGCCAAGGATGCTCCCCTGTTAACCTTCACTCACCTGAAATCCAGGCGTTCTAGTTGAGAGATGTGAAGATATTTTCCCTATGCCCCCTAAGACCTAGTTCCTCCTAAACCTTTTGTCAATATACAGCTTGGATTCTCAGGTCCTCGGGGGAAGGGGAAAAAAGGGACAAAAGAACCAAAAGGTAAATAAAAGGACACTCTCGCCACTCTCTTCACTTCAGTCAAAGTGCTTCTGACAGCAACACCTTTAGTGGACCATTCCCTATAAAACAATAAACAACAATGAGTGCAGCACTGCTTACTTCGAATACAAACATTCACATGTATTTTGCTTTAATGCTATTCTTGCCCATTCAGTACCTTTGCTTTTACTGCATGTCCCTTAATGACATTTAAGAGATGATTTAAATATGCTTCTCTCTCTCTCTTTCTGTAACAAACAAGAACACATCAGTTTACAAACATTCGTGTTGTACCTTACACAAATGTGCACCTATTTGTAGGCCACTTACTCAACGTCAGGTTTCTTGTGACGCTTTACAATAATTCCCCAAAAATAAACAAAGAAAACGAAAATTGTTCTTTCGCAATGATTGAGTCACAGAGTCTTCTTTTCACTAACTCTGTTGTAATCTATGCGTTCGTTTTCTCTTTTGTATTGTCTTAGTTCTTGTCTGAAGATCGTGGCAGGGGTGCTTGATTCAGCCAGACAGTTCAAAGATAAGTCTTTTCTTTTTACGCTTTTAATTGTTCTACATGCATGGGTGCGCGCGCGCTCCGCAAGCGGAACGTTCTTACTTGTCTTATGATTCTTTTCTTCTCTCTCTTTGTTGCAGGTCGGATGAAGAAACTGGACCAGGAAATAAGCGCCGGAAGAATGATGGGGACGGATCAGGAAACGAGTCTTCGATGCAGAGGAGTGCAGCGGAAGCAGGAAGAAAACCGGTAGTCAAAGACGGGACCAGAGCGCTGCTGCGTCGTCGGGAGATTTCAGGTAAGTGGAGATGCTGGATAGCGGTAACGAACACAAGCGCGAGTAAATGGGAGCGGCAGTCTTTTATAGCTGAGGAAGGGTGGAGTTGCTCTTCACGTTGCTAGACACGTTTGTCAGTTTAAACAGAAAGCAACGTGCGCACGAGGCTTTGCACCTGTTCTTGTTGCTCGAGTTTGGTGAATGCTTTATCGATGTGCAATGTAAGATAGGCAGACATAAACGTGATAAAAAGCAGAAGTCTAGTAATATAAAGAAAGGTTTACAAATAAAAAGCAGCCTTGACCGACCATAAGGCAATGCACACACAAAGAGGGTCGGTGTTACCACAGAACAAACCTGACCTGTTAATCACAGTTTGGTCAAGCTTACCTTGCTGTGTTTAACACTTGGTCAAACATTTCTTACTGACTTCCCGGAGGACTATTAAGACGGCTGTGCTCTACAAACCCCAACAGTCGCTCCCCTCAAAGGCCTCCCTAGTGGACGAGGTTTGTGTGGATTTCTGAGTTAAAAGGCTCTAATCAACCGAGAGGCGTGCACCGCCGAAGCAGGTTCCCAAGAGTGTTCTTCTACTGGGTAACCTTTCCAAGCAATCAAATAGTGTAACTTTCCTTGTAGTCGTTTTGCATCTAGAATTTTTTGAACCTCATACTCTAAATGGCCATCTATAACAATAGGAGGAGGAGGGGGCTCTTGTCTAGTAAGTGGATTATAGGCTTTCAGTAATGATATATGAAAGGTAGGATGCACAGAGTATTCTGGGGGTAAGAGTAGCTTTACTGATACGGGGGTCAATATTTGAACGATGTTAAAGGGCCCGATATATTTAGGCTGCAGTTTCCTAGGGCCTACTAATTGCAAATTCTTTGTGGAAAGCCATACCTTGTCTCCTACCTTAAAATTAGGGGCTGGAATTCTATGTTTATCAGCTTGAGTTTTCATTTGCTCCTTGTACTTCGGTTAAGTGTTTCACTGCTCTTGCCTGTATGTCTAATAAATTGTGTAATCGATCCGTTACGGCTGGTAAACAAGACTGTTCCACAGACAGAGGTAATGACTTGGGATGAAAACCTTGTAAAAAGTAAAACGGAGAACATTGCGTAGATACATGAATACTATTGTTATAACAGAATTCAGCTAGAGCTAAAGCCTTATCCCAGTGACTAGTGAATTCCGCCATTAGGCATCTTAAGGTTTGTAATAAAGTCTGGTTAGCCCTTTCTGTCTGGCCATCGGTTTCTGGGTGGAAAGCCGTGGACAGAGCTACTTTTACCTTTAATAATTCACAAAAGTGTTTCCAGAACTTTGACACGAATTGACTCCCTCTGTCCGAAACAATCTTATCCGGCAAGCCATGTAATCTCACAATATGCGATAGAAAAATATGACTAAACTCTATTGCAGAGGGGAGTTTTGATAAGGGAACAAAATGGGCCATTTTGGACAAATAATCCACCACCACCAAAATCGTGGTGTGACCATTTGATACAGGAAGTCCGGTGATAAAATCCACACTTATAGTGTGCCAGGGTTGGGGGGGCACAGGTAAGGGTTGGAGTAAACCAGTAGGAGCGGTGTGAGAAGATTTATTACTGGCACAAATGGGACAGGTAGCTACAAATTCTTTAACATCTTTCACTAAGGTAGGCCACCAAAAGTGTTTCCGGCAATTTTCTAAAGTTTTCTGAGCTCCAGGATGACCAGCAAGAGGTGACTCGTGATTCCACTGCATAACCTTTTGTTGTAAATCTGCACTGGGTACATATAACAAATCCTCATGATAAAGCAGACCTTCTTGAAGGGAATTCTTTGAGTCTCGTAACCACTCTTTCACATGTTCCTTTAAATGTAGTTGTCTAATCTGGGTCATAAAATCAGGGGAACTCAAAGGTGCTACTATTTTCTGTGGTGGAATAATAGAGGGATTATCTGTCTCTTTCTTAGACTCAATTGTATGCCCGTACCGAGACAACAGATCCGATAACACCTGTTTGGTACCTGGTCTGAATGTGATTACAAAATCAAAGGAGCTAAAGAAATTCAACCAACGCATCTGTCGAGGAGTGAGAGCTTTTACTGAACTAAAAAATTGCAAATTTTTATGATCACTAAAAATTGTAACCGGGAATTTGGCTCCCATCAAATGATGACGCCATTCAGTAAATACTAATTTGATTGCCAACAATTCTCTTTCCATAACTGTGTAATTTTGCTCTGCTGGAAGCAGCTTTTTTGAATAAAAAGCCACGGGATGCAACTGACCATCCTGTTCATCCCGTTGTGAGAGAACCCCCCCCACAGCCACCTGTGAAGCGTCCGCTTCCACAAAAAAGGGCAAATCTGGATTAGGATGTCGGAGTACCGGTGCTGAAGTAAATTTTTCTTTTAATATTTGAAAAGCCTGCGAGGCCTCTTTAGACCAGTCAAATGGCTGTCCTTTCTTTAACAGCTTCGTAATGGGGACCACTGTTTCCGCGAATTGAGGAATGAAGCGTCTGTAAAAATTGGCAAAGCCCAAAACTCGTTGAACCTCTTTAACCGAAGTGGGCTCTGGCCAGTCTAAAATAGCACTCACTTTTTTCTTGTCCATCATAATACCAGTAGGTGAGAGACAATAACAAAGAAATTCCACCCGTCTCGTGTTAAACATGCATTTTTCAAGTTTTACAAAGAGGTGGTTGTCTTGCAATTTTGCTAATACGGCCTTAACCTGCTGTGTATGTTCTGTTTCATTCTTGGAATAAATCAAGATATCGTCAATATATACGATAACACTTATGTCCAAAAATTTGTTTAAAACTTCATTAATAGAAAACTGAAATGCAGCGGGGGCGTTGCACAGGCCAAAGGGCATGACGGTGTACTCGAACAACCCAAATTTGGTTCTGAATGCCGTCTTCCACTCGTCATGCTCCTTCACTCGTACAAGATGGTATGCCCCTCGCAAGTCCAACTTGGTGTAGATTGTTAAATCTCTCAACTGGTCTAATAATACGGGTATTAATGGTAAAGGATATTTATTCTTTATAGTGATCTTATTCAATCCACAATAATCGAGGCAAGCTCTCAAGCCGCCATCCCGCTTCGGGATAAAAAATAAAGGTGAAGAGACAGGGGATGTGGAATGACGGATGAAACCTAATTCCAGAAGTTCATCCAAATATGATCTTAAATTTTTTGTTTCTTCCTCAGATAACGCATACACCCTACTGTTTGGAAGAGGAGCTCCTGGTATCAAGTCTATGCGACAATCATATGGTCTGTGAGGAGGTAGGACAGTGGCCTTGATAGGATCAAACACGTCTGTAAACTCCTGATACTCAGGTGGAATGAGACTTGAAGTGACTAACGAGTTTGCACAATGAACAATGGTTTCAAACTCTTGGTGGGCTACTTGGTAACATTGGGCCTTGCAAAACACTGAATTCAGGGTCACTGTTCTAGACTCCCAATTTATTAACGGATTATGTGTAATAAGCCAAGGAACTCCCAATATAACACCAAAGGCAGGAGTATCAATCAGATCAAAACTGATGGACTCCGTATGTCCATTTTGACAGACCATGACCATAGGCTCTGTTTGATGAGTTATTTTTCCTGAAGACAGAGCAGTGCCATCTACAGCGCATGCCGGTTCTGGTTGTTCTTTAAGTTTAGTGGGCATCTGCAGTCTCTGGGCTAGTTGATTATCAACGAAATTTCCTGTTGCTCCTGAATCCAATAGGACTGACACAGTATGTCTCACTTGAGCATTCAAAATTAGAATGACTTGAATTATGAAATGTTTTGGTATTCTGGGTACAAACTTGAGTCGAGATTGGGAGATCTTATTCTGATACTGCCTCGTGCAAGTGATCTCCTTCCTTGACGAGTTATCTAGTTTTCCTGCTCTGAAGGGTTCTTTGCGGCTACGCTAACCTTTTTAGGAGTTTTTGGTTTAGTAGGGCATTCCTTTGCAAAGTGCCCTGACCGACCACAATACAGACACAGGTTTAATTTTCTACATCGTTCTTTTTCTTCAGGGGTGAGTGCCCCCTTAATAATACCTATCTGCATGGGTTCTGACTCTGTTTGTTTGACTTCTGCCTCTTTCTTTTCTGTCTTTATCCACGTTAATCTACTTTCAACTCTGCTTTTGTCACCTTTTCTTTCATTCAACCTATGGTCTAATTTAACCACCAGATCTACAAAGTCGGTATATTCATCTGGGAGGTCCACTATGTGGGCTAGGGCATCTTTCAACTCATCACGTAATCCACGATAAAACAGAGATATGCGTTTTTCTTCTGGCCATTGAGTCTCTGTTAGCAGACGATTGAAATGAGTTAAATATGTCAAAAGGTCTTTACCAGATTGTTTCAAGTTCAGCAGCTCATTATCGCTAGCTTGTACATATGTATGTTTAGCAAACAATTTAGTCATAGTCTGTTTAAACAATGGCCAATTATACAGCACTGGATCATTTCTATCTATATAAGGTATTGACCAGTTTGCAGCAGTGCCTCCCAGATATGAAAGCACAAACGCCACCTTAGCCGCATCAGACGCAAAAGCCTGAGGTTTACACATAAAATGTAATTGGCATTGACTAATGAAGATATTAAACTTTGCACTGTCGCCCAAAAACCGTTCCGGGGCCGACAAAGGCACCGTAGGCGGAACTGCAACTGTGACCTGTATTGGTGTCGTACCATCATCGGTAGTCCTAAAAAGACTTGCGGTTTTAGGCTTGGTTCCTGTCTCAAAAGATGTGGTAAAGGGCGGGACAGTCGTACTTGACCAAGCCGAATCCCTGGGTTTATAACGTATGACTTCTTGTCGCAATTCTAAGTTTTCTTGTTTTAGCTTCTGCAATTCCAATTTCATAGTCTGTAACAGTCCTGTAATAGTTCTATCAGTCTCGGTATCCTCAAATAAAGCTTGCGCCATGTCACGGGCATCTATATGATCTCTGCTTGGGTCCATCTCTCAAATAGAACTTTAATGTTGTGAAGGCTTGTGTTTCTGTTAACCTTCACTCACCTGAAATCCAGGCGTTCTAGTTGAGAGATGTGAAGATATTTTCCCTATGCCCCCTAAGACCTAGTTCCTCCTAAACCTTTTGTCAATATACAGCTTGGATTCTTAGGTCCTCGGGGGAAGGGGAAAAAAGGGACAAAAGAACCAAAAGGTAAATAAAAGGACACTCTCGCCACTCTCTTCACTTCAGTCAAAGTGCTTCTGACGGCAACACCTTTAGTGGACCAATCCCTATAAAACAATAAACAACAATAAGTGCAGCACTGTTTACTTTGAATACAAACATTCACATGTATTTTGCTTTAATGCTATTCTTGCCCATTCAGTACCTTTGCTTTTACTGCATGTCCCTTAATGACATTTAAGAGATGATTTAAATATGCTTCTCTCTCTCTCTTTTCTGTAACAAACAAGAACACATCAGTTTACAAACATTCGTGTTGTACCTTACACAAATGTGCACCTATTTGTAGGCCACTTACTCAACGTCAGGTTTCTTGTGACGCTTTACAATAATGCCCCAAAAATAAACAAAGAAAACGAAAATTGTTCTTTCGCAATGATTGAGTCACAGAGTCTTCTTTTCACTAACTCTGTTGTAATCTATGCGTTCTTTTTCTCTTTTGTATTGTCTTAGTTCTTGTCAGAAGATTGTGGCAGGGAGGCTTGATTCAGCCAGACAGTTCAGTCTTTTCTTTTTACGCTTTTAATTGTTCTACATGCATGGGTGCGCGCGCGCTCCGCAAGCGGAACGTTCTTACTTGTCTTATGATTCTTTTCTTCTCTCTCTTTGTTGCAGGTCGGATGAAGAAACTGGACCAGGAAATAAGCGCCGGAAGAATGATGGGGACGGATCAGGAAACGAGTCTTCGATGCAGAGGAGTGCAGCGGAAGCAGGAAGAAAACCGGTAAGTGGAGATGCTGGATAGCGGTAACGAACACAAGCGCGAGTAAATGGGAGCGGCAGTCTTTTATAGCTGAGGAAGGGTGGAGTTGCTCTTCACGTTGCTAGACATGTTTGTCAGTTTAAACAGAAAGCAACGTGCGCACGAGGCTTTGCACCTGTTCTTGTTGCTCGAGTTTGGTGAATGCTTTATCGATGTGCAATGTAAGATAGGCAGACATAAACGTGATAAAAAGCAGAAGTCTAGTAATATAAAGAAAGGTTTACAAATAAAAAGCAGCCTTGACCGACCATAAGGCAATGCACACACAAAGGGGGTCGGTGTTACCACAGAACAAACCTGACCTGTTAATCACAGTTTGGTCAAGCTTACCTTGCTGTGTTTAACACTTGGTCAAACATTTCTTACTGACTTCCCGGAGGTCTATTAAGACGGCTGTGCTCTACAAACCCCAACATCCCCTTCCCGCTGAGTTCAAAGATGTACCATGTATGTTATGGGTAGGCTGTCCGGAAATCGGTTTAACCCGAATGTGCCCGACAGTACCCTACCGGCTGAAAATCAGCTGACCCGGTTTAAACCGAGTATAGCTGAATTTTAACATTTGCACCGCATGGCCACTTGAGGGAGCCAAAGCAGTAGAAAACAGCGCTGTACTGAAAACTGCTATCTGGTAGAAGCAAACAGCGGGGAACAATATGACTCACCCCCTTTAAATTAGGGGAGACACATTGGTTGGCAAGGTTGGTGGGCGGGGTCAGGTCCTATTGTAATGGCTGTGTGATTATGTCTGGCCCCACACACCTCACGAAACTGCAGATGAAGGAGACGACGACCGCCATTGCTCCGAGACCCAGCAGATAAGTTCTGCAATGGAGCTGTTTTATGGGGAAAGGTGGTGAGGCCTTGTTCAGTGGCGGTGATGCATTAATTGACCTACACTAACGTCACGCACCCTCGTCAGCTTGGTATGCATAATGTGGGTGAAGGGCGATTGTCTCCCGAATAACGGCCTCTGAAAAAGCCAATGCTAATGTCGTGTTCCTGGTCCTGGGCACCTGCCTCACTGCAGGCCGTATGTAGATTAGGAAAACTATTTGGAGAGATAATGCAAGGTAAGGGTTGTCTCATACTTGCATAATTAACCAAGCGCGGTTTCATATTACTCTAGATTTTCGGCTATTTTGTTAAGTTTGGTGGTCATTACGTACAGTGATATCTGAAGCCATTTTGCGGCTATCTATTGTCTTCGCACAGAGGGTGAGTCAGGTTTAGGGAGACTGCCTTGTTCCAGGAGACTGACGTTGGGGACGCTTACATTTGTAGTCCGATCATTGTGAAAACAAACGAGCATTCAAGCTACGCATCGTAATCCCAAGCAACCGGAGGAGAGTTCTCTCTCAGTGCCAGCATGTTTTGGCTGGTAAAATAGCTCGGCGAGTGGATGAGCCTCCTGCATAGATCTGGGTGCAGACACAGCAAATTAGCTAACAGTGGAGGCCTGACCAATGTGGAAATCTTGAGTTTTTGAGGCAGACTACTGCCTCTAAAAGTACAAGTCAGTCACGTCAGTTACTGGCAGACAACAGAGCCGCATTTCTAACACAGGTGCATGAAAATGGCCTAGATGCAATTAGTATACTAAATAGAACATATTTCCCAAGAGGCCAGTATATAGGTGACGGGCAGGGTATACTCTGCCATACACCATTCTGAGGTCGATAAAATTAGTACTATTTAGGTGAGCATCCCTCCATCCTTTAAGTGGTATTGGTATTATTTTCAAGTATTGTAATGAGGATGGGGGTCGTGATGATTATCAATAATAACATTTACGTTATTAATCAACCAGGTGCACTCACCTGATGTTATGCCACAAGCAAGGAGGCTGCATGTGTACCTGCACATAAAGTGAGAAGAATCGCAGGTAGGACAGGAGTGCTGCGGGCTCAGCCACATTTCAAGAATGGGCAATGCCTTTAATCTTAAAATTTCTTCTCCTGTTCCCTCTGCACGCATTGCCCTCTCTGCTCACACACTGCCCTTGCCCTACCTGCTCACCAGTTTCTGTTAGTGATTGCAGAAAGTGGTGCGGTGTAAAGGTTGTCCGGAATTCCAGCAAGCGAGTGAGTCAGGTTTCCACGGGGGTTTGCTGTGAATAAAACTGCAAAATGTGGAAAACAGTGCATTTTAAAACACAATTTCCACGAAAATGTGCTAAAAATTATATTTTGTCAAGGAGCACTCCTGATATATTTAACTATCCCTACTTGTCTCCTTTGCTGTGTCTCTGGCATCCTTATTTTCAGCCCACTTTTAAACTTGACACTACTAGAAAGGTCACACACACTGATTTTGCAACGCACAGGCAGACCCTCTCCTCCTATCTCCTTTCTCAGGTATTGCTGCTTAAGAATATTGTTTAACCAAGAGTCATACTAAACAATATTATCTAATTATTAGGCTCAGGACCACTATAATTTTGCCCCAAGGGGTGACTGAACCGGCAGGGTGGAATACATTATTTATGTCGCAAGATAAGGCCCATTATGCTGCACATTTAATTTTAGTATTATCTAATGGTCTGCGATAATTTACTTGTAAAAAAAGACCTGTTAAATACTGACACATGCACAATTTGGTACAGTAAATGCTGAATTTCACAAATTAGCCCCATTTTCTAATTGAAAACTTGAACAACCCTATGGTGTCCGTATTTACCGGGTGTGGTTAATATCTCACCACCATCCAACCAACGTTTCATAGGACGCAAACTCGACTTGAAGGTATAGGAGAGCTTTACACGAGCACCAGTTACATTACACAATGTACCCCCGACTCCAATACTCACCCCCACTGCCATATTGCAATCTTCTTTGGTGCCCTTTTCCCCTGAGTGTCTGCAGAGGGCAAGCTGCCTTGACCAGGTGTGTGGATACTGCCTAGCCAGGTTTGCACGCTGCGCCCCAAGTGTATTTGCTAGCAAACATCCCCTCCACACGTGTGGGCACCTGGATTCCCCAGTGTTTTACCAGGCAGGGCACATTTGTGCGTGATTGCTGTATTTAATGCGTGTGGCATTTTCAGGGAAATCAATAGTAAAAACAGGTGGCTCGCAGTACAGAGTACATACTGTAACCCATGCTGCCCCAACGGCGCTTAAACCCCAGACTCGAACCAAACAGCCTGCTCCCTCCTCCCCCTCCAATCCCTGACAGAAGTCCCCTTGTCCCCTTACACTAGCGAATCAGCCCATGCAATTACTCCTGTCCCACTGCCTTTACATTAAATACATAGATATTTTAAGTTGTTTGTTGTTCTCTGACAGCAGCACAGATGGGAAGAAGGCAGACATGCGGAACATATATATATATATATATGTATATATATATATATATAAATTGTATTTATATAGCATCTACGACCCCTGACGAGGCATTGAATTGGTGTTTTCCAGTTCCCAAAACCCTCCCCTTCCCAACATTAAACTTCAGAGTGCAGTTGTATGTTTAAGAGTGTAAACGGTAGATGTCATCATTAAGTGGCGGCAAATTTCTAAATGTAACATGCCTACAGTGTTTACAGAAATACACATCACTCCCTTCATAACCCACTATAATAGAAGGCCCAACACTAGAGACTGTGTAAGACAATAAAGAGCAGTAATGATTTGTCCAAAATGTGTTATCGAATAGCTGAGTATCTGGCATTCCAGTCAAAGAATAAATTTAGCAATAAAGCATTGGCAAAATCAAACTTCATAGTTACCACTGCGAGTATCAGGCATTTCCAGGTCCCGAGATAAGATTAGATACCCACCCCAAGACTGACTCCTATGAGCCACTATCCTAACGCTTTACATAAAAATGCACTTCAGGAAAAACTCTAATACAAGTTATTAGTTAGTATGCAAGGACGGTCCCTTTTGAGGTTCTCCAGATGGATTTCATTGAAATGGAACGAGTCAACAATTTAAAGTATGTGCTAGTAGTGGTTTGCGCATTCAGTAAATGGATTGAGGCTTACCCCACTAAAGAGAATACAGCCATGGCGACGGCGAAGGCACTTCTGAAAGAATACTTCCCACGCTATGGATTGCCACGCGTGATTTGGAGTGACAACGGAAGTCACTTCAATTCAAAAGTCATTGAATTGGTGTGCACAGGTTTGCATATTAAGCAGAAGTTTCATGCAGCGAATCACCCCCAGTCAGCAGGTCTGGTTGAGAAGTACAACGGTACTCTCAAGCTGAAACTAGCAAAGATTCAAGAGAGCACAGGATTGCGATGGCCAGATGCGTTACCCTTGGCTCTATTATCTACCAGAGCGACATCACATTCTAGAACAGGGTTGTCACCGTATGAAGTGGTTTTTCGGGCGCCCTGCTAATGTCTGGGGCGTCCCAAGACCCAAGCGCTTTTCCGAGATAGAGTACCCCCTGCTTGTAGACTATTTGTACGAGTTGTCTGAAGATCTTCGTTCTCTTCACCAACAGATACATGCCACATTGCAGCCAGTACCAGAGCGGCCCGGGCACCGAATACAGCCCGGCGACTACGTATTAATTAAAAACTTCCAACGAAAGAGCTGTTTGGAGCCGAGGTCGAAGGGGCCTCTCATTGTTCTTCTCGTCACTCGCACAGCAGTCAAAGTAGACGGCAGAAAGCACTGGGTTCATGCATCACATGTGAAGCGGGTGCCTCTCCTGCTCCCGTATGACCATTGGGTCAACGACGGCATCGCTGATCAGGAGTGTGAGCGGGTGCCACGCTTCGTTCCCTTCTCTGACGCCCGGTTGAGGTGGGGGCAGACGGACGAAGAAAGTGACGCAGCCCTGCTTGAGGCGATCCCCCCGGAGATAAGGGCTGCCTCGGATAACTCTGTCTCTAATACACCCGACTCTGAGTCTCGATGCCCATCTGATCCGGAGTTTCTGCCCCTTTTTGTTGATGAAACAGAGCCTGGAGTGACCAACTATAATTTGAGGCCCCGAAAGAAGGACGGTGCACCAGCCGAACAGTCTAGGAGTTAGGGAAGGACTTGAGCTTAGGGCGCGGGTGCTGTGCCTAAGATGCCTGTATTAGACTAGGGTAAACTACACCGGTGCACTGCCCTGGACACTGGCCAGGATGGTTGAGGGCATTTGCCCAGGAGGGAGGTTGCCCTATCCTGAAAGAAGAAGGATTTGTTTTTCTGCAAGGCTGCGATCGCGCAGCTCCTCCGTGGGAGTGCTTCATAGCACCGTCGTTGATGAACAATAGGAGCCTGCCAGCGAGGCTCTAGAAGGACGCTGGGTGATTTGTGCCCCCTGGTACTGTTGTTGCGATAGTGGCTCTAGCCCGTGAATTTTTCTGCCCCTTGTGACACCTATAAGTTGCCCTTGCAGTTTTCGAAATGTATCCTTTTGGTCGTCCTATCCCTGATGAGGAGCAGCCCTTTGTGGCTCCGCGCCCAACTTCAGATGGTCCTGTTTGGTCCTCCTGGTCCCACAAGACTAAAATAGTGTTCGTGGTAATAATTTTGCTTTCTCTGATATTTGTATTTGGGGTGCTATTTTTCCTGGAAGAAAAATATCCTGTGCATGCTTGGATAAGTACTACGCCAGCCCCTCCTGAACATATTTTTGGTACCTTAGCGCCTCACAAAGAAGAACACCGGAAGTCCTATAAGGACAATGTTTTTATTCAGACGTTGCATCAAACGCATGCTGTTGATAATACAACAAAATGTTGGGTGTGTGGTTTGTTACCTCCTGTCATGCATCGAAGTGAGAACTTGCTGCCTATGCCTTTATCCTATGTTAATAGCTGTGAGGGATGGTTTACTTTACTTAGTTTGATTCGCTCATTCTCTCAACCAGACTCCTTGGAACGCAGAGGCACCAGTTCCCGCTCTCTGACAATGAATGTATACTCTCAACATAGGTCCCCACCTGGTGTTTCCCCTGGAGATGGGCGGTTCGATCGAGTGTTCTTGAGTTCTTGCCTCAGAGCAGTAGATCGAGGTAGAAAGGCAAACAGAACAGGGATGGATAGAGAGAGGTTTTCACAGTTCAATATATCTAAATATTTCCAATCCTTCCAAGCCCGCAATGTCACTGACGATAAGTCCATACCCCTGGCGGTGGTAGACCTACTGGCCCCTTTTTGTGTTCAAGGGGCGGGAGACATAGAGGTGGGGGACAGTAGATGCAACACCACCTCCATATTGAGAATGCCCAAAAGTCCGCCCTTGATCCCACCACCTAATGTTTATTTTGTTTGTGGTGCTCGTGGCTATGTGTGGCTCCCTGAGGGATGGTCTGAGCGGTGCTACCTTTCTTACCTCCTTCCCCCAGTCTATATAGCCCCTCCCAACTACCACAAAACTCATCGCTTGCAGCGTAGGAGTGCCCCAGTACCCCGAGTTGAGAGTTGTCAATACAGACGACATTGATCAGACAGATACATCATTGCAGCAATTTACTGACATAATGAAGGGCATTCTGCCGTTCTGGGGTCCCATGTTTAATAGCCGTAATATTAGGCGTCTGGCCAGAGTAGTCGAGGGAGTCATTAATACAACTGCAGGTATCTTGACTAATATTACAGTTGAGCTTCAGTCTACGAGGCTCGTTTCTCTATAAAATCGGATGGTTTTAGATGTCATTTTGGCTGATAGGGGTGGAGCCTGTCGCGTCATCGGCAGCAGCTGCTGTGTGTACATTCCTGATAGTGCCCCTACTGTATATTCTGCAATACAGAAATTACACAGACTTGCTTCAGATATCCATCAGGATAATGGTTTATGGTCCCTCACAGGGTGGCTCTGGGGTCTGCTGACATCATGGGGTTGGAAGATACTACTTGTCCTAATAGCCATCGCAGGAGTCATCTTTACATGTTGCTTGTGCATTCATTGCCTTCCAGCCTGTTGCACCTATTGTGTGAGTAAACTTACCCCTACATTGCCAAGACAACAAGATCTCTGCGATGATGATGCAGGGAATTCAGGACATAATGCTCATTGATGAGGGCATCTTTGAGTATTAGGTGATTTCGATGCTCATGTGTTGTTTTGTTTTCTTTTGTAACATGAGTGACTATGCAATTTCTTTCTCCCCCTTAGAATTGTAAAGACCCTACCGGATAGCGAATAAAGCATTTAGCCACCCACGCTAAAAGGAGGGTCTGTTAGGTTTCAAATTCCCATCCCTACAACGCACCCGTTTTATGCTATTTTAGGTTAGCAATGTGTGGCTAAATAGATGCCATTTGCATTCACGTTATGCAACCCGCTGAGTTATCCCCGTAATGTGCAGGCTGCAGTTAGCGAGTGTGACTCCATTTTGCATTTCGTAATCCTTATTAGGCTGCTTAGACTGTGCCTGAGTTAGGCCTCATTACTCGTATTGCTTGCCTCAGCAGAACACTGTAGTCCGTTATTATTTTTCCTTTTGTTCAAGGCTGTTTCTCGACTTACTAATGAATAGGCCATTTTGACCTCGCATACCTATCTGAATGTGTACTTTCTGCTCCCATGTTAGGAGAAGCTGGGACCCAGCAACGTGGCCTTGGCTTCCTGATAAAATGTACCCATCTGGCAGGTGTTAGCTCATCCTACTGTGCCTCTTTGTTCATGTTCGGCCCAGGCCGGTAGTTTTCCATTGGGGGCGTGGTTGGAGGCTCCTTGGGAGGAATTATTATTCACTGTAGACGGCTGGGGGGTCAGTCCCTCGGCAGACATCTTAGGGTGCAGGTCATGATGGACTCCTCTGCAGAGTATTTCTAATAAACATGTAAGTTTGTATTCTCTACTGTCTGACCGACTCTTCATTCTAGGGAAGGCATAGCAGGTGGTTGTAAGAAAACCCGAGTGGCCCTAGAGGGCCACTTCCTTCAGGTAGTAGAGGCGTTGTGCAGAGTGACCCATAAGACCCTTGCTCTTGATGTAAAACAGTGTCACCTCCCAAAGCCCAGTAAGTTCAAAATGCCATACAGGGTCACTGCCTTGGGGCTGGTGCTGTGGAAGAAACACATCACCATTCGTTGGACCTCAGTAAGAAGGCCTTCCTACGAGGCCTCAAAGCAAACAACACACAAATGATGGACGGAATGCAGAGCAAATCAAACATTCACCCCCAGTCAACAGATCTGAATTAAATCCATTGTTCTTTTGCTCACCATGCCACCCCAGTTTAGATCCAGCCAAATGCAAATCAGTCTTGACCCTGTTCCTCATGGGAACAGTCCAGCCCAAACTGCCAAGCCAGGTCCTCCCTGGACCAGAAACAAGCATCCACCAGGCTAGCTTGAATCCAGTGGCACAGCGAGCCCGGGACCCACGTCTGGGCATACCCGGCACACTTAGGGCGAGAAAGCAAAAGAGACACAAATGATGGACGGCATGCAGAGCAAATCAAACATTCACCCCAGTCAACAGATCTGGGTTAAATCCATCGTTCTTTTGCTCACCATGCCATCCCAGAAACCGGTCCCAGGATGCTTGTTTCCGGTCCAGGGAGGACCTGGCCTGGCAGTTCGGGCTGGACTGTTCCCATAGGGAGCAGGGTCAAGACTGATTTGCATATATCTGTGGTTAAACTGGAATTGCATGGGGAGCAAAAAAACGATGGATTTGGGCCCAGATCTCTGTACTAGGGTGAATTTTTGACATTGTTCAGCATTCTGTCCATTAATTGTTCTTTTTGCATTTGTCACCCCAAGTGGGACGGGTATGCCCAGACGTGGGTCCCGTGCTCTCCATGCCACTGGAGTCAAGCTTGCTTGGCTGATGAGGGGTTATGCCCCAAAGCCGATCCCAGGATGCTTGTTTCCGGTCAAGGGAAGACCTGGTTGGCAGTTTGGGCTGGACTGTTCCCATAGGGAGCAGGGTCAAGACTGATTTGCATATGGCTGGGTTTAAACTGGAATGGCATGGGGAGCAAAAAACGATGGATTTGGTCCCAGATCTCTGTTTTGGGGTGAATGTTTGACATTGTTCAGCATTCCGTCCATCAATTGTTCTTTTTGTATTTCTACGAGGCCTGGCTGAAAGACATGACGGAAGGGGCACTGGCATAGGGGAGATGCCAGAAGGCAGTCAGAATAGATGGCAGGGTGGTGGAGGACATAGAGCAATGTTGAGTAGTGACCAATGGGCTCAGCTCCTCAGAGGAACGTCTGACAAACGAAAGTAAAGAGGACACAAATGACTCTGATGGCCACTTATATTGACCATGGACGGCCAGACGATCAATGGGGGAAAGGCAGTGGGGGTGGATGGGAAGAGCAGGGTAGAGTTGGACCAGATCAGTGGCAAAAACGGCGGATAGGAGAGGGAATCACTGGTTTGGGAGGCATGCCCCTGACCCAGCACATGAACCGCCAGAGGGGAAAAAAATTACCCAAGTGTGTACCATGATTTTTATATTTTCTGATCCCCTGTACTATACGTGTATCGGTTTTCTGCTGGATAGAGTATAAGTATATTGCCAATGTGTTGTATGTTAAAATTGTTGACCTTCTCTGTATTCGGCTGATTGTCAGACTTAATTGGGAAAAAAAAGATTATTACAAGAAAAAAGATGGTTTTCATAGGAGCATACCTCATTTGATCCCCTACCTATAGTGCAAAAAGGCTGTCCTTCCCCCATCGTGGGCGTGCGTTTCCACAGGCTTGCCCCCCCAATCCTGCTCTGTGACCTTGTGCATCCTCAGGGCTGCCTTATAGGCAGAAAACCACAGGTCTATATCATCTCTCACTATATAGCTGGGCAGCAAGTATTGGGGTATGCGGACCCTCACCTCTCCATGGGACACTGAATTGCTGTCACCATTGTTGCTGAACTCTGCTGTTTGCTTGGCCTGAAGGTCCAGCTCTTTAAGACTCATTTCATGAGCTATTCTCTTCTTCTCCAAGGCCCTCTGAGCAGCTGCCGCCTCCATTTTCAGTTTGACCATCTGCAGCCTAAACTCCCTTTCAGCTTTCCTGTCTGCTAGTTCCTATAGGGGCAGGTTGCGGGTGAAGATACTGCTGCCAGATCAGCCCTGGATCTGGCTGGGGACTGCACTTCTTTGGGTCTTTCTCTCTCTTGTAGGGCCACAATCACCCCCTCCATGTCCTCCTCAAAGTTCACCTCCTCATCCTGTGCTGCGGCCTGTAACTGGTGGGTCCCCTCCCATGCCCTGAGGGCTTTCTGGAGCTCCTGCTTCTTGGAACTCCTGTTTGTTTGGAGCCTCCTCTCCTTGCAGAATCCTCTGAGTTTAGCCACAGTGTAGCTCTCCAGGTTGTTGAGCTCAAACTCCATGCATGTAGTAGGCAGAGTCACAGGTGCACAAAGTCAGGTGGAACAGAAGTGGATTTGGAAAAAGCAAAATAGACCAATCAAGGAGAATTTTAAAAAAATAGGTCAAATCTGGTATTGAGCTATTTATATGGGATTTTAATGTTACACAAAATCACGGAATGGCACTGCACAAACACAAGTACTGAATCTCACCACAGAACACCAATGTGAGAAGTTGGGTTTTTGGTTGGGGGGGGAGGAATGTACCCTTTTCAAGCAACACCCACAATCCCTGTCAGAGTGAGCATCAAACTAACCTGCGCTAAACTCTCTGGTAACTTCGCACAACAGCAGTCAGGCTTAACTTAGAGGCAATATGTAAAGTATTTATGCAGCACACAAACAATAATAGAGTGAAAACACAACATAACAAATATTCCACACCACTTTAGAAAAATAGAGTAAATTTAATAAATAAAATGATACCAAAACAAAAATCCAATCAGTACAACTAGAGGTGTGCAGTTTCAAAGATTTCAGGGAAAACTGCGCTTAGAATTTAATAGTGGCAAATGCGCTGGACCAGGACAAAGTCACAAGTTTAGGCCTACTGCAATTGAGCACAGGCCAGGCACAGGACCCAGTTTGACCTGCTGAGATAGTACCATGTGTCCTTGGAATCAAGATGCAAAGTCTGTGTCGCCTTACCCTGCATCAAGGAGCTGTCGGGTAGAAGCTGCGATGCATGGTCCTGCATCAAGATGCATTTTGCTGGGTTGGTGCAGCCGAAGCCAGTTGATTTAAGAGCTGTGATGCTGGCGTTGAGATGCACTGCACTGCTTCAGGTTGTAGAAGCCCCCTGTCCAGGGCTGAGCTGCGAAGGCTTGCATTGAGATGTGTTGTGCTGGGAAAGCTGCCGATCAGGAACTGCGATGCGAGGTCTGGCATCAAGCTATGATGCACTGCATCGGTTCCAATGAAGCCACCGGACTGGAGCTGGCGATGCGAGGATTTGCGTCGGGATGCACTGTGCTGCATCACTGCTGATGAAGCCCCCCAGTCAGAAGCCTGCTGTGTGTCTGTAGCTTAGAACAGGTGGCCAGTTGACTGACCCTTGAAAACACTCTGGTAGTCCTTGCCTCAAGCAGCTAGGTGGGCCTCAGGCAGCTGGGCAGTCCTTCTACTTGTAGTGTCTGCAGGTTCAGGAATGTTCTGAAGAATGGGTCTCAGGGTTCAATAGTCCTTCCTGGTGCAAGCTTTTAATTGGGAGAAACATCTTGACTCCCCCTCCCCCACATTTGGTTCTGGAATTTCATTCCTTCCCCTGACCAGGCCCCAAGGTGTCCAGAGTGACAAAAGGCTAGTGTGAACTTCTTTGTGAGTGCAGAAGGCAGCCCCTATTGAAGTGCAAGTGTGGTAGGTGCCAGCCCTGCCCCCACCCATCCTGTCAGGATGGCACATCCTGCCCACAACCACTCCCCCTTTTGACACTGCCTGGGAGGAATACACAAAGGCCAACTACACCTAGTCATGATGTCACCCAGGATACAGGCTGCAGACACCAAATCGTTAGGGCAATAATATGCCAACTTTGAGAAAGTGGCATTTTCAGAATTGTGACATGATATTGATACCCGTTTTCAAACAATAGTTATCACTTATTAAATGTGATAAGATAACCCAGTGTTATCCTATGGGAGAGGTAGGCCTTGCAGTAGTACAAAATGAATTTAGGAGGTTTTCACTATCAGGACATGTAAAACTTGAAAGTACATGTCCAACTTTTTAAATACAGTGCACCCTGCTCAGTGGGCTGTTAAGGACCTATCTTAGGGGTGACTTATATGTATTCAAAAGGGAGTTTTAGGCCTTGCAAGAGATTGATTTTGTCAGGTCGAATTGGAAGTTTAAAACTGCATGCAAGCTGCAAAGGCAGACCTGATACATGTTTTTAAAGGGCTACTTAAGTGGGTGGCACAAGCCCACTAGTAGCATTTAATTTACAGGCCCTGAGTATATTTAGTAACACTTTACTAGGGACTTATAAGTAAATTAAATGTGCCAATTGGGTGTAAGCCAATTGTATCAGGTTTAAAAGAGTGAGCACAAGAATGTTAGCACTGGTAAAGTGCAAAGAGTCCTAGGGCCACCAAAAATGAATTCAGAAAAACAGGAGGGGAGAAGGCAAAATGTTTGCGGGAAGACCACCCTAAGGCTGACCAGTCTAACAGCATTGTATAGAATAGTAGCCATCCTTAAAATCACTTTATACCAGGGCTTCCGTCAGTATGAATAGGTTGAATAAAATACTAAGATCTTGTATAAAAATTATGTGGATTTTGAATGAGTATTGCAGGCAATGATGACTAATTATTCAATTTAAATTAATTTTGAATCTTTGAATTGATTACTAATTATAAATCATTACCGCATTTTTTCATTGCTTCACTCTACTATTTAGCTGGTCCAGTGAAATAGCAAAAACATAATAGACTAGAACAATAGATTTGAGGATAGTACACTTACATTTGATATGGCAGATTAGATTGACAGCTTATTTTTCTGGTCTTTATATTTATTTTGTATGGAGTTTTTTTGTTGTAGAATAATGCTTACTTTGATGCATCCATTTGGATTAAATCTTTAGTAAAGAGCTACTCAAATACCTTCCTTCTCCAGATCTGAACACATGCCTAGTCCACATTGAAGGAAGTGACCCGATTAGGGCCACCCGGGTCACTCGCGACCACCTCTCAGCCTTCCATACAAATGAAGAGTAGGTCAGACAGTAGAGAATACAAACCAAGTATATTTTATTCAGGGACACTCCAGTGGAGTCCAGTCTGACCAGCGTCCTAGGATTGCTGCAGAGGGCCTGGCTTCAGCAAACATAGAGATACATTATGTATATTTCTGAACCATGAAAGTCCCGCCCATAATGGAATTTTATCAGCAGGTGCCGCTAAAACAAAGAAACACAGTAAGATGAGTTTCGACTCTAAGGCCGGGCACGCATTATCTTTATGCCAAGGTCGTTCTGTTCGTGTCTACCGCTAGACTAGTGGGAGAAAGCCTCTATCTATGGGAAAGGAATGCACTAATAAGAACAGTGTATTCATTAGCAGAGCAAGGCCTAACCTTGGGTAAATGGGATTTTCCACAGCCTGCTTCTGAAGGAGAGAATACGCAGCTGACGACATGATTCAAAATGACGACTAAACATAAAATGGTGCTGTGACTGCTAACTTAACATAAGAACAAAATTCAAGCAAGGTAGCAAAAGGTATTCATTTCATCAGACCCTCCTTTTAGCATTCGCTAAACTCATTTTAGATTATGGGTGGAAAAGATGGAATTCTCTTAAAAACAAAAGGCATCAACACTCAGAACGAGACATACTCAGTATCAGGAATAGTAGTGGCAAGGGACGACGTGGAACCAAAAATGCCCTTGTCAATCTGCATGATGTCGTTGATGTCCTTCTGCAACACAACATGATCACAGTACTAGGTGTCATGAACTGACTTCTTCTGTTTAGGGGTGAGAGCATGTATACAATAAGTGCAGCAGGTTGGGAGACAGTGTATGCAAAGGCAACATGTGAAGAAAATACCAGCAATCACAGCTAGAAAAATATGAATCTTCCAACCCTAGGATGTGAGCATACTCCAGAACCACCCAGATAATGTCCACGCACCATTTTCTTGGTGTATGTCAGATGAGAGTCTATGCTATTTCTGTATGGCAGCATACACATTGGGGGCGTGGTCAGGTATGCTCATACAACAGCTACTGACAATGACGCGGCAAGCTCCACCCCTATCTGCAAGTATGACGTCTAACACCATCCTGTTTTGTAAGGTGACTAACCTCATAGCCTGAAGCTCCGCAGTGATGTTTGTCAGTATACCCGCTGTTGTATTATTAACTCCTTCAACAACCCTTGTTAACTGACGAATTTTAAGGCTATTGGACATGGAGCCCCAAAAGGGTATGATACCCTTCATTGCATCCTCGAACTGTTTTAGTGTTGTATCTGTCTGATCTATATCCTTTGTGTCGATGACCCTTCTGACTCGGGGCAAGTACACACTCCTACGCTGCAGCCGATGATCTCTATGGTACGAGGGCGGAGCAACATACACTGGGGGAAGAAGAAAAGAGGTAACATCTGCCTGACCATCCCCTAGGAAGCCAGACATAAGCTTGGAACCCACAGACAAAATAGACATTAGGGGGTAAGATCAAAGGAGGACTATTAATCGTGTTGAGTGGGTATGTGAAATTGCATTCGCTTTCCCCCACCTCTATCTCCCACCTCCCCTGGACACAGAAAGCTGCTGCTGAACTAACCACAGACACCGGTATTGGTTTGTCCTTAGTGACATTACGATCTTGGAAAGATTGGCAATACTCAGATGTGTTAAACTTCTGGAAATCGGCCATTTCCATTCGAAGCCAAGTGTTGTTCCTCACCTTGTCATATTTGCTCATACAGGAATTTGGGGACACAGTACCAGAGATATTTAGTCCTGCCTTACCTAAAGGAGTAAACCCATGATTAAAGCATATATACTCAATCACAGTGCGAGAATCAGCATGTGTCATAACCTGAGTGGAGTGGTGGAAATGATTGTGTACCATGACAAACAATTCAAACCAGCCCTCACAACTTCCAAGGTATGAAAAGGCATGGACAACAAATTATCACCTTTATAAGTAACTGAGGGGAGCAGTCCACAAACCCAACAATTTGTTGCATTGGACACGTCATGAGCTTGATGCAACATTTGTATAAAGACATCTGTGTAAGTCTTTCGGTGCTCTCCTTTGTGAGGGGCCAAAGTAACAAAAATGTGTTCAGGGGGAATGGGCGTTGTACCAACCAGAGAATGCACAGGATACTTTTCCTCCAGAAACCAGGATATTCCTAGTATTGCTACCAGGGCAATCACAACTATAAATGCAAAAACTATTTTACTCTTTGTAGACCAGCCCCGTGCTGGACGCGGTGGTGCAAATGGCTGTTCCTCCTCATTAATAGGCCGACCAAACGGATACATTGCGAAACAAGGAAAAGGGGGGTGCAATAAAACTGATGGCAAGGGCAAGTGTTCCCAGTGTCCGTCAGAGCCTCACTGGTAGACTCCTATTGTTCATCAACGTTGGCGCTCTTGAGCACCGGCGGTGGAGCTGCTCAGTCCTAGCTCTTGAGGAATCCCACGTCGCACAGGATAATGTACTCCTCTCCAAGGGAGCACGTTCGATCTATCCTGTCCAATGTCAGAACAATGCACCAAGCTCGCCTCACCCTAAACTAGCACCGTTGGTACTATGACAAAGTACACCCTGACTTGCACAGTCCATCCCTAACTAATCTGACTTCTCCTTTGGTGCACCGTTCTTCAACCGCGGGTGCAAATTGTACCTGGTGACTCCAGGCACAGAGGGGTCAGCGAAAAGGGGCTCTTTAATGGCTCTGATTTCGGGTGGGACTGCTGCATTTAGTAAATCATCATTCTCTGCATCCGTTTGGGTCCATATTAGCCACGCGTGACTGAAGGGTACGAACTGAGGTATCTTCTCTCCCTCAGCGTCCCCAATACCATCCCTCACCCACTCGTCATAGGGTAAGGGCAAGGGTACTCTGCGGCAGTGACTGCAATGTATCCAATTCTTTCAGCCTGCGACCTTCACAGCTGTCCAGGTAGCGAGGAGGACCCGCTCGGGCCCCTTCCAACGGGGCTCCAAGCTCTTTTTCCGCTGAAAATTTCGGAGTAGCACCCAGTCCCCCGGCTGGATGTTATGACGGGGCCCCTATGGTATTGGCGGAAGGCTTTCACGTATCTGTTGGTGAATAGAATGCAAATTTTCAGTTAACTGGTACAAATAATCAGTCAATAAAGGGTACTCAATCTCTGAAAATCTACGCGGGACGCCCCAGGCGTTCGCCGGGCGTCCGAACACGACCTCGTAGGGTGACAATCCTGTCCTAGAATGTGCTGTTGTTCTTGTGGACAAAAGAGCTAGGGGTAAGGCATCTGGCCACTGCAACCCTGTGGTCTCCTGAATCTTTGCCAATTTCAGTTTGAGAGTACCATTGTTCATCTCAACCAAACCTGCTGACTGGGGGTGATTCGCAGCATGAAACTTTTGTCTTATGTGTAGTCCCTCACAAACTAACGGCTGTGTTCTCTTTAGTAGTGTAAGCCTCAACCCATTTACTGAATGCACAAACAACCACTAGCACATACTTTAAATTGTTGACCCTGTCTATTTCAATATAATCGATCTGAAGGACCTCGAAAGGGAAGGTGGGAGGTGCAAAATTGCCGGGTGGTGTAGGGGTGCCTTTGCCAGGATTGTGCATCATGCACACCATACAATACTTTACTAGGTGTGCAGCCGTCTTTGGAATATTATCATTTTGCCATACGGGGTCTAACAGTTTGCAAATACTCTTACCACTGATATGAGCTGGGCCATGGTAACTACAGGAAGAACATATGCATCTGGCAAAATCCATCTCTGCTTCCCTGACTTGTCAATCCAACATCCCTCATCATTCAAGTTTGCTGTACTTTCTTGCCACACTGCTAACGCCTCTATCGTGGCCTCACTCTGTATCTCCTTCACATTTTCCAGTGTATCCTCAAACATTGTGACCTCGGGAACCCACCTAGCGGGACCTGCGGCAAACATTCTTTTCATCTCTGTTCGGGGTGTTTCCTTAGCTGTCTGATCTGCGAAAGCGTTACCCTTACCCACATCGTCAGTAACTCTCTTATGGCCGCTGCACTTCACTATCGCCAATTTCGTAGGGAGGGCCAAAGCAGACAAAAGCCTATATATGAGAGGACCATGCTGTATTCTCGTCCCGTGGGAAGTAAGGAACCCTCTCTCTGCCCAGAGCCGCCCGAAATTATGAGCGACTTTGAAGGCGTACTGGCTGTCAGTATAAATATTAACAACCAGTCACTCACTCAATTCACAGGCTCGAATAAGGGCGACTAACTCAGCTGCCTGGGCGGACTGATAGGGAACTTGTGATGTCTCAACTACCGTGCGCAGCGTAGTAATTGCATACGCAGCTGTTGTGATGCCTTCTGGTAATTTAAAACAAGAGCCATCGACATATAGTTCTCCTTGGAGGTCAGATAAGGGAACATCAGTCAAGTCTACCCGTTCTTTCGTCTCTTCTTCCATCCGGAAGATACAATCATGTATGTCAATGTCCTCATTCTCAGAAGGGAGGGGTAGTAACATGGCTGGATTCAGAGTGGCACAGCGTTTAATCGTAATGTGCTTTTGAAAGAGCGTTAGCTCGTAACCTGTCAGACGTGCACTGGTGAGGTGCTGTGCACTTGTCTTATTCAAAAGTGTATCCACAGCATGGGGTACCATAACTGTGAGGTCAGTATCGAGAACGAGTCCCGCTGATTGTCTTATTGAGACAGCCAAAGCCGCGACCGCTCTTAGACAGCTCGGGAGGGCTCGCGCGACAGGGTCAAGCACAGCAGAGAAATAAGCACACAGTTGTTGCTTATCCCCAAATTTTTGTGTTAAAACAGAAAGCGCACAACCACCCAGCTCATGGACGTATAACATGAAGCATTTAGCATAATTAGGGGTACCAAGCACTGGAGCCGAGCAAAGCGCACTTTTTAATTGCTCAAAAGACTGCTGACACTCTGGCATCCAAGGCAGGGGTTCATGCACATCTTTTAGTGTTAGTGCAAGCAGGGGTTTAACAAGCAGTGAGTAGCCAGGTATCCACTGCCTGCAATACGAAGTGATACCTATAAAAGCATGCACATCTTTCTGAGTTTGCGGAACGGGCATTTTAACAATGGTACTGATGCGCTCAGCGGTCAATCTCTTAACCTCCTTCGACAGTAGGTGACCTAAGTAGGTGACCTCCTGTCGACAATACTGAAATTTGGAAAGAGATACTTTATGGCCATGTTGAGCTAAATGTAGCAGCAATTTAACTGTAGTGTCTCTGCAACCTTGTTCTGTGTCCGAAGCGATGAGTAAGTCATCGACATATTGAAGCAATACATTACCTGCAGGGAGGGACAGGGAATCCAACTGACCTTTCAATGCCTGACTATAAATACTCAGACTTTCTGTATAGCCTTGAGGAGCGCAACAGAATCTAAAACTTCTACCGGCGAGGGTGAACTGGAACAGATACCTGCTATCAGGATGGATGGGAATACTGAAGAATGCATTTTTCAAGTCAATGACAGAGAAGAATTTAGCAGAAGAAGGAATCATCGTCAAAAGAGTCGTAATGTCAGGGACCACTGGGAACTGGGGAATCACTCATTTGTTAACTTCACGCAAATCAATCACAAAGCGATAAACATCTTCATGATACTCAGAGGGACCCGAAGGTGTCCTTTTAAGAATGGGAAGAATAGGGCTATTACAAATATTAGCAATCGTCTCCTCAACCTCCTTTCTCAATCAAATCCTGCACAATCTTTATCAAAGCTTGCTCACCTGCCTGCGGTATTTTATACTGAGGAATACAGGGTAAGATAGCACCTTCCTTGACACGTATCGAAACAGGCGATATCTGCAACAAACCCACATCTGTGTCGCCCATTGCCCACTGTGTGGGTGGCACATCTTTAAATTTCGCAGGGAGGGGCGCATCTTTGGACAGACACTGCTTAGCACACACCACATCAGGACCCATCGTCATATAGACGCCGGCCGGGGAGCAGTAAATCGTAGCATGCAATTTCTTCAACAAGTCCAAACCCATCAGATTCTACCCACAATTGGACGTCAACAAGAATGGCGAATCCACAGTGAAAAGGCCAATAGTCAACACAAGAGGTTTTGAAATGGGGCTTACAACCGGTACACCAGAAAATCCTACCCAAACATTATTATGGCCAGACAGAGCCGCCCCAGGGACTAAGGAACGAGAAATAGAGCTGTTCGTTGCACCTGTATCCACCAAAAACTCCTTAGTCGAACCATGGACATCCACGCTAACGTACGGACCTCGTTGGTCTACAGGTATCAAAACTGGTCCCTCACCCTGTCCCCGGCTGTCCTAGCTGTAAGACAACCCGGTCACCTTATCCGTATCATAGTTATCATGATAATACTGTTTGCCCCGAGGGTCGTCAAAGTAGTTTTGATCAATACGACCCTGAGTTGCCACAGCATTCTGAGGCCTGTCCTGGCTACAATCTCCACGACTCCTTCCACGAGACCCCCGTCCTCTAGGAGCAGCTACCTTCTGCAAAAGCACCGGAAACTCTCTACGCCAGTGCCCCTCCTCTTTACAATATGCACACTGATTCGCCCCCAAAGGGGCTGTATTACCGGGCCTGCTAGTGCGTGGAAGCTGTCGAGCCATACCACCTCGTCCTCTACCGTTCCCTCTAGAAGCCTGCTGTAACAACACCTTTGTCTTCAAATCTTTGTGCTTCTTTTCCGTCTTCTCCTTGTGCTCATAATACTGTGCCATATTCAAGATAACGGAAGGGGAAGACGTGGACCAAGTGTTCTCAGAAGGCTGCAATCGGGTCGAAATCTCAGGAAGCAAATTGGAAACAAATCTATTAACAAACACCCGCACACCACCTTCAATCGACAAATCTTGTCCACTATAGTCTAAGAACACACCTTCAAACCGAGTGAAGAAATCTGACACACTCTCATCCTTCTTCTGGCGGCACGCTGATAACTTGTCCCAATCAACCTTCCTCGGAGGGATAATAGAATGCATATACGTGATAATGCGGCCTGGCAAAGCAAGTATCTCCGCCCTAGGCTTATCACCTGGCTTTCGTTCCTGATCCCATGTTTAATTTGGTCCCATGTACCACCCAATTCCGCAACATGATCCTGCGTGTGTACCTGTATCCAAATATCAACCGGAACTAGTAAACCAAAGAACATTTCAATATCAGCGAGCGTCATCACTGTTGAAGAGGCAGCTTCAGTCAGCTCCTTATAATAAGCGGTGGGATTTTTCCTAGGGTCAGGTAACTGAGTCTTGAGAGACAAGACTTCACTCCTTTTCCATGGAGTATAAACCCATTGTTCTTCGAAACAGGCCTCTACCCTTGGCCTAGTAACATGATCATGTTGATCCCTTAGCTCCGGTATCTCTGGATGGTAGATGGGATGAACCTCCCGCATCGGAAACTGAGTTACCGGGGTGGGGCTCTTCTCGAGCAGTCTCTCCCGATAAGCAACCAACGCCGCAACATTACCAAAGACATGGGCAGGTTCCATATCAGTAACATACACATGATCCCTAATATCGTATATGATCTGTGGTGGTGCACCCTTGAAATGCTGTTCCCAAAGACCGATCAAAGTAGCCGACATATGCTTAAGGGCATGTTGTTGTACAAAAGGCTCATAATCTTTCATGACACTCCACACATCTTCCACACCATAAATGGGGTAACGAGCCCACTGTGCAGCCTGAATAGCCACCACCTGTTTTTCTGCATCTCCCACATCAGATCGGACCAACGTCCGCCCCATACGTTCCTTAAATTTCGTCCAATCTCTATCCTCAGGGCAGCGTACCGGTGTCCCACTACTCAGTGGTGTCGGGTAATGGAGGAACACAGTGAGGGCAACAACAGAGGGAGCGGGCACTAACGTCATTGTCGGCTGCGTCGTGGGGGTAAGAGCTGGAGAGAGAGAAACCGAAGCAATAGGTGTTGCAGGAGTACTAACAGTCACAGTTGCCACAGACGCCGAAGGCAAAGAAAGGACAGGAGGTGCCGTGGCCAAGGCAGTCTGATCGACAGTAACAGGGGCAGAAACAGCAGAGACAGAAGAACCAGGCAGCTGGGCCTGGGAGGGAAGAGGGGGATATATTCTCTGCGGGGCATAAGGGGGTGGGGGTCGAGTATCCAACAATTGTTCCACAAACGTATCACTTTCTTCTTGGGCTACATAAGATTTGTCAATCTGCAATCAGAATCTCCTATCTTCACGTTCAATGCCTATCTCTTGCTTCTCTCTATCATGTGCTATAGCTTTCTGAGTCAATGTTTGCATTCTCCCTTTCCGGGCCTCTTTCTCTGCTTTCGTTTGTCTCTGCTTAACCTCTTTTTGTCATGTTCTGAGGGAATCAAACATAGACTGCCTACTTCTTCTTGCAAACAGCTTCTCCTGTAAAAAGGCAATTTTCTGTTCATCAAAAGTGCCCGTCAACGGCCACTGCAACTCTGCATTGTCCCTCGTATATTTGTGCCATAATGTACTAAACATAATAGGGCCAAGGCCATCCTTCACATACGTATCAAAATTAGGAGTGTCTTCTGGAGGCGCCGGCTTCCAATCGAGCATCAGCAAAACAACAACGACAACAAGAAACCAAAAAACAACTGAACACAGGCATTTTCAAAAGTAAGCCAAATTCATTATGTTGCGTGGCAAAGTGCTCACAAACACTTTGTATCCAAATCGGTCCCCAGACTGTACCAAATGCAAACCAAAGTCGGTCCTCAGACTGTACCAAAAACTAACCAAAATGGTACTATATCCACAAAGAACCAAAACAAACTCACCTGGTGCACACAGTTCAAACAAATTTATTCTCCACTGCTGACTCTTCGGACCAAACGGTCAGATCCAAGGGTTTCGCCGTTCAGGACCCCAGTCGGGATGACCGCTGGGCAAGGCACCGACCAGTCAGACAGACTGGGCAGCTGCGAGTTCAGGACTCTCTCGTGCAGGGATCCCTGGTCTGCCCGTCCGACCCGGCGATGGCCCCGACCTCCACACCCGTCCGCGGCTGAGGATGAGTCACCCGATGGGGTCCCTGTTCGGGTGCCAACTGAAGGAAGTGACCCGATTAGGGCCACCCGGGTCACTCGCGACCACCTCTCAGCCTTCCATACAAATGAAGAGTCGGTCAGACAGTAGAGAATACAAACCAAGTATATTTTATTCGGGTACACTTGAGTGGAGTCCAGTCTGACCAGCCTCCTAGGATTGCTGCAGAGGGACTTGCTTTAGCAAACATAGAGATACATTATGTACATTTCTTTTTTTTTTAAACTCTTTTTATTAAACACGCTCAGTAGACAGCACAATAACATTTCCCAAAGCATGCACATTGGAGATCCTCTTACATGAGTTAGGATGACACGTGGCAGGGTGGGGCAGAAACCAGCTTGCCAATAAGGAAGAAACATTGTTAAAGGAGTACCATTCTCTAGTCGTCTAGGGCCTCTCCAGTGTCCACCCGGCTCTCCAGCAATCCCCTGTAAGCACCCATGGGGCCCACACCTTTTCCCATTTCTTAACACACCCTCTGCTCTTGTATACCGTTTCTTCTGCTCGCTGACACCAGTCGATGTCCTTCTCCCAGTCTGTCACTGAAGGGGGAATTGGCGCCCCCCACCCCCTAGCAATCTTACGTTTCATGACTCCTGCTGCCAGCGTAAGCCATATGGTGACATATTTGGGCCAGACTACCTCCCACTTAATTATAAGCAGATGCCATTTTGCGTCCAGCGGCATGTCAGTCCCACCACCGTGGCCATTATTGCTGTGACCCTGCGCCAAAATTGCACTATCTTAGGACATTCCCACAGGATATGAAGGAAGGTGCCCTCATTCTGGCAACCTCGGATGCACTGTGGTGATGGTGCCCTACCAATCTTGTGTAGCAGCGTTGAGGGGTAATAGGAGCGATGCAAAATCCGGAGCTGGATCAGTCGGAAACGCACTCGTATTGCTATCTCTCGCGGTCCTTGGAGCGCCTCCTGCCACTCCTCATCATCTATGTTGCCCAGGTCGTCCATCCAGGCAGCCCTTAAGGATATCAACTGGTCAGGCAGATTATTCATAAGCTTTCAGTATATTGTTGGAATTGCTTTCTCGGGGATATGGTCAATTAGAAGTCTGTCTTCAAGGGGAGAATAGTCAGGAAGGGAGGTGTCACCCCTCAGCTGTGTCAACAGTGCATGTCTGAGTCTCAGGTAATGGAACCTCTGGGTCTCTGCCAGTCCAAACTCCTGTTGGAGTTCCCCAAACAAAAGTGGGGCCCCTTCCCTCCACACGTCCCCCAGTCTCTCTATACCTATGGTCCTCCAACCTGAGAACCCTTGAATCGAGGACACCTCTCTTAATCCAGCACTGTGCCAAAGCGGCGTTCTGCTGGTCAATTTGTTCTGCCACCCCAGAGCCCGATTTGCCTCCCTCCAGCATGCCACAACTGTCCCTGTGTGTGGGGGCCAACTAGGGTCATTCCGTCGTGCATACAGCAGCGGCTCACAGTTCCCTGCCGGCATTGCGTCTCGGTCTACCCTGTACGCCGGTTCATTCCTATCCGTGTACACCCAGTCGTTAACTACCAGCAGTTGCGATGCCCAGTAATAGAGTCTTACATCTGGTATCACCAGACCTCCATCGTATACCCCTCTTTACAACTTATGCAGCGCTATCCTGGGCGTGCCCGCCTGCCATAGCAATTCCCGAACATCATCTTAAAGAGGGCCGCCCTGCCCGCCAGGGACAATGGTAGGGTTTGCCAATGTTGCACGTCACTGTGGAGTCTCTCTAATTGGGGGTTGAGATTCTCGTAAAAAAACAGCAGCTGATCCCGTACCACCTGAATTCCCAAGTATTTAAAACCCTCCATAACTATAGGTGCTGTACACCGCACTGGTAGTCTCGGGGGGTGCCCGCCAGTGGGAACACCACTGACTTGGCCCAGTTTATTGTGTATCCCGAGTAGCTCCCAAATAAGTCGAAGAGGTGGAGCACCCTGGCAATAGAGTGGTATGGCCTCGCGAGATACAGCAAGATATCGTCAGCGTATAACGATATACGATCCTCCCAGCCCCCCGGTGCTGCAGTGCCCCATATCATAGGGTCCCTCCTGATCCAGTTCGCCAACGGCTCCAGTGCCAAGGCGAATAACAAGGGCGATAGGGGGCACCCTTGTCTCGTGCCCCTCCGCAAGTGGAACTGTTGTGATAACACACCATTGACTCGTATCTGGGCCATCGGATCTTGATATAGAAGTTTCACCCACTTGCAAAAGTTAGGGCCAAATCCCAGCTTCATTAACACGGCAAACATGTATGGCCATTCGATACTGTCGAAGGCCATAGATGCATCGAGCGCCATCAACGCTGTTTGTGGGCCAGCGCGATCCCTTGTTGTGTGCAACACTCCATATAGCCTGCGCAGATTGTGTCGGGTACTTCTATTGGGCATAAAGCCTGATTGATCCCTATGGACCAAGTTGGTAATAATCGGTATCAGCCTATTCTCTAGGGCCTTGGCCAAGACCTTGACCTCAACATTAAGGAGGGAAATCGACCTGTAGGAGCTACAGTGATCAGGGGGCCTCCCCTGCTTATGTATTACCACGATAGTGGCTATCTGCTGATCTACTGGTAGCTGCCCTCCTCCCATCCTTCCTGCAACATATTGCGCAATGGCGACACTATTCTAGAGGCTACACCCTTGAATAACTCGACAGGAAGCCCATTAGGACCTACCGCTTTACCCACCTTTAGGGATCCTAGTGCCTTTGATAATTAATCTTCCGTAATCTCAGACTCTAAGGTCTTCTGCCGACACCACCGGTAGTGAAAAGTCCCTCAAAAACTCAATGCAGTCACTTTCCGACCTCGTACTGACTGGCGAGTAAACATCTTCATAGTATGAAGCAAAAACCTCTGCAATATCTACGCTGGCCGTGTGGAGAATGCCATCACTATCCTGGACAGATGCGACCCACGACCGCTCCTTATCGCGTTTCTCAAGCCATGCAAGCAATCTGGATGCCTTATCACCAACATCGTAGAGGCGATGTTGCACTGCTAAAGCATGCGCCCGAGCTGCACCTTCAGCCGCTACTCTCAGTTCATACTGACGCAAGGCCAGAGCGTGACGCAGGTCCGCGTTTTCCCGCTCTGTCACTTCCTTCTTTATCCGAAGTACTTCTTGTTCTAAGGATTGCATATGCCTCGCCTCATCCTTCTTTTGGCCCCCTATAAGTGCTTGAGCTTGGCTCCTAATTACAGTTTTGTAGGCCTCCCATATTGTAAGATAGAAATCCACCGTGCCAGCATTCTCCTGGAAATACAATTCCGTCCCCTCTCGTAGTTTATCCCTCAGCACTGGGTCCCTCAATCTCCACGGGTCTATTTTAGGGAACGCCCCCTTATTAACGTGCGGCTCCTGAACTGTAACACACACTGGGGAGTGATCTGAAATGCCCCGAGCCATATGTGCAGGCACGAAAAAGTCTCCCACCCTGTCGCCCTGCGTGGATAGATAGCCGATTCTAGAGAACGAACCGTGGCACGCCGAGTAGAATGTATACTGCTGCTGTCGGGGGTTTTGCGCCCTCCAGATGTCCACTAAGCCCAGGGTAGACAGGAAGCCGAGGAGAAGCCCCTCGTCTCTCTGTCCCATCGAAGCACGTGAACGATCCAGCTCCGGATCTAGAACTGCATTTGCATCGCCCCCAACCAGAAGTGTGCCCACCGGCAGCCCTATAAGGATCTTACTGATCGTTGGAAAGACGATTTTCTGCAGCCTCGGGGAAACATAGAATGAGCAGAAGTTAACACATCGTCCCCCCCACCTCCCTGCCACAGCCACACAACAGCCCACGTTGTGGGACCAGACCCTCTCTACAATGAACGGGCAGGCAGACCGCATTAGGATCCCTACCCCTCCTGGCGTTGGTGGTGTAACCCGAGTGAGCCACCAGCTTGTAGCCAAAGCGATCCAGCGCCTTGTACTAGTTACCCTTAATGTGTGTCTCCTGGATCATTATGACATCTGGTGCGTGTCTTTTAATATGCTGCAATACAAGGGTGCGCTTAATCTTATTCCCCAAACCATTTACATTCCAGGTCCAGGCCCTGAGCTGCGTGGGGCTTTCACTCATCCTAGTCATGGTGTCTCGCATTCGGTCCGCCTCTTGTTCCTCCCACCCCCATCCCTCCCCTCTGTGCATGTACATTGCATTTCTTTTGGTCCTGAGCTGGAAACCTCAAAACAAGAAAACACACAAATCAAACAATATCCCAACCCCCCTCCCTGCAACCCTGCTCGGTGAGTAAAGAACCTCCCACCTCCCTAACATGCAGAGTGCCTGTCGCCCAAACTGGATAATGGTAACAAGTGTAGTGGGGTACGCGCCAGCCTCCAGCCACATGGTATCGCATATAACCCCCGGATAAGTAATGCCCCAGTCCTCTTTATGAGTGCACTTCCATGCGTATGTCTCTAGTCCAGCATCTGCCAGCTGTCCCAGCAACATAGTCTCGGTTCAGTGTCAGGCTCGATGGAGCATCCACCATCCCACCCCCAAGCACGCGCCCCATTCTGCAAATATAGTACCCCAGGAATGGTCACTTATCTGGTCTCTGCCGCTGCATTGGATTGTCGGAATCCTGGTCTTCACCTCTCCGATCCCCATTCCACTCTTTGGGAGTGTGTTGTTGGGCCCTACCTCCCTTCCGCCCAACCGTTCTCCAGCCTTCCAGCCAGTCGCTTGCCTCTTCTGCCGAACTGAAGAAGGTTTTACCCTCCGCGATTATTTTCAATTTGGCTGGAAACAACATCATGTATTTGATGTTTTGATCGCGCAGGGCCCGTTTTACTGCGTCGAAGGTTCGCCGCTGGCGCTGCACCTGGAGCGTGAAGTCGGGGAAAAAATGGATCGTGGCGTTTTCATGCTGTAAATCCCCCGCCGTTTGTAGTATTACCTCTATCACTGTAGTTGAGAAGGCACGCTATTATCGTGCGTGGGTGAGCCCCTGGTTTGGGTCTCGGCCCCAGGGTGCGATAGGACCTCTCAATTGAGAAGAACTTAGAGAGATGTTTCGGCTTCAATTTATTTAGGATCAAGTCTTCCAGAAAAAGGTCCACCGATGGTCCCTCCATGCCTTCTGGCACCCCCACCACCGAATGTTGTTGCGCCGGGCTCTGCCTTCTTGATCAACTAGTCGAGCTAGGATGTCCGTCTGGTTCTTGGTCAATTTCAGGACCTGGTCTTCTAGGCCCTTAGCCTTAGATTGTAGCCCATCAATGCTGGCTTCCGCCGAGGTCATCTTGTCTGACATCTTACGAAAATCTGCTCTGAGCAGGTTGACCTCTTCCGTAACTGAGTCCAACTTCGGCTCCAGGGTTCCTCTGAGCTCCGTTATCCCCCGAAATATATCTTTCAGCGAGGGGTCTTGGGTGTAATCCTCACCTTTCTGTCCCTGAGGTCCCCCCAAAGCGCCCTCATCGCGGCCCATAGCGACAGTGTATTTGTCCATTTGATTGGATTGGCCCGTACCCACTCCTTTCGTGCGCCCCATCCGACAGCTCCCTGATATTGCAGCCGGGCCGGCATCACCCACAGCCTCAGCCTCTGTCTTTCGTGGTCACTTTGCTCTATTGAGCGGTCTAGCGATCGCGTACACCTCTTCCTTGCCGTTGGACAGAGGGCTCCCTTGCGGCACTTCTCAGGGCATCCGGTGGCGACACTCCCTAGATCAGGGCACCTTCAGACCGTCCGGTGTGAGTTCCCACGTGGGTGGGGTCAATCATTAACCTCCGGGGCCCACCTTCGTTCCAAACGGGTCCAGCCCAGGCCGTGGATAATGCTGGTATTCGTGGCCTCCAAACGCCACCTGCGTGAACCACCAGGCCTCTCAGCACAGTCCAAGGGCACAGTAGACTCACCCCCTCGGTCTCCCGATGCACCGTAAGCAGGGGTGCACCACACAAATGCCAGCTCTAAGTCTCTCGGAGGCCCAAGGTCGCCTTGCCACAGCCCTCAATACTGTGCTGCCAGGGTAGTGCTACAGGTCGCTTATGCCAGAGCGTGTATCCTACACAGGCCGGCCTACTCTCTTCCTGCAGGCACGCATCGACCTTCCCTGTGCCCGCGGCTATTGTGACATTCCAAAGTATCGGAGGCGGAGGGAGCGAGGTAGGCGGGGGGGCCCTCCTGGGTTACTGCAGTCCCGCTCACGCTCAACTCACCGGATTGCCGCCTCAGGCCCCCATGGGCCGCACACGAACCCTCGGCATGTGTGCTGGGTCCACCACTTGTGTAGCTGCGCCACTGCGCATCGCGTGCTTTTCTATCTTCCGCGCTGGCTGGTACTTGCGTGTGGACATCTTCATTGTTGCAACTCCATGCGCCGCCGATCGTCCCGTTATGGGCGTCTCGGTCCGCCGCGCACCTCGAGCCTCAAGGTCAGGCTCCTCGCAGATCAGGCCCGGCGGGGCAGCGCCATGTTGTCTGCACCTGCTCCCGCGGCCGCCGCTCGATTTCCAAGGCTCGTATCGCCTCTGGCAGCCCGAAACCCGCTCCTGAGATCGCCGCAAGCACCCGGTGTTCTCCTCTCAGCAGGGTGCACTCAATACGGATTATGCCGGATTTTACGGGGCTCTCACTACGTGGCTAGCGGAGCTCTCCTGGTTTGCGGCCATCTTAGCCGGCTGCTGGCCACGCCCCCCCCATTATGTACATTTCAGAACCATGAAAGTCCCGCCCATAATGGAATTCTACTAGCAGGTGCAGCTAAAACAAAGAAGCACAGTAAGATGAGTTTTGACTCTAAGGCCGGGCCCGCATTATCTTTATGCCAAGGTCGTTCTGTTCGTGTCTACCGCTAGACTAGTGGGAGAAAGCCTCTATCTATGGAAAAGGAATGCACTAATAAGAACAGTGTATTCATTAGCAGAGCAAGGCCTAACCTTGGGTAAATGGGATTTTCCACAGCCTGCTTCTGAAGGAGAGAATACGCAGCTGACGACATGATTCAAAATGACGACTAAACATAAAATGGTGCCACGAATGCTAACTTAACATAAGAACAAAACACAAGCAAGGTAGCAAAACGTATTCATTTCATCAACATAACGAGAAAGACACAAAGTATAAATACTCAACTAAAGCTGGCGGCGACATGATATTGGAATTCATACTTCGAGCAGACTTTTTGAAATTGAGTTGAGTGAAAAATTAAGTACTTTTTACTCAGAAAATGAGTAGGTCTAACCTTTAATTAAGAGGTTCTTTCTGATTTTGCCCACTCCACTATCTTTTTGATGGGATGTTTTGCATAAGGCCCAATATTATATCTAGAGAGGACAACCATTTGTATATTCACTGATTGGTAATACTGTAATACTTGGACTCTCATGCACCAAAACTAATTATAAGGTGAGGCCAATGCACATAATACTACAATTGTGGTAATGTTAGCATAACTCATGTACTAAGGGTACAATATTAGAGTGTAGTAATGTTTGAGATATCTTCAAATTGCTATATCATGTCCAGTGAAATATGAGGGATCCCAGAAACACGTGATTTAGACAGTCCGGAATTATTAATTAGTTTAACAAATTAATTAGGAGTGGTACCAGACATGTGAGATTGAGTTTTTGGGGAATTATTGACTAATGCCTATATAATAGTAGTTTTTATATCTAGCTGGGACCAATGGGGTCATAAGAACCTAATTCTCATAACTGATCGATCTGTCAGATCAAACAGTGGTCAAAAGATCGAAAATAGAAATTGAGAAGTTACATAGAAATGTTGGATTAAGATATTTGGGGATTGGGGGGGCGTGGCTAGCGCCCGAGAGGAATGGCGGCTGGTCCCTGACTCTCCCAGGATGGCGGTGTCGGCCGAGGACCTGCTGCGCAGCAAATCACCTGCAGAAATATCCAAAACGGCTGCGTGAAAGGTGTTAATGGAGCTGCATAAGGTGGAACGACTTTGAAGCTTCAAATCAACATGTAAGCAGCATTTCTCTCATTTTGCGCTTCGGAGTGGTCTCGTCACTCGAGCGACCGCCATTTTGAGCGCTCACTGTGAGGAAATCCTACCGCGCATTCCGACATGCAGTTTCTACCGCGCACCTCATTTATATGCTTTTAACTTCCTCATTCTCATGAAACTCTTTGCTGAAGGTAATTACATTACCGATTATTTGCCACAGAAATATAATTCTGAACTCTTTGAACAGTGCATATTATCGAATGCTATTACCTGGGGCAGTTCCTCATAACATATGAAGCCTCAGCACCACGCAGCAAGTCGATCTTTTTAGAGGAAGTTAGTCATAATCCACGGTCTTTCTCGATGTAATTGACCAGAAAATATAATTTTTTGAGAATTGAGGATACAAATGCCTGGCCCTAATTGTCCTCAATATAATATTTTCTTTTTTTACTAATGGTTTGGTTTATTGTATGGCCAGCTAGGAAGCCGGTCGCGAGTTGAGCGCCTCAGCTAGCTTCTACCGCACCGTTGTGATGCTGTTAATGAGCCAGTTTACCGCGGAAATCACTCGGCGGAGTGCATGACATGCTTTTTATCTGCCTTTCCATACCTTTGGGTTGAGCACTGCTCCGGTGAGTTTGCGGGCTGTCCCTGTGGCGTTCGGCGTTTTGGCTTCTGGTTTCGCGGCGTCTAGTTTGGCGGCCTGGCAGCGTACCGAGGAGAAAGCTGAGCGGCCGGCAGTTCCTGATTTGTCCTCCCTGTCTGGGGGGTCTCCGCGTTGTTGTTGCGGCTCTGCTTCGCCCTCGGGGCCTCCGTAGTAAGGAGCTGTCTGGGAAAGGAGAGGAGAGGAATTGGGGGAATTGGGGGCAGGCTGCATGACGGTGATCCGGTGAACGCCTGGAAGGGAGGAAAAAAAAAAAAAACGCCGGTAGGTGCTGTAAATAAAAAAAAAAAAACTTAGACCAGAGCTGTCCAGATATTTAGGACCACCTCAGAACTAAGAGCTTGGGTAAAGTGAGACCCGGGCACTAAACCAAAGTAATCAAGGTTCAGAGGAGTCACTGTGGTGTTGTCCTTTTCCCTCTTTTTGAGCTAGAAGCATGATATTTCTGGTGTCACTTTTCTTAGGGCAGCAGGTGCACTTGCAGAGCACCGTCGTGTCCGGTGCATTATTCACTGCAGAGATACCCTTTATAGGCTAAATTTGGGCAGGGTCAGTGCCTTTGATTTTACTGATAGGGTTAACTCTGGGATTAAGTACAGTTCGTACTTCGAGCTATGCACAGATTTAAATGGGGTGATAAGACAGAGCCCCGCCTCTCCTTATGACATCTCTGTTTTTTTGAGGGAGCAGATAAATCAGGACACGAAATTGAGATATGTATTTTATCCCTGCCCCATGGAGGTAGTTAGTCAACAATCTGGTCGACAACTTGGTCCCCCTGAAGCCGCGGAGGCCGCTAGGGAGGGACAGTTAAATTCGGTGGTTTCCGATGTCCCAGGCTGTTTGAGTTCCATTACCATCCCCATTACTACCTCCACCACTACCCCTGTTACTATTACCACTACTTCTGTCGCTTCTCCCATTTCAATCACTGAGTTAACTCGGGGGAGGAGGTATAAATTAAGATCGCGTAATTTTTTAGGGGCAGATCTCCCGGCAGCACAGCCTCATCAAGTTGCTGAGATCAGTAAAGGTGAAAGCAGACAAAATCCCAAACAGAGGCAGTTACCTAGGCCGGTTGACAAACCTAACAAACTTGTGAAGCTTACTCCAGCAAAGAGCCGTAAGAAAAATAAGAACTTAGTCCCTATAAAGGTAGCCCCCTCACTTAGGTCTTATTTTAGGGCCAACTCACAGGACAACATAGACTCCGCAAAACAGTCTGACTCTACAGCCATTCTAGAGGAAAACAGGGAGGTGGACCCCTCTATTACACTCTCTAATCGTTTTGCCCCTTTGAGCATTATGTCCGTATCGACTGGGGATGACAGACAAGAAGAGCTTGAAGAGGCGGGGTCTACGCCGGTGGAGGACGTTGCTCAAAGTGCTGAATCAGTACAGGGGCTGTTAAAACAGCTGACTCTGGAAATTGGGGCTCGCTTTTCTACTTCAGAAACGAACCAGAAAAAAATACAGGATACCTGTACTGGTATGGAAGAAAATTTTCTGGCACTCACACACAGGATGGAAGACCTAGAACAAAAAGTAGGGGAACTTGGGCAGGAGGTAAAGGACAATGCTCAAGAGGTACTAATTCTTAAAGAAAGAGAGCGGGATATGGCAGAGAGATTGGAGAGACTGGAAAATATGTCAAGAAGGAACAACATCCGGATTTTAGATTTAAAAGAAGGGTTGGAAGGAGATAACCTAAAATCTTATGTTATTGATATTTTGATCAAAGCTTTCCCCCAGATTGCATCAGCTCCGGTTTGGGAAACCGAAATTCAACGGATTCACAGAGACCCCTTTCGGTTAACCCCGGCTCGGAAAAAAACCTAGAATGATCCTGGTCTATATACAGTCTTATACTCTAAAGGAGCATTTATTGGGGGCGGCTCTTAAACTTAAAACTATTCAGGTCCAAGATGCTTCCTTTAGAATCCGTTCTGATATCTCCCGGGTCACGGAGGACAGGAGATGGGAACTGGGAAAGCGGATGGACGCTTTAAGGGATTTAGGAGCCCAGGTGCAGTTGCGGTTTCCTGCCTTCTTGAAAGTGGTCCTAGCAAACAAAATGCATAACTTTAGGTCCCGGAGGAGGTTGACAGTTTTCTTGCACAATGTAACGCCACAGTGTAAGGTTAGGGGTAGGTAAATCAGCATCCAAGTCACTGCTAATATCTTATATATAAGAAGCTAAGCTAGGGGCCTTCGGCTCAAAAGGCAATATTTATTGCCTATAGGTAGTTTGTGAGGGTTCCCGCGGGGGGGGGGGGATAGTTGGGTGGTGATGGGGGGTAATGGGGGTCTTCACGGTGTTTGGTGGGGAGCATTGGGAAAAAACAAAAAAATATATATATTAAAGTCATGTGACATTACAACTTCCAGTAGCTACTGCGGAGGGTGGAGTACGTTTTATGATGGGGGATAGGTTTGTCCAGGATGGGAATCAATATCTTGAGTGTCTTAGTTGGACTGTTAATGGTTTGAGAGTTAAAAGAAGACAACACCTGATTCTTCAATATTTAAGGAATAGTTCAGCTAGATTGTTCTTGATCCAGGAGACCCATCTTTTGCAAGCAGAGTGCAAGGCACTATTTGGTAAACAAAAATGGGTGGATAAAATTATTGCTTCGGATCAGCAATGCTGTTCTAAAGGGGTTGCGATAATATTAAAAATGAACTCGGGAGTTGAGATTACTAAGTCTCAGGTAGACAATAGAGGACGTTGGGTTATCGTCGAAATTAAATTTAAAGGGTATTAAATATACCCTAGTAAGCTACTACGGGCCTAACGAAGATGATATTTTCCCTTTGAATAACCTCTGTTTGGCTCTTGCAGACTTTGATGCTCCTTTGATCCTGGCTGGTGATTTTAATGTACTCTTAGATAATAAGCTTGATAGGTCTTCTCCCCGTACTCAGATAGCAGCCCCCCGTGTTAAAGCACATCTTTTGAATATTTTGAAAAATTTTAACTTATGTGATGTGTGGAGGAAAAACATGGTGAGGTTAGGGAGTACTCTTTTATAGTAAAAAGAACTCCCACTATTCCAGGATAGACTATGTATTTATGGATTACGCGGAAACCCATAAGGTGAGCTTAATTAAATATCTGCCCATCCATTTATCGGACCATGGAGCGTTGGTCTTTAAATTGGATTTTCCTCCGGACTATTCTTTAAGGAGATGGACATTAAATAGGAGGTTTCTCCTGCTATCTTCTACTCCGGGCTTTTTGAAGTTTGAAACTGACACTTTTTTCCATAATAACCTGGGGTCTGCCCCCTTACATATTGTCTGGGATGCCTTTAAGGCATGGCTGAGGGGGATATTAAAAGGGGCAGTAATTGGGTGGGCTAGGTCGGAGAGGGAAGAATTGGCTAATCTAGAACAACAGATAGCGGGGGCTGAAGCGGACTTGAAGGCGAGACCTCCCGATGACCCCGAGAAAGAACGTTGGGTAAAGAGAGTGGAGTAGTGTCAGCTAAAATTTAGACTTAAGACAGAAGAAGTTTTACACCAAAAGTGGGAGATAAGTAAAATGAGGGAGTTTGATCAAGGGGAGAATTGTGGTAAGCTCCTGGCCATGAAGTCAAGGATTGATAGAGCTATAATGTATATTAGCAAGATTAAAGTGGGCACACAATTTAATGAGGAGAAAGATAAAATAGAACAGGCCTTTACAGGGTTCTTTCAAGATCTTTATCATGAAGATCTTCAGGGGGCGGAGGAGCTTATTGATAGTTGGCTGGAACAAAAACAGCTTCCGAGGTTAACCGAGGCTAGTCAACAATTTCTCTCTTTAGAAATATCAGGGACTAAGATATTGGAAGTGTTAGACACGGCTAAAAAGGGGAAAGCTGCAGGCCCAGATGCAATCCCGACTGAGGTCTATTCTATGTTGAAGGATGAAATCATTCCGGTCTGGTTAAAACTGTTTAACGAAATACTAAAGGGTATATCTCCTCTGCCGGATTCATGGTCCGATGCAGTTATTACTTTGATTTTGAAACCCGGTACGGATCCTTTTCAGTGTCAATCATACCGTCCAATCTCCTTATTAAATGTTGACTATAAGGTTTTTGCAGGTATTTTGAATACACGGCTTAGTAAAATCGCAGCCCAAATAATCCATGAAGATCAAAAGGGTTTTCTTCCGGGTAGACAAATGTCAGACTTGGTATATACTTTAGTTGGCACAGTGGATATGGCATCATCAAGGGGTCTTCCTTTGTCAATCATCACGGTCGACGCGGCTAAAGCCTTCGATCGTGTGAACTGGCATTTCCTAGATAGGACCTTGAATGTTTTTGGTTTTACTTCCGGATTCAGAGATGTTATTTAAAAAATTTATAGTTCTCCTCGGGCTCGGATTTTAGTCAATGGAAATCTTTCCCCATTGTTAACATAGAACGAGGTACTAGGCAAGGTTGCCCTTTGTCCCCTATTCTATTTGATATTTACATGGAGCCCCTGGCTCAGAGTTTAAGATCAAACAAAAAAATTGTTCCTTTTGAACTCGGTGGGTTTGTTCGGAAAATAGCTCTATATGCGGACGATTTAGTCGTCTTTTCATCTAATGTGGATATCACATTACATGAACTTATACTTGAAACTCAAACTTTTGGGAAATTTTCGGGTTACTGAAATAAACAAAGATAAGACTGAGGTTATGGCTTGGAATATTGTTAATCAGGTTGAGCCATATGCGACAGAACTTAGATACCTCGGAATTATAATAACTCAAGATCCCAGGAAAATCCCAAAGGTTAATTTAGATAGAGTATCAAAGGAAGTTGAGCTCCTTTTAAAAAGATGGCAGAACATTCCTTTATCTCACTACGGCCGGGTCAACTTGATTAAAATGTGTGTCCTTCCGAAATACACTTATCTTTTTAATAACGTACCATTAGAATTCGCAAGAGCTGATATTCTTAAAATTCAGGGCAGGATTTCCTCTTTTATTTGGGCAGGAAAAGGGATTAGGTTGTCCTGGAAAAAACTTAGGCGCAAACTAACACAGGGTGGTACGAGTTTACCAGACTTTCAGCTCTACTGTTGGGCCTATCAACTGAAAAACGCCAGGATGCTATTGCATACCCCGGATAATTCATTAATTGGTAATATGTTTAAAGCCATGCTGGAGGGGGTAGGGGAGCACGGTTTTATGTATAAATTTGGCTCTCCTAAATTTTATAAAAAGGTTCGTTTGAAGACGCTGGGCATGGCGGCCAAGCTTTGGTCGGACTGTCGAAACTGTTTGGGGCTCTCCTATTATAGTGAATGGGCGCCGGTGTGGGATTCGCCTGGAACTCCGGAGTGCCTTTTGGATGCTCTAGCTCAGCCACTGATAGCGGCAGGAGTTCTACATTGGGGGGACTTGGTACTGGATAGCACATGTCATCCTTGGGAATTCTGGAATCATACTACAAATGGAACCTTGTCTAGATTTAAACACTATCAGCTTACATCATGGTGTAAATCTCAAAGTTGGTCGTGTTGTGAAGATAATTTCATGGAAAGTGACTTGCAAAATCAGGCTCCAAGGAGGAAAGAAGTTGCTTTATGGTACAATTATCTTCTGCTGATTACCTTGCATACCTTGTCATCTTTTTATCCTTAAGAAATGTTAAACTGACGCATACATTCAATATCTTTGATTCTGAATTTTATTGTAATTTATGTATTTATTTACTATTTATATGGTTTTCTGTATTGTTACTGTGAATTTTTTTCAATAAACTTCTTTTGAACTTAAGAAAAGAAAAAAAAAGATATTTGGGGATTAATGAGTAATGTCAAATGTGATTAATATAATGTATTTATTATGAACACAAGAGGGAGTAGCTAGCATCAGCATATTCGTATTCACATTATAACCGTGGTTTGCTGTAACACCAGCTTAGCTATGTGCATGTTGTTGCTATACTTGGTGGGACAAAGGGAAGGGTGGGGGAAGGGTGGGATATTGAGCTTGGACCTTGTCACCCTTTTAGACTTCCTTTGTGCCCCTTTGAATCCTCTCCACCTCCCGTTATTACTGAGGTTGTTCCGGGGGGGGCACTGTTGGCAGAACTAGCTGGAGCTCCTACAGTACAATGCAAGACTGAGATCCGAGTATCCCTCCCGGATCTGGAGGCGCGCATCCTGCCATTATATGGAGAGGGTACGGGTAAGACTGGTATATGTATGTATATTGCTGCCAAAACCGCAAGATGTGCCCATTTTGACTGTTTTTTTCATGGTAACATGACATGCCCTCCAGTCATTTTATACTTAAGACAAAAGAGCGACACTGATCTGACATTGTAACTTATGTTGACATGTCGACCCTTTTACTATGTTACTGTTTGCAAAAAAATTAAATAGGTAAAAACAGATTTAAAAAAATAATGATGTATTTATTATGAATGGTACTTGGAACCTGTGGGATTGCAATATCTGAGAACTATGGACTTATTTCAAATTTGTAGAAAGATGACTTTTGGAACTATCTGTTAACAGTGCAAACATAGCACCCTGATTCTCGTCGTCAGTTAAAATGGAAATACCTTTCAGAACTGGCTAATGTACATAACTGGGCAGCAGAACGAAGGATGGAAAAGCCCCATCAGGTCTGGGAGAACTACTTGCCCAGCGAAGAATGGAAAGAGTTATGGCAAGTATCTAATGACCTGCTTTATTCTGTGGTTAAATCTGCTGCACTCAGAAGAAACCATTTTTTCACACTCCATAGGATATACTGGACCCCTCTTAAAGTTTCTAAATTGAAGGGTGGAGGAGAAGCCAAATGCTGGAGGTGTGGATTCCAGAATGCGGATGATGTCCACATATTCGCGTCTTGCCCCAAGATCCACGAATTTTGGTTGGATGTTGGTAAGACTATTTCCAGGGTCATGGGTGCGGAGGTGGAGGTAAGCCCAACTCTTATCTTATTTGGTTTTGTGCCTAGGCCGGGTGGGATACGAGATCAGTTTGGACCCCAATACAAACTGGTATTTTACCTGATTTTGTTGGCCAGGAGAGAGAATTGCAAGTTGTGGCGCCAGGAAACCTCTCTTAGTTGGAATGCCTGGTGGAATTCTGTTAAGTATTATCGAGCTGTAGATCAGAGGGTAAATGTTTTCAGGGAAAGGCCTGACATTGGGTTGTTTTGGAACAGGTTGGATGACCCTTCTTGAGAGATCTTGGGTCACCTTATGTTAGATTTGGGTATAGGATACTTCCAATGATTAAATCCTCTGGGTCAGCTCAAGTTGAGTATAAACGGGTATTCCCCGTTTGGCATATCAGCTGAGACTAAGTACCACCAAAAAGTTATCTGCGCCAGTGGTGGGACAGGTCGAGAGGCGGCAGTAGCTACGGAGGTCATATGAGGAATTTTAAAAAGAAAAAAAAAAAAAACATATGAAGCCTCAGCACCACGCAGCAAGTCGATCTTTTTAGAGGAAGTTAGTCATAATCCACGGTCTTTCTCGATGTAATTGACCAGAAAATATAATTTTTTGAGAATTGAGGATACAATTGCCTGGCCCTAATTGTCCTCAATATAATATTTTCTTTTTTTACTAATGGTTTGGTTTATTGTATGGCATTGTCCATTAATGGGAGTTTCCAGGTCTCTCCTTTATATATTTCATTAGCCTTTAGTTGCGCATGGAGAGTCTGTGCATTATGTGCTCTGATACTATATACAAGTAAGCGGCAAGTATATGATTTTTTTTTTCTTTGTGTGCTGCAGAGGTGCTCTCATGCTACATCAGTGAGGGATTGTAACGGAGCATCCTTACCTTGTTCATTTTGAGCCCTTGAGACATCATTGGTACATAAGAGGTGCTTGCTTCAGAATTAACTCTTTTCTTATAAGATACTTGCACCTTTCCTGCTCAAGTGCATGGTTAAACTACTTAAAGTTTTACCTCATTCATTGTCTCGAGTGCGTAAACTGTCAACTCGTTCTACATCTCGCTCACGTTTCAACCCAATGGAAGACTCAACAAATACATCTCCTAAAGGTGCTATGGCCTCTGCTATCACAGCTTCTACTGGCAGTACTAAAGCACCAAGCAAACGTCTGAAAAAAGACCCTCCTTCTCCGCCCAAACAACCCTCCTCAGTATCTTTAGACCTATTACTCGAGGAAATTAGAGCTCTTCGCCCATTTGTCGAGGAGACTAATTCTAAATTACAAGTTTTAACTGACAGATGGGAAAGCTTGGAAAACAGAGTCACCACAGTGGAACGGAATATTGAATCTCTATCCTCCTCTAACACCAAAATGGAGGTCCTTCATTATCAAGTATTGACACTCCAAAAACAGGTTGAAAATCTCGAAAATAGAAACAGGAGGAACAACCTACGCGTTTATGGACTGCCAGAAAATTCGGAAGGCTCGGATCCCATCACGTTCTTCAAATCGTTTCTTCCAAAGGTTCTAAATTTATCTCAGGATACTCTTCTCAACATCCAACGGGCTCATAGACTGGGTCCTCCTCCTACAATGACTGCCTCCACCACGAAGAAACCAAGAGGTTTTATCCTGTATTTTCTAGAGTACACTGATTTGCTCAAAGTTTTGTCAGCTGCTAGAGCTATTAATCGCATTACTTGGTTAGGTAATCCTTTGTTCTTCTCTAAGGATTACTCAAAGCCTACAGCTGACAGGCGCAGAGAATTTTTGGCAATGAGACCACATCTTCGTTCCATCGGTGCACGTTACGGCCTCTTTCATCCATGCCTTTTTAAGGTGACTGTTAACAATAAGACTACTACGTATGAAGATCCCATAAAACTGAAGAGTTTTCTCAATTCTTGCAACATGGAATCTATGGACACATCCTCGGCGCATTATAAGTAGTTGCTTATGTTCTAGTTTTACCTGTATTCTCTTGTGAAACTGGTTTTATATGGTTGATAATTTTTTCTTTCCTGTTGTGACAGTTGAAGATGCTTTTTCTTCCTTTTGTCTTTCTGTTTCATTGATCTGATGAATTATTAATCTCCTTTTTTCCCTTGCAGGACTTGTCTCCTTGTTGTATCTCCTCTGTGTTGTGCTGCTCGTTGGTCTTGCAGTCCTTCCCGCCTTCCCATTCGGAGTCTGGACACGTCATTGTCCCATGTGGCCTCATTTCCCCCCACCCTACACATGTCTTGGATTATTTGTAAGTTTGTCATTTGTATTTTTTTAATCTCTTCTCATAATAACCTCTTTTCTCTACTTATTTGTACTTTTCTTTTTTCCTTTCTCTTCTTACTGTACTCTTTGTTTCTTTCTATGTTGTACTTTTTGTTCCTTTTTCCACAATTCTCTCTGTAACTTTCATTTTAATGGTCTTTATTACTCTTTCAACAATCATACGCTTATTTCTTTTTGCTATATCCTTGTTCCTCTAATATCACGTCTATATCCATTTATCTATTTTTTTCTCTCTTTCTCTCCATTCTGCTTGATAAAAATTGTATGCGGTTGGTTCTCTTCTCGATATGTTTTTCATTATCTACAGGTTTGCTATGATTGGTGCCCCTTCCTTACTCTTATGTCAGTCTTATGTCCCTAAAACTTATTTCCTGGAATGTCAAGGGTTTACATTCACCTATCAAAAGACAAAGGGGTATATTCACAAGAACGTGCGATAACTACCGCAAGAGTAGCGTAACGCAACTTTCTATATCGCAGCCTATCGCGGGAAAATAACCCCCTGTCAACGTGGAATTCACAACAAGGCGGTAGCAAGCGATAGTCTGCCGAAACCTCGGACAATGTCCGCGATACAACCACCACGATGGAGATAAAAACACAAACCACAACACCAAAAAACACGCGATGGGGCAAAGCGCGATGATGAAACCAGCGACAAGCAGCGCCAGGCCTGCAACACACACCTGGCAGGCGTCAAAAATCACCATAAAAGTAGCAAAAACACCCAAACACAAACTGACCAACACCCAAGCACCATGGAGGCAGCCGGAGCAGGCGCAGAGGACGAGCGCAACCCCACAAGCACCCTGGACGACCAGCCTGGGACCTCGGGGACAGGGAAGGGCAAGGACAAGAAGACGAGGAAGACCAAGTTCAGTCCGCAGACTAACAGGATCATAGTCACGGAGGTGATGGAACACCATCAACAACTCTTCGTCACCTCCAACGTGTCATTGGGCACCAAAAATGGAATATGGCGGGACATCGTCGACAAGGTGAATGCCGTCGGAGAGCACAAGCGGACAATGGACGAGGTCAAGAGGCGATGGAATGACATCAAGCGGAAGACCAAGGAGAAACTCACCGCCAACCAGAAGGCAGCAACGCAGACCGGAGGTGGGGGCCCAGCGCCACAGCTGGAGCTGGATGACATGGAGGAGCTGGTGTCGACAGTCATCAGTGTGGAGACTGTGGCTGGAGTCGGGGGACCGGACACTGCTCGACAGGACACAACACAACCGCAACAGGGTGAGTGACCACCAGGTACTGGGGGACGGGGGAGATGGCCACAATGGCACACATGCACAATCAAGCAGAGCACAGTGCACACCCACAATGACTCTGGATCATGGCCCTGATCCACAGACTATCACAATGTACAATGCCATGCTGTCTTAATGTGAACCTGTACCATGCGGCTACTTACATGCGGACACATTGTAATACACCATCTCCCCTTCACATTGCAGGGCCACCTCCAACACCTCCTGCAGAGCAGTCCCAGCCACTCTTCACTGATGACGAGGAGGACAACACCAGCATCGACACCCAAACCATCCAAGACATCATTGACCTCATCCGCCACTCACCTCCAGGATCAGGGCAGCCCAGCCACATCGATGAGACCCCACCCACCACCCAAACCACCCAGCAGGAGGCACCCACAGCCCCGGCACTCTCCCAAGATCCCCAGGAACAACACATGGCCTTCCAACGCCGTGTGCTGGAGGGCCAGAGGGAGACGGCTGAGCAGGTGCGGGTGGGGTTCGAGCTCATGGCTACCAAGCTGGACGCTATCCATGGGTGTCTACGTCCGCCCCATGGTCTCCAACCAGCCCTGACTGACATCGCTGGAGTCATGACGCGGAGAGAAGAACACCTGTCCACTCAGAGTGGCTCCAGCGATGCCAGCCGTGAGCTGGCACACATGCGGAGGCTCATGGAGGACATGGTGCGGATGGAGGCGGAAAGGATGGTAGCCACCGCTGCACACCATCGAAATGTAGCAGGGATCTACCAGGCCCTGCAGTACTTCATCATGGCATTGCTGCCACAAGGCGTGTCGCTGATGAATGCAGCTGCCCCCACGCCATCCACATCTCCGCCCCCTGGTGTGTCAGTGCCTCCCAGTGTGGCAGGCGTATCCACTCAGGCCCCTGATGTGTCACTGCCACACAGTGCGACCGACAATCCTCCTCCGGCCCCTGATGTGTCAGTGGCACACAGTGCCGCAGCCGGTACTGCAACACCCACAGGTAGGGCAGAGCACACATCCGAGGACGTGGATGGGTTGGCTCTCAGAAGGAGCCACTAGCATACATTTCCGCCACCTGGCCTGTTTCTGCTTGGTCCCGCACATGGCCTCATGACCTTCCACTGACCCCCGATACACTCCGATGCACTCACCTTGGACAGAGACATGGACTGCCACATCCTGTTCGACGACCAATGACACAGCGACCAGACTGCGGACTGTACCTTTCTACTTCCGCAGTACATGTCATCCCCGGATGGACTCTGGCTGGCCCTTCACGTGCCCATATTGTGTAGTGTGCTCGGCATTGCCCTGTACCGCTCCAGCTGCATAACTGCACTGGATGTGCAATAAACATCCAGTGACGCACTGCTGTGTCATGTCTTTCATTATTCATGTGTGAATGTGTGGATGAATGTAGGGACAGTGACTTCCCTTGCGTCAATGATGTTCATCCTGTGGGATGCCAGTCAGAGGGTGCTACATTGCATTTTGTGTACCGGGTCCCGTGAACACTACAACAGGGACACACGCATCAGTCACTTCCTTGTCCGGACATAGACTGAACCACGCCCAGAGCCCACGAGTCATTGTTGCAAGCCCTGCGCTGGTCCGGCGTACGGCAGGCCAGTCCACTACGCTAACGCTCCGAGGGGGGGGCCCTCATTGCTACCCGTCGCAGGCGTACTCGCTGGTGGTGTGCAGGTCACTGGTCTAGTTGTCAGCATGTCACAGCCACTCCCTGAGGGCAGGTTTGCACGCACACCACACCCATCCGGCACAGGCGTCACAGGCCATGTGACTCCGTCAACATAAGGGGCCGACGACGTCACATTCCCCTCTGCCGGTGGTGACTGGATGACGGACGCTCCACGGTTCTCAATCATTAAGGGCCCATGAGTTTTTGCGCACAGGGTTAGTGGCACACGAGGCATTGTGGACGGCACGGGCCTACCACCATGTGGCGCAGACTGGGGTTGCACAGGGTTAGTGGCACACGGGGCCTGGCGGACGGCACAGGCACCCTGCCACGGGACGGTGACTTTGGGTGCACTGAGTCAGTGGCACCTTAAGCTGCTGAGTGGGTGTAGAGCCTGCGATGATGCCCCGTCCCGGCGGTCCGGACAGCTCAGGTTTTGTGTGCCCTGCTGGCCCGCAGTGTAGGCCAGAGCCAGCGGGCAGCGCGGGCCTACCGCCACGTGGCGTTGCTTCCGGGATCCCAGAGTTGGTGGCACCCATTGGGCTGAGCGGGTGTGCAGCCTGCGATGGTGCCGGGTGCACTGGTATGTCCTATGCCATGGAGTAATCAAGACCCAGCACCAAACGTGAGACCTGGTGGCCTGCGGGGCTGCATGATGTGGAGGGTGCCATGTCCGCGGGCCCTGGGCTTGTGGCTTGCAGCGGCACGTGGTGGGACCTCCTGTCTACACGCCGGTGGCGGAAGGTGAGCATTGAGGCCTGGGTGTGCATTGGCGGGCATGCTCCGATGGGCGGCGGGAGGGGTTGGGGTGCCTCTGCCTGGGTGTGCATGGGCGGGCAGGCGATGTTGTCTTGTGCAAGTGTGTGTACTGTGCCAGTCATGTATCTGGACTCTGTTTCAGCTGACGGCTCTGACTCAGATGTGTGACCTGGTGTCCTGCTCTACATACCGGCACGTGGTTGGAGACACACCGTTGGCAGCAGGTGAGCAATGTGGCCTGGGTGCGCAGGGGCGGCACTCTCTCTCTCCCTCCCTCTCTTCCTCTCTCTCTTCCTCTCTCTCTCTCTTCCTCTCTCTCTCCTTCGCTCTCTCTCTGTCCTCTGATGTGCGCAGGACACACCTTCTCATCATGTTTTTTGTCTTACAGGCTGTGACCTACGTATTGTTCCGAGGGGAGCGGCCATGTGTCTTCATTTCATTTCGGTGTTCATTTTAATAAAGTTTCATTTGTTGCTTCGTAAGTGAATGTGTGCTGCTCATTTCTGTGAGGACACATGCATGTCACCAGTTGTGATTGTGCGACATCAAGCGGAATATTTTGTACATGTTTAGGTGTGGCTGATGTGGCATGTCTTTGGTCGGGGGGTGCCAGGGAGGGGTGGTCCTGGGGGTGGTGGCGGTGGGTGTTGTGGCCCTCTTGGGTGTCCGGGCCGCATGATGGGTGGCTCCATGGCATCTGTTGCCCTTCCGATGTAGCCCTGGGCTGTGCTCCCTTTTGGTTTGCAGGCTGCCGTCCGACTTTACACCAGGTCAGAGCAGGTGTAGATTTCCAGGTGCTAACGCACCTTATCGCCTGTTTTGTGTTTTTATCGCCGATGTGGCTGGTCGTTGAGAATGTTGAGGTGTGATGTTGTCGCGCCTTTCGGCACGGGAACGCCCACTCTGCATCTCATTAGCGATAGTTGCGCGGGTCCTCTGTGGCAATCGCGGGTAAACTGGTGCTGTGGGCTGTTTACACCAGCTTGTGAATGGGGAGGTATATTTATCACGACTTTGGCTGAGATAAAGTGCCGTTAATTCGGCGATAGCTCCTTGTGAATATGCCCCAAAGGGTGTTAACACACCTCGCTAAATTAGGAGCAGATATTGCCGGTTTGCAGGAATCTCATTTAACAGCAGAGGAGTCAATGAAATTGAAGAGGGGTTGGGTAGGAGAGGTTTTTATTCACCAGGAGATGGTAAACGTAATGGAGTCTTGACTCTTTGTCGTAAAACGCTTCCTGTTAAATTGCTTTCACAATGTTCCGATGATAATGGTAGATGGTTGTTCACTAAATTGTTGATGGGAAATGCTCCGATCTCTTTACTTAATATATACGCACCCACTGCTGGAGACTCCTCCTTTTGGTTGTCCTTGGCTCAGCAAATCACACATTGTATTGATGATAATTTCATCCTTATTGGTGATTGCAACCAAGTGTTCGACCCTTTTTAGATCGTAACTCAAAGGTCTCCTTTACACCTCACAAAGCTCATAAACTTTTTCTTCAAACTATTAAACAGCATAAACTAATAGATGCGTGGAGACTTTGTAATCCTACTCTAAGAGAATATACATTTTACTCACCGGCTCATCATACTCAATCACGTATAGATTATTTTTTTATCTCTCATAATGTTTCCCAATCTTTAATGACGGCAGATATTAGATCCATTCTAATATCCGACCACGCTCCCATTACCATTCAACTTGACGTTTTACAAAAACCTAACACACCTCGGAAATGGCGTTTTAATAACGCTTTACTTTTAGATCCTACATTTACTTCCTCCTTTGTCTCATTTTCAAACGAATACTTTTTATTTAATGAATCTGATACTTTACCTTTTCATGTGATATGGGATGCTTACAAGGCAGCAGCTAGGGATTTCATCATTGGCTATGTCTCTAAAAAAACGTAAAAAATCCAAAGAATACACACAGACCCTTCTTGACAAGATAAAGAGATTGGAGCATTCTTACTATTCATCTAAATCCCCAAGGTGCTTATCAGAACTCATACAAGTCAAATTTCAGTTTAATAAGGAATCAACAGACAATGCTTCAAAGTATTTATTAAAATCCAGCGCAAAATTTTATGGAGGTCAGAATAAAGCTGGGAAAGTGCTAGCCAATTATTTGAAAGTTAAACACAACAAACTCAATATAGAATCCATCATGGATGAACATCAGACACTGAAATTTAAAGACACTGATATTTTAAATGAATTTCTTCAATTTTATAAAAATCTTTACACATCAGAAATCCCTCCCTCAGAACACCATATCTCTCAATTTTTTTCTGTTATTCAACAACCTTCTACTGCTTGTCCTGATATTACATCCTTGGAATCTGATTTGTCACAAAAAGAACTCCTCATTGCACTACAGACACTTAAGAAGGATAAAGCCCCGGGACCAGATGGTTTCACTGTCGAGTTTTTCTCCCATTTCGCTCCTTTGCTAATTCCCAAATTGCATAACCTCTTAGACTCTTTCTTGCATTCAGGTGAGTCTCTTGGCTCCTTTTCGGATGCTCTAATTTGTCTTATCCCAAAAGAAGGCAAGGACCTGAAATTTTGCAAAAACCATCAACCAATATCCCTAGTTAATATTGCCTATAAAAAAAATTCAAAAGCCTTGGCCATACGCTTAGAATTTTTTTTGCCTGATTTGATTGGAAGAGAACAATCCGGTTTCGTTAAAGGCCGTCTTATTACCGACAATACTCGTTTATTTTTTGATGTTTTATCCAAATCATCCCATGCTTTCCATTCTCTGGCAGCAATAGCCCTAGATGCTGAAAAAGCATTTGATAGAGTAGAATGGCCCTATCTTTTTCATACACTTAGGTGGTTTGGTTTTGGCCCCAAAATTATTTCTCTAATATCAATCCTATATTCCAATCCAAGAGCAGCAGTGTGTGCAAACGGTAATACATCTTCTTATTTTAACTTAGGTAGAGGTGTTCGACAGGGATGTCCACTATCCCCATTCCTTTTCAACTTAGCTCTAGAACCTTTTCTTTCAAGAATTCGTCAAAATAATGACATCCACGGATTTGATTTTAAAGAAACGCAAATCAAACTAGCAGCTTATGCTGACGATGTTTTATTATTTATCTCACAACCTCAAAACTCTCTCCCCGCATTTCTTCATGAGGTTGATTCCTTTGCGGCTATATCTGGGTATAAATTAAATAAAGATAAATGTGAAATTTTACCTTTAACAAAGTATACCTTTAAAGACGATTTTCATGTCTCAGGTTTCGCTTGGAGTCCTAAGCAAATTAAATATTTGGGATTAAAGTTTACCTCATCTATCTCAGGTACAATTTCCTGTTGCATGGATAACTGCATACAAAGATTATTCTCCCTGTCCGCTAGATGGCACCCTTTATATTTGTCTTGGTGGGGTCGTCTTGACACCATAAAGATGATGATGTCTCCTATTGTTCTTTACACAATCTCTAATATTCCAATATCTATCCCCCTAAAATTCTTTACAAAAATTAATTCTATATTATCTTCTTTTTTATGGAGTAATAAAAAATCACGCATGTCCTTATTAAGATTGATTCGTCCAAAATCAGAAGGTGGTGTCAATTTTCCTGATTTCCATACATATCACAAATCTTTTTGCTTCGTCAGTCGTCAAGATGGCTAGCTGAATCCAGCATGGATTGTCCCTTGTGGGCTGAACTGGAACATTCTTTTATTTCTCCTTTTTCATTTCAAGAATATTTATCCTTCTCTCATAAACCACAATCTATATCTACCCCCATACTTAAACATACATCTAAAATGTTGAATTGCAGTCCTCAGTTAGCTCCTATGGATTGGAATTCCTTTTCCAGGTCTACAATATGGCATAATAATGCGATTTTGATACGCAATAAGCCTCTGTATTGGAAATCCTGGAGGTAAAAAGGTTTGATATGGATACATCAACTTTATATACAGGATAGGATTATGTCTTTTTCGCAAGCTAGTGGACTTTTTGATTTACCTACATCCTATCTCCCTAAATATCTCCTTTTACAACAGGCAGTCTTAAATGCTTCTCCCAAACACACACTCCCAAACTCTTCCAGTGGCCATACTTCCTCTACATCCAATAATTTATGTACTTTTCTACGTACTAATCCCAAAGCCTCTGTTATATACAGCTATCTGCATACATCAGACATAACTCGTAATGAAACTAAAGTGGAACTGTCATGGGAACATGATTTACAGGCTTGTTGGTCCACGACATTATGGAACAAATTATGGATCAAAATTAGGAAGTCATCTAGAGCAGCTAACACTATCCAGACACTTTTTTTATATACAATAGACTTTTATTATCCCCGGCTGTTCTGAATGCAAGACATGCTGATCTCTCAGACACTTGCTGGACATGTCTTTGCCCACATGCAGATTTATATCATTTACTTTTTACGTGTCCGCTTGTTCATAATTTTTGGAAAAAAGTCTGGACTCAAATCAATTTAATTTTCAGCTCCAGTTACCCTCTATCTACTTCTCAAATATTTTTAGGAAGCTTATCTCCTATTTGGGCGGAATCTGAATCCAACACAAAGATAATAGACTTATTAATAGCAGTTGCTCTACAACAAATCACAAAAAATTGGAAAGATTTTACTAAATTATCCTATCAAGCATGGTGGTACGTTGTTTGTTACAACCATAGGCTAGATACAGCTTTTGTCTACCCTATCCATATGGCAGCGAAGCGCTCGGCTTTATGGTTACCTGTCACATTGTTCATTGACGCTAGTGCTAAACGCTCCCTCTCCCTGAGTCCAATACAGCAGGAAGTTTCTAAACCCCCTTGACTCCCCTCAAGTTGTTACTATATCAATTGGTTATCTTACATTTTGCATTACGATTTACATATGAATTCTAACCTTCTTTTATATGCATATGCTGGCAACAGATAATCAATTTGTCATTTTTGGATGCCATAGAGTATTAGTGCTTTTTCATATTACTTTCTTCAATTCTTGTAAATATTAAGGCCCAGCAATTAATTGTATATTTTTGTGTTGATTACAGTCTTTATGAAATACGCCTACTGCTATAGATGTTGGCTGTCGCTTTATTTCAATGACATATCTACGATGATCGGATGGATTTGTGTAAAGACAACCATAAAAAATAAAGCCTTGTGGAAGGGCTAAACTAATAGCGAGCACTTATTACTACTTTTGTTACTTGACTCCAATTTATCATAAATAAGACTTTTGCAAATACCGCATCTGAAGGATAAGAGATGTCTGAAGGAACTTTGCTGGGCTTTTACTCTGATACGCAAATCACTTTGTATAGTTGTTAATTTCCAAATACTTTTGAAATTAAAGACTTTGTGATATTTTTTCCCTCTTCTATTACTGGGTGCGTTTATCTTAATTTAGAGAAAATGAAACATAACCGAATAATATTTGTCATGTGTAAAGGAACTAATACTTGGTTTGATATTTGTGTTGCAGTATTTTTCAACCAATGTATCAGTTTGTGAAGCTGTGCCTAGAGTACTGGCCGACCCTTTGATCTAAAATGGGCCATATTTTTTTTAAATATCGTCAGGGTCTTCCAAGGTCTATTGGTGCCATAGACAGTAGAGACTGAACACTGTCCCCTTTCTTACATGCACAAAATGTGCAGTGATCTCCTCCCTTCTCAGCTTCCTACTGCTGGTAATCCTACCCTCAGAATGCTAAACTCACACGAGATGAGCTGTATTCTTTTGAAAGATCCACCTACCCAAACGCTTTTTGTTAGTAGGGCGCAGTAGGTTCCTTGATGAGTCTCTGGATTTTTGCCTTTTTTAGATGAAAATAGGTTTTGTGTGTGGCAGCAGGTGAGCAATGTGGCCTGGGTGCGCAGGGGCGGCACTCTCTCTCTCCCTCCCTCTCTTCCTCTCTCTCTCCTTCGCTCTCTCTCTGTCCTCTGATGTGCGCAGGACACACCTTCTCATCATGTTTTTTGTCTTACAGGCTGTGACCTACGTATTGTCCCGAGGGGAGCGGCCATGTGTCTTCATTTCATTTCGGTGTTCATTTTAATAAAGTTTCATTTGTTGCTTCGTAAGTGAATGTGTGCTGCTCATTTCTGTGAGGACACATGCATGTCACCAGTTGTGATTGTGCGACATCAAGCGGAATATTTTGTACATGTTTAGGTGTGGCTGATGTGGCATGTCTTTGGTCGGGGGGAGTGCCAGGGAGGGTTGGTCCTGGGGGTGGTGGCGGTGGGTGTTGTGGCCCTCTTGGGTGTCCGGGCCGCATGATGGGTGGCTCCATGGCATCTGTTGCCCTTCCGATGTAGCCCTGGGCTGTGCTCCCTTTTGGTTTGCAGGCTGCCGTCCGACTTTACACCAGGTCAGAGCAGGTGTAGATTTCCAGGTGCTAACGCGGCTTATCGCCTGTTTTGTGTTTTTATCGCCGATGTGGCTGGTCGTTGAGAATGTTGAGGTGTGATATTGTCGCACCTTTTGGCACGGGAACGCCCACTCTGCATCTCATTAGCGATAGTTGCGCGGGTCCTCTGTGGCAATGTTTTTTGCGGCTGCTATCGCGGGTAAACTGGTGCTGTGGGCTGTTTACACCAGCTTGTGAATGGGGAGGTATATTTATCACGACTTTGGCTGAGATAAAGTGCCGTTAATTCGGCGATAGCTCCTTGTGAATATGCCCCAAAGGGTGTTAACACACCTCGCTAAATTAGGAGCAGATATTGCCGGTTTGCAGGAATCTCATTTAACAGCAGAGGAGTCAATGAAATTGAAGAGGGGTTGGGTAGGAGAGGTTTTTTATTCACCAGGAGATGGTAAACGTAATGGAGTCTTGACTCTTTGTCGTAAAACGCTTCCTGTTAAATTGCTTTCACAATGTTCCGATGATAATGGTAGATGGTTGTTCACTAAATTGTTGATGGGAAATGCTCCGATCTCTTTACTTAATATATACGCACCCACTGCTGGAGACTCCTCCTTTTGGTTGTCCTTGGCTCAGCAAATCACACATTGTATTGATGATAATTTCATCCTTATTGGTGATTGCAACCAAGTGTTCGACCCTTTTTTAGATCGTAACTCAAAGGTCTCCTTTACACCTCACAAAGCTCATAAACTTTTTCTTCAAACTATTAAACAGCATAAACTAATAGATGCGTGGAGACTTTGTAATCCTACTCTAAGAGAATATACATTTTACTCACCGGCTCATCATACTCAATCACGTATAGATTATTTTTTTATCTCTCATAATGTTTCCCAATCTTTAATGACGGCAGATATTAGATCCATTCTAATATCCGACCACGCTCCCATTACCATTCAACTTGACGTTTTACAAAAACCTAACACACCTCGGAAATGGCGTTTTAATAACGCTTTACTTTTAGATCCTACATTTACTTCCTCCTTTGTCTCATTTTCAAACGAATACTTTTTATTTAATGAATCTGATACTTTACCTTTTCATGTGATATGGGATGCTTACAAGGCAGCAGCTAGGGATTTCATCATTGGCTATGTCTCTAAAAACGTAAAAATCCAAAGAATACACACAGACTCTTCTTGACAAGATAAAGAGATTGGAGCATTCTTACTATTCATCTAAATCCCCAAGGTGCTTTTCAAAACTCATACAAGTCAAATTTCAGTTTAATAAGGAATCAACAGACAATGCTTCAACGTATTTATTAAAATCCAGGGCGAAATTTTATGGAGGTCAGAATAAAGCTGGGAAAGTGCTAGCCAATTATTTGAAAGTTAAACACAACAAACTCAATATAGAATCCATCATGGATGAACATCAGACACTGAAATTTAAAGACACTGATATTTTAAATGAATTTCTTCAATTTTATAAAAATCTTTACACATCAGAAATCCCTCCCTCAGAACATCATATCTCTCAATTTTTTTCTGTCATTCAACAACCTTCTACTGCTTGTCCTGATCTTACACCCTTGGAATCTGATTTGTCACAAAAAGAACTCCTCATTGCACTACAGACACTTAAGAAGGATAAAGCCCCGGGACCAGATGGTTTCACTGTCGAGTTTTTCTCCCATTTCGCTCCTTTGCTAATTCCCAAATTGCATAACCTCTTAGACTCTTTCTTGCATTCAGGTGAGTCTCTTGGCTCCTTTTCGGATGCTCTAATTTGTCTTATCCCAAAAGAAGGCAAGGACCTGAAATTTTGCAAAAACCATCCACCAATATCCCTAGTTAATATTGCCTATAAAAAAAATTCAAAAGCCTTGGCCATACGCTTAGAATTTTTTTTGCCTGATTTGATTGGAAGAGAACAATCCGGTTTCGTTAAAGGCCGACTTATTACCGACAATACTCGTTTATTTTTTGACGTTTTATCCAAATCATCCCATGCTTCCCATTCTCTGGCAGCAATAGCCCTAGATGCTGAAAAAGCATTTGATGGAGTGGAATGGCCCTATCTTTTATACACTTGGGTGGTTTGGTTTTGACCCCAAAATTATTTCTCTAATATCAATCCTATATTCCAATCCAAGAGCAGCAGTGTGTGCAAACGGTAATACATCTTCTTATTTTAACTTAGGTAGAGGTGTTCGACAGGGATGTCCACTATCCCCATTCCTTTTCAACTTAGCTCTAGAACCTTTTCTTTCAAGAATTCGTCAAAATAATGACATCCACGGATTTGATTTTAAAGAAACGCAAATCAAACTAGCAGCTTATGCTGACGATGTTTTATTATTTATCTCACAACCTCAAAACTCTCTCCCCGCATTTCTTCATGAGGTTGATTCCTTTGCGGCTATATCTGGGTATAAATTAAATAAAGATAAATGTGAAATTTTACCTTTAACAAAGTATACCTTTAAAGACGATTTTCATGTCTCAGGTTTCGCTTGGAGTCCTAAGCAAATTAAATATTTGGGATTAAAGTTTACCTCATCTATCTCAGGTACAATTTCCTGTTGCATGGATAACTGCATACACAGATTATTCTCCCTGTCCGCTAGATGGCACCCTTTATATTTGTCTTGGTGGGGTCGTCTTGACACCATAAAGATGATGATGTCTCCTATTGTTCTTTACACAATCTCTAATATTCCAATATCTATCCCCCTAAAATTCTTTACAAAAATTAATTCTATATTATCTTCTTTTTATGGAGTAATAAAAAATCACGCATGTCCTTATTAAGATTGATTCGTCCAAAATCAGAAGGTGGTGTCAATTTTCCTGATTTCCATACATATCACAAATCTTTTTGCTTCGTCAGTCGTCAAGATGGCTAGCTGAATCCAGCATGGATTGTCCCTTGTGGGCTGAACTGGAACATTCTTTTATTTCTCCTTTTTCATTTCAAGAATATTTATCCTTCTCTCATAAACCACAATCTATATCTACCCCCATACTTAAACATACATCTAAAATGTTGAATTGCAGTCCTCAGTTAGCTCCTATGGATTGGAATTCCTTTTCCAGGTCTACAATATGGCATAATAATGTGATTTTGATACGCAATAAGCCTCTGTATTGGAAATCCTGGAGGTAAAAAGGTTTGATATGGATACATCAACTTTATATACAGGATAGGATTATGTCTTTTCGCAAGCTAGTGGACTTTTTGATTTACCTACATCCTATCTCCCTAAATATCTCCTTTTACAACAGGCAGTCTTAAATGCTTCTCCCAAACACACACTCCCAAACTCTTCCAGTGGCCATACTTCCTCTACATCCAATAATTTATGTACTTTTCTACGTACTAATCCCAAAGCCTCTGTTATATACAGCTATCTGCATACATCAGACATAACTCGTAATGAAACTAAAGTGGAACTGTCATGGGAACATGATTTACAGGCTTGTTGGTCCACGACATTATGGAACAAATTATGGATCAAAATTAGGAAGTCATCTAGAGCAGCTAACACTATCCAGACACTTTTTTTTATATACAATAGACTTTTATTATCCCCGGCTGTTCTGAATGCAAGACATGCTGATCTCTCAGACACTTGCTGGACATGTCTTTGCCCACATGCAGATTTATATCATTTACTTTTTACGTGTCCGCTTGTTCATAATTTTGGAAAAAAGTCTGGACTCAAATCAATTTAATTTTCAGCTCCAGTTACCCTCTATCTACTTCTCAAATATTTTTAGGAAGCTTATCTCCTATTTGGGCGGAATCTGAATCCAACACAAAGATAATAGACTTATTAATAGCAGTTGCTCTACAACAAATCACTAAAAATTGGAAAGATTTTACTAAATTATCCTATCAAGCATGGTGGTACGTTGTTTGTTACAACCATAGGCTAGATACAGCTTTTGTCTACCCTATCCATATGGCAGCGAAGCGCTCGGCTTTATGGTTACCTGTCACATTGTTCATTGACGCTAGTGCTAAACGCTCCCTCTCCCTGAGTCCAATACAGCAGGAAGTTTCTAAACCCCCTTGACTCCCCTCAAGTTGTTACTATATCAATTGGTTATCTTACATTTTGCATTACGATTTACATATGAATTCTAACCTTCTTTTATATGCACTGATTACCTTGCATACCTTGTCATCTTTTTATCCTTAAGAAATGTTAAACTGACGCATACATTCAATATCTTTGATTCTGAATTTTATTGTAATTTATGTATTTATTTACTATTTATATGGTTTTCTGTATTGTTACTGTGAATTTTTTCAATAAACTTCTTTTTGAACTTAAAAAAAGAAAAGAAAAAAAAAAAGATATTTGGGGATTAATGAGTAATGTCAAATGTGATTAATATAATGTATTTATTATGAACACAAGAGGGAGTTGCTAGCATCAGCATATTCGTATTCACATTATAACCGTGGTTTGCTGTAACACCAGCTTAGCTATGTGCATGTTGTTGCTATACTTGGTGGGACAAAGGGAAGGGTGGGGGAAGGGTGGGATATTGAGCTTGGACCTTGTCACCCTTTTAGACTTCCTTTGTGCCCCTTTGAATCCTCTCCACCTCCCGTTATTACTGAGGTTGTTCCGGGGGGGCACTGTTGGCAGAACTAGCTGGAGCTCCTACAGTACAATGCAAGACTGAGATCCGAGTATCCCTCCCGGATCTGGAGGCGCCCATCCTGCCATTATATGGAGAGGGTACGGGTAAGACTGGTATATGTATGTATATTGCTGCCAAAAACCGCAAGATGTGCCCATTTTGACTGTTTTTTTCATGGTAACATGACATGCCCTCCAGTCATTTTATACTTAAGACAAAAGAGCGACACTGATCTGACATTGTAACTTATGTTGACATGTCGACCCTTTTACTATGTTACTGTTTGCAAAAAAATTAAATAGGTAAAAACAGATTTAAAAAAATAATGATGTATTTATTATGAATGGTACTTGGAACCTGTGGGATTGCAATATCTGAGAACTATGGACTTATTTCAAATTTGTAGAAAGATGACTTTTGGAACTATCTGTTAACACTGCAAACATAGCACCCTGATTCTCGTCGTCAGTTAAAATGGAAATACCTTTCAGAACTGGCTAATGTACATAACTGGTATATGCTGGCAACAGATAATCAATTTGTCATTTTTGGATGCCATAGAGTATTAGTGCTTTTTCATATTACTTTCTTCAATTCTTGTAAATATTAAGGCCCAGCAATTAATTGTATATTTGTGTGTTGATTACAGTCTTTATGAAATACGCCTACTGCTATAGATTTTGGCTGTCGCTTTATTTCAATGACATATCTACGATGATCGGATGGATTTGTGTAAAGACAACCATAAAAAATAAAGCCTTGTGGAAGGGCTAAACTAATAGCGAGCACTTATTACTACTTTTGTTACTTGACTCCAATTTATCATAAATAAGACTTTTGCAAATACCGCATCTGAAGGATAAGAGATGTCTGAAGGAACTTTGCTGGGCTTTTACTCTGATACGCAAATCACTTTGTATAGTTGTTAATTACCAAATACTTTTGAAATTAAAGACTTTGTGATATTTTTTCCCTCTTCTATTACTGGGTGCGTTTATCTTAATTTAGAGAAAATGAAACATAACCGAATAATATTTGTCATGTGTAAAGGAACTAATACTTGGTTTGATATTTGTGTTGCAGTATTTTTCAACCAATGTATCAGTTTGTGAAGCTGTGCCTAGAGTACTGGCCGACCCTTTGATCTAAAATGGGCCATATTTTTTTAAATATCGTCAGGGTCTTCCAAGGTATATTGGTACCATAGACAGTAGAGACTGCACACTGTCCCCTTTCTTACATGCACAAAATGTGCAGTGATCTCCTCCCTTCTCAGCTTCCTACTGCTGGTAATCCTACCCTCCGAATGCTAAACTCACACGAGATGAGCTGTATTCTTTTGAAAGATCCACCTACCCAAACGCTTTTTGTTAGTAGGGCGCAGTAGGTTCCTTGATGAGTCTCTGGATTTTTGCCTTTTTTAGATGAAAATAGGTTTTGTGTGTGGCAGCAGGTGAGCAATGTGGCCTTGGTGCGCAGGGGCGGCACTCTCTCTCTCCCTCCCTCTCTTCCTCTCTCTCTCCTTCGCTCTCTCTGTCCTCTGATGTGCGCAGGACACACCTTCTCATCATGTTTTTTGTCTTACAGGCTGTGACCTACGTATTGTCCCGAGGGGAGCGGCCATGTGTCTTCATTTCATTTCGGTGTTCATTTTAATAAAGTTTCATTTGTTGCTTCGTAAGTGAATGTGTGCTGCTCATTTCTGTGAGGACACATGCATGTCACCAGTTGTGATTGTGCGACATCAAGCGGAATATTTTGTACATGTTTAGGTGTGGCTGATGTGGCATGTCTTTGGTCGGGGGGTGCCAGGGAGGGGTGGTGGCGGTGGGTGTTGTGGCCATCTTGGGTGTCCGGGCCGCATGATGGGTGGCTCCATGGCATCTGTTGCCCTTCCGATGTAGCCCTGGGCTGTGCTCCCTTTTGGTTTGCAGGCTGCCGTCCGACTTGACACCAGGTCAGAGCAGGTGTACATTTCCAGGTGCTAACGCGCCTTATCGCCTGTTTTGTGTTTTTATCGCCGATGTGGCTGGTCGTTGAGAATGTTGAGGTGTGATGTTGTCGCGCCTTTTGGCACGGGAACGCCCACTCTGCATCTCATTAGCGATAGTTGCGCGGGCCCTCTGTGGCGATGTTTTTTGCGGCTGCTATCGCGGGTAAACTGGTGCTGTGGGCTGTTTACACCAGCTTGTGAATGGGGAGGTATATTTATCACGACTTTGGCTGAGATAAAGTGCCGTTAATTCGGCGATAGCTCCTTGTGAATATGCCCCAAAGGGTGTTAACACACCTTGCTAAATTAGGAGCAGATATTGCCGGTTTGCAGGAATCTCATTTAACAGCAGAGGAGTCAATGAAATTGAAGAGGGGTTGGGTAGGAGGGGTTTTTTATTCACCAGGAGATGGTAAACGTAATGGAGTCTTGACTCTTTGTCGTAAAACGCTTCCTGTTAAATTGCTTTCACAATGTTCCGATGATAATGGTAGATAGTTGTTCACTAAATTGTTGATGGGAAATGCTCCGATCTCTTTACTTAATATATACGCACCCACTGCTGGAGACTCCTCCTTTTGGTTGTCCTTGGCTCAGCAAATCACACATTGTATTGATGATAATTTCATCCTTACTGGTGATTGCAACCAAGTGTTCGACCCCTTTTTTAGATCGTAACTCAAAGGTCTCCTTTACACCTCACAAAGCTCATAAACTTTTTCTTCAAACAATTAAACAGCATAAACTAATAGATGCGTGGAGACTTTGTAATCCTACTCTAAGAGAATATACATTTTACTCACCGGCTCATCATACTCAATCACGTATAGATTATTTTTTTATCTCTCATAATGTTTCCCAATCTTTAATGACGGCAGATATTAGATCCATTCTAATATCCGACCACGCTCCCATTACCATTCAACTTGACGTTTTACAAAAACCTAACACACCTCGGAAATGGCGTTTTAATAACGCTTTACTTTTAGATCCTACATTTACTTCCTCCTTTGTCTCATTTTCAAACGAATACTTTTTATTTAATGAATCTGATACTTTACCTTTTCATGTGATATGGGATGCTTACAAGGCAGCAGCTAGGGATTTCATCATTGGCTATGTCTCTAAAAACGTAAAAAATCCAAAGAATACACACAGACCCTTCTTGACAAGATAAAGAGATTGGAGCATTCTTACTATTCATCTAAATCCCAAAGGTGCTTATCAGAACTCATACAAGTCAAATTTCAGTTTAATATGGAATAAACAGACAATGCTTCAACGTATTTATTAAAATCCAGCGCGTAATTTTATGGAGGTCAGAATAAAGTTGGGAAAGTGCTAGCCAATTATTTGAAAGTTAAACACAACAAACTCAATATAGAATCCATCATGGATGAACATCAGACACTGAAATTTAAAGACACTGATATTTTAAATGAATTTCTTCAATTTTATAAAAATCTTTACACATCAGAAATCCCTCCCTCAGAACATCATATCTCAATTTTTTTCTGTTATTCAACAACCTTCTACTGCTCGTCCTGATCTTACACCCTTGGAATCTGATTTGTCACAAAAAGAACTCCTCATTGCACTACAGACACTTAAGAAGGATAAAGCCCCGGGACCAGATGGTTTCACTGTCGAGTTTTTCTCCCATTTCGCTCCTTTGCTAAGTCCCAAATTGCATAACCTCTTAGACTCTTTCTTGCGTTCAGGTGAGTCTCTTGGCTCCTTTTCGGATGCTCTAATTTGTCTTATCCCAAAAGAAGGCAAGGACCTGAAGTTTTGCAAAAACTATCGACCAATATCCCTAGTTAATATTGCCTATAAAAAAAATTCAAAAGCCTTGGCCATACGCTTAGAATTTTTTTTGCCTGATTTGATTGGAAGAGAACAATCCGGTTTCGTTAAAGGCCGTCTTATTACCGACAATACTCGTTTATTTTTTGACGTTTTATCCAAATCATCCCATGCTTCCCATTCTCTGGCAGCAATAGCCCTAGATGCTGAAAAAGCATTTGATAGAGTGGAATGGCCCTATCTTTTTCATACACTTAGGTGGTTTGGTTTTGGCCCCAAAATTATTTCTCTAATATCAATCCTATATTCCAATCCAAGAGCAGCAGTGTGTGCAAACGGTAATACATCTTCTTATTTTAACTTAGGTAGAGGTGTTCGACAGGGTTGTCCACTATCCCCATTCCTTTTCAACTTAGCTCTAGAACCTTTTCTTTCAAGAATTCGTCAAAATAATGACATCCACGGATTTGATTTTAAAGAAACGCAAATCAAACTAGCAGCTTATGCTGACGATGTTTTATTATTTATCTCACAACCTCAAAACTCTCTCCCCGCATTTCTTCATGAGGTTGATTCCTTTGCGGCTATATCTGGGTATAAATTAAATAAAGATAAATGTGAAATTTTACCTTTAACAAAGTATACCTTTAAAGACGATTTTCATGTCTCAGGTTTCGCTTGGAGTCCTAAGCAAATTAAATATTTGGGATTAAGGTTTACCTCATCTATCTCAGGTACAATTTCCTGTTGCATGGATAACTGCATACAAAGATTATTCTCCCTGTCCGCTAGATGGCACCCTTTATATTTGTCTTGGTGGGGTCGTCTTGACACCATAAAGATGATGATGTCTCCTATTGTTCTTTACACAATCTCTAATATTCCAATATCTATCCCCCTAAAATTCTTTACAAAAATTAATTTTATATTATCTTCTTTTTTATGGAGTAATAAAAAATCACGCATGTCCTTATTAAGATTGATTCGTCCAAAATCAGAAGGTGGTGTCAATTTTCCTGATTTCCATACATATCACAAATCTTTTTTGCTTCGTCAGGTGTCAAGATGGCTAGCTGAATCCAGCATGGATTGTCCCTTGTGGGCTGAACTGGAACATTCTTTTATTTCTCCTTTTTCATTTCAAGAATATTCATCCTTCTCTCATAAACCACAATCTATATCTACCCCCATACTTAAACATACATCTAAAATTTTGAATTGCAGTCCTCCGTTAGCTCCTATGGATTGGAATTCCTTTTCCAGGTCTACAATATGGCATAATAATGCGATTTTGATACGCAATAAGCCTCTGGATTGGAAATCCTGGAGGTAAAAAGGTTTGATATGGATACATCAACTTTATATACAGGATAGGATTATGTCTTTTTCGCAAGCTAGTGGACTTTTTGATTTACCTACATCCTATCTCCCTAAATATCTCCTTTTACAACAGGCAGTCTTAAATGCTTCTCCCAAACACACACTCCCAAACTCTTCCAGTGGCCATACTTCCTCTACATCCAATAATTTATGTACTTTTCTACGTACTAATCCCAAAGCCTCTGTTATATACAGCTATCTGCATACATCAGACATAACTCGTAATGAAACTAAAGTGGAACTGTCATGGGAACATGATTTACAGGCTTGTTGGTCCACGACGTTATGGAACAAATTATGGATCAAAATTAGGAAGTCATCTAGAGCAGCTAACACTATCCAGACACTTTTTTTTATATACAATAGACTTTTATTGTCCCCGGCTGTTCTGAATGCAAGACATGCTGATCTCTCAGACACTTGCTGGACATGTCTTTGCCCACATGCAGATTTATATCATTTACTTTTTACGTGTCCGCTTGTTCATAATTTTTGGAAAAAAGTCTGGACTCAAATCAATTTAATTTTCAGCTCCAGTTACCCTCTATCTACTTCTCAAATATTTTTAGGAAGCTTATCTCCTATTTGGGCGGAATCTGAATCCAACACAAAGATAATAGACTTATTAATAGCAGTTGCTCTACAACAAATCACTAAAAATTGGAAAGATTTTACTAAATTATCCTATCAAGCATGGTGGTACGTTGTTTTTTACAACCATAGGCTAGATACAGCTTTTGTCTACCCTATCCATATGGCAGCGAAGCGCTCGGCTTTATGGTTACCTGTCACATTGTTCATTGACGCTAGTGCTAAACGCTCCCTCTCCCTGAGTCCAATACAGCAGGAAGTTTCTAAACCCCTTGACTCCCTCAAGTTGTTACTATATCAATTGGTTATCTTACATTTTGCATTACGATTTACATATGAATTGTAACCTTCTTTTATATGCACTGATTACCTTGCATACCTTGTCATCTTTTTATCCTTAAGAAATGTTAAACTGACGCATACATTCAATATCTTTGATTCTGAATTTTATTGTAATTTATGTATTTATTTACTATTTATATGGTTTTCTGTATTGTTACTGTGAATTTTTTCAATAAACTTCTTTTTGAACTTAAAAAAAGAAAAGAAAGAAAAAGATATTTGGGGATTAATGAGTAATGTCAAATGTGATTAATATAATGTATTTATTATGAACACAAGAGGGAGTAGCTAGCATCAGCATATTCGTATTCACATTATAACCGTGGTTTGCTGTAACACCAGCTTAGCTATGTGCATGTTGTTGCTATACTTGGTGGGACAAAGGGCAGGGCGGGGGAAGGGTGGGACATTGAGCTTGGACCTTGTCACCCTTTTAGACTTCCTTTGTGCCCCTTTGAATCCTCTCCACCTCCCGTTATTACTGAGGTTGTTCCGGGGGGGGGGGCACTGTTGGCAGAACTAGCTGGAGCTCCTACAGTACAATGCAAGACTGAGATCCGAGTATCCCTCCCGGATCTGGAGGCGCGCATCCTGCCATTATATGGAGAGGGTACGGGTAAGACTGGTATATGTATGTATATTGCTGCCAAAAACCGCAAGATGTGCCCATTTTGACTGTTTTTTTCATGGTAACATGACATGCCCTCCAGTCATTTTATACTTAAGACAAAAGAGCGACACTGATCTGACATTGTAACTTATGTTGACATGTCGACCCTTTTACTATGTTACTGTTTGCAAAAAAATTAAATAGGTAAAAACAGATTTAAAAAAATAATGATGTATTTATTATGAATGGTACTTGGAACCTGTGGGATTGCAATATCTGAGAACTATGGACTTATTTCAAATTTGTAGAAAGATGACTTTTAGAACTATCTGTTAACAGTGCAAACATAGCACCCTGATTCTCGTCGTCACTTAAAATGGAAATACCTTTCAGAACTGGCTAATGTACATAACTGGTATATACTGGCAACAGATAATCAATTTGTCATTTTTGGATGCCATAGAGTATTAGTGCTTTTTCATATTACTTTCTTCAATTCTTGTAAATATTAAGGCCCAGCAATTAATTGTATATTTGTGTGTTGATTACAGTCTTTATGAAATACGCCTACTGCTATAGATGTTGGCTGTCGCTTTATTTCAATGACATATCTACGATGATCGGATGGATTTGTGTAAAGACAACCATAAAAAATAAAGCCTTGTGGAAGGGCTAAACTAATAGCGAGCACTTATTACTACTTTTGTTACTTGACTCCAATTTATCATAAATAAGACTTTTGCAAATACCGCATCTGAAGGATAAGAGATGGCTGAAGGAACTTTGCTGGGCTTTTACTCTGATACGCAAATCACTTTGTATAGTTGTTAATTACCAAATACTTTTGTAATTAAAGACTTTGTGATATTTTTTCCCTCTTCTGTTACTGGGTGCGTTTATCTTAATTTAGAGAAAATGAAACATAACCGAATAATATTTGTCACGTGTAAAGGAACTAATACTTGGTTTGATATTTGTGTTGCAGTATTTTTCAACCAATTTATCAGTTTGTGAAGCTGTGCCTAGAGTACTGGCCGACCCTTTGATCTAAAATGGGCCATATTTTTTTTAAATATCGTCAGGGTCTTCCAAGGTCTATTGGTGCCATCGACAGTAGAGACTGCACATTGTCCCCTTTCTTACATGCACAAAATGTGCAGTGATCTCCTCCCTTCTCAGCTTCCTACTGCTGGTAATCCTACCCTCAGAATGCTAAACTCACACGAGATGAGTGGATTCTTTTGAAAGATCCACCTACCCAAACGCTTTTTGTTAGTAGGGCGCAGTAGGTTCCTTGATGAGTCTCTGGATTTTTGCATTTTTTAGATGAAAATAGGTTTTGTGTGTGGATATTTAGGGTTTGTGGTAACAGACTGACTCAGTGAGTATCCACATGCGTGATCGTGTTTGAGAGTCAATTTTTTTTCTGATAGTCTACCAGATGTTTGAGAATATGTGTATGTTGGGTCTGGGTACAGACCGTAGTTTAGTGGAACATGCATTTAGGTGTCTGTATTGTATGTTGGTTTCTAGGGTGCATTGGTGACCGGGTGTGTTGCAGTATCTAAGGGTGTAAACGGGTGTCTGATGGCTTGCATTGGGGTATGGGTGTCGGATTATGTTTGGTATCGGATTGTGTACACAGTTTGATATCTTGCTCGGGTGTCTCAGTGAGTGTTTGTGTCTGCTGGTATGCAAAGATGTCTATTGGCATGTTTGGAACAAGTTTTGTGTGTGCAGGGGTTTCTGATTGTCTGCTTAGCTGTCTTTTCTACGTTTTGGAGCATGAGTCAGTGTTTGATGGCTTGTGTAGGTGTCTGATAATCTCTGATATTTGGGGACATGTGAATTACAGAAAATCTGTCAAATTCTTGAAGAGGTTGTTTAAAGCTCCTCTTTGGCTCACCCACCATCCCATTACACTGAGAATTGTTTTGCAACAGCACTGAGTTTGAGGCCCATCTATACCCCATCCTGCTCTGGATCACCGAAAAGTTGGAACCTTATTCAAAAGCCATAAAATATATTTGTGAATAAAATGAGTATGTGATCTACCATGCTTTACTCAAGATTGTTATACCTTAGGATATGAGCACTTAAGTTGCATCCAGCACCATCCATGAACATCACTATCCCAACAGTGAAAAAAGGAGTATTGGACCTTGACTAGGACATAGTAGACTAAAAGTTGGTAAACTGGCCCTTTGTCAGAAACTTTTTTTGGTCAAATGTAGGCCTGGATTTGAAGCAGTGCTTAATTTGAGCCACTGGGGCCCACCGGCACTTACTTTTCCTCATCAGACATTTATGGAGAGCAAGAGAGGAAGAACAGACAAAGGGGAAGGAGGAAGAGAAACAAGCATTGGCATAGCCAATAGGTCTGCTTTGGGACCTTATAAGTGTTTAGCCATGCAACACTTGATGTTGTTGCCCCAATGATATTGTGCTGGATAACTAAACACTTATAAGGTCCCAAAGGCGAGACCTATTGGCTATGCCAATGCTTGTTACAAGGAGTTTCAGGTCAGTAGCAGTTTTCACAAGTCTAAAAACTTTCTCGCTGCGCGAACAATGAAAGAGGGAGGCAGAAAGCCTCAGCAGACACAGCAGTAAATAAAAGGAGAGAGCCTAAAAAAACATGCCAGCACGACCACTAAAATGAGTGAGCTTAAACACTTTGATATTAATACTCAATAAAAGGAGCGAGCCGGAAAAAACAAAAAACAAAACAAACCCGCTCATTAAAAGGATCGAAACCTAAAACTTTTCCATCCATGAACATTAAAGTGTTCGCCTTTAAAACCTGCCGGCGCGCGATCGAGGAAAGGACAAAACCCCATCCAAGCAAGGCCATTAAAAGGGACAAAACAACCAATCTGCGCTGATATCAGCTGCCGCTGAGTTTAGACTACACAACGTACATTAAAACCGTATCCCCGCCACCGTCGAGGTGCATACGAGAAACTCCACATGGGGCACACGTGTCATCCTTAAAATCTTCTGCGTAATATATAGTGTTGTGATCCTTCTTGGTGATTCTGGTCAGTTTCATCTTAAGGAGTTTTAGGGCCCTATACAAGAAATATGTTGAGCCTCCCTGCTCGGAACAACTTTGAGTTTTATTGCCTGTTTTTTTATAACTCAAGCCTGCATATTGCAAACCTGCAGGGTGCCAATCAGTACTATGATGTGTTCAAACTTTCACACAAAACAGCTGTAATGTGAGAGAAAACGAGAACTGGCACTTTACAAAGGGTTCCCAATGGAAGGCGGGGTCCCTGTGGAGTTGCCAACTTTGCCCACGCCTATGTTGAGACATGGTTGTTGTGTTTATGTTGTTATGCTTTAAACATGATGTTCGAAATGCTGTGATATTTTAGATCGTTTATATGGTGTGCCATATATGATGTTATATTTTATCTGTTAACTGTTTATGTCGTATTATGTCGCTGTGAACCCTTATACTTATTTATCATTATAGTGTTGTTATTAACAATGTATCACTTTCTGTTGCTATATCTTATGCTGATGCATGCTGTTATACCTTATGCCGTTGAATGTACCATATTACATGTACACGTTTTATTGTGCTTTATGTTAAGTGCTGTATCTGATGATTTCGTTATTATATTTTATAGGCTCTGTTATTTTACTTTTTGTTAGGTGTCATGGTCTAGATCCTGTGTTATGTATTGTGCTATTTATTGCATCTTCTGCGTGCTGAGTTTTGCATGTTATGTTATAGAATGCCTTTCTCTTCTTTTTTGAGCTGAGTAAGTGATGTCTATGTTTTATGTTAAATATCCTGTATTTTTTCTTGTTATTATGTTCTTCTTCATATTGTGTCTTTCGTCTTTTGTGTTAGTTCATGATTTAAGCTATAGTTTATCTTCCACGTGTTGATGTATGCGTTACTGTATTTAGAGTACCTCCATTCACCAGTGCCGTTCTGTGTGAGAATAGCGCTTGTTGTAATAAGAGCCGCGGTGAAAGACGGGGAAACGAGTTTGCTGGTGCACAGGGCACTTTTTGCTCGTCCTTGTGCACAGTGCACCGCTGACGCGGGCACCAGTAAGTGGCGCCCCCTAGCGGCTCAAGTCAGATGCTGGCTCTGAGGAGGGCTTGAGTCCAGTAAGGGGGCCAGCCTCGGGCAGACACTTCCTGATATTAGCAAGGCCTGAAATGATGGATTTGCCGCCTCTGCCTTTGAACGCAGCCCTGCTTGGACTGGGCTTTGATGGGAACTCATTTCTGTCTGTGATTGATGGCTGCGCACTGGAGCTGTACTCTGGAGGCATTTCCCTGCGTGTGGGGGCGTGCTCCCCGGGAGGGCTTATTGCCTCCAAGTGGTAAATTGAGGGGAGGGGGGGGAGCAGGGGGGGGGTTGGAGTGTGAGGAGGTGGGAGGGTGAATGGGAGGGGGCTCGGGTTGGCTCGCCCGTAAAGCGTTGCGCCAAATGATCACAAAGAGGAGGGGTCAGGGCCACGCGATCAACTGGTTGGGGTGCAAGGGGGTCTGTTTGCTGTTACTGCAACACAGACCACCCCACAGAACTGCTGCAGAGGGACACGGGCAGGCAGCGCGCGGGACGGGCCAGACCCTAATCTCGTTACAAACTCATTACACTGTTTATCATCTGGAGCAGCGCGCGCTGGCTGTGTACTGTCTGACGGCTCGCGGCACAGGCCACGTGAGAGAGTCCGGAGGGGCTCCCGGGCCGAACCACTCTAGTTTCAGCACGGGGGACCTGGCGCGATGTGATGCAATCATAATAATAATATACTTATAACAATAACATCAATAACGAAACAGTAATAATATCAATCACGAAACAGTAATAATATTAATCTCCAAACAAAAACAACAATGACTATTATTATCGTTGTGAGTATGAATCATTTGCTCCGGGTACACCGTATGCATTAAAGCGCTAAAGACGTCAAAGTACACACCCACTTTGCACTCAGACTGGGTGGGAGCTGCCGCTTTTGGAGAGTGTTAGTGTTAAAGCGCCTGGAAGTGAGGGCGCGGATGCGCTGCAGAAGATGAGTAGTTCAGGGCTTGTCACCTCCCTACTGTTATCCGTCTGGACTCCTGACGCGATAACGCATCCGCTCCCACAGCAGTGGTTAGTGTTAGACTATATATATTTTATGAGGAGATGCATGTATTAAATAAGGAACCCCTCCTGCTGGAGCAGTGAGGGGGGCTTCTTGCGGCCTGCAGACGAGGGAGTGGCAATATTGCATTTACATAGCGCTTTCTAACCCTGGCGAGGCACATACAGACACCCCTGGCGCAAGAGCGTCCTGGGTCTAGGGTCCCCTCAGGTCAGCACAGGCCCAAAACATCCCCACTTATAACATCTCAGGTCATGACACCCCCGTTCATTGCATCACTGGCTCATAATATCCCGGCTTCTAACATCCCGGGTTATAACACCGGGGTCATAACACCACAGCTAATTGCATCATTGGCTCATAATAGCCCAGCTTATGGACATCCCAAGGTAATTCATGTCTCCTGTGATCACATCCCCTGCTCATTACCATCCCAATCTCAAAACAAGCGCGCGCGCCTCGCGCAGGTAGGGGTTGGGGGGGGGGTGTGGCCGAGAGCAGGGAGGCGCAGCGTTTTCCTTGCGGGAGTGAGCGCGATAATTGCTACCAGATGGCGCTGCTCGCTCCCGCAAGGGAATCGCTAAACATGCACGCGTTGCCATTCAAAGCAATGCAACGTGTGCACGTTTTTGCCTGAAAAAGGGAAGCGATGGCTAAAGGTCTTTTTCCTATGCAGCGCATGCGCGCTGCTAGGCGAGACCTAAAAAGGAAAACCCGTCACAAAGCACCGACCTGGGCCACGGTGTTCTGAGAAGAGCTTAGTGCACAGGCACTCATTCTTTTACAAATTAGGAACTGTTGTGAAGTGCACCTTGTTGGGAGCAGCCATAAATGGCAAAGGATCTACACATCTAACTTTGTATTATGCTCATGCCTACTTTTTTTCACAGAAGTAGAAACCCATGCCTACTTTTATTCACAGGAGTAGAGACCCACCGGCCCTATCCAAAACAATGTTTTTGGTGCCCCTATGAACGGGAAACTAGTCCATTATCTTTTATTTTGTCCAGTTTACTCCTCAACTGATAAAGTGGTTCTTTCACAGTCCTCTGAAAAATGGGTATTCTATATTTAATAAAACTCTAGAGGAAGGGTTTTCGTAATCAGGGAAAGATCCTAGGCGCTCTGCCCTATATACGCACAAATTTAAACTTAAGGTATAATCCGTATGGTGCAGCTAGGAGTGGGGATGAACCCTGTAACCCCCCAATTTCGTGTTGGTAACAAAACCTTCACTAAACAAGCAAAACAGAAACCTAGGCACACATAAATGTTAAGTTAACACAGTATGTAAAAGTAAATATTACAGTACAAAATACATAAAACGGAAAGGAAATCTCTTCAAAGTTGTTGATTAAAATTCAGCTTTTTAATTATTTCTTAGGTTTCTTTGATAGGTAGAAAAACCAGCCGACACGTGTTTCGTCGCGTGTGGAAATTACTTCCGCGACTTCCTCAGGGCTGGGAAGGGATACAAGGGATATGAGTGATGTATACATAATGGTACTACATTTTAAAGTTTTTCTTTAAAAAGGCAATTTTTTGAACTAGACGCTCGTGTATCAAACAAAAGTGGAAACCCACAACACCCAAAGGTGAGATAATAATATCCTTTGCTGGATATTAAATAACATTGTAGAACTCAAAGGTGATAACGACCAGTGTTACGATGGTGGACGTGCATATCAAAAGTGTGAAAGAGTCCTGACTCAATGTCGCATTGTACATCCTAAGAAGTGAATCTTAAGTTAGTGGACGTGCATATCCAAGATATGAAAGAGTCTTTACCGTGAGTATGGGACTAAACCCACACGAAATAACGAAGATATGTAAAGAAGATGCGATCAAAAAACCATAATACGTTATATTGATAGAATTTAAACATGGTGTGTATTTAGTACCTGAATACAAATGAAGAGTATTCGAATTGTCTGTGAAGGGAAAAAAAAGAGAAAACGGAAAATAGAAAAGAGGGAGTGAATAAATTATCAACCTGAGAAAAGTCTGAGCATGAGTTTAGAAAAAGGAGGGTTATACAGATGGAGAAAACGCACAAAGTAGTTATGCATTGAGCGAAAAAAACTAAGTCAAGGAAGGTCAAAAGACCAAAGGTAAGTGTAAAAAAGAGAGAATAATGCTGAGGTTGTACCAAGGAAAAAGGGACCCTAAAGCTTACCGCTCAGCCGGTGATAATTCCAACCCGGCTGGGCAAAAAAACCAGTCAGGGATAAGTCTGTTCGTTCTGGAACGTATCTGGCAGTGTAAAGAAAAGAAAGGAAGTGCTTATAAGACAAAATTGTATGTCAGTCACCACGACACACAATAGGACAACTACGTAATTAAGGCCAAGACACTAGTATCCCTATCCCATCCCTTCCCAGCCCTGAGGAAGTCGCGGAAGTAATTTCCACACGCGACGAAACACGTGTCGGCTGGTTTTTCTACCTATCAAAGAAACCTAAGAAATAATTAAAAGCTGAATTTTAATCAACAACTTTGAAGAGATTTCCTTTCCGTTTTATGTATTTTGTACTGTAATATTTACTTTTACATACTGTGTTAACTTAACATTTATGTGTGCCTAGGTTTCTGTTTTGCTTCTATATTTAATAGTTAGTCTATATGGCTATAAATCAACAACTTTCTCTGCACCGTTTGTATACAGTGCCTAATCTTCTGCGTCTCAGACTGTCCAGGAAATGGAATTATGAGATGACTAGTCCAACAGCAATACATGGTACTTGGTTAGCTCACTTGATGCACTTCGGTATCCATGTGAAGCTTTTTCTGTTTTTACTAAAACTGAATTTTATGTAATCGATTATTCTTTTATCATGTTGCTCTTCAAATTATTTCATGGAACTATATCATTTGCTGTGATTTGTGTTAATTTTTACCTGAAATAAGTATTACTGATAGTTGTTTTTTAAGGTCCTAATCACTTCTGAATGTTCCGTGCTCAAAATAACTGACTGTGCCAGGGACCGGTGGGCATTTCCCATTCACGCCTGTGGCAATATTTATCAAAATTCTGTGTCATTCACATGAAGGGTAGACAAATATAAAAAACAGAAGTTGTCTGCTCTTTAGCCAGTGTTAACTGAAAATGATGCCGGTGTAAACCTTCAGAAAAATGGAGTCAATACCGAACCACCTTCTCATTTGTATAATCTGTATCTCGATTCTTTTCACTTCATTCATCAAGTCTTTAATTGGTGAATGATTAGGACCTACCCACCTCTTGCAAATCACATTTAGAGAACAACATCAAGTAGAAAATTAGTTTGCTGTCCTTTTGATCCTGCTTATTATGTTCATTTTGTTGGGTACCAACAGCGATAAAAAAAGGGATTACCTTAAATTCTTGGTTTATGATTTAGGATTTAACTTTGCTTACATCTCTCCAGAACAGATACAAAGCCGGATAATTCACAAACGTTCACATTACGTTAGGGGTGCCATACTTTTTGCACGAGGCTCAGTTTAGAGATCTTATGTGGCGTCCAGTGCGCCCTGTGCAAAGTCAAGAGATGATTACTCTTAAGAGTAGCAGGTTAGACAGTGGCCTATAGATTGTTAAAAGATGCTTGCCATAAGTTTTCCAACTGCTGATTCAGCAATTATCCATACCACACCATATGCAATGGAGGTCTTATTAGATGATTCATACTATTTCAGGATTTTTTTTTTAACCCTTGTGACTTGAAGTTCTTTTTCTAACTCTGATGTCATGGTCTCTTCCCATTTTTGTGCTGCAGTCGATGATGATGATTGTAGAAAGTTGAACTTGGAGAGTATTCCAGTTGGTCTTGGTGCAGAGATAATCCCATATTTTCAAGCTGTAATCCTCAATTAGAACACCTCAATTGTTAACCTTGCCTCCTTAAGCAGGCCACTCAAAACATCTTTTAGGCATTCTGGAGTACCCAGGTGTAGAAAAATAGGATCTGCTTCTTATGGTTACCCCCCCCACTTTTTGCTTGATGTTACACTGTTTTTGACTAGTCTGACTGGGATCCTGCTAATCAGGACCCCAGTCTATCTGCTTTCTCCCTAGAATGTATTGACATGTACTTAGGTACACTCCAGATTGGATACTGGGGTACCCTTATAAGTCCCTAGTGTATGGTACACATGTACCCAGGGCGTAGGTACCCCAGAGGCCTCCCATGGACTGAAGCATGTATTATGCCACCCATGAGAGGCCATGCAAAATGGAACTACAGGCCTGCCATTGCAGCCTGTGTAAGATGGTGCATACACCACTTACGTTAGATATAGGTTTACTATATCTATAGGTCACTACACTTAAAACCTATAAGTCACCCCTATAGCAGGCCTTGACAATCCTGAAGGCAGGATGCTGGGTTTTATGTGAGAGGGTGCCCCTGCATTAGCAGAGTCCCTCTGCAGCCTTCGGAGACCACACAGCCGGACATATAGGTAGAGGTGCATTATAACCTTGCGGTAAATGCTAACTTAAAAACGGCTGAAACAAAACATGTCATGTTTGGTATCAAACACCTTGGAATCATACCTCCACAACCGGGAACTGGTGTGGGAGGTATGATTCCACCCTTCTGAAGCAAGCTTCGTGGGGTCCCTGGTCTTCCCGGTACCAGCCTTCTCGACCCGGACAGCGCAAAATGGATGCTGCCGACCAGAGACACATTTCTGCCCTCCTGCTGCTGAGCCAAGCTCGAGCAGAGGAAGGCAGCACAATAGGCATCCTGTCACAGGGAGGTGTGACCACCTCCCAGACAGGATTTAGTGTATTGGAGCTGGGTGGGTGCACTTCAAAGTGCCTGAAAGTCTTCAGGAGGGGCACACTTGGTGTCCCTGTGCATAGTCCAGTTCAAACTAGTTCTGGGAGCCGTTGGCTCCTGCTCTGGCGCGGAACTGGACAAAGGACATGGGTGTAACCATCCCCCTGTCCTGACCCTCCCCTGGGAGGGTCCCCTGAATCTGTCCAACCCTCTCCCGTGGGTACAAAAGGGCTTACCTGGCTGTAGGAACCTAGATTCGACATGGACAAGACTCTGAACAAGAAACCACTGACCTTCGACCGTCTGGACACTCTGGACTTTGCTGGACTTCAACTGGGCCTGACTTAGTCTCCCTCTCTGTCCAAAGCATTGTCTGTGCCCGTGCACCATACAGGCTCTGTGCAGGACCTGTGGAGCATCAAGGACAACTAAAGTATCTCCCTTGGGGTGAAGGAGTCACTCCCCTGAGTTTGCAGGCACCGTAACACAACTGACTGGTCTGCTGATCCTGAGCTCCTGTGGACTCCGAAGGCTCCAGCAACACAAGAGGTGGGTTCCTTAGTTCCTTGAGGTCGAGCTGCCCTCTCACCACGTTTGAGGTCAGTATCCCTTGTGAGAACCGCGTACTTTTGCAATTGCATATGCTTGTTGGTCTTCCCCAACTTCGTGCATTGGGCTGTTGATAGCCCCAACCTCTGCGCACATTTCGTACAAAGGACTCCGGCCTCCTCGCACTCTGTGCCCTGCAAGCTGTGACTTTGTGAAACTGCTAGAGGTCCCCTCGCGACTCCTGTGCCTTCGGCCTGTGGGTCCACTTGAGGGACAACACTGATTTTATTAGGCCCCCTGGTTGCTCCAGGCCTGCCCTGACTCCCCTTGCTGTGGTGAGTCCTCTGGTCCTTGCTGGGCCAGAACGTAACCTTCTTTGACCTCCTTCGTGGGTTGCCGTTGCCAAGGCTTGTTGGTGCTCCCGCCGAACACCGACCCCTCAGCACTCGACATCCTTCGTGGGACACCTCGCATGCGGCTCCTGGTCGTCCTCGACGTCTCCTGGTCCCTGCAGCTGTAGAGTCAAGGTCTCCATCTTCGGCACCTGAGGCACCCGATATCGGTGGGCATTTGTCTACTGAGGCCCTGGTCACTCCCGAGGGACCCAGACTCTGTCCCCTCTACTTCCAGTTAACTTCCATCAAGAATCCACCTGCGGATTCCACCGGACACTTTTCCTCCTTCCAGCAGTGGCATTTCTTTGAAGACTCCCATTGAGAACGACAGCTGTTTCCGACGCCACTTCAGCCCTATGCACCCGGCTTCCCTGGAATAGGTAACTCTGGTACTTCAGTATCCACGGGTGGGGTGGCTCTCCAACCTTCTACGTTCCAAAGGGTTTCCTCGTAATCCACTGGGAAGGGTCCTTAAACTTTAAAACTGCAACCGCGACTCTCCCATTGAATTGTACGTAGCACGCAGTCGTGTTCTCACACTGCACCCGTCCTCCATGGGGTGCCTGCTTACTCACCTTGGGTGGTTCCTTGGGGTCCCAGCGATTCTACACACTCTAGACATTGTCTTGACTCGAGTCGTGGTTCTTATACCACTATTTTAGTATATGGTTTGGTCTCCCCCTGGAGCCCACTGTGTATTAGTGCTACTTACGTTTGTTTCTGTGCTATAGTATTGTGTGATTTGTGTTTACCTGCGTGGTTAACACAGCTGTTTCACCTCCATCTTTGCGCTTTGTGCAACTTTAAGTTAAAGGAACGAGATACTGTCTTATAACACAATAATGACTGACGGACTGGTGTTCGTGTTTATGACTGTGTGTGTTTGAGTGAGAGTATGTGTGCATGCGGGGGCATAGTTTTGTTTGACAGGAGATCTCTGTTAGCGAAGTGGCCATAAAGGCATTTGACTAATAGTGGTCAAGCCATCGAATTAAGAGAGAGTCAAGCCAAGAGTCTGGCTTGGCTCTTGGAGCCCCTGCAAGACTGAGACCTGAAACTTTTTTCATGTAACAAACATCATATAAGTATATGATAGTGTGTCTTCAAAATTCTATTAAAAGAAAATAATTGTTTTTAACTTGCAGAAGTGTTTCACCTTATTGAGAGGCATTTTTTAAGTGATAGTTTTTAAACATTAACCTAGAAACATTCCTGCCCCCCGCCCTAACAACAATGCCATTAGTAAACTAAGAGGCAAGTCAGTAGTCTTATCCACCATGTACGTGGCCTAGTTAATTATGATACTGTTTGTTGGACTTGGCCCTTATTTTCCCAAACTTTTTCGCTTTTCCCCCCTGGCCTATGTATTTACATGTTGTGTCTCAAATGTAAATGGGTAATACTGTGTAATGGTGTCACTGTCACTTTTAAAATGGACGCCATTCCTGCCTGCCTATGTGCCGCCTGACTGAGTTGAGTGGCGGTCTAGATGTTGTTTCCCAGTACTCCCAGATTTTGGAGGGAAACCTGGCAGCCAGGGTGCTCTACACCTCCCCCTAAACCAGTTGAGACCGGTTTTCCCAGGGAACCTTCTGGAAGCTTCCAGCCCTTTCTGGGAGGTGGGGTGAGGGGGATATATAGGGGGCTGGGCTGCCATGTGCGGGGTGACAGAGCAGGAGAAGTGACTGAGGAGGGAACTCTGCCAGGAGGTACCGCCACATTGGGCCTGTGTGCTGGCCCCTGTGCCCATCTGCACCCCTCTGTTGTCCCCCAGGGCCAGTAAAGAGACTCCGCCGGTGTGGAGGCTGCTGTGCTGGCAGGATTGCAACCATAATGGAGGATGACTGTTCCTAGGAACTGCTGCTTCAGGACTGGTGAGCCGCCCTGCTGACCGCTGATCTCGCCCTGCATTACCTGTCTCCTGGCCCATAGCGCCTCGTGAGCGCTATACTGAGACTCCCCGTACTCCAAGGAAGAGAGGAGCGTGGGCGCGACCTTCCTCTGTGGGGCCCTGGTCTTGTGAGGTCCATAGCGCCTTGGGAGCGCTTTACCCTAACTGTCTGTTGCCTGCCTGCTTGGGAAGGAGCGGGTGCCTACCCCGCATTGCCAGCCTTCGCGGGTGCCCACCCCGCGTTTTTGGGACTGTCTGCCTTTCAAAGTAAGCGGGAGCCCACCCCGCGTTTTGCCGCCTTCAGCGGGTGCCCACCCCGCGTGTGTGCCGCGACGTGGTGCCTAATAAACCAACGGGAGTCCACCCCGCGGCATTTTTATACTGATTAAACGGGAGCCTACCCCGTATTGTGCCCGCACGAAGAAAGTGGCCAAGATCACGGCCGCGGGAGCGCTGTCGCGCGCTAAAGTGAGGAAGCGCGTGGGGCCGTGAAGGAGAGCAGCTTATTTGGAAGTGCCGCGGGAGCCTACCCCGCGCCTTCCTGCCAATTTAAACCCAGGGCGGGAGCCCACCCCGCACTCTGGGATCGCTAAAAGAAATCACCGCCGCAACCCCGGGAACCAGCGAAGGGCCGCCGCTCTGCCTGCGGCGACCCGGAGGTAGTTGGGACCTCGGCCGAGCCGGCCGGAAGTAGGTGGGGGCTCCCCGTGAGCAGGTGAGAGCCCCGAGAAGAAGCGGGATCCGTGTTGAAGTCCCGGGTCCCAGGAGGGGGCCCGGGTGAAGTCCGGCGAGGTGCTGCGGGAGGCGGGGCTCTCATGCGCTGAGGAGAGCCCCGCGTGTGCTGCGCCGAAGGAGGGAACCAGAAGCCAGGCGGGAGCCTACCCCGCGCTGGCCCCAACGCCGCCGGAGACTTCGCTCCGGAAAGGAAGGAAGTGGTGGGGGCTCCCCGTGACCGGAGGAGAGCCCCGGCGCCGCCGGAGTCGTGTGGAGCCTCGCCGGCTCCAGGACAAAGTCCCGGGTCCCAGGAGGGGCCCGGGTGAAGAGGGAGGAGTGCTGCCTGACGCCTGCAGGGCTCGGTTTGAGGAGAGAGGCCAGTGGAGCCTCGTGTGCAGCGCCGCTGAGAAGAGTCCTGCTAGGAGGAGTCGAGAAGCCCAGAGTGAAGTCCTCCGGTGAGCCCGGTGAGTGGGGGCTCTTAGAGAATTGCGGGTGCCAGGAGGGCCCGTGTGGACGCCCTGCACAGCTGCCCCGCCTGCCAGTGGGCAGCTGCATTGAGGGGGCAATGCTTACTTCCAAGCCCCAGAAAAGGGGGCTCCCCCGTCCCGGTGTTGTTGTGGGGGTCCCAAGCTGACGTGGGCTGACTCGCCTTCAGCCAGCAAAGAGGAGCCTGGTGAGTGGGGCTTTGTGACGGGCCTGTGTTTCATGCTAATGTTTCATGCCAATGAGGTTTATGCCTTTTGATGTGCCTAACCTGCTTTTATGCCAACAGGCCTGTGTTTTATGATAAGCTTTCCATGCCTACTGTTTCCTGCCAATAGGGTGTTAATGTTCTGCATCATGTGTTTAATGCCCTATAATGTTGAGTGCATCCTACGCCCAGTGTTCTTCCTTGCGAATGATGCCTAAGGTATATGTCCATGCCTGATGTTTGCTGCTTACTGCAGTGAGGCTTTATTAATTGTCTTTTACCCCACAGGTACGGACTGAGTACGCCTGTTGTTACCAGTGAACTTGCATTCATTCAGTGCTTATAATGATTCTGGCAGCGGCCCGATTGGCGCTGCCCTGTAAATAGTCCCCACTGTTTATGTCTACCGGGTGCCGGTTGGCGCCGTGTTACCGCTGTGGTTACCATCTGCTAAGCTGTTGCATAATACATATGCTATATTTCTTACTTAAACTGGTGTGGTCTCCTTTTTGTAGGGTGCCTGGTGTGTCGCCTGTGTGTGCTGCGCGGATGCTTTACACAATGCTCCTGGTTTAGCCTTCCCGCTCCGCACCACGCTACCCCGTTTCTAACACTGTTAGACTTGGCCCTTTGTGCAGGGTCACCCCTGAACATTTTGCCTTTTTCTCTGACATGGTGTTGGTGGTTTTAGGCCTCTGGGCACTTTAGCACTGTGGTCCAGTGTAAAGTGCGTGCACTCTCTGTGTACATTTGGAAAGGTTGGCCTGCCCTCCCATAGGAATGCATTGGGGATTCTCTGATAAAGTGTGTCAGTGATAATTCCTGGGATGGGAGGAGCAGCGGGGTCCAGTTTAGTATGTATGAAATTGTAAGAATAAATGCTGCGCAATGGTGTGCGCAGATTTATGATGACTGGTTGAGAAATGCCACTTTTAGAAGTTGGCATTTTTGTGTGCTGTGTGTCTGCCTGCCTGATGTGAATTGCATGTCTGGCTTGTGAGTGACAGGGGCTGGGAGGGGTGTGTGGCTCCAGGAGGGGCAGGGGTGAGTCAGCGCTAGGCTGAATGGGACATCTGCCCTGGGAGTAGTGGGAGGAGTAATCCCCTGACCCTGAATAGGACTGTGCCCAGCCTGCACAATGCTGGCTCCGCCCCCTGTGGTGTGTCTGATCACTTAGCCCCCACCTGACAAAGGGGAAGAGGAGCTTGGAAAACAAAGTGCTTCAAATCCCCCCTGAACCAGTTGCATCTGGTTCCCCCATGCCCTGTCCTGCAGACAAAGATTTGGTGTATAAATATAGGGGCTGTGACCCCATGATGTTGGTTCTGTGCTTGGGTGCTGTTCTATACTTGCTGGGGCGTGCTGCTGCGGGGACCCAGGAGGAACCGCCATGAGGGCTTGCCTCCCTGGGCCCTGCATTGCCCCCTTGATCTCCATGGACTTGCTGGGACTTCTAGTGCCTCGTGAGCGCTGTGCCTTATTTCTTTATTTTTCCCCAAGACAGAGGAGAGCGTGGGCTGCGCAGCGCTGAGCTGCAGCCCTTTGAGAGGGAATCCCCATCGTAGGGATTCCCCCATGATGCTGGAAATGGCGGGTGCCCACCCCGCGTTTTTCTCTTTTTTTCGCGGGTGCCCACCCCGCTTATTTTGATAATTATCGCGTGTGCCCACCCCGCATTCCTCTTTGCCTTTGCGGGTGCCCACCCCGCGTTCTACGATTGAAAAATCACCGCCGCGGCCCGATCGAGAGAGAGAGGCCGCTGACCCGGAAGACAGGCAGAGTTTGCCTGACTCTGGGCGGGGCCTGCAGCGTAGAGCTGGAAGAGGTGCCAGAGTGGCGAATCTGAGCGGGGCTCCCGTGAGCGGTTGGGAGCCCCGGCGACAGAGGGAGAAGATGTCGGCAGACAGGAGCCCACCCCGCCTGCGTGGATGCGGCCGGATTCAAAGCGGGGCTCCTGTGTAGCTGAGGGAAGCCCCGCGCACACCAAGAGCACCGGCGAAGTGAGGAGGGTCCCCGGTGCCGGTCCCGAGTACAGAGAGGAGACCGGAGGAGCCCAGCTCCACGGAGAGCCCGGTGAGTGGGGGCTTCTCCATTGTGTGTGCCGATCGAGGCACAGTGTCTGAGCGGTTCCGCCAGAGAGCGGGCCGCTCCAACGAGGGGGGCATAATTGTTCCGAGGGCATAGTGAGTGCCCAGGCCCGCGTTCTCATTCACAGCTGCACCGCCGTAGCGGGCAGCTGCACCAAGGGGGCAAATTTGATTTATAGAGCCCCAGAGGAGGGCTCCCGAGCCCGTGCCACTTCCAGTCTGGTTACCCTACAGCTGCGCCACACCAACGCGGGCAGCTGCAACGATGGGGGCAGTTCTTGGCTCACAGAGCCCCAGTGGAGGCCCCGAGGGCACCGTCGTGCCAGGGCCCCTTTACTTTGTTTGTTCTCAGCTGCGCCGCACCAGCGCGGGCAGCTGCAACGTTTTGCATATTTGGTTGGAGAGTCCCAGTCGGGCTCTCCGGGCACAGTCGGTGCCATTGCCTAATTTTCCTCATCACAGCTGCACGGCAACTAGCGGCAGCTGCAACGTTTAGGCTGACATTTCTTTGGGGGCATTTTTGAATGAGATAGGAGTGAGATACACTCCTCTGCCCCAGCGCAATTGCGCACTTGTGAATTCTGCTGCATTGGCAGCCGCCTTGACATTTGGGACATAGGGCATTTGAGCCCCTTTGAAAAGGCCAGTTGGCCAGGGGGACTGTTCGGTTGATAGGGCGCCAGGCCCTAATGTGATTTATGTGGTGCGCAGGAAATGTGATTCATGTACTGTTATTCATGCACCTGATTTTTGCCTCTACTGTGGTTTATGTTATGAGGTTTTGCATACTGTGGTTTATGCTTGGGAGGTTATTCTCCACTGTGATTTATGCCTAATGTGAGTTATGATAAGGAGGTTATGGTCTAATATGTTTAGGCTTATGAGGTTGGCGTATAATGTATTTTGCGCCTGATGTGATACTGTGCATAATATGGTTTATGTTGCAGGATAATGCTGAGTACAGTGTTTGCCAGTAATTACTGGTTGTGTTCTACGTTTATTATATGTTCTACATTTACTATCGTTACTAAGTGATGGTTCTGACAGTGGCCCAATTGGCCCTGTCAAGTGTACATAATCCCCTGTAAATATTGCCTAGTGCCAGTTGGCACAGTGTATATTGTGTGATTACTATTCTAATGTGTTTATGACAATACAAAGGCTATTTTTATATATAACCTTGTGTGGAGTTCCTTTTTGTGGTGTGCCTAGTAGGTTGTTGCTGTGTGTGGGTTGCGCAAACGCTTTACACATTGCCTCCGGGATAGGCCTGACTGCCCCTGCCAAGCTACCAAGGGGGTGAGCAGGGGTTATCTTCGGCGTGTAACTCCCTTGCCCTGACTAGAGTGGTGGTCTCTGCTGGCTTTGGCGCAAGCCTTAGCCAACCAGAGATCCCATTTCTAACAGATACATGAAGCAAAATTATTTTCTTTTAAATCGAACATACTTGTTTTTCGACAGCACATATCCTGAACTCGTATTTCAAGGGGCTCTCATATGTTATAATGAGGAAAAAGGAGTCTCGGTGAAATACAATATTTGCCTAGTATCGCCCAATTTGGGCAAGAGGGGAAGCTGGGAATGATCCCTCGATTTCTGCTTTTACATTGCACTGTTCAAACCGTAGGACAATGTGGCGGTCTCTTTCATGTTTGTGAACATTGTAAACAATAACGTTTATGGCCAACTACTTTCAAGTCACCAGCAGCCAGTGGTACGCCCGGACATTGGATCTAGATAATGTGTCATTCATTAAAATAATTTAAAAAAAAATAAAGTTGGAGACTCCTTATTTTCTAACAATCTATTAAATTAACTGTCAAAGGGGTTCTTAGTCATCAACATTTAGACCGTTATATCCAGCACATGTGAACTGACTGTACCCTATTTGCAATGCCACAATAGTCCTTCTGCCTTGCTCATCGACCTCTGAACTTAGGGGCATATTTACGTTCCCTGGCGCATCCCTGCATATCAGCAGGGATGCGCCAGGGAAAATGCGTCACGCAAGTTTACCCTTGCGCCACGTCCGATGCGCCGCATTTACAATGCGGCGCATCGTGGCGCAAGGATAAGCAGATGCGTGACGCATCTGCCGGCGGAAAGTTGGCGCAGTGCTGAAGTCGTGTCGCAAGCGCGACGCAACTCCAGCACTGTTCCAACCTTCCCTATCCCTAACATGGTGCGTCAATCCTTACGCCTGCTTCAAGCAGGCGTAAGGATTTGACGCACCAGCTGTCGAAAAAGTGACTGCGTGAAATCTTGTAGATTTCACTACGTCACTTTTCCGAGGCGTTCCTGCGCCGGAACGCCCCCCCCTGCGCCGGTACGCCCACATGAAACCTGACGCAGGTTTCATGTGGCGCAGGGGTTTACTACGTGACGCAGCTCCCTAGATGCGTCACGTTGTAAATATAGCGCAACGCGGCGCATGGTTTGCGTCGCCGCTGCGTCATATGCGTGACGCAACGGCGGCGCAAAAGTGGCGCAAGGGGCTTGTAAATATGCCCCGTAGTACCTGGACTTTGGAGTTTCTGTTACACCCTTAATAAAGCATGATTGCCATGTACATATTACTGAATGAATCCATCTCAGATTTGTCAACAAAGCTTTACATTCCCGGTCTGGCATGTGCATCTCTTTGGGTATGATTCATTAAGCACCACAATCTCTCTAAAGCTCCAAGATGCATCTCTGTCTTTTCCATGGCTTCATTCCAGGATATAAAGCTAATCAGATTTTTATCCGTTTTTTTGTATCAATAGAATCTTAACATTTACACCAGACCCTGCACAACTTATTTAGGGCCCATAAGGTCTATTTTTTGGTCTTTTCCCCCACATGCTCTTCACCCAGTGAAAAACCTCCCCAGGGAACCCTCAATGCCTCCTTCAGCTTTCTTGGAACTGTTAAGTGGTCTTCCTCCTCTGTCTTCCCAAGAACCCACTGCCTTTCATTGGTCAGATTTTATTGAACAGGACAAGTCCTTAAATGCAACAGATTTATCCTTTAATGCCACAGATAATATTAGTCCTGGCCCCTTGATATACCTCCATAAAAAAATTGTTGTCTAGAGATTTTCATTTTTGATTTGGGTTTTTGTATCGTTAGAGAAGTAATTTAGCTTTGCCATTGCTAATTGAGGCCGAATTTTTCTGGACGACATTTTTTTTAAATGGCAGCTGTGTTGCAGTGATGGTATAATATTTCAGGAACCATGAGACCTATATACTTCATTTTGGTGTCAACACATAGGATTTGGGGGTCAAGTAGTCTTATGGAGACAGAAAATAACTCCTCAGAACAACCCTTCCACCATTTTCCAAAATGGCAGCTCTATAATGTGTTTTAGCCATCATATTGGTAATTTATTGTAATATTGTTTTTATTTCAGGTTTTGTATTGATTCAGATTCGTAAACCTGAGCGAAGCAGGTGGTAGCAGAGGATCTTTACCTCCTAACAGAGTGTTGCTAACTACAAAATCTGAGGACTCCTTCAACAAAGAAAAATGTGTCATATGCCAAACTAATCAGAAAGAAAAGCTAATATCAACTGAGGCTGGACAGAAGAGAGTTCGAGATGCTGCAGAAATACTGCAAGATGAAGTTCACAAAAGACTAAAAATGATGGGTGAAAAGGATCAAATATTTTATCATTGTAGCAAGTGCTACAAGTTGTATACAATGGATGGAAAAAAAGCCTGGGAAAAAATTGTCAAAAAAGTGCAGAAACCAGTGAATCACAACAAGAATCCAAGTCTTCTGAGAAAGCGACGACATCCACTTAGAAGATGGATGGCCACCCCCTCTTCCACCTCCAACAACTGATCAGAATGCAGAGGATCTTCAATGTGTTAATCTGTGGTCTAGCCAGAACAACGGATAAAGGGATTGATGAAAGAACAAAGTACAGAGTATGTGAGACTCAAAGGGCAAACATGTTTTTATCTGCATCTAGTTTCTTCCAAGATGACTTTTTCAGCCAATTATCTGATCTAAACAGCGAGTTGAATGTATTTGTAGTGGATTTGTATGCCCATCCGAACTGCATGCGTGCATACATTTGAAAATCTGAATGTACAGTGAGCTCCCAGCAGCAACGTAACCGCCAGCCGTCAGTCAAGTTTACACTCTTTGAAAAAGCAAATTAAGTTTTAAAGCCACTCTTGAATGCTGGCTACGGGTTCACACTCAGTGTGATCAGAGAAATAATGGTCAACATTCATGAAACTGTATTGATCAATAATAATGAAATTAAGATTTTTCTGGTGAGAATGTATGACAGAATTTATTTTAGTCAGTCTAACAAAAAAATTGAGTCGCCTATGGTGTTCTCAGCTGATTTGACTCCTGAAGTTCTTGCTGCCAAAATAAGATCACAGGATGCAGTAAAATCAGCAGGAATCATTTTAAGAAAAGTCCTGAAAAATCTAGATTTTTGACTTAATGACAAATTTTGTGTTGCCCCAGAGCTCCACAAATCATGAGTCAACAAGAATGCCTGATGTGGTCTTAACATTTTTTTTACATCATTGTTCAATATCCAGAAAGCAACACTGTTACAAACTAAAGTTCTTGAGTTCAGAACAGAAGCCGACAACATTGATGATGGCTTTGAAGATATTAGCGAAGAAGTGGAAGACAATTCCATGAACCGACAGGCTTATGCTGTGCAAATGTACAGTCTTTTCCAAACCATGTTTTATGTATTGCATCACGGCAAAAATCAAACTCCACTACACATGATGACTGCCCACGCAATCTATGAGAAGTGCAAAAGTAGAAAGCTAATCACTTTAATGAATAGGATTGGAGTATCAACAAGTTATAATGACATAGTACGGAGCAGGAACTTGTTAGCAGCTCATGCTGTAAAATCTTGTGAATCCGACAGCACACCACTTCCAAGTCAATTTACCAGGAAAGGATTTACAATTGCTGCTCTTGATAATTTTGATTTTGAAGACAACTCTTCTTTGCCTCGAACATTCAGCACACGATACTGCTGTAGTGCTTTTTCAGGGCTGTACCAATGAAGTAGCTGCTTGAAAACAAGCTGTGTCAGCTGTAGGCATAAACAAATGAAGCTACAAACTTATAACCTAACTTCCTTGCCAACGTGTGCGAAATCATTACGAGCCATGAACACGTCCCTGTCTACCAGAAAGTTTCAAAGTGGCTGAGGACATGGATTTTCTTCTACCTGATTCTGCGGTCCACAAAGCTGATTAAAATGAAGTTATCATATCGCTTATTCGGTGCGGACTCAAGGATGAAGAACATCCAATTCCTCCGTGGGCTGGAATTCATGCTCTGATCTCCCAGAATACTGCCCCACTGAAGAAGGTTGGGTTTTACCAGTAATAACATCTCTAGTCACAAACTATGCAACAGTATACAGCTCTCAAAAATGTCCAAAATATGCATGCTCAGCTTGAAGGCCAGTTTATCCTACCAATTTTCTGCAATGAAGGTGTTTTCCGTATTGTAGCTGACACTTTATGAGCAATCTGTTAGAATTTGATGATCTTTATTTAATGATGGGCAATTTTCACATGACAAAAGTTGCATTGCAGTGTGCAGGAAGTTCTCAGTGGATTTGGTATAGACGATGCACTTATTGAGGCTGAAATCTTTAGAAGCAAAACTGTCCAGTCAGTATTGAGTGGAACTCATGTTTGTTTGTTACACACTATGCTTATCATATCTGAGCCTATAGAAACATTGTGTTGGAATGCTTTCTTGAACAAGAATGACAAATTAGTTTTTGCATATCTTATCTCAGAAGTGAACAGGGCACAGGGTGCAATTCATTCAAAAGACATAATGCAAAGCCAGGCAATGTTCAATGCACTCAGTTCAAAATCGGAAAACTTGAAAACCAAGTTCGTAGAGTTTGTCAAAGGATGTGAAGAAAAATCAGAACTATGCAAGTACTGGGTAAATGTTTTAAACATGATAGCTCTAGTGAAAAACTTGGTACATGCTGATCAGGAAGGTGATTGGGAGCTGCACATGAGACTGTGGAGTCACTCATTACTATGTTTCGCGAATTTGATTGCATAAACTACATGAGATATGGGTCCTGGTATTTGCAAAGAGTGAAGAAGCTAGAACAAGAAGCTATAGGTAGAAAAACCATACATCTACCGAAAAGTAATCCAAAGACATTTTGTTGTAGTAAAAGACAGAACAGAGAGGGAAGGTTCAATGCTGTGGCTCCAGATCTAAAACTGGAACAGAAGATCCAGAGATCACAGAAAAGCTCCAAGAGAATTGTTGGTCAGATACGTAAAAGTAAATATATGTTGCTCAATGACAGCTAATTTACCATGAAGTCCTTTCTATTTGCAATGTTTTCAGAGAGATGACAAATTCAAAATTAATGGAACATAGTGAAACTGTTCGACACCATGAACTTGTGGGAAAGAGAGGGGAACCTTTTAATAAACATGTTGACCGCCTTCTTCATTTCATGCAGCAGCAAGGAACCACCCTTAAAATGACAGCCTGTGTGACTACACAACTTTGTGACCAAACAACATGTGGGTAAAGATATAAAGACATGTCCACTAGAAGTCCTGGAACATGGTTTGAAACTATACGCAGGAGAGATTTGTATTGAATGGGAAATAGCTGTTTGACATCACTAAAGCTAAACTTCCACGCTTTATATGCTATAGTAAGAGTTTTGTCCAACCAGCTACTACAAAACAGGTTATAAAAAAACAACTTTCGCAAGCACATAGAGATGGATGTAGCAAAATAAAGGGGTGAATTTATCAAGGACATTCTGTCACATGATCTTCCTCCAATAAACACATTATTTGATTATTAGATGCTGCAACCAAACCAGTGAAGCACAAACTCGTACAAGAGCTCGATAAAAAACTTGAAGAATTTCAATTAGAAAAAGTGTCCTCATTGAAAACTGCTATTGTTGTGGACTATATTTCATAATTGCGAATGGTGAAGATTTCATCCATGCAAAACTTCGCAGAGGTCGTTCATACTGTTCTACAGATATCAAAGTCAATGTGCACCTTGCAAGAACTGCACATTGTCTTCGACAGTTATCTTGAACTATCTGTCAAAGAATGTCTACAAGTGGAACAATTGATCTTGCCTTCCTCAAAAATTTGACACCTCTACCTGTGCAACTTGATAAATTCCGGTCATCAACATCGAACAAGATGAACTTGGAGATGTTAACTCCCCGAAACATTGCTGATGCTTTAGTGAACACTGGATTTCCAATTATTGCAAGTGGAATTATGATCAATGAGGAGTTGGTGCCTGCAGAGAGAGATTCAAAAGGTACGGGCCATATTGTTCAAGAACTTAACAGCAAATTGGACGAAGCTGACCTATGTGTTTTGCCAAATGTTGAATGGGTTGTTTGAAATGGTTCCGATCGAGTCATTGTACTGTCAAATGACAGATGTTATTATTGTGCTAGTTAGATTTGTTGCAGTGTTCATAAGTCAAGGATTGTTATTGTTATGGATACGTTCTGGAACAGGTGAGCAAAGACACTTAATCCCACCTCATATTCTATACACGAATCTTGACCCAGAGATGTGTTCTTATCAAGGCACATATTCTTACTGGTGATGGCACTATGAGCAAAATTTGAACAAAACTTGGAGCTTTAATTGCTGAACCTGTGAAGTTTCAAAAAGGATTTGCTGAGACAGAAGAAGAATGTGACATTAAAGACATAGAAAAATACCTTGTGCTTGTGTAGAAAACGAGTTTTGACTGTCACACATTTGACGATCTTCCGTACAGTGAGTTCAAGAGATCAGTTCCGCTAAGTGACCATCTTCCGCCGACGTCATATTCTGTGCGTGGACACATTAAAAGAGCGTTCTACTTGATCAGAAAATGTGTAAATGTTTTGGATCATGCATATGTAGAGAAAGATTTGTAGTAATTTGGTTGGGAAGATATTGATGGTGTGCTAAAACCTATTGTAGGAAAGTAGGGTCTGCTTCTATGGTTACCCCCACTGTTGTGATTGACTAGTTTGACTGGGATCCTGCTAATCAGGACCCCAGTCTATCTGCTTTCTCCATAAATTGTTATAAGCAGTACTTGGGTACATCCCAGATTGGATACTGGGGTACCCTTACAAGTCCCTAGTATATGGTACTAAGGTACCCATGGCATAGGTACCCCAGAGGTCCCCTATGGGCTGAAGCATGCATTATGCCACCCATGGGAGACCATTCAAAATGGAACTACAGGCCTGCCATTGCAGCCTGTGTAAGCTGGTGCTAGCACCACTTACTAAAAATATAGGTTTCTTATATCTAGGGTCACTGCACTTAAAACCTATAAGTCACCCCTTTAGCAGGCCTTTGCAATCCTGAAGGCAGGGTGCTTGGTACTAAGTGAGAGGGTGCCCCTGCATGAGCAGGACACCCCTACAGCCTACGGAGTCCATTCTCCTGGGTTGTCAGTGAAGCAGCCATATACCGTATAGAGGGGCACCACGTAATTACGCGATGACCATCTCGATACTGGCTGCAACGAATCCTATCATGTTTGGTATCAGACATGTTGGAATCATACCCCCACACCGTACATGGTGTGGCAGGTATGATTCCAAGCACTGGAAGAGCTCTCCGTTAGGCTCTCAGTGTTCCCGGTCCCAACCTTCTAGACCTGGACAGCACAAAATGGTTGCTGCCGACCAGAGACACATTTCTGCCCTCCTGCTGCTGAGCCAACCTCGAGCAGGGGAAGGCAGAACAATAGGCATCCTGTCACAGGAAGGTGTGACCACCTCCCAGACAGGATTTAGTGTATTGGGACCGGGTGGGTGTGCTTGCCAGCGCCACTAAGTCTGCATGAGGGGCACATTTGGTGTCCGTGCATAGTCCAGTTCAAACCAGTCTTGGTGCGCAACTGGACAAAGGACATGGCAGTAACCTCCCCTCTGTCCAGACCCTCCCCTGGGAGGGTCCCCTGAATCGTCCCAACCCTTTCCTTAGGGTACTTAAGGGCTTACCTGGGTGTAGGTCCCTAGATTCGTCGGGGGATAAGATTCAGATCAGATACCACTTCTTCTTCTACCGTATGGGTGCTCTGGACTTCGTTTGGGCTCGATTTCGTCTCCCTTCCAGTCTGCTGCATCGTCTGTGCACCATACAGGAACCTTCCAAGACCTGTGGGCATCAAAGACACCTGAAGGAATCTCCCTTGGAGTGAAGGAGTCACTCCCCTGCATTCGCAGGCACTGCACCTAAGTCGACCGGTCTGCTGATACTGAGCTCCTCCAGACTCCATAAGGTTCTGCAACACAGGTCGTGGTTCTCCACAGCTCCCGAGGCCTGCCCTCTCACCAAGTTTGAAGCCAGTATCCCTCATGGGGGTTGCAATAACCGAACCCCTGTGTACCGCGTCAACTTGCAGTTGCAAAGGCTTGTTGGCTTCTTTCCAAGAAGATCTTCGGGCTCCAAGTAGCCCCAACCTCGAGCACCTCCAGTGACCAGAATCTTGGGCTACACCGCATCGTGTGCATCGTGGCATGCATCTTTTGGTGAGCTGCTTGAGGTCCTCTCGCGACTCCAGTGCCTCCGGCCTGTGGGTCCTTTTGAGGGTCACCTTTGCTTCTCTTGGGCTCCCCTGATTGCTCGGGGCCTGTCCTGACTCCCCTGCTTGTGGTGAGTCTCCTGGACCTTGCTGGTCCCAACGTTGCTCCTTCTTCAGTTCCTGCGTTGGTTGCATTTGCCAAGGCTTGTTGGTGCTCCCGCCGGACACCGTCCCCTCAGCACTCGACTTCCTTCGTGGGACAGCTCGTGCATGGCTCCTGGTCTTCCTCAGTGTCGCCTGTTCCTCACAGCTGCAGAGTCAAGGTCATCGTCAACTCTCCTGCAACATCCGACATCGGAGGGCATTCATCTTCCAAGTCTCCTGGTCACTCCTGAGTGACATAGACTCTGTCGCCTCTGCCTGCAGGTACCTATCATCTAGAATCCACCTTCAGATTCCACCGGACACTTTCTTCTTCTTCAGCAGCGGCACTTTCCTGAAGTCCTCCATTGGGTTCGACTGAGGTTTCTGACACCACTTCACATGTATGCACCCGGCTTCCCTGGTGTAGGTAACATGGGTACTAGAGTATCCACGGGTGGGGTGGCTCTCCAACCTTCTGTCTTCTACGGGGTTTCTTCAGGGTCCACTGGGAAGGGTCCTTAATCTTTAAAAATCCAACTGTGACTTACACGTAGACTTGTATGGAGCATGCAGTAGTGTTCCTACACTGCTCACGCTCTCCGTGGGGTTCGTAGTCACTCACCTTGGGTGGTTCCTTGGGTCCCCAGCACTTCTACGTCCTCTCGATATTGTCTTGACCCGAGTCGTGGTTCTTATACCACTTACTTAGTATATGGTTTGGTTCCCCCCTGGGGTCCACTGTGTATTCTGTGCTATTTACTGTGTATTGTGTGCATTGTGTTCATCTCTGGGTAGGAGATATCTAAACGTGTTAGCGAGTATTATATAATAAATACATATTTTTATAAATACCTTGTGTGGTTCTGTTTCATTTAATCTATACAATAAGTTTGCATTCTGGTAAAACTAGCTGCTTTACACTCCTTCTGGACTAAGCCTGAAGTCTGCTCTCCACAGCTACCACTTAGAGAGTTTTCTAAGGTAGTCTAAGACCTCTTAAATCACCATAAGGGTTGTCTAGACTGGTGCAAGGTGCCCACTTACATAAGTGGACATCATATAGTAGGCCAGCTTCTCACACCTATGAAATTTCTAAAGCCTCTACCCATAGAACTTACACGCAAAACCTGTGCTACAAAAAGTTGTCCATGTCGATATGCTGCTCTCAAATGTTCAACATTTTGCAAATGTACCACGAGCAATTGCCGAAACAAATAAAGTGAACTATGAAAATGTGCCTAAAACTGGAGTGATAAACATTATTTGTTTTCATATTCAGATCACAACAATTGTTTGGTGTATACATACAAGGATTAACCGCTTCGATGCTCATGACGAGACCAGCTCGTCATGAGTCACAGTGGAGCTGTGCTCATGACGAGCTGGTCTCGTCATAACGGCTGCGCGCCGCCCACGCGGGATTAATTCCCCGCCTGTGCGGGAGAATTAATGAGTGGGCGGGGTTGTGACGAGACCAGCTCGTCATGAGCACAGCTCCACTGTGACTCATGATGAGCTGGTCTCGTCACGAGCACCGAGGCGCCGCGCTCACCCCCATGCCCCCTCGCACCCGTGGGGGAATTACCCCCGCAGGGAAGGGGTTAAAAACCATTATTATTTGTTTAATTTCTATTTATGTCTCTTCCACTATTATAACCACCATTTTTGAAAATGGCGGAACAGTTGCTCTGAGGAGTTATTTTCTGTCTCTTGTCCCCCAAAACCTATGTTTTGAAACCAAAATGAAGTATACAGGTCTCATGGTTCCTGAAATATTACATCATCACTGCAACACATCTGCCATTTTTTAAAATGTCTTCCAGAAAAATTCGGTCCGGATCAGCAATGTGTACCCAAGCTAAATTACTTGTCTAACGATCCAAAAACACAAATCAAAAATGAAAATCTCCGGACAACAATTTTTTTACAGAGGGATGTCAGGGCTGGGATTAAATTGAGCTTTAACCAAAATGTAAGGGAATTTATCAAGATTTTCCTAGGTCTTTTTTGTTATTTGGGTTTAATCTTAATGGGGCACTCTATATCTCCAGCTCAAGTCCCCTTGAACCACCCCTTCAAAAAGCCCATCTTGCAATAGACTGATGATAAATTTCCTAATGTCAGTACCTTCTGCTCTTTTTGAAATATTTATGATCTTGAAGTTGTTCCGCCTTGCCTCACTTTCCTACCTCTCTAGTGTCTCTTGTGTAGTCTTATCCTGGGTTTAGGAGAGCTAAATCATGAGTTTCTTTCCATATCTAAAGAGGCTTTTACCATTGCCCCTTCTAATGCCGTGTTTCTACAGGCTAGCTTGTCTGTGTTTTCACCTAGTGTTTGACAACTGTCCTGTACATCTTTCTGGTTTCCCTCCGAGATAGCAAACCTGTTTTTTATTTCATTCGAGATTTCCTTCAGAATGGACTAGAGGACTTGCTCTGCTGGGCATCTTGGAGGATGTGGAGGGTCCCCGAGGTAAATGTGCCTTGGTGGGCATTGGCACAGTGATTGCCATACATGTTATCCCCTGACGTTGGAAAGCCTGGGAGCCGCAGATGCTGGCAAAATGGCGATCCGGAATGGACTGGGGCGCTCAGGTGTAGGAACAGATATACACTGCTAGGGGCTGCCCTCGTAAAAAAACACAAAGATTTGGGGGAGATGGTGGTCGCACTAAGGCCTGGGTCATGACGGACTTGCCTAATGCATGTCATCTTACTATTAGAATGTTTTATACTGTTTTCTATCCCAGTTGTTTGTGCATAAAATACATTTTAATTATTTTAAGAAATGATTACACTTGGAATACGGCCCTCTGGAAGGTTGGATGGGCAGACCACATCATGCTAGAGACCCCATTGTGGTGAGGCACTAGATCGCTACAGGTTGTGGCCCTGCTGGTCTTCTCGCCCTGGGACACCATAGGTATATCAGCAGTCTTGGATGTGCTCAGTAGCGTAACACTCAAATCCTTCCAAGACCTACAGGATGAGTTCGACATGCACCGCCCCATTTTTCCCCACTATCTCCAGCACACCCTTCTCCCCACAATACAATCATTAGAGACTTTCAACGAGTTTTCCCCACTGAAAGCCAAGATCCTACTTGCACACCTCCAAGAGCACAAACTGTTGGATGTATATAAAATGCTGCTGTATAACATGCCGGACCCGCTGGCAGGGGTTCGGGCGGCTTGGGAGAGTGACCCGTGCCCGATTGATGACAATTGGAGAGAGGCGGTGGAGGCCACCAGAGACGCAGTGATAGCCTCCCAATTCCAGCTGATCCAACTAAAAGTGCTCCACAGGGTGTCCTACTCTGGAGCCCGACTCCATAGAATGGACCTTAACCCTGTGCGTGTCTTCTTTCAATGCGGCGACCCACAGGGAGACTTGCCCCACATGTTCTGGCACTGCCCGGGATTTGCCCACTTCTGGGGAAACGTGTTGAGAGAACTTGAGGGAGTGCTGGGATGGGCTGTTCCCTGGGATCCCAAACTCATTCTTCTTCACGTCACGGGTGACCTTGGGGGAACACGCTACCAGAAGGCACTCCTGTGGCTGGGTTTAGTTATCACCAAGAGAGACACCACCAGGGCGTGAAAAGAAACAGAAGCGCCCACTGCGGAGGCCTAGGCCAAGGGTATGGACCATAGTATGGGCTTGAGCGTCCAATATATTTATCACGGGGATACCCCTAGAAACACTTCAAGATTTGGAAGGAATGGGCAGAATACAGGGGGAGCCACCTGGAACTTCATAGGGACCAGGCGGCGGAGGGCACAGGATATTGTTTTTTCCACTTTTTGATTATATGTAAAGGGATCAGGTCTTGTTATTATATAACAAGACCTTGGTGACTTCGGTATGGTGATAGCTCCACATTCTGTTGTAGTAATATGGTGATGTTTATGTATACCACTCTGGGTGCGCGGTTACTGTTTATCCAAAACACAATAAAAAACGTTAAAAAAAAAAAAAATGATTACACAACACCCTTACCCCTCTCGTGCGGTGGTAAAAATCTAATATAGGTTGGGGCCCTTTCTGATATGTTGTCTCAACATCTTGATCTGCTAGTTCCTGCAGTGGAACCAGATCTGTGTCACCTTTCCTCCTGTACTTTCCTGCCAACATTTCATATCTATTACATAAGTGAACATCTTTTGGAAAGAAGGGAACATGGTGGCATCGACTGACCTTATTAGCCATATGAACATTTTTTTCTTTTCAACGTTAAACTTTAGCACTGCTTAGTATAGTACATACCTCGAAAAGGTGCCTCGCCTGGGCCTACGGTCTTTCAGCATGAGATGGCATCAGTTCCTGGAGGTTGGGAAGCAGACGCAGCCATCCACATGGACCGGAAGGCTGTTACAAGAATTCTATACCAGGGGAGCATTGACAGCAACAGAACAAGTTGGCTGACAGCAGGTCGACAGCAATTGAGTGGATTACGGATCTCGCCAGAGGAAGACAGCGGGGAACCCCAACCCCTTGGTCAGGGCAGTAGAACCCGCTTGCGAATGTCAGTGGAGGAGCAGCATGCAGTCCAGCTGCAGCAGCACACTCCAGAAACAGCTTCTGCATACATACAAAACCGAGAATAATTCGCACTGCTTATAGTTTTGACAAAAACTGGAGAGATGAGATTAAGAAGGTGTCAGATATCAGAACAGCTTTCTGCTCACATAAAATCACTAACCGGTACCAACTCAGATCAGGAGGCTTACCAAAGACCTAATTGGACACCAGGGAGCAGGGGTTCACTAAAGGAGGCACAAAAGGGAATCTGAAGTGGGACTTGGCAACAAAAGACTACATAGGTAGAGAAGGAAGTAAAGCGTCTTACAAAAACCACTCGGAGCTGAAATTACCCAGGAAATCTAGTAACTAAATGCCTATTAAAGCCCACTGCGTCCCTAAGATGATTTTTCAGAATTTCCTAAAAAATGAAGAGCACGGTAGCAAAGGAAACTGGTAAAGCCCATAATCTAGATGCCAGACAGTCCCAACGAACTCCAGCAAAATTGAGGAGCACAGAAAGGAGGTTTTTGCGGTTAACATGGCAGGGGTAGAAAAGGACAGTGATATTACTGCTCAAAAGCATCCTCACCCAACTCTATCTAGCCCCACGTGTCCCTTGGCAGTGTTTATATGATAACTACTACTATCCACTACATGCTTTGGGGGAGGAGGGGGCCCTGTAGTGCCTGAAGATGTTCACTTATGTACTTTACAGGTATGGGTATTGATCAATTGAATTTGTTGAAGAACTAGCAGCATTAAATCTGTCAAAGCCGCCCATATCTCAGTGAAATACAAACTGCAAGTGAAGCCTGCTACCATAAGGAAGTATTTGGATGACATGTTGGTAGCACCGTGTGCCAAGTGCTTTATTGAGGAAATTAACTGTGCTGAATGGTTTTCTCAGATGGGGTTGGTCCGCAAGTGGCATGAATGTTTAAGATTATCCATTGACTTGTGCCAGCTGAATACTAATATTATGGGAGAAGAGCGTCCCCTTCCCTAACATCAACATGATGCTCAGCTTGTTAGGATGGATGGCATTTTCATCAGTGCTTGATTTCTACTCACAGAGTTCATACGTTACGCAGTTCCATGCTTGGGTATCTTACCCAGTCCATGTTTTTTTTCATTTAATGCTGGGATTTCTAGTACTTGTGAAACCATTATAAAACCAGTACCACAAGTCCCGAAATTAAAGGAAAATTACTGGTGTAAATGACCTATTCGTACTGGGAAACGATGCACATCCTAAAATTGAGCTTTATTGAGGGCATAAACAGCCTACATCACCATCCAAAAGTTGTATTAGTTTAGAAGGGGCTGTTTGTGGAGTATGCATGGTGTGGTAGCACACGGCTGTTACAGACAACACATTTTCAATTGAAATTACCATTACATTTGCACAGACCTACAGTTTTACTAACAAAACTATGTAGCGCACAAACGAGTATCCGTGGAAATGGCATCACCTAGTGTATTGATTTGTTTGATCATGCTAAAGTATTTGTTTCTAACACTTCAGAATTAACAAGAAGAGTGCTTCATTTGTGCGTTCATAATTCTGATATATTGTGAAATACTTGCACAGTTCATTTGAATGTTAAACATAATTTCCTACGCAGACGACACCCAACTCATCCTCTCACTCGCCAACGCCTTGCAGTGGCTAATCTCGTTTTTAAAGGATTGCACATTCCAAGTCTTTTCACATACCACTAAATCAAATTCAGTAGCTCTAACATCAGGAGTACCGCAGGGCTCGATTTTGAGTCCTCTGCTTTCTAATCTTTATGTTCGCCCTTTGGCGGACTTTGCAGAAAAGTCTGGGTTGACCATTTTCTCTTACGCAGATGATACTCAGTTCATTTTTTCTCTTTCATCTGCTCAGCATCAGGACTCTTCCTTGCTACAGCTTGGACTGCATAATATCTCTCTGTGGATGTCCAGTAATGCTTTAAAGCTGAACAGCTCTAAAACTGAGGTCCTCATTCTGGGAAACAATCCTGATCTCTGGGGAGCAAACCATTAGCCTGACTCTCTGGGGCCTCTACCTGCTCCGGCTGCGAAGGTTAAGAACTTGGGCTTTATCATTGATAATAATCTCTCTCTCAGAGCCCAAGTGTCTGGAGTCACTGCAACTTGCTTTGCGGTTCTCAAGTGGCTAAAAAAAATCCTTTGGTTAATTCCTCCCACTGCCCAAAGAACTGTATTGCAGGCATTGGTGATCTCCAGACTTGACTATGGCAATGTATTGTACTTGGGCGCAGACAAGGATGCCGTTCGCCGTTTACAGCTCATTCAAAACGCAGCCGCTCTCCTGCTTTTTCAGTTGCCTCGACAAGCCTCTATCTCTCCTCTGCTCCATCAACTTCATTGGCTTAAGGTAAACAAACGCATCAAATTCAAGGCTCTATGTTATATGTTTTGAGCTAAGCACAGCTTGGCTCCCTCGTACATACGAAGCCTGGTCAAATCTTACCTACCTACCCGTCAGTTGAGATTGGCCAGCCTCTTTCTTTTTTCTGTTCCCAGAGTGCGGCTGACTCGTATGAGAGGCCGCTTGTTCTCCTATCTTGGACCTAAACTGTGGAATTCCCTTCCTTTGGAACTTAGGTCTTTGGAACGTAGGTCTCTTTTAGCCTTCCGTAAAAAGCTAAAAACCTTTCTTTGTAACCAAGTTTAATCCCTCTGTTTCAGCTATATGCAATCTCACTTGCCCTGTTTAGCGCCGGGAAACCCTGTTGGGTAGCTGTGCGCTTTATAAATCATTTTAAATAAATAAATAAACAACACTACCAGAACCAACTTCCACAGATGCATGACAACCGTCGCTAAGTGAAGAACAACCGCCTACAACTGAAGACAGAGATACTGATCTTTTGCAACAGCAGCAACACATAGAACAACTCCTGGTGGCCATCAGACCTAGGACCCGCACCCACTCCCTCCGACCACGCAAGAAACTTCGGAATCATCACTGACAAGCTCACCATGAAATCACAGATCAACGCCGTCTCCTCCACCTGCTTCCTCACTCTTGCTACATAAGATCTTCAAATGGCTACCCCTACACACGAGACGCACCGTGACACAGGCCCTCATCACCAGCGGACTGGACTATGGCAATGCCCTCTACATAGGAATCGCCGCTCACCTCCTACAGAGACTTCAGACCATACAGAACGCAGCAGCCAGACTCATCCTCAGCCTTCCTGACGAACCTACATTACACCCCACCTCACGCAACTCCACTGACTCCCTGTACAGAAGAGATACCAATTCAAGCTGCTGACCCACGCACACAAGGCTCTACATAACCAAAGACCTGCATACATTAACCGCCATCTGAACTTCCAACCGGCGAGAAGACTAAGCTCTGCCTCCCTTTCATTTGCCCATACTCCCCACATCTACCGAAGCAGAAGTGGAGGACGTTTCTTCTCACACATGGCAGAAAAGACCTGGAGCAGCTTCCCCACACACCTCTGGACCATCACCTCACTTCTGGAATTCTGAATGGCTGTTCGAATAAGCCTCTGGGACCGGCAAACGCCTGGATACCCTATCGGGTGATTCACCACGCTTTATAAATCCTGATTGATTGAAATGTTGTATGCAAACCAGACAGCTCCGCTTTGACCTAAAAACAAGGACACAAGCTTTCTACATTTATGCAATGAGATTCTGTAACAATATTCCTGTATCCACCTCTGCAATTTAGGAAGGAGCTGAAGATCCACCTGTTTTTTTAAGAACACTACCTCACGACAAAAAAAACAGTTTGCGTCTGCTCTCGGAACCCAACTACTCCTCTAATCAGTCATTGACTGTATCTTCACCCTTCACCCTCTACAGTACTCTGTTAACGTTTGTGTTATAAAAATATCACATACATACAAACATCCAATTCCCCTCCTGCATTTAAATTTTGTAACAATATTGGTGTCAAATAAGTTCTATGTGCTTTAAATTGGATGAGCTTAAATCTGTTATTGCGCAACACCTTATTAATGTTTGTTTTTTATATATAAACATGTTGTCTTCATTCAGCAAGGTATTTCCTCATGGTTTTGACATGCCTCTAGTACTGTATTAATTCCCCCCGGGAATTTGTGAAGTATTACCATCCTCCTCAAAGGACATACATTCCCCATTACTACACACAATCAATCAATCACAAGCTTGTAAAGCGCAACTACTCACCCATAAGGGTCTCAAGGCGCTGGGGTGGGAGGGGAGCTGCAGGTCCGTTGAGGCGGTGTGGTTCAGCGGAAGAGCCAGGCCTTGAGGTCCTTCCTGAATTGAGGCAGTGACGGTGATTGCCTGAGGTGGAGAGGCAGAGTGTTCCAGGTCTTTGCTGCGAGGTAGGAGAAGGATCTGCCTCAGGCTGTGGGCTTACGGATATGTGGGACGGTAGCCAGCGCCAGATGGGCGGAGCGGAGGTCTCTGGTGGGTACGTGGAATGTGAGGAGGTGGTTGAGGTACACAGGTCCCATGTCGTGTAGGGCTTTGTAGGTGTGTGTGAGGAGCTTGAAGGTGATTCTTTTGTTCACTGGGAGCTAGTTGAGGTCTCTTAGGTGGCTGGTGATGTGTTTGCGGCGGGGGATGTTGAGGATGAGTCTGGTGGAGTTGTTCTGGATGTTCTGCAGTCTCTTGAGTAGTTTCTGGGTGATGCTGGTCTAGAGTGTGTTGCCGTAGTCAATGCTGCTGCTGACAAGTGTGTGGGTGACAGTCTTTCTGGACTTGTGGGGATCCATTTGAAGATCTTTTGGAGCAGGCGTAGCGTGTGGAAACAGGATGATGAGACGACGTTGATCTGGCGGCTCATGGTGAGGGAGGAGTACAGGAGTATGGCGAGGCTCCGCGCATCGTCTGTGGGTGTGGGGGAGGTTCCAAGTGCTGCGGGCTACCAGGAGTCGTCCCAGGCGAAGGGGGTGAAGCCCATGATGAGGACTTCGGTCTTCTCTGAGTTGAGCTTGAGGCAGCTGTCTTCACCCAGGCAGCAACAGCTTTCATCCCATTGTGAAAGTTGTTCTTGGAGACTGTTGGTTCATTGGTGAAGGAGAGAATCAGCTGGGTGTTGTCGGTGTAGCAGACGATGTTGAGTCCGTGGTTCCTGACGAGGAGCCCCGAGGCACTCCGCAGCTGTTCTTTGGGGGTTCCAAGAGGAACGGAGGTAGTCTGACTCTGTGTGTTTGGCCGGTGAGGAAGGAGCGGACCCATTCCAGGACTTTGTTGTGGATGCCAGCATTGTGGAGTCTTGTACATAGGGTTCTGGTGAGAGATGGTATCGAAGGCAGCTGGGAGGTCCAAGAGGAGGAGGGCTGCCGTTTCACCTCAGTTGAGGAGGGCGCGGACGTCGTCTGTGGTGGCGAGGAGGGCGGTCTCGGTGCTGTGGTTGCTTTGGAAGCCGGATTGGAGAGGTACTGGATGTGGCTTGCTTCTATGAACTCTGAAAGTTGTGCATTGATGGCCTTCTCAATGACCTTGGCTGGGAAGGGGAGAAGTGAGTGGGTCTAAAGTTTTTGAGGTCCGTCGGGTCGGCAGAGGTTTCCTTAAGCAAGGGGTTAATGTCTGCATGTTTCCAGTCTTCCGGGAAGGTGGCAGAGTCGATGGAGCAGTTGATGGTGTGGTGGAGTTCGGGGGTGATGGTGATGCCTGATCTGTTGAAGATGTGATGCGGGCAGGGGTCCGAGGGTGCTCCGGAGTGGTTGCTCTTCATGATCTTGAGGGTGTCGTCCTCTAAGGGGGGAAGGTGCAGCTGAGTAGGGTCTGTTGGGGTCCAGCGTCGTAGGGTGCGGTGGTTGCGGGTGGGGTATCACGGCTGTCAAAGCTGTTGTATATCTCCCTGATCTTACGATGTTAGTAGGTGCTGAGGTTGTTGCAGAGGTATGGGGGGATGTCTGCTGTCTCTGTGCTGGGTCTGGCGAATTCTTTGACCACTGAGAAAAGTACCTTGCTGTTGAGTGCGTTGGCTTTGACCCTTTCTTGTATGGCCGCTTTCTTCGTTGTTCTGATGAGGTGGTGACAGAGGTCTTGAAGGCTGAGTGGTCTTTCGGGGTCTTGCTACTCCTCCATCTCTTCTTGAGCCGTCTACAGGTGCGTCTGGGCTCATGAAGGGCGGGAGAGAACCAGCTGGCTTTCTTGTAGTGTCCCTTGCTAGGGGCTTTCTTCAGGGGGCCAAAATGTTGGCACAATCGAAGATCCATCGGTGGAGGTTGCATGCTACGGTGTTGGTGTCTAGATGTCGGTGGAGGGGGTTTCGCTGAGGGTGGTGGTAGTGAGCTGCTCTTCGGTGACCTTGTTCCACCTTCTGCGAGGGTAGTAGTGGGCATGGTGGTGTACGGTGGATTTGGTGAAGGCGAAGTGGACGCAGTGGTGGTCGGTCCACTGGAGCTCGGTGGTGTGGCTGTAAGTAATATTATCGCTGGCGGAGAAGATGGGGTGAGCGTGTGTCCTGCTGAGAGGGTTGGGGATGTTACCAGTTGTTTGAGTCCGACTGTGGCGAGGTTGTCCAGCTGAACAAGGTGTTTTTGTCATTGAAGTTGTCTAGGTGAAAGAGGTCGCCAATGAGGATGTAGTCGGTGGAGGCGAGAGCGTGGGGTGCGATAACGTTGATGATGGAATCGCTGAAGGGTGGAGTTGGTATGGGGGTATGTAGATGAGGGTGCAACAGAGGGTGGTGTTCGGGTTGGTCAGGACCTGGAAGTGGCGGTGCTCCATGTTGGCTGAGAAGTCGTCCACGTGGGTGGTGAGGCGGAGGGTGCTTTCGTGTACGATGGCGATGCCTCGCCCCGGTTAGTTGACGTGGTCCTTGTGGATGATCTTGTAGCCATCCTGGATAGCGGTGGCGATGTCCAGGGCGGATGTAGGGTTCATCCAGGTTTCCGTGAGGAAGGCTATGTCGGGGTCGACGGAGTCAAGCAGGTCCCAGATCTCCACGGCGTGTTTGTGGAGGGAGCGTGTGTTGAGCAGTATGCAGTTGAGGTGGCCGGGTCTGGATTTTGTTGGTCGTGCATGGGGGGGCTGGTGTGCATTTACAGGTGACGGTGCTGCTGCAGTTCCAGCAGGAAAAAGGGCCTTGGGTGTCCATCGGTTATGCCTGGCGGCAGGCAGAGTGGCGTCCTTTGTTGAGAGGGTGGAGGGTGCTGCCGTCGTAGTGGCGGATTGTCTGAGAACCAGAATCCGTGTTGCTGGGTGCGGTACAGGAGTAGACAGGCTTGCTTTGGGCACGCCTGCTGCACCACCGCCATAAGTATTGTGAGGGGTACGGCTGGACAGCTGGGAGGCTGGAAAGCAGGAATTGGCGCTGGAGGGGGGCGGGGAAAAAAGGCACAAGAGAGCAGGAACCGAAAAAGTGAAAAAAGTAAAAAGCGAAAAAGAGAAGGAAAAAGGAAAAGTGAGATCAGAAGGCAGAAAAACAGAGGACAGAGCAGCAGCAGAGCAGAGAAGCTCCCCCCTGGACCACCAGGGATGAGGTGCAGGCGGGTGCCTGCAGGTGGAGGAGGGCCTCAAACTCTGACCAGCAAAGGTCAGGGGCAGCAGCTACTTCGGCGGAGTTGCGTGGGAAGTCAAGCACTTCACGGACAAGGTCACACAATCCTTCATTCTCCTGCAGTCACCAAAAATCTATGTTGTACCATACATTTTCTTAGGTTTTTGTTTTTTAAGTTGGGATGGGCTTGAAGGGCAATTGAAGTACCATTCCTAAATTAACTATAAACCCACCCATACATTTCCAGCTAGATGTGCCAATATTCTGTGAGTGCTTCTCTTGCATAGTCACAAACGTTCTGTAGGCTGCCCCCAAAAACTGGCAATAACTTGTGGTCTATAGATCTGTTCAAAATAGACAACTACGAGGCTCATCTGTTCCCTTTCTTTTAGCCTATTTTCTTATGCAGCGTTTGCTCAATGAAGTGTAGAGTATGCTGTAGATCCGTTACTTCTTCAATCATACCTTGCCCCAGTCCTTACAGAATGAGGTAACCCCGCCTCCCCTCAAGCACCACATGACCTAACTAAAACAAAGATCCTTACCCTCTGGCTCCACCCTTCTTCCAGGAGCCAAAAGAGGAAGAGACCCATAATTCGTCCTGTTCTTCCATTTGACCCACACAGTACCACATGGGACATGGCTGGCCAAATCCTTCTCTTTATTGTGCATGAAGAAAAGAAAAAGCATTCTGTGTCTTTTCTAGGTCGCTTAGGGGTCGTTTCTACATGATCTTCCAGGGCATCTGGCCTGTTTTGTGGCAGATCTAAGCTTTCACATTGGATCAATCAATCAGGATTTGTAAAGTGCAACTGCTTCACCCGTGAGGGTCTCGAGGCGCTGATCCACTATTTAAATAATGCTGGTCACTTTCCAATTTCATTTCCTGGACACATGTGGAAAAAGTTAAGCCAAAATGTATTTATAATCCTCATAATTGCCAAGTCAAGCGGCCCTTGTTGAAGCACAAATTAATGGGAATGACTCCGGATTCAGCCCTCTCCTCTACAGAGCATGTCTGTGGACGAGGCTCTGTTAGGCCTCCTCAGGCTACAATTTATAAACCAAAAAGTACAGTTTTAAGGGAGGCTTTCATGTGGACAGTCTGCTAAAAGCGATACAAAAGGGGATGATGGACGGAACGTTTGAGCCAATCAAACACTCACCCCCAGTCAACTGATCTGGGTTTAATCCATCATCATTCTTTATCTCACTCCACCACCCCAGTTCAGACATGGCCATATGCAAATCAGTCTGACCCTGTGCCTCATGGGAACAGTCCAGCCCGAACTGCCAAGCCATGTCTTCCCTGGACCGGAAACAAGCATCCTAGGACCGGTTTCTGGCATTCCAGCCGTCATCAGCCAGGCTTGCTTGAATCCAGTGGCAAAGTGAGCAAGGGACCCACGTCTGGGCATACCCCGCCAACTTAGGGCGAACAAAGCGATACAAAAGGGGATGATGGACGGAACGCTTGAGCCAATCAAACACTCACCCCCAGTCAACTGATCTGGGTTTAATCCATCATCATTCTTTAGCTCACTCCACCACCCCAGTTCAGACATGGCCATATGCAAATCAGTCTGACCCTGTGCCTCATGGGAACAGTCCAGCCCGAACTGCCAAGCCATGTCTTCCCTGGACCGGAAACAAGCATCCTAGGACCGGTTTCTGGCATTCCAGCCGTCATCAGCCAGGCTTGCTTGAATCCAGTGGCAAAGTGAGCAAGGGACCCACGTCTGGGCATACCCCCGCCAACTTAGGGCGAACAAAGCGATACAAAAGGGGATGATGGACGGAACGTTTGAGCCAATCAAACACTCACCCCCAGTCAACTGATCTGGGTTTAATCCATCATCATTCTTTAGCTCACTCCACCACCCCAGTTCAGACATGGCCATATGCAAATCAGTCTGACCCTGTGCCTCATGGGAACAGTCCAGCCCGAACTGCCAAGCCATGTCTTCCCTGGACCGGAAACAAGCATCCTAGGACCGGTTTCTGGCATTCCAGCCGTCATCAGCCAGGCTTGCTTGAATCCAGTGGCAAAGTGAGCAAGGGACCCACGTCTGGGCATACCCCCGCCAACTTAGGGCGAACAAAGCGATACAAAAGGGGATGATGGACGGAACGTTTGAGCCAATCAAACACTCACCCCCAGTCAACTGATCTGGGTTTAATCCATCATCATTCTTTAGCTCACTCCACCACCCCAGTTCAGACATGGCCATATGCAAATCAGTCTGACCCTGTGCCTCATGGGAACAGTCCAGCCCGAACTGCCAAGCCATGTCTTCCCTGGACCGGAAACAAGCATCCTAGGACCGGTTTCTGGCATTCCAGCCGTCATCAGCCAGGCTTGCTTGAATCCAGTGGCAAAGTGAGCAAGGGACCCACGTCTGGGCATACCCCCGCCAACTTAGGGCGAACAAAGCGATACAAAAGGGGATGATGGACGGAACGTTTGAGCCAATCAAACACTCATCCCGTCAACTGATCTGGGTTTTAATCCATCATCATTCTTTAGCTCACTCCACCACCCCAGTTCAGACATGGCCATATGCAAATCAGTCTGACCCTGTGCCTCATGGGAACAGTCCAGCCCGAACTGCCAAGCCAGGTCTTCCCTGGACCGGAAACAAGCATCCTAGGACCGGTTTCTGGCATTCCAGCCGTCATCAGCCAGGCTTGCTTGAATCCAGTGGCAAAGTGAGCAAGGGACCCACGTCTGGGCATACCCCCGCCAACTTAGGGCGAACAAAGCGATACAAAAGGGGATGATGGACGGAACGTTTGAGCCAATCAAACACTCACCCCGTCAACTGATCTGGGTTTTAATCCATCATCATTCTTTAGCTCACTCCACCACCCCAGTTCAGACATGGCCATATGCAAATCAGTCTGACCCTGTGCCTCATGGGAACAGTCCAGCCCGAACTGCCAAGCCAGGTCTTCCCTGGACCGGAAACAAGCATCCTAGGACCGGTTTCTGGCATTCCAGCCGTCATCAGCCAGGCTTGCTTGAATCCAGTGGCAAAGTGAGCAAGGGACCCACGTCTGGGCATACCCCCGCCAACTTAGGGCGAACAAAGCGATACAAAAGGGGATGATGGACGGAACGTTTGAGCCAATCAAACACTCACCCCAGTCAACTGATCTGGGTTTAATCCATCATCATTCTTTAGCTCACTCCACCACCCCAGTTCAGACATGGCCATATGCAAATCAGTCTGACCCTGTGCCTCATGGGAACAGTCCAGCCCGAACTCGTGAGGGTCTCGAGGCGCTGATCCACTATTTAAATAATGCTGGTCACTTTCCAATTTCATTTCCTGGACACATGTGGAAAAAGTTAAGCCAAAATGTATTTATAATCCTCATAATTGCCAAGTCAAGCGGCCCTTGTTGAAGCACAAATTAATGGGAATGACTCCGGATTCAGCTCTCTCCTCTACAGAGCATGTCTGTGGACGAGGCTCTGTTAGGCCTCCTCAGGCTACAATTTATAAACCAAAAAGTACAGTTTTAAGGGAGGCTTTCATGTGGACAGTCTGCTAAAAGGGCAGCAGCGCTCTTCCCATGCCATGTTTTTTGGAATTAAGTACCTCAGTCTGGAGGATACATATTGTCACGCCTTGGGGTTCATATGTTTATGTCCTCTCACGGACACAAGTTCATCATGCATACTACTAGGCTGTATGATGAGGCGTCTTTCTTGCCTTTTTCCATCTTTTCCCAAGGTTCAGACATTGGATTGGCAGCCTGAGGGTCCTTGATATCAGACTGTTTAGGAGCTTACGTGCCCTGTGGTCCATGTGCACTCTACCTTCTGAAGTGTAACATCGGAGCACAGAAAGCACTCTTCCAAGAGCCGTCATACCTTCCGGATGTTAGGGAGGATGGTTGGAAGAAGCTCTGCAAGGTTGAGACTAGGATTTCCGCTATTCCCATTGACCATATTCAGGCTGTGATTGCTTCTCTATCTGAAGCCCATCAGCAGTCCAGAAGTGAATTGGTGGGGGAAGACTTTCTAGTCCAAATTATCCTCTCCTTCCACTTGCCCATCATGGGAATAATCCTCTCCATCTACTCCTGGCCTTTCCCAGAGTGTGATGATTAGATCCTAGATCCTGACCCTTCTCTCAGGGGCCAGTTTGTGAAGCACTTCAATCTACAGCCAGTGCTTTGGTATTTAGCATGCAGTCTTCAGCTGCCAGTAGAGGCTGAACTGCCCACAGCACTAGTTCAGGTATGTGTCAACAATTCCACCTGCATCCTCCTTTCCACCCGTCTGTAAATCTTAATGTCTCAGATCTTCTTTCGAGTGAGTGGAAGGACCCTGAAAAAAGTGAGATATACTTTGATTCCTTAGACTATGTCCTCTGGCTAAGGGTAAGATGGACTTTCTTCTATTAGACTACATTGTATAATAGCATGGATGGCTTATGTCTGAGAGGCTGCTTCAGTTGACAAATGCGTGAAGCAAGCCCTGATGAACCGACTGCAAGCTTGAATCGGGCATCTCAAGCTGACATATTTGCTGTTTATTTTTTCCAGCCCTTGGTCAAAGATTTTCAGATTACAGCTACTACAGTTCAGTCTGGAGAAGATGGTGCTGATTTATTTGCAGGGATGGAACTCAGAGTAATGTCATTTTCAGAGGTTACTTGGGACATTGTCAAAGCTTCCACCTTCACCACTTGTAAGCAATGTTGCAGCTCAGTGACAGATTCACCTTTGAGATGAGAAGGCAGAGAGTGCCCAGAAAGCAGGTCGTTTTCTGATGCCATTCTTGGTGAATCAGCTGTTCCGAGACCTGTTTGAGGGTTAACTTCATTGTGCTTTCAAGAACAGGGAACATGCTCATGTCTTCGGAAAGCAACCCAAGCCTTTTCAGCCTTCCTATTGGCATTCTAACAGGCACTGTCCCAGATATCCCTATGCCTCAGCTGGCCAGAGTAGAGTCTAGCCTTCTTCCTTTCGAAAATGGGTGCAGGAGAATTGGTCAATGATCTGCTTCTTATTCTGATAAAACCAAAATGCAGCCATGATTATGCTGTTTCACTGCTTGAAGCTGTGGTACAAGGACATCTTTCTCCACCATCATGTCTGGCAGATTCTATCGCAGAATCATAAGTTCTAAATTTGATACCTGTTAAATTTTCTGGAGGTTCTTTAAAATTCAAGAGTAGACTTCTGTCATGGCCCAGGGACAGTCCTAGTCAACGTGCTTTGCTTAAAGGGATCAACAACTTGATTCAAAAGCATGCTGTGGTGCCAATTCCACAAGAGCAAATCAGACTGGGATTTATTATTGCCTTCGTGGTGCCATCGGTTCACCTGCAGTTAAGTCCGCTGGAACAGCATCTGCTCCAGCATTGGAATCCTCTTTCCCTGTATTTCAACATCCTGATACCTGTTCCCAGCAACATCTCAACCAATATATAATGGTGGTTATTATGCGCAAGACTGGAAAGAGATCTTTCTCTGTCTCTCTCCGCACTAGTGGTTACGTGAGAAAGATGGGAAGCAACACTGGTGGTATGTCAGCCCCAGGGGTTATTGCTTCCTTCAGATTGCTCTAATTTTTCCAACTGAAAAGCTGGTGGTAGTGCTTCTGGCCTCCTCTAGTTTGCTTCTCATTTGCAGGGTCAGGTAGTCGTTCTGACAATATATTAGACCAGGCTTATGCCAGCAAGCAGTTAGAGATAGGTTCTTTGGACCTGTCTTCTTTAGCAGTCTAGACGGCAGTTCCGCAGAAAGTCATTTGTTAGCAGTATTAGTGCCAAACATTCAGTAGGAGCATAGGAGGTGAATACTTTTGCCTCTCCGTGGCCTCCTATTCTGCTATTTGCGTTCCTCCTTCCCCTAATTTTCTAGTTTTTGGTTTGCCTTCACAGCAAAAAGGAAGATGTAATGCTAATTGTCTCCTTCTGGCCTTGCATGGTATGTTTTTCACTACTGAGGCAAATAGCTCTTTATCCAGAGTGGATAATTCACTTGTCTGCTCCAGAGTCCTCTTTTCTCGCAGGTGGCTACTTGCTGCTTCACTGGTTGACCTGACAGAAATCCCACTGGCTGCCAACTTGACATACTTACGACCATCACTGGGTTCCTTTTTCCTACTGGTGCTCAAAGAGTTCCTTAAGCCCTTGTAGCTGAGAGTCAAAATGGGTTTTTCATTTTTTTGGGTTAGCCATTTCACTCTTCGGTCTAGTAGGCAGCTGCAAAAGCCATAAGGGCTCTTTGGGAAGGGGATGTCTCTCAGAAATACAAGACTTGAATAATCAACCACTGCAGGGTTTTTCTCTCTGTCGTTGTCTGTTAGGTCTGTTGCTGCTTTACCTGGGATATACCTCTAGTGAATGGGGCCCTGCTGCTTCCTCCCTTTAAACTTCAGGATGACGTTTCCCTCACGTTTATGATTCTAAAAGGGCTTTTTCTAGTAGTAGTAAATCAGAGAACTTCATACTTTCGGGAACCTTGTTTGCAATTCTTCCACAATAGGTTGGTTTTGCAACTAGAAAAATACCAAGGTGATATTTTCCTTCCACCTGGATCAGGAAATTCTTCTTTTTGTCGCTTCCTCAGCTGTAGAGGAGGTTTGGTATCACCTGGCTGTTTCCCAAACCGCAAATGTCCAACTGTCTACCAGCACTGCGAGAGTCTGTTTCTTAATATTGGTTCTTTTAGGAAAATTAGTGAAGTTTCTTCATCTTTGAGCTGTTATATAAAGGTGGTGGTCACCTTTGTCTATTCTTCATGAGGTTTCTCTTTACTGGGTTCATTGCAGGGGTGGTCTGTCCATGGGATTGGCTACTTTGTGGGCTGAGGTTGCAGGGCTTTCATCAAGAACATCTGTTGGGCCGCAACTTGGGTGAGTGCCTCTGGCTCTATTTTCATTGCCATTTACATTTGAGGTATCAGTGGTCCTGGGATGTCTACCAAGTACTCACAACTAAAATATTTGAGTTTACACTGTAATACTCTATTCTTAATTTAATAGATAGGCTGTATTACACTAGAGCTGGTGTCTTTTTTGTAAGTGACAAGTTATGTTACTTTGGCATATCCTCATTCTTCACGGACTGAGAAGAGGTAGGATTGAGCAGGTCATTTTCCAATCACTTATAGGTAATCTTCACTACTCAGATTATCATTCATTGTCCCAGTAATTGTGGTGCCTCCCAATCTACTGAAGTCCCGACACTCATTCAAGTGCTTTGGGAAGATGGTAAGCATGATGGGTCTTCTTCAATTTTGGGTCCTTGGAGAAGCATGGATAATGAGGGCGGACAGAGTAACGTAGAGGTAGTGATTATTTGTTTTCGCTAAGTTACATGGTCCATGGATTTAAGAACTGGGATGAGGAAGCATAATCAGAGTAATGAAGATTACCAGAAAGAAAGCACAACATTACATGTCAAAATATGCCTACTCATTTGTGACACCAGTTTTGAGTGAACATCTGTCAAGCTTAAAAAAACATTTGTACTGAATAGTTAACCCAAAACCTTGATGTCTATCAGGGTAAAGAAGAAAAAAAGGTTTCCTTTGTGTCCTTTTTTATAAATGATCAATATGTTTAAAGGATAATGGTTACAGTTCAAGAAACATGAAAGAATATCCAAAAGAGAATTTCATAACATACAAAAGAAACGGAAACAGTATCTGGCAATGTTTTTTAAAGCACAGGCAGACATTAAACAGCTCTTCTAACAAGTGTTTTTAGCACTATATTTTGACAGTAGAACAAATAAGGCCGTCCAAACCTGACTACTTCTGTTCACATTTCATCCCTGAACAAAGACAGTTGTAAATGAAATACTAACTCCACGTATCGTTTGCCACATTCAGCACTTTTGAGCCTTACCTTTACAATATACTCCAAAAGCGTTTACAGTATCTTTTAAAGAGTTCATGTTAAAATAAAAAAAAATTGAAGCGGATTGTCCTTAGGTTCTACGCACTATCTAAAGCTAGAAGATTTGAGGCATTATTTTATCTATTCTTTGGTAGAACAGACTGAATATGCCTGCTACCGCTAGGCATTTTGGAAACAGCTATAGGGACACAAGGTTATAGAATTTAGAATGGGTTGTGTAAAATGTGCGTATGTGACGTTCTTCATCAGCATCCCAACACATTTAAACAATAAATATTTGTAAAGGGACCATAGAGTAAGCCTTTTAAGTAAGGAAGGAAGGGTAACAAACTACAATCTTGCTCTTTAAGGCGTATATAACGTGAGTAGTTACATGGCACTTTCTGAACAAGGTTTAAGAAATACATAAAAAGGACCTGAGAAAGGCAATAGACGTTTAAGTGATATGCAATTGATCCTGCTTCTAAACTATTTGCAGCTTTGGAATCTCTTATTAAGTCCCAGTTTCACATTTTTCAAGCATCTTCATTTCAAATTTCCAGTAGTAAAAATATTGCTAGCTTGCACTCATCTATTCCAATATATACACAAACTGTTCCTGGACAATGATTACTTACATTAGGAAACACATCATTATTGTACATTAGTTTAAAATGTACAAAATATTTTCTTTTATAAAAAAAAAAAAAAATATATATATATATATATATATATATGCAAAGTATTTCTTTTGGTTTGCTTTAAGTATTATATTTTCGGTCACTCTGTTGGCACATTCCCTCAAAATGTACAAGTCGTTTCTGTTGCGAGAACATGGCTTTTTCCGCAACATAGAAGCTTCCTGGGATACTCTAATGTGGTCTAGATTATAATAATGTGCGAGTGTTATATCCATGTGCATAACGCAAATCCCACTTCGGGAGCTGAGAATACGTGACAAATCTGCTTTGGTTAGCGTCTTAAACCTGGACCACGTTTCTCGACACATTCATTGACAAGGTTAAGCACTCTCGATCAAGGACGAGCATAGTAAATAGTTATAGTATCAACATCAATGACATCTGTCATTTGCAGACATCTGCTTTCCCTTCTGCCGTCGCTGTTTTTATAAAGCATGTTCACCACTTTCAAATAAATGACATTTAGCATTTCTTTAGTTTGGTGTGCACAAAATCTATACATATCTATACAAGTGAGGACAAAAAGCTGATGCTTGGTCTTCAAAATATACATTTTAAAATGTAAACCTTTCCTTGTAGGAAAACAGACCTGGCATATTCAGACACCAAAATATCATTCCTTGGCTGGCAGGCACCTGTTACGAAGAACATAACTCTACTGTGCAGTGAGGTTGCAAAGTAGATGAAAAACAAGCCTTTTTCATGGTTACCTTTACCTTCAATCTTGCATGCAGAAGGAGAAGATATCTTTAAATGCAGGTGGTAAGTAGTGCTAATCCTTGTGGAAACTCAAAGCAGAAGCTAAGTGTCAACCATGAAAAGCACTGTGTAAATGTGAGACTGTTAATAAAAATGGAAGTATTGGAGCACGCAACCAAGAGACTTGGTATTGCACCAGTATGCTTTTGAAACCGATGGGAAGAATGCAGTTGTGTGCAAAAATATTGTAAACAAACAGCTACTTTGTGGGGATTCAAGTGATAATTGCTAATGTACTTTACAGACTTTCAAATATTAATCTTGATTTCAACATACTGGATTTACAGTAATTTCATAAGGGCACCCTGATGAATTTGAGCTAAACGTCTTTTAGCAAATTCTTGTTAAATTGCATTAGCAAATCCCCAGTTTATTTAATACATAAATTATTTAAGAAAATATATTGCCTGACCTTGAAAGTCACTTGCACATAAAATAGACAAGTGTCTTAAAAATGTTACTGAGGGTCTGATTGCTGTGCCTGTTACTCGGTGTTTAGGTGCCTCTGCTACACCATGTGAAACACTGATGAAGCCACATACTTATATGAGCACTTAGTCCTGGATTAAATGCATCATCCAGTTTTTATTACCAATGTCTTGGCTTCTGAATTTGTTGATAGCACTTCTCCTTTTCGCATCCCAGTTCTAATCATATTGCCAGTAATTCAGATGGTATCTTGTGCCTTTTCAATCAAAGATGGATAGGTGTATTTAAACACCAACTGCTGGTGGGGAAAGAAAATGTTACTTGCCTAGTAAGCTTCAGTTCGTAGCATGTAGTGCTGTAGAGTCACATGCTCTTGCCATCTAGTATTGGGCTGTGACGTGCGCAACTTGTTTTTCTTCAAATAAGTCTTTCGAGTCTCAAGGTATAGTGACTCCTCTATTGACTGGTAATGTGAATGGGCTCCATTGTTAGATTGTTTTCCCGAGTGGCAGGTAAGGATTGAATGGAGCACAGACGTGAAAGAAGATGGCCATTTTCCGTTTGAGGCATGTGCAGCTCTAGATACACATGCTCTGCATAGACTGTAAAGCAGTTCTTACCTAAGAGGTGGTTAGCAAGAGGGTGTTTCAGAAGATTGAAAAGGTGTACGTAGTACAGCCTGGTCAACATGAGCCTGTTAGCGTGCTAGAACATCCACACAGTAGTGATTGGTGAAGGTGTGTGGGGTGGACCAAGTAGCTGCCTTAAAGATTTCAGCTATTGGGATATTACCCAGAAAGGCAATGAAAGCTACTTTCTTATGTGTAGAGTGCAGCCTAGCTGGAGCAGGGAGATGTCTTTTGGTCTTGGCATAGCAGGTTTGAATGCACTTACCTAACCAACGAGCTACCCTGCTTTTGAAATGGTACTGCCTTTGTGTGGTTAAGGGAAGACTTCAAATAGCTTTTGTGTCTTACGAAATGATTTTGCCCTATTGATGTAGTACTTGAGGGTCCTTTTAACGTCTGGTGCATGGAAGGCTCTCTCTGCTACTGAATCCGGGTGTGGGAAGAACACCGGGTGCTCAATTGTCTGGTTGAGGTGGAAAGGAGAAACCACCTTGGGCCGAAACTTTGGGTTAGTTCTGAGGATTACTTTTCCATTGTTAACCTGGAAAAAGGATTCTTCTAAAGTGAGAGCTTGGAGCTCACTTAGACACCTGAGGGAAGTGACTGCAACTAGAAACACAACGTTCCAAGTTAGAAATTTGAGATGGCAAGAGTGAAGGGGCTCAAAATGGGGGTCCAAGAGTCCAGGTAGGACTAGGTTGAGATTTCATATATGGGCCATGGGTACCCTGGGGGGATAACCATTTTAAGACCTTCCATAAAGGCTTTAATGACAGGGACTCTAATAATGAAGTGTGTTCCCTGTTCTGTAAATAAGCTGCAACTGTTGCCAAATGTAAACAAATGGACTTGTAAGCGAGACCTGAGAGTTTCGAATGAAACAGGTAGCAAACAATGGTTTGCACTTTTGGATTGAAGTGGATCAATGTGTTTGGGTAGACAGTAATGGGCAAACCTTTTCCACTTTGCTGCACAGCAAGCTTGTGTAGTGGGACAGTGAGCCTTTGAGGATGGACATACATTTCAAAGGTAAACTGTGGTAACCAAACTCTAGGACCTCTGGAAATAAATTGCAAGGTCGAGCTGCCCAGGGTTCAGGTGCCTAACTGTGCCCTGGTGTTGAGTGACAAGGTTTGACCAGTCTCTCAAGAGTGACCACAGACAACTCGAGGTGGGTCGTGAACCACATTTGTCTGGCCCATGGGGGAGCCACCAAGATGAGGTTGAGAGATGTTTGCCGGAGCCTCCGAACCGTGTACGGAAGTAGTGAGAGAGGTTGAAAAACATAGGCAAATATCCCTGGCCAGTTCATCCATAGTACATTGCCCAAAGACTGTGGGTGCTGAACCCTAGAGGTGAAGCTTGGGCATTTGAACAGATCTTAGTCGAGGAACCCCCAACGCTGGAAGTACGAGAGTAGTACTTGCAGGTGGAGTTCCCACTCATGGACTTGTTGCCATATCCTGCTGAGCAGGTCTGCAAAATCTTTGTCCATTCCTGGAGTACTCTGCTAACAGATGTACTCTGTGGTGAATCGCCCAACACCAAGTGCTGTGCTCTAACGCAGGGAGCTGGGGGGAGAGCGTGCCTCCTTGTTTCCCAAGGTAGTACATGGCAGTCATTTGTGAGTTCTGACTAAAACTCCCTTGTGATGTACCTGGCAGAAGAAAATCTTGAGCGCTAATTGGACTGCTATTAACTCTAGGTAATTGATGTGGAAGCCCTGTTTAAGGGGTGTCAACATTCCCTGAATGGTCACATCTGCAGATGCCAGCCCATGAGAGAGACATGCATGGTAATGGTCATTTGGGAAACCGGATCAATAAAGGGCCTGCCCTGCCAACAGGCTGCTGCTGTTCTGCCATTGCAGAGAGCGCTGGGTGCTGCCGAAATCAACATTAGATCTTCCCAGAGACCCTGCACTTGTGGCTACTGTGCCCCAAGTCACTCTTTAAGTGGACGCATATCTAAGCGAGCATGGGAAACAATGGTGATGCAGGAATCCATTGCGCCAAAGAGGCGCATTACTGTCTTGATCATTAGGTGGCAATTTGGCTGGAAAAGAGGCAGCAGAAGCTGGAAGGCTTGAACTTGTGCAGGGCTGGTGTAAGCTTTTCCTGGTAACCGAATTGAGAACTGTCAATAGAAAGGGCTGTATTTGAAGGGGCTGGAGGTGGGGCTTGACCAAATTGATTTTGAAACCTAGATGGTGTCAAAGATTTAAAGTTATCTGGGTGTGGGCCTAGAACTGTTGCCTGCATGCACTCTTTATCAGCCAGTCATTAAGGTAAGGGAAGATGTGGACGCTGCTCCTCTGTAGAAGAGCAGCTACCACTGCAAGGCATTTTGTAAAGACTCTGGAGGCCGTACTTAACCCTGAAGGGCAGGACTTTGAACTGGAAATGCTGTCCACTTACCACGAACCTGAGGTAGCGATGGTAAGAAGGGTGAATTGGAAATGTGGAAATAGACATCCTTCAGGTCCAGGGCGGTCATTCAGTTGCCGTGTTGCAGCAGAGGAATGACGTCTTAAAGCGTGACCATGTGGAAATGCTCCAACAGGATGTACTAGTTGAGGGGCCAGTCGAGGATGGGCATGAGGGACCCATCTTTCTTGGGGATTAGAAAGTAAAGGGAGTACACCCCTTTGCCGCGCTGGTGTGGCAGCAGAGGCTCTATGGCCTCTTTGAGTAGGAGCGCTTGTACTTCCTCTTGTAGGAAGCGCTGATGTTCTGTGTAGAGGGAGTGTTTGCACAGGGGGGAGGACTGTTTGGCGGTGGAGCAGTGAGTTTTAGACAGGAAACCTGCTCTACAATGAAAATGGCCCCTTGATCTGAAGTGATTGTTTGCCAGTGTGTGAGGAACCCCTGCAGTCATCCCCAACAGGTGTTGTGTGGTCTAGGAAAGTCATTGTTTGGTGGAAGCAGATCCCTTTGCCGCACACCCTCTACCCCTGCATTTGGAGTTATTACCTCTATAGGCACCCCTGGAGTAATCCCTGAAGGGTTGCTGATGCCTCTGATAGGAGGTGGAAGCCTCCGGAGAGGTGGTTTTGGCGCCATCACAAAACTGGGTCCTACAAAAAGACCCACGTGGTGATGAGGACTGAAGATCCCCCATTGTCTTAGCTAAGTCTTTCTTGATTTTCCCTAGCATCTGATCAGCCTGTGGCCCAAAGAGGTGTTTCCTGTCAAAAGGCAGGTTGATCAGATGCTGCTGGACTTTTAGCTTAAAGCCAGAGCCGCGAAGCCACGCATGACGGCAAATGAGGATGCTTGAGGTAATGCCTCTGACAGCGGTGTCATTTGCGTCCAGAGCACACCTAATGGTGGTATTAGATATAGTCTGGCCCTCTGCGACTAACTCTTGTGCCAGCTGTGTATATTGATCCGGGAGGTGCTGGATCAAGTCTCCCTTCTAATCCCACTGGGCCGTATCACACCTGGAGAGTAAGCTGACAGAGTTGGTGATATGCCAATGGTTGGCAGATATGTGGCCACTCTTTTGCCCGCCACGTTTATGTTCTTACTCCTTGTCTGGTGGTGGGGCATCACCAGTACCTTGGGCATTAGCTCACTTAAGTGCAGTGTGCACAACCAAGTCTGGTGATAGTTGACTCTGTATGTAAGCTGGGTCCGAGAGGAGGGCTTATACTTTTTAGCCTCCCTCGGAGTAACCACTCTGGGCTTCACAGGGTCCTTGAAGGTGTCCTGAGTGTGCCTTTATGCATGGGGCGATATTGAAAGGAACTCTGAGTGTTAGAAAGTGTTTCAATGAGGAAGTCATCTTCCTCAGGAATTGTCTGAAGGTCTACCTTGTGGAAGGTGGCTTCCCTGTAAATTACCTCATGAGAAGAGGTGGTGTCATCTGGAGGGGATGGCTTTGGGGGTTACAGGTCAAGGTCACTGTCCCCTTGGGGGACGATGTTATAATCGGCCCAGGGATCATCCCAGGGCTCAGGGTTATATGGAATGTCATAAGGGTACAGAGGATCTGAAAGGCTAACCCCCCCCTATTCCCCTCCAAACAGAATGAATGTAGGGAACCCGCTGGCAACGTTGGACTATGTGGTAGAGGAGGAGGAACGGCGGAGGAGAGTGAGAAGGTAGAGGCCTGATGCCCCTGTTTGGTGTTTCCTGGGCTTTGCAGGTAGTTAGGGCTCCAGTGCGAGCTGCTCCTCAAAAGTAACCTTCCTTTTGTGAGGAACAGTCTCCTGCACCTGTGGTGGTGGTTTTGCAGAAATCCTCCCCATTTGCAGGTGGATAGAAGGTTGTTTCTGGTGAATGTTGAACTCCTCCTGGAGTAGCTGCAAAATAGGTTGTTCATGCTCCCCAGAGTCTGCAGGGGAATTCATTTTTGTTGGTCAACTGAACGCCAAAGTAGGTTTAAGCTTCGAGGAAGGTTTTGACACAGAGTGCTGTTTCGGCTCTGACGTCAAGGAAGCCATCGGTGCAGAGGAAGGTTGGGTCTAGTGTGGCTGTTTCGGACAGGGAATGGAGTCAGAGTAGGATGCAAACACTTATGACGGTTCGGTGCATGGCTGAGAGGCAGTGGCGCACAGGAAGAATGCTGGCTGAGTTGTGGGCCTTAAACCTGACCCTCGGAAATCGGTCTTCAACCTGTTGGTGGGGGTTGATGTGAACCAGGTTGTGGAATCATTCTCACGGTCAACGCCTTCTGACGTTGGCCCGGCTAGGGCTGCTGGTCTTTGGTCTCAGGGGCTGAGGGAGAACTTATTGGCTGGAGGGAAGTGGCTGGTCAGAGAAAGGACTGGCTTCTACTTACTCTTCGATGTCCTCGCCGAAGATGTCCGGTGTCATCATCTTGTTGCTGCGCCTCTATGCATTGAGCAAATTAACGATCTTGCCTGTACCTGAGGGTCTTTTTTGGATCAGAAAGCGAGGCAGGTGGTCAGAAGTTCTCATCGTTCTCCAGCGGCAAGCAAAGGTTGCAAACCTTGTGATGATCCGTCCACAGGTACTTTGACTTTCCATCACGGTCTGTGCATTCTTGAGGACGAAGACTGATGAGAAGGCCCCAAACGGGGTGTCGACGAGATCTTGGATGCAGAACCGACATAGGCGAACCAACTGCAAAAAGACACATTGTCTCTTGCCAACAGGAGTGGAAGAACCAGGAGGCCCTGATGATGTGCACCATGTGGCATCAACCCAGAGCTTTAGCGATGTACATCCGAACCAGACGGCAGAAGAAACAATCTAACAATGGAGCCAATGCACATTACCAGTCATAGGAGTTACTATACCTCATGACTCAAAAGACTTCCTTGAGGAAAAACAAATTGCACACGTTCGAGCCCCACACTAGATGGCAGGAGTGAATGGCTCTCAATGGGCCCTAGATGGCAGGAGGAAATGAATGATTAATTTGTAGAGTTCATGCTGACTAATAGACATCCTGAAGTATGCAGATCAAGTTTATCTACAGCTACACAATGCCACAAACTTTGTATATCAGTTGTGAAAATGATTTTTTCATGTCCTGTTGAATTTAACTTCTCAAAACAATTCTAAGTGTTGGATCATATATCATTGTTTGTTTCAGATGTATTGTAGACCATGCAATAAAACAAACTATAGGTTGAGTATTGGTGAGGTTGGTTCCACAACAAACAATCAGTTGTTAAGTTGTGTTATGAGTAGGAAACTATAAAGACCTCCTCACGAATGCACAGAAACCAAGACTGCATAAATGCATGTGTTATGAAGGACTAACACAGTGTGAGCTATACTTCTGTTTGGACAGCAGCTAAAAGACAAGGAACAGAAAACACCCAAGATGTAGACAAATTGTAATTCTAAGGGGAACCTGAGCCCGAAGAACAAAGACTTTTTGGTAAACAATTAATGAGACCCTGGCTCTAAAAAGTAATTGAAACGGCAGTGCATACTTTAACATGAATTGACAAAGCACAAATGGCAAATTAATAAATGTTCTATAACACAATCAATAAAAAATATCTTTTTTAAAAACAGTGCTGTTGACTGCTTCCAAACACTTGAAATTTTACTATTTTATTTAATCTTGTGTTCCGCATGGAGGACCTGATCTCAAGATGACATGTAAATTAAATCTTTTTCTCGAAGCAATTAAATACCCTATAGGAGAGAACAGATAGATTTTAATTTTTGATTTGGATGTCTTTGGTCACCCTTCTGTTGCTTGGTGCACTGTTGAAGAATGCATTGAAAATGAAGAAATTATTAGTCAAGGAGGTGTTGCAATGCTACTGAGAAGTAATTGGGACTTCCAAAAAGTTTCCGTGCAGACCAAGCCCGTGTTCCGATTGTCGAAGAACTGCGGAGTCTGTATTTAGTTCTAACTCAGCAACTGGAGTCAGGCCAATATTTGTTCTAGTGATCTCCTCGCAGTTAGAAGAGGTCTCTGGCTTGCTTTGCATTCGTTTTGTTTCTTGGGAACCGTTTAACACAACATTGTTTAACTGATGATAGTTTGGATTGGGTTGACCCATTTCTGCTGTGGAATCATTGTTGAGCACTGTTTTTCCAACTGCGTTGTTTGTACCCGAGAGAAAATGCTGAATGTACTGAGCACTCAACACCTCCTCCTTGAGGTTCAACGTGTTGGGCTCTGCAGTTCTAATTACAGTGGCAATGACCGTACCGGGATGTTGTGCTATCACAGACTGTCCATTGCCATTGAGGGCCAGCATTTGTGCTAGGCTATTTATTGAAAACTGTGAATCAGCATTGATATATGTTGTGAAGTTATTATCCGTTGATGTTAGACTACTCAAAAACAACTGATGGCGTGGTGCTTCTTGTCCTCCCTTTGGCGGCGGTAAGGCTGCTTGAAGAAACACTCCTTCTTGTAATTCGTTGGAGGATGGCAGGGTTTGCATCACTGCTTTGTTAGGCGATGGGTTGATGGCGTTACTGGTCACCCTGAAAGTTGCAAGAGAGGTAGGTTGTATGGGAATAATATCCTGCGGACCTGGTGAAACCATCTCTATGGAACTGTATAAATGAAAAACAAAGTGTGTACTTTAGAGAAACATGTAATAAATAACACTGGTGTCTCAAAGTTTAAGATTTGTACATCTCTTTGATAGCTTTGCATCTATACTACACAGTGTTCTGATGTAAGCAGAAGCATATTTTGTACATTCACCCAATCAGTAGTAAAACAAATTGTATGTTTTTTTTTACTCGCAGGTAATTTGGTTGCATTTTATGACCATTTAGCAGCATCCAATTATCTACACTGTCTTTGTCTTTATCTCCACTGTCTTTATGTAAAGATTATAAATAGCAAACGAAAGTAAATTGAAAACATCAACAAGATTAAAGTACATTAAATAAACAACCTTCACACACATCGATTTGTATAACTAACCTGTTAACTTGTTCAGCTTTTTAATAGGATGTAACTTGTAGTAGTCAGTGAAATTTCAATCATGCCTGACATGTTACCAAGTCTCACGTGGCCTTACCGGTCTTTCAGATGTATTCGCCCATCAAGAAATGAACCCATTTCCCGACAGGAGAATATCTCCATCTAGAAATAAAAGTCTTCTAAATAGCACATGTTCTGGAGAGGGCTGTATCTTTCATGCCCAGTGATCTCAACATTCCTGCTAGAAGGAAGTGTGCTTCCATTGTACTTTTGTGAGACATCAAGGCTATGCTGATGAGAGGCACCACTCCTAGCGAGAGTGGCCACTGCCCTGTCGACCCAGGCTGTGAGACTGACATTGGTGGTAGCATAATCTATAGTCTGAGGTGAAGCCTTAATACTTGAACCCAAATGAAGGGATGACCTGTCAGCTCCATTCAGGTAAAGTTTGTGCATTCACCGATTACTCGGCTCCTTTACCTCCACAATTTCTGAGCTATATATGAAGATAGTTTAACCTGCGTACCAGCATGGGTGGTGATGGAGTTCATCACATGAGGCTGCCAATATACTTCTCTGACATTGAGCTTGCACTTAGTTAACTCTTATCTCCCTCTCCAAAGCGATTTGTCAAAGTATGTTGAAGGAAGCCGCTTTAATCTAGTCCCAGTGATAATTACCCCCACCCCACCTTTTCCTGTTTCTTCGGAACTGTCCAGAGCCATTCTTCAACTTGTCTCTGGAGGGCTGCATAACCAGAACAGGAGGTGATGGCGTAGTCATCTTACCCCTACAGGTCACCTTTGTTGGGATGGGAATGTCCCTTACGTGACCCCTGCCCTGCATGCCCGAACTGCATGTATCAGTTACCCTGCTTATTCCATTTTGGTCTCAGCTTCACACTAATCCAGGGTTTTTGTAAAGACCTAGGCTTGCCTTTGAATAATGATGGGTTCTGGACTTGTTCTGAACCTGGAGACATGGAGAGGGCCAACAAGTGAACCATCATAGTGACAGCAGGACTATTGTTCCTACCACACATTTGCACACATGTAGCGCAGTGGTGGCTGCAGACCGATTTGTTTTGTAGTGATTGACTCTGACCAGGCCTTTTTACTAGTCAGGTAAATGCGAGCATACTTGCGTATTAACCCAAAGTTGTGCTGGTCATGAGGAACCCAGAATCCTTGTGCCGAGATGTACATGTGTACATGAGTGCCCAAGTTACACAGGCCCATGGTTTCCATTATGTATGCCTGGCTTGTTCATTTGCACAAGATGGAGGCGAGGGTGCTTTCCCAGACGGTGGAAGTGGCTTGCTGACATTCCTGAGACTGGAGGGGATGAACCCAGACACTGAAAGGTGGCGATAGGAAACAGGCTTCCCCATAAAAATTCAATTAGGTCCTATCTGATACAGCAGCCTGCTGCTTAGTCTTCCTGAGACTGCCATTTGGTGGATGCACAAGTGAAGCGTGGGACTGCAGTATCTGTTGTCTGGGTGTTACATTAACAGATGTGACTGTTAATAGACTGCAGACTGCTCACACCTCTGGTGGGTGCATCCTGCTATGAGGAGCATCACTCAAGACAAAGGAAGAAGCCTAAGGAGGACTCATGAAAAGGGAACTGACCCATCCTGGTTCTGAAAAATCAGACTGGGGATCCACAGCCCCTGTCTGTCATCGCTATATAAAACTGGGAGCTGTTGACCCACTTTTTAGTCCAGTTCCAAGTTCTCTTCAACAGAGGAAAGGGTAAACTGTTTCAGATTGTGTCTAACCCCTTACCACCTTGTAGGGTGGTTAATATTGCAACTGTGTAACATTTGGCATATGAAGTTCAGACATGCATGCTTCACCTGAGAGATGACCAAAAGCAATCAATTACACATTTTTGCCAAGAATATGAAAGAAAATTTGTGGCACCTTAAGAACCTGAGCAGAAAGCGAGTAGAGCCCAGAGGGGATCGTGCAGCACCTTGGGACACTGGTGGGACAAATCCTGCCAGATAATTCTGGGGATACATTGCCTGCTGCATTAGACTCTGCAGCTGAGAGCATGGTGTTCTTCGGAGCGCTGGCCGCTGCAGAGACCATGCCTGGTTCGAGGGATTATTGTGGTGGAAGCGCAAAAGAAATTCTTTACCTAATGTCTCCATACACAAAATGTCTGGTAGGAGTAGCGAAGCGAGGGACATCTAAGTATGAGGTCGAGGAAAAATTTTGAAAACACATTAAGTGGCAGCCAACCCACTTTGGGGAACTGTCCATGATGCCTCAACCCTCGACGTGGCTATAGGCAAACACCGGAAGGAGAAAGGAGGCAGAATACATCCCCACTCTGAGATTACTCCAACCTAATGACTGGCTTGTTCGAAATGCTCCAGCAGAGTGCGGGAAAGGTCCAAGGTGACACAGACACGTCCCAGAATAAGGTGGGGAGAAGGGTTCCCATGCCCCTTCTGAAAAACAGAGGGGAAGTTCTGGTGGGCGGTGGCCCACAGCACCCCATTTCCAACCCCAGTGCTTTAATTGTTCACAGTTAGGACACAAGCAAGTGAACCCTGTCTGGCCTAAGAAACCACCCACTGGTGGAAACTCAGTCCTCAGGAGCAGAATGTAGAGTATGCTCTAGGACCTCTTAGTTGGGTTGACTCAGTTTAAGCTTGGGATCCCGGAGGGTGGGAGTCACCACTTCCACTGGATCACAGTGAATGGATGCCTGTAAATATTCTGAGAGATACTGGTGCTAGCCAGACCATGGTGGTGGAAAGTCTAGTTTCCCCATATCAGTACCTGCAAGGAAGTGTGTAGGGTAACCTAGGCCAGAGGCTTGACTTTGTCCTTCCTATGGTTCTGGTAAGAAAGTGGCCCAGAAGAGGGTCACATTCAGTCCCCAGATACCCATTGACCACGGTGTTCGAAAAGCTGGAGGGACGGTCATCCAGGGAGCGCTGAAAGCGCAGGTTTCTGGGGGTACTACTCCTAAATGGAGAGTACGGAGGCTCAGATGGAGGTGCAGGAGGTGGAGGCAGTTCATGGTGGGAGGACCTGTGGATCAGGGGTTGCCAGTTCTGACAGAAGTGTTGTGCAAGACAAGGAAAACCCTAGATTACATAGGTACCTTGGGTATGTCATGTTATTAGGAACAGCGGTCCCTATGGTAAACATAATGACAAAGAAATTAAGATTCTTTTCCTTTTTCAAAACTTTTATATTATTCAAAATGCAAATTGTAAATAGTCAACTTAAATCCAATAATAAATATTTATTGTGGTGAGAAAGTGCCCAATCATTGATACAATAGTGCATAGTGTATAATACACTGATCAATTATGGACACTGCCCGTATAAAAACTATATTCAACATGGGTCAAGTGACGACGGCGTTTCGATTCATCACAATTAAAGGATCATCAGGACTGAAGACAATATGGCCCAAGACAGCTAAATGAATTAAACAAACAAAAAAAAGGACGCATGAATATGAAATTAAAATTACAACGTAAAACATAAAAACAAAATTGAAAGTAATGTCATGACGTTTGATATCCCATACTAAAAGGCTATATATGTAACACAAAGTGATTTTACTGATATTGAGGTGGTGCTTAAAGGCAGCAAATGGGAAGGAAGGAAGCATCGATGCAAACCCAGTACACAAACAAAGAAATAAATATATTGTGTAATTCAAGCAGCATGGTAATCAAAAGCCCGGCTTACCGATAATTCCTCCACCGAATGGGGCGTGTGGGAAGCTATGTGGATAAAAAGTGGCGTATCTCAATATATTTAACTAAATTGAGCTAGATACTCAAAACAGATAACAGAGGCTTCAGACTGCAAAAAATTGAAAATGTCGAGTTTTCAAGGAGGCCTGAAAGACCATCAAGGGACAAAAATGGCAGGCAAACTAACCTTTAAGCCTGGTTGTGGGAGATATTCACAATAGGGTGCTCCATGCAGCAGCTGGTTGGGAGGATAAACCAGATAATCGTGTCCAGGAAGCCATGGTACCCGGTCGTATATAAACAGAGGGAAATAGAAGGAGGACTCGGCGGTCACAAGTGTTAATTACATATCATGTATCAATTTTGAAAGTCCTTCAAGAAATTAATCTGGAACTATCAGAGCAATGAAGTCTGGTCTTGATGCAGTTCAAACCTGAATTCATTGTGTCCAGACAGACCGAATGTGTCACTCGAGGGGAGTGATGGTTCCCTCCTGAAAGTCCTACCTTGCCAGGCACCTTGTAAGCTTCGGGGTACAGGCCCGGAGCTGAGAGGCCAGTCTCAGGATACCTTACCTGAGCTGGTGGGAAGCAGAGTGGAAATAGGGTGCCTAACACCCAGGGCTGGTGCGCCCTACTCTGAGAATCTGCAAAGGCCAGGGAAACCTCAGGAGCAAGAAGGGAACTCCTTGCTGGCTCCAATACTGAAAGTGATGCCTGCCCAAGTACCCCACATGGATCCTCCTTCACCTGGAAGTGGATAGCCCGAGGCCTGACTCTTGACATAGATACTGGTCAGTGGCCTCTGTTGGTTGTTGTCCTTATGCACCGAGTTTTCCTTGGGTTGGGGTCAGACGTCTGACCCGAGGCGTGAATGGGCTACATCACAGTGCTGGCCATGGTGGTATGGTCTGCCCACTGGGATGCATCTGTGAGCAAACTAAAGTTAGTAGTCTCACAGGTGGGATCCACAGATGAGAAGGTTTCCCCATGAGTCAGCCCAGTGGCTAAGGAGAGTTGTTGATGGACGGATCCAACTAGGTTCAGAAAGGCATGAAACTGACAAGTGCCTTAGCAGAAGAGAGCCATTGTCCACGTTCTACAGCCTGAGGAGGGAAGCCCATCAAGGTATTGATTAGTCTACCCTAGCTTTTTGCTGGAGGAGGGTCACGTTGGATCGGGCCCTTTCTGCAGGGTCACTCCAGATTTTTGCCTTCCTCTCCCTTTCTTTGCTGAACTCGTTTTTGTTGTCCTTTAGAACTCTCTGCACTTTTTCCTTGCTAACCTCTCCCATGAAAACATGGTAAAATTGGCCTACACCTGATTGGAGTATTTGATTTACTTCTAAGCCCCTAGTATATGGTACTACATGTACCCAGGGCCTGTAAATTAAATGCTACTGGTGAGCAGCAGCACTCATTGTGCCATTCCAGTAAAGTAAACTTTTCAAACATGTCTCAAGCCCGTCAAAGCAGGCTGTAGTGCAGTTTTAAACTGTTATATCTACATGGCAAAATAAACCCTTTGCTAGGCGTAAAGCTTCGTTTTTAATACTCATAAGTCACCCTTAAGGAAGGCCCTAAAGGCTCATAGGGCAATGGTTTTTTTAAAAATAGGACATATGTGTTTAAGTTTTACAGGTCCCAGCACTAAAAGACTCCTAAAGTCGTTTTTCACTATTGTCAAGCTATCTCTCCCTAATACTGGGTTACCTTATTACAATTCATAAGTCTAAACTGGTCTCTCCTGATCCCCAAGAGGTGCACCATAAGTCCCGGGCCATTGGCAGGAATCAGAGTGTACAACTCCTGAAGAAAAGATGAAGATAAAGAAGTTTTGAACTACTCATGACCGCAAAGAGACCTCTTTGTGCTAAGAATAGACTGCCTGTGACGATTGCCAATGCAAAGCAGCAGCAGGACCTGCTGTTTGGGCCACAGCGACAGTCCCCGATGACCGCCAATGCGAGACCTACACTTCGTGCCGACATGATTACCGCGACGCTCCAGCGACGACCAGCACTTTGGGCTACAACACCAATCGTCGCGGCACCCTGCTCCTCGTCTCAACAACACATTTGCAGCCCCCATCAACGCAAACTGAACTCTTCATGCTGTCTTGAGAAGGTAACAATTCAGCAGGGCTAACTTGTTCCCTGCATTCCATCACTTTGGGCCAAACATGTGACTTCCCCTGGGCCAGCGAGACCAGATAACTGCAAGTGGTGCTTTGTGCTTCTTGGCACCGTTTTCACCTAAAACTTTAAAAACTCACACCTCCGGTTCTAGATTGGATTTTGGTCGTTTTGGTGTCTATTTATTTTTTAAAATCTACTCTATTTCTCTAAATTGGGTTGGGGTGCTTTTTGTGTGGTGTTTTCACTTTATAACAGTTTGAGTGCTGCATAAACACTTTACACACTGCCTCGAAGTTAAGCCTGACTGCTTTGTGCCAAGCTACCTGAGGGTTAAGCACAGGTTAATTTAGTGACTTTTGAGGTTCAACCTGACGAGGATTGTGTGTGTTATTTGAGTGGGGCTTCCACCCCTCTCTTACACTAGGACTAGAACCATGGCACACTGGAATTATGTGGCAGGAGAAGACCAAATTATGTGAAAGTTGACTAAATTTTGGAGCAAGAAAATGCAAATTAAGAGAGGTAATGCTACACATTTTGTGACAATATTACTTCACTATTTTGCTATTTTTACACGTTAGAAGTGCATGGGCAAAGAACTCATCTCATTGGTTTCAGTTTAACACCTAAATGCATCAATCAGCAACTTTGCTGCTGCACTTTTATAAACTTTTGATCTGTTTGAGCTAGAAACAATATTAGTTTTGTTACAATCTGCAAATTAGCCAGATGATGGTTAAAGTGGCAATTGCAGTAAATCCATATTTTTGTGGAAAACGCTACGGCCACAGAATTCCACTGGCCCGAACTACAACTCAATTCTCCTGGTTGAGAGTGTAGCACAAGAGTGCATGGTAAAGTACTTCTTAGGAGATTTAGTAAAATCCCAGGTGATGTCAGCTTATTACATCAATGAATCCATGAATAGTGACACTCGTCCAGGGTACGGTGGTGCTGATACCAAAGGAGTGTTTAAATCTGTTGCGTTACTTCAGGTGGGTTGAATGATTTCTTGAAGGAAACATCCCACAAGGATTCTATGCAGTATGGCTTTTCAATTTTTTTTTAAAAAGCGTTCGATGATCGGCCGTTTTGTAGGTCACACATGCACACACCTACAAAATGACGCAAGTGCTTTTTTCCATTTTGTTTGCCAAATCGAGTTGGATCGGTAAACAAAAACAAAAAAAGGTATACCGGGTGGGGAGAAGCAACACAGAAGAGAGGGGAAGCAAAACACAGGGTGAGTGGAGGGCAAGCAACCCGGGGGGTGTGAGGGGTTAAGGGGGGAGGGGTGAGGAAATCAACACTGAGGGCACAGGTGAGGGTAAGCAACACAGAGTATGTGGGGGGAATGAAGATGGAGAGCGTGGGTGCAAGTGCGCAAAATGAAACTGGGGCGAGAATCACAAGTGAGAACAAGCATTGCAAGGTCAGGGGAAATAAGCAGAAAAGGGCGGGGAATAAGCACAAAAGGGCGGGGAAGAAGCACATGGACAGGGCAACAGCAACACGAGGTGAAAGAATACACGAGGGAGACTGCTGGAAAAGGCATGCACTAAAATTGAATGCTTCAACGAAAGAAACCAGCATTGTCAAAACCAATAGCTCTTGCCTATGCGAAACCTATTAACTTTGCCAATGTCTTTTAGCCATGTTATACGGCAGCGTGACTGTGGATCATGGCTAAAAGTAAAGTTAGAAAAAAAGCCACTAGTGCGGGTAGGGGTAGACAACACCAACAGTGGGAGGTAGGGTGGGAGAAAATGGGACAGTAAAAAAAAAAAACACTTACTTGGCCAGCACTGGCCGAGTCATGGTGCATTTTTTTTCCTTATGGCGGGAAGGGGCAGCACAGAAAACAAGGGAGAGGGTGGGTGTGTGCGAAAAGAAGATATATGAACAAGGGTAGGGCGTGTGAGGGAAAAGCAACATGGACAAGGGTGGGGCTAGCACAGAAGTAACACAGGCAGCAGGTGGGGGTAAGAATAAAGAAAATAGTACATGAATCACAGCAAGCAGTGGATGGACAGTGAAAGGCCACTAATCAAGCTAAATCAATCAGTACTTGGTCCATGCTTCAAACGAAAGAATAGGAAGTAATATCGGCAAGAGCTGGCAGCAAATACAAGTGACAATGAAGGCAACGATTGGCAGGCAAAGGGTGGGCTCCAAGATCCTTATAGTATACAGTATGTCTCGCAGCTGTCGGCATGCAAGACCTAAAAAGTAGTGCCCAAAAAGGAAGCAGTGGAAGCTAACAAAATGTCTCACAAGCAACAGGCATGTACTGTCTCAGGCGCGACCTAAAATGTTGAAAAGTAGTTCCCTTAATGTAAGCAGTGGGAATCATCCAAACTAATGGATGGCAAAATAGCTATTCTCCCGGAGATGGATTCATGAAAACCACTAAATAAGAAGCAGGCAAATTAGATTGAAGCGTAGGTCAACCAACAGTTAGCACTATGTAAACATGTCTGGGATTGTGCATGTGCACCACTGCTTATGTATATCACTGGGTGCTTTAAGAGTGACCTTTATGATGTGTGTTGACTTCCCTCTGGTCTGGTGTTGCCCAGGCAACCCTGCCACAACATGGGATTTGTGTGCACGATACCTTCATCCCAAGCATACAACGTCTAATATAACACAAACCCCTAATGAATGGCTCCTTCAATGCTATTTTGACTTAGGTAGCAAAGTAAATGGTTAGTAAACAATTAAAGAAGTAGTTTTGAAAATGAAATCTGAAATATCTTCTTAGAATATCATGGGGTATTTAAAAACAATATTTGTGTAAGAATTGATGAGAACAGCCTGTTTGTAACTAATAGCCACTCTCTTGTTTATTCGGTGAATCGCTAATCAAGAAATTCATCTTTTTAAACTGAGCATGATGAAGTCTTGGCAGACACAAATTAAAATATTAATAGATAGTGGCCACCAAATAAAAATACATATTAACTGACTTGCCTGAAGAGGGAAAGGGCGTAACAATCTCCAAATGTCAGTAAATATGTCAAACTTCCTATCAAAGTTAGAGACTGCAGAGCACAGCTTCACATGACTCCATAAGCACCTCATAATCCCACCATAGAGACAATGCAGCACTATGCAGGCGAGGGCATGTGATCCAAAAGTATCATTCATACTCAATAATTAATTATGTGAGAATTAATGACAATGACACAAACCTGCGTTGTCCTGTGCGGAAAATCTATCAATGCTAACCTTTCAGAATATCTGTCCGAAAGGAAATACCATGGTGTAAACCAAAAAACCCTGACATTGACATAGTTGGACAAAATGTCTCTTCCAATCCAGAATTTGACATGCTTAACTTAGACAAGTCAGCAGGTTTTTGGCCAATTACGACTGAAAGAGGCAACTTGCCAGAGTTGGTTTCAACAACACTGTCTTTTGCAGGTGATTGGCTTTTATATTTGAATCAAAGAGAACTAGCTCTGGAGTGGGTGTCCCTAGCGTATGTTTGTTTTGAAAGAAAACACATTTTGTTTATAGTAAGGCCCTCACTCACCAACCTAGTTGGTGACTTGCTTCATCATCCGGCCCCACCCAAGGCACCGAGTGCACCTTGGGTGGGCTACGACGCCTGGATACAGCGGAGCTGGTATTGTGCCGTGAGAGTGCAGTGAAAGGAGGTGAGTGAATGTTAAAAAGACTGTCCTGAGGGTCCCATAGGTAAAAAATTACTATTTTAATAACTGGGCCCTTGGCAGTGAATAAAAACGAGAGACGGATATTTGAGGAGGTCTTAAGGTAACTCCAATATCCTAGTCGGTCAACATGTTTCAGCCATGCTCTCTTTAATAGTATGGCTTTCTTCAGGACCTATGTGTAGTGCAAAGTGAGTGGTCTAAAAAAGTTTTATTAAAAGACCGGTTATGTGACACACACGCTAAGGTGTGCTATGTGATAGAGGAGAATTTCCTCTAACGGCGCTTTCCTGTGGGGAAGGAAATAACAGACAAACATACAGAGAAACATTTAAAATACTAATATAGTACATAGTGGTAGTTGTTTCAGGAGCGGTGTGTCCGTGCTATTATGCGGGTTAGGGCAAAGTGAGGATGGAATGTGGCGTGATAAGTTATAACAAACGCCTGGAAGTTATGCGTTACTGTGTGGTAATCAAGATGCGTATTACGTGGTTCATCGGGGTGGTACATGAGAATGAAAAGTCAAAGTTTCTTACTCAGACAGTTTCTGGAAAATGCCCCATGAGTTCCATGTGGGGGCCCGACCTGTAGTCACACTCTATGTGACAAAGGTTAAGAGAGAAGACAAAAGCGTTTAAAATTCACCCGCATGCTTGGCAATTCGAGTCCTCCAGTAGCGGGAGGAAAACACAAGGTGAGTGGAGGGCAAGCAACTCGGGGGGTGAGGGGTTAAGGGGGCAGGGGTGAGGAAATCAACACTGAGGGCACAGGTGAGGGTAAGCAACACAGAGTATGTGGGGGGAATGAAGATGGAGAGCGTGGGTGCAAGTGCGCAAAATGAAACTGGGGCGAGAATCACAAGTGAGAACAAGCATTGCAAGGGCAGGGGGAATAAGCACAAAAGGGCGGGGAATAAGCTCATTTTGGATTATTTTTCTTCAAATATTATAATTATTGTGTTGATATGTTGTCTATTGGTCCCTTCTTTCTTTATACATATTTAAAAGTTTGACTTAATTTATTCTTCAGATAAAATTAAATGGATTGCTAAAATAAAATTATTCTACAAATGACCCCGGAGGAATGATTGTTCTGTTTGGTTAGGCAGAATTCACTCCCTCTGCACACATGCTCTTTGACGGACTACCTCCTCCTTTCTCTTGATACCACGGCCTTTTTTGTTTCTATTAAGAAAAGGAAATATATACTGACCATTCCAATTTTCACCCTATGCCCCCAGTCGTTTTTAGGTCGAGCCTGCCCATTGCATGCGCTGCTCTGCAAGACATGCTGTATAGATGTAGGGACTTGAAGCTCCACCTATGTCCAGCCCATCTTTTTAATTGGCTCCTGTTACCGTCCTTGTGAAATTGTTGCTTTTCATTCCTGAATAGGCTTGTTAGTCCCTCCTTGGTACCGCCTTGTCTGCATTTGTAACCTCCCATAACGACTGGACCTTGTACTTGTCTTGTTACACGGTCTGCTTTATCTTGGCTGTGAGCACTATTTTATTAAATGATTTGCCCCTATCCCACTCACTACGCCGCAGCACGTCGCCCGCTTTCATTTTAATTATTAATGGCGGTCCGCTTTAACTATAGCGGCCGCGTTTCTTGATTTATTTATTTTAGCAGCGCGGTCCGCTTTAAGTATAGCGGCCACGCTTAATTATTAATTTTTTTTTTTGTTTACTAGCACCCATGCGGCGGTTTCCCATTAATGGAGGCTGCGCCTCTATCTTTAGACAAGCCGCGTCTAAAGAAAGGTGAGTGGCCGCTAATAAAGTGAAAGCGTGACATGGGGCGTTTTTACAACAAAAAAAAGGATTTGTTTGTCAACTTGACAAAGAGATGCTTTTTTTTTGTCAAAGCCCCCATGCCGCGGTTTCACTTTGTCAGCCACCCCCCTTTTTTTTAGACACAGCTTGTCTAAAGAAAGGGATGTGGCCTCCATTAACGTGAAAGCGCAGCATGGGGCGCTTTGCATAAAAATTTTTTGCAATGCAATAGGTCTCGCATTTGCGAGAGTTTGAGCTGTTGGCAATAGCTCAAACTTTCGTAAATGTGAGACATATTACATTGCAAATGCTTGTTAATATATAACTCCCTGCTCCAAAACGATCACCCCACACATCCATGTACAGCAATTTCACATATGTAAGTTTTCAACTCCTCCCCTGCATATATCCACACGGTCTATTTGCTCTTTGATTCCCCTCCTGTTCGTTTCTAGTGGTTGAGGTGAAGAGATTTTAGTCTCCGGGGTCTATTGAAGCAGTTCTTGCGTCTAAGTATATGGTCAATCAAAGGTTGCCAAATCTGTTTACAACATGTGTGCTGATTATTCAAATCGTACATTATTTTTACAAAGGCTATCATGGTCCAATGTTTAGTGTATCATCGGATTGTCTGTGGAGGGGACCAGGCCTTCTTTAAATCTCTGCCCCTGTCATAGCTTAATAGTGAAGGTCGCTGCGGTTGTGCATAAAATTGCTGCAGGCAGACCAATACAGCTTCACTGAAGACAAGCCGTAGTGTGGGCAGACAAACACAGTTTACATTTTTAGAAGACCGGCTGTTGGCAGCGGAGACAATCCAGCTCCATGCAAGTGAGCCTGTAGTTGTAGGTGGCTACATGCATTTTTATGCTACTGGGTTAATGCTTCATTACATGTGTGCGCCCATGTAAGGGCTTAGTTGGAATAAAGGTGCACTAGACTTCGGGTGCCCGTGAAATTAGAGACCCGTGCCAAAACTGTACTCACCGGGTGCCACCAGCGCTGACGCCGGCTCTGTGTCTGACCAACCAAAGCAATAAAGGATGCTATGTCCATCCGGGATAACTGTCTGTGTAACTGTCAACACTGTGATGAAAGAGCCTTGAAATGGCATTATAAGGGAAGCAACAATGAATCCCCCAAGAACAGCCAATGCAATTAATTTTTCTGAAGGATACTTCAAACTGTAGATTTCGTACCTTAGAATACGGCGCAGGTGGCAGACTGGATCTGGAACTTTTCTCCATCAATACTCCTGCACGCCACTAAGTATCCAAAAGTAAGGTGAAAGGGTGGCATGATGCAAGTCTGTCTCCCTCTAGGGCCACGGTCATGGAATATATTCCCCAAATGATCCTAGTGTGTCCTGAGTTTTCCTAGCCAATGGGGATTCTGTAGTAGATTGGGGCCTTCAAAGAGGCCATGCTGCAGATTTCTAGCGCTCTTCCAGTTTCCTCTGGCATGTCTTCGGACCCAGGTAACTGCATGGGCCTTCTGTTGGGTTACCAAAGGTAGATCCATCCTCTGTGCCTATGACCTCTTGGGAACCACTTTGGGACTCTTACCAATTCTGGTATAGACTTTCATCCCGGCTGTAAGACTTGTGCCGGCCCTTCCATGTCAAATCACGCTATAGATGCTGGGAAACAATCTGGTTAAGATTCCAATGGCAGACACTGAATCGACTTCAGCACAATCTCTACTGTTGTTGCACTACAAGATTACAAAAAGTACAACAGTTCTCCCAACAGGTCAAGAACAAACGGAACATCCTTAAGGAAATTCTGCAGCTTGGGCCAGCCACATCTGAACCTCAGCTCTCCTTTAATGAGGCCCTCATCAATACCTTGAAGGGCACTTGGTCAAAGCTCAGTTCCTGCCTGCTAGTGAATAGGCGGATGCCCAGGCACCACAGGCAGCTCCTGGCCTGAGAACCCTGGTTTTCCTAATAAACATCCTACCGCAGAAAGCCTCGTCATTCAGGCTTCAACCAGTAAGGCGGGGGCACTAGAGAGCCCACGGTAAGATGGCTGTACCTCAGTGTAGCTCTGCCGGCCGGGAGGCACAATCTGCTCATAATCCTGCCATCAGGCATGAATGCCTCCTGAATGTTGAGAGCCATGCACATTGAGAGCAGAGGAGACAAACACCCTGAAAATTGAGCCCTGGGGCTGTAAATGGAGCAAAAACAGCCTGCAATGTGTTTGCCGCGTGAGCAGTCATCTGGAGGCAGGGCTGAGGGGAGTGGTATGCTTGGTCAGTGACGGTGGGCCGAGATATTGGTGTACTTGCTGACGGCCCATTACAGCAACCTGCCAGCATAGAGGTATCTGCCAGGGCACCATGGAGGCGAAACAACACAAGCAGCCGCAACGGCAGGGACCGCACCTACATGCTGCGCGGGCACGATGAACTCGACTGTGAGTGCACAGCAGCGGCAAGGACTACAGAATCACTCTATGCAGCAGAAGGCCTGACCCGCCAGGGGGTCTGCGGGGCCAGTTTGGTGTGAGCTGGCGATGGCTGGGGCCTGGAGAGGGCCACGCGGGACCCAATGAATTGATTGAGAGGCCCCAGACTGAAGGTGGGTGAACGGGCCTGGTAGGCAGCGTGGGCCTGAGAATAGGAAAGTTAGTGAAGGGAACATTTGAACATCATGCGCTCTATGGCCCAGCACGTATCCCTTAAAATATGCTTTGTGAACACTGCTGTACCCCGGGCCTGAATTTGGGAAGCCTAGACTTGACTAGACTACCGGACATTGAAACAGATATTGGTGTAGAATCTCACTATGACCCCTGTGCCCGCCCGCTGTAGTCCTCTGCTATAAACTACTGGGAGCACTGCATCTCAGCAAATGAGCGCTGTGGTCAGGAGCCTCTGTCCCACACAGAATTGGGCCAGGAGTATATGTAGACATGGGGAAAACAGATCTTAGCCAGACATGTCTCACGTTTGAAACCAGGCACGCTGCTAGGCCCTCACAGGATGCGCTATCAGAGCATGAGCCAGAAACGGCATCTCAGGGTGCGACTGCGCTGGAAACCAGTCTGCTGGCCATGCAACAGAGTTTACAGTTCATTGATGAGAAAATTGACCAGTTAAATTTGTGCATTGACCACATGTTGATTAAATTGTACAAGCAGACGGCACGAATCACAGCAACTGAGCAGCAATTCTCAGCTACATAAGATGACCTAAAATCAGTGAGCACAAAATGTTTGAATATGGAAAAAGTACTTGCAGTCATGCAGGCAAACAATGAGGATTTAGAAGCACGTTTACGCCGCAATAACCTACGCATTACTAGTGTTCCTGAATCCATTAACACAGGCATAATGGACCACTAGGGGAGACTTTTCTAACCACACTCTTCAGCTCTGAAAATCTGTCACACTTGCTGGTAGTGGAAAGAGTGCACTGGTCCCTCATGGCGCGACCGTCCCCAGGGGCGCCCCTGCACCTGATAATAGCAATACTACCAAACTATATAGACTGGGATGCGGTACTCCAGCTGGCACGTGAGAAGGATCTCACATACCAGGGCAACAACATAGCCTTCTTCCCGAAATTCACAACAGTGGTGCAAGCGGCCAGCAATGAATTTCTACCTGTCAAGAAGAAACTACAAAAAGCTGAAATAACCTACGCTGTGCCCTACACGGCATGCCTACGCATAGACCATCACAGAACTTATATTTGCGACCCCCGGGACCGCAATGGAGTTTCTTAAGACACTCACCCAGAATGGCACGAACAGTCTGAAGATTACATGGAGGACAGCGGCAACTGATTTTGTGCAAACATATTGGAAATTTGAACTGCTGGTTTGTCTCTGCTCATGCTAAGTGGGCCTTAAGTAGGGACGATATGGGCCCTACCTCTGCAGTTTACCCTGCCCTAGACTCTCTGAACGACTATACTGGCCGTTACACAGCTGTCCCTCCCGGCCACCTTCGGACATCTGGAGGGAACTGGGACTCTGAAGGCCCTCGTGAGGGAGCGCCCCGAATGTTCTTACTGTGTGGTAAAATTATGGTTGCTGAGATGTATAATTTCATGTTTTCGCTTATGATTCTTTTTTTCTTAGGTTATGGGACTACCTTTGGCATGATTGTGATGCTGAAGTGGGTGTTGATTGTTTATTGTTTACGTTGCCATTACTGTGCTGCTAAATGCTGTCCTAATTCTGTGTATCGTACATTACTCAAAATGGCCTACAGTGCAACCATTGTTCATATGGCGTCAGGATGGCCCGATCCGAGGACACAGATCTCTCCTGACCTGAAATGTGCGGGGCTTGATAACCGTCATAAAACTCAGCAGGTAATCTCATATTTAGGTAGGCACAATATTCAGGTTGCATTCCTGCAAGAGACACATTTAACATGCCAAACAGAGCTCGCTATAGGTACCTGGTGGGCGGCTTATAGGATAACCTTCCCTACTGCAGAGGTATCATGATTTTGGTAAAAAAGGAATACCATTCACATTCACTAATTCAGCAGTGGACGATGAGGGCCAATATGTGATAGCACAGAGTAGTCTCTGTGGCACCCCTGGTGAATGCATTTGGGCCTAACATAGATGACCCTGACTTTTACATTACTCTTTCACGCCAACTACACACTCTCAAACCAACCACCATTATATGGGGTGGAGACCTCAACACATATTTGGATCCCATGCTTGACCTGTTGGCCACAAAGTACTGGCATATCAAACACTCTGCCAAATTTATACGCAATGGAATGGAGGAATATGGGATCTTTGACCTATGGAGACTCCGGAATCTTTCACGACTGGAGGGCATGTTCATTTCCTCTGTGCATGGCTCATGGTTTCATGTAGATTATTGGTTGATGACCCGAGATGTCTGTAGTTGGGTGACTGATGTGACACACCTGCCCAGAACTCTATCCAACTATGTGCCTGTGAAACTTGTGATCTCAATTCCCACTCATGCCCCCACACAATTCACATAGAGATTCCAGACAAGAGCACTCCTGGAACCAGTGTTCCGAGAGGGACTATGTTCAGCTATTATTGAATACCTTGATAAGAATATTGGCTCTGTGGACGGGACATATACACTGTGGGAAGCAATCAGGGGCATTTGCATTAGCACATAGGCAGGCGTCTAAGGCAATACACACAAAATTGCAGACTATAGAAAATACGCTACAGACCCTTGAACATGATTATGAAACTAACACTTGCCCTGCCACCCTTGCTGCCATTCGGGAGCAAATTAAAATTTTAATCACATGGCATCACAGGAACTATGCCACTTGTCTAAGTGCCATATAGCAAGAACGTATGGAGAGAGGGGGGACGCCAAGGACGTAGTCTGCCTGCCAAGCTGAAGTTGCCCTGGGCACATACATAAATTGTGAAAACCACCACCACTGAGGGTACAGAACATTACAACACCCCTGGCATACTGCCCAGCTTCATGGACTTCCACACACGCCTATATAATAGCCGAAACTCTGCTTTGGCAGAAGAGATAGCAGAATACTTTGAGGACGTGGACCTGGGGGTGGCTCCCGTTGGCCAGCAAGAGTATTTGGTACAGCCTATTACGATTGACGAAATCAAAGACGCCATATGCTCGCTCCCAAACGGCAAAGTTCCAGGTATGCATGGTCTGACAGGCAAATTCTACAAGGAGTTCGTAGACATTCTGGCACCACACCTCTATGCAGTATATGAAGAGGTATACTCTAAACAGACTTTGCCCCCCTCTCTAAGGGAAGCCTTATTTATTGCACTTTTAAAACCTGATAAAGTGCCAGAGTACTGCAAGTCTTATCGCCGTTGTCTCTAATCAATACTGATGCACAGATTCTAGCTAAGATATTGGGGTCCAGGCCTCAACCACTTCTCCCTAGTCTAGTATTGCCAGACCAATCAGGTTTCGTACCAGCTCACTAAACCATGCATAACCTGCGCACCATCTTCGCATTATTGCAGCAGCTGAACCTCTTGCTGAAGGCATCAGCAGTCCTTTTGGACGCTGTTAAAGGCTTCGATTCCATTGAATGGGAATATATGTTCACAATTCTAACCCAAAAGGGGATCCCCCTGACATTTTTGTTGTGGATCTGCTTACTATACACTAACTCGGTAACTCGGGTGCGTTTCAATGGTAACATGTCTGAGGTGATACTTATCTATAGGGGCACATGGCAGGAATGCCCTTTATCGCCGATATTATTTGCAATCACTCTGGAACCACTAGCATGTGTGATCCAGCAGCAAGCAGCTTCCATATTACAATTCCTCCTGCGACCCCTTAGTATCTCTCTGTATGCGGATAATGTGGTGTTATACGTCAGAAACCCTACCACACATCTAGCACCCGTAATACAGTAGTACATTAGGTTTGAGCGATACTCAGGCTTGAGCATTAACTGGTCGAAGTCGGTCATTTTAGCCTCTTACTCCTAATACACGATCATACCCACTGGACTTCCCATTGGTTTGGAGCACGGACCCTGTTAAATATTTAGGAATCTGGATCCATAGGAATCCGGAGTTGGTGATTCGCTATAACTATGGCAGGGCCGTCTCATAGTTGGAGGACCAAGTGCAAAGGTGGTCCAGGCTACTGCTGTCTTTAGCAGACAGAATAGCTGTCATGAAAATGGTAGTGCTACCCAAATTTATCTACTTATTTATTAATATTCCTACAGTCCTGCCACAGCATTTTTTCAAAACACTCCGGGCACACATGATAACAATAGCATGGGCAGGGAAATAACCCAGGATCCATTGGGACACGCTCACACCCCCATTTATACAGGGGGGGGGGGGTTAGTGCGCCAGGCTTGAAAGGATTATGTTACTTACCCTGTAAACATCTGTTCTTGGCATGTAGTGCTGTAGATTCACATGCTTTGCATAAGTCCGCAATCGGGTTGGGCTCAGATGATTATAAGTTGTTTTTGTTCCAAGAAGTTTTCTTCGACTCACGAGGCAGTGTAACTCCTGTGTGTAAAGTGCCCAGAGTTCAAAAACCAGCAAAAACGAAATGCAGCACACAGTCAAAAACAGAAGGTCAGAAGCAAAAAAAGACAGGAGAAAAACACGCAAATGATACCAGGTCTAACAGAGATGTACAAGCCTCTCTGATGGATACGACCTTTGGTGGCCTATGCCTTTTAGGTTAAAAGATGGATTCTGCCTTGGACAACTTTAAAGGGAGTAGAGCCACGGTGCACTACCCCTGCCAAGCAGTTTCCGCATCAGATCAAAAAGTTTGGGGACTACTCCAGGGGTCTTGTGAATAGGCAAAAACAACCTCCCCGACCAGTACAGCCATCAAACCCGTCCTCTCGAAGATGCGGGTCTGGCAGGCAGCGCACAAGTCGGCAGGGGCATAAGTCCTCCCGTTCTGCATCCCCTGCAGCAACAGCCACTTTAGTTTGCCCTTAGTGGTGCATACCCATCCTGCGGGTGTCAGGATTCAGCACTTCCTTCCAGGATGACGATCCATCACGTCCGACAGATGGGTCCTACAAATCGTTCGATGACATGGCTGTGACCTACCATTTCTTTTTTTGCCATACCAAATCCTCTCCCACCATCGGAGTGAATTTCAGAGGAACATCTGTTCATTCTGTTACAAGCAGTGTGAGTGTTACTCTCCAAAGGTCATATTGAGAGGGTTCCGGACTCAGAAAGAGGAGAGGACTGTTATTCTCGCTATCTCCTTGTGCCGGAGGAAGACAGGAGTCTCTGATATTTGAATGCAAGGACAAACGCAAAATGCTCACGCTGGTCCAGATTCCGTCTGTTCTGGAATTAGGCAACTGGATGGTGTCCTGGACCTGCATGCTGCATATTGTCATACACCCATCCTGCGATACCCCCAGACGTTATCTGAGGTTCATGGTAGGTCAGAGGTATTTTCAGTTTGCTGTGCTCCCCTTTCGCCTCACCAGCGTCCCTCTAGTGTTCATGAAAGTGATGGTGGTCGTCACTGCCCACCTTCAAAGGTCGGAGATGCCAGTTTTTCCCTACCTAGACCAGACTTGCCGCAATCAGTCGTAGGCCAAATCCAGAGCTTAAGTCACACCTGACTTCTTCACAGAGGCTCCTGTTCATCATAGCTGTTCTGGATACAGTGAATTCGGGGCCTTGCCTCCACTACAATGAGCACAGGGCATTCAGGCTACGACTCTGGTGTTTCCGCCTCAATCCGGGATCACAGTAGCAGCTCGGAAATATTTTTGCCTCTTACCCCCCTACATCCTTATCTGCTTTGCCAGGTGACGTGTGGGAATATGTAGAAATCGGAAAGTGATCAGATTTCAGAGGAGACAGCTCAACATCTGCAGTGCTGGGTACCTGAATGAAATTGCTCCAGCAGCAGGCCCCTTTCCCTTCCCCACCTAGAGCTGACTGTGGTGACTGATGCATCCCTGCTAGGTTGGGGGGAGGGAGGGTCATTTGGGGGGAGGTGGAAATCGGGGGACTCACTGAAGCCCAGCTCCATATCAATCTGCTTGAGCTGCGGGCCATTCATCTAGCTCTGAAGGCCATCAACGGGAGGCAGGCACATGTTCTCACAGACTACACTCCCTACATATAGTATTGCAACAAACAGGGTGTAGTGGGGTCTGGGGTCCTTGCCAAGAGGTTCTACACTCTTGAGTTAGTTGGAATGTCAGGGGAGATGAGCTAAGCAGACTGCATAAGGCAGATCACGAATAGTGTCTACAAGGGCATCTTCGGGCAGTGGGGAGAACTTTGGATAGATCTTTTACCACCATTGAGAATGTGCAGTGTTGAGAATTTTAAGAGTTAAAATAAGAACATTCAGTAGGAGTTGCATTCTGACTTGAATGGAACACCGGACTCATGAAGGCCTTTTAGCACCCGCTCCTCCTGTCCCAAGTTCTGAAAAAGATATGGAATGACATGGTCCAAGTCATACTAGTGACTTCGTATTGGGCCAGAAGAGTACTGAACATGAGCATTTGTCCTCTTATAAGGCTAACACTTCGGTAAGATCTTCTGTCACAGCAGCAGAGCAAGGTTCTCCACCCAGGTCTATACAATCTATACCACCATGTGTGGAGACTGAGCAGCAGTAATTGACTGCGTTTTATCTGCTGCTTAAAGTGGTAGATGTCATAATTGCCACCAGGCGCCCTTCCACAAAGTCCATTTGTGTTGGGCGCAAGGACAAATTTATGGGTGTCCACAAGACTGAACTTTACAAGCAAAGCTGTTGGATGTTCTCTTGTTCATTTTATTTTTGGCCCAGCAAAGACTTGCAGTGGCCACTATATAAAATTTGTTGGCACTTTTGGCCTTTATAAGTTTACCGGACCAACCATCCTTATGTAAATCATCTGTTGTGATGAGATTTATAAAAGGTTGACAGATATTTCCATGCAAACCATTTGTGATGCCACAGTGGGATCTTAACTTGGTCTTCATTCAAATGTGTTCATCGAGCTGATGCAAAGATGCATCCCCTTACTTTGAAGACAAGATGTCTTCCTCATTGCAATTATGTCTGTTCATCTCGGGAGTGAAATTGTAGCACTTTCTGTGCAACTGCCTTAGGCTTTTTTCCCCGGACAAATTCGTATGAGGACTTGGCAGACTTCTTGCCTGAAGTCATTTCATGTTGGTCAGTCTATCAGCGTTCTTGTCCCCCTCACCCTTCAAAGGACAATGAAAGGCCCGACTAGCTTGACCCACAAGGGCTTTAAGCTTTTACACTGATCGCAAGAAGGAGCACTGTGTGCTTTTTTGTGGGGTTCTCTGAGGCAAAGAAAGGGAACACTGTCCAGAAGAGGACCCTGTCAAGGTGGATAGTCCTCTGCATTAAGATCTGATACACACTGGCCAAGAAGCAGCCTCTGGAAGGTCTGTAGTCCACTCCACCAGGATTAGGCTCTTACCACTGTGTTGGTATGCAGCAATGTCAGATGGGCCTATAGGACAATCTGGCAGTGCCCAATGGGCCAGTCTGACAAGTCAGTGTATGTTTTTTTTGGGGCTGGTTGTGAGCCTGTTTTATGGGCTGGTTTTTACTGTTGATTTCTCTATTCCCACAAACATTGCCTGCAGCAATCACAAATGCATGCAGTCTCCCATATCTTGCAAAACACCTATACAGTGTGTCTTTACAAGTTAGAAACTGCCCTGATTTGCAAATGTGGGCAACTTTTCAGCTATTTGACCTTTAGTAACTCTCTTTCTGGTGGATACTCTATTTAACCGCAGATTCCTCACTGCCCTCCCACCTTTCTTTTCTGTGGAGTGGCCTCTTTTTAACATCTAAAAAGGTCCAAAATTAGTAATTAGCACTCTGGTACCAACAATTGTTCATGCTGCACGTATGAAGTTGCGCAAAAGGAAAAGGTAAGAAACTGACCTCAGTGAGCAGGGGTGGAGCTTATATGTGGCGCTGCTCTGTCACTTGCGGGGTAGTAAGGAGCCAGCGCAGAGTTATACAATGTCACCTACCAGTGCCCAGGATCATTGCTGGAGAAACATTTCAGGATGCAGTCTACCACCTGCGAAGTTTTCTAAGGTGACAGTTAAATAGAGTATCGACCAGAAAGTGTTTTAAAGAACTTGTTAAACACTAAGTTACAAAACCAATGACTGTTTGATGATTCACATAAAGAGGTGAGATTTGCTTCTGTGTTTCTCGATAGTAAACATTCCCCAGCTGCCAGGGAAATTAATCACATACATTTCAGGGGGTGTCCTTTGCCAGAAATCTGTAAGCAAATGAGTAACGTGCATGGTGTAAGTCATGTAAATCTTTTCTGAAACCTCCTTACTGCTTGTAATGTATTTCTTCTTTTTAAGCAAGGGATATTCTAGAGACTACCTACTGACTACCGTGCTCCACAGCAGCAATTACACATGTTTGTCCTCCGTCATGAATAAGGTATATCTAAAACGCTTAAAGTGCATGGAATTAGGAATTTACATGAAGTGCTACTTACCCAGTGTTGTGCAGAGTCACAGCCTCTTGCTTCACTTGAGAGACAGGAAAGGTAAACAGGGCCGGTTCTTGGTTTAGTTTGCAAAACTGCTGTGTGGGTGTGGGTGACAGTCGCTCCTTCTTTATAGGTTGTGTTTTCATTGGTTGGCTCTGAGGGGGTGGAGTCTTGTTAGAATTGGGGAGTGTATCTGGAGATCCACTCCTTGAATTTTGAGGGTGTGTGATGGAATGATGATTTCCAGGGCTTTTAGCAGGCACTGAGTCAGGTGGATCATCCTCAATCACAATCAGGTCTTTGGGCATTTCTTTGAATTGATAGACCAGTCTCTGCCCTTCAACTTTTGCCAGGATCCCGCGTTGATAATAGTACCTGCAGAAACAAAATATGTCTGTTAAGGGGAGGTATCAGTGATTTATGTGGGGTCTCCACTCCACTAAAACTACATATTCTAGTGTTCACATGTTTTTTTTTTTTGATTTTCAAAAACCTTTATTGAACAAAATTGCATAGCAAAATTACAAGATTGCACCTTATCAAGGCACCGTGTACATGAATACAATATATTTCAGCGAGGTTTACCTTCAGCACGTACCGCTGGAAATCAATACAAAAAAGAAATAGCGTAAGAGCACCAGGACAGTGGGACGAGTCACGGTGGGAGGCACCATAAACAGGGAGAGGAATGGATCAAGCTGGGGGGAGTGAGATCGGGGGGCAAGCTACTCATTGACCTTCACCGGCGGCCGCCGCAGGCGGAGTGCCGGCGGGGAGCGCGGGAGAGGTCGCCGGGAATTACGACTTAGGAGGTAAGACACGAGTGGGCCCCATATGTCAAGTGGACGGGATCTGGCTGGCATGAGGGCCCAGAACTCGGACAGGAGAGTCTGGCAGCGCGATGCATCCTCAAGCCAAAGGGCGACCTTGGGTGCAGGCTTGCGGCCCCAGCACATGGAAACCCTGCGCCGCGCAAGGACAAGTAGCATGGCAATCAAGCGGCGGGAGGCATCTGGGCAATATTTAACAAAGCCTAAGAGGCAAAGCGGAGGATCGGGCTGGACCGGCGACGAGGTGATCTCAGAAATAGCGGCGCAGACCTCACGCCAGCAAACGGAGACCTGGGGGCACAGCCAGGCAAGGTGGGAAAAGTCAGCCGCAGGAGCAGAGAAGCGCAGGCATCTATCATTGGGGATAAGTCCCATCTTGTGCAGCTGGACGGGGGTCCGGTATAGCCTATGTAAATATTTAAAGTGAATAAGGCGCAGACGGTAATTTGGGGACAGACGCTTAATCTGGTTGCAACAATAGAGCCAGTCAGCCTGAGATATCTCCACACCCAGGTCCTCACCCCACGCCACACGCGCCCGGTCGGTGGAAATGGAAGAAGCTACCAGTGTAAAGGCATATATTTTAGTCACTAGCTTCCGAGGGGAAGGGGACGAATAAAGGAAGTCGAGAGTGGCCATCGAGGGAGGGGGCTGGGGAAACGAGGGGTGAATCTCCCTGCAGACAGCCCTGAGTTGATAGTAAAGTAGGGTGTCCATGGGGCCGGAGTCAGCAGCGAGAGAGAAGAATGTGTTCCCAGGGTAGAGATCCGCCACTGTAGACAGCCCTAAGCGAGTAGCGTGTTTAGCCATCCCAGAAGTCTGGAGAGGAGGAAAAGCCGGATGATAAGCGATTGGCATCGTATTTGCAGAAAGCATACCAGCACCGGAGAATCTACGGAGCCCCTCCCAGGCCCAGCGCAGGGTCTCGACCATATCAATTTCAGTGCGTGGGAGTGTTAAAGATTGCAGGAATCGCTGTTAGCATGAGCTGAAAGCCATTTTGTACTTGGCAGCCATTTTAGTTAGCCATGTGCTCGCCATGTGCTTTCTCCTCTTCCAGAGTCTTGCACATGCTCAGAGGGGCCTAGCTGGTAGAATGCACCTGCTCCTAGTATAGAACTGTCAGGCTATTCTTACTGATGTAAGCAGTTTAGTCTCCCTCCCACTTTGTGGAGCAAGCAAATTTTGTATACCCATATTAGTCAATAAGCATGCTTGTATGTGCTAGGACCTCCTCTTGATTTTATGCTGACTATGTAACAAATGCATATATAAGGACCCTGTTCTCTGCACTCATTAGAATGCCTCCTACAGTGGCCTGCGGGTACCGTGAAGACGCAATCTCCCTCATCTGAGGTTATTAAAACATGTTTTTGATATTACAGCTTCCGTGCCAATCTTTTCTTTGTTGGTCTTAAGGACCAGATGTATCAGTGAACCCCTAAGAAGGTTTTTATTTCTACAAATGGCGCCCGAAAGTGGACCTCATCGGTGAAGCGGCTATCCAAGGGAGTGGTCTTGAAGGGAGACAGGAATCTACTGAGGAGTACAGGACAGGAATCTACTGAGGAGGTACCCTGCGCACGGAGATTGTTTGTCTTCCAGCCCAGTATATTTCTGGTCTTCCTGATCTGATCCTCCAAGTGTTTGCCGCTCCCGACTGAGAACTTCTTTGGCGTGAGTATTTTAAAACGACCGTTAGGTCACTCAGAACTTGGCAGTTGGAAGCTGGAGACTTTGGTTTGGTAGGGTTGCTGGAGCAACACTTTTGTTTGGAATGACTTGGCCAAGATTTTGGTTTGTTTGTTTGTTTTGCTGCAGCAAATGAAGGCAGGTAATGAGGAGATTTTCTCTAACTTTGAAAACTTGAACGGCACACATTGTGTTAAGTGCCACTTGGAGTATAATATTATATATGCTATAATATTCTTGACATGCCTGCTTCTAGCACACTTCGTAGAAAGTGTTGCTGTCTTGGAGGTACCAATATGGATTTAGGAAGTACTCAGCTGACTCCTCAGAGGGGATACCTAAATAGGTTTAGGTATAGTAAAAGATATTTCTTCCTTGGTGACTAAGTACCCCATGGAACTAAATATGTACATAAAACGGATCCGGATCTGCGCACTTAGTAACATTCATAAGTGGTGATATGCAGAGCGCTTTTGAGTGTTCTACCAGCCAAAACTGGCGAATTTGGTGTATTTTGGCTTCTTGAACATGGAACAGTTTTTGGGCTACTTTTGAGAGCTCTTCTTGTAAATATGACTTACAATTAGTATTTACAAATAGTTTGGTTTTGCGTACAGTTTGTAAGCTGTCCTAAGTGTTGATTTGTGGGTTAAATGTGTGTTTAAATGTCTATGTGGTTTGTGGTTTGACATTGGTGATACTTGTGTGAGTAAATAGCGATTGCGCTCTTTGTGTAAGAATGGCTAGCTTTAAGCGCGCTGTATTGTGTGTTCTGAGTGTATGACCCCCTTCTGTAAATGTCTGGAATGAGCTCAATGAGTTTGTTTATGTTTTTTTGCTGTCATCATTCTGTTATGCAAAATGTCATTTAGTTACTTACATATTAAATAAAAATCCAGAAATGAATTATATAACATATGCTAAATAGCTGCATGTTACTATTAAATTGACAGAGTAAGACACTATACTATACATGTGTGCAAATTGCCACAATGCTAAAGATAAAATTAGAATTCGTATTCAATAGGATTAAAATAGGCCTCATACAGAGGAAGAAAACGAAATTGTGTGTTTTGTAATCAATAGACTAAAATACAACATGTTACAGCATTTTCCTTAGATACATTGTATTAGACATTAAAAGGCATGCACATCATCTGAGTGAATTTGGTCGTTGCTGAACTAAATACACATTATAGAAAGATAGATTTGACTGCATTGAAATGCCTCAGTTTTTAAATAGACTGTGACATGCTTTTCTTTCAGCACCCGAGAAAAAGCTTTCCAACAGCTGCGTTTAAACTGACTAACTGAAAAGAAACTGTTTGACACAGCAAATGGGGATTTAACTGTCAGGGTATTCCAAATAGTAAAGGGGTTTTTTTCCTGAGAAAGGCGTGAAAATTCGACGCCCGCTGACAAACAACAGCTGCATAAATAGCATATGGCTATTCCTGATCGCGGCCACAGACAGGAATGCTGAGTCAGCAAAATTTTAAGTCAGTGTAAAACTGGTATAAAGGCCTGCATTATTTTAAAAGTTTCAAAAACCAGTTTCATTATTTTGGATAACAGAGAACAAAATTGAAAGTAGGATTTCCTTTCTTAATGCCTTTTTTCATAAGTACCTCTGTGGTTCTGATGTTAAATAATAACTGTCCTTTAAAAAGTGGCGCAGACTTTTCATGTTTCAAGTAAGGCTTCTGTGCTTAGGGTTATGAATGAATGTGTTTAAATATGATAGGCTAGGAATGAAGCTTGCTTTTCCAATGTGGAATCATCAAAATGGTTGGTTTTGATTAAAAAAATTTTTTAATTATATGAAAACAAATATATTATTAAAAATAAATGCTTTAAATTCGTTTTTTCATCTTTATAAAGCCTAATCATCATACTGTGAATTCCTAGCATCAAAGTTGGATTTAAGCAGTGCTGTACCGAAAAAAAGGAAACTTAAATGTGAAATGTCACTTTACCCAGCCGTACAAAACTCATTTTTATAAGGGTATACCTTATACATTTCTGATTTCCCATTCCTGGGCTATCTAGAGAACACTCTGGGGGTTCCTATTATGCAAAAATATTGTAGGATATTCATTTTTAAGTGCCCCTACCACCAAAGTCGAAATTGAGCAAAATTCACAATTTTAAAAGCAGTTCTATCACTCAGGGCAGTTTTTAACCTGCTCTCAGGCTTCAATAAAGTATACATATGCAAGTATAGAACAAACAGCTGACCTACTGACACACCACATACTGTACACAAATGAAAATAAGTATACAGAAACCAGCAGACGTTATTATCCTACCTTTAAATTGCTGGCAAACGGACCGGACAGGACTGCCTTTCAGCTGTGATTCTCCAGAGTTGCTTTGAATTCCAAAACCGCATGGAAAGCCTTGCACAAAAAAAAATGACCAGCTGCTGAACGGGTCAAAGGTCGGAGTTCTGCATTTAGCAACTTAGCAGGGTGAAGGGTAATGTTTGCTTGGACACTTCGACCTCCGAAAAGTTTTTGAAAGACGAGATGACAGCGCAGAGAGAGGAATGAGAAGCTTTGCTTCCTATTTTTGGCAAACACACGTTTTGCGCAGTCATATGAAACGAAGGAAAAGCAGCCCTCAGTTGAGCATTGATCTGCCATGTATATAAAAATAATGGTTTTAGTTTAAAGAATACTGTGTAGGGGCTACGATAAGGAGGAAATGGATTTTAGTTTGCATTCATGCGCCTCATGTTAATCTAGTACAATTGCTCAAGGAATTGGTAAATTGGTTGCTAAAGCTTTCTACAGTACTCAATGTGCTTGTGTTAGGCTGAATCAGAGAATAGCCACTTTCTAAGATATCTCCTACAAGTTTGTTTGTGCCCAGTTGCTACAAATAGGGGTTGAAAGTGTTGACAGAAGTGAAACCTGTTTCAGGTTTTCCTACTGTCAAAATGGGGGAAGGAGGCTAGCTCCTCTACAAATTAAGGGTAGGCAAAATTATGTTTTCTCTCTTTTTTCTCACTCTTTCTTGAGTCTGTCTAAGCTGTCTAGGAAATGGCCATGTGACAGTTATTGGCTATTCTGTAATACTGTTTTAAAAATTGTTAGAATTAATAAAATGATGAAACATATATGCTATGTTACTGCCCATCCTGTATGAAAGAATGAGTAGAACAGATTGATGTTCCCTTATTTGATCTTTAAGGGGAACTGTATAGTGGGGTTTCTGTTCAAAAATCTCAGGTGGCAACACTATTATTGTTTATGTTATTCTCATGTTCTATACAGTTTTGCAAGGGCATTGCTAGTCTTTTATTAGCTAGTCTCTGTAATAAGCTGACAGCCCTTATTAGAGCTGGAGATAGGGTTTTTTTCCTTTTGAAAATGATGTTGCATAGTCCAGATCGTGAAAAGTAGAATGCAGGAAAGACGCTCATGTGATCCTTAGCAAACATTTTGAAGGAAAATATTGTTTTATAGGAGTTTGTTTGTCATAACATGTTCTGCTGGAGAAAATGTACCCACTATGTTGAAGTTTAGTTCTTTTGCAATAAGAATCCCTGTTAAATTAGCAGTTTTAGATTTTCCTGCTGCGCCTATAACATGAGAGCATGGTCCTAAGCATAACATGTAAGAGAAATTATTTTACAAGTGTCTGCAGTCCTGTACAAGTAATGTAAAATCTATGAGTAAAAGTGTAGAACATTTCCTTTTTCTTGAGGGTTCTTCAGATTAGTAATATAGGAATACACCAATGTAAGTATTTGGAGTATGTCTGTATTGTTTTTCTTTTTCCTCAGAATTTAGTAAATGAACACAGACTTCCTTGGCTGTTTGGGATTGGGTGATGTATTACTCTTGTCAGTTCACCAAAACGTTCCTTTATACTCTGCCAATAGGTCCAGGGTTTTCTACTCTTAGATAGATGAAGTGGTTCTTGGGTGCCTTGCTAATGTATGGGGCGCCCAAGACTAAGGAAGTATTCTGTTGATAGATTATTTCTGTGCCTTGTCTAAAGACCTCTTGTTCTGTCCACCAATAGATATTTGCTGCCTTACAACCATTGCCAGAGGGGCCCGGACATCAGATCCAGCCTGGGAGTCAGCGCCAGTCCAGCTTGCAGTCAAAACAAAAGGAACCAGCACAGGCGTTGCTGGCAACTAGGACCTCAGTGAAGGCAGAAGCACTGGGACGTGAAGTGTGTACCCCTGCCACTGTCTTGGGCGAAAGACGGGGTTACAAATCAGGATGGAGAAATCTTTGTGTGGATCCAGTTTTTGATGCCCAGCTGAGAGAGTCACAGAACGACAAGGACGGCAAGGAGGCTTTTGCTTGAGGTGACCCCCTTTGAAACAAGGGTTGCTTCACATATCCCAGCATCAGGCCTTTTGAGTCCTGGTCCCAAGTGAATGCAAGTCTACGCCTTTGTTTGTTGATCAAGGGATGCCTGAGCATATTGGCTATAATTTGTGGCCCCAACAAAAGAGCAGTGCGCCAGAGGTGCAATACAGGAGTTAGGGAAGGACTTGAGTTTAGGGTACAGGTGCTGTGCCCTTGGTGCCTGTTAGATTAAAGTGAAGAAAACTGGTGCACTGCCTGAGACACTGGACAGGATCATTGAGGGTATTTGCCCTGGGGGTGATTGCCCTATCCTGAAAGAAAGACTTTTCCTTCTCCGTGATTCTTGAGTTGCGAGTTGTGCATCTCCACCGTGGGAACAACAAGAGCCTGCCTGTGAGGCTCAAACGGACACAGGGAGAAGACTCCCTCTGGTTGGTTGTACTACAATTTCCCAAGGACTCTTTTTTTTGTTAGTAATGTACCCCTTTGGTCGTCCCATTTTTGAGGAGGAGCAGCCCTTTGCGGCTCCTTGTCCTAATTCCAATGGCCTTAGTGTGGTCCTCCTGGTCCCCCGGAGCCAGGATTGTTTTTGTAATAATATGTCTGACTGCTTTAATATTTCTTTTAAGAGTAATGTTTATTCTGCACGAGAAAAGTTCATCTGAGCATATTACTTTACTCTTTCCTTAAGTATATTAATTGATACTTTAGCCATCATAAAAAAATACTGAGAAAGTCTATTGAAAATGTTTTTATTAGGTATGTGCTGTTGGCTATTCTGAAATTGAAATAGATAGTCACTGAAATACATCAGAGCCCTGAAACTTAGAATTAGACTAGATGGTTTTGGTATTTGCTTTCTGCTTAGGGTTGGAAAAATATTGAGATTTCTGTTTGAGATAATAGTCATTTTTCTCTCTTGCTACCTGTATGACCCAATGCTCTGTTCCCTTTGTACTCCTGCTTATACCTTATATATACCTGCTTAATGAAATGTTTAGAATGTAAATGCCCACCTAGCATAGGATATTGATGAATTTATGAGAAGAAAATGTGCAAAATATTTTCTATGTCTCTACTAGATCATGGGAATGTCTTTAGCTCATGCTAAAAGGATCATCTGTTAAAGATTGCAGGAATCGCTGTTAGCATGAGCTGAAAGCCATTTTGTACTTGGCAGCCATTTTAGTTAGCCATGTGCTCGCCATGTGCTTTCTCCTCTTCCAGAGTCTTGCACATGCTCAGAGGGGCCTAGCTGGTAGAATGCACCTGCTCCTAGTATAGAACTGTCAGGCTATTCTTACTGATGTAAGCAGTTTAGTCTCCCCTCCCACTTTGTGGAGCAAGCAAATTTTGTATACCCATATTAGTCAATAAGCATGCTTGTATGTGCTAGGACCTCCTCTTGATTTTATGCTGACTATGTAACAAATGCATATATAAGGACCCTGTTCTCTGCACTCATTAGAATGCCTCCTACAGTGGCTCTGCGGGTACCGTAAGACGCAATCTCCCTCATCTGAGGTTATTAAAACATGTTTTTTGATATTACAGCTTCCGTGCCAATCTTTTCTTTGTTGGTCTTAAGGACCAGATGTATCAGTGAACCCCTAAGAAGGTTTTTATTTCTACAGGAGTTTCGCTGGAGCGAACAGGGCGGTCGTGAGCGGCCACGGGGCTGCAAGGTCGGCCTCCACCGCAACATGTGGCTGAAAAGGAGTGGGATGGAGCCAAAAATGAAGAAAACTGGCCTGAGCACTAAGGGCATAAAGTTTAAAATCTGGGTCGCCAAGACCGCCGCGCGACATCGGAAGAGTGAGAATGTTATACGCAATCCTAGGCTGTCGACCGGCCCAGACCAGAGAAATGAGCAAAGAGCGGACTTTGTGAAAAAAGTGGGCAGTGAGGGGGATGGGAATGTTTACGAACAGATATAAAAATTTCGGGAGCACAACCATCTTGGCGATTGCTATTAGACTGGACAAAGAAAAAGGCAGCCGGCTCCAGAGGGGAATCTTGGACTCAAACCAGTCCACAGCACGGCCAAAGTTAGCCCTCCAGAGTTCGTCCACGTCCCTGCTCAACCAGATACCTAAGTATCTGGTGGGGCCCAACGCCCACACGAAGGGGTAGTCCGGAGTGAAAGGCGTTGTGGCATCAGTGAGGGGGAATAGCACGGACTTATTCCAGTTCACCTGTATACCGGAGTAGCCACCAAACCGTATCACCTCACGAACCAGGGGGCTGAGGTTTTCCTGGGGATTACGGACATATAGAGTGACATCGTCCACGTACATGGAGACTAAAAGGGCACGAGCTGCAAAGCCAATGCCTCTCTGGGTGTGATGCTGTCGGAGTCTAGCCGCAAGGGGTTCCATTGCGAAGGCGAAAAGCATAGGTGACAGCGAGCACCCCTGCCGGGTGCCACGCCCAATGGAAATGGACTCAGAGATTTGACCGTTGATCCGGAGGCGGGCAGTGGGAAGGGTGTAGAGAAGTAATATTTTGCAAATAAAGACCGGGCTGAAGCCCAAGCGAGGAAGGAGATAGAAAAGGAAGGGCCATTCTAGGGTGTCGAAGGCTTTGGTGGCGTCAAGCAAGGCGGCCACTGCAGGAAGCGCTGGGTTTATTTGATGGAGGACAGAGAAAATGGTCCGGAGATTGTGAGAAGTCGCGCGACCGGGGATAAAACCAGACTGGTCCGGGCGGGCAATGTACGGCATGAGGGGGAGAAGGCGGGAAGCAAGTAGTTTGGCGAAGATTTTATTGTCCGTATTTATTAGTGACAGGGGGCGATAGGAGTCTCGCAGCTCAGGGGGTTTGTCCGGTTTGAGGAGTAACGTGAGCATAGCCTCGCGGAGCGAGGGGGGGGAATTGACCGCTCTCATAGGATTCATTGTACATGGCGACCAAGTGTGGGACCAGAAGCTGAGCGAAGGCTTTGTAGAAGGAGACTGGCAAGCCATCCAAGCCGGGGGCCTTTTCACCGGGCATGCCATTTATTACGGCTAGGATTTCTTCCTTAGAGAAGGGCTCAACGAGATTCTCCCGGTGCTGGTTGTCGAGCCAAAGGAGCTGGAGGGTGTCAAAGTATTGGTCGAGGACCTCACGAGGGGGGGCGGATCCGGCCGTGTAGAGTTGTGCATAAAAAGCTGCAAATCGTGCCTTAATTTCCTCCGGGGAAGTGGTTCTAGTAGGGCCACCATCCTGAAGGGCGGTTATATAGGACGCGGCGTCAGGTGGGCGGAGGAGGTTAGCAAGGGTTTTGCCAGGGCGGTCGCCCTTGCCAAAACGGCGCGCTCGCGCCTCCCTACCGAGGAACGAGAGTTCTCTGTTAGCCTCATCCGCAAAGTCGGTGAGCTTACCTCGAATCTGGGCTAGTGTGTCAGGATTGGGCTCCCGAGAGTGAGACGAGTCCAGAGATTTAATCTTCATTTCCAATTTCTCGAGAGTACCGCACATAGAGCGTAGGACACCGGACTGTTTGGAGATACATTCCCCGCGAATGACGACTTTAAAACCCTCCCAGAGCGTGGAAGGGGAGTCGACTGTACCCTCGTTAAGCTCGAAATAGTTAGTGATCGCGGTTTGAATCTCGTCACAGAAGACCGAGTCCCGTAGCGCATTGGGGGGAAGCCGCCAGGAGAACGCGCGACAAGGGGAGTGGGGGAGACACAAGCAGAGACGAACAGGGGCGTGATCTGAGAGGGTGCGCGCCATGTGATCAACTGAGGTGAGCCATGTGAGGGCATCTGGAGTGGTGATCCAGAGGTCCAGACGGGACCAACAACCCCGGGAGCCAGTGACGTAAGTGCCCTCGCGAGCCTCAGGGCGAGTGTGACGCCATGCATCAAACAGGGAGTTATCAGTGAGAATGGAGCTAAGGAGTGCAGCAGCACGTGGGTGGGGAGCGTGGGGGCCAGAGCGATCCAATGCGGTGGACAGTGTTACATTAAAGTCACCTCCCCAAAAAAGCGCAGCGGGGCCCAGGGACGAAATATGGTGCCACACTTGCGCAAAGAAGTCCTGGTCATCACTATTGGGACCGTACAGCGCAGCGAGTGTCAGTGGTTGGGCCTGAAGGGTACCATGGAGGATCACAAAGCGCCCCCCAGGGTCGACGACTACCTGGGAAGTCTGCCACGGGAGCCCTCTAAGTATAAGGATGGACACCCCCCGAGAATAATTAGAGTAGAAGGAGGAGTGTGTTTCGCCCCAATGCCAGGAAAGAAGTCTGGAGGCGGTTGCAGGTAGCAGGTGGGTCTCTTGTAGAAGACAAATGTCCACCTTGTGCCGGGTAAGGTGGGCATGGACCAGGCGCGCCTTGAGGTGGTCATTAAGGCCACGAACGTTCCAGGTCCAGAAGGTGGTGTCTGTCATGGTGCCATATAAAGGAAAATAATGTCGAGGGAAGTGGTAAGTGAGGACTAACCCTCGTATAGATGCATAGAGTGGTGCGGCATATAGTGAAGGGAATAACACAGTACAGCAGCATTGGAAGTGCAGTAAAACAACACGGAATGTGCAAAAACGAACAAAACGGCCTCAGAGGGAGGCCACAAACCCTCGGAACCCCCCACCCTGCCACCCACACCAACCCCCCAATCAGGCTGAGAATCCACCCACACCCACCCCAGGGAATCACAACTAGGAAGGGGAATGTCTATGTCCAAGTAGGGAATCATCCCGTGGAGGCATGGCGTCGCTCAGCATACACCCCTGCCAGATAGGCAGGGTGGCCAAGCCAAGTATCGTAGCAGAAAACAGAGGGAAGAACGACAGATGTTCAGATGCACCATGCCCAGAGCATAGCTGCGAAAAGAATAGCCCTGCGTGATAAGGAGATGTGAAGTGGGCCAAGTCAAAACAGGTAAGCCAGCAACGAGAAGACGGACCAGCAGACAGGATAGTGAATCAGTCCAGTTCAGTCATTATAGCTCAAGTTGCAGTCGGCAGTGGCTTGAGAATTCGCAGGTGAGGATCGATGCGATCGGTCTAGTTTCTTTGCAAAGGCCAGAGCGTCCTTGGGGTCAGGGAAGATGAGCGTCTTGGAGCCTTGCCTGACTCTCAGGTTAGCAGGATACGCCAGGGAGTATGAGACTTCATGCTTCTGGAGGATGCGTTTCGCAGGAAGGAACTCGCGGCGGGCAGCCTGCACCGCCATGGTGTAGTCGGGGTAAAAGGACAAGGAGTTGCCCTGATGACGGATCTCGCCCTTCTCCCTGGCCGCTCTAAGAATTGCGTTGCGGTCCCTGAAGTTAAGGATTTTGGCAATAATGGGGCGAGCCGGCAGGCCGGGGCGAGGACCGAGGGAGCGGTGGGCCCGCTCAACGATGAAGACCGAAGAAAGGACCTCACCAAAGAGTTCACGAATAAGTTGTTCAACAAAGTCCTCTATTCGCAAGATATTGGTGGATTCGGGCACACCCGTGATACGAAGGTTGCTCCTCCGGGAGCGCACCTCCAAATCCTCGTTTTTGTTCCGTATCAGCTCCAGTATCTTGTCCATTTGGAGAAGCTTTTGACGATCCTGGGTGGCGGCATCTTCAGCGTCAGAGACCCTCGATTCGACCTGTAGCAGGCGAGCGTCATGTGAGTCCACACGGGACTTAACTGTGTCCAGACGAGACGACAACTGTTCAAGCTGGGCCTCAATACCCGAAACAGCGGATTTGACTTCCAGCATAATGGACTCAAGGTCGTCCTCTCGCGTGGAGGCCATCTCCGTGGGGGCAGCAGGGTCATCCCCCTCTGCGACAGCGCCATCCTGGCGAGTCTGCCGGCGCTGGTCAAAGGCTATCTTTGGCTGTTTGGGGTCAGTCTTCCCCATGACCGGGCGGAGGCGGGTCGGGAAGGCGGCCAAGTGGAAAAAGGAGGTCGCAGCTGAGAGGCAAGATGGCAGCGTCCCCGGGTGTAGAGGAAACGGCCCAGGTGAGTGAAGAAGAGGTCAGGTGGGCTGGGCGAGGGGGCAGCGGTGCAGGCCCTCAGTGGGCGGGCGACAGCCAGGCCAGATACGGGGTGCCGAAGAGAAGCCGCAATCTGCGCCCCTCACAGTAGCGTATTACATCGGGTGCCCAACAGGTCCAAGGGTCCCAGCAGAGGGTATCGAGGAGGGCGGCGCAATAGCGTCGCTGGGCTGGCGAAGAAGAGCGGAGAGTTCGTGAAGTCAGTTGCTGCCCAGTGTGAAGTGGCCTCGGAAATGTTCGACCAGGCGTAGGCGGCACAGAGGAGAGCGCAACCGCGGGGGCGGCAGCAGCGGGGAGACACGGGGGGCATGCAGCCTCCGGCGCGAGGCCAGTGCAGCGGGGCCAGCGGGCGAGGGCGCTGCAAAGATGTCCCAGCCGCGGTGGCGGAAAACGAGGCCCCGCGGTATGGCGTGCACACCCCCAATCCCGCCGCGGAACCCCCGCAGCGACAGCGCCTACCCTGGGCGGTGAGTGTCGAGCAGCAGGCAGACACCAGAGGGCGGCCTCGGAAGCGTGGTGTACAGCAGGCCGCCAAGGCCGGATCCAGGTAGCCGAGGGGCCCACAGAGGAAAGCACTCCAGTTGGTGCAGGGCACAGCGGGAGGGTCGCGACGCCCGCAGGGCACCTGGCGCAAGCAGGCAGTGAGTCAGCTGCAGCCGTGGAGGGACGAGAGGCCAGGCACCAGGAAGAGTAGCGGCAGCGAAGGCCGGCCGCAAGGCGAGGAAGAGGAGCAGGCAGCCGGGAGGCTGGAGCCAGCGAGCGGCAGAGCAGCACCAAACAGCCGCGGCGGAGCGTTGGGGGGAGCCGGCGGAGCACAGCAAGCAGCGGGGAGTCGCGGGAGGCGCGCCGCCCCCGTCGTCAGACCCGAGAACTGTGGGCCGTCGCGGCGGGTGCCAACAGCTGGGAAAATGGCGCCCGCGCTGTAGGAAGGCCCGGGCCGGATGGTGCGGCTCGCGCGCCCCCAATCCCGCCGTTGGGTGCCCCCACGGCAGTAGCACTCACCGGCTCCGACGATCCGAGGTTGGAGACAGACCTCAGGCCAGCCCTCCAGGCGCGTGGGGCCGCAGTAGCGAAGAAGCAGGAAGGCCGGGCCGCACCAGCAGCAGGGCCCGGTCTCGAGGTGAAGGCCGGGCGGCAGAACACGGCTCCGCAGCTATGTAGGGGGCCAGAAGTTACATCAGGCGGTGCCCCAGGGCAGGGTGAGTCCAGATTGCATGGCGCCAGGCGAATGCGATGTGGTAGTCTGCAGGATCGTGGCGGATGTTAGGCTTGGCCGGCAGAGCCCACTAAAGTGCGGCCATCTTGCAGCCGGCTAAGCCACGCCCCCCTAGTGTTCACATGTTCACTGCATCAACATTTCATGAAGCAGATCTGCTTCCTTTTATATAGCAGGTGCCATTTCTGCGCCTATGAGTAAGTTGCTGTATATGGTTTCTTAGCAAACCGGGCTGCAGTAAAACAAATATACCTTAAGAGCACTGGAGGTGCTTTTTCCTTCATCTCTACACATATTTAAAGACTTTCTACTGTTGACAGACCATCAGGTAATCCAATAGTCAGAGGACCACAAAATCAGCTTTCTTTTAAGATTCAAGTCACTTTATCAAAAGATCACACACAGAATGCAATGCTGATGAGCAATCAGGATTGTAGTTGATTCAGCAGCTTTGCCTAATATAAATACAAAGCAAGATAACTACTAGGACTTTTACTTGCCTTCCGCTTTAAACATCTAATATACAATTCAATATATTTATTTTATTGCAGTCAAGGTGACCTTGTAGATGTTCTGTAGACTCCACCTCGTCTGACAACAGAAACATTTTCCCTCAGCCTGCCTCAGAACATATTTTACTTATTTTGAGGTTTTATATACTGCTGCACATCGCCTTGTGGTTACTTCAGAAAGGTGTATGTCAAGCTAAAGGACATTAGCAAAAGAATGGCAGGATTCTAGTTGAAGGCGATGCATGGCTTCTATCTGCTTTTGATGGCACCTTACCTTGAAATCTAGCTTTTGGTTAAGGTAGTCGGAATAGCTAAGAATTTTCTGAAGTAGCAATAACTGGACTCTGCCCTCAAGGTCGAGTTCATGGGATTCACTCCACAGCTTGAGAGAACTTTCAAATCAATTATAGACTCCACCTGCAGCCAGGGACATGCTTTCAAGGCTAGTTTATGCGGTTATCTTTGTGGAGATTCAAGCAAAGTCTATCTGCCTCTTTCTTTCCACCAATGTCCTGTGCAAGCCAGATTACATTAGCCCGGCTGAGCCATTACCAAGACCTCTACATAGTAGATTTTATCGAGTAGAAGGAGGACCCTTTGGAATAGTTATAACTGCAAATTGACTCATGTGACCGTTGCACAATGGGATTGATTTGGGATGAGAATTACTTGCCAATCGAGCAGAATTCCTGGGTTTCTTGCCCTCATGGTTCTTTGGAACGTTTCTCTTGGCACCCCTACTGGAGAGGAAGAATTTTAGTGAAAACAATTAAAGCTTTAATTTCGGTTTCCCTGAGTAAAAATAAAGGAAACATGGCCTAGTGGCCATGACATGAGATGTGGGAGTCCTGACTTTCCCATTTAACCATAGTTGTGTGATTCTGGGAAAAGAACTTTACCATATGCCTCGGCTCCCTTACCTTCAAGAATAGGCGTGCTAGAAAACAGATTAAAGGGCATTATTAATCGCTTTAAGAAGAACTGGGAATATATTCTCGTAGTTGCTGGCCTAGGTACTTCAGAAATCTATTCTAGTATAATTCTCAGCAGCTCACTTAATATTCCTGAGCCCCTAATTGTAAGCATAATTGTCATTGTAAACGATCTTGGGCTCTCTCTAAATCCCCAGAGCACAACTTTGTGACCCAGCTACAGCTGGGTTTTACCATCTCCATGCCATAATCTGAACTTGATAAACGAATTCTCGCATATACTATAAGGATTCAAGGTCTAATAAACTATTACATTACACAGTATTTAAATGGTTCCCTAACTATATAGTGGCAAAGGCGTAGTTCAGGAATCATGCCAACTTTGCATCAGTAAGGGGGGGGAGGTACAGGGAATGATGGGATGCTTCTCAAGAGACTTCGGGGATGGGGGGCAGACGTGATTTTCTCTATTTTACCAATGGAGCTTTGTTGGATTCGTTCTTGCTGGGCGTGAATGTCCTCATCGTTTCCGTTTGTGCGTTTGCTAGGCTCCCTCTCTCTGTAGGCTTGGTTGGGGCAGGGGAGAATTTAATCTCTTCCGGCAGGATGGGGCCTTTTAGGAGCCCTGTAAAGGAGCTGTTATATCAGTTTTAGATGCCACTTCATCTACTTTTTTTTTGCCGATGCAGAGACTCAAACCTGGCACCCCCGTTCCAAAGTCGGCAGCTCTGGCCATAATGCCACATCCTAGTTTGCTGCTTCACTTGGCAACAGATCAGAGAATATGGGTCCTGCAAGGCCCATCTCTTTCCTTAGTTATGCTTAAATATCTATTTGCCCTTCTTTTTTACATCTTGAAAGCTCCGGTTAATAGTTATCAGTTGGGTGCTGAAAACACACAGTTACTTCATACTACAAATAGCAAATCCAACTGGCTCACTACTTACAGGTTCTCAACTTTATGTACGTAGTGGCAGGAAACCAATTGTGATTTGAATGACATCACAACATACGACTGTCGCTTCAGAAGTCACTCGTTACATCATTAAACCAAGCAGTGCATCGTCAGTTGTTATCAGTAGCCTTGGGTAGCACTGGAGAGGACAAGTCCTGCCAAAGGCACTGAGATAGCATGACTAGCGAGGAGATACGTGGCAAGGAAGACTGGGGAAGAGCAAATTCCCTGAAAAACTCTAAATGCTAGTGGAAGATTGTCTTGGTGAAAATGACAAACTGATAATGAAGCCTCCCTGAGTGTGTCAGAGGCCACTGAAAATTACATCTGGAAACACATTTAGCAGAGATTACATGTTACTGATGTGATGAAAGGACTGTGGATGACGTACGCAAGAGGCGGTATGATCTGGCATCATACACAAAGGAGACATTTACCAGCTGGGGACAAGAAGTTACAGGACAGGTGATGAACCAAGCTCCATCCCCATGGAGGAGCTCATTGAGAGCATGATTCAACCTAGAAAGCAGCCCAATTGACAAATCTTCTCCTGTACCCTCAATGATAGGTGAGTGGTCAGTCTGTTGCCAAACTGGCCACTATGACATCCAACCTGCCGGCTGAAATGTTGCACTAAAGTGAGAAGTGTTCAGAAAAAGGAGCTGCAGATTGCCAATGTTGCAATAGGGGTTGTTCTGACAGAGGTGGTGTAAGGTGGGCTCCAGTGAAAGCAGCACATGTGTGGTGGAGAGCCAACTATACAACACACGAGACGCATGGGTGGGGAGAGTGAAAGCTCTGCCACAGGGGATAAGAGTGAGAAACTTAATGCAGACAGAGGCAATAATAATGAAATACTATGTTGATGTGATGACATGGATAGGGTTCACTGTCTTGAGACAGTGTTGTCATATTTGTTTTGACATCTGTGTAAAAACAGGAGCATGATGTTTGCAAAGATATTCTCTACACATGCATTTCATTGTATTTAACATGTATTGATTAGCACTGTAATTAGTGATGGTCACATCAGTCCTGCAAGCTCTACCATCTACAGCTGTCACTGCTTTTGGACCTGTGGGTGATGGGATGGTTAGGAGGTGCCTCGTCCAAATCGCTGTCCACCATTTCAGTTGAACACCCCTTACTGGTTACAATGTTGTGCAACACTGGACCTTTGGCGATGATCCCGCAGTATGTCTCTGGGCCACACAGTTTGCTCCTCCAGTTTTAGGCAGTGACATCTACCTTTCAGTATCCCAAACACGCACGTCACCGCATTGCACCTGCGTTCCCTCTAAATTCTGTGCATGGATGTATACATATGCACTATCATCTGTGCGTGGGACACAAGTTAGTACTGCGTTGGGCATTCCTTTGCTTGGTTCCTGTGTTTACAGTGGGTATAACTCACCACACAACCAGCCATCCCCAGTTCTCCTCTTGCACACCAATATGTAAAGCTGAGTAGAGGACTATAAAGGTGTCATGCGTGATCCCTATAAAGTTTTCGTCCCTCTACAAATACTAAACTTTTTATGCATGCATACTTCTAAAGCACAGGCATCTCTGCAGGGCAGTGGAGTGCTGTTCAAGGGGAGTTGTGGGACACAAAGGCTGGATGCAAGTGTAGAATACTTACCTCAGTGGAGCCTTTCCTCAAATAGCACTCGTCACAAAAGGCAGCATCCAAGCTGTTGCTGAAAGAGATGTGTCTAACTTCTTCCAGAAGCAGATGGATTTCAAGATGCCCCAAATTCGCACTGTTCAGAACAATCCAAAATAGATTCTAGTCGCCTTATTTAGAAGGTGGCGTGGTTCTGAAAATGGGCACAGGTAGCGTCCGTCGCAAAAGGACAGCATCCAAGATGTTGCTGGAAGAGATGTGTCTAACTGCCTCCAGAAGCAGATGGATCTCAAGGTGCCCCAAATGTGCACTGTTCAGAACAATACTAAATAGATTCTAATAGCCTTAATTAGACAGTGGCATGGTTCTGAAAATGGGCACAAACTGTTTCTATGCCAATTTTTGGAGCTGAGATGATTGCTAATAATGTTCAATGTGGTTTTGTGGCAAGTAACAAACTTAATAGGCAAAAATGGACTAATAGCACAAATTGGGACGAAAATTGCTTTAATGTGTTATCTTCATTAGGTCTTGTCTAAGACAGTGCATGCAAGATATTTTGTTAGCTTCCAGTGGGCTTTGAGACCACCCATTGCATGCCATTGGCTGGCCTCATTGTCATTTTCTTGCTTCTCTTTAGTCAGCACGTGCCAGCTTCACTTCCTCTGCGTGACTTTGTCCCTCCCCTGGAGCATGGACCTTGTGTCCTCCTACTGCTAATTCTTTTGAAGCTATTTTTTTTCTTTTTGTTGAAGCACACTTCATAAGCATGCATGTGTTTTCAGACTACCTTCCTCATGTGCTCTCTCTTACCCATGTGCTTTTGTCCGCCTCTGTGTTTTTGCTTGCCCACTCCTGCTGTCCTTGTAGTTGCTTGCCCTCCCACCGTCTGTGTTGTTGCTTTCCCAACACCTGCTGACATTGTTGCTTGCCCCAACCCGCTGTCTGTATTGCTGCTTGCCCCTCACCCACCCTCCGTTGCGCTCTGTGTTGTTGCTTGCCTCACCCACCCGCCAATGTGCTCCATTTGTTGCTTCCCTGTCCCAGTCCATGTTGTTGCTTTCCCTCAAACTACCCCCATTGTGCTCCATGTTGCTTGTCCTCTGCCCCATTCCGTATTGTTGCTTGCAGCTCAGTGTAGTTGCTTGCCTTCACCTATTCTCCCTGTTGTTCAATACACTCCCCCTCACCGTGTGTTGTGCTCTGTTTTTGTTTCTTACCCTCCGTCCCACTTGCTGTTGTTGCTTGTGCCCAGCTCACCCACCTACTCTACATTGTGATCCATGTTGTTTTTGCCCTGTCCCACTATGTGTTGATGCTTGCGCCCACCCACCTGTCCTGCTTTGTGTTGTTGCTTGCCCCCACCCACCCGTCCCACTATGTGTTGTTGCTTGCCCCCACCCACCCTGCTTTGTGTTGTTGCTTGCCCTCACCCACCCACCCTGCTTTGTGTTGCTTGCCCCCACCCACCCGTCCAGCTTTGTGTTGTTGCTTGGCCCCACCTACCCGTCCCGCTTTGTGTTGTTGCTTGCCCCCACCCACCCGTCCTGCTTTGTGTTGTTGCTTGCCCCCACCCACCCGTCCTGCTTTGTGTTGTTGCTTGCCCCCACCCACCCGTCCTGCTTTGTGTTGTTGCTTGCCCTCACCCACCCGTCCGCTTTGTGTTGTTGCTTGCCCCCACCCACCCGTCCTGCTTTGTGTTGTTGCTTGCCCTCACCCACCCGTCCACTTTGTGTTGTTGCTTGCCCTCACCCATCCGTCCTGCTTTGTGTTGTTGCTTGCCCCCACCCACCCATCCTGCTTTGTGTTGTTGCTTGCCCCCACCCACCCGTCCGCTTTGTGTTGTTGCTTGCCCTCACCCATCCGTCCTGCTTTGTGTTGTTGCTTGCCCTCACCCACCCATCCTGCTTTGTGTTGTTGCTTGCCCTCACCCATCCGTCCTGCTTTGTGTTGTTGCTTGCCCTCACCCATCCGTCCTGCTTTGTGTTGTTGCTTGCCCTCACCCACCCATCCTGCTTTGTGTTGTTGCTTGCCCTCACCCATCCGTCCTGCTTTGTGTTGTTGCTTGCCCTCACCCACCCATCCTGCTTTGTGTTGTTGCTTGCCCCCACCCACCCGTCCTGCTTTGTGTTGTTGCTTGCCCTCACCCATCCGTCCTGCTTTGTGTTGTTGCTTGCCCTCACCCACCCATCCTGCTTTGTGTTGTTGCTTGCCCTCACCCATCCGTCCTGCTTTGTGTTGTTGCTTGCCCTCACCCACCCATCCTGCTTTGTGTTGTTGCTTGCCCCCACCCACCCGTCCTGCTTTGTGTTGTTGCTTGCCCTCACCCATCCGTCCTGCTTTGTGTTGTTGCTTGCCCCCACCCACCCGTCCTGCTTTGTGTTGTTGCTTGCCCTCACCCACCCGTCCTGCTTTGTGTTGTTGCTTGCCCTCACCCACCCATCCTGCTTTGTGTTGTTGCTTGCACTCACCCACCCATCCTGCTTTGTGTTGTTGCTTGCCCTCACCCATCCATCCTGCTTTGTGTTGTTGCTTGCCCTCACCCATTCGTCCTGCTTTGTGTTGTTGCTTGCCCTCACCCACCCATCCTGCTTTGTGTTGTTGCTTGCACTCACCCACCCATCCTGCTTTGTGTTGTTGCTTGCCCCCACCCACCCGTCCTGCTTTGTGTTGTTGCTTGCCCTCACCCACCCGTCCACTTTGTGTTGTTGCTTGCCATAACCCACTCTCCCTCCCGTCCCGCATGCAATAAAAAAGCGCTATGACGCAGCTGCTCTACAACATGTTTAACAGACATAAACAAAGCCCACAGCTCACGTAGGCGAGACATATTGACGTGCCGATGACTGTTTATAGCAGCAGGCACTGGAGCGCACTCCAATTTAGTCAACAACATCTAAATGTTGTCTTCCAGTCTGAGCAGCAATCGGACCCAAGTATCATGACTTTAAAACCTCAAAATTAAAAAAAAGTGTTCAAATGTTTGAAAGTAATGGTGTGGGCTTTCCCTAGAGATCCTGATGAGAGACGTCCACAGATGACGTCAGGTAGAACATCATACATGCCAACATTTTAGGACAGGGACGTGGGAGATTTAAAATAAAAAATCGGGAGAATGAAAATTCCCCATTGATTTCTATTGTAGAAAATGCAATTTCAGGCGGGAGATAGCTAAAATAAAGCCATTTTTGGCTTGAAAAATGGGTAATCACCCGCCTGAATCGGGTCTATTGGCATGTATGATACATATGCGGATACGGAACGATGGAGTAATGCCAGGGAGCCGCGATGCAGCTAAGGTTTATATAAATAAATGTTTAAAAAAACCTTTCACCAATGCAAAGCAGATGATCGTGGCACCATTTCTGCTATATTGCAAACTGAGGGCGCATGGTCATGCACAAGCCCTGATTCACTGGATTCTTAAATCACGGGAATAAAAACTCTCACAGAAGCTTGGCAAACACGCTGGGTAATCCAAAGAAGGAATGAGCTAACTGAACCCGCCGATTAGCCACTTTCTTTCCAGGAAGCGAGTTGAATCACGTCAAGACTCGAGTTACAAGAATTAGGAACCTGTGGGCATGAATAGGGGAGTGAGCGGGACAGAACATGCTGCGTGTGAACTTCGTGGCTCAAATGCTAGAATGAGATAGAAAACACGCACTTTTTAAAATGTGCAACTAAGCTCTCCGCAACACACTGAACAATTCCCGGAAAAACTGAAATACAAGTTTGAAGGCGTCGAGCCGTACAGCTCCTCGGCAGTCTAATCCTCTCTAAACCGAAGCAAATGATAGAAAATCATGTCATGCAAAACACTGGCGTCTAATATAAAGCTTCAATTCTACATTAACGGTATATGGTTTCGAAACAGGATTATGTTTAAAGTTCTTTTTTCCATGTATGGTTTGCATTTCTCAGGCATGTTTTTTGTTCTAGTGCGTATCCTTCATTCCTTTTGACATTTGAAACGATGCAAATTATTGTTTGCCACCTGCGAAGATGCCGGCTGGGAACTGTTCCACAGTCCGCCTTAAAGGCTGGCAGCGGTGTGAGGAGGGACGTTTTCGGAGCGCTAGACCTTCCGGCCCTTCTATGAGATATCCAAGAATTTTACTGGTTTGTGCAAAGTACCATCATCATAAGCATGACCAACAAAAGACATTTGCAGCTGGGTGGTATTTGAGGAGAAGCCAAGGAAACGGAGGCCTGCTCCATTGCCAGTATCTGCTGCTGTGATTGGACTTAAGATACAGCACCAAAATCCTGAATGAGAGGCACTCAGCGATAGGTCGATACCAGAAGCCATTGAAGGTGCGGGCCTAGACAGCAGCCCTGAGTCGCAGCAGCGCTGTCCTCAAGCACTTTCCTGATGAAATGGATGATTATACCGGATATCAAGCAGGTGATGATTCGAGACCAGGGCTGAAGATTGGCAGGTGGAGGTGGTCACTCACTGGCTGTTTGCATTGATTCATGCCATTGCTCTCAACTAGATTGCAGACTTACATGGTGGTTAAAACATCTTCCTTCTGGGTGATTCTGCTACACAAACTCTTTGCAGTGACACTGATGGGGCCCCAGTTACATCCATTGGCCAAACGCTCATTATCATAACATTGCTATGAAGTGGTAGCTACCATGGATTTCTGTAATATCACTCTATATATAAAATAGGACTCTTAACATCAAATACATGATGACATAGCATTTAAGCATGTACATTACTAGGCAACATCTCCTGCACAGTGATGTATGTTTACTACCCTGTTGAAAGTGTAATACATCCTTACATATGTGCAATGCAATATAACATTTCTGTACTTGACATAGTGGCGTACTGCAACTTGGAGTCATGTCACACAAAGTTATGTCGAGAGGTGAACCCTCCAAATAATATATTGGAAGCCTGCAATAACAAAAGATATTAACTCAGCATTGTGTTCTTAAAACCATTTTAATCAAATATAATAAAGTGATTCACAGCTATAAAAAGGATAGCCAGGACGTGTCCTAAAAAGTGGGAAAGAGATTATTGCGATTAAATATACATACTGAGATTACGCCTGATGCACAGGCTCAGATTTATTCTGCAATGGAACCGCACGCTACAAAATCCCTCCAGTTTCGGAAAGTATATTTTAATTTTAGTTTAAGTCTTAGCCATTTACAGAGGGAAACAAAAACTTTTCAATGAAGTTTAATGGCCTTACATTTACAGACACTGAGTTTGCTAAAGTCATGAGTAAATGCTTCCAAGACCAGAGCCAATTAAGACCAATATTCCACAACTCTCATATTGAGGCAACTGAAGCTCCATAGAAGAAAGCCTTGTGGCAACAAGATAATCTTATCTAGAAGTGCTGCTTTTCTTGTGAAAAGTCTGGCTTTTGTGGTTCCCATAGACTGGCCAAGGAAGGAATAGCTAAAAATATTGGAGCTAGAAAACTTGGACTCTGAGGGACATAGGATTTCGACAGGTCCTTCCAGAAGAAGAATCCGATTCAAACAATCCTTGTGAGTCCTGCATTACCAACATCAGGATCCAGTAATAAAAGGAGGCAGAATTGACAAAGACTGGCACGTGAAGGTGAAAGCATTGTGTTCGGGTTACGCTCCTAAGGTGCAGCTGGGGATAAAGATTTGTGGTGGTGCTCCCACAATTCAGCAAGGATAAATATTCAGTATTCACTGATATTTCAATCTGGATTAAGGGTGACTAGAGGGAACGGTGGGCGGGGGTGGCATCACTAGAGAACTTGTGGATGGCCATACAAATAAGCGGAGTTACATTTACCCTAGAAGAAAAATAATGCTGGATAAGAAGACAACAGTTGAAGATTATGTAACAATATGAATCCGTACAATTAGGCAAGTTTATACATGTCTCTACCGTATAATATTCTCTCATAAGGGCTGACTATATATGGAAGACCAGCTTGCTACTCATAGCATGGCCTAGCGAATTCTTGAGTAAAGATTGGATTAAAAAAAAAACACAGAAGTATTTAATAAAAGCCATTGCTTTAATCATGGCCCTCCTCAAAACACCATAGTAACAGGCTGAGTTGCTCTGAAGGAAAGCAAATTTTACAGATCTGGGTGACATGCTCTTTTCGAAGGAAATCTTACCGGAGTGCTCGTCCCATAGTTTCATAATTCATCTCAGGTTTATTTTTGTGTTTCCCCCACAACCTGGATACAGCTTTGGAGTCTACTAATTTGAATATGCCCTTTTCCCTTTGCGTCCACTTGATGTATTTAGGACATGTGTTCCTGTCTTGAAGAAGTGCCAAAAGAAACTCCCATAGGTAGATGGTGTTACCTAAAAAAAAATGAAAAAGAAAAAAATATCAAACGTCATCGCATTAGCAGTACATACGGTAAATTATTGTTGCTAGGAAACTGTCAGGGAAAACGAAAATTAACATGCACAAACTTATACGTTTTGTGGCTACTCACAAAAACATTTGCTAGTAGCTTCACTCCTTGAAAATGGTCAGCGATTTACTCTAATTAGCAACAAGAGTAAATACATTTTCAGGGTCGAAGGGAGGGAGCAGCCCCAACATTTGTGGGAGTAAAGGTAGGGGTAGAGGTTTCTCAGTGGTAATTTTTTTTTCCCCTTGAATTAAATAAGAAGTTAGCAGTTGCAACTGTACTTGTGCTTTATATTTTCTCCCTTGGGAAATTTCTAAATGCATAAGCATCAACGCCCCTGTACTCCCGGGAAGCTGTGACAGTCGCAGCTTCCCACCAGTTTTTGTTTTTTTTGGAAACAAATATTAGTGTTCCAATTACATATGGCATACAATTTCAGTAGACGAAAATTTAATTGCATATCAAACCCCCATCTGTTCTTGAGTATTTCAGAGTAAACACATGAAACATTATACCCCCAATCCAACTCTTAACCCATAACATGCAGTCTCGGCTAATATAACATGTACAGTTATAATCTTCATCAAAGTTATCGTGTCCCATTAGATGAACAGTTATTGTGGCTTAACACTTTTCTTGGTGCCTCGCCGTCTGAGACCTCGTATATTTCCATGGGGATGCCCCTGAAGGTGGCCCATCTGGTCCAAATCTTGGTATGTTTTTAAGGACAGCCTCTTGCCACAAATACCGGAAATTCTAGGCCCATTGCATGGTCCATGCCAGTTTTCCAGAGCAATACACGGGGAGCATTCACTGCTTTCCAATGTTGGGCAATGTCATGTTTAGCCAAAGTGAGACCCAGGAAAAGAAGATGTCTTTTGTACCGGTTTTCCCAATACCCTCTGTGCAATGGAACATTGTGAATTTGGGGGATCTCGGAAGTTCCCATGCTAACACCTCCTCAAGACATGTCAGAACCCCCCGCCAGAAATGGTCCAGAACAGGGCATGCCCAGACTGTGTGTATAAAGGTGCCCTCCTCCGATTGACACCGGAGGCAATGGGAAGATGTGATCAATCCTGCCTTCCAAAGTCTTTGCCTAGTGAAATACACCCTGTGCAGATATTTGAACTGAATATATCGTAATCTAGTTGAAATTGCCGCCTCACGTGGGGATGATAGAGCTTCCGTCCAGTCATCATTATCGATCGGACCCACGTCAGCGTCCCAGGTGGCCCTCAGGGAGTCAATATTGGTGGAGCTATTGGTCACAAGTGTTTGGTATATTTGGGTAACTTTGTGCTCCCCGAGGTCTCCCATAAGAAGTTTTCCTTCCAATGGGCTGAATTCTGGAACCTCTGTTAGGTCTCTAATATACGGGTGAAGAGCATGCCGCAGCTGTAAGTATTTGTAGAACTGATAGTGGGGCATGGAAAATTCTTTGCGTAAATCTTCAAATGATTTCAAAGCTTTCCCTTGCATAATGTCGCCCAAGGTTGAAATGCCTATACGGTCCCAACCGAGGAATCCCGGAAGGTCCGCAACTTGTGGAAGAAGACGATTTCCCCACAGCGGTGTTTCGCGTGTAAGGCGACCCCTCCAGCCCATTCGACGTAGAGCTCGTCTCCATGTCATGACTACTACTTTGGTCGCCGGGGGGAGGTCCTTGGGGTCGGTCCCACTATAGATAAGAGAATATACTGAGGAATCTCCCATAAGCCATTGCTCCACTTTAAAGGCTGGGTCTTCTCTGAACCCGTACCACCACTCATTCAGTGTATTGTTAGAGTTTTGACTTTCTTTGTGAATCGGGCCAATGCCACGGAATGCTGCCTTAGTATAGCTTTGGCATGTTACCAATTTATTGATGGTGACTGGTGAAGAGAGAATGAAAAGAAGAGAAAAGGAAGAAAGTGCAGAGAGCACAACAGGGAAACAAGCCACAGAACGAATAGAACAACGAAAGGGCAAGAGTGTATGATCTTGTTACCACAAAACAGATACTGCAAGAATAGTAAGGTCGGCAAAAGTTGAGAGCACAGACTGAGATTAACGATCAAATGACCCCAAAGAGTTTGATTAAGTTTTACCCTTGAGAATCATTGATTCAATGCAGTGCTTTAAGGGGAAACATTAAGTGCAGGTACTCATGAAATGGAGCCATGAACTAGGGTTGGAGTTTGGGGCAGGGTAAATGTGGTGATCAGAGAGGGGCAGGGGCTGGATTCTAAGCATTTAATTAAATTGAGGATTTCTCAGTATGCAACTGTTCATGGTGGTACAAAGACACTTCTGCGAACTGTTAAGGATTCGGTTTGTCTTTCTTGCCCAGTGCTGCGGTCATTTTTGCAGATGTGCTGACAGTAAAGACCTTGCAGCAGGTTAGTATAGATGTTCAGAGAGGTTTATTCTGCTAAAGATTTTTCAAGTAGTCTGTTGAGTAGACAATTTGAAAAATGATTGACATATCCCTCACTGAGCACTTTCACAGCACTCTACAGGGTCTTGATGGTCAGTCCTCCTGCCCCGCTGCCCATTCCCCCAGGGATGTAATGAAAAAAGCAAAAAGCCATTAAGGATGGGCCCTGTGTGAAAGTCGGTGGGTAGCAGAGGTCTGCACTTCACATGAGGCACGTGAACTCCGTGGGCTCACTCAGCCCTTTGTTTTGTTAAAGTGTGTAATTTCTTTCACTGAAGGTGTTAAGCCTCTCCTGTGATTGGTCTCTTTGTTAAGTCAGGGGAAGCACCTTAAACAGTTTGATGCGCCGTGCAAAGCATCTGATTGGTCTAGGCAGTTTCCCTCACCTACGTTGTGAAATGCGATCCATAATCACCCCTGAATATGAATTCAGAAAACATGAAGGTTTATGGCCAGAATCTATGACTATGGTGCCATCTCCTTCCAAAAACAAAGGAAGCGAGCCCTGCCTCTATCAATATGAAAAATCTTAATCAAACTTACCAAATATCTTCCCCTGACTCAGTAATAAGAAAACAATTCCAAACATCAGTAAACCTAAAGGTGACACGCTAAAAGGACGGCGTTGTTTGTAAATCCATTCCAACAAGACAGCACATCTTGTTTACTTGGGAAAATATATACACTGGTTTTTGATTTCACATAGATCACCTATGTTGAGTTTGATATGCTGCTGTGCCCGAATTCACTTTGGAAATGTTACTAATGTGACTTTCTTTTTTTTAATTGAATTTTTATCAGAGAAAAACAAGCAAACAGTTATACGTATGTAAGATAAGAAAAGACAAGCCCCACCAGGAGCAGCCTCCCTGCCGCTCAGCCTGCCTGCCATCAACTGCCACTCCACACACCAGCCAGGCACTCCAACATTCCATGAGGTCATCAGGCATTCTGACACTCACACTAGCTGAGCAGCAGAGAAGTCACGGCCAGAGAAAAGAAAGACACAAGCCAAATATAACAGTATGTGACTTCCTTTTACACAATTACACAATCATGAGATATACTGAATCGTGTTCACGTCACTGTTTACTACTGTTATAAAGCATATTCAAACGGTGTATCTGAGTTATAAGAATAAAACCAAAGAATGATGGCGTTGCAAGAATAAAGGCTGCACTGTACAAGTAAAAAAAAAGCCAAGGTGCATACGTCTTTGCTGGAAAGAAATTTGAGTGATTTTCAGGTCTCTAAGACACACCTGTAGTGTCCTGCTGGACACATTTTATGTTGGCCAAGGTACGAGTAACCAGGCACTCAGTGGCGGCTCCTCCGCAATGGCAGAGGAGCGTCGCCCCACTGCCTGGTGCAGAGCCAGCAAATGAAAAATAAAACGATGTTCTAGCATCGTTTTATGTTTTTGTTTGCCGGCTCAGAGCCAGCTTGTGGAGGGAGGGGCAGGGCATGGGAGAGCAGAGGAGGAGTGCTTGTGCACTCCCCACGTGCGCATATGTGTTTGGCTGGCCGTCTCAGGCTGACCAAAACACACATGTGCATTTAGGTTTCCCCAGCCCGGCTGCATTCACCAGCCAGGCCGGAGAAACCCCACAGAGTCCATGACTTGAGCGGAGCGTCTTTCCAGCCCGCTCAGGTCAATCCCTGCGCTGCGCTGCAGCACAGGGATTGGATGGGAGTCTGTCCCGGGGCAGCTGGGACCAGGCAGAGGCCAGCAGGAGCGAAGCAAAGCGGTAGGAGGCCAGCGGTTTCAGGTACATTTTTTTTTATTATTAACACTCCCCCATGCGCTTCTCCCACCCGCTTCACCACCCTTTATTAGTGGTGGCCACCACTACAGCCACTCCCTGAGGGCTGGCTTTCACACTCACCCCACACCCATCAAGGCAGGCGTCACAAGTGACATGGCGCCTGCCAATAAAAGAGGCCGGGAGCACGTGCCCTGGGCCAGTTGTATGCACAGTATATATGGTTCCGTGTCGTTACTTCACCTGCATGCAGGCCTAGGGCCCAGAACCCTACAACACCCTAGCCTGTGCTAAGAGGATATTTTTTAAAGCAGAAAATATCTGTGCCAAGACACCGTGAGGACCCTGTCATAAACACAGTTTGAGACAACCCGTGTTATTTGAAAACATAAATTTTAAAACGGATTTGTTTTTCAAAAATAAACGTAAAATTGTTTACAGTTTAAACGCACTCCGAAGAGTGAGTGGGCCGACTTGTAGCGGAAGTGGTCATACATCTGAGACTGGTTGATGGCCCCCATGTAAACGCCAACTGGCTCTGCAGACACTGACACTAAATGCGTCATCATGCTTCCACCCCTCTAGGAAATACTTATCTGTTGTACAACTAGTAATAGTGCGTGACTCTCCATCCTAATGGGTTTACTACATACCTTGAAGTCAGCCTAGCTCACTTCTTTCATGTTGTTGGCACCATTCAAGTGAGCAGACTCCAGCATTAAACTCTATTTCTTTAGTACCTGGCAACCTTCATGCCCATAGCTACCAAGTTTCCTAGGTCCATGCGTGATGAGCTGAACTGAACCAATCCTGTTTTTTTTTCATTTGAATTCTGGGACTTGTAGTCCAGTTTTTATAACGTAAATAAACAAGACTACAACCCCAGAATTCAGAGAAAAAAAAGATGGACTAGAGTAAGTAGTGGGGCATGGGCCTGGGAAACTTGGCAGGGCTGCATTCCTGGCATGAGAGGCCATGCCAGGAAATGTTGCATACCTTTATTGTAGGTATTATATCCTGAATTGCAATTACATCATCCCAGCGGTGCTTAATTTAAGCTGGTGGTTGCAGGTGGGACCCATCGGCCCTTATTGTTGGGAACCAGCACTTATATTTCCTCATCAGAGTTTCACCCAAAGCAAGAGAGGAAAAAAATACAAAAGGGGGAAGGAGAAGGAGAAAAAGATAGAAAAACAGGGACAAAGGGAGAAAGCAGGGATGAAAAAGAGATTTCAAGATAAAGGGGCAGGGAGTGTCTGGTGGTGGATAAAAGAAGAATGAGGTGGAATTAAGACTGCTCAGCCTTAGTATTCAGCACCCTCGAAGCGCTGGCTGCGGACCTCTGAGTAAAACTTTGGGCCCTAGCACTCGTGGTTATACAAATTAAGCACTGCGTCGCAGTGATAGTAAAGTGGCATCACCAGCCGCTAAAGCACAAGTGTTGTGACCCAAGAATTCTGCTGCAGGGTACTGCTAGTCAATAAAAGACATAACATAAGAAGGAATAAGGTGAAGTACAAAGCCTCATATTGTAAGTGTAGACACAAGTAAGTTACGAGCCTGTGGATTTCACTTTGTACTGAATGAACACTTACTATACCAACCTTTCCCGTCTTTCGTCTTCTTTTTGATTGGAATACTTGGGGACGTGATAGGCGAGGACGGTCGAGAGAGCTTCACTTTTCGAACTGAAAATGAAAAATGGGATTTATCAAAGTCTGACTAATGGTAAACGGCAAAAATGTGTTTTTGTGCAAAATTTTAGCTACTTGGCTATTTACATTGGGTTTCACAAAGCTAAAAGTTTAGTTATGCACAGTTTACATATGATAAAATATAAAAAAGAGAACTAATCTAAAAATACGGTTAGTTTTTGAAAATAGAACCTCAATATCAGTAGTTTAAAGATGAAGGCGAACTTAAGACCGACCAGTTATTTCTATCTGGAAGGTGAGTTAATGGTTCACTCTGAGAAATGCCGGGTTTCTTTGTTTAAGAAACTGTGTCAAGATCACAGCTTCCTCCTTCCCTTTCAGTTTTTATCCTCTTGCCGCTCTTCCCACGCCTTGTGTGTCACAGGACACCTTGCATCAGTATTGACATTTTGAGCCAACTATCCCACAGTAAACAGTTGTGACGAGCCGGGTCTATTTTATTTGGTTTAAACAGTTTTACTTGAGTAGATTTAATGTAACAGCATACCACTCTGACTGACCACGTCCTTAGTCCCCCTTCCCATCTTTCTACTCATCCCCTTTGCAGGTTAAAGTGTTCGGCTTTGCGCAGAAATAGTGCTTCCCATGTGACGGTAAGAAACGTACCTTCTTGCTACTCCCAGACTCAACGAAACAGTTGGGGTGTCTGCGAGGGCACTGAGGGTGTCAGGAGACTGTCACCCGCTTTCATGGACTGAATGAAGGGTCCCTATTATGGAACGTTTGCAATGTCCTTCGCAGTACTTGTATATTTGTGGAAGGGGAGAGAACCAGGACAAGCCAGATGAGATCAAATAGCATTTGAGTTTTGCCCTATGAGCAATATACGTATTACTGCCGCAGGCAGTACTGATACTAAAATGGGACCACACCCCTGTGGTTGCCTACCATGAGCACTACCTCCGCCCCACCTCCCTACACCAGAAAGAATACATAATAGACTTCCATGCCGGTTATGTTTCGAATAGTTTCCCTCAACTTTTTCCAGAAGGGTTGGCTTGCCAGATAGGTCCATAACATAGTCCTAGGCTTCCCCAGCATTTGTCAGACTGCCTCAGTTTCCTTCATCCTCGCTTTGATAAAGTACCATGTATACAGAAATTTTGAATTGGCTTCCGCCACCCTTATATTTGTAGAACTCTGTGAATACGTCACTGTGTGCAAAAAGAACTTGTACAGTTACTGGATCCAGTCAACCTGAGAGTTATTTTAAAGGAGCGCACCTCAGTGATGTCACATCTCCCCACCACCCCTTGTTCCGTCACAGGCACCGCTTGAGATAGCTGTGACAAACACAGCAGCCATCAATGCATCACATGGGCCAAACGAGATGACAGCTTTTCTGTAACCATGATGTATCCTCTTGCCGCTTTCCAATAAAATGGACCGATAACGCTGTAAGAACAGTTTAGTTCTATACTAGCTTGCTATGGGATATTCTGTAATGCTCTCCTGTGTCTTCAAGTCAAAGAAATGCGACCTAGCTGGGAATCGTACAACACAGGGGGGTCCGCAGAGCATACTGCAGGGTAAGGTACTGCCTCATGTGAAAATACAGAAAAACTCCAGTGGAACACATTACATTGATCTCTGTGTGGGTGTTTCAAGATCTCTGCCATGGCTTCTGCCATGTCTTTAGACGTGTTCCCCTGTCGTTCTGACAGTTTATAACATGATTAATCAGTTGACTCAGCTGCTTGAATGGATGATTGTGCTGTAGTTATGTTTCTAAATGTTGCGCTGTACTCCGAAACAACGAGGAAGCGGGGACTGAAAGACTAAGTCATCTTTGTAGAAAGCTCTTGAAAATAATTTAAAATAGTCGTGTTTTTAACCTTTCCTGGAAAGGTTCGAGCGTGGGAGCCAATGTCACCTCCATGGGAAGACAGGTTCAGTATTTAATGGAAAGAAAAAGGAAGGCGCCTCCTCCAATCTGCTGCCCATGATCTCGGGGAGGACACGTTTCTTGTTGGCAGATGACCCGAGTGTGCAAGAGGGACACTACACTGAGAACTTCTCTCTCTGTTAGAGGGGCCATGAGAGTTCACTGCTTTCTAGGGGTAGCACAGGGGTTCGAATAATATATGCTTTAGGATGGGGAGCCAGTAAAGGACTTTAAAATGTGGCACGACATAGGTATGGGAAGGAATGTTAAGCAAGAATCTGGCTGCAGTATTTTGGACTATTTCGAGGCACGGGATCATGTACTTGGGAGACCTCAAATACAGGGAATTGGCGTGGAGAAGGCGGGAAATAGTGTAAGCCTGTAACAGGGATTTATGAGATCAGTGTAGAGCAGAAGAAGGATATTGCGCAACATGCTCTGGAAATAAAAACATGTTGCTGCCATATGGCAGATGTGTGGAGAATAAACGTTTGTCATCCATGAGTACACCTAGGTTCCTGGTTGAGTTAACCGGTGTATGGCAGAGGCAAAGTCCCGCAGGCCACCAGGCTAATGGGTTTTAGCTGAAGAAGAGAACCTCAGACTAGTCGCCATATAGCTTTAAGCAATTGACATTCATTCAATCAACAATTGCTTTCATGCAGCCTTTAAATGTGCTGGGGCTGACGAGAACATCGGAGGAAATGGAAAACATAATTTGAGTGTTGTCTGTGTATGAGCTAACCTCACAACCGAAACTCAATATTTAAAGCCAAGGGATGAAGATAAATGATAAAAAGGTGGGGCTAAGAGATGACCCCTGAGTGACCCCATATTTCAATGGGGTGGCAGAGGGGGTGAAGGGAGCGAGATAGACTGCAGAAAAGAGGTCTGTGATAAGAGTGTAGCCATTTTAAAGCCTGCTTACCAGTACTGTGAAGTCTTGAAATAATTGAAAATTAGCTAACTTTTCCAAAAGTTTCAAAGGGTACCGTCTGGAAATTAGAGAGTACAGTAGAATCCGCAGTGGAATAACCTAGGTAGTTTTCCAGGGGTTAGGCACAAATGATTGTGTGAGGGAGAGAGTTAAGATATGCATTAAGGAGGGAACAGCTCCCTCAATAATGAGCCTAAGAATAGAAGGTGGAGACGGATCATGGGGGACCCAGAAGTGATAGTATTCATACGAGACTGAATCTGATCTTGGCTTAGAAGATCAAATTAATCTAGGATTGTTCTATTTGGGGCCTAGACTGATGCAGAGACAGGTGCAGAGCATAGTGTGTGGTAGGTAGTGTGTGAAAAAGTTATCATAGATTTCAGAAATGTTCTCGGTAAAGAACTTAGACAACTCATTGCAAAGATTTTGCAATCGCTCAATCGAACTAAAGTCTGATCAGGGATTCGTAAACTTCTTCAGGATGGCAAAAGTTTTTTGTGAAGAATGTTTGGTTTTGTTGATTTCGGAAGCATACTATGAGCTACGGGAATAAATTATAAGATTGTTATAACTAAGGAACAATTGTTTGTAAGCAATTTTGCACCAGTATTTATACTATTTCCTCCAGATTTGTTCAAAGCATTTGCAGAAGTGCTTAGCCTGCTTTAATTGATGATCGTACCATTGTGCAGGAGGGTGTTTGTGACGGTGTCGAGAAGGAGCTATAGTATCAAGGGCTGTGGTTTTTCATGCACTGAATTTTGAGGCAAAGGAATGTAGATCTATTCCTTAGCAGTGGCCTGAGGTGCTGAAATCATGGCCTTAGGGTAGCACCGCCCATGGGTGCGATGTGCGTATGGTGGTCAAAGGACTAGGAGTCATGATATTGGGAGGTTGTGTAAGTTGAACCTCCCAATATCAAAAAGTGGCGGTGACACCTGGAGCCAAATATGATTGGTGAAAACAGGGTCTAATGTATAGCCTACTATGTGTGTGGGTAAGTTAACTAATTGCTTGAATTCTAAAGCCCCCAGAGCTTCAGGAAAGTTAGTGGTGTCAGATAAGAGATTCTAAAATACCCACATCAGGTGCTACTCTACTTGATGCAGCAGGTGTCTCCCATGCTAGTTTTACTTGCAAATGGTGGTTGGTGCCCCGCCCACCATGGAGGCAGATGGAAGAAGTGGCAGTACTGCTAAATAAGAATACCTTCTTTTTATATAGTGCTTCATACCACAATATTGCAGTTTCTAAGAACTGTAAAGTAACAGATGCTCGTATTATCCAGTTCAACAGTACCTCATTTACTGACCAAGGGATGAAGGAAGGCTGAGACGGCATTGCTAGGATTCAAACTTAGATCATAGCAGATGTAAGCTGCGTGCCTTTAACTCAATGAGTCATCCTGCCAGCTAAAGGAGGACAGCATTATGTTGGGAAGAACAAAAGTCACCCAGTGTTAAGGTCAGATTGGTCAGCTTGCACAATTGCTCAAGACCATAAGAGTACCACACTCAGACGTATGTTCTAATGGCCAGACCTCACAGGGTGCCAGGATGAGCTTACTGGGAAAATATGATGGAAGATTTTTGGAGTCTTTTGGTGGAAAACCAAGGAGTGCGACACCAACATTTGTGTTCAGTAATTCATACCAGGTTAATCCTGTTACATAGAAGACCATATCTTTTACTTCAGATTTCCCTGGAGGTCAGTGGTCTTCTCTTCTGTTGCATAAGGTTTGGCCCCTACTCTGCTTCCTTTTTTTCTATCTAAAAAAACAATAAACATACTAAACAACTATCTAAGCAAAACAGCAGATGGGTTACACGGAGGTGTACTGAATAAAAATCACAACACAGACATTGCAGCGAATGGGACCCGGTCGATCTCACAGCCGGATGTAGTACCCCACCACACTTCCCAAGGATAAGGGCTGCAGCAAGAGAGTGACCCTCCCACCTCGTCCTCCCAACAACTTCCAATATATCTCCCTTAAACTTCTCAAGTTTTTTGTTACCCTATCATGCGAAAGGACTCTTTTCATGCAGAATTGATCCACCGATAGCCATTCCTCCAGGTCATGCACCCAACCCTCAAAGTAGAGGCCCTTCTTTACCTTTTAGCCAGTGATTGGCACTACAACTCTTTGCAAGAAGCAGGGATAATCTCAACATTTTATATCTCATTTCTCCCCTTTTAGATCTTGGGGTGGTAAGGGGGAGGGGAGGGGAGTGGCAGTGTTCCAATGCACAGTGCTTCGTTGACTAAGCGAACAGCCCAACCCTCCTCTCCTAAGAGCGCCCTATAATTAATTATGTTACAGTTCTGTCCCAGAACACTCCTACCATGGGACACAGTCAGATCATAAGTAAAACAAGAGTACCTCTCGTAGTGCACCTTGGGTATCTATCCAGCCAAGTTAGTTAAATCTTGTTTAGGACAGCCGGAGTATAATTCACCCATGTTAGCACTTATATTGTATGTAGTAAACTCTGGTGTTAAACAAACATTGCTCCTTAATGTCTGTTGCAAGATCAAATGTTACAACGCCTTACATCACTTTGCCTTCGCTGCATTTCAGCTCTCTCGGCTGCTATAACATATTTTCACAGTTACTGAAACTCTGAGCTGGACATGCAGGGGCAGCTGGTGAAAATTGTAAGTGGTGGGGCAGAAAGATCCAACCTGAATTTCACTGGGCCAGCAAAATTCTTCGGAGATTGGTTTGTGAGTTGAGATTCAACCCTTACCTACACCTTGGTGAAGCATCACTGATAATAGGAATAGCTGTAGCTGTTCACCAGGTCAAAAAATGCTCATTAAAGGGTTATGAGCTGATACTACAAATTCTCAGCTAGAGGGAAGGCAATGTCTGTAAAAGATTTACCGCTGTGGCAGATTTTCACACAGTATCCTTGGACTCAGTAAGCCTCACTCACCACTCACTCATCCCAAGCTACCCAGAAGCCACAATCACCACAAGAACAATCCATACACTTCACTCCAGATCACCCTCTAAACCCTCAGGGCATGAGACAACTCAGGAAGTCCAAATCTCAACCCACGCAAGCCGCCACATTTACATTCTACATAAAGTTGTGGGAAATGGTGCCTATTTAAGAAAGCATTCAAACCACATCCTCTACTCATGGAAACAGAGGTGAAGAGAGAATTCATCCAGTGTGTGCCCACTTGTTCGTGAGACTGCGACTCCCACCACAGCTACTTCTGCAGTAACCTTCGTTGTAGTCTCAGGCTTGGCACCAGAAGAGTTACTTTCTAGATTGTAGATGCTGAGCTTTTCCTACATTCTCCGGCCTCTCCATTCTAGCTGCTTCCTGATCTGAAAAAGCCAGATTCAGGAGTAAATTAAGATGGAATCAGTGATTTTAATAAACTGCCAGAATTAGGATTTAGCCATAAAATCCACGGTACTGAAAAATCCCTCATTGCAATAGCACCTTGGTCCTATGTTTGCAGTTTACGTCTCATTGTTACTACCAAGTAGTGAGTGACTAGTGTCATTATTTATCCACTTGGAACATATGTGTCCATGCTGTAAATGCACCAGAAACACTGTGCTTTGCGTTATGCCATAATTTAGCATAGAGATGACAAAACTGCATTTATTTTATTACTATGGATTAAATTGAACATCATCCTGAAAGAGGCGCTGTCTATTTAACTACTTCCAAACAACGGTTTGGTTTATCTAATCTAAATTACCAAGAGACGTACAGTAATTCACCCTCATTGGCCTGCTGCTCTACAGTGCACCGCTAACAGGCAGTCTCTTCATGTAAACACTGAAGGGGGACGGAGGATTCTCAGGTCACATGAGTCACGTGACTGCATAGGTTCAGCGTGCAGCGCCCACTTAGAATGAAATTCATATTTGGCAATCTGAGCCACTGCTGCAGCACCTTTCTTATGAAATGTGAAAGCTGTATAAAGCTACACCATACGTGAAAAAATCCTGCACATGCGCACTGAGGCTCCCATCATTGCGAGGATGCTGGACTATGCTCTAAAGGAGCATCCGGCATTTCAGGTATTGCATGTAAATCAGGGCACAAGTCCTAAAAAAAGAAGTGGGGGGGACTAACCTAATTAATCAGTATGCAAGTGACATCACGGCGCATGACATCACAGCGCGTGACATCACAGGAAGGGGCATCACAAGAAGTGCCATCAGATTTTAAGCCCTCACATATATGTTTAGCAGGTCTATCATGAGTACATTTGAGCACATTTCGAGTATACTTGCAAACCCTCATGATTTAGGCAGAAGATTCACACTTTTGTAAGCTTCACATAAACCAATGTTGCCTTTTGTCAGCGTAAAGATTTCTCTACCCATAGTGCTTTAAAAGAAAAAATAGTGATATTTAAATTATTACAACACCTCCTCAGGGGTAGTATGCGCTATATAAATACTATTTATTTTGTGCAAATACTGGGAAAGATGGACACATCTGACATTCTTACAGTGCATGCATATCTCCTAAACAGAGCCTGAACAAAGTGAAAAGATGCCTCTCTTAAGTATGTGTGACGTGCTAACAGGTGTGAGCCTTTGTTTCCCATCTGCGGCATTTGCTTCTAGGTGTGAGGCTTCTGACTGCTGCCAGCCAGGAGACTCGAACAGAAGGAGGCCTGATGACCCCTCAGAATTGGCCATTGTTATGGGCCGAGCAGGAGTCAGAATAAGAAAGCCCCGTCTGCGCGTTGTTGCTTGTTGCCATTGAAAGCAGATAACGTGCAGGCGCTGCTGAAAGTGTCCCGGTGTTTGGAAATTACACCGGGACGAATTCAGCATCTTTTTCACTGTGGCCATCTTCTTGGCAGGGTGGACGGCGTCCACCCTGTGAAATAAGTGGGTGGACGCCGTCCACCCGCGTGTACCCCCGACTCGTGCCCTGATGTAAATTGCAAGGATTGAGCAAAATCTTTTACAGAATTGCAAATCAGCGTGGCGGAGCTCGAATGCCCTAGTGAAAAGCCGCCACTGATACTTGGTGTTTGATGTGCGGCACCATGTCATTTCATTCCACTACTCCCTGCTGCTCGATTATATTTTACCTAAAAGCAGATTTTTGCATTTCCTAATAGGCACTTCGTCTCCATCTAACATTTGTCTACAAGGTGATCAGCTCCGGATCCTCCGTAATGCCAGAGGAGCGTCACCCCACTGCTCAGTGCCACCAAATGAAAAATAAATAGATAAAACAATTTAATTATCATTTTTTTTTATTCCCTGGTGGGCACTGTAAGTGCGCATGTCGGTTTGTCGGCCGTCTTAGGACATGCACAGTTAGATTTCTCCAACCCAGCTGTATTGTACAGCCAGGTGGAGAAAAGACACAGACTCCCTGTGCCTAAGTGAGCGTTAAACCAGTCTGCTCAGGCCAATCCCAGCGCTGCTCTCATGCTGGTTAATAGCATGAGAGCAGCATCTGGATTGGGTAGGGAGTCTGGGAGCCTGTGCTGAATGGTCGGCGGGAGCAAAGGAGCACCGAGGTGGCCAGCAGCGGCATGTAAGTGGATTTCTTTTTTCTAAATTATTTTCCCCTGCGCGGCCTCACCACTTTCTGTTGCCATCAGCCGCCACTGAAGGTGATGCTGCTATGTCTACATTGTTGATATTGGTTTCTGCTTCTACAACACAGTTCCTCAGGATGCACATGAATCAATGTCAGAGTCCAGCTATTACAAATACTAACTTTTTATATGTTCCCTGCAAAAACTGAGCCGAGGATGGCCTGCTAAGAGGTGGCGACCACTGCACCGTAGGCGCTTGTGTTACACCTGTCAGTTATAACCACATAGACGTGGTTATTCAATTCTATCTGTATAATAGATGTACTTCTCCAACCGTCAAAGAACATAGCAGACTTCTTAAATCGCAGACGTCCCAGGCACCAGGAAGAGTACACTGAACACCAGTATGCCCCAATAGCTTCCTTGCAGTGAGTGCACCAAAGTGTATAAGAAAGACTTGTCTAAGATGGACACACCTACTTTCAGCTTCCACAGCGTATGTAACAAAGTCTCCAATTGATCTTTACTACTAAAATAGAATGGGGCTTGTATTTTCTATTTGGGTATTCTTCTACAAGCTAAACATGTAATAATACCATGTAGTCTGATGAAATTACCATAGTTAATAGCTATTCTTCACTTCCACAGACAAATCATGAACTGAAGTAAAAAAGAAAACCGCTGTATATGCAGTGTATAGCGAGTAATACTATCCGCTGTTGTACTGAATAGGTGCAGTGTTATTAGCCGCGGAAAGAGAATGTAAGTATGGAGTAGGGTGTGACGTACCAGCAGATCTAGGAGGCGTACACCACACGATATGAGTACAGAAAGAAATGAACGGGCCCTTCGAGGAAAATGGGAGCATAGAGTTACAGGTCTGTGCTAGGCTAAAGCAGTGTAGATTCGTCTTGTGAGAATAAGCCATTGGGAGAAAACGAATTTACGTGCGGTGCGGCAGCTGAGTGGCGGTGGGTGCAGAGACGGGATGATTCCTGGCAGACCACGTCGGTACCTGCCTCGCAGTTTCTCTTGGAACATTCATTCCCCTCCCATCCACAAGAGGACGCTTCAGCATTAGTTTTACTAAACGAAAATACGAGTTAGAATTGCCGAGTGTTTTTTCTCCAGTTCTTACAAATATGCCTAATATAGTCAGGACAAGATTGGACATAACTATCCACAGTAGATACGCGATGTTAGGTTTCATTTTGGAAATGTATACGGGTGCTTGGGAAGGAGACCCCCACTGACAATTTTATTGCGGGGCAGACGTTGACCAGTGAAAACACTTGGAGTTTTAACCTGAAAAGAAAACTCATTAGAAACCGCTTCAACACCCCGTCAGGGGTTGTACGCGCAATATAGATGTGCCAATAGTAACAAGGCAACACAATTTCTAGCGTCACGTAAGTTTCCAGCCGCCGGTCCTGTCAGAGTGTGCCTGCACGCATACGCACATGCATGAGTCCGAAGAAATGATGGTTTAGTTTTGAGGTGGAAGCCAAAGGTTTGCCAACTGGTGTGTCTTGCAAGACACGTTCTAGTGTCTCGACAGGCACAGAGTTAGTAGCCACTCCCCTATGGGAGTGGGCACACTTGCACCCCACATGCATCCCTCACAGGCGTCACGAGTGACGTGAGCCTGCTAATAAAAGGGCCCGGGTGCACGTGCTCGTGGCCAGTTGAATAACGATAGACACTGACTGTGTCCGTGTCAGTCCCTTTAGAACATGGGTACTCATAAACGTTCTCTCGGGGGCCAAATTTACAGTGTGGTTTGTGGCCGAGGGCCGCACCGGTGGGGGCGGGGTCAGTGGGGGAGGGGGCGGGGCTAGAGCACAAAAAAAAAACTATGACCATGAGGTTGAACACCGGCACCTGCAGCGGACGCCTTCGTCCACTGAGCCACCAGACCCGGCATACACACATCTCTCTCTCCCTCTGTCTATCTCTCTCTCTCGCTCTGTCTCCCTCCCTCTCTCTATCTCTATCTCTCCCTCCCTCTCTCTCCGTCTCCCTCCCTCTCTCTCTCTCTCTCCCTCTCTCTCTCTGTCTCCCTCTGTCTCACTCACTCTGTTTGTCTCCCTCCCTCTCTCTCTCTGTCTCCCTCCCTCTCTCTCCCTCCGTCTCCCTCTGTCTGTCTCCCTTCCTCTGTCTCCCTCTCTCTGTCTCCCTCCATCTGTCTCCCTCCATCTGTCTCCCTCCATCTGTCTGTCGCCCTCCTCCCTCTGTCTGTCGCCCTCCCTCTCCCTCTGTCTCCCTCCCTCTGTCTCCCTCTGTCTGTCTCCCTCTGTCTGTCTCCCTCTGTCTGTCTCCCTCCCTCTGTCTCCCACTGACTCCCTCCCTCTGTCTCCCTCTGCCTCCCTCTCTCTGTCTCCCTCTGTCTCCCTCCCTCTGTCTCCCTCTGTCTCCCTCCCTCTGTCTCCCTCCGTCTGTCTCCCTCTGTCTGTCTCCCTCTGTCTGTCTCCCTCTGTCTGTCTCCCTCTGTCTGTCTCCCTCCCTCTGTCTCCCCCCGACTCCCTCCCTCTGTCTCCCTCTGCCTCCCTCTCTCTCTGTCTCCCTCTGTCTCCCTCTCTCTCTGTCTCCCTCTTTCTCCCTCTGTCTGTCTCCCTCCCTCTGTCTCCCCCCGACTCCCTCCCTCTGTCTCCCTCTGCCTCCCTCTCTCTCTGTCTCTCTCTGTCTCCCTCTCTCTCTGTCTCCCTCTCTGTCACCTCACCCCGAGTGTGTGTGTCAGCCCGGGCTGAGACAGCTTCCCGGGCACACACACAGCCGCACCCGAGTACCTCACGACCATTCACTTGTTAATGAGGCTTTGTTGTATTTCACCTCTTCTTAGCGCCCCTGGAGATGCAGGGGCGCTAAGAAGAGGTGAAATACAACAAAGCCTCATTAACAAGTGAATGGTCTTTTAAAGAATCGCCCGGCCCCCATAGAGCGCTGCTGCAACCAGCGGTGTTTGCTGACACTTAAAAAAAACACAGGTCGGATATCTGCAAGGTCCGCAGGCCGCCAAGGAAGGCTTGCCGGGCCGCTGGCGGCCCGCGGGCCGTACTATGAGTACCCGTGCTTTAGAAGAATGTGGGCCTAGGGCCCACAACACAACAGCTAACGATATTTTGGAGACATTAGGAGAGCTTCCCTGAGAATGCATTCCGCACATTGCTTACCATTGGATTTGTGGTTTGTAACTCACAATTGCTTGCTTTCTATTTGCTGCCTCTATTTGTTTTAGGCTGTCCAGCTTGATGCTCGTTCCTTCCGTTGCCCAAACCCTATCTACTGGATCAAAAGTTACTAGAAATGTGGTGACGTGTGCTCAATTGAAAAGGAAGGCCCTTTGCCAAGGTTAACTGGCCATCTTTCAGTTGCTTTTTTCGGTATTTGGTTGCTAAACTGGTACTACTGAGGTGAAATCTTTGCCCTAACTGTATTACCATGTGCAAAAATGGCAAAATAATGAAGCAATTGTATAAAAAAATGTGCCGTAATATCCCGCATAATTTGCCTTTTCTTGCCACATAATTCGGTCATCTCTGCCGCATAATTTGGTGCTCCCCTGCCGCATAATTCCAGTGGCCCTGGTGATATGTCAGGCTCTGTCTTCCAGGGAGCTTGGTGTTTACTTTTTTTTCTCTGACTTCAAAGTGACAATCATGCTGACCTCTGGGGTGTGCTTGAGGGAGGTTGTACAATGTTTTTTTTTCTAGCACACAAGAAAATGTAAATGTCTGTAAATGAACTGTGCAGATATTTCAGAATATATCAGAAATAGAAAAGCACAACACAAATGAAGCACATTTGTTGGTAATTCTGAAGTGTAGTGGAAACAAATATTTTAATACAATCAAAAGAAATCAATACACTAGGTGATGACATTTCAACACATCATCGTTTGTGCGCGTATACTTTTATCAGTAAATCTGTATGTCTGCGCAAAGTATTGGTAATTTCAATTGAAGCTGTGTGGTCTGTAATGGCAGTACGCTACCACACAAGGCATACTTCACTTTACCCTACTCAACTCTACTCTGCATTACTCCACACCACTGCAGTCTACTTTGCACCATTCCACATTGCGTCACTGCGCTCTACTCTGCACCACTCCACTCTATGCCTCTCTACTCTACACCACTCTACTCTATGCCAATGCACTCTACCCCACACTACTCTACTATGGATTACTCAGCGCCACTCCACTCTGTGCCACTGCATTCTAGGCTGCATCACTGCACTCTATGCCAATGCGCTCTACACCACTTTACTCAAAACCAGAGCACTACTGCACTCTACACCACTATACAACACTTTATGCCGCTGCACTCTATGCCATTATACTCTATGCCACTCTATTCTATACTGCATCACTGCACTCTATGCCACTGCTCTCAACGCCAATGCACTCCACCGTAATGCACTCTGCTGAACACCACTGCACTCTACGGCAGTCTACTCTGCAACACTGCACTCTGCCACTGAACTCTCTGCCACTCTACTCTATGCCACTACCCTCTGCACCACTCTATGCCAAATGCACTCTATTCCACTACACGCCACTACAGTCTGCATCACTCCACTCTACACCACTTCACTCTACACCACTCTACTCTGCAACACTGCACTTGCGCCACTGAACTCTACGCCACTCTTCTCTACACCACTGCACTCTACTCTGTACCACTCTACACCAATACACAGTAGGCCACTACACTATGCCACTCTGCTCTGCATTGCTTCACTCTACTCCACTGCACTCTACACCAATCCACTCTAAGCCACTCTAATCTACCGTGCACCACTGTGGTCTATGCCACTACACTCTATGCCAATCCGTGCCATTCCACTCTACGCCACTTCACTGAAAACCAATATACTCTATACCAATCTACTCTGCACTGGATGCCACTATACTCTACACTGCAACACTGTAGGCCACTGCACTCTAACCTGCACCACTTTGCTCTACTCTGCACCACTCCACTCTGAAACAATCTACTCTACGCCGCTGCCTTCTACGCCACTGCCCTCTTCGCTACTGCGCTCTATGCCACTACTCGATGCCACTGTACTCTACCCTGCACTACTTCACTTTACGCCACTTCACTCTACTCTGAAACAATCCATTCTATGCCACTTCACTCAACTCCACTCTATGCCTCTGCACTCTACGCCACCCCACCTCACTCTAATCTAAACCAAGGCACTCCATGCCAATGCACTCAACACCACTTTACTCAAAACCAATGCACTCTATCCACTGCTCTCTGCGCCAACAACTCTGCACCACTGCACTGTACACCACTATACTCTACGTCACTGCTCTCCAAGCCATTGCACACTACGTGACTCTACACCATTGCGCTCTACATCACTGCACTCTATACCCCTCTGTTCTGCACCACTGTACCCTACACCACTGCTCTCTGCACCACTCTACTCAGCAAGACTGCACTCGCCGCCTCTGCATGCTACGCCACTCTACACCATTGTGCTCTAAGTCACTGCACTGTATTCTACTCTGCACCACTGCACTCTACGCCACTGCTCTCTACACCACTCAACTTTATGCCACTCTACTGAACTCCACGCCAAAACACTTTGCATCACTGCATGCCACTCTAAACCATTCAGCACCATTGCATTCTACACTACGCCACTGCACTCTACGCCACTCTAAACCTATGATACTCTTCTCCAATCTATGTCACTCCCCTCTTCAACACTCTACTCGACTCTATGCCACTCTAGAACATTACTCGACTCAATGTCGCTCTACGCAACTACCTCTCTGCCACTCCATGCCATTTTACTCTACTCTATTCCATGACACACTACTTCACTTTATGCCGTTCCACTCTATGCCACTACACGACAATCTACTCCACTCTACAACACTCTACGCAGCACCCTCTATGCCACTCCGTTGTGCTCTACACCACTGCACAACACTCTATGCCACTCCACTTTACGACACTCTACTCCATTCTGACACTCTACTCCCTCTGCAACACTCTACATCATGCCACGCCACTGCATAACACTCCACTCTATTCCACTTTACGACACACCACTCCACGCTCCTTTACCCCACTAACGTTTAGCCATGTTGAACAGCAGCCACGCTGGTGTACAATGTTGCTAAAACAGATTGGCAAAGCCAATAGCTCTTGCATAGGCGAGACTTACTGGTTCTGCCAATGCTTGTTATTTTTTCCAGTTCCTTTGTTTATTTAGCGCAAACATAGCCCAAGGGCATTAAAAACTTTAAATGAGCACCAGGGAGATTACGTGATTTCCCTAGAATCGCAGGATGCTGAGCCGACACTAGAACTCGAACCTGGTTACCTAGTTCCAAGGTGGGCAACTCTGGCCTTTAGGCCATATCACTTCCTAATGAAGCTGATGTTATTCCAGCTTCAATAAAACAGTCTGGCTCCTGCATTTTGGGTGCGAGGAGCAACCTTTACCTGGTTCTCTTCTTTTGTTCCTATACCATCATTCACATGCGTGGTTTACTTGTCTCAACATATCATGGATCGCTTAAGTTTCCAGGGAATTTGCATGAGTATCTGATTCAGTCCAGGTTTTTCTTTGCATTCTGGGACTTATAGTCTTGATGTAATAATGAGATAAACAGAACTACAAATCCCAGAATGGAATGAACAATCTTGGGGTCCATGATGACTTGTTCTTTTTACAGCACGCGACGCAGCCACCATGTCCCAGCACTCTCACACTGTTCCACGAACTCACTGGCCTTAGCACTCATGTTTGTATAAACTTCCTCCTTTGAGACCACAATGGATCATCGGATTACAGCACCTACAAAACGAATTTACAGCCACCAAAGAGTTGAGCGATCTAGTTAGTAGACCTCTACTACTCTACTTTGCTAGTGAAGATTACATATAGTTGAGTGTTAACAAGCGCACAGCAGCACGCATCCCTAACTTAGGGTGCCGAGACATTCCAGATTTGCTGGGACACTTCTATTTTTTTACCATCTGTCCTAGCAAATTTCAGTAAATTTAGTACATGTCCCAGTTTTCTGAGAAGGTAGACAGAACAGAAGAGGCATGATTTTATGGGGTTCAGTGTAGAATTAGATAGCACCTATTATCAGAAATCAATATACTTAACAGAGATGATTCTGGGTGTAAAGGTTTCATTTAATTACCCTTTAGTGCCTCATTGACTGAGTTTTCGATATTGGTGAATGCTATCAATTAAGTAATTCTGTGCTCCTTGGTGGACGCAACATGATAGTCCTACTTTTTTGTGGAATGTCCTGTATTTTCATTTTAAAAACCTTTCACCCTAGCCCAAGTACATAATCAAGGGTCAGAAGCATAACTTCCAACACAACACTTTAAACAGAATATTGCAAATTCCCACAACACCGCACAGACATGCCATATAGCTGAATATTACAGTACCCACAACCGCACTGTACACCAAAAAATACCACACCATACATTATCTGTGGATAGGAAACATTAAATCAGAACTCTGAACAAACATCCAACACACCCAAATATACAACAAACGGTCTTTCAGCTCTCCCAACAGCATTTCCTCCACCAGCCTCCTACCACACGCTAACATCGGATACTCACTGGGCATGCGCAGAGCCTGAGCAGTCTCATAAGCCATTTGGAGCAGCCCTCCAATTTAATCCATCAAACTTATATTTCTTAATGCAGACACATTCACGTAACAGAGATACAACTTCTTTCAGTGAACTGACTGCAGAGCTCTCCAGAATCGATCCGGCTTTGGTCAGTGTTGGAGCCCTTTAAAACTACCTGGAAAACCATCCGAAAAACGCCAAAAAGGGATGTGGTGCCTCACTAGCGCTCTGTACAAATGCATACATCTGTAGAAAAATTCAATTAGTCCGCTACTGTCTTTGAAATACTCAGTCTGAGACTGAAAGAGAAAATCTATTTATGCTTTCCATTTCGGCCTCTGGCACTTGGTAAGCACCTGTGACGGCGCCAACACATATTATGAGATCTTGCTCCCAAGTATCCACAAATTTTGTTCCATTAGGCTCTGGTACCAAATGCTGCTTGAGCCAGCTATGTTGCTGTAATGTGTACAGGATAGAAAGCAGCACAAAAAATATACTCGAGGATTTGATAGTCACTGCTGTTAATTTACAGTTCAAACTTAAGAGGATTCGGTCATCAAAAAATATTTGAGAAATCGCCTCAACCTTAACATTTCAAGGCATGCTTCATCTTTGGTGACCTCTCACACTGGGGTAGGAACAATGCCACTCCAGCGGACTCAGCCGAGGAAAAAGATTGCCCTGGGAGTTCATATAAATCTTGTTTAAGGACAATCACTGAGGTCCTGTTTGAAGTAATTATAGTTAAAAATACCCAGGGGTATCCTCAAAAAATTCCTTTATTAGTGAGTACCGCTGGTATCCTTTAAAACACTAAAAACTGGTCATCTGGTGAAGTCCAATGATTCATCTGGCCATTTTGTATCCCTCAAATAGCAACCTGTTCCGACCTATACAAGAGCCAAACATGATCTAAGGTCTTCTTCAAGGTATTAGGACTCCCTAATTCAGGTATCCAGTCAAACCATGCACAAAGAAGGGAATTAATAAGACCCTACCAGTCCCTCGTTCAGATTAGTTAGAACCAGAGTCATATTTAACTACAGGCCTCGTGGTTGAATGTAGGGGATGTCTCCTTTGTAGTCACACATTCGTCAGAAGATAGATGTTGCCACTGCGAGGCTCCCCACCACTCCTGTAATGGTCGGTGTGGACAGGATACATCTGCAATGACTGAGCTGACAAATGCACAGACCTCAAGTTTCACTCAGTGTGAGCAAGATTTTGAGGTAAGGTTCAACTCTCACTCGGAACAGGCTAAATGTCACCTTGAGAGAAGGGCTAGCACCTGATCTCTAAATTTGACTCAATTTAGAGCTCAGCATTGTGCAAAGCAGCTCCTGAGGCTTTAAAGACTTCAGGAAGCAATCTGAAAACAGGGGGAGCCCTCACAAAGACCCCTTTGGTTGATGGGTATAGTGCTGCTCCACTAGTCTTGCAAGCTATGTGGCTACTTTAGCAAGGCTTTGGTATTTGATTCATTTTGATTATTTGTATCAATTCAAAAATGTCACTTCTTGTGTCGTAGTTGATGTCAACAGTCCTGTGACATCACTTACTGTGAAGGCATCAAATATGCTACTCAGTTGGCACTCCTAAAATATTTCATAACTTGAGAGCTCTGCATGTGCGCTCACCATGTCAATGGCAGCTACTTCATTTACAACCTACTGCAAGCGTAATTTCATGTCATGGTACAAAGTGACAGACCGGGATTAGAATGTGGAAAAGCTAATGTTTTATGACTTTAGGGTGGGAGGTGATTTGTACAGGGATAAAAGAGAAGCACTGTTTTAGTAATGGGCATGGCATCGAATGACGGGCATTTATGTGACAGCCAAAGCACAATTCAATAATTTATGCCCCAGGCCAATGATGGTAGACAACATGGAAGAGATCTAAGGTTTTTGTTGGTGAAATGCTACTGTATATTTTCAAAGGTCTGGCTCATAATGGGGATATGCAGGTGGGTTTCTTCATCACGAGTGGTGGCGTGGGATACTTCTAAGATAGCACCTGGCTGAGTCCCTGGTTGAATTCAATTTACAAACTTCCTCCAGGACAATGACCTACAAGACACTCTTCTGAGGTATTAGTAGTCTTAAAGGACGTCAAGTGGCGCAGCACGTGGAAGAAATTCTTAAGACACAGCAGAGTACCTCTCTATGTCAAAGTACAGGTAGAGAATGAGATAAAAAGCTGGAGACTGAAGGGATCATTGAAAGATGTAGGCACCTGTCATACTGGGAAGGCACAAACAGACCCGCTAGTTGAAGATATGCATGGATATCCTGAAGACAAAGAGAAAAAACTGGACTATCATCCACCCAAGCTTGACACCAGTGAAGACTTAACTGGTGCCTGTGTGTTAAATCAAGGTATCACAACTGGAACTGCACCTGCTAGAATTGCTTAAAATGGCACTCCTGCAGAGGCGTGGCAGACTGGTTGTCCGAAGTGTTCTGACTAGCAAAGTGGTGGTGGGCCTTAGGGTTCCTCAAGGCATTGTTAAAGGAGAAGCTGTCGTTCTGAGGGTTTGGTTGGACAGTGCAACAAAAATAGCAGCATGCATCCTATGTCAAGCTGTTGGACTAGCGATGTAATAAATATGCATTTGCTACCCAATGGATTCTACCTCTTTGTAGCATTACATAGATTCCCAAATTATCTGGAAGTGAGGTTTGTTAATTTTTTTCTGCAGCAAATTATCTCTAATTTGGAGACACGGATAGTGGACCATAGACCCCCATTTCAAGGTCACAAGTTTAATGATAATCTATTGCAAACAGAGATAAAACAAAGAAAGTCAACTACATGATGGCCACAAGCTAATGGAGAGGTGGAACAGATAATGAGGAAAGTAAAGTCAAGCTTACATACTGTCCAAGAGCAGCAACAGAACAATTATGGTATTTTTACCCAAAGAGTTCGAAAAGAAACTCGCTTCATCCACCAGTTGTACCCAACGATCTATCATTTGGATAGCCCACAACCATTCCAGCACTTGTATCCTGATGGGAAACGGAGGCTATAGAACATTCATCTTCCCTAGCCAATTACCAGAACTGCTACAAGCCAGCATCAAAAAACGTCAAACCCACATCTGCGAATGTAGGCAACACAGTACTGTTCTAGAACTGGTTCGCTTGCGGGAAACTTGATCAAAATTAAGACCATGTCCCATAGTGCTAATAGCAAAGAAGGAAGCCGTGGTCACTGGCACTAGGGGTGATCAGTTCATTGCTACGAACACCTTGCTCATTAATAAAACAAAACAGGATAGGGCATCCAGCTACATAAGACCAGGAGTTGGAACAGCCAGAATTCCAGAAAGCAGAAGAGGTTCCTCTAAACCCCAGGGGATGGCACCCTTTCTAGAACCTAAAAATCCAATCTCGCATCCCTATATCGCCCTCCCTATTCATCTGCTAAACCTACCCATATTGTTACTCGAGTCAGCATCGCTATGTATTTACTTCCCAAAACACGGTTTTCAGAAGGTGATTCAGTGCACAACTTCATACACAGTAAGCTGAAGGGCCATGCCTGATGGAGGTAGTTTGCGGTCTTAAAATATTATAACTAGCAGTGAAGATTTAAGCCTATGAAATTGTGGAAGGAAAGTAATACACAACTCAAGAAGCTTTAAGATCAGCCTGTCATACATGCAAGCAAGGGCCTGACAGAAAGAGGTCCGACCTGTTGTAATAAAATATCAGGAAAGTGTTTTGGGACAGAGTGGTGTGGCGAACAGCCTGTGTGGATGTGTTCTTCCCATATCGTCCCTCTTATATGTAGTTTGGTTTTGATGCTCAAGAGATAACAGCATGCAAACACAACAGATTACCAACATACCTGTGGATATAGCGAACCACCTGGCATCTTAAAAATAGGCAGCTGCCCTGGGGACCACAGGCGCGGTGCCTTATAAAATAGTTTGTAAAAGCGCTCGAAGCTCCAAGGAGGAAGATAAAATTCAGCAAAACAACACAAATGCAAAATAAAAAGATAAATCTGGGCTATAATGGATTTTACTTTGCTTTGGACCCCAGGAGAAGACCTACTCTGTGGCCCACAGCCAGCTGAAAACGCCATAGAGCTGCACCTCAGGGGTCAGTGATGTCTTTCGCGGGTACATTAAGTAAAATGTGAGAGAACTTGAAATGTAATACTTGTATTTTTTAGGCCCGTGCGAAATAATAGGTATTAATTTCACCAAAATGTTTGGCTTTCGCTTTATCAGCAGTAAATTAAAAACAATGAAGGGTAGTTAGGAGATTGAAATAGCCTTCTGATCTGACTAAAAAAGAAACATTTAGCACTAAATAAGATGGACTAAAGTGGAGATGAAGATCTTGTTCAGGTTCATTTAGGAGGAGGAACTGAGCCAGGACTTGACATATTTGTCCTTCCTTCTATTGTGGTATTACTTTTCGACCTATAAGAAGAACAAAATATGATTATGAATAAAAGAAAATGGAAGCAGAAGTGTGTCAAGAGAATGAAACTGAAGGATATGATAACTCAAGAGTTCACATGCAGCAGCAATGTCTTCGAAAAGGAACAGGGAAGGGAAGTCCAGAGTGCAGAATATGGGAGAGGCTGGTTTTATTTAAGGACCCCAGAACAAATAATACAACGAACATCTGTTAATTAGGGCTTTATCCTAGAATCTGTGTTAAGATCTCCACCAGTAGTAGCAAACACTAACAGTGCAGTACTACAGAGCCTATTCTGCAAAGCTTGAAGAATGCCCGGGACGGCCAATACTAGGCCTTCTTGTCGCGTGGTGGCGCTGGTAGTGCTGACAGCGGAAATCTACTTCAGGTGAGTTCCATGAAAGTTGCCACACCTGTCTTCAAACCGTTCAGGTCTGCTGTCTCTAGTGGATCATATCAAGGCTGAGAATTTCTGCCAAAATTAGGGCCAGTCATTTTCTTGAGGTGGACCCATAGTTGCCTAAATCCACTGGTAGACGAAATAGCACCAGGTCCGCCAGCTGTCCTCATACCAAAGAGTTGCAATGCCCCTTTTGCTGCAGGGTCCACCAAAGAGGGATCATACTCGTGCAAACCACTCCAGCATAACAAATTACTGCTCCACAACAGAAGAGCAGTCATTAGATTATGACTCCAACAACTCAAGTGTTTTTGCTGCTTCTGGTCTGTTAAAGACAGCCCTGCTAGGGAGAAGTTAATGGCACCAGAATTGCAATAAACCCAGATCTTTATTTCAGCATTTGTCAAAATGGAAGCGGGGACACATTTTGAACTAAAGCATAGTGCTAAACGCCAGATTTACATTTTGAGCAAATGGACTCAATGTTTCCGAAAATTTGTGTAATTACACAAATGAAAATTAGAGAAATTTTGAATACCCTCCGAGAATACAAACAAATGACACTTGTTAACAGTTGCAGTGTAGCACCAGGCACTGGTGATCCTGCCCCAGTCCCATTTCCCCTAACAATAAAGGGTCTGTTGTGTATTCTAGAGCTGTATAAGTAAACAACTCTCTTTAGCAGGATTAACAAATACTTGGTGCTTGTAAGCGAACATCCTGCAATTATACATCAAGCCTTAGACAGAGTCACTCCTCATTATGCTGCAGAAAATAGAATGATTAGATTTCGGGTCTTCTGTAGAAGTGGGCAGCAATAGGATATCTGTAAAAAATCAGTAGATGGGACACCAGTCTATTTCTCTTTTATAGGAAGGGGTTGTAGGAAAGTGCCCCAAAGACGAGTTTCTGACCCCTCCAGGTGTGAGGGCCTTTGCTCTCAGGAGGCCAGAAACCAAGCAGGCTCAGGCAAGGGGTGGGTTAACCCCCTCCGACAGGATGACCTTCAGATTAGCATTCCAAGGAAGGGGAGCTTCAAAGAGCCCACTGCCTTTGGTATGCAAATCTGGTATCTCTCATAAGAGAGGAAGCGGACTCCTTTTGTCCACAGCCCTTTAGCACCTGGACAGGCAGGAAAATTAGCTAGTCAGATAGGCGTGTCCACCCTCAGGCTAGTGCCACCCCTAAGGTGGCTACTTGAGATGGAGGAGACTTTTGAAAGTTAGCGATCTTGGTGATGGCAAACTTAGAAATTCTGGGACAGGGTTATGCCCACTTCCCACAGGAAGTGGTCATATAGGGGGCGTAGTGACACCAAGGGTAGGTAGCCCATTAGCTTCTACCCTACACTCGCCTAACACCCCTAAAATTCAATATTTAGGGGAGCCCCTGCACAGGAGAAGCAGATCCTACTGACCTACGAAGGAGGACACTGAAGAGCCATGAAAGCAAAGACTGACGAAGGAGTACTTGACCTGGCTCCAGCCCTGCCGGTCTGTCTGCTATTTCGGACGTATTTGTGTTAAAGTCATCTTGTCCTGCAGCTGTCATGCCTCCTAAAGCCTGGGAGGACTGCCTGCCTTCAACAAAGATCCAGGACTCCTGTGGAGCAGCAGAGCTGCTCTCCTGCATCCTGCAGACAACCCAAGAAGAACCGTGAGGATTTCAGACCCGTAAAACCTGACGCCGCCAAGCACCACTGCACCCGTACCCCCCAGACCGAGTCAAAGTGGGCCAATGGTGTCAGGGTTGTCCCCAAGCCCTCAAGAGACAGATTACACCTTGGCTTCACCTCTGCGAACTCTCCAACTTCGCCTGTAGGCTCTGTGTTCAGGCCCCTTCTACTGCGAGTCCTCCCGGACGAAGAAATCTGACACCTCAAAGACCCTCTGCACCCAGCCACCCCGGCCCGAGGAGAAGAGGACCACAGGTGTCCCCACGTCACCTAGCATTGCAAGACTTGAACCCTCTGGTTGGTTTATCCCGACTGGCTTCCTAGTCCAAACCTGCAACCTCTTTTCCCGAAGACCGATCGCCATTGACTAACATTGGGCATCCAATGCTGTTTTGCACCACTGCACCAGGCCGCCCTAATGCCGCTGGAGGTGATCTGCTGGTGCTGCCTTGAACCTTTCCCCATGCTCACCTGAAGTCCAGGAGATTGGTCTCGTAAGTCCCTTTACTGTACCTCAATGCCGTACTTGTTTTTTCTCCCATAGGATAACATTACAGCCTCTAAAAAATGCACTGTCGACTTTTAAACGCAGAAGTATTTCTCTTTAAAAACATGCTTACCTGATCGTATTGATTCTGGTGCCTAGATATATATAAAGATACGTGTTATATTTATAAATTGGTGTGGATCTCCTTATTGAGTCGTGTGCATCTATTATTGACTATTGTGTATATTTGAAGATGTCTAACACTCCTCTCTGATAAGCCGAAGGCTGCTCGACCACACTACACCCTAGAAGAGCACCTTGGGATTGCTAGAGCAAGCCCCTGTCCACTCGTAAGGGAATACCTGGACTCTTTGCACAGTATATCTCTTTCTGATATACTATATAAAGAGCCAGCTTCCTACATTGGTGGTGCAGCAGTTGGATACAAGACTTGACATCTGCTGTTCCACATGGTTAATGAGTGATTCCACTAAGGAATCCAAAATTGTCTTTAGTTTAAAACTTTTTTTCCGATTCTGATTTTTTCTAAATTGTTTAAAACCTAGCTGTTAGGGCCTTGTGTTAAATCCCACAAGAAACTGTTTAGAATTTAAAACGTATTTATGTTAGTTAGGCCTTTAGAAAGTACTTAGAATGTTTTGTAGTTTTCTAAAATGGTCTCAACTGCTTTAGTACCATTTCTGAGGCAAATCCTTCCCAGGAGCTCAACCTGGGACCCTACAGGAAACCTAAGTTGGACAAACTTAAGTACCTCTGCCAAGCATGAAACCTTCCCATGGGATCTAGACCACTAAGGCACAGCTGCAAAAATTGCTTGCAGAAAATGCTAGATCCCTGGCCGAGGAAGGAACCCCTAATGAAAGAGGGAAAGAAGACCCTGCAGTGGATGAAGTAGATGATGATTCCAGCAGTGGTCCTACTGATAGCAACACCCCTGGGGGTAGTGCCCCAGAAGACGTCTTAGAGAGTGAAGATGTTAATCTTCAAAAACTAGCCAAGAGGATGGCCTTAGAGGCCAAACTCCTAGCTATGGAAAAGGAAAGAGCCGGCATGGGCCTAGGACCCATCTCTGGTGGCAGCAAAATAATACGTAGGGAGAAAGATGAAGCTTTTGACCCTTAGATCCCCAAAAGGATTGTTCCCAAATACACAGAGGGTGATGATATCACCAAATGGTTTACAGCTTTTGAAAGGGTTTGTAAAATGAGGCAACTCAGCAAAAAGTATTGGGGCTCTCTTCTCTGGGAGCTGTTCTCAGGAAAGTGTAGGGACATGCTCCTGACACTGAATGAGACAGATGCAGAGTCCTATGACCTCTTGAAGAATACCCTTATTGAGGGCTTTGGACTCACCACTGAGGAATACAGGAACGGGTTCAGGGAGACTTGAGAAACCCAGAGTGAGACCTGGGTAGATTTTGTAGACTTTTCAGTGAAAAACACTAGGTGGCTGGTTGAAAGGTAACAGTGTGCAAGACTATAATGGGCTTTATAATCTTATTACGAAAAGGCATCTGTTGAGTATTTGTGTTCCTGGGAAATTACATCAGTACCTGGTAGATCTAGGTCCACTTTCTCCTCAAGAGTTGGGGAATAAGATAGACCCTTGGGTCAAGACAAGGATAACCATGACAACTCATGGTGGGGGTAACCAAAAGTAAGGGGTCGCTAAGCCGCCCCCCTCCCCCCCCCAGGGAAAGATGGTGACCAGTCCAAAGACAAAAACAAAGAGTCTTCTCAAGGCTTCCAAAAACCGGTTCAGGAGGGTGGGCCCGAGCCAATAAACAGGCTAAGGGTGGCTACCAAGGTAAGCACTAGGATCTCAAGGCGGCTTGGTGTTTTAATTGCAATGCCAACGAGCACCAAACTAAAGACCCTAGATGTCCCAACAAAAAGAGTCCCCCTAGTGCACATGCAGTAAATGCAATGGTAAGTCTCCAAATGGGTTCCCAGGTGAGCCCTGATCATGTCAGAGAGCTCACTGAAGCAACTTTAGTCTCAGAGGGTGGGGTGGATGTTGATGCTCTGGCTGTCTGGCCCATTAACATGGAAAAATACACACAACAGCCTCATATATATGGGATTAGAGTTGAAACACTGAGGGATACATGTGCAAGTGTCACAATGGTGACAGAAAAACTGGTATCCACAGGACAGTGTCTGACTGGTGAGACATTCAGAGTCATCAAGGCTGACAACCAAACTAAGGTCTATCCCGTGGTAATGGTGTCCTTAGAATGGGGAGGGGTTACTGGCCAAAGAAGGTGGTGGCATCCTTTGCAATTTCTGTAGCCTGTATGCTAGGAAATTATCTGTAGCTCCAACCACCTAGACTCTAGTCAGGGCATTCCTTGGCTTGACTGGGTACTACAGGAGGTTTGTGAAGGGATATGGGTCCATTGTGGCCTCCTCACAGAACTGACCTCCAAGAAGATGCCAAAGAAAGTGAACTGGACAGTGAGCTGTCAAAAGGCTTTTGACACTCTGAAGGAAGCAATGTGTTCAGCACCCATACTAAAAGCTCCAGATTATTCAAAGCAGTGCATAGTGCAGACAGATGCCACTGAACATGGGATAGCAGCGGTCCTATCCCAAACCAACAATGATGGCCATGACCAACCTGTTTGCTTTCTTTACCAGGAGGTTACTCCCCAGAGAGCAGCGTTGGAGTGCCATTGAGAGAAAAGCCTTTGCTGTGGTTTGGTCCCTGAAGAAGTTGAGGCCATACTTGTATGGCTCTCACTTCATTGTTCAAACTGACCACAGGCCTCTCCGATGGCTAATGTAAATGAAAGATGAAAACCCCAAACTATTGAGGTGGTCCATCTCCCTACAGGGTGTGGACTTTACAGTGGAGCACATACCTGGGACTGACCATGGGAATGGAGATGGCCTTTCCAGGTTCTTCCTTTTAAAGAACGAGACTAACCTTTCCCAAGAGAGTCTTCATCTTCTTTCGTTTAGGAGGGGGTTATGTAGGAAAGTGCCCTTTTTGACATGGTCACCCCCACTTTTTGTCTGGTATTTGATGTGATTTTGACTGGAAGTGCACTGGGTTTCTCCTAACCAGGTCTCCAGTGCCAGATCTCTTTCCCAAAACTGTGCAATTGTTTCCCCTAATTGGCAATACCTTTAGCACCCTCTGTAAGTCCCTAGTAAATGGTACCTCTGGTACCTAGGGTCTGAGGTACTAAAGAGGGTCCCTAAGGGCTGCAGCACAAATTGTGCCACCCTAAGGGATCCCTCACCAATCTCATGCAAACTGCCACTGCAGGCTGCCTCTCTTGCTGCAGACCACATTGAAAACACGACATGGCACACAGCATGTGTGCCATGCCTGAAGACAACACATGCAGTATAGGGAAGTCACCCCTACAGCAGGCCTTACCACCCTAAGGCAGGGTGCACTATACTACATGTGAGAGCATAACTGCATGAGCAGATATGTCCCTGTGCTGGTCAGTTCCATTACTGCCAGTACAAGTGATCAGGAAAGCCATTTTAAAAGCATGTGTTGGACACTGGTGAAAACGAGTTCCCCAGCTACATGATGGCTTCACTAAAAATAGGGATGTTTGATGCCAGTGTAGGATTTAGTAATACAAGCACACAGAGAGCACCGTAGAGGTGCACCCCGAAAACCTACCAGCTGCTGGTGTGCTGACTGACTGATATTTGCCAGCCTGCCACCAGAGACAAGTTTCTGACCCCTAAGGGTGAGGGCCTTTGCTCTCTTTAGGCCAGAAACCATACAGGCTCAGGCAGGGGGTGGTTTCACCCCGTCCCACGGGACGACCTGCAGATTTGGGAGCTCCAAAGAGACCACTGCTTTTGGTATGCAAATCTGGTTTCTCTCACAGGAGAGGAGCCGACCCCCTTTGTCACCTGGACAGTCAGGAAAATTAGCTAGTCAGATAGGCATGTCCACCTTCAGGCTAGTGCCACCCTTAAGGTGGGCTACCTGAAGTGGAGGCAGCTTTTGAAAGTTAGCCATCTTGGTAATGCCAAACTTAGGAATTCTGGGACAGGGTTATGCCCACTTCCCACAGGAAGTGGTCATATAGGGGGCATAGTGACCCCAAGGGTAGGTAGCCCATTGGCTACTACCCTACACTCCCCTAATGCCCCTAAATTCAGTATTTAGGGAAGCCCCTGGCACCAGAGAAGCAGATCCTGCTGACCTATGAAGACGAAGGACACTGAAGAGCCGCAAAAGCAAAGACTGACGAAGGAGTAGCTGACCTGGCCCAGCCCTGCCTGCCACCCTGCTGTTCCTGTCAAATCTGCGCAAAGTTGTCTTGTCCTGCAGTTGTCGTGCCTCCTAAAGCCTGGGAGGACTGCCTGCCTTCAACAAAGACCCAGAACTCCTGTGGGGCAGTGGAGCTGCTCTCTTGCGTCTTGCAGGCACCCCAAGAAGAACCGTGATGACTTCAGAACCGCAAAACCCAAAGCCACCAAGCACCCGAGCCCCCCAGCCCTAGTCAAAGTGGGCCAACTGTGTCTGCGTGGTCCCCAAGCCCTCAAGAGACAGAGTGCACCTTGGCTTCACCTCTCGTGAACTCTTCGACGTCGCTTGCAGCCTCTGTGTGCAGGCCCCCTCTACCACAAGTGCTCCCAGATGAAGAAACCTGACACCTCAAAGACCCTGTGCACACAGGCCGCACCGGCCCGAGGAGAAGAGGACCACTGGTGTCCCCACATCCCCTAGCATCGCAAGATTTGAACCCTGTGGTTGGTTCAGCCCGACTGGCCTCCCAGTCTAAACCTGCAGCCTATTTTCCCGCAGACCGATCTCCATTGACTATCATTGTGCACCCAACGCTGTTCTGCACCAATGCACTCGGCTGCAGAGTGCCGCTGGAGGTGATGTGCTGGTGCTGCCTTGGACCTTGCCCCATGCTCACCTGAAGTCCAGGAGATTGGTCTCATATGTCACTATACTGTACCTGAATGCTGTACTTGTTTTTCCTCCCATAGGATAACATTGAATCTCTAAAAAATGTTCTGTCGACTTTTTAAATGCAAAAGTATTTCTCTTGAAAAACGTGCTTACCTGATCGTATTGATTCTGGTGCCTAGATATATATATATACGTGTTATATTTATAAATTGGTGTGGATCTCCTTATTGAGTCGTGTGCATCATTTATTGACTATTATGTGTATTTGAAGATGTCTAACACTCCTCTTTGATAAGCCTAAGCCTGCTCGAACCACACTACCCCCTAGAAGAGCACCTTGGGATTGCTAGAGAAAGCCCCTGTCCACTCGTAAGGGAATACCTGGACTCTTTGCACACTATATCTCTTTTTGATATAATGTATAAAGTGCCAGCTTCCTACAGGGGTAACTCCTGAGTTTCCAATGGCAAAGCCTCAGATGGCTCTGCTGTAAAAAACAGCTTAGCAGCTACCAGCCACAGCAAAACCACTGCCTCCATGGTATCGAAGGGCCAGCCCTATTTTAGGCAAGGTGCCCAACACTATGTTCGCCATATTTTTCCCTGACTAATTTTACATTTTTGAAAAAACAAATACATTGTTTGAAGATTTGTATTTGAAATGTAAAAAATGCCAGGTGGTCCTTTGTGCTGGAGGGCATTGGGAATTTTAAAAGAACGTGTTCCTATCAAGTCAGCAAAAAGTATCCGCCGACTCAGAGTGCTTCTTACTTGACAATCTAAATACTTCCTCATGTGCTGAGTCATTATTGGCCAGATTCACAAACTGCATTTTGTAGTGTGTAAATCAGTGTTTCCTAAGGGTCATGAGCTGATTTTTGTTGAGTCGCGAAAGATGCCTTTAAATTCTGTATGTATCTTGTCACATTTGCTGTGCTGCAAAGGCAGAGACTAAATGTCAGGCTGTGTCTTCTGCTGCTTATTTCTTTAACAAGCTCCTCTAACTTTGCAGCCAGAGAAAGAAAAGTAAAGTGAACTATGTAACAATCTTGCTGGGGTACATAAAGTGTGAAAGGCAAGTCTGACGAATGTCATTTTTTTGTAAGACACAACAAAATATAGATGCCTGTAAATGAACTGTACACATTCAGCAGTTGGGAAAGCAAAAACCAAGCACATTTTTTGTAATTCGGACGTGTGATGGACACGAAGATTTTAACAGACTCAGAACAAATCAAGACACTTTACTTGGTGAGGCACAAATAATAAATATTCACTGAAACCCTATTTCCACACATTATTTGTTGGGTGCAATATAGTTGTTAGACTTGGCATCTTTTGGCGTGTTTCCCCTGACTTTTTGCTTTCTGACCTCCCGGTTTTGACTCTGTTTTTGCTGGTGTGATGATTCTGCGCACTTTCCTCACTGCGGTCCAGTGGGAAAGTGCAAGTGCTCCTGTATAAAATGTGTTATGGATTGGTGTTTCCATGATTGGCCTATTTGGTTTATCTGTCAGTCCCTTGTAAAGTGCACTGCGAGTGCCAGGGCCTATAGACCAAATGCTGTTGGTGGGCTGCAGCACTGGATTGTGCCACCCACGCAAACAGCCCGTAAAGTGTAACTCGGGCCTGCCATCGCAGAGCCTGTGCGCAGCCTGGGGCTGCCATGTCGACTTGGCAAGTGCACACACTTGCAAGTCCCTAAACCTTCCCTTTGCTGCATGTTAGTCACCCCTAAGGTAGGCCCAAGGTACCCCTGTGGGCAGGGTGCGGTGTATGCGAAAGGTAGGACATGCCCGGGTGTGTGCGGCATGTCCTGATAGTGAATTACAGCCTAGTTCGTTTTTCACTATTGCAAGGCTACCTGTTCCCCTAGGCCAGAACGGGCAGTTTTGATTATTACAGCTTATAATCCTAACTGACCCCGGGAACATGGTAGAAATTCGAGTTTAGTATGCCTGGACTCAGAATGATAAAATGCAGCTTTTAGTGAAGTTGGTTTTAACATTCTGTGTTTGAAAATACCACTTTTAGAAAGTAGGTATTTTCTTGTCTAACCATCCAAGCCTGCCTCTGCGAGGTTGTGTATTCCTTGTCTGGAATGTGAGTGACAGGGGCTGGGGGATGCCAGGAGACAGGGTGAGTCAGCGCAGGGCTGAATAGCCAGATCGACCTGTAGATGGGTGGGAGGGGTCGCACCTGGGCCCTGAATAGGACAGTGCCTTCCCTCCACAATGCTGGCTCCACCTCCTGTGGTGCGTCTGATGTCCCTGGCCTACTCACTGAAAGAAGGGACGGAGACTTGTCAACAAAGTGCTCCAGAACTGGTTTGGACTAGGCAAAGGCCTCTCTGCCTTCAGAGAACAAAGGAATTTGGGATATAAATATTGGGGCCCTGACCCCATGAATTTAGATCTCGCTGGAATCAAGGAACCTGCCAAGACGAAGAGCTGGAAGAGCTGCCAGGAGGAGTACTGCCCCTTTGCTGTGTTGTTGCTTTGTTGGGTTGGCCTGCAGCTGCTGCTTCTGCCTTGGGCAGTGAAAGGACTGGACTGAACTTTCTACAAACTTGTGCTGAGTATCTCCAAGGGCCAGGAACCGAGCTGGCCTCCTGTTAAGAAGTCTCAGGGACTACAAAGACTTCACAAGCCTCTGGGTACCGCTTCTGGAACGCTGTTTCAGTTGCCACAGAGGAAGGGAACTGCAACCGACTCCGTCAACCGAATCCATCCCTGGCCGGTGACCTGTTTGCACCGCAGACCGCATCGCCCCGCTTCGCATCGCAACCCTGGTCTCACCGTGGGCGACGTCCGACGCCGCCAACATCGAGCCGCTGCTTGCACCGTGACCTGTGGGCACCGCAGTTCGCATCGCATCGCTTCACTGGGCCAGCCGGACCAGACCGACACTGTCGCTGCAACTGGCTCAAGAGTCGAGACCGCACCGCATTTGGGGCACCGCTCGCACGCCTGCGACGCACCGCTCCGACTCGCACCGCTGTCCGACGCCAGCTCCCGCACTCCGGCTAGGTCGCCTGCATCGCAACCTGTCAGCACCGCATCGAGCATCGTCTCGCCCTGCATCGCACGCCTTGGACTCACCGACTCCGTCTGCACGACGCTCATCGAGCCGCTGCCTGCACCGCATCGAGGGACACCGCACCTTGCATCGCTCCGTCTTGCACCGCAACCGCGACGAACGCCGACCGGCTCGTACACTCCGTACCAGCCACAACGAGAAAAGGTACTGTGACCGAGTCTGTTCATGACTCTGCTGGCCCGTATCGACGCGGTCGGCTGGAACTGTTAGACTCTGTGGTTTTCAGCATCACGGTAGGCTCGGACGGAGCTACCGACTCGTACGAACTTTGCTTTTGTGCTATTCCTGCAAAGAAGAAGTTAACGTATCAAGTATTCATTCGTAAAGTATAGTATTGTGGATTTTTGTCGTAATTGGTCTTGTCTTGAGTATATAAAATATTGGTTATTTTTCTAAACTGGTGTGGTGTCCGTTTGTAGTGCTTACACTGTATTACTGTTGGTTATGTGCAAATGCTTTACACACTGCCTCTGAATTAAGCCTGACTGCTCGTGCCAAGCTACCACGAGGGTGAGCAGGGGTTACTTCACGAGTGTAACAACCCTTACCCTGACTAGGAAGAAGGGTCCCTACTTGGACAAAGGTGCAAGCCCTTGCCAACTAGAGATCCCATTTCTAACATTGGTTGTCAGCGGTGAGGATAGGACTTGTGTTTGCACTTGACTTACAGTGATTGGTGTGCACTACTACCATATCGCAGACCATTACGTACCACATACTGGTTCTTTTTCTTTGGCCTATTTTTGATCTTGCCAGTTTTCAACTCACGACTTTTGTCATGCCTGAATCAATTGCATCATCCGTTGCATCTCTGGAAGTTATCTTTGAGGAGGACAGGTTGGAATCCTACGCCGTAAAGGAGTTACGAGCGATTTGTAAAAACCTGAAAGTCCAAATTAAAGGCCTCACAAGGAAGGAGGAGCTACAGAAGGCGCTGAGGGCCTGGTAGCAGCCAGACATGCCAATGGGCAGCCTGGTGATCTCAGTGAGGAGGCGGAGGAGCCTATTTCCAGGGTGGATGTGCTTTTGGGTAGGGGGAACCCGCCAGGTCAGGCAGCAGCAGTCTGTCCCCAGAGGAGCTGGAGGACAGGCGGGAGGCAAGGCAGTTCGAGCTGCAGAAGCTCAGGCTGGAGAGTGAGCGGGAGGAGAAGAGATTGGCCATAGAGGAGAGGAAGATGCTCTTAGAGCATGAGAGAGAACTGAAGGAGCTAGAACTTAGGAGTAAGTCAGGCTCAGATGGTGGCAGCAATTCGTCCAGAAAGGCAGACAGGATTGTGCACATTCCCAAGAACGTAGGCAAGGAGTTCAAGAAGGGGGATGACATACAAAGGTGGTTCCAGGGTTATGAGGCAGCCATACACATGAATGGGGTCCCTGAGGAGAATTGGGGAGCAGGATTGTGGCCACTTTTCCCGGAAGAAGCAAGGGATGCTCTGATAGCTTTGGGTAAGGGGTATCACCTCACCTATGCTGACATGAAGGATGCCCTTCTCACGAAGTATGGTCTTACTCCTGAAAAGTACAGGGATCAGTTCAGGTCCAGTAAGAAGTCTGATGCCAACACTTGGTTGGAATGTGTGGATGTGTTCTGCAGGTCTCTGGATGGTTGGGTGAAGGGCAGTAGTGTAACAGATTTTCAGGGGCTCTACAACTTGATTGCATGGGAGCACTTGTCTAGTCTATGTTTTGCAGATCTGCGCCAGCACCTAGTTGATAGTAAGCTAACTGACCCCAGGAAGCTTGCTATGGAAGCGGACCGCTGGGTGAGTACCAGGGTCCACAAGAAAGCGTTTGGGGGAGACTCAGCCAAAGGTGGGCAGGGTCCCCAGCAGAAAGGTGGGGGGACAAGGGTAAAGCACAGGAGTTCTCTAAAGGGCCCCAAACTAGTACCCAGGGTAAAGGTTCCCAGCCCCCCGGTGATAAGAAGAAAGGGGTCTCTACAGGGAAGCCTGTTGAGACCGGCCCCCGCAAGTGTTATGCATGTGACCAGGTAGGTCACTTTAAGGGGGACCCCAAGTGCCCGAAGGGGACACAGCCACCCACCGGTGGACAATCCAAAGTGTTGGCTAGTGTAGCGCTTGGGGAGGAGGGGTGCCCACAGGAGGGTGGGGATCCCGCAGAAATGACCCTTGTCTCACTAGGGGACAGTGAGATGGTCCCAGGAAACCAGGTGCCCCCTAACACAAAGAAATATAGCACCTGGGTGACCATTAATGGGAACAGGGTAGAGGCTCTCAGAGATACTGGAGCCAGTGTGACCTCAGTCCGGTGTCACCTGGTGTCTGAGAAGCAAGTAGTCCCAGGAGCATTCCACCAAGTAGTTGCTGTCGACAACTCTGAGCGCCAGTGTATGGTGGCGCAGGTTCCCTTTGAATGGGGGGTCTCAGGTCCCTTGAGGGTGGTTGTGAGCCCTACCATGCCTGTCGATTGTCTGTTAGGAAACGACCTGGAGCAGTCCTCATGGAAGGAGGTTGAGCTCAGGTCTCACTTGGAGATGCTTGGGTTGCCAGAGTGGGCATGCGTGTCTACTCGGTCAATGGCGGCCAGAAAGGGTGATCAAGAGGACTTGGAGCCTGAAACAGTGGCCCAAGTCCCTGCCAAGAGAAAGGGCAGGGGGCGCGGGAAACCGGCCCCCGAAGTTCCCACGGACCGGGAGGAGGCGGACCTCGAGGGGGACGCCCGGTGCCTACAGGGGAGCAGGTAGCCGAACTGGGAGACATCTCTGAGCTGACCCATTGGCAGCAAGAAGGGGGTCCCACCAGGGAGGAGTTCTGCAGGGAGCAGAACGAGTGCCCTACTCTGGAGGGTCTGCGGCGGCAGGCTGCAGACCAGGCAGCTGGTAATCAGTCCGGGTCACATCTGATCTACTGGGAGAGTGGTCTCCTATACAGTGAGCCTAAGGTTGCTGAGCCTGGGTCAGCCCGTGTGCTGGTGGTACCCCAGCGCTTCAGGACCTTCCTACTGGGTCTGGCTCATGACGTGCCTTTGGCAGGACATTTGGGGCAGGACAAGACCTTTGACAGGCTTGTCACCCACTTCTTTGGCCCCAAATGCGAAGGCAGTCAGATGCACACTGTAGGTCTTGCCAAACTTGCCAGGCAAGTGGTAAGAGTGGGAGGAAGGTCAAAGCTCCTCTCCAACCTTTTCCGGTTGTTGGAACACCCTTTGAAAGGGTAGGGATGGATATAGTGGGGCCACTGGATCCCAAGACAGCCATGGCCAACAGGTACATCCTGCTCTTGATGGACCATGCCACCCGGTACCCGGAGGCAATCCCTCTCAGGACAACGACGGCGCCAGTGGTGGGCCGGGCGTTAATGGGGATCTTTTCCCGTGTGGGATTCCCCAGAGAGGTGGTTTCTGATAGGGGGACCAATTTCATATCGAAGTATATGACATCCCTGTGGAAGGAGTGTGGTGTAACCTACAAGTTCACCACTCCTTACCACCCACAAGGAAACGGTCTGGTGGAGAGATTCAACCAGACCTTGAAAGGCATGATCAAGGGTCTAACAGAACCCATGAGGCGTAAGTGGGACGTCCTCTTGCCATGCCTACTCTTTGCGTACAGGGAGGTGCCTCAGAAGTCTCTTGGGTACAGCCCCTTTGAGCTCCTGTATGGCCACCCTGTCAGAGGACCTCTGAGTTTGGTGAAGGAAGGCTGGGAGGCGGCTCCCAGGAAAACTCCCCAGGATGTATTTAGCTACATGCTGGCCTTTAGAAACCAAACTGCCCGCTTCAGGAAACTCGCTCAGGCGAACCTAGAAGCAAGCCAGGAAGAAATGAAGAGATGGTATGACCAGAACGCCACTCTGGTCGAATTTCAACCTGGGCAAAAGTGTGGGTAATGGCCCCAGTGGCACCTTGTGCCTTGCAGGACAAGTGGACTGGGCCATATGAGGTAAAGGAGCGCAAAAGTGACGTCACCTACCTGGTGGATTTGCAGGCTCCAAGGAACCCTTTGAGGGTCCTTCACGTGAACCGCCTCAAGCCCCACTTCGAGAGGTCCGAAGTGAGTATGCTCTTGGCGACAGATGATGGGGTGGAAGAGGAGAGCGAGCCTCTCCCTGACCTCCTGTCTACCAAGGAGCATGATGGGTCAGTAGAGGGTGTGATCCTCTCCCCTACTCTGACTCAGGAGCAGCAGGGGACTGTCGCCAGTTGTTGGGACAGTTCGCCCCACTGTTCTCTCTGACTCCCGGTGTTACTCACTGGTGTACCCATGACGTGGACACCGGTGACAGCCATCCTGTGAAGCACAAGATTTACAGGTTGACTGACCGGGTCAGAGCCAGCATCAAGGAGGAGGTCTCTAAGATGTTGGCGTTAGGGGTGATTGAGCCCTCCCACAGTCCTTGGGCCAGCCCAGTGGTCTTGGTCCCAAAGGCTGCGGCGCCCGGTGCCACTCCAGAACTCCGGTTTTGTGTGGACTACCGTGGGCTCAATGCCGTCACCAGGACTGACGCGCACCCCATCCCCAGAGCTGATGAGCTCATTGATCGGTTGGGAGCTGCCCGGTTCCTCAGCACGTTTGATTTAACGTCTGGGTACTGGCAGATTGCCTTAACCGATGGGGACCAAGGAGAGATCAGCATTCTCAACCCCAGAAGGTCATTACCAATTCCGGGTGATGCCCTTTGGGTTGAAGAATGCCCCTGCCACCTTTCAGAGGTTGGTCAATCAGGTGTTGGCTGGGCTGGAGGATTTCAGTGCCGCCTACCTGGATGACATTGCTGTGTTCAGTTCCAGCTGGGAAGAACATTTACAGCACCTTGAGAAAGTGTTGAGGGCTCTGCAAGGTGCAGGCCTCACGATCAAGGCCAGTAAGTGCCAGATCGGGCAGGGTTCTGTGGTGTACTTGGGGCACCAGGTAGGAAGCGGCCAGGTGGCGCCCTACAACCCAAGATTGACACCATTCTGGCTTGGGAGCCCCCAAGACTCCAGACAGAGGTGAGAGCCTTCTTAGGTCTCACCGGCTATTATAGGAGATTTGTTAAGGGCTATGGCACCATCGTTGCCCCCTTAACAGAGCTGACCTCTAAGAGGCAGCCCAGGAAAGTGATCTGGACTGAGTCCTGCCAGAAAGCTTTTGATGCCCTGAAGGCAGCCATGTGCACGGCGCCCGTGCTCAAGGCACCTGACTTCTCCAAAGAATTTGTCGTGCAGACTGACGCTTCAGAGCATGGTGTGGGAGCGGTGCTCTCACAACTGAACGAAGAGGGCCTGGATCAGCCTGTAGTCTTCCTTAGCAGGAGACTACTTCCCAGGGAACAGAGGTGGAGTGCCATAGAAAGGGAAGCTTTTGCTGTGGTCTGGGCGCTGAAGAAGTTGAGACCATACCTGTTTGGGACTCACTTCCGGGTTCAGACAGACCACAGGCCCCTCAGATGGTTGATGCAAATGAGGGGCGAGAATCCAAAACTGCTGAGGTGGTCCATCTCCCTACAGGGAATGGACTTTACGGTGGAGCACCGTCCTGGTACAGAACACGCCAACGCAGATGGTCTGTCCAGGTTCTTCCGCCTTAGTGAAGAGAACTCCAATGGGGTTGGGTAGTTCTCCCTACTTTCAGCTGGAGGGGACATGTGTTAGACTTGGCATCTTTTGGCGTGTTTCCCCTGACTTTTTGCTTTCTGACCTCCCGGTTTTGACTCTGTTTTTGCTGGTGTGATGATTCTGCGCACTTTCCTCACTGCGGTCCAGTGGGAAAGTGCAAGTGCTCCTGTATAAAATGTGTTATGGATTGGTGTTTCCATGATTGGCCTATTTGGTTTATCTGTCAGTCCCTTGTAAAGTGCACTGCGAGTGCCAGGGCCTATAGACCAAATGCTGTTGGTGGGCTGCAGCACTGGATTGTGCCACCCACGCAAACAGCCCGTAAAGTGTAACTCGGGCCTGCCATCGCAGAGCCTGTGCGCAGCCTGGGGCTGCCATAGCCGACTTGGCAAGTGCACACACTTGCAAGTCCCTAAACCTTCCCTTTGCTGCATGTTAGTCACCCCTAAGGTAGGCCCAAGGTACCCCTGTGGGCAGGGTGCGGTGTATGCGAAAGGTAGGACATGCCCGGGTGTGTGCGGCATGTCCTGATAGTGAATTACAGCCTAGTTCGTTTTTCACTATTGCAAGGCTACCTGTTCCCCTAGGCCAGAACGGGCAGTTTTGATTATTACAGCTTATAATCCTAACTGACCCCGGGAACATGGTAGAAATTCGAGTTTAGTATGCCTGGACTCAGAATGATAAAATGCAGCTTTTAGTGAAGTTGGTTTTAACATTCTGTGTTTGAAAATACCACTTTTAGAAAGTAGGTATTTTCTTGTCTAACCATCCAAGCCTGCCTCTGCGAGGTTGTGTATTCCTTGTCTGGAATGTGAGTGACAGGGGCTGGGGGATGCCAGGAGACAGGGTGAGTCAGCGCAGGGCTGAATAGCCAGATCGACCTGTAGATGGGTGGGAGGGGTCGCACCTGGGCCCTGAATAGGACAGTGCCTTCCCTCCACAATGCTGGCTCCACCTCCTGTGGTGCGTCTGATGTCCCTGGCCTACTCACTGAAAGAAGGGACGGAGACTTGTCAACAAAGTGCTCCAGAACTGGTTTGGACTAGGCAAAGGCCTCTCTGCCTTCAGAGAACAAAGGAATTTGGGATATAAATATTGGGGCCCTGACCCCATGAATTTAGATCTCGCTGGAATCAAGGAACCTGCCAAGACGAGAGCTGAAGAGCTGCCAGGAGGAGTACTGCCCCTTTGCTGTGTTGTTGCTTTGTTGGGTTGGCCTGCAGCTACTGCTTCTGCCTTGGGCAGTGAAAGGACTGGACTGAACTTTCTACGAACTTGTGCTGAGTATCTCCAAGGGCCAGGAACCGAGCTGGCCTCCTGTTAAGAAGTCTCAGGGACTACAAAGACTTCACAAGCCTCTGGGTACCGCTTCTGGAACGCTGTTTCAGTTGCCACAGAGGAAGGGAACTGCAACCGACTCCGTCAACCGAATCCATCCCTGGCCGGTGACCTGTTTGCACCGCAGACCGCATCGCCCCGCTTCGCATCGCAACCCTGGTCTCACCGTGGGCGACGTCCGACGCCGCCAACATCGAGCCGCTGCTTGCACCGTGACCTGTGGGCACCGCAGTTCCCATCGCATCGCTTCACTGGGCCAGCCGGACCAGACCGACACTGTCGCTGCAACTGGCTCAAGAGTCGAGACCGCACCGCATTTGGGGCACCGCTCGCACGTCTGCGACGCACCGCCCCGACTCGCACCGCTGTCCGACGCCAGCTCCCGCACTCCGGCTAGGTCGCCTGCATCGCAACCTGTCAGCACCGCATCGAGCATCGTCTCGCCCTGCATCGCACGCCTTGGACTCACCGACTCCGTCTGCACGACGCTCATCGAGCCGCTGCCTGCACCGCATCGAGGGACACCGCACCTTGCATCGCTCCGTCTTGCACCGCAACCGCGACGAACGCCGACCGGCTCGTACACTCCGTACCAGCCACAACGAGAAAAGGTACTGTGACCGAGTCTGTTCATGACTCTGCTGGCCCGTATCGACGCGGTCGGCTGGAACTGTTAGACTCTGTGGTTTTCAGCATCACGGTAGGCTCGGACGGAGCTACCGACTCGTACGAACTTTGCTTTTGTGCTATTCCTGCAAAGAAGAAGTTAACGTATCAAGTATTCATTCGTAAAGTATAGTATTGTGGATTTTTGTCGTAATTGGTCTTGTCTTGAGTATATAAAATATTGGTTATTTTTCTAAACTGGTGTGGTGTCCGTTTGTAGTGCTTACACTGTATTACTGTTGGTTATGTGCAAATGCTTTACACACTGCCTCTGAATTAAGCCTGACTGCTCGTGCCAAGCTACCACGAGGGTGAGCAGGGGTTACTTCACGAGTGTAACAACCCTTACCCTGACTAGGAAGAAGGGTCCCTACTTGGACAAAGGTGCAAGCCCTTGCCAACTAGAGATCCCATTTCTAACAATAGTTTAGCAATAAAACTGTATATCTGTGCAAATTTAATGACCATTTCAATTGAAAACGTGTTGTCTGTAAATGACAATGCTCTACCACACAATGCTTTAGTTACATTTAAAAAAATCAATCAACCTCCTCACGTCCATTATTGCTAGGTGGGTCGCAAAAGTTTGTCATACTAAAACATTGGTCATGTTTCTAAAGAGTTTGGAAAGCACTGGTGTAAAGCAATACTACAGTAGTACTACTCACATGCAATTCACCTCTGCCTCTCCTATCTTTTTTTGCAGAGATCTCTACCACAGTGGTGGAGATCTTGTAGTATCTGAATTAGTGATGTCATTCAAATGCGTGGAATGTGGTTAGGTAATGTTTGTTCCAAAGAGGGATGTTTAGTTTTTAATTGGAGCAGCTGTAATCAGGATGGCTGGGATTGTTCTCTTGGACTTATAAACCTCTTGGATATATATATCTGAATTCTGCGCATATCCTTTTGGAGGATTTTCTTCTTTATTACTCTAGCAACAAAGGAAACAAGGACTACGGTGGAGAACATCTATCCCAACATCGAGGTAAGGTGTTTGCTTGCACCGTAGTGAACCGTCAGACTCAACCAGAGTCGTACATCCCTGTTCTCTAGGTTGCCATTGTCTCTAATTTGGGGCATTCCACCTAGTGTTGGTCCTGAAAAGATTTGGGAAAGGATTGATCGTTTTTAATTTTATTAAGAAAACAAATCCTACTGGATACCTGTTGGTGATGCGCTTGCCTCACGTTGCTCCTCGGTCATGCGTTAGCTCCGAGCCAAGGACTACTCCTACTCCTACCTTGGTGTGTGTGTACAGTGTGGCACCTGCTCTTTTTTCTATCAATGTGCACTCTGTGGCCTCGATCATACGCACTGTCATTATCACACATGCAATACAAGCTTGAATTGCTGTAGAAAGAGATGCTCTGTGACGCTTTGACAGCCATGTTTGCTGGTTGGGCTGACTTGCATTCAGTTACAAAGGAAGCACACTGTTGATTGGGCCATATTTCATGTTGGACAATCGCTTCCTGACATTGCATTTATTGAAAGTGTATTCTTTGCTACATCAATAACTCTATACGGTGATAGGGACACCTGGAAGCACAGTTTGGAACAAAGCTGTTAAAAACAGTGCCTGTATCCTTTTCATGCAGTGATAGGCGCACCTACATAAGAGTCACCTTAGATTTCTTGTTTCAACTTACAAACATACATATTGTAGTATCTTTTTTTTTACAGGTGGAAACTCTGGCACATATCTGTGTGTTGGTGTATGTTTTGTTTTTTAATCTATTTTGGAGTTTCCGGTTACTGTTATTTTCGTGTACAATGCAGGATGTCACTGCACCACCATTTTTTTGATGTTCCTGGGAGAACCTAACATTAAATGGACCAAATGGAAAAAAGGTTTTGAAAGATGTGCTAGGGTTTGTGGTTCCTCGTTAAGTTCAGAACAGAAAACTGCATTGTTGTTACATTATTTAGGTTCTGAAGGCCAAGAAGTTTGTGACCACCTTCCTGATGTAGCTGATGATGATGCATTGAATTTAAATTAATACAAGTTATGTATCAGAAAGCTAGACAAGCACTATTTACCTAAAGTTAGCTCTTTTTTAGAGAGGTATTCTTTTGGCAGAGAGATGAGGAATCAGTAGAAGATCATATCACTGACTTGAGGAAACTTGCTTTGTCTGGTAATTGTTTAGGAACTGTTGAAGAAAGAATTAGAGATCAATTCATGTTGGGTTGTAATAGCGAGAAATTTAGAGATGAATTATGGCAAAGGGATGATCCACATTAGATGAAATCTTGGTTATAGCCAAGAAAATAGAACATTCTATCAAATGTGTGGAGGTGATCAAGAAAGACTCTGCGCAAGAAGAGAAAGTTAATATGATTAGGCAGAAGATTAACACACAGGAGAAGAAACAAAATTTCCAGGAAACATGTTTTATGTGTGGGAACAAAGGTCATTTAGCTTATCATAAAGAATGTCCTGCTCTTAATTCTGTGTGGAAGAGATGTGGAAAGAGGGACCACTTCCAAAGTCAATGCAAAAGCAAAAAGAATATGAGAAAGTCAAGGAGGCGCATGTGTAACAAGGAGATAGTGATAATGAAATAAAATGTGGTCACACTGTATTGCAGGTCAAAGATGGGAAAAGGAAAAGTCCTGTTGATGAGCTCCTAGATGAAGGGAAGACCACGAAAGTGCTGTATGATTCTGGTGCTAAAATAACTTTAGTTTCCAAGACATTCTTTGTGAACAACTTAAGGGGAAGGTAAAACTTCAAAAGCCTGACATCAAACCCTATGCATGTGTGGGTGAACCCATAAAGCTCAAAAGGGTTTGTGTGTTTTGTCGAATACAAGTGTAGATATGTTTCCGGAAAAGTGTATGTCTCTTCAAGAGGGGATAGCATTTTGAGATGGATTCACCAGAAAGATATCTGGCTCATTTTGGATCCTAGTAACAATCCACCCATAAGTTTGAAAAGCATAAGCGCTAATATTCAAACTGTTGGAGTCGACTGATCAAGTGATGAATTTAAACAGAAGATGGCTGAGGAATTTCCTTCTGTGTTTAGGAAAGATTTAGGATGTTTGAAGGGCTATGTGCACAGAATTAAGGCAGGGAAAGGTGCATAACCAAAATATAGTAAGGTGCGTGGTGCTCCGTTCTTAATGGCAAAGGATATGCAGGCTGAGTTGAGCAAATTCAGATTTGAAGGGGCCATAAAAAAGGTTGGGGGAACAGAGTTGTTGGCTCCTGTATTTGCAGCCACAAAGGCCAATAGGGATTTGGGGCTGGGTGTTGATTTAAGAGAGTTAAACAAAAATGTGGTTATTGATAAATATCCTAGTCCCAATATTGCTGATATGTTGACTTCTCTTAATGGTGCTAGGATGGCCTAATCTTTCGCTCTCACCTCAGCATATCATCACATGAGCTGGATGAACAGTCAAAAGAATCTGATGGCCTTTAGCACACCATTTCATACCTTTAGATATAAAAGAATGCCATTTGGTTTGGTATCAGCAGCCTCTGTGTTTCATATAGCGATGTAAAGAGTGTTGAGGGGTTTGGATGGAGTAAGAGTTTATCAGAATGTTGTGTTGATTTTTGCTTTTAACATTGAACAACATGATAAGCAGCAACGCGAAGTACCTAAGAGACTTGAAGTACCTAAGAGGGATGAAGTTAATTTAACTATAAAGGGAGAAAAGTGTAAATTCAGGAAAACTTTTATTGAGTATTTAGGGCATGAAATTTCAGCAGATTGTAGTTAATCCAAGGCTGGTTTGGTTGGCACGGTGCAAATATTTTCTTCACCCACAAACAAGGAGTAATTATTGCAGTTTTGGGGAATGGGGGAGTACTACAACAAGTTTGTTCGAGATTTTGCAGGAAAAAGTAAAAGATTTAAAGAGGTTTGCTGACGAAAGGTGTGGAGCTTGTTCAGGACTAAGATTGTGAACAGGAGTTTAATGAGATAAAGTCTGAACTTGTAACAGCCCCCAGTTTAAGAAGCTTTAGCCCTGGTCAGAAATCCACATTGCTTACTGATGCCAGTGTCATAGGTTTAGGTGCTGGCTTGATGCAAGGTGAAGGGGACTCTGAAAAGACCATAAGGTTTGCTTCGCATAGTTTAAACGGGCCTGAGATACGGTATTTGGTTATAGAGAAGGAAGCTCTATCCATCTAGTAGGCTATAAGGAAGATCAAGCATTTCTGTGGGATTGCGAGTTTCAAGTCAAAACAGGCCATAAACCTCTAAAAGAGATTTTCAGTAAGAAAGGTGTTGCTGCCGTTTCCAGCAGGATTACCAAACGGGTAATAGCATTACAAGAATATATATTTTAAGTGGAGTACATTCCAGGTGCAAAAAACTTATTGCAGACTCTTTGTCAAGGTTAGTACCGGGTGAAGGAGACAATTTGGTAGATAAAAGTGAGGGGGAAGATGATTATTGTGTGTGGGAAGTTAAAAGAGGTGCCATCTCGGACAAGAGGTGGAGAGAAGGGATTGAAACAGATGAGGCGATACAGGAAGTGGTTCAATTGTTAAATTCTGGATGGAGGAGAAAGAACAATGGTAGCCTCGACCGAGGAGAGACTGCGGCTCTGATCCTCCTAGACCTCAACGCAGCCTTTGATACAGTCTCCAACCACACACTCATCACAACGATGCACAATATAGGTATCAAAGGAGCCGCTCTCAGATGGCTTGCCTCTTTCCTCACCAAAAGAACGTAAAAAGTCCACCTTCCCCCCTTCACCTCCGAACCCAAGGAAATCATCTGTGGAGTGCCCCAATGATCCTCCCTCAGACCCACCCTCTTCAACACTTATATGACACCTCTGGCCAGCATCGCCAAAATCCACAGACTCCACATTATATCCTGCGCCGACGACACACAACTCACCCTTTCTCTCTCCGAAGACACCACCAGCACCAAGACCAACTTTCAAAACTGCATGACAGATGTCACCACGACAGATGAAGGACAATTGTCTTAAGCTCAACACGGACAAGACAGAGGTATTGATTTTCTGAAACAGAAATTTCTCATGGGATACATCCTGGTAGCCCCCACAACTCAGACCTACTTCTACCCCCACAGACCATGCTAGAAACCTAAGCATTGTTCTGTACAGCACGCCAACCATGACGACTCCGTCTCCTCCTCCTGCTTCTCCATCCTCTGCATGCTTCATAAGATATTAAAATGGCTACCCAAAGCTTGAGATGCACCATCACCCAGGCCCTCATCTCCAGCTGACTGGACTACGGCAATGCTCTCTACGCAGTGATCGCAGCTCACCTCCGATGACAACTACAGACCATAAAGCCGCAGCCAGACTCCGGGGGAGGTGCTGCCGGGATGGCAGGTAAGAGCAGGGGTGGAGAGGCTACTCTGAAAAGACCACTGCCTGGGATGGATGTTGAAGTTGAAAGATTTAAGGGATTATGTGCAATGTGTGAAAAATTTTGAAGCCACGAATTCAACCCATGTTTGTTAGGAATTTACCAGCTTGTCCATAGGAAGAAGTGGCCTTGGACATTTTGGGTCTCATACATTTTAAGGGAATTACAACATATGTGTGGTTATTATGGATATGTTTTCTATGTAGCTTTCACTACTGGTATTGAGACTAAACAAATTGTGGAATTTTTAACAAATCTTGTAGGCAGAGAAGGTTTACCAGAGACTTTAGTTACAGACAATGGGGTTCAGTTGGTCTCTAAGGAGATAGAGGATTTTCTAAAGAAAAATGGTTTCAAGTGCAAAAAGTGTGCCTTATATCACCCAGAGGCCAATGGGATGATAGAACGATTTAACTGAGTCTTCAAGGAAACCATATAATTTGACAAAAGTATTGGTTGGGAATGGAAAAATTAGGTGAGAAGAAGAGTAGAAGTGTATCGGTTGACTCCAAATTTTGTTACTTTGAAAACTCATTTTGAGTTGGTTAGGAGAAGACAGCCGAACAGTTTAGTTTCTCATTCTTGGGTGAATGCCAAAAGTGAGGATGCTAATGGAAAACAAAAGAATTGGCGGGAAAAGGAGTAAAGGAAGGTGTATGAGAGGAAGAAATGGGTTGATGCTTGAAGAGTGGGAAGTGACTAGAGAAGGATCAAGGTAATAAGTTCTCAAATCCAATAGGCGTGATCAAGTTGTTTAATAATGCAGTTAAGACTGCTGATTCACATATTTGGAACTTGAATAGAGTGGTGTGGTCAAACGAGAAGAAGGAATGAGTACACCATAAGATTATGTGAAAAAATATGTTTTGAGTGACTTGGTGGAAGTGAAAGTCAGATGGGGTTGAGAAACAGTCAGAAAGTTGTGAGAGTAGCGACGTATTTGGAGGTTTACAGTAGGAATTAAGGTGTCTCTGTTTTTAGATGTACCTTGAAATCAACAGAAATGAGTTATCTGTAGTTTTTTCTTTCAATTTTTAATATATTTTTCAGTGCACGTTATGATAAATGCAGTTATTTTGTGATGCCTGATGTTTAGAAAAATTTATAATATGTTGTAATGGTGCTTTACAAAGTGCATGAGGTTCTCCTTAGGGGTTTTGTAAAAAGGGGAGGTGTGCAGTATCTGAATTACAGTGATGTCATTCAGATGTGTGGAATGTGGTTAGGTAATGTTTGTTCCCAAGAGGAATGTTTAGTTTTGAATTGGAGTAGCTGCAATCAGGATGCCTGGGATTGTTCTCTTGAACTAATAAACCTCTTGGGGATATATACCTGAATTCTGCATGTGTCATTATGGAGGATTTTCTTTTTTATTACAGATCACCACATACATAAGTATACTACTTTGTAGTAAATGTGGAAGGGACCACAGGGAGTGGTGAGAAAATGGGTAAAAATCACTCAAAAAGGGATTGGGTTAAGGAAAATGTAAGGAGGAAGTTTGGAAGAGACACACAAATACAAAACACCCACCCACGCAATAGTAGGACCATTGCAAGTCACAAAATACACTTCTAACGTTGGTACAACCCTAAAAGTTTCAAAACAGCTATAAATGTTCTCCAGCCCAGCCTTGGAGTAAGTCATTCACCACACATGGCCAAGCAGTGGTACTGCAACACTTGTTGGAGGCAGGGAATTAAAATTAACAACCAATATGAATTGATGCTAAATTACACAGGGCAGACCTCACAATGTGAAAGTCTTTAATACCATGATGTCAGGGACAACGTGTTATGGCTTTACAGCCTTTCTCAAGTAAAGTGCCTACTTCCTAACAAAAGTATATACCATCACCAATCACCATTTTTTAAAGGACATAGTAAACATATTATGTTCCACAAAATAAACTCAACAATGACATTGCATAAATTATACCAATGAGAATCACATGAATGCAAAAATAAAGAATAATAATACAGTGCTTGTTTTCACAACAAAGTTGTTAAGCATATATGTACAATATTGAGTGGAGTCCTTGTTTAATACGAACATAAGTTTGAGTGTGAAACATTGTGCATGCAGATACCACAATACATTTCAGAAGTAACTCACACTGTGTTACATAAGCCAAAAGAATGCTAAGGCAGCAGCGTATCGTGATGTGAGATGCATGCGGAACAAAGCTTATGACAGCCACGTATTAAGTTAAACGCAGTGCGATCACAAGGTTTGCGGGCAAGATGTGCACTTTTCAAGCATAGTGGCTTCTGAATGAGCTACATTGCGTGAAGTCTGCCTTCAGGTACCATAATGCATTTCAATGGTAACTCGCATTTAGACCGGTGAGAGCAATTTCATGCCGTGATGCGCTCTAGCTCTGACAACTTAATGAAGCTACAATGTATCAGAGGTCACAATAGTACAAATATTGTTATTGAGAATTAGCACTTGTTTAGTCCACAATCTGTCATTAGTATGGCACTGTGAGGCTTTTCTATAGTCCGGGGTATAATTCCAAATGTTTGCATCACAGACAAGGATATCATTCAGTTTTGCAGAAGGTGTGTGGTAACAATTAGTACAAGTTGTATTTTGCTTCCTTTTCTGGTGGGTGGTAAGGTTGTACAAAATTGCTTGTGTATTTCCTCACTTGTAATGGATGTCCACAACCCGGCAAATGAAGATGTGAGGTAAGAAACTTTATGGCATGTCTGACGTGTTTGTATGTACAGAGTTCTGTCTAATGTGTTTTGCTGGAGTGCTGTTGGGGCCCATTACAGCCATTTAACGCGTGCCTGGCATATGTTGGATGCCCATGCTATGTTCTGTTCTAAGTATATTGTGGGACTAACTTGTGGAGTTTTTCCAGAAAGATAGTGATAGCCTTGACAATCAAAGTAAAAACAGGGTAAATAGAAATAATGACATTAATATCCAAACTCAAATGTTGGAGAAAGCACAGAAATCCCAAAGCACTGGGCGAATCACCATGCTGCAGTGATCACACTGCTTCAATATATTTTTCCAATCTTTCTTTGCAAACTTAAAAAAAAAAGAAGATAAAAGGACTCTTGGTGAAAGTCAGCAACACTGAATACTTCTCCTATGGTGACCAAAGCAATACATCGGGGTGTCCCGCGCGGGACCAGGGGACAGGAACCAAGTCAAATTTTCAAGATAGCTACATAGCATAAATGAACACAATTTACATAGTCTGTGGTATACATTTTAATCTCAGCATCAAGGGCTAGTGCAAACATTTGGATTATCCTGCAAACAGGACTGTTCTAGGTCTGTAAAAGGTTAAAAGCAGATGCCGCTCCACTCTTCCACTGCTTTGATGAATAACAGAACATGAGACAGTTTACTTGCCATACCTTTTTTTCTCTGTGGTTTTCTGCCATTTTTCTGCCATGATTCATCTGCAGAGTCATCCTCGTCCATACCACTGGGTCGTTCCTCGGCTTCAGATGGTTTTATAAAAATATAGTTTGGGAGGGATGAATTGTCACCGTCCAAATACGTCCCATAGCCATGAACTGAAAGTTTAGAAAAGAAAAATGACACAACTCAATCGAGTGCGTGATCCAAGCAGTAGGATCTGGACATGTGCCATATTTAGAAGTCTCAAAAAGCACTCAACAGGGGTATCTTTCTGGTACCGATGCTTGGTGGTACACAGCGAAACACCAACCAATTTCAAACAAAGTATTAATCATTAATTGTGGCACGAATGACTGCCGGTGAAATTAGTGGTGGAAAGTGGGATTATTTCCACTGATAGAAAACTCCCATTCTATCCAGTCGGACTGACCACAGACTGTGTGGTCTTATACACTGGGTACTTTGCATATATCTTTCATATATCATTCCTTGACTCTTTGCTCTACACTTGTGCTTTTTCCCAACTCAAAGTTCAAATATGAGGAAGTAAAATAAAATGACGAGGTTCCAATGCAACAAAGAGGGAATAACTCACGCATGCGCTTTTCGTCCAAGATGTTATTTGGGGACTCGATGTCCAGAAGAATCTCTGCTGCCTCCGTGGTTTCAGCCGAAGTGTCTGGACAGGACGCGTCATCTTCAAGAGAAAGCAGGAGTGCACTTTAGGGTCACATCACAAGGCTTTAGTAGCACGTGCAGGTGAGTGCAGTGAACTTTATTTATTACTAAACTTGGAGCCCTGGCAGAGCTTACAGCAGAATGGCTGCTCACACCAAAGACGTTTACCATGGCATAGAAGAGATTTTACCCAGGTGGCATGTGTGGAGAAACATTTGTAATAGTATTACTCAATCAACTACATATGCAATGAGGTTGCCTTCATTTTTCATTCCAAGACCAGTCCTGGGATTGTCCTATCTTTCGCTATGCTCCCGTCTCTTTCTGAACTCCAGCACTTGTTACCAGCCCACTGGCGCTGTTGCTTTGTCAAGTAATGCTGCCTTCTCCTTAAAGAATGAAGCATCTTCACAGAGCGATCTCAGAGAGTGCCTGTGGGACTCAAGGCACTACTTAAAGCGCAGTGCAGGCTTTAGGGTGATGCGGTGCCAAGCTCACAGGGGGAGTGGAGCACAGAGCAGTTGGGTGAGGTGTGACCGGCGAGACAAGAGCAGCCTGCAGAGATCTGGGTGTGCCCTGCAAATTTCAGGAGATAACAATGACTGGATAACTCTAGTGGTTAATGTACTTGCTGAGGAGATTATGTTTTGTATGGTCACAGTTTTGATTCATGATACATTTGCACAGACTGTTAATGTGCCTGCTGCAAAGTCCATGTAACGTACAGATCACAGATGTATATTTAACGTAGATTGCTCAGGGGGTTACTGCTGGAGTCTCAGAGATCCTTAAGTTACTTGCAGTTCATAAGTTACAATCCTTCTAATAAGGCACAATGAGTTATAAACCTGCATCAAAGAGCTGCATGCAAACGGGGTCACAGGTTTAGAACGTTATTGTTTTTCCTTGATCTCTCCTTATTCTAAGCAGTAATAAATTCCGATTAGCATATATATAGCCCCACCCACTGTTACGCATTAAATCCTATGTTCATCCAGACAAAACACACTTGACATGCCTACCAGTATTGATGACGTGCGTCTCCTACACCTTGTAGCTCTCATTGTCTTATGTACCATGCCCTATAAAGTGATTAACACGCTTGTTTGTTTAATTTTTTCTGTATGATACATGTGTGTGATATAAAACGCTCTGAAACCCTACATTGGGATGAGTAGCACTATAAAAAAAAGTTCAATACATTTGCAAGAGGGGCTACGGGGAGATGAGGGACACCATTGGAGCGTGGTAGTGAGGGAATCCGTGGAGAAAGATTGTCGCACCAGGTACCACCAATGCGGAAGCCAGTCCTGTGAGCATGTGCATGTATTCAGAGGCCTGTTAACAATCAGATGAGGAGTGGCATTTTCATCATATAGAGCCATTCAGGTTCATAGGCAGGCATTAACAGACATTAGCTGTCCACGTACTGTCTGGGACATTTTCTGTTTGGTACATATTTTTTTCTGAAGTTGTCAGAGCATATTCTAACTACACTTTACCCTCATGAAGAGCTACTTGCTTGTGACCCTGAGTTTGGATCATCAACAGACAGCCCTCATAAAGTGCAGTAAGTGGTACTGAAAAACGGTAAAAAAAGATCTAAAAAGAGTGTAACCTAAGAAGCGTAACCAAGAACCCTCCACAAGAGGCGTGGCCTACGTAACTAATGGCGTGACCTTATAGACAACGGTGAGACCGCAGCCCTCATCCTGCTGGACCTCTCCGCCGCCTTCGACACTGTCTGCCACCGCACTCTACGCGCACGCCTCCACGACGCAGGGATCCGAGACAAGGCCCTGGAATGGACCACCTCCTTCTTCGACGGCAGAACCCAGAGAGTCCGCCTCCCACCTTTCCGATCCGAAGCCTCCAAGATCATCTGCGGCGTACCCCAGGGATCTTCCTCAGCCCAACACTGTTCAACATCTACATGGCCCCGCTCGCACGCATCGCCAGACAGCACGACCTCAACATTATCTCCTACGCCGACGACACTCAACTGATCCTCTCCCTCACCAAGGACCCCCTCGCCGCCAAATCCAATCTCCACGAAGGAATGAAGGCCTTTGCCGATTGGATGAAGATCAGCAGACTAAAGCTGAACACGGACAAGACAGAGGTCCTCATCCTCGGCTCCAACCCCTCAGCCTGGGACGACTCCTGGTGGCCAACGACGCTGGGAGCAGCCCCGACACCCACCGACCACGCACGCAACCTGGGAGTCATCCTCGACTCAACGCTCTCCATGGCCAAGCAAGTCAACGCAGTCTCCTCCTCCTGCTTCAACACCCTCCGCATGCTTCGCAAGATCTACAGGTGGATCCCGACAGATACAAGAAGAACAGTCACCCAGGCCCTCGTCAGTAGCAGACTTGACTATGGGAACGCCCTCTATGCGGGAGCCACGGCCAAGCTCATCAAGCGACTGCAACGAATACAAAACGCCTCTGCACGCCTGATCCTCGACGTACCACGCCACAGCCACATCACCCCCCACCTGAGGAACCTGCACTGGCTCCCCGTCGACAGGAGAATCTCCTTCAAACTCCTCATCCACGCACACAAGGCACTCCACAAGACTGGCCCAGCCTACCTCAACAGACGACTCCTCTTCTACGTCCCCAACCGCCAGCTCCGCTCCGCCGACCTCTCCTCGCCACCGTCCCTCGCATTCGAAGAACAACCACCGGCGGCAGATCCTTCTCACACCTCGCCGCCAAGACCTGGAACACCCTTCCACTAAGCCTACGACAGACCCAAGACCTGCTGACCTTCAGGAGGCTACTCAAGACCTGGCTGTTCGACCAGTAGCAGCACCCCCCCCCCCTTTTCTCTCCCCAGCGCCTTGAGACCCTCGCGGGTAAGTAGTGCGCTCTACAAATTCTGTGATTGATTGATAGAAGTGACATAGAATCGAGTGCTTGCCAAAATTATAAATAGAGACTTACTGGACACAGGATAACCCAAACCAGCAAACAACAAGATCATTATATGAAATATTATACAGCACCATAATTCTGGTCCATAATCAATAAAACTCTTGATAAAATAAATTTTAAAGTAAACAGAACCTCACTGCTTGCAATTGCTATCCTTGGTGAGTCACACGACAACTTGGTTATGCAATTGGAATGAAACAGTATATAAGGCCGTGGGCCACCAGTAGTTAACACCAAGGATACTGTCCAGTAATCACCTATTGCCACAGGTCCTGGAGAAAAGTCCTCGCAATCCCGATCTGCCTTTAGTACTTTTTTAAAAACATTTTTGTTAAACAAACCTACTCTTATACAAAACACAATGGGGGGGCTGTCCATTAGGCAACCAGTGATGAAACATTCTACACAGGAGAATCAAGTGACGCAGATAGCATCAATTTGGCACAGCAGAAAAAAGGCCAGCCCAGTGGCCGCAATAAGCATACTTTGACAATGAAACAGAAGCGCGGGTATGTCGTCATGTCAGTGGTTAGGTATCCCCCACCACTGCCATCCCATCCATACCCAGCAAACAGACCACTGCCAGTCCAAAAAATCAAAGCTCCAAGAATTCAGGTAGATACTGTTTGGGCATGGGGGCGATATTAGTGCCTCAGCTGCCAGAAAGGAAGTCTCAAAGGGCACCTCCCGGCCACAATCTGTCCTCTGGCGTCTATTCTGGGACAGGCCACTATAACAACATCCCAAATGGGTAGTACCGGAACCTTCTGCACACCCCCAACTTCTTTCTGAATTACTTCCCTCTCTCAATCCGCCCACTTCACCAGTTTGAGCCCCCATCTATATATATATCAGTGCCACCGGCTGATTTCCAGCTCTTTGAGAGCGGTCTACAGGCAAGTATAAGCGGCAGATCCATGAATCTATCAGTCACCTTTCGGGCCGTGCTGCAGATATGTAGGTCAAGCAAACACAGTTGTGGAGTACACGCAAAGGTCCTATCCGTAGCTCGGCAAATAACGTGCAACACAGTAGCTCAATATGGTGTTATGGACGAACAGGACTACACCATATGGAAGAATCCCGCATTGTCCGCCCAGCATCGAGCACATGTCGACACCACGCTAGGGAACATGGCACAAGGTGTCGAGGTGAGATACTCCCTTGCCTTTAGCCCCTTACTTGCAAACAATGACCGTGCTTATCTTGACTGGAGACCTCACAAGGTGGGCAGTTCTCTTGGTCGGGCAAACAGCAGAACATCCACCAATTGTTGGGGTCCAGTAGACTTGCATGTAACCCAGACTTTACCAAAATAAGTTGGTGATATAATGAGCACAGGACATTTCCCTGGAGCTGTGTAGCAATAAGTCACGTGTCCTCATTCTTGAACAAAGTATTTGATCTTGGAAAAATCATGTCCTGCCTGTGTTTGTCCACTTATTTGCCATTATGTGAGAATTACAAATTCCCGGAGATTGGCTCCCTAGAATTCAGGCCTGTGCCTTTTACCTCAGGTGTTGTGCTATAATACACAAAGAGCTCTCACAGAAACCCATCATTAAGCCCCAGCAAACCAGGCCATGCAGAGAGGCAGGAGACACAGTGAGCAGCAACTGGTGTCAAGTGGGAAACAGGCTGATCCAAAAACAAACAAGGGCAAGGCGAGCATGACGAGTACATCGTGGATAGTCACAAAGGCTGGTCAGAGCAGGCAGCAGAGTTCATTGACCACACACGATACCAATAAGAATATCCTTCACCCAGATCTAAACTGACACAGACACCCAAACTAAAGCGACCATGTACTGCTTACTTCCTGTGTCACACAGAGACTTTTAGTGATGGTGATAGGCTGTGCGATAGTTATAGTTTTTTAATCTGCAAGCAAAATAAAAAAAAGAAACAGAGGTCCCCATATGGCCATGTTTTAGTGTCCTTTTTAGGTCGAGCATTCGAGACCTCTTGTATATACTTTAGTATATACTGATATGTGTATGTGCTTTGTGGCTCTGGAGATCAGCCCTAGGACCTGTCTGCTTCCACTTAGGGACTTTTTTTTCTGTTCAACTGCCTCTATTTTACTGTCTTGATAGAAAACGACCAGTAGAGGCCAGTAAAATACCAGAATTGCTTTCTGCTTGTTCAACTGCCTCTATTTAACTGTCTTGATAGAAAAAGACCAGTAGAGGTCAGTAAAATACCAGAATTGCTTTCTGCTGAGGGACTTTCTTTTTAAATTTTTCTGACAACTGCCTCTATTGAACTTTTTTGATAGAAAATGACCAGCAGAGGTCAGTAAAATACCAGAATCAATTTAGCATTCTCTAGATTCCAGTCCATAGAAATTGTCTTCCACAAGCACCCGTAGACAATATTTTTTTCAAATCTTGTATTTTCAGTAATATGACCACTGAAGGCCCTGATTTTATATTAATAACAGAGCTTTGGACTATACCATTTCCCGTTGAAAGGCAATATTTCTCTCCATGTGTTCCCATACCTTGCATGTCACACAGTTTGGTGCTTACTTTCCCTCCATGTTAAAGAACAGTAGATGTTTCAGCACCCAGGCTAATGTGCTGCATAGCTAAATACATATAAGGTCCCAAATGCGAGACCGATTGCATTGCAAATGCTTGTTTTCCTTTGCCAGAGCTCAGCCCTGGCAGTCCCTGGCCCATTTAAAACACTTCCCTTTGATATTCTCTAATGCTGCATTGGTGCTTAACCAGTATTTCAGTTTTATCAGGTGCACGTAACGGGTCTGTATTGCAGATTCCACAAATTTGTCCCAGCAACTGACATAAATGGACTTTGTAGAGGACGCCTGTCAGCGAGGAAGACATCCACAACCTTGAGAGGTAGACTGAACAAAAGTCAACTGCCCCTGCTCACGCATGGAGGTGTTGATGGGGCAGGTTTGCATGCCCTGCCCTGCTGCTCCAACAGAAGATCCTCCTGATGCAGGATTAATGCTAATGCCCAGGAGTTCCACATACCACATGCTCCTGGCCCAATCTGGAGCCACTAAGATGACTTGGACTCAGTCTATCAAGGTTATCTTTAAAAACTAGGGGCAGGAGAGCCAGAGACTGGAAGGCATACAGAAGTCCTGTGCTCCACTCTCGCCTGAATGCGTCTCCTACAGAAAGCGTTTTTGGGAACTTCAACACGCAGCAGTTTTTGACACTACGTGTTCTTGACGGTGGTGAAAAATCAAAACCAGGGCTCTGCCCACTAATGGAAGATGCCCTGCACCACCTCAGGATGTAACTGTCACTTGTGATCCATCTGGCATCGCCGGCTGAGCTTGTTGCACCCTGTCCTTTAAAGATCATGCCAGGTGTTTCACCATCAGGGAGACGCCCTGACCCTTCAGCCAACTCTAGAGGCATAACACCTCTTGACACAGGACCCAGGACAGAGCTCTGCCCTGCTTGTTGCAGTACCACATGGCAGTGGTGGTGTCCTTGAGAATTTACACCGCCTTTCCCTTGATGGACGGAATGCCTTCAACGCCAGCTGGATGGCCCTCAGCTCTATCAAATTTATGTGGAGCAGGTTTTCTGCCGTAGACCAGAGTTCTCTGATTTCCACATTTCCCAGATACACTCCCCAGCTCAGCAGGGACGCATCAGTCATCACTGTCAGCTCTGAGTGAGGAAGGAAAAGGGGTCTGGCACTGGTCAGGTTGGAGTCGAGCAGCCAGAATTTGTGCAGTCTCTTTCGAAACCTGGGTGGCATCAAACATGTTTCCATGGTGCTGGGCCCACTAAAACTTCAGATAATACTGTAGAATCTATATATGCTACCAGGTGAACTGGACAAGCAGGATGCATGAGGCCAGCAGGCCAAGAAGCCTCAGAGGTGTTCTCACCGAGATCCAGGGGGGCAAAGGCTGAAACATCTGGATCATAGCTCGAATGTCTGGGATTCATTGTGATGGAGGAAAGGCCCTGAACTGCACCATACCCAGAACAGCTTCTTAAAAGGAAGCCTCTGCAAAGAAGTTAGGTGTGACTTTGGCTAGTTGATTGGGAACCCATGGTCTGGAGGTGGTCTGCTACTGACTGTGTTGAGCCTGCCTTCAACAGTCAATTGTCAAGGTAGCGGAAAACTTGGATCCCCAACCTTCCCCACTGCCAATACTTTTGTGAACACTCAAAGGGTGTGGGTAAGGCCCACGGGTAGCATAGCAAACTGAAAATGCTCCTGGCTGACCTTGAACTGCAAATAATGTCTGTGGGGCTGCAGGTTGGGCACATGAAAGTATGTGTCCTGCAGCTCCAAGGCAACCATCCAGCCACCCAGATCCAGGTTAGGCAGAACATGGGCCAGTGTGAGCATTTTGAATTTGTCCCTCCATAGGAAGGCATTCAGAAAAGGATAATCTAAAATAGGACAAATGCTTTTGTCCTTCTTAGGCACGAGGTAAAATGGAGACTAACAACCAGTCCCTATTTCCAATTCTTGTACTATCTCTTTGGCTCCTTTGAAGAGCAGAGCCTGCACCTCTCGCAACAAGACGGGCAGGTGCTCCTCTGAAAGCTGCTCTGATGTGTGTGGAATATGCGGTGGGTCAGCAAGGAATGGAAGGGCATAGTCTGCTGAGCAATCTGGAGGACTCATCTGGAGGACGTGATAGTTTGCCATTCTCTGAGAAAATGTTTGATTCTGCCTCCAGCAGGGCAGATGTGTGCCACAAAGGTAAACGTGCCACAAAGTTAAACTAAAATGAGTTGGAGGCTGATGCCGCAATGGTAGGGACTAGTAAGGTAGCCAATACTGGTGCCAGTCTGTGGCATCTGGCTCACTGCCTGATCAGTGGAGGGCAAGTGCAAAGCTTAGACCAGGTGCCCGTCAATGTACCTGTTGGAATTTCGTTGAATAGCAGTGAGGGTTCAGAGAAAGCCTGACCAGACTATAAAATGTTTATCAGAACATTAGTTTTGATCTCTACTGAATGAAGCTGTAGATCCAGAACCTCAGCAGCCCATCTAATTACTACTGCAAAGGAAGCACTTTCTTCCGTTAGAGAAACAGAGGAAGAAGAGAAACCAACCCAGTATCAGGGGAAGTAGCAAGCCTACGGGCATCCTGTAAATCCATATAAAACCATCATAATCTTGGGGAAAACCATCCCCATTGTCATCTCCTGGAAGCAGCAAACCCTGATCAGAGTCGGAACCGAAAAGCTGGTACAGCAACTGAGAGTGGTTCCATTATAGAGGCAGTGTTTTGTTTGGAACCAACTGTACGGGAATTGGGTGCATAGGAATGGAGAAGTCGGGACGCAACCTCGGTAGGGGGCGAGACTAGTTTGGTTCGGAGTCGAATATCAGTGTAGGAAAGGGGTCCCCCTCCCGCTCCACCAGTGTCAGACCGATTTCAAAGTCGAAGGGACCAGCGCAGGTCTTGGAGCTTGAGTGTAAGTCGGCACAGATGGCACCCAGGACGGATCCTCTGGTGGTAACCTAAGGCCCTTGTGGATCCTTGGGACCCAAAGGCGTACCAGAGGGAACCGAAAGAATGCCAAAAATGTGAAACATGGCCTCCTTAAAGGCCCTGATCTGCTGTGATGTCGCCGAGAACTCGGGGTACATCAGGATCAATTGTGGAATCAGCTTATCAATTGGAGGTCCGGAGCAAGACCGAGCCGAACCTTTATGCCCTTGCAACTTCTGTGAGGATAGAGAGTGTCGAGATGGGACAAGTCCTGCTTGGCCTTCTTGTGTTTCCACTTGGATTTAGACTTCGACTTACCAGATAATCTTGACAGCAAAGAGGACTTGCCACAGGAATGGCTTTGACAGCGGCAACGAGTGCGCACCCTCGACTTCGAGCAGCAGCGTGACTTGCATGGCTTTTTCTGAGCTCTGAGACATTCAGCTTCACTTTCTGTCCTGGATCACCTTTGGGTTCATGAGAGCAAGTACTTCACACGACGAAGTTATGCCCTAGCCCCAATACCAAAGGCACATTTCATGGGGTCCATCACCAACATTTGTTTCCGGCAGTTGTGGCATGGTTTGAAACCTGTAGTATCAGGTGGGGACATCGTTCCCTTGCACACTGGATTTCAATGTTTTGAAGAAAAAAATTGTCAATTCACTAGAAAAAGAGGAGTGAAGCCCTGGATCCATCTTTGAAGGTGCAGAAAAAAATAACTAATGCGAGCTTGCAGGGGTGGCACATATATGCAGCTCGGTCCCCCACTTCTGAGGCAGAACAAAGTCCACACGGAGCCACCTAGCAGCACTAGGGAGCACTGCTGTGAAAACCTCCAGATGCAGTCTAGTGATGGGATATTCTAAAGGTGAGGAATCAGTGGTCATCAGTATCCATCAGAAGCATGTAACTGATTCACCATTGCTACTTTTATGGGATTCTCAATAATCCAAGAGTATACAGATCTTTTGATGCTATTACGCATTCCAAAATTATGTATGGTAAAAGCTCAAACACACACTGAAAATTGTGGTATTTACCAAAGATGGTATCACTGCATCGTTCTGAGCTCCACACCTCCAAATTGACATGATGCAACAATATTGTGTGCTTTTCCTCCATTCCCAGGAGCAAGGGAAACTTCCTTAAATCAATAAACTTTTGCTTCCTGATTCACTGCAGAGGACCACAGTACACAGGGCCTTTAGGCTACCTACACATAAAAGGCAATCCAATATTCAATTGAAGGGACCAATGATTGCATTTCTGGGGGCACAATAGAGCAGGAGGCAATACGGGACAGAGTCGGAGTGTTAATGTTCCCCAATCATAGCAGGTTAACTCAACAAAGGATTTAAGGTTGGTAGAAATCGAGAAAGGACTTGCTGGTGCAGGATCTGGAGGGATCCCTGTGACATCCCTCCAAAGTTAAAGTGGTGTTTGAAGATACAGTTCACATCTTCATGCAAGTTGAAGCTGCCAAGTCTTTCCTGGCTATGGTGGGTGATGGGGCAGGCCCTAGATCCGAGAACATATGTGACTCATAATGCAAAACGTTGTTGCCTATCGGTGTATTGCCATTCCCCCGTGTTCCTCATGTCTCCACTTCACTGCCCCGTCCATTTCCTTCCCAGTTTCTTACAGAGCTTAAGGACAAGATGTTTATTAATATGTTTAAGGGATACCACCCATTTGGTATACAAGCCTAGACTTGCCACTGCTATATTTTCTATGTATGCACTATAGGTTTCCCCCCAAAAATAAGAAAACAAAAAAAGAATACAAAATAGAAGCAGAAATCAATTCCTGAAGCATACCGCCTGCAGCTCTACTAATCACAAAGGCAGCAATTACACTGCTAATTAGACATTACTTTCAATTGGTTTGGACATACATGAAACCCCTTTGCAGAACTCTTAATTCCAGACTTATAATACTATGGCCAGTAGAGAACCTTGCAAACCTCTTTTCTTGGAGTGACCCGAGGTACCACAAAATCACCTGTTTGACCTCAGATGTCCTTTTATTGAGAAAATATGTAAACCCACCCAACACATTTCTGACCTTCCTTTTACTTAAAGCCTTCGCAAAGAGGGCAAATCGAACGCGACCAACAATGAAGCAACATCCTTGTCAGAAGTTCTTGGATGCTGCTCTTTGAGGTCCAGTAGATCCGTTTCTGTGTCCTTGAAGGGTGTGCCAGTACTAGCTCCCTAACTATCACACAAAAGGGAGAACCTCTTGAGATGCTGGACTAGCTGCAGTGCCGCAGGTTCCTCCATTACCATTGTCAGGAAAGGTGCACTAGCTGTAGGTCAGGAACTGGCCCGACCATGTAGGCATTGGGTGACGATACTGCACAAAAATGTCTATTGTTTTCCTTTTATTTCGGCCTGAGCTTGTGCATTCTAAACTACAGTGGTGGGCCAGGTCTTCTCAACAATGTGCAGTATTCAAGCCTTCTTTACAGGGGCTGTATCCTCAGGTGCAACTTTGACCAGGACAAACTCCGAAGTCACAGCTATTCTAGACAGTGTTTCGGATGTCGACTACGCTGAATACGCTTCAATTGCAGCTCTTAGCTGTACCATGAGGGACTGGCTCAAGATCTTACTCAATTGTCTTGCTGATATTATTATACTTGGGAATTACTGCACTTGTTACGGTTTATAAATGGTTAAGCTAATCTGGTTAACTTCTTTCAGAATTTTGAAACAATTCTTTTGTTCAAGTCCCTTCTGCTGACACATAAATCTCGTGACAGGATTTTTTGCTCCCTCAGTAGTTTTCAGGTAGGCCTTCCTTGACGAGTGTATTACCACCCTGTGTGCTTTACTTAACGACTTCTGGCACCTAACCACAGACAACCCAAATACACATTTAAGACCATGCAGCTCCCGGGAGTACCAGTCTTGAGATGTTTCGTCAGTACTGAAGGACAGACTGGACTGAGACAGGTCATAGTTCTATATCTGAGCCGGTCTGTATACTCCTCTATCAGGTCCACAGTTCCCTCAATGGAATCAACATTGCTAAGTTGTTTTAGCCATGGAAGCATGTTATTTTTCATAAGTCACTCTTCATATATTGTTTCCAAACCTTTATTTGGAGAGGTGGGTCTTTTACCAGTATGTAGGATATGTTTCCAACTATTTAGAATTGCCAGGTCTGATCAAATACTCTATCACTGACACACCCTGAACCTGGATATTTGTAGCCAATATCCATTTCACATGTGGCCATTATCTTGATTCATGGATTTAAACCAACCGAGTCAACTGCAACGTTTCCATCTAGGTAAGAATGGTCAGTGTCTTAGCCTTCTATTGCTAGTCTACCCGCATACTGCAATGACCCTTAATAATCTTCTGGCTTTCTTTGGCTAAAAATTAAAAATTCTTTCAGTTCTTTCCTGAACTGCCCACAGGGGTCATACAGCCACTACTACCTATGTAATTTCATGCAAACGTGCATCTTTTTAAGCTATATCCTTACATAGCTACCAATATCATGACATTCATAATTTAAATCACCACCAGTGCAATGCTGTTTCCTAAACTGCTACTTGGCCTGGTCTTGCTGCATCCATTACAAACCTGTTCCCTCGCACAGCATGAGTAAAACTTTCCATGGCAAAGTTACCGATGGATGAGTATGTATGAGTTGAGACATTTCTCAATTGCATTGGCTTAGGGCTGGGTCTCTTTCCGAAGCTGCATGTTCTCTCTTGACTTTTTAAATGTTTTCGCAACCCTGACTGCTTTCGCAAGTGTATGATCATTCTTCCAAAACAGCTTTACATGTACTTGCCTTTGGGTTTATCAATATCCGGTCTTCTGAAATGTCTCCTCTGTCGTGAAAAGTACAATCTTCAATAACTAGGCACAGTTAGGCCCCCATTCATTCAATGAATTTCTTCTAACTCAGGTTATTCTCTTTAGAAAGATTTCTTTACACTGAGGAATTTTGTGCGAATTGTAATGTTCCACAAACTTTGCAAACAGGATAGCTGTTATTTCCTTGGATATTGTTGACCTATCACTACTTTAAAACTGGACAATGCAGACATCACACCCATTTTGGGGGACACAGATCAAAATATGGGGAGCATTCCACAACATTTTTTAAAAGCAAGATTCTCAGCTCACATCATTTAGCTCTATTTTGAGTGGTATTTGCTCTTTATAGATGCAGTAACAATGTTTTCCTTGTGTTACTGTTTGTCTTGCACATTTACTTCCAGTGATTTCGATTTTTAATAGTGAACAAGCTTGGGCACCACAAGGGAGAAGCTGCCACAATGTTAATCAGAGCTTTGATATATTTAGAATGCAACAAGTTAGAACAGTGATGTAGAAGCCAGGAAAAACAGTAAATACAGGTCTCCTTCTTCAAATTAACCCACAATCTCATATCAAGTACAGCCAGATCCAGTAATGTAATGTAACACAGTTGTTGTTTACCATATGCTTACAAATGTCTTTGTTCCTTAGCATTTTGGTACAGAGCTTGTCTGTGGTTGTTGGATTACATACAGGACATGGGGATGGTGCATGTCCATGGAAATGCACTAGGCAAATGAGTAAATAAGGTGTGGAATGAGTGTAGGGTTTTCCTTCCAGATGGGTGCCTTGGGGGTAGGCCTGGCAACCTGCCACCCAAACAAGTGTGGAGTTGAAATATGTCTGGGTTGTCTTTGCAGGGTGCATCACTGTGGGTGGTGGGCCCTTTGACCCTCCTCCTAACTAGAGTCAGCTGTGGAAGTGTGGCCAGCCACTTGAGCTCTCACCTGACCCTTTGCTACAAATCCAGCCTCCGCCTGAGCACACTCCCCGACGAGCCCACAGAACTGATGGAACACCTTCACTTCAAGATACTGGCCAGCCCCACCGCCACCCTCCGAGGAACCCTCATCTACCGACCACCTGGACCCCGCAGACCCTTCGCCAACTCCATCACGGACATTATCTCCCCGCAGGCCATCGCATCCACCAACTACACCCTGCTGGGAGACCTCAACTTCCACCTCGACAACCAACTGGACCCCAACACCACATCCCTCCTGGACAACCTCCACAACATTGGACTCCGCCAGATCGTGACCGAGCCCATGCACTCAGCAGGACACACCCTCGACCCCCTCTTCACTACAGGAAACTCCATCACCTTCAGCCACACCACCAAACTCCCATGGACCGACCATCGTTGCGTCCACTTCACCTTCAGAACACCCACCATCCACAGACACCAGCACCTGCTTCCACGAAGAAACTGGACCAAAATCACTGACGACCAGCTCACCTCCTCACTCAACAACTCCACCCCAACCATCGCGGAAAACGACGACCCCAACACCGCAGCCCGAACCCTGCATAGATGGATCTCGGACAGCACCAACACCATAGCCCCCTCAAGAAAAACAACAATACCCGCGCCAAGAAAGCCAGATGGTTTACCACCGAACTTCGAGAGTCCAGACGCACATGCCGCCGCCTCGAAAAGGCCTGGAAGAACACCAAATCCACAGAAGCCCACAACAACTTCAGAGCCGCCACCAACGCCCACCATCAACTCATCAGAAAAACGAGGAAAAAAGCGATTGAAGACAGAATCTCCACCCACGCGCACAACAGCAAGGAACTCTTCAGCATCATCAAGGAGTTCGCCCAACCCACCAGCGAGTCTACCGACATCCCTCCCTCACAAGACCTCTGCGACAAACTCAGCACCTTTTTCCACCACAAAATCAAGAGCATCTACGACAACTTCGACGAAGACAACCAACACACTGAACCCTCACCAACCACCCCCGACACCCGGAAACCAGCGATTGACGACTGGACAGCCCTCACCACCGAAGACACACTGAAGACAATGAAGTCAATCCACTCAGGGTCCCCCACGGACCCCTGCCCCCACCACATCTTCAACAGAGCCGCCGACACCATCGCACCCATGCTCCGCCACACCATCAACCGCTCCCTGGCGACTGCCTCGTTCCCCGACGACTGGAAACACGCCGAGGTCAACCCCCTCCTAAAGAAACCCTCAGCGGACCCCACGACCTCAAAAACTACAGACCCATCTCCCTGCTCCCGTTCCCAGCGAAAGTCATCGAGAAAGCCATCAACAGCCAACTCGCCACATTCATTGAAGAACACAACATCCTCGACTCCTCCCAATCCGGCTTCAGAAAAAACCACAGTACGGAAACCGCCCTCCTCGCCGCAACAGACGTCATCCGCACCCTACTGGACAAAGGAGAAACAGTAGCCCTCATCCTCCTCGACCTATCAGCGGCGTTCGACACAGTCTCCCACCGCACCCTAATACGCAGACTCTACGACGCAGGAATCCAGGACAAGGCCCTCGACTGGATCCGCTCCTTCCTCTCCGGCAGGACGCATCGGGTCTGACTCCCCCCTTTCCTCTCGGACCCCACACCTACCACCTGCGGAGTCCCCCAGGGCTCCTCCCTCAGCCCGACGCTCTTCAACATCTACATGGCTCCACTTGCCCCCATCGTCAGAACCTACGGACTCAACATCGTGTCATACTGTTAGACTTGGCATCTTTTGGCGTGTTTCCCCTGACTTTTTGCTTTCTGACCTCCCGGTTTTGACTCTGTTTTTGCTGGTGTGATGATTCTGCGCACTTTCCTCACTGCGGTCCAGTGGGAAAGTGCAAGTGCTCCCATATAAAATGTGTTATGGATTGGTGTTTCCATGATTGGCCTATTTGGTTTATGTGTCAGTCCCTTGTAAAGTGCACTGCGAGTGCCAGGGCCTATAGACCAAATGCTGTTGGTGGGCTGCAGCACTGGATTGTGCCACCCACGCAAACAGCCCGTAAAGTGTAACTCGGGCCTGCCAACGCAGAGCCTGTGCGCAGCCTGGGGCTGCCATGTCGACTTGGCAAGTGCACACACTTGCAAGTCCCTAAACCTTCCCTTTGCTGCATGTTAGTCACCCCTAAGGTAGGCCCAAGGTACCCCTGTGGGCAGGGTGCGGTGTATGCGAAAGGTAGGACATGCCCGGGTGTGTGCGGCATGCCCTGATAGTGAATTACAGCCTAGTTCGTTTTTCACTATTGCAAGGCTACCTGTTCCCCCTAGGCCAGAACGGGCAGTTTTGATTATTACAGTATATAATCCTAACTGACCCCGGGAACATGGTAGAAATTCGAGTTTAGTATGCCTGGACTCAGAACGATAAAATGTAGCTTTTAGTGAAGTTGGTTTTAACATTCTGTGTTTGAAAATACCACTTTTAGAAAGTGGGTATTTTCTTGTCTAACCATCCATCTGCGAGGTTGTGTATTCCTTGTCTGGAGTGTGAGTGACAGGGGCTGGGGGATGCCAGGAGACAGGGTGAGTCAGCACAGGGCTGAATAGCAAGATCTACATGTAGATGGGTGGGAGGGGTCGCACCTGGGCCCTGAATAGGACAGTGCCTTCCCTCCACAATGCTGGCTCCACCTCCTGTGGTGCGTCTGATGTCCCTGGCCTACTCACTGAAAGAAGGGACGGAGACTTGTCAACAAAGTGCTCCAGAACTGGTTTGGACTAGGCAAAGGCCTCTCTGCCTTCAGAGAACAAAGTAATTTGGGATATAAATATTGGGGCCCTGACCCCATGAATTTAGATCTCGCTGGAATCAAGGAACCTGCCAAGACGAAGAGCTGGAAGAGCTGCCAGGAGGAGTACTGCCCCTTTGCTGTGTTGTTGCTTTGTTGGGTTGGCCTGCAGCTGCTGCTTCTGCCTTGGGCAGTGAAAGGACTGGACTGAACTTTCTACAAACTTGTGCTGAGTATCTCCAAGGGCCTGGAACCGAGCTGGCCTCCTGTTAAGAAGTCTCAGGGACTGCAAAGACTTCACAAGCCTCTGGGTACCGCTTCTGGAACGCTGTTTCAGTTGCCACAGAGGAAGGGAACCGCAACGACTCCGTCAACCGAATCCATCCCTGGCCGGTGACCTGTTTGCACCGCAGACCGCCTCGCCCGCTTCGCATCGCAACCCTGGTCTCACCGTGGGCGACGTCCGACGCCGCCAACATCGAGCCGCTGCTTGCACCGTGACCTGTGGGCACCGCAGTTCGCATCGCATCGCTTCACTGAACCAACCGGACCCGACCGACGCGGTCGCTGCAACTGGCTCAAGAGTCGTGACCGCACCGCATTTGGGGCACCGCTCGCACGTCTGCGACGCACCGCTCCGACTCGCACCGCTGTCCGACGCCAGCTCCCGCACTCCGGCTTGGTCGCCTGCATCGCAACCTGTCAGCACCGCATCGAGCATCGTCTCACCCTGCATCGCACGCCTTGGACTCACCGACTCCGTCTGCACGACGCTCATCGAGCCGCTGCCTGCACCGCATCGAGGGACACCGCACCTTGCATCGCTCCGTCTTGCACCGCAACCGCGACGAACGCCGACCGGCTCGTACACTCCGTACCAGCCACAACGAGAAAGGTACTGTAACCGAGTCTGTTCACGACTCTGCTGGCCCGTATCGACGCGGTCGGCTGGAACTGTTAGACTCTGGGGTTTTCAGCATCACGGTAGGCTCGGACGGAGCTACCGACTCGCACGAACTTTGCTTTTATGCTATTCCTGCAAAGAAGAAGTTACCGTATCAAGTATTCATTCGTAAAGTATAGTATTGTGGATTTTTGTCGTAATTGGTCTTGTTTTGAGTATATAAAATATTGGTTATTTTTCTAAACTGGTGTGGTGTCCGTTTGTAGTGCTTACGCTGTATTACTGTTGGTTATGTGCAAATGCTTTACACACTGCCTCTGAATTAAGCCTGACTGCTCGTGCCAAGCTACCACGAGGGTGAGCAGGGGTTACTTCACGAGTGTAACACCCTTACCCTGACTAGGAAGAAGGGTCCCTACTTGGACAAAGGTGCAAGCCCTTGCCAACTAGAGATCCCATTTCTAACACATACGCAGACGACACCCAGCTCATCCTCTCCTTATCTAACGAGCCCAACACCGCCAGACGCAACTTTCGAGAAGGCATGGAAGCCGTCACCAAATGGATGAAAAACAGCTGCCGACAACTAAACACCAACAAAACAGAAGTACTCATCATGGGCCCAAACCCCGACGCCTGGAGCGACACCTGGTGGCCCCCCGCCCTCGGAAACGCGCCAACCCCCACGGACCACGCACCCAACCTGGGAATCATCCTGGACTCCGAGCTCAAAATGGACCGCCAGATCAACTCTGTCTCGTCTTCCTGCTTCCACACCCTCTGCCTCCTTCGTAAGACCTTCAAATGGATCCCCCTCGAACACCGAAAGACCGTCACTCACACCTTGGTCACCAGCAGACTCGACTACGGCAACGCACTCTACGCCGGAATAAACAAACACCTCACCCGCAAGCTACAGAACATCCAGAACGCCACCGCAAGACTGGTCCTCAACCTGCCAAAACACTGCCACATCTCCCAGCACCTGCGCACACTCCACTGGCTCCCCGTCGAAGCGAGAATCACCTTCAAGATGCTCACTCACGCACACAAGGCCCTCCACGGCACCGGACCAGCATACCTGAACAGCTGACTCAAATTCCACGCGCCCCAAAGGACCCTACGATCAGCCCAGCTCTCCTACGCCGTGGTCCCCCGCACCAGAAAGACCAGATCGGGAGGCCGCTACTTCTCCTTCCTCGCGGCCAAAGCATGGAACGCCCTTCCGCTCCACCTCAGACAGACAACATCGCTCCCCATCTTCGAAGGAAACCTCAAAACCTGTCTCGTCGACAGACCCCCTCCTTGATGGAATGGAACCTGCACCCCCCCCCACCCCTAGCGCCTTGAGACCCTTACGGGTGAGTAGTCGCGCTTTAACAAACCCCTGATTGATTGACTGATAGGGTTTGCTACACAGGCGGATTATGGCCTTTCCTATGGTTGGTGAATGACTGTGCCTTTGATGCGGTGGGGTTGGTGTAAGCTGCTGGCAGCCCATATGTAGCTGTTCTTCACCTGAGCCTACAATTAGCATTTTACTAGACTGGCGTGATCTATTCTTTATGTATGAGATTAGATTTGTTATCTGTCTTGGTTAGGGTGCTCTAATCCTTTCTGGATTATGAACAGTGTTCCACCTGGCCATGTGTCTCCAGTTCCTTATACCCATATTTCTTCTTTGAAAGTCTTTATTTAAAGCAGAATGCTAAAAAAGCAGTACTGCAGAGAAGCCATACAACTCAAAGAAAAGCAGACCATTTATATTTCATATATGGCAAAGAATTACTTTGAAGCATGATTGTTTACTAACTAGCAGTTAATACTAGTGGGTACACACCTACTCACTTAGGATATAGATGCAAGGGATTTCTTCTTTGTTTACTGCATTCATTGGCAGAGGTCCCAGCATTCTTCCGTGTACTTTTCAGCTGACCTCGAGCATTTCTCTATAGTAGATTGATCACAGTATGCACTTCCGCAGCCTGTTTGTGAAAGTGATTTTTTGCTTTGAATACAGAATATTTTAGTAAGTGTGGCAACTGTTACACTTATTGATTTTGATTCTGCTCTTGGTATTGATCTTATTTCAGGGTAAAGTAATACTATCAATGTTTAATAGCAAGATGACCACTTTGAAATGTCAAATGACTACCTGTTGTTTCAGAACCATAGGAATGGAAATTGTTGGCATTACAGTTCCTGCCCAATAAAATATTCCCACTAGTAGCTGCTGCTGTACTTCCGTCCCCTTGCCTTAGTGGGGATGCCCTAGGATACAATTCATTTGGAAGATGGTACATAGTTCTTTAATGAGGAATCCCATCTCCAGGGGTCCCAACCCACTGCCAACTGCTCAGCCTTGCTCAAGCTACAAGTAAGTGCCCGTTGTTGTGCCCGTAACCGCTCAGTTTTCACTAGCTACTGACTTAAATTTAAACTCGCCAGCAGTATACAGTGAATACATAATTTTTACATAAAGTGTGGTTATAGCATATCAGAGACACCAACAGCTGAGGATCGTTCTAAGCAATAGGCTGAATATATCCACGTCAGATGTCGATTGTCCACTATGCATGAGCCTCTTCCTGTGTGCCACATTCCACTTCAGGTTCTTGGTAGGGCTGAGCAGAAGCCACAATTCCTACCCGCAGATTAGGTGTGCATGCAGAGCAGGTCTGCCCTTTAGTTGACTTATTGTAGATGCTGGCCCCTCAAAAACTGCAGCAGATGGTTTACCACCTGGTGGCCCGTCAGTCCTCATGCTCATTTCTACACCGTCAGTGGCCTAGTAAGCAAGCAGTCAGCCAGCCCTTGCCTCCTCAGGTTCCATGCAAGCTCTCGCTCTAAATCACAGCACCCACAGGTCGACATGTAGACTCAACACAAGGCCTAGTTTATCGTGCCCGAGCACATTTATGCACTGAGAGCTTAATTTCACTAACAATTTCCTAAACTAGGCTCTGCTGCACATTTTTGTTTGAATCCATGCAAATGCCAAAGAATCTACTGAATTTACTTGGCTTTAAATAAAGGGTGAGGAAGGACTAATAACGAGCTTTAGTCTGTTGCCTCAGCTCACTTACTATAATTCCATGTGGGTTATTACAAAGGCCACATTTATCTGCTAGTTTTCATTTAAACATGCCATAGACATATTCTCAGTTGGCACTCTCGTGTTATTTTTTCCTTGCCTGCTTTTGGCTTTTTTTCTGGAGATAGGGAAAAGGATTCTCCTAATGTCTTGTGGGAACCAAAATTATAAAAACTTTAAAAAAAAAAAATGTAAACAAATAAAATCTCAAGACACAAAGTATGAAGAAAATCCACAAATGGCTGTTATAGGATGGTCACAGGAACACAAAAACAAATGTATTCCTGAGACCAACTGGTTACTCAGCAACACCCCCTCACATGCAACCAATAACTTTTTCACCAGTATTACCCCTTCTAGCTCATTTACTTAATTCAGTCCTCATTACAAAAATGTATTATCGCCCATCTGAATGTGAGATCATGTTTAACCTCGGAGGTAAATGTGGGCACCATTTCTCCTTGCTTCCATGGGCTCTGAAATACGCATTCATCATTGTCAGAGAGAGGCAGCGAGACCTCGATTTTAGGTCGCAGCCTACCAGCTAGCGCAGCTGTGTGGTATGCGAAAGACATCTTGTGGAGTTTCAGAAAGTTGACCTAGGAATGCATTCTGCCCATCACTTGCCATTGGCTTTGTAACTCACTTTTTCTTGCTTCCCATTTGCTGGCTTTATTTGCTTTAGGCTTTCCAGCTTGAGTTCGTACCTCCCTATGTGAATGTCGTGTTTACAGTATTCTTCTACTAACTCATTTTCTGTAATAAACAGGCCTGTAAATCTTGCTCTTATCTTGTCACATTTGCTCGGCATTCAAAGGCCGAGGTCAAATGTGAGGAGCTGTCTTCCGAGGGCACTTGTTTTTCTTGTTACTGAAACCTAGACTCCTCCTCTTGTTACTAAGGTAACTCCGTGTCTGTTGGAAAGCCCTTGATTTTTTGGTACATTGTACGCCTACTTATGGTTTCATTTTGCCACACAAGCATGGAAAATTGACAGTGTGTTCATTCTACGTTCGCTTCATTGCATGTTTTGAAAACTTTTTTTGTCATTGTTTATTTTAAATCGTGCATTCATATTGGACTGTATGCCAAGATTGCAGTCTTTTTTAATTTTGGTTTTCCCCATTTGGTTGTTGCTGAAAGCAGAAAATACATATATAATTATATGCAGTATATTGAAAGAGATGGTGGCGTAATGGCAAACTAGTCACTTAATCAACCGGGCTGGAGCCTCTGAAAGGCTGATAGGTGTCCCGTGTCAGACTCATTACATATGACGGACTCACTCCAGCCCGTTTGGCCTTTCCACAAACCACAGATCAGTTTATGTGCCACTGTGGCCGTGAGTACATCTATGCAGACTGCTGCTGGGTTTTATAGCATGATGACGGAGCATACCACAGAAAGCTGACTTAAAGTAGCACATCAGTGTCTCCACAAACGGTTCCTCGCCATAAAGGAGTTTGTCGAGAGAGAGTGATTTTTTTGAGGGCTGTCCACAAAGAAGCCTTAATTTACCCATTTCTTTCTAGGCTCCTTGCAGTGACGAAGTTACATCGCTCTTGGCAACTGCCGTTGCATATGCCATAGAGCTCTCACATTTCAGCAAAGGGCTAGAGGATAGGGGACTCATACAGATTAACGGATTGTTTTTTTATCAATGCAGACGCAGGAACCCCAAAAGGAATCCTACAGAGTTGTGCGCAGTATGCTGTGATTAGAAGACATCTCCTGGAAAATGTAAAATATATGCCTTTATTTATCTGGAACAGGGCTATGCATTCTGAATGTAAGCGTGACCCGCCGATACGCATCACGTAAGGATGGCCCTTTCTATAGTATGCATATAGCCAACCAGTAACACTCAAAGATTTATCAGAATAATTCAGAGATCAAACTCTAATGCTATTTGAGCAAAGCACCCAGCAAAAACCTCACCAATGCCTGCATATCTAAGATCCTATTTGTTTATATGTTGGTAGCCTGTTCAATGGTGTAGAAGTGCTTGCTCAATGAAAATAAGCATTGGCAAAGCCAACAGGTCTCGCCTATGCAAGATCTATAGGGTTTGTCAGTTTGTTTAGCCATATTGTAAAGCAGTGCTGGCTTCAGTGCGGAATGGCTGAAAGTAAAAAAAAAAGCACTATGATGCCAACGCTGGCTGTGTCATTTAGCTTTTTTTCTTTACTTTCAGCCATGTTGCAACATAGCTAAGATACATTGGCAAAGCCTATAGATCTCATATAGGTGAGACCTATGGGCTTTGCCAATGCGTGTTATAGGGAGTGACTCCATGCAAATGAAGTTTGTTCGCTTGGCCGTGCTAAGCTGTGTGATCCCCCAACGGGGAAACCAGCCTTTGTGCTATCTCATCGTATTGTTTAGTAAAGGTTGTCCCACAGAGGGTGCATTTCCCATTTTCAGCATTATTTCTACCTTGTCTTGACATTGCAGGAAAGAGGTATTTTTGACAATATGTCATTTGGCAGTTTTGCGGAAATCAGATACAGCCAATGACTGCCGTAATATCGGTCATGTTTAAAATATTAAGAGCTTCAGTGATACATTTCCATAAATGCACAAATACATGGGAAAGCATTGTTGTTTCTCAAATTCTAAACATTTGGACGACTAGGCAATTATTTACCATTTACCTTAACTGAATGATACCCTATTGGAACGTGCACACAGAGAGGCAGCATCTTAGTTTTCACCCACAGCCATATAAACTGGACATAAAGCCATAAACAACATGCAAACATCCTAGAATGGAGAGGCCGGAGAGTAGAGAGGAAGCTCAGCGTCTAGGATCCGTGGTTGAGGTTTTGGAGAAAAAATGTGAAACCAAAGGGAAGCCTCCGAATGAGAGGAGACTCCTCAATTGACCTAAACTTTGGGGGAAAAAGACACCCTGCAGCATCAGACTTTCGTTTCACACGAACCTGATAGGCTAATATTTCCCACAATCTGTTCGTCTTCGTCCAGAGGGTCGGCCATGATTCCATTGGAGGCCTCATCGGACTCCAGCTCCGAGTACACGTTCAGTAGGTCTGTGCTCGGCACCTGCTCCACTATCACTGCAGGGAAGACCGAGGGATCATCCAGCTGGGGAGAAACAGAGAAGAACAACATGAGGACGAATGCAGAGAGAAACTTTACAACTGCTTGCTTAGCATGCCTTCTAAAACAGAAATTGGGCAAACATGCTACTATTTAGTCACAAAGGTCGGGCAAACATGCTACATGTCAACCAAAAGTTCGACCAGACCTTCTACATCCCACTAACAATGGTCCGGCAAACATGCTACACCTCAGTCACAAAGGTTGGGTAAACATGCTACCACTCAGTCACAAAGGTTGCGTAGACATGCTACCCCCTCAGTCACAACAGTTGGACAAACATGCTACACCTCTGTCACAAAGGTTGGTTAAACATGCTACACCTCAGTCACAAAGGTTGGGCACACATGCTACACTTCAGTCACAAAAGCTGGGTAAACATGATTCAGCTCGGTCACAAAGGTTGGGCTCACATGCTACCCTTCAGTCACAAAGGCTGGGCAAACATGCTTCACCTCAGTCACAAAGGTTGGGCAAACATGCTACCCCTCAGTCACAAAGGTTGGGTAAACATACTACCCCTCAGTCACAAAGGTTGGTTAAACATGCTACACCTCAATCACAAAGGTTGGGCACACATGCTACACTTCAGTCACAAAGGCTGGGTAAACATGCTTCACCTCAGTCTCAAAGGTTGGGCTCACATGCTACTCTTCAGTCACAAAGGCTGGGCAAACATGCTGCACCTCAGTCACAAAGATTGATCAAACATGCTACACCTCAGTCACACATGCAGTGTGAGGGTATTTAGTGCTGCTCTAACACCCTCATTTCATTGGCCCTTTAGGCCTCTCTAAAGGCAGCTTTATGACCAGGACTCCTCCAGTGAAGTATCTTCAGGTAACATTCAATAGGGCGCCCTTGAGTCCTTCCTCTGAGTCACTCTTTGCCAAGGCCCTCTGGCTGCTGGTAAAGTAAATAATAATTTGCACCTGCTCGACTAACCACGGGTAGCTGGTGCAGCCCTGCCAAGTGCCACGCATCAGGTGTTACACTAACGCATTAAAATGCATTAATCACGCCTTTCGACCACCTGCGTGCTGAGGGTGAAGCAAGTAAGTGGCCGCAACAGTGGGAACTGCATTTGCAGCGCGGCGTCCGAGTGGTAAATGAGGGCTGGGGCAGCCGTGACGGGAGCACAGCGAGCTCCTGTGACAGGGCGGCTCTAGAATGCCAGGAGCAGAACTCTGGAGTCAGCCCCTGGAGCCGCAGCTTGCCGCCACATAAGCAGCCTGAAACATTGGCAGCTATGCACACACCTCGCGGAGTGATCATGTTGTTACACTTTGAGGGCATGCAGCGGCATAATGTCGAACATTGGTGTTTTCTGTTCTCAACTTCAAAGTGCCGGGGGCATGGAGCACGGCAATCATCAGCATCCCCGGTCTTCTAAATTGGAGTCATCTGAGTTTGGCTCCATTTCAAACATGGCTGTTTAAGAGTCCGTTCTTGAGCCAGGACCCACTCAGACTCCCACATCTGAATTTACTTGGCCCATTTCAACGCGGCAGTGAATGGCTCAGCTGACATTGCGACACTAACGACGCGTTTCGTGTACTATTATGGCGGCTCGGCGCTAGCGTTAGCTACCTGGTCCCGGGCTCCCTGCTTTGCTCGGCCGCACCAGCTGTGGGCAGAAACTAATAAGAGGGGAGGGTCGGAGTCAGATGCTGCTGGACATTCCGCCACGGTCGAGATGCCAGATCATTGGCAGATCTGTGAAGTAAATCAGCACTTGCCTTCCCGATTTCATAATCGTTGGAGAGAACTACTGCGCCTGTAAACTTTTTAAGACAAAAATGAGCGTGATAGTTGCGCTTGCCGTGTTTAAGCACTGGTTGTTACCATGGTGAACATTTTAGAACATCGGTGCTCTTTCTTTAGTTGGAATAATAAATCCTAAATAAGCCTGTACCTCTAGTGGTTACCCCTGGGGGTGCTTTTTCGTAGTTTATCTCGGAGGCACTGATGAGCAAAATTCCCCATAATGTTCGGGAATTAGGATGTTAGATGAAGCAGGTAAATATAACCGAGCCACTCAAACATCATAGAACAAATAAGTTATACTTATAACTGCGGTGGAAAATAATATCGGAAGTGGTATTGATGGTTAAAGTTTGTAAAGAAAATAAAAAAATATGGAAGCATATGTTCATGTTAATTTCCCCTGGACCTTGCAAAAAAGAAATATAAATAAACATAAGGCAATATAAAAGTCAGTAAAGTGAGCAGCCCCCGTTTTTGATCGAATGCATGCGTTTTGTTTGTAAGCTGCCCGTGGAGATCTTTTGAACGGAGTTACGAACAGGAAGCCGAGTACGTCAAACGGAAGGCAGCCACTCCCGATGCTGTTTGCCCACAGGCTTCAGAAGCACTGGACTCCTTTCACAGGCAAACCTTCTCACCCACCCAGTCTGATCTCGTGCATAAGGTCCCTTCACCTCTGTCACGAGGAGGTTCACTCTACACACCCTGAAGGGGAACATATTTTCATGGACACCAAGCTAACTCGAGAACATAGAATACTCCAGAGGTATCCAGTGACGTGAAGTGGACAGGCAATCACTCAGTTTCACAATACGCACTGTGTCAGCATCATGTGATTCTCAGCGTGTGACCCGAGATCCCATTGTGTCAGATCTGTAGGAGAAACTGCCTGCAACCCTACAGTTTCAGGGTATCAGGTTGCCTCTTCACACGAGAAAACATCTGATGAAAGAAATACCACCAATGGCCAGATTGTGGCAGACTGCCCCTTCCTCCCTCCCTCCCCGGAAGTGCAGTGCTCATGTTAGACCAAGATGCTAGCACAGTGGGGGCACTGACGATCTCTCTATCTTTGTAGCAGCTGCGTGTTCACACAACATAGAGCTATTTGTCAGGAGACCAGCAGATTTCGAAAAGGTAAGATGATGGTGTGCTGGCAGCCAGCTCTGGAGACAGGCAAACTCATCAAGAGCATTAGCAATCTGGGATAAGATAAAGATATCCAAGAAATTGACCCAGAACATCAAGGGATGACTTTGTGTTAAGAGTAAAGGAGGGTAGCTATGTGGCAACCTGGAAGAGCTGGATGGTAATAATAATGTGGCACTGGCCTTGAGATAATGATATGTGTAACTATGTGCTGAAATGATTAACTGTGTGCGCTTGCACATCACTGTATGTGATATCATGGGCTTGTTTAATAAAAAGATTTATAAAAAAAAAAAAAAGAGTAAAGGAGGGCAGAGGCTGCTTTTTAAATATCACAGGAGAGCAAAGGGGCCAGGGGGTGTGGCCACGAGTATAATTCTTCCAGACAGACACTGTAGGTGTAGGATGAGGCAGGGTAAGCAAAGACTCTTTTCCTCATTTCAAAAAAATCAGCTGCCTGAAAATTCAATTTTTAAAGGGGTTCTCAAGTTAAACAACCCAAGCTGTACTCCAATCCTGTAAGACCAAATTGGTCTTCCAGGAACCACCCTAGTCAAGATGTCTGACAATTACAAATCTTTATTCGGCTGCAGATTCAACCATAAAAGACTGCATAAAACAAGTAAACATTTCGTGCATTTAACAAAACCAAAATTGTGACATATATACAATAAAACCATTTGATCAATCGACAATAAAATCATTTTCCAACAAAGTTCCGGAGCCGAACAAGATGTTCCTGGTTGGCATACCTCGATGCACTTCCACTTCAAATGCAGATAAGAGGTTGAAGTCTCCAGCACACTCAATCAACACAGTTTGCTAGCTAGAGCCAGCATTCAGAAAGGTTGAGCTAGGAGCGGTCTAGAAAGGAAAATGAAACTTAGCAGTATGAGCAGATTTCTTTTTTATAAACTAGTTTTTATTGATTTTATCAAAGAAAACCACTAGCAGTACAGTGCGTGCGATCCGTAACATTTCAAGATTAACTAGTACAGGCATACTTAACACGTAATACCTTGCAACCCATAGAAGCCCCTCCATTTTCCCGATATGTTTTTGTGTTTGAGAGGGCAGCCCCTGGAGTTGTAAATATGTTCGTCTGGTGTTGCTCACCAGTCCATAATCCCATGCCAGGCTGGCACTGTCTGTGGGTTCACTGAGTTCCACATCCACGCAATATCCCTTTAGCAATTAATGTCCCCTGACCCAACATAGAGTCATCACTCCTGCTACCTCCCAATTCCTCCTGTAGGCCAAGAAGGGCTATGCGAGACGGTATGTCAATGGGTCAAGTCAATACTCGGACAGGTAGCGAAAAATCGATGACCTCTCAATCACTGGGCAGGCCCAGGTCAAAAGTCTGCCGCCTCCACACCACAGTGTGAGCATGCAGAGGATGAGCGCCAGCCCGCCCTCCATAGTTTCAATGGTGTCAGGTATGTGATGTGTAGGAATTCCAGTTGGATCAGACGGAACATAGAGGAGATCGCCAACTCTCCATTGGCTGTCTTCTAAAGAGCCTATTGGTAATTCCCAGCGTGCCCTCAAGGGGGTGAATAAATCGGGGGGAAATAATAACTAGGGATCTATACACTCAGGAGATACCTCCCTGCCCTAGAGGACCCATGAGCAACTTGGCCTCCAGGGGACTGAACTCGTTCACCTCCCCAATAGTCACCCAGTGAGAGAGTAGGGTGTGACAAAGCTGCAAAAACTTGTAGAATTGGGATCGATTAAGGGCAAAGTCTGTCTGTAGATCTTGAAAGGACTGCATGTGTGCCCCCTGCCATACACCACCCAGTTGTGAGATGCCAATCAGATCCTATTTACCAAATCTGGTGAGGTTGGCGACCTGGCCCAGTAAGTTGCCTCTCCAGAGGTGGGGGTTTGAACCGTTATCCTACCAGGGCAACCAGTCCAGCGCTGTGCCGATCTCCACATCAAAAATATCACTCTAGTAAGGTCGGGTAGAGCACGGCGCATGGGTGTGCCGTACGACCTGTCCATGACAGTATTCCACCCCATGGACACCATTTCCACCTTGTAGGTTGGGTCTTCCCACCCTTCATGGAGCCAGTCATTCAGAACCACAATCCGGGAGGTCTGGTAGTATAAACACACAACCGAGGCTACAATGCCTCGACTAAGATTGACTGCATGCATTTCCTTAAGGCAATGCGTGGAACCCCGCCCGCCCAAAGGAAGGAGCGCACATTAGTTTGTATCCCTGCATACCACTGTTGGGGAGCGGGTATGGGAAATGTTCCGGGCCTATAAGAAGTGCGGTAGGACGATCATCTTAAAGAGCGCCATCCTTCCCAGTATGTTAAGTGGCAAATTATTCCACCTCTCCAGGTCTTTCCACATCTTGCTGACCAGTGACGTAAGGTTAAGGGACCAGGTGAGTGTTGGAAGCAATGAGATGTATAGGCCCAGGTATAAATAGCTTCGCTTACGGATCAGCACCAGGTTTGCCAGGCCGTCTACTCCGAGGATCCAGTCAGGCGGACCAACTGGGACTTGGTCCAGTTAACCAATAGGCCGGAGGCTCGCCCGTATAGTTCTGACATATGCCACAGTCTCGGTCCCAAGGGTTGGAGACAAAAAGTAAGACGTTGTCCGCATAGAAGGCAATTACGGTGTTCCAGACCATTGCCCCATTAAAACCCCCGCATTTGGGCTTCGCAGTGCAACCATATCAGCAGTGGTCCTATCACTAGGGGGAACAGGAGCGGGGATAGGCAGCAACCCTTCTTGGTGCCACATTGTATTTAAAAGGCCCTTGATATGGTCCCATTCGCCCACACCTATGCCGTGGGGGCAGCATGTAGTGCACATAAGTAGGACACCAAGTGGGCCCGAAATCTAAGCACTGTAACACTTCCCATAGGATGTCCCAGTCCAGAGAATCAAAGGCTTTTTCGAAGCCAATAACTAGGAAGGTGCTTGGACCTACGAGTCGATGTCGGTATGCCAAGGCCGCGTGCACCTTGTGAATACAGTGCCACATGCTGCGCCGGGGCTTAAAACCACTTTGATCGACATGAATCGACTTGTTCAAGACTTTAAGCAGTCTGTTGGCCAGGACCTTGGCATATAGTTTGAGTTCACTATGGATAAGGGAAATTGGGCGGTAAGGTGTGCGTGCAGTCCTCGGGGTGTTGCCCCGCCCCATGCAGGACCACTATTGTTGCAATGTTCAATCCCTCGGGAAGTGGCCTTTCACTGTGGCCTCGTTACATAAGGCCAGCAGGTGGGGCGGGAGGGACCTCTGAAATTTCCTAGCGATGAGAGCAAATTAAATAAGGGGCTGGAGGGTGGAAGAGTGGAAATGGACCAAGCAGAGCAGATCGGAATGAAGGTTAACTTGTAAAGACATACATCAAAGCTGTTCTTCCAAACACGGACAGGTCAGAAAAGAGGAGGGCTAAGACTGAACAAAATGAGAGCTACCAAACCTATGGAGTACTGCTGTCTTAGCCATAACAATTGAAGAAGGGTAGGTCCCCTCTCTCCACATGGGCTTTTTTTAACCTTGAAATGTCATTCCCTATTAATAATGAAAGTGGAAGTTGGCTGGGAAGATATTGTAAAAAGGCAGGTGGACTGGAAAGAGCAAGTGCCTCTGGTAGCTATGAAAATTATTGGGCTCACATGGAGGGGTGAGGATAGACTGGTAAAATGAGGCATGCTGATTCATTCTTGTGATGTCTGGGCAGGAAGCTACTAAGTGCTTGGTCTCTCACCCTTGCATGTGTAGTGTGTTGGTCTGGCGAGGGTCTGAGATATGACTTGACTAGGGTTTGCCTGACTGATACTCATCTGCCTTTGGAAGCATAACAGGGAATTAGTGTGTGGTGTGAACCCTTATTTAAAATGTTGGCTTCCTTCAGCCTAGCAGGAGTAGGTGGAATCTGGGCCCATATGAAGGTTGTATAGTTTCTGGTCAGGTTGGCAACATTGGTACCACTTCTTTCCTCGCTCATGATGTGTGTTTGTACAACAGCAGGCACGATCCCTTCCTTTAATAAGACGTACGGCTAATGTTAATGCCGCCAACTTCTATTCTTACTGTTTTGGAATCATTCTACTCGTTAGACAGCATCTCTGTGCATGTTGCCATGTGGATTACTGGGCCTTCTTGGATTACTCCTTTTTTTTGGTGCACACACAAACAGCATCCCACTGCCTAGATTAGTGTTATGTAGAAACCTAAATGTTTTAGTCCCTCCTACTCCGCCCCACAATACTCTATGTTCCCTGGTTCCTGCATAATAGAAACCACAAAAGATACACAGGGCATGCACAGTAAATTAGAACCACCAGCTAATTACAATTATATTTTGTGTGCTCTCTCTCTCTCTTACACCTCCTCCTGCATTACACTGCCAGGTGCTGTGCCCCAGGACAAGAGAAAACCACCTCTCTGGTCACTCTGCAGGACACCAAAATGCGTCCCACATAGGATCACAACAGCAACACTGCCAAGCACACACTCCCTCATGGTGCAGTGTGCTATCTTTGGCACACAACAACGAGGTGTGAAGTGCTATAGAAAACCTGCAATACAATATAACCCACCCATGCCAGGTGGCAGATGAAATGTAGAAAAGGATAGGAAAGGGACTGATTGTATTGCAATAGCATTTGTATAGCATTTACTACCTCGGATGAGATGGCATAGCGCTTTATGGTGAGTATTGCGATCCCACCGAGCACAAGGTTAGTGGTTAATCCAGTGGTTATTGGTTACTGTCTACTTAATGGTTACTCTGACTACTGCCATCGCTACAACACAGTAGAGAGCCTCTTGCTTTGAAACCAGGTTGGCATCTAGTAGGATGATCGGATTGTTGCAGGGGCCTCAAAGTATTCACTAAGCACAGTAATACAGAGTATACATTAGGAATCAGCAGACTAGGGTCTAGGCGTGACATCTGTGGCGTTTGAGCGCGAGTACGACACTTGGAATGGCTGGGATGGAACTAATGCAATCAAAAACAAGATGTACCAGTGGGATGGGAGTGCTTCTAGCCTCTTAGACTAGTCAGACAGAAATTAAAGCGGAATCCTGTAAACTGAACTTATTCACATAGTGGTAATTCTAAATGTCCAGCCCATGTGTATCTACATTGGACATCTCTGCCTGTAAGCTTAACGCTTTCCACCAATATCACCTTCTGAAAAAATAAATTTTGGTGCAGAAAGTTAAGCTTCAACTCCCCATTGCGACACATTTAGCCAATGTGATTTTATAAACGGAACATAGTATACAAATATATAAGACCATCGTCCGCTGTAGACTCCACGCCATGGCTTTTCTCTTCTAAGAAGGAATGTTCGGGAGGTCTGAAAAGACTTCTAAAACAGTGCTATAGACTCATTCATAGTACAGCGATACCTCATGTTTGTTCAATGTGAAGGAAGTTCACAGAGGCACATGGACATGGACTAGCAATTACACTACTGTAACCCTTGATTTGCTCATGTCTGAAGCCCTTGGCTTCCAATGCTGGTAGGTGATTCTACTCAACTGGTCAAGCACCTCCATTATATCTTCACAATAAACATTAAAACACAAAGGCTCCACAGACCAACTCAAGCAACAGAAAAACAGGGTGTCTGAAACATAAATAACCCCAGCAAGGAGATGGCTGACAAACTTTTAAAGACACACTTGGTTCCTGCACAGAAAATCCGAGGACCTAGAGTAGAGAATCTTAAGTGTTGTGTGCTACCCTACGTCTCACCTCAAAATTCTTACCATGAATCACAACACAACGGAGGTCACCTGGCCTACAAGATGGAAAAGATAAACAATCTCAGTGCACTGGTCCTCAGAAGCTGTATATGTACAAGAAAGTCTACTCCTGGATTCAAGCGCTACTCTGGTCTCTGCGGGTAATATGTAAACATTACACCTGCCAGGCCATAGGCAAGTACATCAAGCAACTGCCCAAAGAAGCTCCTGCACATTAGACACATTTCTAGCCCACTCCCTTCACCTCTAATTCCCATTCAGTGGAGAAATGCACAGGACCAACTGTATTCACTGCAGGCAAAACCTAAAATATCGGGCCATAAACACCAAGCACGTTCAGTGATCCCTCACTGCAGTCAACAACAAGATGGCACACACTACATTTCACCTTACTAACCCTCGCCACACCAGACTCCTTACCAAACCCCATCCAAAGATTAGATCCTTAAATAGCAAACACTGGCAAAGCCAAAAGGTGTGGCATTGGCAAGTGTACAATTCTTTAATCTTTTTTTTTTAACATAAGTAAAATGCAAAAAAGTCAAATATTTATAAAATATGAAAATAAGGAGTGGTCCAGCAGTCCTGGAACACAAGCCATATCACTTAAGTGCACTTCTTTTGAGGCCACTGTGGACATTTGATCAGGAAAAATGTCATAACTTGCAGTGCAAGACAGTAAGAGTATCAAATGGGCTGACCTATTGCCCCTTGATGTATGCCCGGGTGGGCAAAACCACAATGTGAATGATACTTCAACACACCAAACAGGGCTGAAGAAAAGCCCTTGTGCGTGCATGTATATGTATATATGTTTATTATGATTTTTTTTATTTTTTGAAAACAAGAGGGTCACAAAACAGCTAAACCTCTCCCCAAGCCAGACCTAAAACTATCAAAGCCTTCATGAAACAGCATACTCTAAAAAGCATGAAGGTAGATCAGGTAACTTGACTGTTGAAATATTCCCTGTAAACCACCTCTGATAATAACATCTACCAAACCTTAAATGCCCTTGGTTCTCGCTGAAAACATTGAAAACTGTGTGAACCAGCAACCAATGAAATTCATCTCTAGTTGGGGCTTGCCAGTCCAGCAAGAATGCTGCATGAACACAGCCACCAAGCAAGTAATGAATGTGACCTTTGGCATCCTCGACACAGGAGACTCTGTTCAGTCTCCTCTTCCTCTTGTACGGAAGTTCCAGAATAAAGCCTACTCCAGTCCAGGTACAGCCATGTGCACAGTTGATCATGTGATATTCATCAACAGCATGAAACCCAAATTCTTATCGACAGCTAAGCAACTGGAGGGTGGTTGTTCTTACACATCCGTGCCAACTTCTTCAGTGAATGCCCCCGCTGTAAAGATCCGGAGGCAGAATTTATACACATGGTGTGGACGTGCCCAGATTTAACGCATACTGAAGGAAATAATAAGGAACATAAAAGACGACACAGGATGGGAGGTGCCCAGTGAGGTCCATACAGTGTTGCTAGGGTTGTTACCTACTCCAAAAAACAAGAAACTAAGCAGAAATATCGTACTTTTGGGGCTAGTGTTAGCAAAACGACGAATTGCCATAGCATGGTTGAACCCCATGCCCCCCAGAGCTGAGGTATGGACGAAAGATGAGTGCAAGTGGGCAATCTTGGAGAAGGTCCACATGAAACATATCCGGAGAGATGACAAACTCAAAGACGACCTTAGGGCATGGACGGCTATGATAACAGATCTAAGAGGCCCCCCAGACGCCTGAGACAACTGGAAAGGTGTAATGTGAGAAGACGAATGGTGCCCTAGAGTTTATATATAAAAAAAGAGATGGACAAACAAGAGACAAAATCATTAAAAGAATAATAGACACCCCTAGGTATAATAGGACTGGACTAACTCCGACACAAGGACATAGAGGGAGGGAAGGGCGGGAGGGCGAGTTTTGAAGGTTATAATGGCATATAATGTTCAAGACAGTTATAGGTAAAACAGTGTGGAAATGTAGAAATGTAATAATTGGGATGTCAAGAAAGGGGGATTTATCACATTGTCAATTGTTTCCTGGAAGATGTCAAAAGTGTGATATGACTTATAAATGGCAATACATTTTTTCTTTTTTTTTTAAATCAGTGCCAACTTGATCGAGACTGAAGGATCAGAATCCACGCCCTCTTTGAGGTCAATGAAATTCGAGTTCATGACTTGCAGATCACAGCAGACATAAACTGCAATGTTTATCTTACTGAGCCATCCTGCACATACACAACAAATATGGTGGAAGGAGTGTGAAACCAACACCGTCTTTTGTGAAGACAGCACAGCAGAATTAGCCCTTTAAACTCTGGCTGTACTACATTTAAATCTGGCTGGACCACAGACATGCTCTGTCGACAGGTCTACAGAAAAAACGTTTGCCTTGATAAGAGCTGTACAATCCTCGGGTCTCAGTCACCGGATGTTCTGATCATGTGTTCCTAGCCTTGCTCTCTTCACAAGTTAAATGTCTGTTAAGGATGACCTGCCTGATGTACAAAGCTGTCTACCCCATCTCTCTTAAGTATTTGGAGGATAAACGCTCAATCTCACAAGACGCATATTACTTCCATCACGAAGGCACTACTCCTGTGAATGTGGAGGGTCAACAAGCCACAGACACTTGAGAATTCTCGGGGTGTGGCCCTCAGATTTTGGAACGCACTGACAAGTTCTAACAAATAGCTCCCCACTGACCTCAACCTGGTAATTTTTATGTTCTGTCAACCAACATTAAAATGGTCCTGGTAACGCTTTGTTGTTGTTTAACTTTGAACATATCTCCCCCATCCTGCATTAATACTGCAGGGTCTGTCAAAGGCCAGTTCCTGCTTTCATACTGCATGATCTGTCACAGAACAGTCAACCAAGTCGATGGCAATGGTATATCCAACCTCCCAACACACAAAAGTTGAAAGCTGAACTGCCCATGGTTTGTTGGAGGCGCCACCAATCGATGCTCCTTTTCTCAATACACCTTCTAATCAGTTAGCATCCCTCTTCACGGCTCTTAGCACAATAGGCCCATATCTACCTACAACTGCCCCGCTCGAGCCCCAATGCACCAACACGTATACTGAATTTACCTACCATTTGTAATAAGGTGACTTATGCATCTATATTACTGTGTGTGATATTGCAGCATTGATAACCAGGTAGCCAGTCAATAACTCTAGTCAGTGGCCCTCATCCATCTTAATAAGTATAAGGGCCATAACTAGAGTTATTGACTGCTCCTCAGAGTACTAATGCTATTAGTACATGCATGTGCTAGCTCTGCCATCGCGCCTGCTTCTGTCACTCTAAAAAGTCCATTGTATATTTTGAGAGCTGTGGAGGAGAGCCATTACCAGAGGTTAAAGGCTGTATTTTTATTGGTAGGATTGGCTATCCTGCACTGGCATTCCAACTAATGTGCAATATTTGTTCTTTTTTATTACTAGCATTATCTAGCCAGCATTCTTCCTCAGCTGATGCACAGCACGCTAAACTGGTTGTGGTACATAGCACTTTGTACATTTCCGCCTCTTCTGTTTCCCATCCCTTTACTAAGTGCCCATCGCGCTCTGAAGGCAGGTAGGACCAGTTTTACACTCAGCAAAACCACAAAAAGAAATGTGTAGGTCTGCGGTTCTTTGTGTATGTGCGTCTGTGTTCATGTCTACTGGTTCGTTTGTGTCTGTACCTTTAGAGCAGTTTGTGTCTCTTTGGTTTTGTGTATTTATGTGGACGTTGAGACGGATTTCAAGCAGTTTACTTTGAAACAATGTCAAATTTTTTTATGATAAAAATAGTACATATGGTAAGACACGGCTGGGTGTTGACTGTCTTCCTCTAACTGCTTACTGGGACTTACAGTTATTGTGCAATCGCGAACCCGCCCATGAATTATTTCGAAACCAAAACCACGGAACACACGGCAAGGTTTGCAGTTAAATAAAACTGTGAGAGTTGCTCACATGTCAGGTGATTTTTGTTTTGTTGGGCAATTCCCTGTAGCCTCGAGGCTACTAATCCATCTGCTAGGCCTTAGCTAGAAATTGTTCCTACTTTTAAGGGCGAACATACGTTTACTGAACGGTACTGAAGTGGAGGTAACTGAGGACTTGTACGCCTTGTCCAGTGACTAAACGATTTTGTAGGCACGAGGCAACTGAGAACTGATGAGGGGAAGGAAAAGGACAGAAAAGGAACTCTCCCTCCAGGGCAGTGACATTAGGCTGGGTGGATGCAAGAGAATGTGTCAAGGACTTGCTGGCAGGCCATTGGCCGATGGATGTTACCAACAGCTCTTTGCGCACAAGCCACAGAAGTGAAAGTCACACTTTCCTTCCCGTCATTCAGAAGGGTAGGCTACGGGAGGGTGGTCTGAAGGTCCTAATAACTGGGGGGTGACTGGGGACATTTGGTGAGCAGTGGTAAACCCACAGGGCTTCTGCCAGTACAGAAACAGCATCTGAGGCACAGGTCAGCTTCCACAGGCGCTCTGGCAGCCATCTTGACCTGCTGCAATTCCTCATCCTGGAGAAGGAGGGGCTGAAACAGGGAACGGGGATGAGGTACGTACTGAGAAAAAATAGGAAAAGGAAGGGGAAGAGCATTGGCTTGGTTCTTAAGTGCCTCACTGTAATGATGAGGGAGGGGCCCAGGGCAGAATCAAAGCACCAGATTACCAGGTGGGCACCTGAGTCAGCAGAAAAAATGAGCACGAAAGAGTGTACTTGTGGATGACAAGTTACAGACTGAAAAGAAAATGTTTGGGCACAGGATGCCCCAAAACATGTGCAGCTGGAAAGAGAGGACAAGCACACGTCTGACAGGGGCTATAGTGGGGCTCTACAGGGTACCAGAGCTGCTAGCACACTAAGGAGTGCCAGGGCTCGACCATGGAAAAAGAAGTGAGAAGTAGTACAGGTTGCAGCCCTGCCCCAGGGAGGGATTTCAAGGTGAGTGATGGAATGCGGCCACCAGCACAATGGGAGTAACAGGGCCTGGGCGTCTCCACTCGTCAGGGCAGATGAAGTGAGCGCAATACAACGAACACTGCGGTCGGGGATCTCCAAAGGGGACCAGAAAACAGGTGTCTGTTTGTGCAAGAAGACCCCTGGTTGCTATTCACAGACCTGGTGTGAAATGGTGCACGTTCGAGTACAGAAGGGTGCAACCATAGCTGCCAAGGTTTTAGATTGCTATGTGTGACATTTTCATAATTTCAGAGAAATTATGAGTGACATTTCAACGACTATGAGTGACACTTTCTAGCGAGAAGAATTAAGCAATGAAGATGAGGGACCACCACACTGAAATGCTGTTAGATAACTTGTAGGTACTGAGTTACTGCTTATAGTTTAAAGGCAGAGCCTAATCCCATCTAAGTGGACCTGTTTCTTCTTCTCAAATTCCTTTCCTTCCAGATGAATTTATTCTATAGATTATCCACCTCCCCAAGCACTCATTTATCATTATCATTGTGAATATAATTTAACCTCAAGAACTCTCCCTCTTGTCTCTCACCTGCAAACAAACCATACCGCGTGAACTTAACTTATATTATATACTTGTGAGAGCAGCTTGGAGGCGCTAGTTTGACATTAAATAATTACAGTGTAAAACTATTGCTTTTTACCTTTGTCAATCAATCAAAAATACTTTATTTCGGCCACTTGGGCCATAAAAGTGCATCAAGAAAACAAACAATCAATACATCTATCTTTAAAAAAATTGATAAATACTCGCATGAAAATTCATATACATTAATCAACCCTCAATAAAAAAAAATGGGAACACACACATAACACATGCCTCATAGGGGCGGCAGGGATGGAGATTATCTATATAAAACATAAACAGTTGTAGTACAACCAACCAGATAAAAAAACACTAAAAAAATCACATCAAGATGCATAAAAATGTCCAAGCAATAAAATCTTGAGCTAAAATCTTGTAAAAATAGAGCAGTGGGGCTATATTGGAGGGCCGGGAACCATAGCAAAGACCTACTCACCCATATCACAAATTCCCCAAGCCCCAGTTGTCACTTTATATAACCCCGTCGAATGAGCCACATACAATTTAAAAAGCGCGATACAGCAAAAACAATTGTGGGATGGGTGTCGTATTTTAAGACTCTGTGCGCCTCTGTGGCGCGCTCAAACCCTAGATTTTTACACAGTTGGATTAATCAACGCTGACGTGGCAGCCGATAGGCGGGGCAGAGGAGCAAAACATGGATTTCAGACTCCAACCTGTACTTACACGCAGGGCATTCACCGTTTTGATCCTTCAGCCATTTGGTAGAATATGCTGCAAGTGGAAGAGTCCCCAACCTCAATTGCATATACAGTTTCCTTGCAATTGGGGGTTCGACAAAGTCCAAAAAGGTTTCCTACTATATACATCCTTTATTAATAAAAACTCTAGGGTTAAACGACCACTTGAGGCACTTTCTCGGATGGCACTCAGCTTTACTGCTCTATATGTATTAACTAAATCCAGCCTTGAGAGCTTAGCACACGAGATCTCAGGCGTGTTCCAAAGGTCCGGCTTACCTATCCTACGGGCAAGATCCCTTATATGGCAAAGCCATGTGATTTTCTTTGTATTACTCATGGTTAAAAACTCAGACAGTTCATCCCTAAAAACAGACAACTCCGGTGTCACCCACATCCTCCGCCAGAAAACTAGGGGTCTTATAGCAATTTCTTCATCCAGCGGTCTCAATCCGAGGTCCAAACGTAGGGGAATTAACGGGGTGCTACGGGGTAAACCTAGGACTTGTCGCATGAAATTATTCTCTACCTTTGTCAGGCTTCCAGTAGGACAATGTCCCCACAACTCTACCCCATAAAGTGTGGCACCCCTTGCCTGGGCTTTATAGATTTCCACCACAGGGGCCGCCGGTTTGAAAGCAGAAGATCTATACAGTTTCATTATACCTCCAGCAATCTGGGTTAGTCTGAGCCTCGCTTTGTCTATTTGGGGGCCCCATTCGAATTTCTCAGCCAGGGTAACTCCCAAATAGTCAAATGTCCTAACTCTCTCCAAAGCGACACCAAAGAGAGAAGGACTTGGACGGGTTTTATTAGGAGGGTTGAAGACCATATATTTAGTTTTGTCCAAGTTGATCTCCAGCCCTCTTAGCTTACAGAAGTTTGCAAAGCCGTCTAAAATGCGCTGTATGCCCATTGGCGATTTGGAGAGCAACAGTGTGTCGTCTGCGAACATCAGCGCCGGGACCTTCCCTGAGGCTAGCCTTGGAGCATCATTATCCTTAATTAATAACAGGTGGTTGATAAGATCATTGATAAATATACAAAACAAAGTAGGAGCTAAAACACATCCCTGCCGCACCCCCTTTTCAACTGGGAAGCGAGCGGTGAGTTCCCCATACCTCCCACAACGCACTTGAGCAAAATTGTCAGTGTGTAGGCTCTTTATGGCTTTTAAAAGATATGTAGGAATCCCTAATTCACTCAGTACACTCCATAGTTTTTCTCTGGGTACAAGGTCGAAGGCCGACTTCAGATCAACGAATATCAGATAGAGGCTGCCACCCTCTATGGTTACTGTTTTCCAGTACAGTAGTTGGAGTCTGAATATCTGGTCAACAGTTGACATTTTTGATCTGAAGCCGGCCTGATAGGGACTTAGTATTAGCTCCTCTTCCAACCAACTCTGGAGGCGGTCTAAAAGCACCCGGCCATACAGTTTTTGTGAGATGTCGATTAGACTAATCGGTCTATAGTTGGAGGGAGCAAGGGGGCAGCCTTTTTTGAATATGGGGACAATCTCGGCCCCGCGCCAGGTATCAGGGGATTGGAGCCCTGCAATACCGCATTAAATAGGGCACACAGGTATGGGACCCATATTACAGGTTCGTTCCTAAAAAGATCCCCTGGAAGTTTGTCTAAGCCTGGGGCTTTATTGCTTTGTAGCTTGTAAATAGCACTCCTCACTTCAGTGCACGTGATCTCCTTCTCCCCCTCTCTTTTTACCTTTGTCATTACTACATTTTGTAAAATTATATTGTTTTCTTCTACTTTTATTGTTATTTATAACTACTACTGTTTTTGGAAAACAAAATGCAACCTTTAACTTGCCCTCGAGTGCTTGGGGCAGGGGCACTAAACTGAAATCGTCACTGGGTAATATGGCTAAGTAGGTTTAAGTCCCTTCTGTAAGGATCAGCATGAAATGTACAGGCCCCATGGATGGATATGGTATTGGTTCTTAATTTTTTGCTGATGTTGATTGTGTGGGATGGTGTGCTGTTATTTATAGTGCTACAAAGCTCCACGGATGGTGAGACGACCTCGAGCACTGTAGAAAAACACATTTGATTATTACTTATATCACAAATCAGTGTCCTCGTTTGTCTGTTGGACTTCAAGGCATGAGTAAAATGTCTTAATTTGTGGATGTTTTCCTCTTTTTACTGATTTCTTACAAAAGTGTGCTTTGGTTACTATGTGTAAAACGTCGAGATCTGTGCAAAGTATGGCTGCGGGCACAGGGTACATATTGTCACTTATAGCTGCCTTCCTTAAGGGTATCAGTTCTTGTTGAAATAAAATTCTGCCTTTTGAACATGATGTAAAGTGGAATGTCTGCTTGGAAGTGTGTGCAAATTGTTTCATGACTTGTTTCCGCTTCTGCAGAGCGCCTTTGACCAGGGAGTGTGGAAGTCGTGACTTGACAACGACAGCAGGCCCCACGCACAACTAGTCCGTGAGGAGAGGCCCACTAGCATTGCTCTGCAGGTCCGAGGGGGGCAGATCACCTTATAGATACCCCACTGGATAGAGCCTGGCCTTCGCGTTATTAGCTACAAGTATACTTGACTCGGCCCACTTACTTCTTTCGTAGGCGGCAACGACTCATCACGCCGCATGATTCTGCCTCAGCCGGGACCTGAGCAAACACACACTATCTCAGGCGCGGCCGGTTGGGTCGGGTCCGGTTTCGGGATACTGAGGAAGCACTGCAGCGGCGAGCAGCTCTCATCCCATATTGCCAGCGGCAGGGAAGCAGTTTGTGCCAGCAGGTACACGAGCTGCCGGTTGGGTCGGGTCAGTCGCTGAAAACCTGCTACGCGGTGCGAGGGATTGCCCCTGCTGCACTAAGTGCAGCCCATGACTTTATCAAGAGAACTACCGCCCGCTCCTCAGCACGACTTGTGTGTCTGAGAGGGCAGGCCCCGGGTTCCCGGTAATTTTAATTGGGCAGGGGTGAGTCTCGACGTCACGTCACATGATGTGGTCAGCGCCGCGGCGGGAATCAGCCAGCACTCTGCAGCTGCCTGCAGTTTTGCAACATTGTAGCTTAGTAGCAAGCATGACAATGAAGCATTTGGGCACGCACGGGCTCTCAGAGCAGCAGGATCCGATGTCAATTACTGTCTCCTGGTCTGCAGGTAGCGAGAGCTGTCAGTGTGCACTCGGCACAGAGCAGCCGCCCATGCCCCCCCCCCCAGCGCACAGGTCAGAGAGGCACCACCACCAGCCAGGCAGCGCACGCTAGCAGCACCCTGGCTTTAATTTAGCCAGTTTCAGCGCCGCCGCGCGTCAGCAGAGAGTCAGGGGCAAATGCGTGACAATGCATTTCAGTGCGGTGATGCGGAACACCACACTGAAATGCGTGACACTTGGCAGGACTGTGCAACGAATGAGAAAGACTGCAAAACGGAGATTTGGGAATGATATGTTTAGTGGGTGTGTCTCCGTTAGGGCGGTCACCCAGTAGTGGAATAAAAATGACCGGAACCCGGACATCGGGACTTCCGGTCACCTCATGAGTATACGTACGTGGATTTCAGTCAGTTATTTGGAGTTGTGTGGGCCCCCCTTGACTTTCCCCCACGCAACAAATTGGCGACGAAGGTGGGATTTGCCTTGGTGCCTGCCGCCACCGTTACCTGCCTGCATTTCGAGGTGGTGTTCCTTGGCCGCATGCGGTGTGCTGCATCGGCGGCAAGTGAGGCGGTGTTTGTCATGTTTCGCTGTCCGCCTTTGCCGGTGTGGTGTGTTCCTGCCGGGTGAACATCGCCTGCGGAGATTGGCCCCGCTCACCCTGCGTTATGTGGCTGTGCCGCGCCTCACTACGGGGGCCTGGAGGTTGTTTGTTTGCGACCTCGGAGTGTCTGGAGGCCGCCGGAGTGGATGTATTTTTCCTCTGGTGTTTGGTGCACGACGGCTGCGGATGTCAGAAGGACATTGAGGTTTTTGTTCTAAAACAAAATGACAGAGACACCTGGAGAACCACAGTAAGGAGGTATCACGTTTGTGTTTTGGGACACTAATTGATATACTGTTACAATGATCCGGTGCTGCAAAGTTGCATAAATGAGATATCCTGCATACAGTGGATGGCGATCTGTGTTTTGAGGGGGCACTTGAGGCAATTTGACATCTTATGAACTTGGGACTTTATTGTGACACCAGTGCGTGTGTGTAGGACATCTGTACTTCACCATCTGTCCTTCGCCATCATGTCTAGTGTGCCACCTGTCGAACCATTTCTACTTGATGGGCCACCTTCAGCGCAGGCGGCTAACTGGAGGGACTGGTAGAGTGCCTTGAGACCTACTTTGCAGTGGTGAGTTTGCCAGCTGAACGCCAACGCCCCACGCTACTGCACCTGGGTGGTGCTGTGCTCCACAACTTTGGGAAATCAATAGTGGAAGCCGGACCACCGCATACCTACGCTACGCTGAAAGCAGCCTTGACCGCCCATTTTGGACATCTCACTAACCCTGACTACGAGCGATTCCTCCTGCGACAGGCGAGACAACTACCAGATGAATCTGTAGATGGTTTCTACGCTCTGCTCAAAGAGCTGGCAAATACGTGCACCTTGCCGGATGCCACGGACGAGATACAAGCGCAATTTATCCAGGGGTGTGCTTCTGCTAAATTAAGGGAGCACATACTCCAAGTCCCGGGGATGGCCATGGCAGACATGCTGACTATGGGAAGATCAAAGGAGTTGTCTAAGGTGCAGGTGGCGCACATGGAAGCGGCGTTACAGCACCAGGTGAAGGTGGAGCCGGTCAACGCTATGGCGCCTGGCACTTCTGCTAGGAAGATGGTGCTTGGCAAGACACCTACATCCAACAGGACATGCTATGGATGTGGTGGGCCTTCTCCCCATCAAGGCCCGTGCCCTGCTCAAGGAAAAAAGTGCTCCGCATGCAATAAACTCCATCATTTTGCAAAGGTGTGTCGCTCTACTGCTCCTAGGGGACAGCGGACCCCGCAAGTCAATGTCCTGGACATCCCTCGCTCTGTGGAGGTTGATGGAGAGATGGATGATGATGACGTGGAGGGAGCCGTCCATGTCATTCATGCCATGCAACCTAATGGAGGTCTAGGGAGGCGGATACCGAAGTGCAAGGTACTGGTTGCAGGACATCCGATTCCAGCACTGATTGACAGCGGGGCGTCTATAAACATCATGGCGCGTCCGCTGCTGCAGACTCTTCCCATACAACCAGCTCTACGACGTACGTCAACTCAGGTTTTTGCATATGGATCCACTGCTCCTCTTTTGTTGGCTGGGGTCTTCACCACCAATATTTCCCATGATTCTTGTTCCATTCGTACCAAGGTTTATGTTACCCAGGAGGGAGAGGGGATGCTGTTAAGCTGTCGTACAGCGAAACATCTGCAATTAGTTGCTTTTGCAATCCATAGTGAGAGTGTTGAATCTCTAGTGGCAGACTTTACACCTCTCTTCGAGGGCATAGGATTCCTCAAAAACCACAAGGTCCATCTTCATATTGATCGTTCCATTCAGCCCATGGCTCTTAAGCATCGGAGAGTGGCGTTTCATCTCAGGCCGAAAGTGGAGGAAGAATTGATAAAGCTTGAGCAGGCTGATATTATTGAACGGGTCGATGGCCCGACTCCCTGGGTATCTCCCATTGTTGTAGCACAGAAGCCTAAACAACCTGACGAGGTGAGGATTTGCGTGGATACGAGGCTACGCAATCAGAAGGGAGCGTCATCTAACCCCCACCGTAGACGACATTGTGGCTGAAGTTAGTGGCTCCAAATGGTTCTCCAAAATGGATCTGCGAGCGGGATACCATCAGCTGCTCCTGGATCCTGAGTCATGAGCCATAACCACGTTTTCAACACATGTCAGTATTCCGAGGAATAAGCGCCTTAACTTCGGAGTATCCAGTGCCGCAGAGGTTTTCCAAGACACCATCCGAGGGGTGCTGGCGGGTCTAAACGGGGTCCTTAATGTCAGGGATGACATTCTTGTGCATGCCTCCACGTTGGAAGAACACATGGACCGTTTGATGGGTACTTTTCAGCGTCTGCAGGAATGTGGCCTTACTCTCAATCGAGATAAATGTGAGTTCCTCAAGAAGGAGATTGCGTTTTTTGGCTACCATTTTACCCAGTACGGAGTATCACCGGATCCGTCTAAAGTCCTTGACATCCAGATGGCGCTAGCTCCCACGACAGTGACCGGTATCAGGAGTTTCTTGGGCATAGTCACATACTGTGGCCGGTTCACTCGAAATCTGACAGGACTCACTGCCCCTCTGAGAGAGCTAACGTGATCCAATGCCATCTGGGATTGGGGGCTGGCTCAAGAGCAAGCTTTTCAGGATACCAAGCAAGCGCTTTCTACTGAAACTACGTTGGTATATTTTGATTCAGCCCGGGAGTCTGAATTGTCTGTGGATGCAAGTCCCACTGGTCTTGGTGCTGTGCTGTCACAGAAACAGAAGGATGGCGAATGGGCTCCGGCGGCCTATGCGAGTCGGGCTCTGACGGATACAGAGCAACAATACTTGCACATTGAAAAGGAGGCGATAGCCGTTCACTGGGGCTGTCGCCATTTCCATCTATACCTGTATGGTCAGCCTTTTATAGTCCACACGGACAACAAGCAGTTGATTCCACTTTTGATGGGACGTTCCTTGAAGCCTCCATCGAGGATTGAGAAGTGGATTTTGCAGTTACAGGAGTATCAGTTCCAGGTGGTATAACGCCCAGGGGCACAGAACCCCGCCGATTTTCTGTCCAGGCATGCTAGGCCGGCCACTGAGGAGGAAAAATGTGCGACAGACGAGGTGGAGGACTACGTCAGGCTAGTGGTAGAGCGTTCACGCCCGCGGCCCATCTCCTTGGAAGAGATTGTGAATGCTACATTGGGAGACAAGTGTTTGCAGCTGGCCATCGCTGCTGTAACTTCGGGAAGATGGTACCTGCTGCTGGAGAACTTACCTTGTAGGTCCGAAGAGGCGCGTGCAGCCCTGAGTGCACTCCATAATATTCGTGTTGAACTAGCTGTGTCTTCAGATGGTTGCCTCATGAGAGGATCTCGTTTAGTGATTCCCAGGACATTACATCAGCGGGTGGTTGATCTGGCACACATCGTCCATCAGGGGATTGTACGAACTAAGGCCTGTTTGCGCTGTAAATTATGGTTTCCCAATCTCGATGCTATTGTGGAGCAGACTGTCCGCCAGTGCCCCATGTGTCAAGCAACTGGTTCGGCGGACCCTCCTGCTCCAATTATCACAGAAGAGATTCCACCTCACCCTTGGTACAGAGCCAGTGCTGATTTCGGATGCCTACCGGATGGCAGGCATATGTTAGTTGTCATTGATGACTTTTCGAAGTACCCAGAGGTCGAAATCCTGGATTCGACAACGGCGAGTAAAACCATACCACGGCTGGAGAAGATAATGGCCACACACGGATAATGGCCCTCCTTTTTCCAGCCATGAATTCTCTGAATATTTACTGTCTCTAGGTGTTCAGCATCGGAAGATCACCCCCCGTTGGCCTCAAGCAAATGGGGAGGCGATGTGTTTTATGCGCACGCACAACAAAGTACTCCGGATTGCACTGGCCCGTGGACAGAATATTGAATGTGCGTTGTACACGTTCCTGAGGGAGTATAGACTCACACCCCACTCAACAACCCAAGCTAGCCTGCTCACTCACTGTATTAACCGAGCGGTGAGTGATATAATACCTCAAGTGGAACAGTCATCAAGCCTACAAGACTGTGTTGCGGTGAAACTGAGGCAACGGCATGCCAAGAATGACCACATGTCCAGGGTCCATGGAGCAAAGACAAAATCCTTTGTTGTTGGCGATGCAGTGATGGTGAAGAACCGCTATCCACGGGGTAAATTCACGCTCCCTTTTGAGGTAGACCCTGGGTAATACAGGCTGTGAAAAGGAACGATGATTACGGCTCGGAGGTCAGGTGAGACCATCACAAGGAATGTATCGTGTTTTAAGGAGTACAGAGGTCTGAGCCCAGGGATAGAGACACCCTCTCCGGATGGGAAGGTGGATTCCGATGGTGTCTATATTTCTCCGGAAAACTCTGATGACGAGGTCTTTTTGCCAGGGACATTAGGTTTGGACCCTTCTGTAACTGTTACCTATCCGGCCCCGGAACCTCTTCCCCAGGAAGTCCCTGATGATTGTCCGCGCCCGCATGGGACCAGTGGAGATGTCGCCCTGGAGGGTGATGGTCGGCGCGGGGCTGGGAGGTATCACCTCCGACCATGTCCTGCAGTCTCCTCCCACCTGAAGGAGTTTGTGTTGATCTAAAGTCTCGACCAGTGCTCTATCTGGTTGTTTTTCATTTTCTTTCTTTTTCTCTCTCTTTTTTCGTTTTCTTTTCTCTCTCTCTCTCTATTTTTTTTGTTTTGTTTCTTTTATTTGAAATATAGGAGGAATGTTATGTTTAGTGGGTGTGTCTCCGGTAGGGCAGTCACCCAGTAGTGGAATAAAAATGACCGGAACCCGTACATCGGGACTTCCGGTCACCTCATGAGTATACGTACGTGTCTTTCAGTCCGTTATTTGGAGTTGTGTGCCCCCACCCCTTGATTTCCCCCCACGCAACAGGGAAGAGTTCAAGGAGGTGCACCTTCTACTTCATGAAGGGGTTCCAGAGGGGAATACACAGAAATGACTATAGAACTGAGCAGTGCGTTATGTAAATGAGGTCATTCAAAAAACGAAAACCCTCAACAAATAGACTAGGCCAGAACTCCAGAAAGGGGAAGTGAGTGGGGCAGATCACGTTACATGGCAGTGCATGAGTATGTGCAGAGAGAATTCCTGGTGGGAGATGAGATAAGTAGAAGATTAGAAAGAAGAACCGCCAAAGATCTCACTTCAGATGTCATCAGTCACAGATCCACCCCCTCATGGGAGGAGAGGCTGATAGACGGCAGAGTGCCACATATCCTTGATGGAAGACAGACTGCACACGTATCCTTGATGGAAGACAGACTGCACACGTATCCTTGATGGAAGACAGACTGCACTCTCATCTTTGATGGAAGGCAGACTGCATACTTATCTGTGCGAGTACAGGGCACCTTGGTAATCCTTGCTGGAAGACAGACTGCCCACTTATCTATGTGAGTACAGGGCACCTTGGTAAAAACAGAATCAGAACCAACGTAGAGAGAAATAGGAGGCAGGTAGGGAGTGGCCAAGTGGTCCATAAAAGAGATAAAGAGGTTATATATTTGTTGTTGATTTTTTAAGCCCCACCCCGTCCTGTTATATCAGTGGGCTGAATAAGCTCAGATAGGTCAGACACTGGGCAGGTGGAGAAGAGTGCTGAGGAAATAGGAGGTGACAGCTCACGACTCGAAGGGATTTGGCAATAATTAGTTAAGAAAAGAGACAACACCACAAGGGTCAGATCTAGGAATCAGCAGTTGAGACTTGATGAGGGTGCGCCGTTGGAAATGTTGAGACTACTTGTGCCTTTCATTTGCTCTTTCAGCAGCTTAGGGCAGTTGGGGTTCTTACATATGTGCTGAAGGATATTTAGAGATAAAGGTCTCTACAGGTAAAAAAAGGAAGCACATTCCGTGGCTATTAATTCAGCTAAGGATACAGTACTGTCTGGGAGCATGTGAAAAGGGGGGAAGAAGCCACTGATTTTTGTATGAAGGAAGGTGTAAAGCAGTGCCACTGGAATTATGCAGCATTGGAGTACCATATAATGCGGCAAGGTTGACTAAATTATGCAGTAAAGAAAAGGCAAATTGTGATTAAACCAAAGGCAAATTAATATATGCATTGCGTCAAATTTAGTACCCAAAAATTTGTACATTTGTATGACCACCGATGTAAAAATATCCAAATGTTAAACAAAATACATGTTTCTAAGTAATAAAACTATCTATATTCAGATCATATTCAAAATGTTTTTCATCAGCATTTAATCACTTTGTTTTGTGTGAAGGCACAGGGACAGCATATAATAGTATCTTTTCTAACTTGTAGAGTAAAATAGTGTTTGTAGAACATATGCACCCATCTTGTAATAAAAGGCGCATCTCTTTTATTCTGTGCATCCCAATTATGCATTACAACGTTGCAATTGTTGGTTTACTCTATCAGGCCGCATCACCTCATCACTTATAAAGCATTAAAGTCAAGCTTTCGCCATATCTGGTCTACGTAAGACTTTCAACAGTAACCTCACGAGGCTCCAGACTGTAAGGTACAAGAAGGAGATTACAAGACGCCATGCATCCTCTTGCTACGCTCCTTGGATCTGTAATGGTCTTCCCGCCAGGATCTGCCAAGATCCCTCATTCTTTCTCCTGGGGAAGAAAATGAAGACCACCTCCTCAAGAACCCCTAGTGCATGTGACTTTTCACAGCTGGTCATTCCCCTGCCCTGCCTGCATCCCCCTCTTCTGTGCACTTCTTCTCTGCCTCCACATTTGTCCAGCGCTCTGTTGCTCTGTAGTGAGATATGCGCTGTCCTGATCCTCATTGATATAAACATGCATAGACACTATGTTGTAACTGTAGGATCTCTGGAGGCACAACTTTTCATTATGAAACATCCTTGCAGAAGGGTATTGTACATTACTTGTCTATTACACATCTCCTTAGGAAGCACTTTAACACTGAAGACATCACAGAAAGTGTTTTGGAGTCTTCTAACCTTTGAGTGCCTCTAGAAAGAACTGTGACTTTGAGAACAAAGTCTGTGCCATAAATAAATGTGCATTTCCATCAATACTGAAACAAAATATTTTCACAACAAAGAAGGATCCATTCTTCCTGACTCTGTGAATTACATATAAATATGTAAGGCTTGTGTTTACAGCTACAAACAAACGTTCTTATCCAGTCCATCAACTAGGGATACTAACGTCAACTGGGCATAATTCTCACACTTTTAATGTCTGGGTACAGCACTTCACAGTTGAAAATTGATAGTTCCCTTTTGCAAAGCAGTGGGAAGTGTATTGCACATTGTGTGCAGCATTTTAGTAATGTTTTGGTGTTTTCTGCAGATTATACAGCCAGCAATAGATTATCTGCCAACGTAGCAAATTCCTAACGGCAGAAAATGTTGCGTCCAAGACTCCTTTACTTTCAGTGGCCTTGGATATATGATTGGTAAAGTACAAAGATATAACATTTAGCAACTCAGATTATTTCTGATAAGATTAGATCCATGTGCTGTTCTTAAAGATAGAAATATGGATGAATACATTTACAGAAGTGCTAGAGCAGGTTGTATCAAACATAACTGGCTTGCCAGAATACAACAAATTAGGGGGCTTGCCTGGGAGATTGCCAGAATAAATCAAAGTTTGAATAATGTTAAAGTGCTAGGGAATTTAGGACTACTGCGATAGATAACAAGGGTTAGGACTTTGGGTGTCTCTGGTATCCAGCCGGGGAAGCTTGGAGGAGGTCTGGTGGGTGCTAACAAGAAAGAGATATAGGTCATTTAGGACTAGGAGCTCCAGATGGGGTGCTGATAGGTCCCTTATTTGAGAGATGTTGGAGGCCAGTAGCCAAAGGGCTAGCAGAAGAGAAGGCATTCGAGGCAATGGTGGTTGCTCAATGTGTAGATATTGGAACATTTATGTACTGACTTTTCATTTCCGACATTTTACTTTGTAAAGAGACTGGACCAGACTGGACCAAGGACGTTCATTTATATAATATTAAATCTGCCTCAGGAATTAAGCAGATTTGTATACACCTATAAAGGCTTTTATGCGTCATTCTCGGCACTTCCAAAATGGAAGTAGATAATGCATAAAAATAAAGGAAAGAGAATGATGCTTGCCAGTAACAATGCACCCCCATAGTTCCATGATTAACCTTATGCAGAGATGCATCACCCAGGATTCGACTCTTATACACTTATACACACTGCAAAATGCGTACTTTACAGCTTTGCATAGTATCCAGAATTCTAAATCCCACAGCTGGGGCAAATATGTAGTAAACATATAAAAGTATAGGTGGGTAATAGTGAATTACGGGGATGCTTTTCACCGAGGGGTTCTGAGTGACATCAAATAGACAACGAGAGCAAAGCTTGAGTTGTCTATGATGTCACTCAGAACCCTGAGGTGAAAAACATCTCCGTAATTCACTTTTTACCCATCCATAGTTTTATGCTATGTATGGCCCCCAAGATCATCAGCCCCTGCCTTTAGCTACTGTGCAGGGGCAGAGGATAATAGGAGAGCTATACATAACATGCCCTCTTCTCCCTGATGCAAATGTGAAAAATAAATATCTTACCTGCTGCCCTTAACCAAACCCACAACCTCCCCTGCCTTCCTCCCCCCTCCTGCAGCAGTGCTTTCAGTCAACACAGACCAGCAGAGCTGCGCTCATAGGCTCTCAGAGCCCTGCTACCTGGCCTGGACGGCCTTTATGATATCACAACAGTGGGTAACCAGTTTCATTATCAACTGTTGTGATGTCATAGCACTGGGTTATGACTTTCAGAAACTGAAATAAACAAAAGGGGCTCTCTATGAGAGTCATACATAGCAAACATATATGTGTGCACTTGTCCTTCTTGCATTCCATTGTAAACCCTTGTTAAGGGCATACAGTCTATGGTTCACACAATGCCTTGCTGCACTGCCAAGTCCAAGCCATCCTAAGTGCGACTTTAAGGGGACTGATTTGAACTCCCTGGTTTGTGAGAATCACTGCAGGACTGCATCTGAAATGAGATGGACTGTTTCACAAACCCATCTACTGTTCAATGCACACTTAAAATACTTGTTACCGCAGTACCTGGTGTATTTCATCCATGCCGTTGCTGGCAAATTCAAAGACAAGTTCATTCTGTTGAAGCACCGTAGCCATGCTGCAAACACGCAGCGTGAGGTAGATTTCATAGACTGCTGGGGATACCCTAAGCTGGGTACAGTAGAGAGTCCGCTTTAGGTCTGAAATGTTCTTTACTACGCACATCCAGAACTGCTGAATTTGTTTACTTCATGGTGATCTGCTGGGTCCTCTCGTTTCTTGGCATGAGTTTTCCACAGGTTTTCCACTGCTTAGATGATCAACTGAAGCTGCATGCTATGCCAGGCTTGCTTGGCAGCGCACTCTGAAAGAAGTAAAAAAAAAAACATGTGGTGAAAGACACACTTGATATTTATCAGCTTAGTTCTAGGCGGCGCTCTTCTCCAGCAATATTAAAGAGATTCTGCTCTGTGGTAGGCCATTTTGCAAATCTGAATTATAAAGGTGTAGCTGAAGAAGGCTTAACTTTTTTTTATATAGGACACCTTACACCACTACATTTATGGTCTCATCTACCAGCCAGTTCAAGCGAAAAACCTTTTCTGGGGTTCCCAAAAACTTACAGTGGACCTCCAGCCCACCTGCGGCTTACCAGTGGTTGGCTTTATATCACTCTCACGTGTCTGCTTCTTATTCAATGGCTTGCCTCCCTCCACTGGTCTTTGCCCCTCACCTGGAGCATAGCCTCTTTACCATACTTTTGACTGGCTGAGTTGTATCCTTACACTGCTGAAATATTTCTCCTTTTTGGTTAAGCATGACACAAGAATGCCTTTATTTTACTGATCTCTCCTTTGCATGTTTCTCCTGTTGTTCTCTCTCTCGTCCAGCGGTGGCTCCTCTGCTATGGCTGAGGAGTGTCGCTCCCCCTGCCAGCTGCCTCAAAACGGCAGGAAAGGAACAATAAAGCAATAATAAACGCATGTTATTATCATTTTATTTTTCCTTTCCTGCCGAGTCTTTGGGGGCAAGGCCAGGGGGGTGACAGGCTGCAGGAGGAGTGGTGGGCACTGTGATCAGTGCGCATGACGGTTTGGCCACACCGTCTCAGGCCAGCCACACCGTCATGCGCACTGAAGGTGTCTTCAAACTGAGCGGTGTTGCCGGGTTGGAGACAGCAGGCACAAGCTCCCAGTCTCACTGGGAACGCAAATTCAGAGCGCTCAGGCCAATCCTGATGCTACTTCCAGCAGCATGAGAGCAGCGTTAGGATTGGCCACAGTGGAGTCTGGGAGCCTGTGCCTGCGGAGGAGAGGAGCAGAAGAGCGTGATGCAGCCAGCTGCAAGTAAGTTTTTTTATTTTGTCGTCCGTCATTCCCCGACCCCTTCCACCCCCCGCCCCGGAACTCTTTCAAAACACCAGCCACTACCGCTCTCGTGTTCTGCTCACACTCTTTAGTGCATTTGTCCTCCTGCTCTGTGTCCATCGTGTGCTGCTTTCCCCTCTTCCATTAACACTCGCCATTGCTTCCCCCTACCCACTCCCCACCTCACTCCTGTTGCCCGTCCACAGTGCTTTGTTTAGTAAAGTAAAGAATTTTCATGCTAGTAAAATGTTTCTTTTTTATTTACAGAACAATATCCCATGGTAAAGTGTGGCCCACAGCACCAAAATGCACACAGACCTCCCCAAAAACGAATAAAAAATGTACAATGTATGCCAAACCAATTAACCAGACTATGAGTAAATAGAAAAATAAGACTATATGAACATCACCCTAAAATGTGTGTCCTTTGGAACACAAGATACATCTGAAAATCTTCAGCACCACATATAATGCTTTCTGGAGTAAGAGTCGAAGCAGCTACCAAAGCGGACACCTGCCTCCCTCCCCTTTAATCACACCCTAGGAAACCCAATGAGGCAAGTTCCACAACTGGTCAAATACCGTTCAAACTGCAAAACCACAGGGGCAGACCCTTAGGGCCCTGAACAATATCCATCTTTCTTGCAATCAAAGCCAGATTACTTGCGGTGTAGAAAAGTCATTATAATTTACCTGTTCAAACAGGCTTTTGAACCAAGCGGAGCAACGACCATGTAATTGGGAGGGTGGCCCTTTCCCTGGCTTGACAGGTGGAATACCCCACTTGACCCTAACCCTTAACTTCTATATATTCTTTTTCACCCGCCACTATCTGGTAATACAATTTTTCTCTTTTTTCAGTCAGTTCCATTAGCCTCTTCTGAGCGAGGGGATGAATGTATAACTAGTAACACGCATCACATTGTGGACAACAACACCGTCATTCACTGGCCAATTGCCAGGGAGATAAAAAGGGGTGAAAAGTAGAAAACTACACCTGTTTCAGAATAAGTGTGGTTTAGGAGTTACTGAAACTGAGAGTCTGCCTGAAACCACAGCCAGACGCTGAGAACAATTTTAATAAATCTCACTTGTTATGAATAAAGTATTGCCTGCTTTCTCAAATACTAATATAGGTGGACATGTTTGTATTTATTTGAGGGGGTATTAGGACATCAAACTGAAAACTATCTGCTTCAGAGAGCATCCTAAAAGAGAGCATATGGAATTTAGCAAGTAATCAGCCAGACACTTGACCAAGTATACATGTAACACAAAAAGGGTATTGGAGCATGACTTAATATGCTGTCCACATTCCATAATGTAGGGGGTGGGTGGGAGTGATCCACAGAGCAGGGAGAGTTTATGTGCAGGGGGATCATTGGTTTTTGTTTGGTCTGTTCGAAGGCAGTGGTAAATTTACAGGTTTTTTTTCTTGTTTGACAGCACAGTTGTCTGTTTGATGTATTGTTGTATTGCTACGTATGTTTTCAAAATACACTTAGAGTGGACTTTGGCTCCACTCAGAGGAGTTTAACCCTCTAACTTCATGCTATTGGCTGTTTGGTGTATCATTTCCAGTGGCGGCGGCTCCACTATGGCGGAGGAGCGTCACCCTACTGCTTTTAAGCAGTGCAAAGCAGAACCTTAAAATGATAATAACTGAGTTATCATTTTATGCTTCCATGCTGCTTTGCGGGTGGGTGGTTGGGGCTGCTCTGCTCTCAAAGCAGGGCAGGGGAAGAGTGGTTTGCCCACTACTAAGTGCACATGACTGTTTGGCCGGCGCTCTCGGGCCGCCCAAAACAGTCATGCGCACTTTCCCTGTTCTCCATGCAGGCTGCATTACAGCCTGCGCGGAGAACATGCCCAAGCCCCCATTCCCTTGCTGAGTGTCGAACCAGGACGCTCAGACCAATCACAACGCTGCATTGCAGCATTGTGATTGGTCAGTGGGGCTTGGCTGTGCTTCCTGCTCCTCGATTTCGACGAGAATAGCAGGAGCAGAGATGCGGGACCCGGCGGCAAGGTAAGTTTATTACTTTTTTTAAATTTCTTTTTATATTGTGCATGCCGCCCCCCATCCCCCCCGCGCCCGCCCCGCACGCGAGGTATGCCGGCCGATACTCATCATTTCACCTTCTATGAACAGCCATTGGCACGCACTGGATTATTTTGCATTTGAAAAGTATAATCAATCATCGCAATGTGTGCTCTATTCAATTATTGGTCTCCAGTACATTCTATATAAAAATAAATCCCTTTTAGTTACTTTTTTCTCCAGCATGGGCAAACCAATAGGGTTGACTTTAATTTGATAAACTGCATTTGTGCATATGTGCATGTAAACAGCATTAGTGAATGTCTGTGTTTACGAGTAAGCACATAAAAAACAGACCTATTGGCTTTGCCAATGCTCGTTTCCAGACTAGTTATGAAGTTAAAATTATACAAAATACTTTTGACCTTTATGGCACCACTCATCAAGACTGTCTACATAGAATCAGGGCGGCATGTCTGGTGATAGGCCTGATGTTGTTATCAAGATTACATTTCAACAGTTTTTGCATTTCCTTAAACATGAATGATGAAGTTTGGAAGAATTTGTTAAGTAGGTGTAATGCTTGGCAGTCTTTCATTGCCCTCTGTGCTGGTACTGGGCACCTGTCTTTTCTTTGCCTGTTCCTGATGTGGCAGTCTGTGCTTAGGAATACTCATTTACCCTCTCTCTTCTTGGACCAGGGTTATGACTCTCCAGAGTTGAGACTTGTTTGGAGGTTCCAGCAGGGGAGCGCAGCTACTCGTAAACCCAGGAGACAGACCGGATCTTCTATCGGGGAGGAGCCGTCCTCTGCGACCGAGCGCACAGCTTTGGGAGGGACGCACATGGAGCGGTGAGGTAGGAAGGGGACCAGGCCCGGTTCTAGCGGGTGGGCCAGGCCAGGCCCACCCAAACAGGAGCCTTGGCCCTCGCAGTGAGGGCTTGAAGGCAGGCGCGCAAAGCACACGTCGTGTGTGTCAGCCCGGCCGAGACAGCTTCCCGGGCGCGCACACACACAGACAGTTTTAGAGATTATTGCAGCCGCACCCGAGTACTTCGCAGGTCTTTAAAAGACCATTTACATGTTAACGAGGCTTTGTTTATTTTTTCACCCCTTCATCTCCACATGGCAAAGGCGACGTGGGTATTTCTTTTTCTATGCAGCGCAGGAGAAAAGAAGTTTGTTTATTCCTATTCACCTTTCCTGACCCCTGCAGCTGCTTATCACATCAGGCTCTGACACAAAGTTTGACTAATGGAGTAGGTAAGAGAATGTGTTACCATTTGTTTTTCTTTTTAAAATATGCACAGGCCCAGCAGGACACATACTTCGTGAGTGCTTCATTTAAACAGTTTTTATCATTATCATGGCCGATGCAGGACAACAATAAGACAATACAAAATGCCCAGATAACGCTGGTGATAAATGATCCTGCTGGAGAGCAATCGTTTCTGTTAGTAGTTTTTAAATGCAGATGAACTGTATTTTATGTGGAAGCTCAGTGGGTTACTGCCTTTGTCACAGAGATCCTTGTGCTACTTGCAGTTCAGAAGTTACAATCCTAACATAGGACAGTGACCAATGAACTGTCATCAAAGAGCTGCATACAAACATGAATGGTATAGTTAGAACTTCGCTTTCTTTTTTGTGATATAGTTAGATCCCCAGTCTTTCATTATTCTAATGTTGCTAAAATGAGTATGTTTGGGCAGATATACATTTTTATCAGTAAAGCTGACCCCCATGGAATACTCTTTAAATCCTAAGGTTGCGTTTCCCCAGACCAAACCCTCTTAAAATATACTGCCCACCAGTATGGATGACATGTGATTCATACACCTTGTAATCCTCATTGGCTTATGTGACATTCCCTGTAGACTGATTTACATACTTGTATGATTCATTGTCTCTGTACAATGTGTGCGTGGTGTAAAGTACTGACACACACTACACTGATATGAGTAGCGCTGTACAACAAATGAAATGCATATGAGAGAGGGGCTACGTAAAGATGAGGGGCACTGTTGGAGGGTGGCAGTGAGGGAATCCGAGGAAGAGGTCAATAGGGGGAGGGGCTATGGAGCGATGAGGGGCACTGTTGGAGGGTGGCAGTGAGGGAATCCGAGGAGGAGGTCAATAGGGGGAGGGGCTATGGAGCGATGAGGGGCACTGTTGGAGGGTGGCAGTGAGGGAATCCGAGGAAGAGGTCATGGGGTGGAGGGGGGAGCTAGGGAGAGATGAGGGGCACTGCTGGAGGGTGGCAGTGAGGGAATCCGAGGAGGAGGTCAATAGGGGGGGCCATGGAGGGATGAGGGGCACTGTTGGAAGGTGGTAGTAAAGGTTATTTACGGAGAAAGAGGTTATTGGTGCGGCGCCAAAAAAGACTTTCGCATCAGCGCTGAAGCCGGCCCTGTCATGGCCTTTCTGTTTTTCTTTATTTAATTAGCAGTCGGATCATAAGGGCGACTGTGGAACATACTTTAAAGTGCGTGCTAATTGTATTTACCGCTATGTTCAATGTTTTAAGTTTGAAGGTGATTTTACTAATGTTTTTACCGGGAAAAATGAAAGTGGAGCCCAATGGTGCCTGATATGGGGCTGGGGCCCAAGGTCAGCTGTGAGATAAGGTGCTCTGGAGAGGAGTAGTGGATAATCAAGCCTGTAAGGGAGTGCGTTGCAGAGTCCGGGGTCAGGTGGAGGTAGTAATGAAGAGGGATTCTCCCTGAAGACTCGCACAGAAGGAGCCTGAGTAGTGTCACTTGCCTGATACTCCCACCTCAGAAACCTCGTCTTCCCATCAAAGGAACTGTTAGAAATGGGATCTCTAGTTGGCAAGGGCTTGCACCTTTGTCCAAGTAGGGACCCTTCTTCCTAGTCAGGGTAAGGGTTGTTACACTCGTGAAGTAACCCCTGCTCACCCTCGTGGTAGCTTGGCACGAGCAGTCGGGCTTAATTCAGAGGCAGTGTGTAAAGCATTTGCACATAACCAACAGTAATACAGTGTAAGCACTACAAACGGACACCACACCAGTTTAGAAAAATAACCAATATTTTATATACTCAAGACAAGACCAATTACGACAAAAATCCACAATACTATACTTTAAAAATGAATGCTTGATACGGTAACTTCTTCTTTGCAGGAATAGCACAAAAGCAAAGTTCGTACGAGTCGGTAGCTCCGTCCGAGCCTACCGTGATGCTGAAAACCACAGAGTCTAACAGTTCCAGCCGACCGCGTCGATACGGGCCAGCAGAGTCATGAACAGACTCGGTTACAGTACCTTTCTCGTTGTGGCTGGTACGGAGTGTATGAGCCGGTCGGCGTTCGTCGCGGTTGCGGTGCAAGACGGAGCGATGCAAGGTGCGGTGTCCCTCGATGCGGTGCAGGCAGCGGCTCGATGAGCGTCGTGCAGACGGAGTCGGTGAGTCCAAGGCGTGCGATGCAGGGTGAGACGATGCTCGATGCGGTGCTGACAGGTTGCGATGCAGGCGACCAAGCCGGAGTGCGGGAGCTGGCGTCGGACAGCGGTGCGAGTCGGAGCGGTGCGTCGCAGACGTGCGAGCGGTGCCCCAAATGCGGTGCGGTCACGACTCTTGAGCCAGTTGCAGCGACCGCGTCGGTCGGGTCCGGCTGGCACAGCGAAGCGATGCGATGCGAACTGCGGTGCCCACAGGTCACGGTGCAAGCAGCGGCTCGATGTTGGCGGCGTCGGACGTCGCCCACGGTGAGACCAGGGTTGCGATGCGAAGCGGGGCGATGCGGTCTGCGGTGCAAACAGGTCACCGGCCAGGGATGGATTCGGTTGACGGAGTCGGTTGCGGTTCCCTTCCTCTGTGGCAACTGAAACAGCGTTCCAGAAGCGGTACCCAGAGGCTTGTGAAGTCTTTGTAGTCCCTGAGACTTCTTAACAGGAGGCCAGCTCGGTTCCAGGCCCTTGGAGATACTCAGCACAAGTTTGTAGGAAGTTCAGTCCAGTCCTTTCACTGCCCAAGGCAGAAGCAGCAGCTGCAGGCCAACCCAACAAAGCAACAACACAGCAAAGGGGCAGTACTCCTCCTGGCAGCTCTTCCAGCTCTTCGTCTTGGCAGGTTCCTTGATTCCAGCGAGATCTAAATTCATGGGGTCAGGGCCCCAATATTTATATCCCAAATTCCTTTGTTCTCTGAAGGCAGAGAGGCCTTTGCCTAGTCCAAACCAGTTCTGGAGCACTTTGTTGACAAGTCTCCGTCCCTTCTTTCAGTGAGTAGGCCAGGGACATCAGACGCACCACAGGAGGTGGAGCCAGCATTGTGGAGGGAAGGCACTGTCCTATTCAGGGCCCAGGTGCGACCCCTCCCACCCATCTACATGTAGATCTTGCTATTCAGCCCTGCGCTGACTCACCCTGTCTCCTGGCATCCCCCAGCCCCTGTCACTCACACTCCAGACAAGGAATACACAACCTAGCAGAGGCAGGCTTGGATGGTTAGACAAGAAAATACCCACTTTCTAAAAGTGGTATTTTCAAACACAGAATGTTAAAACCAACTTCACTAAAAGCTGCATTTTATCATTCTGAGTCCAGGCATACTAAACTTGAATTTCTACCATGTTCCCGGGGTCAGTTAGGATTATAAGCTGTAATAATCAAAACTGCCCGTTCTGGCCTAGGGGAACAGGTAGCCTTGCAATAGTGAAAAACGAACTAGGCTGTAATTCACTATCAGGACATGCCGCACACACCCGGGCATGTCCTACCTTTCGCATACAACGCACCCTGCCCACAGGGGTACCTTGGGCCTACCTTAGGGGTGACTAACATGTAGCAAAGGGAAGGTTTAGGGACTTGCAAGTGTGTGCACTTGCCAAGTCGACATGGCAGCCCCAGGCTGCGCACAGGCTCTGCGTTGGCAGGCCCGAGTTACACTTTACGGGCTGTTTGCGTGGGTGGCACAATCCAGTGCTGCAGCCCACCAACAGCATTTGGTCTATAGGCCCTGGCACTCGCAGTGCACTTTACAAGGGACTGACACATAAACCAAATAGGCCAATCATGGAAACACCAATCCATAACGCATTTTATACAGGAGCACTTGCACTTTCCCACTGGACCGCAGTGAGGAAAGTGCGCAGAATCATTACACCAGCAAAAACAGAGTCAAAACCGGGAGGTCAGAAAGCAAAAAGTCAGGGGAAACACGCCAAAAGATGCCAAGTCTAACAGGAACATTACATGGAAAAAACACTTTTTCAGAGTGATAATATTTAGAAAGAGATTTAGAAAACAGTGTGTTTTACTGGACCTTGTAAGACTAAGAAGAGATAAAGGAGGGCCCTGAATCAGGCCTGCCTAGACATATATGCGACAAATCGAGCCCGCAGTGGCCCACATAAATGCACCCTTGGCCCACCCAAATAAAAATTCCTGGAGCCGGACCTGAAGGGGACACCCACCTAGCCTGCCAGATTAGCCGAATCAACCCTAGCGATCAATGGGGTGACAGATGTCGCAGCCAGATCGCCCTCACATCCATGACTCTCCAGAGGGCTCAACTCACAATGCACTTTGTCCATAAAAGGTCAGGGTATTTTTATAGACTTAAGTGAGTCTCTCCTCGCATCACCCCTTCTATTAAAAAATTCAGGGTCTTCTTGAGCAATGGAGAGACTCTGGTTTGGGTGTCGAAGGCACAGCTCTATCTCCTTGAAAACTCAGGGTGGCATCAGAATTTCTTTGATTTATAGAGACAACAGATATTTGGGGGTGGGGGAATTCCAAAACAATCTTCTATTCTCTTCGCTTTGCTTCATTTGGATTCATTATGGTATGTTAATTTCACGGGAAGCTCTTACCAGATGGGTCTGCCCATGCAACTGTCAGGCCAATCACCTATACCCTACCTACTCTTGATGATGCCAACCAGACCTGCTTTTGGCACCGAGTGCCAAGCCAAGCAACGGGCTTTTAGGTCTCACTCCTCTCACTTACATTTTATTTAGGAAAAAAATTAAGAGCTGCTTCACTGGCACGCAGTAGTAAAATAATTTTTAAAGATGAGTAATATAATTTTCGTGACACAATTTAAACATCAAAAAGCAAAAGCATGGCGGCTACACAATTTTCTTTAGCGGGCTATTAAAAAGGTCAGTTTAGTTTGCAAACCTTTCTTGATGACTATTGTGCCTCATGGAGAGCAGTCTTCCTTTTTGGAAAATGTATCTTCATCATGAATGATAACCCTTTAAAATAAATAGGACCTTCAATCAGTGGCAAAAAGTTTCTGTAATTAACACAGGAGAGCAGAGCCCGTGGCACCTGATTTCCAACTAGCTTACCAGCAGATATCTACTTTCTAGGCAGTAATATCTCCTTCGGGGGATAGCATGTTTCACCTTTTCAGTGGTGGACTCTTTCATGGTCGCAGTGCTGTGCCTTCGTGACCCTGAGAATGGTGTGTGGGATTTCCGGTGCAGGCTGCTGACAGCGGGGGCTGTATGCTAATCACCGGGCGACACCGGCTCTATCCATTTCCTCCCCTCGCCCTCCTTTTCGCAGAGCACCGCGGTGTGAGAAAAGAGCGAGCAATGCTGGTGTGACCCACATGTTCATTTTACAAACTTACTTTATGTTCAAGGGAGACACTCGACCTAACTTCTGTGCTACAGTTTGAGGCATTGCTTTCCTACTCAGGTTATTTTGGGGCATACTGGAAGTGCGTTTTTCTAAAAAAAAGAATATATATATAATATACACACATGTTTTCACTGAAAAAACCCAAAGGTTAAATTAACGTTTTAGTTAGGTGAAATGTTCTGTTTTAAACTCTAAAAACCATTGAAATTTACCAGTTAGAGTTATCTCAAGTAACTATATCTCCTGCCCTAAGGTAACTATAACTTGCGCCCCCGTCATTCACTGGGGTATTATCAATGATCTCAAAGAAGATGTTGTGAAGGATGTAATATGTAGGGAAATTATATATGTGATCAAGACCGCTTGTGCGGTTGAAACGCGTATTTTTCTGCCTGAAGATTAAATACCTTGTAAAACTATTGGAGTGGCTCGTGTTTCCTCATTTCAAGCGTGGGGATCTCTCGTGTGAAATATATATATATATATATATATATATATATATATATATGGAGAAACCAAAAGTCCTTAAAGCGCCCACTTAGCAGCAACTTAACAGGTACGGACCACACGGAGAGATTCCAATAAGTGCTTTATTTCGGTGATTGATTCATTCCATAACAATCTTTCTTATGGCAAGTGCCCAGCATTACGCGTTTCGCCTGCGTCTCCGCAAGCTTGATCACACGACGCGCTGGACCAAGTACAAAGTATTTAAAGTGACACAGTGCAAAAACAACTCCTCCCTCCCAATAGAAACAGAAAACATACTATAAGTTATTTAAGACATAGTAGACAAATAGAAACAATGTCGCAGGAAATAGTACCTTCTATCATAGGTAACTAAATGTTCAACCAGTGTTGAATGAACCTTAAAATGGTACACAATAATACATATAAAAGATAAGGTAAGATCCCGCATACCTGAACACATATAAAAGTACGTAACAGATTAGGCTGGAGAAGAGAAAATTGAATTCTAAAGTGCAAGTGCTAAAAGTTTAAAAGTTAAAAGTTAATAATTATACTTACACAGTATAATACCGACTATTAAAAACCATAGTCCACTACATACTTGTGGGTCAAAGAGAACGTGCAATGACTGTTTCAATGTACCTAAAGTGCAAGTGCAAAATAAACAATCCAGAAATATAAACAATTTCCAACAATATAGTTCTTCATCAAATATGACCACTAATGAAGTAATCAGAATAAAGTGCCAGTGCACTTATAAGAACTAGATATTAAATATTAAAATGGGAATGATAGGGATAACAAATATTCTATATATCTCACCATCATTAGAAACATACAGTACCGAATAGTAGTATTATGTCCAATACTAAGAAAAGATAAAATAAAAATAAGAATAAGAAATGTATCATGAATTACCACACATGTGTCAACAAACTAACTATTGAGCCAGTAAAAGATAAATGGAGAACAGTGGAGTAGTTAGAATGTAATTAAAACCCATCTCAAAACCGGCATAAGACTACGTAAAACCCAGTAAAACGAAGTAAAACCTAGCTAAAACCCATAAAATGGATAAAAACCAGGAAAAACCAAGTATACTAAGCCGAACGAGTCCCACTACCAAGTCCAAAAACAGGCCTAGTAACCACATCTCCAACAACAAAAACTCAATAACATAAACTCGACACTAAGGCTAAAAATATATATATAACAATAAATACCTCAGCCTATTAATGAGAAATGTACTTTACAGAAAATTATAGAAAATTATACAAATCCTCTCCTGTATTTAAACCATTTGGCATCTTAGTGTCGAGAATTAAAATGTACTGAGATTCTAACTGTCGCAGTTTCCTTTCACGATTACCACCCCTAGGTAATTTTGGTACAGCATCAATAACATAATACTTCAAATCATTTAAATTGTTATCATGCACAAGTTTGAAATGCCGAGCAACAGGGTAACCAGGCTCTGAGTTCACTATTGCTCGTAAATGCTGAAGTATACGGACGTATACTTGCAGCTTGGTGCTGCCTACATATTTAAGCTGACATGAACATTGTAATATATAAACAGCATGATCAGTGCGACATGTAAAAGGCCCTTTGATTCTGGTAGTATTAGATTCAAACGCGTTGGTATATTCGATAGTATTAATACCGAATTTACAAGCCCTACATGACGAGCATTTGAAGAAACCAGTTCTTTTAGACAACCAGTTACTAGACGTGCTAACTTCTGGACTAGATTTATCCAACTCATCTCTCATAGCCGGTGCTCTTCTAAATGTTATCGATGGAGTCTCTGGTACAATTTGAGACAATGTTAAATCCGTTTTGATTATTGCCCAGTTTTTATATATAATGCGTCTTATCTGTCGTTCTTGACTGCTGTATGTAGTTATTAACCGTATAGGTTCTGGCACTGTGAGAGGATCTGCTAATATTTCTAAAGGAATCTCAGTGCATGTACTTTCTTGATTGAGTATGCAGGTTTTATTAACATGCTTGTTAGCTTTTGACATTGCTCCCTTTAGATCGGCTAAGTTGTAACCTCGAGCTCGAAATCTATTAAAGGCTTCATCCTGACATATTTCACGGTCAGACTCCGAGCTACATATCCTTTTTATACGAAGAAACTCTCCGTATGGTATGCTCTTAATTAGGTGTCTTGGGTGCGAGCTTGTAGCATGAAGAACTGAATTACCAGCTGTTCTTTTCCTAAACAATTTTGTGTGTATAGCCCCATTCTTTACATAGAGCTCTACATCAAGGAACTGTGCAATTTCATTGCTTATGTGTGCGGTAAACTCTAAATTGAGATTGTTATTATTAATGATGTTCACAAAACTCCTGGCAGATTCAGCCGAACCCTGCCAGATCACACACACATCATCTATAAAGCGCCACCAATATAGAACATGGGTATCATACAGCGCTTTGTGGGTGCCCCTGAGGACATGCTCCTCCCACCACCCAACGTGCAAACACGCATAACTGGGAGAGAAACATGCCCCCATGGCCACCCCCCGCAGCTGTTGATGAACCTCTTTGTTAAAAAGGAAATAATTGTTATTGAGGCACAAGTCAATCATCTTCAAAAGCATGTTGTTATGTTGATACATTTCAATATCCCGCTTACTCAAATAATAATTCACTGCTTTCAGTCCATCTGAATGTTTGATGCTTGTGTAAAGTGAACATATGTCCATTACAATGAAGAAGCAGTTTTCCTCCCAGGCACAGGTTTGCACTTTTGATAAAAAATGGCCTGTATCCTTGATATACGACGGTAGGTCCTCAACAAATGCACGTAGGAAGAAGTCCACATATTTAGACATAGCTTCCAAGAGGCTTTTTTGCGCCGAAATGATCGGCCTTCCAGGCGTAGGTATTATTTGCTTGTGCACCTTCGGGATGAGATATAGAACAGGAGTAATCGGATGATCATTTTTCAAGAAACTGAATTCGTCTTTACTTATCAGTCCTTCCCGTTTCCATTGGGCCAATTCCTTAAAAATAGTCTCTTTAAATAGTCTAAGGTCGTTGTATGACGCTTTCCTATAACACGCTGTGTCATTAAGATGGCGTTGTGCCTCCTCCATATATTGCGATCTGGGCCATATGACAATATTGCCACCTTTGTCTGCCTTATTAATAATAATCTCATTATTATCCTTTAATTTCCGCATGAGGTTTGTATATTGAATTTCCGTGTATTTTCTTTGACGCTGTTTATTTAGAGTCTTACGATTTAAAGTTTTGAGCTCTTCAATGACACAATCACTAAATATGTCGATAGCGTCCTTCGGCATCATGGGGATAAAGGTTGACGGCGGTCGAAACGGACTGGTGGGATGAATATTACTGCATATGCCCATCTCTCTAAGTTCATCCTGTGTTGAGGTGATGGCTCCTTCGTCTTCATGTGCCAAAGAATGCAAAGATCTAAGCGCATCAATATCTGACACCTTGAGAATATTAGTGACTGTGCCTTGTTGAGAAATAAGGGTGGCTTTTTCAGCCGCTTTATTGAGTTTAAAATGTTTCCTCAGTTCATATATATAGGCTAACTTTGCGTCCTATTCTGTTCATACTTACTATTCGGATCCGGTCTTTGAAAGGTTACTTGGGCACGTGTTAATATATTTCCTAATTTAGTACTACAGACATCACCAAGTGGCTTTGTGGCAAGTTCAGCACGGTTGTGAATCCAGCAGAAAGCAGAAGACGGTCATAAGGAGAGGACCCCACTAGAGGCGTATCTTGCATTAGTCTTTGGACTTCCACTATGAGGCTGGCCTTCCATCTTCCTAAAGCCTGGAGTTGGCTGGTGGGTTAGGAAAGCTCTCAGGTGGATGTGGAGATGATACCAGAATGGGGGTCAGAAACCAGTCTTAATGTGGGAAGAGGCACAATAGTGCTGGGACGCTCCGAATGAAGCAGCTGTTGCGCTCTACAAGTGGTTATCATTCCTTCATTCATTCAATGGTAATGGAAGGCTCAGACGGGTGCTGTTTCTCTCATCCGCATACAAAAATGGGGCATGAAAAATCCACAACCAGGACCTCATGATTTGTATACGCCCATCGAAGTGTAGCTGGAGAATCAAACACATTTCTCCAGCCAGGAATACTGTGAAGACCATGAACGAGCCAATGCTGAAGACCCATCTTGGATTTGTAACCTTGCTCAAATAAAGCATTTTGTAGGAGAGTAGGATCTGCCTCTTATGTTGCCCCCACTTTTTTTCTGATGTTTACACTGGTTTCTGGCTATAGTCAGGCTGGGACCCTGCTAATCAGGGCCCCAGCCTCTCTGTTCTCTCTAAACGATTTGGAGTGCACTCTAGGTGTACTAGTGATTGGATACTGTGGCACCTTATGAGTCCCTAGTATATGGTACCTTAGGTACCAAGGGTATAGGTACTTCACAGGCCTACCAGGGGCTGCAGCATGTATTATGCCACCCCTGGGAAGCAGACTAAATCTGACACCACAGGCCTGCTACTGCAGCCTGAGTGAGGAAGTGCTAGCACCCCTCACTGAGATATAGGTTCCCTATATCTCACCTACACACACATATAACCCTATCAGTCACCCCTAAGGCAGGCCCTATCAATCCTGAGGGCAGGGTGCTTGGCTTCTATGTGAGGGGGTGCCTCTGCCTGAGCAGGGCCCCTCTGCAGCTCTCAGAGCCCATTCTCTGGTGCTGTTTGTGGATGCGGTTAAACCATATACTTTTAAGTGCATTATATCCTCGCGGTAAAATGCTAACTTTGGAATGGCTGCATCGAAACATGTCGTGTTTGGTGTCAAACACCTTGGAATACTACCCCCCGCCAGTCCTGGCGGCGGGGGTAGCATTCCACCCTTCTAGAGGGATAGACATGTACCTACTGTGGAAACGCGGTAGAATCTTGCAGAGCCCTGGCATCACAAAATGGATGCCACCAGTCACAGACACTGGGCTGCCCTCCTGCTGATGACCAACACTCGCAGTGGAGGGAGCCCAACAATAGATATCCTGTCCCAAGGGGTGTGACCACCTTCCAGACAGGGTTTAGTGTATTGGGGCTGGGTGGGTGCACTCTTAGAGTGCTTTGAAGTCCTGCACTGGGGGAGCAGAAGGCTCCTCTGTGCATATGCCAGTTCAAACCGGCTCAGGGGCTACCTGTCCCTGCTCTGGCGCGAAACTGGACAAAGGGAAGTGGGTGTAGCCACCCACTCCCCTGACCCTCCCATAGGTAGGGTCATAGAGCTAGTCCCTCCCCTTCTTTTGGTATAAGAGGGGAACCTGTGCATTGCACCCTAGATTTCCATGGACGACGCTCTACAAGAAGAATCCCGGACCTTCGACGTTCCACTACCTCTGGAAGACTGAAGAATCTCCCTTGGAGTCAAGGAGTGACTCCCCTGCTTGGCAGGCACCAAAAACTACAAACGACGGTCGCAAACTACGCCGCTCCCGCCGGAGTCCGAAGTCCCTGCAGCCCAAGAAGTGGATTTCCTGACTTCTCCAAGGCCATCGTGAGTTCCCAGCGAAGCTGAGGCCAGTGGACCCCAAGAGTAACGAGGAACCGCGACCCCTGGGTACCGTGCACTATTGTCGAGTGCAACCCCTTCACAACGTTCCACGAACTTGTGCTTTGGACCACGTGTGGTCCCAGCCTCCAACAGGAATCCCTCCTAAGATCAGAGGCCTACCACGTCCCGAGTGACCGTGGGCCCCTGTGAGCGGATCCTCCCGAGGCGTCTTCGCGATCCCTTGCCAGCCAGCTTGTGGGTCCCCAGAAGACTCTATAAAGAAACCGAAGGGCTCCCTGGTTGCTCCAGGCCTGCCCTGACTTACCCTCGCTGGGTGAGTCCGACAGACCTTGTTGGTCTGTGCCATTGTCTCTTCACACTTTCCCTGAGACTTGCTGTTACCAAGGCTTGGTGGCTCCAATCGAGTCGCCGACACCGCCGTAAGCTGCAGACATCGTGGGACACGCCGAATCCAGCTCCTGGTCGTCAACGACGCCTCTTGGACCTCGTGGCTGAAGAGTCAAGGCAACCGCGGACGACCTGAATCTTGCGACGACGGTGGGCATCCATCTTCCTTGCCCCGAGTCACTGCCAAGTGACTTTGAACACTGTCCCCTCTGCTTTCAGGTCTTCCATCTTCCGAATCCAGGCTTGGATTCCTCCGGACACTTCTCCTGTCGCCGCAAGCAGCAAGTCTTCACTGGCTCCCATTGAAAACGACGCCGCGACCCGACACCAAAGAATACCTATGCACCCGGCTCCCCTGGGTGAGGTAACTTCAGCATTACGGTGCTCCTGTGGGTGTGGGCCCTAGAACAACTTACCCTGTAAGTGACTTGCTTGTAGCTTCCCTCGAAGTGTCCTAAAACTCTAACTCTCTAAGTGCGATAATTGCATTGACTCGTACAGGGTTCGCGTCTGTGTTAGACACACCGCGTCCATCTCCTTTGCAACACTATCTAAAACTGTATCCTTCGACTCGTACTGAGTCCGATCGGTGTTCGCCTCGAACACACAAAGGGCCTGTAACTCCGAGATCTCAATCGCACTGACTCGTATCTGGTTCGCGTCTGTGTTAGACACACCGCGTCCAACTCCCTTGCAATACCATCTGTAACCGCGTCCTTCGACTCGTACAAGGACCGATCGGTGTGTTCGCCTCGAACACGCAAGGGACCTTTAACATTGATATTTCAATCGCGTCTGAGTGCATAGACTCGTACAGGATTCGCATCGGTGCCAGGTCACCGCGTCCGTCCCCTGTGGGTCTCCTACAACTACTTGGGGTGGTTCTTGGGGGTCCCTCGATTCTAGATGCCCTAGACCTAGGTCTAGCAAACTAAGATTGTAATATTCAATTGTGCTAAACTTATCCTGATAATATTTGACTTGTACATATGTTCCTATCCTCTAATCTCATAAAGAGATTAGTAGAGAGTGTTTATTAATAAATACATATATATTTGATATATATACCTGTGTGGTGTCTTTTCATTTGGTGATTCAAGAGATGGTGTGGTAAAACAAGCTGCTTTACATTCCTTCAAGACTTAGACTGAAGGCTGCTCTCCACAGCTACCACTAGGATAGCTTTCTATAAAGGTTGTCTTAAACCTATCTACCATAAGAGTCGAATTGTTCTGGTGCAAGGTGTCCACTTTAATTAGTGAACAGCATATACCAGGCCAACTTCTCACACATTTCTTAGGGCTGGAAAAGTAATAGAGGACACCCGGACCGCACAGATCTCATGTACACAGAGCAGTTCTTCTCTTCCAAAGTGTGTTGTCTACATTGATTAGCTCATCTCTAGGTGGCAGAATGCAGTCTCTCGTTCAAATGTTCATGTGGGCCCGAAAGTGGACTTCCGGGCCTCCAGGTTGAGAAACCATTAAAGCTTGGTGCGAGGGGCATTGTGGTTACATATAATTCTTAGCTTGTAGCTGCGATTCAATTTCAGCATAGTAGCACTTTCACACTTTTTGCAATGAAATGTGCTTTGCATTTTAATGCCCTTTCTGTATGCAATAACATCTGTTCACAGAGCGCTCTGGGGATATACAAGTGATGATAATGCATCAATCAGTGGCATGCAGTCTCTGTAGCCACATATTCTCCATATTTCAGTGGTGACATTGTCCTCTTCTGCTGCTAGACCGTATGCTTACTTTGCTGGGCTCTACAAAGGCTAAACCCGCCTGTATGACAAGGAATGCAGGCTTTTACCTGAAGTTAGGATCACAGGATTTCCAACTGTTAGTGTTGTAGTACACAGAAGGGTCTATGGACAGGGAAACCTATATCAGCTTCTCGCGAGATTCCACTCATGAACTGTACAGTTTCCAAACATTTAGACGCCTCTTTCTCCTGTGCCTTCCACGTACAGGAAATGGCGACATTAGGCACAAACACCTGATCTGTATATACAGCGTTTTCAGTGAATATTATTTGTATGGCTGAAATGTAAATCTATGGGGAGTCTAGAATTTAAAGAACCAGCAGGCACCTCACACCCTGTGCTAAATGCGGTATAGGACCTGAACAGGGTCAGCAGACCCAATAGTAACAATAGATTTTGTAAAAGTCTAAATCATAGTTTTTTTATAATAAGTAACACAGTTTCTCAGTGAACGTCAATAACCCTTTGCCAGAGAGCACTAAGGTCCCACTATGTTTGAAGATGTGGGCGTGTGATGGGTTGTTTCTGTCAGCCTAGTCACTGGTTTGAGTGAATACATGGCAGCTTCAAGAGGAGGCTCATAGGAGGTGATAAAAAACAACTTCACATAGCAAGCCTGGGGGAAAAATCCCCCAAAGCAATAGTGATTGTTAGACCTGGCATCTCTTGGCGTGGTTTTCCCAGACTTTTTGCCTTCTGACCACAGTTTTTGACTGTGTGCTAAACTTTATTTTAGCTGGCTTTATGACTCTGTGCACTTTTTCACTACTGACCAGTGCTAAAGCGCCTGTGCTCTGGTCTAAAATATAATAGCATTTGATTTCTCCATGATTGGCATATTTGATTTACTGATAAGTCCCTAGTACAGTGCACAACATGTGCCCAGGGCCTGTAAATCAAATGCTACTAGTGGGCCTGCAGCACTGCATGTGCCACACACGAGTAGCCTTTCAAACATATCTCAAGCCTGCCACTGCAGAACCTGTATGTGCAGTTTTGAACTGTTATTTTAACCTGACAAGATAACCTTCTTGCCAGACCTAAACCTTCCTTTTCTTACACATAGGTCACCCGTAGAGTAGGCCCTGGACAGTTCATTGACAGGGTGCAGTGTACATAAAAGGTTGGACATGTGCTTTTAAGTTTGACATGTCCTGGTAGTGAAAAACTGTTAAATTCGCTTTTCACCACTGCAAGGCCTATCTCTCCCATATGTTAGTATTGGATATGCCTTGTAAAATTTTACAAGTGTAACTTCCAATTGGGAAAAGATAGGAAGAGTAAGTTTGGTGCCTCTGGACTCGAAAGTTGGCATTTTCTTAGTTTAACCATTTGGTGCCTTCTGCCTGTCTCTGGAATACACATCTGGGGTAGGTGACAGCTGGGCTTTGTGCCTTCCCTCCAGACAGTCACTAACGAAGGGAACTGAGGTGTGCCACTCACATCCTGATGGCCCATTCCTAGGCTGATGGGTCTTCCTGAGCCAGAGGGAGAGGGTGGAGCCGACACTTGCACCTGAATAGGGCTGTGCCTCTCCCAATAAAAGGGTCACATACCCCCCTGTAGTGAGTCTGGAGCCAGGGCAGGGTCTTGTGCACTCACTACACACAGACTTTTCTTTGAAGTCTCTCTACTTCAAATGCTAAAATGGGTATAACCACGGGGCCTCTGACACCATATACTCAGAATGCTTCTGGAACAAAGTACATTCTACCAGGAAGAAGAGCTGCTGTGCTGTCAGGAGGGACTGACACTTTGCTGCTTGCTTTGCTGTGTTGGTCTGCTGCTTCTTGCCTGGGAGTGAGAGGACTGGGCTTGACTCTACAACCTGCATCTCTGAAGGTTCTCCAAGGGCCTCTTGGGCTTGCCTCCTATTTCTGAAGTCTCAGGGATATCAAAGACTTCACCTGCATCTAGCTACCAGCACCTGGGCTCCTCTCCTGGGAGTCCTGCTCTGCCAAGTGGTGCCAAACCCAAGTCCTGGGCCGTTGAAAGGGAGTGTTTGGTGCTGCAACCCAAGAGATTAACGCATCGATACCGACGCGTCGATCGGAACCGGCACATTTCCCTGCGATAGACGCATCACTGCAGCCTGCACCGAAGCCGTGGACACTACTCGCAGACTGCGTGATGCAAAGACCACAACTTGCAATACAGCCATGACTTTGCAGACGCAGCGCCGAAGCATCACGAGTCTCGGACACTGCATTGCTGACATCTGCAATGCATTCCTGGTCCTGCACAGCTTTGCTCCAATGCATCGCTTGTGTGCTGCACGCATTGTCTATGGACCTGCGGTTCGACATCGACGCATCGGTCTGACTCACATCGCTGCTTGACATACACGTATCTACAAGGTTGCCCGACTTCAGAAACGAAGCATTGCCTTCAACAGCGACACATCCCCTCCTTTGCTTAACACATTGTCCCTGAGCTGCTACGCAACCAAGGTACTTTCAGTGGGTCTGCGTGACTCCTGAATCCGGCCCGTGCTCCATCGCGGTTGGACTGAACGTTTGGATTTGCTCCAGTCAAGTGCGACTAGATAGCCCCAGTTGGAGCTATTGATTTCTAAGCACTGAATTTTTGTTTAATCTTGCAAAATTCATAACTTGACTTGTGTATGTTGGAGTTTTATCACGTTGGTCTGGTTTTACTCAGATAAATATTGGCTACTTTTCTAAACTGGTGTGGAGTACGTTTGTGGTGTTTTCACTGTGTTAGTGTGTGTGCAAAAATACTTTAAAAATTGCCTCTGTAGTTTAGCCTGACTGTTCTGTGCCAAGCTACCAGAGGGTGAGCAAAGGTAATCATTCAGAGTGTACTACACTTACCCTGACTAGGATTGTGGTTCCTGCTTGGACAGGGTGCATAACTCTGCCAACCATAAACCTCAATTTCTAACAGTGATATAAGACTTAGCCACCATCGCTGAAGAGAAAAACGCTAGGGACATCAGTGCCCCTCTCACAACTGACAAAGCGCATGTTGAAGGTACAGATGCATAAGAGACTGGGTCTCAACCTCCCAACATGCACCTCATCAGCTACATGCCCTAAAAGTGATAGTTACTACTTACCCCTTAGCATTACTTTAACCACAGTGTAATGCAGGACATGGAGCTCTGGTCCATCCCCTGCCCACCACCCTTGGTAACAACACACACCTGTTGGATGTACTGATAGAGCTGGGAATCATACTCCTTAAAACGATACCACTCTTTATGTAGGAAAAACCTCGATGTGAATTCTCTCTAGCCCCTTGAATAGTAGGTGTATTTAAGAGCCAGCTCAAAGGTGCTACTTTTCATCAACCTCAACCGGGCAAAAGGCTGAGTCGTTCTGAAAGAGTAGAGAGTAAAATGTAAGTCCGTTTTTATATAGCGCAGCTACTCACCCTTACGGGTCTCAAGGCGCTGGGGGCCGGAGTGGAAATTAAGTGAGCTATTGCCCAGAGTCACATGGTGCTGAGCTGAGCTGCCGCCGGAGCCGGGGATCGAACCGTGAACCCTGTGCTCCGAAGTCAGCTGCCCTGGCCGCTGCACCACACCTCTCCACCCAGTATATGTTTTTGGGCAAGCACTCTGCCCACTTCTGTGCTGGGACATAGCCACTGCTCCCACAGGGCTAGAGATGGTGTTGAAGTCGTATCCAAAATAAGAATTATTCTAGTTATGTAAAGTTTTGTGTGGATTTGTTCTGTTAAAGCCATCAACATCGAGGTCGCAATTCTAAAAGCAGTATTTGTTTGATAATAACTAATTGATCATTATAGCAGAACATCTGAAGCTATTTTGTGCAAACGCACCCTTGATTAGGAAGAAAAGATGTAAAACTACTCGCATTTAAGATGGGGTAACCTATCTGGGTATTTCCACAATTTCTGTACGATTATTTTGTGCAAAATTAAAATAATTTCAGAATCTTTAAATGTAAAAGGTCTGCACATATAATTTATCCCATCAATGTCTAACTATGAAAGCCACACATCTGTAGATTTCCCCTTCAACATTTGGTTATGAAACCATCAGATTTATGTAGTTTGCCTGAGATGCATGTTCTGTGTGGAGCCTATAACTCAGCCATGTTGGTACAGCCACGTAGCAAACCTAGCTGGGAAGGGATGGAGTCAGAATGTGGTTTAATTTTTAATTGCCCAATCAGAATCCTTCATTTACAACGTGGAATCCAAATCCAAAACAATACCCAGAATGATGCGGCAGGAGTAGTTAGTACTTACTGTAAGATGATGGTCACAACTACCAATTGATTGAATTTATTATTTCATTGACAAGTAAAGCCTAAAAAGTATCACTAATACAATTCACCCTTACGAAATGCAAACTGGGAAAGGACATTGTTGAGCACACAAAGCACGTTTATGAGTCACTGGTAGCTCCAAGGAGTGCCAAGCAGCGTGCCAGGGTGTGTATTTTTCCAGGAAGCTGTAAATAGCACCATGAGATTAAGAATAACGAAATGCACAAATTCAATGTAGGAGGACGACTCAGCTGGGATAAAGTCAAGTTTATCCATAAGCTGTAAACAGCTTATGTTGGGAAGGGAATGTCCCCTCTGTGGTAAATAGGCTTGCAATCCTGCCCATCTGGTCTTTACCTGTCAGGATAGGCGCCCACAGCGCCGGCCTGCCGTGCTGCTCCACCGCTGCACCTCCACTCCCAAGCGAAGCCGTTGCTGTGGTCCCATCTCAGTAGAGACGCAGATGCGACTGCTAGCCAGATGAGTGCCCTACCAAGCTAGACCTGCAGAACGGGTTATGTAGCGGGAAATATGACTGTTGCCTAAGTGATCCCTTTAATTGAAGTACAAACTATTGAAGTGAACTGTGAGCTACCCTGAGGGAGTAGAGACCTAGTGGTTGATCTGTGCCTATGACTGCATTAGCGTAGATCTATCGACACGATAACTACTCCTAGAATAGACTGAGCATTGTAGCAGGTGGGTCATTTAACTAGGCATTATGGTTAAAATTGTGTCCTCGCAACTGCACCCAACTGAACTGTCTCATACTATGGTTTACTGTGATAAATAAGGACTTTTCATACTTACAAGATAAACACTGGTCTGGATAACACATTTGTGTCCATTTAACTGTTGATTTCTGAGCTTTTCCCCCCCATTAATTCCCCGGGACGCCTTTGACTGCTCGTCCTCATTGCCCCGAGGTACATATGAGGTACTCAGCTAAGTTTGCAGAGCCATAGAAGAACGGATCCCAGTGGCAAACTACCTGAACCACCACAGTTGAACAGTTGGGGCCCATGTTAGAATAAAGATGTCTTTGCTGTGCTGTTTACATATTGCTCTGCGTAAGTTAGCATTCGCGGCACCATTTTATGTTTGGCCGCCATTTTGAATCATGCCATTAATTGCGTATTCCCTCCCCGAGAAGCAGGATGTGGAAAGTTTCATTTCTCCAAGGTTGGGCCTTGCTCTGCTAATGAATACACTGTTCTTATTAGCGCATACCTTTGCCACTAGATAGAGGCCTTCTCTCCCTAGTCTAGTGGTAGGCACAGACAGAACGACCTTGGCATAGAGATAATGTGTGCCCGGTCTCAGAGTCGGAGCCCATCCTACTGTACTTCTTTGTTTCAGCCGCACCTGCTAGTAAAATTCCACTATGGGCGGGTCTTCCTTGGTTCTGAAATGTACATAATGTAGCTCTATGTTTGCTGAAGTCAGTCCTCTCTGCAGCACCCCTAAGCGACTGGGCAGACGGGGCTCCGCTCGAGTGTATCTGAATAAACATATACTTGGTTTGTATTCTCTACTGTCTGACCGACTCTTCATTTGTATGGAAGGCTGAGAGGTGGTCGCGAGTGACCCGGGTGGCCCTAATCGGGTCACTTCCTTCAGTTGGCGCCCGAACAGCGACCCCATCGGGTGAGTGGCCCTTCCCGGGTGGGAAGGTCTAGGCCGCCGTCCGGTTGCATGGACGGACCAGGGATCCCTGCACGAGAGAGTTCCTTAACTCGCAGCTGCCCCTTCTGTCCCGCCAGACGGTGCCTCGCCCAGCGGTCATCCCGACTTGGGTCCTGAACGGCGAAACCCTTGGATCTGACCGTTTGGTCCAAAGAGTCGGCAGTGGAGAATAAATTCGTTTGACCTGTGTGCACCAGGCGAGTTTGTTTTGGTTCTTTGTGGGTATGGTACCATTTTGGTTTGTATTTGGCACGGTCTGAGGCCCGATTTTGGTACGAGGTGTTTGTGAACACTTCGCCAGGCAACATAACGAATTTGGCTCACTTTTGAAAATGCCTGGGTTTAGCAGGTTTTTGGTTTCTTGTTGTCGTTGTTGCTCTGCAGATGATGCTCGATTGGAAGAAAGTCAGCCGGCGCCTCCAGCAGGCACTACGAATTTTGATATGTATGTGAAGCATGGCCTTGGCCCTATTATGTTTAGTACGCTATGGCACAAATATACAAGGGACAATGCTGAGTTGCAGTGGCCGTTGACGGGCACTTATGATGAACAAAAAGGAAACTGCTACTTACCAGTATGCATCTGTTCTTGGCAAGTAGAGCTGTAGATTTGTATACTTGTGCATAGATCGCCATCTGGTGTTGGGCTCGGATGTTTGCACTTTGTTTTTGTCTTGGAAGAAGTCTTTGTAGCCACGAGGTAGGTGACTCCTCCTTACGACGATAGTGTGCATGGGCATCGACTCCATCTCCAGATTGTTTTGCCATGGAGGGTTATGATGGAGTTAGTAAGAAATAGAAAAGGATGTCCATGTGTAATGTATCTAAGTAAGATAGTACTGGAACAGATAGAGGTATCCGGGGAGGCGGGTGGGCGTATACGAATCTACAGCTCTACGTGCCAAGAACAGATGCATACTGGTAAGTAGCATTTTCCGTTCGAGGCATATGAGCTGTAGATTGTATACTTGTGCATAGACTATACAGTAGTTACCTCCTTAGCGGTGGCTACCTGTATCTGTTGCAGCGGTTTGAAAAAGTGTTCTTAATACAGCTTGGCCCACACTAGCTTGCTGTTTTGCTTGCACGTCTACACAATAGTGTTTTGTGAATGTGTGTGGTGTAGACCAAGTTGCTGCTTTGCAGATGTCATCTAGGGGAATGTTCCCCAAGAATGCCATAGATGCCGCTAGTTTATGTGTGGAGTGAGCCCTAGGGGGAATGGTTAAGGTGCGTTTGGCTTTAGTATAGCATATTTGGATGCATTTAACAATCCACCTTGCAATCCCTGTTTTTGAGTGAGATTGCCTTTATGAGGTGGGGAAAAAGCCACAAAAAGTTGTTTAGTCTTTCTAAAGGATTTTGTTCTTTCAATGTAGTATTGCTCTTTTTACGTCTAGCGTGTGAAGAGCTTGTTCTGCTACTGAGTCTGGTAGAGGCAAAAACACTGGGAGTTCTACAGACTGGTTAAGATGGAAAGCAGAGACGACTTTAGGTAGAAATTTTGGGTTAGTCCTAAGAACCACTTTGTTATGATGGATTTGGAGAAATGGTTCTTGTATGGTTAATGCCTGGAGTTCACTGACTCTTCTGAGAGAGGTGATGCAATCTGGAAAGCTACTTTCTAGCTGAGAAATTGTAATTCGCATTTATGCATAGGTTCAAATGGGGGACCCATGAGTCTGGTAAGTACCACATTCAGGTTCCATACTGGAGAGGGTGGAACTCTAGGTGGAATTATTCTTCCAAGTCCTTCCATAAATGCTTTGATAGCTGGTACCCTAAACAAAGACAAGTGTTGTCTGTTTTGGAGCTAGGCTGCTATTGCAGCGAGATGTAGTCTAATGGATGTATACGCTAGATGTAAAAGGTAACAGATGATGTTTTGAATAGAAGCATCTAGTGGGTTGATTTTGTTATTTGTACAGTAAATTACAAATCTTTTCCACTTTGCGGCATAGCAAGCTCTAGTGGTAGGACGTCTAGCCTCTTTAATGATGTTCATGCAGTCTGGCGGGAGATTAAGGTAGCCAAACTCTAAGATTTCAGGTGCCAGATCGCAAGGTTGGGTTGACTGGGATCTGGATGCCTTATCTCTCCATGGTTCTGAGTGAGAAGCTTGGGTGAGAGGCGTAGCTTTTGATGAGGAACTACTGATAGTTCCAAGAGGGTTGTGAACCATGGCTGTCGGGCCCATGTTGGAGCAATCAGGATCATTGTGAGGGAAGCTGTTTGAGCTTCCGAACCACTAGCGGAATGAGCGGGAGAGGCGGAAAAGCGTAAGCAAATTTGCCTGACCAGTTCATCCATAGCGCATTGCCTTTGGACAATGGGTGTGGATACCTGGATGCGAAGCTTGGGCATTTTGCGTTTTGGTGTGTGGCGAACAGGTCTATTTCTGGGTGGCCCCACATTTGAAAGAATGGAAGCAGAACTTGAGGATGAAGTTCCCATTCGTGGATCTGCTGTGTTTGGCGACTGAGTAGATCTGCAATTTGATTGTGTACTCCTGGGAGGTGTTCTGCAAGGAGATATATGTTTTGAGGAATGGCCCATCTCCATATGCTTTGAGCTAGGTGTGAAAGCTGCAGAGAGTGTGTCCCCCCCTGTTTTTGTATGTAATACATTGCTGTCATGTTGTCTGTACGGAGTAGGACAGCTTTGCTTATGAGGTGGAGTTGAAAAGATTTTAACGCTAAGAAGATTGCCAACAATTCCAGGTAATTTATGTGGAATTGTTTTTGTTGAGGGGTCCATATGCCCTGAATGGTATGGGTTTGAAGATGAGCTCCCCAGCCGGTGAGCGATGCGTCTGCTGTTAGCACTATCTGTGGAACCGGGTCGAGGAACGGCCGTCCTTTGGAAAGGTTTTGTGTGTTCCACCACTGCAGAAAGCGATGGGTGCGGTCGTCTACCAACACCAGATCTGTTAGCTGACCTTGAGCCTGGTTCCACTGACGTGCCAAACTCTCCTGTAAGGGACGCATTTGGAGTCTTGCATAAGGGACAATGAGAATGCAAGAAGCCATCATCCCGATTAGTTGCATGAACACTCGCGCTGGTAGTGAGTGTTGAGGCTGAAATTTTGCTATTAGAGCTTGTATGGTGCTTATCCTGACTGGGTTGGGGTATGCTAGAGCTTTTGAAGTGTCTATTGTAGCCCCTAGATATTATTGTACGCTGGACGGTTGGAGGTGGGATTTGGTGAGGTTTACCGTGAATCCTACGTTGTGAAGCAGTTGGATTGTTTTGTGTGTGTGTTGCACACAGCTGCTGTGTGACTTGGCTCTTATGAGCCAGTCGTCTAGATAAGGGAAGACATGAATGTGCTGTCTTCGTAAGTGGGCCGCAACTACTGCGAGACACTTGGTGAAGACTCTGGGTGCTGTAGTCACCCCGAATGGGAGGACCTTGAATTGGTAGTGTTGACCATCTACCACGAACCTGAGATATTTCCTGTGAGCAGGGTGAATGGGAATATGAAAGTAGGCGTTCTTTAAATCCAGAGTGGAGAGAAAGTCGCCCTGTTGAAGCAGTGGGAGCACCTGTTGGAGACTGACCATGTGGAAGTGATCCGACTGAATGTAGAGGTTTAGCGGTCTGAGGTCCAATATGGGCCTGAGAGAGCTGTCCTTTTTTGGAATTAGGAAATAGAGGGAGTAAACCCCTGTGCCTTGATGAGGCAAGGGGACTGGTTCTATTGCATGCTTTTGTAATAGAGAGAGAACCTCTTGTTTGAGAAGTGTCAGATGTTCCGAGGACATTGGACGTTGTTCTAGGAGGAATATTTGGGGGAGTAGAGGTGAGTTCCAGGCAGTAACCATACTGGATAATTTGTCTTACCCACTTGTCTGTTGTGATTGAATTCCGGACAGGTAGGAACTGTGAGAGACGTCCCCCGACAGGAGTGGGATGATCGGGGGAAGGGCAGGGAAGTCACTGTTTGGTGGTAGGGGAGTTGCGGTTATTGTTGCCGCGACCTCTTCCCTTACCATTGTTGCCTCTGTAGCCTCCGCGAAAGTATCCTTTGGAGGACGTTTGAGTGGGGCTTTTATAGGAAGAAGAGGGATGTTCTGAGCCAATGGTTTTGGAGCCAGCTCTGTAGAAGGAGCGGCGAAAAGAACCTCTAGGGGAAGGGAATTGTAAGGCCCCCATGGACTTAGCAGTGTCCGTATCTTTTTTCATTTTCTCTAAAGATGTCTCAACTGAGGGCCTGAAAAGATGTTCTTGATCAAAGGGCTGATTTAGAATAGCAGATTGCACCTCCTGTTTGAATCCGGAGACTCGGAGCCAAGCGTGCCTGCGCAACAAAATGCTAGTGTTAATGGCGCGAGATGCGGTATCAGCCGCGTCGAGCACACATTTAATTGAGGTGTTTGTGATCAATTTCCCCTCTTGTATAAGGTCGTTGGCCTTTTGTTTGTACTGGTTAGGAAGGTGTTGCATGAGCTTTTCAAGCTCGTCATAGTGAGCCCTGTCGTACCTGCCCAATAAAGCTTGGGCATTGGCAATCCGCCAATGATTTGCAGCTTGTGATGCAATACGTTTACCAGATGCGTCTATTAGTTTGGACTCCTTATCAGGAGGGGGGGTGTCACCTGTACTCTGTGAGTTTGCCCTCTTGCGTGCATTAGACACCACAAGAGAATCCAAAGGGACCTGACCTTTAATGTAAATTGGGTCATTGGGAGCTGCCTTATACTTTTTATCCATCCTGGTGTTGAGAATCCTGGCTCTGACAAGGTCCTTAAAAACTTCTGGGGCATGTTTGAGCATGCCTTTTAACATTGGCAGGGTGTGCGTGGACTTTTGCGAGGGTGCAAAGGTTTCAAGTAAAAAATCTTCCTCTAAGGGATCAGAATGTAACTGTACCCCGTGGTATTGGGCAGCCCTGTTGATTAGTTGCGCAAACCCAATATTGTCATCTGGTGGTGATGGCCTAGATGGATAGAGGTCCGGGTCATTATGTGGGTCAGGATCTGTGTGGTAGTCATCCCAAGGGTCTACGTCGTGTGGGATGATATGTGCATCATCATCCCCATGTGGATCTATATTCCCACCCCTATTGGTATGATCATCCTCAGTATCTGATGTTTGAGGTGAAAAAGTATGTTGTGGGGAGTGTGGTGGAGAAATTAGAAGATTTGGATCAGCTGGAGGAGGAGAAGGAGGTGGGGCGGTGTTAGTACTCATCTCCTTTCGTTTCAAGGGTATTTCAGATTCCTCTGAAGTGTCCAGTTTCCTCTTTTTTGGAGGCTTGGCGACGACTTTGCCAGTCTCTGGGTCAATAAAAAGAGTTTTTTGTTTTGGATCCGAAAAATCAGGTACAGGCTGTGTGGGTAAAATGTCTTTTTTCGGTGCCAAAGAATTTGGGTCAGAATGTTCTTTGGACCGAGTCTCTAAGGCTTTCTGTGGGGTCTTGGACTCCTTAGGTTTTGTTCTAGGAGTTTGTGGCTCCAAGGCTTTTTTCGGCTCCGACGATTTTTTGGGTTCCGAAGCCGTTTTCGGTTCCGAAGATTTTTTCGTTTCCGAATGTTTGTCCTTGGTATGTTTCGATGCCGAGGGCTTCGGCGTCGAGGCTGTCTTTGGCGTCGACGAAGAAGGGCGTGGCACATCTTTGGTCTGGTGCTTCGGTGCCGAAGGTGACTTTTCGGCACCGGAATGGGGTTGGCTCGAGCCAGAGCCGGAAGGTTTATCTTTAGGTTTCATAGCCGGGCCTGAGGGCGGGGCGTCTGAGACATGTTGCCGGTGTCGACCCGAGCCCGAGGGCGAGGGTGTTACCGGAGCCTTAGGTTTGTTTTTTGGGAGAGGGGATTTGGTACTCACGGACCGCTGAGCCGGGGTGAGTGTCTCCTCTTCGACGTCGGAGTCGTCGGCCTCGGAGACGGAGATGTCTTCTTCATCATCTTGTTGCTCCGGCTGGACATTGGGATCTGCTCCGAAGATGTCCGGAATCGAGCTGCTTCCGCGAGTTATTTCGTGACGTCGAGCCCGACGATCACAAATGGTTTTCTTCGACCTGAACGATGCACAGGCCTTGCAGTTCTTGTCTTCGTGCTCCGGGGAGAGGCAGAGATTACAAACCTCGTGCAAGTCTGTGGGTGGGAACTTAGCACCACACCCGGGGCATTTTTTGAAAGGTGTCCTTTCTATTGACTGCAGGCGTGGTTGGCGCGGATAGGCCCAACGGCCCGCGTCGAAGATCGAGGTGTTTGTTTTAAAGATGTGTGTCGAAAGGGAAACGCGATTGAGACCATACTGTCGAGTGGAGAGGAATTGCGTGTCGAAGGGGGGTTCGAAACCGACACCGACCCGGAGCGCAGCAGATCACATCCGAACCCGATGGCGGAAAAAAACAATCTGGAGATGGAGTCGATGCCCATGCGCACTATCATCCTAAGGAGGAGTCACCTACCTCGTCACTACAAAGACTTCTTCCAAGACAAAAACAAAGTGCAAACATCCGAGCCCAACACCAGATGGCGATCTATGCACAAGTATACAATCTACAGCTCATATGCCTCGAACATTGGGTTTTTACAGGAGAAGTTGTTTGCGAGAAGTAGACAGTCTATGTTTGATTCTCTTCGAACGTGGCAAAAGGAGGCTAAACAGAGGCGAATGAAAGCAGAGAAAGAGGCCAGGAAGGGGAGAATGAAAACATTGACTCAGAAGGCTGTAGCACATGATAGAGAGAAACAAGAGATAGGAATTGAACGTGAAGATAGGAGGTTTCGATTGAATATTGATAAATCTTATGTAGCCCGAGAAGAGTATGATACTTTTGTGGAAGAATTGCTAGATACTAGACCCCCACCTCCATATGCCTCACAGAGGATATATCCCGCTCTTCCCTCACAGGCCCAGCTACCCGGTTCTTCTGTCTCTGCTGTTTCTACTTCTGTTACTGTTGATCAGACTGCCTTGGCTACGGCACCTCCTGTCCTTTCTTTGTCCTCGCCGTCTGTGGCAACTATGACTGTTAGTACTCCTGCAACACCCATTGCTTCGGCGTCTCTTTCGCCAGCTCTTATACTCACGACACAGCCAGCAGCGACGTTAATGCCTACTACCTCTGTTATCACTCCCACTGTGTTCCTTCATTCCCCGACATTACCGAATAGTGTGACACCAGTACGTGGATTTGAGGATAGAGACTGGACGAAATTTAAGGAACGTATGGGGCGGACGTTAGTCCGATCTGATGTGGGAGATGAGGAGAAAAAGGTAGTGGCTAATCAGGCTGCGCAGTGGGCTCGAAACCCCATTTACAGTGTGGAAGATGTGTGGAATGTGATGAAAGATTATGAGCCTTTTTGTACAACAGCATGCCCTTAAGCATATGTCTGCTACTCTGATCGGTCTATGGGAGCAGTGTTTCAATGATGTAGCACCGCAGATTATATAGGATATTAGGGATCATGTATATGCTACTGATATGGCGCCTGCTCTGGTCTTTGGTAATGTTGCGACATTGGTTGCTTATCGGGGTAGACTGCTCGAAAAGAGCCCCACCCCGGTATCTCAGTTTCCGATGCGGGAGGTTCATCCTATCTATCATCCCGAAATACCAGAGCTAAGGGATCAGCACGACAATGTTACTAGACCAGGGGTAGCAGCCCGTTAGCAAGAACAGTAGGTTTATACTCCATGGAAAAGGAGTGAGGTTTTGTCCCTTAAGACTCAGTTACCGGACCCTAGGAAAACTCCGACTGCTTATTATAAAGAATTGACTGAAGCTGCCTCTTCTACAGTGATGACGCTTGCGGATATTGAAATGTTTATTGGTTTACTAGTTCCAGTTGATATTTGGAGACAAGTACACACGCAGGATCATGTTGCGGAATTAGGTGGTACCTGGGACCAAATTAAGGCATGGGATCAGGAACGGAAGCCCGGTGATAAGCCTAGACCAGAGATACTTGCTTTGCCTGGCCGTATCATTACGTATATGCATTCTCTTATCCCTCTGAGAAAGGTCGATTGGACAAGTTATCGGCTTGCCGTCAGAAGAAAGATGAGTGTGTCTGAATTTTTCACCCGGTTTGAAGGTGTGTTTCTAGATTATAGTAGGCCGGATTTGTCGATCGAAGGTGGTGTTCGATTGTTTGTTAATAGATTTGTTTCAAATTTGTTTCCCGAGATTGCGACTCGATTGCAGGCTTCCGAGAGCACCTGGTCCACCTCTTCTCCTTCTGTTATTTTAAATATGGGACAGTATTATGAACACAGGGAAAATGAGGATAAGGAGAGGACGGAGAAGAAGCACAAGGATTTGAAGATGAAGTTGTTGTTGCAGAAGGTTTTTAGGGGAAATGGTAGAGGACGTGGTGGTTTGGCCCGGCAGCTTCCATGTACTAGCAGGAATACTACGCCTGTAGGACGGAATCAGTGTGCGTATTGCAAAGAGGAGGGACACTGGCGTAGCAAGTGTCCTGTGCTTTTGCAGAAGGTGGCGGTCCCAAGAGGACGAGGTTCTCGTGGACGGGGTCGTGGAGCTGGTGGCCAGGACAGGGCTCAGAATGCTGCGGCCCCGCAGGGTCGTTCTGATCAGAATTATTTTGATGACCCTCGGGGAGGACAGTATTATCATGATGATTACGACACGGATGAGGTGACAGGGATGTCTTACAGCTAGGACAGCCAGGGACAGAGGGACCAGTTCCGATACCTGTAGATTAACGTGGTCGGTACGTTAGTGCGGATGTGCATGGTTCGACTAAGGAGTTTTTGGTGGATACAGGTGCGACGAACAGTTCTATTTCTCGTTCCTTGGTCCCTGGGGCGGCTCTGTCTGGCCATAATAATGTTTCGGTAGGTTTTTCTGGTGTACCGGTTGTGAGCCCCATTTCAAAACCCCTTGTGTTGACTGTTGGTCCTTTCACTGTGGATTCGCCGTTCTTGTTGCCGTCTAATTGTGGAGAAAATTTGATGGGTTTGGGCTTGTTGAAGAAATTGCATGCTACGATTTACTGCTCCCCGGCAGGTGTTTACATGACAATGGGTCCGGATGTCATGCGTGCTACGCAGTGCCTGTCCAAAGTTGCGCCTCTTCCTGAGGAGTTTAAAGATGTACCACCCACTCTTTGGGCGACAGGTGACACAGATGTGGGACTGTTACAGATCCCACCAGTTTCTATCCGAGTTAAAGACAATGCTATTTTGCCTTGCATCCCTCAGTATAAAATACCGCAGGCAGGTGAGTGAGCTTTATTGCAAATTATACAGGACTTGATTGAGAAAGGAGTGGTTGAGGAGACGACTGCTAATGTTTGTAATAACCCTATTCTTACCATTCTCAAACGGACACCTACGGGTTCCTCTGATGATCATGCAGATGTTTATCGCTTTGTGATTGATTTGCGGGAAGTTAATAAAATAGTGATTCCCCAGTTCCCGGTGGTCCCTGACATTACAACTCTTTTGACAATGATTCCTTCTTCTGCAACATACTTTTCTGTCATTGATTTGAAAAACTCGTTCTTCAGTATTCCCATTCATCCTGACAGCAGGTATCTGTTTGGGTTCACCCTAGCTGGTAGAAGCTTTAGATTCTGTCGCACTCCTCAAGGCTATAAAGAGAGTCCGAATATCTATAGCCAGGCATTGAAAGGTCAGCTCGATTCCTTGTCGCTCCCTACGGGTAATGTATTGCTTCAGTATGTCGATGACTTGCTCATCGCCTCGGATACAGAACAAGGTATCAGAGACAGTACAGTTAAATTACTGTTACATTTAGCTCAACATGGCCATAAGGTATCCCTTTCCAAATTTCAGTATTGTCGACAGGAGGTCACCTACTTAGGTCACCTGCTGTCGAAGGAGGGTAGGAGATTGACCCCTGAGCGCATCAGTACCATTGTTAAAATGCCCATTCCTCAAACTCAAAAAGATGTGCGCGCTTTTATTGGCATTACTTCCTACTGTCGCCAATGGATTCCAAATTATTCCCTACTAACCAAACCCCTGCTGGCTCCGACTACTAAAGATGTGCATGAACCCCTGCCTTGGACTCCTGAAGGTCAGCAGTCTTTTGAGCAATTGAAAACTGTGCTTTGTTCGGCTCCAGTGCTTGGCACGCCTAACTATAGCAAGCCATTTGTATTATATGTCCATGAGATGGCTGGTTGTGCACTTTCTGTTCTAACACAAAAATTTGGAGATAAGCAACAGCCGTGTGCTTATTTCTCTGCTGTGCTTGACCCTGTCGCACAAGCCCTCCCGAGCTGTCTAAGAGCGGTCGCGGCTGTGGCTGTCTCGATAAAACAATCGGCTGGACTCGTACTTGATACTGATCTCACAGTCATGGTACCCCATGCTGTAGATACACTCTTGTATAAGACAAAGATGCAGCACCTCACCAGTGCACGTCTGACAGGTTATGAGCTAACACTGTTCGCTAAACACATTACAATTAAATGATGTGCCACTCTGAATCCAGCCACGTTACTACCCCTCCCTTCTGACAATGAGGAGATTGACATACAGGATTGTATCTTCCGGACGGAGGAAGAGAAGAAAGGACGGGTAGACCTGACTGATGTTCCCTTATCTGACCCCAAGGGGAACTATATGTCGATGGCTCTTGTTTTAAATTACAAGATGGGACTACAACCACTACGTATGCTATCACTACGCTGCGCGCGGTAGTTGACACATCACGAGTTCCTTATCAGTCGGCCCAAGCGGCAGAGCTCGTTGCCCTGATACGAGCCTGCGAATTGAGTGAGGGACTGGTTGTTAATATTTATACTGACAGCCAGTACGCCTTCGGAGTCGCCCATAATTTCGGGCGACTCTGGGCAGAGAGAGGGTTCCTAAATTCCCATGGGACAAAGATTCAGCACGGTCATCTTATCTATAGGCTTTTGTCCGCGTTGACACTCCCTAAGAAATTGCCAATAGTGAAGTGCAGCGCCCATAGGAAAGTTACTGACGATGTGGGTAAAGGGAACGCTTTTGCAGATCAGACAGCTAAGGAAACAGCCCGGACTAAGATGAAAAGGATGTTCATAGCAGGTCCCGCTAGGTGGGTGCCTGAGGTTACAATGTTTGAAGATACACTTGAGAATGTGAAGGAGATTCAGACTGAGGCCACAGTGGAGGAATTAGCAGTGTGGCAAGAAAGTACAGCACAATTGAACGATGAGGGATGTTGGATTGACACGTCAGGGAAGCAAAGATGGATGTTGCCAGATGCATATGTTCTTCCTGTAGTCACGATGGCTCATGGCCCAGCCCATATCAGTGCTAAGGGTATTTGCAAGTTGTTAGACCCTGTATGGCAAAATGATAACATTTCGAAGACAGCTGCACATTTACTGAAGTACTGTATGGTGTGCATGATGCACAATCCTGGGAAGGGTACCCCCACACCACCTGGTAATTTTGCACCACCTACCTTCCATTTTGAGGTTCTTCAATTAGATTACATTGAGTTAGAAAGGGTCAATAAGCTGAAGTATGTGTTGGTGGTTGTTTGCGCTTTCAGTAAATGGGTTGAGGCCTACCCCACCAAAGACAATACAGCCATGGTGACTGCAAAGGTACTCCTGAAGGAGTTCTTTCCTCGCTTCGGCTTGCCCCGTTTGATATAGAGTGATAACGGAAGTCATTTCAATGCCAAGGTTATCCAGTTAATCTGCGACGGTTTGCACATAAAACAGAAATTCCATGCTGCAAATCAACCCCAGTCAGCAGGTTTGGTTGAGAAGTACAATGGTACTCTCAGACTGAAATTGGCAAAGATTCAGGAGACAACAGGGTTGCAGTGGCCAGATGCTTTACCATTAGCTCTTTTGTCGACAAGAACAGCAGCACATTCTAGAACAGGATTGTCACCTTACGAGGTCGTGTTTGGACGCCCGGCAAATGTCTGGGGCGTACCGTGCCCCGTAAGTTTTCCGATATTGAGTATCCATTATTAACAGATTACCTGTGCCAGTTAACCGAAAATTTGCGTTCTATTCACCAACAGGTCCGGAACACTCTCCCAGATATACCAGAGGGGCCCGGACACAACATCCAGCTTGGTGATTGGGTTCTAGTGCGGAATTTTTAGCGGAAGAAGAGTTTGGAGCCGCACTGGAAGGGACCTGAGCAGGTCTAGCCACCAGAAGCGCAGTCAAGGTTGCTGGCCGAAAGAACTGGATTCATGGTGCTCATTGTAAACGAGTGCCTCTACCTTTGCCCTATGACCAATGGGTCGCTGATGGAGTTGGGGACACTGAGTGCGAGACGGTGCCTCGGTTCATCCACTTCAGCGACGCAAAATTAATGTGGACCCAAACGGATGCAGAGAATGATGACGTGTTAAATGCAGCGGTCCCTCCAGAAATTCAAGCCATTAAAGAGCCACTGTTTGTTGACCCCCTCTGTGCCTGGAGTCACCAGATACAATTTGCGTCCAATTTGCCAACGTTGATGAACAATAGGAGCCTGTACCAGTGAGGCTCTGACGGACACTGGGAACACTTGCCTTTGCTAACAGTTTTATTGCATTCCTCTTCTTGCTTCATAATGCATCCGTTTGGTCGACCTATTGAGGAGGAGGAAAAGCCCTTTGCACCACCGCGTTTAGCGCAGGGGTGGTTAACAAAGAGTAAAATAGTTTGCATATTATTTGTTGTGATTACGCTAATAACAATACTTGGAATATCCTGGTTTCTGGAGGAGAAATATCCTGTACATTCTTTGGTTGGTACAACGCCCACTCCCCTCACAAAGATGAGCATAGAAAATCTTACACAGACAATGTATTCATACAAATGTTGCATCAGGCTCATGATGTGTCCAATACGACTAATTGTTGGGTTTGTGGATTGCTCCCCTCAGTTACTCATAAGAGCGATAATTTGCTATCCTTGCCATTGTCATATATTGGAAGCTGTGAAGGTACCCAGCAGCCCCTGTATGCACTGTGGTCCCCCAAACAGGGTCGGACAACACATGAATAATCTCACTTGACTCAAAGGTAATAATCAGTAACTTACAACAATTTTACAGCATCCCTGAAACAAATTTGATCCTGATAAACTATCCAATTAAGAGCTCTGTTCGCCTCTGAGGCGAGTGGCTTTGCACAAATATCAGTATCCGCTCAGTGCATAGTCAAATGACCATTTCAAGAATAAGTGCTGGGGTAGCAGATATATGTGAAGGGTACGTAAATGTAAAAAAAGGATAAGTTGTAAAACTGGGGCTAAAGCTTCCTGCCCAGTACGCAAGACATCAGGAATATGCTTAACCTACAGATGGCATCTGGAATGTTTCTTCAGTCCAGGCATTTTGAAAAGTGCTGGTTCCAAGAGTCCTTGTGCCGATGGTCAAAGCTAAAAACTTAAATACAATGGCTGTGAAGAGGCACAGTGCTGCAGTACCGGTCGATGCATGAGGGGAAGTTGCAGCACAGTACGGTCAGAGGTACGGAAGCAGGCAAGAGTCTGGCAAGGATTGTGAAGACGGGAAGTAATGCAATATTGAGACAACTGATGTGGCATAGTTTTTCACAACCTCTGCAGATGGCTGCGAGAACTGTCATGGGTGCGTTCGACAGGCCTCCTTATCCTGTTGCACAAAAATGTGTACCAAGTTCCAAATATTCGTTTCTGCATTACACTTGCCCATCCTTTAGATGGGATCATCTCTTGATGGAGTAGGGTTGGTTCACTACCATGAAGGACAGTGCCATTCTTCTACGCTCTGATTCTTCTTTGGCTGTGGTCCAGGACAGCGGACTGCAGGCCAGGTCTTGCAAGAGCCCACAGGGAGCCTGTCAATACTCCAGCACTGTAACTTGCTTAAAATTCTTCTAACAGCAATAAGCAAAGTGTTTTTACCCGGTGCAAGCTCAGCAAATGTGCACTCTGTAGCAGATGGTAGGAAGCTATGTTGCACCTTTTGAACCTCAGCGCAGCAGTATCACAGCCTGGCTTGTTGGCAAGACTATCATTCACAATCACGTATCTCTGTACAACTAGCCTCTTAATACTGCAACAATGAAACACTTGACAGACACACTACCACAGGTTATCTCAGGTTCACTAATGTATTGTTTGCATTCTTATGTAGGTATCCTACACATGAATCCATCCCTACCCCTCTAGTGTGAGGCACTAGCATGATCTGAGTATGCTTTTTGCATGTAGCCTAAACGAGAAACAGTCAGTTTTTGAATTAGTAAGGTGCAATGCGTTCCCTGACATAAAGGAGTGCTTGGGGTCTTTCCTTCCCTGATCAAATTAAATGACTCCAGGGATCCTTTTCATCCCTGTTCACAACCCACATGAGTCCAGGGTGTAGTGTTTCATGTGACACACAAGTGGCAACGTTCAAACATGACTACATCTTTACTCCGGCTGCAGCACCAGGGGGGATCAATAAAGAAGCAGGTGAGGTTGTCTCGGACACCTCAGTTACTCCTCACAAGCTGTGTGATGGTCTTTGCATGGGAGGCTTCCCCACCTTTGTAGAGGAGCCTCACCATATTAACAACTGCTGACACATCCCACATGCCTCCCTCAACTGTCTGCACTCCCTGCTAGTCAGATGCGGCAGGATCACTTCTCTTCAGTGTTCGTGCGGCCAGAGAGCGCATGCGTGACTACTGGCTGCAAATGTCTGCTGCAATGAACCAAGATGAGGCATGTGCTGCTCTGCAAGCACAAGTTGCTGGCGTACAACCTCAGGTGTCCCTCAGTGGGATCGGCCACCACATCACATGGGAGGGAGGGGTGAGACAGCACACCCCTGCCATCTTTCAGTGAACTTAGCGAGCCAGCCTTGGCAGGGCCTAGTTGGCGCATGTGTGTCCCTAGGCTTAACAATTACTTTAAAGCAACCAAAGTGATGCATGGAGAAACTAAGTCTCTATTACTGCACTATGCTGGAGAAGAAATATGTAAGCTCTTCACTAATCTAGCCAACACTGGCAGGGATGCGGACAACGATGGCGCAGTAGCAGCGCTTAACACCTATTTAGAGCAACAAATGGATCCTGACTTCGAACACTTCAAACTCCGTTGACACAGGGGTGCAGGTTGGCCACCCCCAAACGCCACATCCTCTGGAAAGCTAGTATACCCTAGGACAACTTGCTCATGCTAGCCAGGTCGCACAAACTGTCTAAAAACCGGGCTCAGCAAATGGAACTTGCTTTAAGTAAATGTATAACCAAGCCTGAGGCATGCGATGCACGACCCATCAAGACTGAGGCCATCTCAGCCGTCCCAAGAGTCAGAGCGCCACAAGCACCACTGGGTCCTAAGCTCACAGATATGTAGCCAAAGAACCACTGTGGGCTCTCATCCCATCCGCTCCAAGACTACCCAGCCAAGAACAAAACATGCTCCAACTCTCAACGCCTCAATCACTTCATCAGAATCTGAAAACGTGGGTGCCCCATGAATCCGTCACATGGAAAAGGCACAGCATGACATCAAGGGGCATGGGCAATCACAGAGGCTGCTGATCTCACAATGACTTAGTGGATCCCCCTCACAGATGGGGAACCCTAAGACGACGACAAAAAATCTTCGTCTCCTGTGCTGGTGAATACATGAAACACGCCAAGCGATCACGATCAACATGTTGAATTCACATGCCGAGGCTGACCATAATTGCCCTCTTAGACACAGGCACCTCAGTTAATGAAATCAGCAAAAGGCAGCTTGAAGCAATGCTGATCAGATCCAAACTATGGCTCGCCTGTGTCAAGATCTACGCATATTTGAGATACACTCTCATCCCTGTTCAAGGTATATTTGAATGTTCGCTGGCGTATGCGGAGAAGTCAAGTACGGCAAAGTTTTATGTTGCCACCAGAGGAATGGAGACCCTCTTCACTTCTGACAAAGCAGAGTAACTTTAATTTGCATCAGCCGTACATTCTAGGAGTGTGGAGGAAACACTCATGAAATTCCAACACCTCTTCACAGGGCTGGGGAAACTTAAGGTGCCTCCTGTGTCGCTCCACATTGATACTTCAATAAAGCCTATTACCCTCAAGCCCAGGCAGATCCCGTTTCACCTATGTCCAGCAGTTGAGGAGTTGCAAAGACTTGAGAATGCTGGAGTCACTGAGAAAGTAGCAGGTCCTACTGCTTGAGTCTCACCAGTGGTTGTAGCGAACAAGCCCAAACAGCCAGGCTACATCCAAATCTGCACTGACATTCACCTTTCCAATAAGGCAATCAAAAGAGAGCATCATACAACTCCAATGATAGATGACCCTAATCAATGATTTAAATTGAGCCCACTGGTTTTCAAAGGTTGATTTAAACTCTGGCTACCATCAGTTAGAACTAAAAGAAGACTATAGCTACATAACATTTTTGACCCATGTGGACCTCTGACGATAACGCCGCCTGAATTTTGGCACCTCATCGGCAGCATACGATTTCAAAATGCAATACGAGAGATGGTCACAGGGTTGGAAGGTGTCACGAATGTCAGCATTGATATTATGATTGACGCCCTCACCATCACAGCTTATTAGGAACGACTAGCAGCCAGACTCCAGAGGATTAGTGACATGGTACTTGCTGTCAACAAATTGAAATGCCGGTTTTTATAAAAGAAAGTGGAATTCTAAGTCACATTTTCTCTGGTGAGGGCATAAGAGTTGATCCAGCAAAAGGGACAGACATCAAGGATGCTGCACCCCGAAGTCTCCCCAAGGAGTTAGAAGTTTTCTGGGCCTTGCGATGTATTTTGGAAGGTTAAATCCTAGCCACGTTTGCAGGGCCACTCCCAGAACTCACTAAGGCTTTGATGCCCTGGTGATAGGAGAAGCAAGAAGTAGGCGCCTTCCAGAGCATAAAAGATGCCCCCCTGCAAGATAGGACAATGACATGTTTTAATCTGACTCATGAATCTGAGCTCATCGTCGATGCCAGCCCCATCAGACTGGAAGCTGACTTGAGTCAACATATCAAACATGACCAATGAAAACCTGTTTCATTAGTGAGTAGAGCCCTCATGGCCACAGAACAACCCTACACTCACATTGAAAAAGAGGCACTAGCGATCAAATGGGGATGCACCCATTTTCACATATATCTTTATGGGCAAAGGCTCAAGATCACCACCGACCACGGCCCACTAATGTCTCTATTTGAAGGAACAGTGCCACATCCGCTCACATAAATACAAAAAGCTGGTGTACCAATGCAAAAATATCAATTCGCCCTCGGATACAAGCCAGGATTTACCAAAACAGCTGATTATCTCTCCAGATAGCCCCGGTTTTCAGACCCAGCGATGACAACGGGTCATGCTGGATCAAATGTCGGGTGCGTGGCCCTTGTAAACTGTCCTTGCACCACCAAGCTGTCCAACATTGCCGTAACTACGTGGAATGATCCTTGCCTCCATTAAGCATACACAGCAGCGCGTGACAACCAGTGGAAGCACTTTCTGAAAGATATAGGCTGCTGCGATGAGAACAGAAACCGAAAGCTGAAGGTGCTGTTGCACATACGAGACAAATTAAGCACCACAGGAGAGGACATTCTTCTTAGAGGGCCGCCACTCACCATACATTCAGTACTGCAACAACGGTTTGTCGACCTAGGTCATACCGGATATCAGCATGCTACCAAAACAAAAGCACGGCTCTAAGAGAAGATGTGGTGTCCAGATATTGACACCTATGTGGATTCGACTGTGGCCCGGTGTCAAGTGAACAGTGCACCTGGCAAGTCCACCCCTGTCATCACAGAAGAACCAAGCATTGAGCTATGGCGCGATGTCAGCGAAGACTTTGGGTCACTACCAGGCAGGCGCAACACTCTGGTAATAACAGACGCAGGTTTCAAATTTCCTTTTGCAGAGATAGCAACAAGTACCAACTCTGAGCACACAAGAAGGTGCCTAGATAAAATGTTTTCAAAGTTTGGCATCCCAAAAAACGTGAAGACTGACAATAGCCCACCATTTCATGTCAGCGATTTTAAGGAATATTTGGAAATTCTAGGCATTGACCAACGGAAAATAACACCTCGATGGAACTCAGGCGAAAGGAGAAGTCGAAAGACTGATAAAGCAAGCCATAAGAATAGGCATTAAACAACATGACTATGTCGAAGAAGTCATAAGTAGATTCCTAGGTGCCTACTGGAGATCATCCTTCAGTACTACCTGACAATCGCCAAGTGACGTCCTGTTTGGATCGGGTGCATAAGATGCGATTCCCCCACACTCATTCATGGTCACCCACTCCTCTTGATGTGATTGCCAGCCCGAACACAAAACAATACCCATGCAAGTCACGCAGACGGGCACATGAGTCAAACATTACTGTAAGGGACTAGGTGCTCCTCCATAACAGAGTGAGTGGGGGGAGGGGGGGGGCTGTCTTCAGATCTGAGGGACTATGGTGACCACGAAACGAGGAAATGGCCAGGTACAAGAAATATATCTGCCTTTCACAAATGGAAAGCGGACGGGGCATCGATGAAGAGGAGTCCCCGCCGACTATTCCAGAGGAAGGTGTGGTCATGACAGGATGCTGAACAGGGAGAAGCCCCTTTTAGCCTAGGACCCTCACCTTCAGAGACTGACAAGCGCCCAGCACAATCAGCTAACCCCAAAGACACAGAACACCCCAATCACTTAAGTCCACACAACCAGCGGTCCACCAGACTGAGAGACTTTGTGTGCCCTTAATTTCCAAATGGGGTTAGATTTAGCAGGCAACGTTGTGGACTGCATATGTTGTGTTTGTAAGTTAGTGTTTACAGCAAAACAAATGTGGGGAGGAATGTAGTGGGTCATGTGACACAAAAGTGGCATCATCAAGTTCACACATGCGTACATCGTAATGCCGGGCACAACGTCGTGGAAGCAGTAACGATAAGGGCAAAGTCATGCTCGGACACCCCTGCAGTTACTCCTCAAAACCTGTGTGTGAGTCTTTATTTGGGAGTACTCCCCACCTTCGCGGAGGAGCCACACTACACCGGGATCACATGACTTTAGAACTGTGCTGCCATCTTGGAACTGGTGTTCCTTCTATACCTTTAACTAAAGATGGTCTTTAGCTAGACGACACGTCACTACAGACGTTTACTTATAAAGCGTGCTCGATCTTAATTAAATCAATAATTATGTCAGAAAGAATAAAAAGAAATCCTGTAGCATGCATAGTGTCTGAAAATACTGCATAAAATGCAAATGCATCAACAAATATTATCTATGTACATTACACTTGGGAAACTACAGAAATGTGTGCCCCAAACTAAAATGGTCTGTCATTGTACGGGTAATGACCGAATTAAAATATTTCAGGGAGAGCCATAATGTCGTGGCATGTAGCATCAATCTGGAAAACAGAACCAATAGGAAGGGAGCATCATCTGCTAGTTAAGAATAAATGCTGTGCAAGCGTGATATATGTGCAACACGCGAAAAGCTGCCACACTGCTCAAGTAAGACATCTAGTATCAGAATGAGGGGGCACACTGCAGCACCCGAGTTACTCAGGTGCCCTCTTCGGCTTGCCCCCCCGCTGATGGGCTCATCTGTGTGCCCCTCCCAGTGGAGGACTTCACGGATTTTACCCCACTCTGCTAAATGCACTATCTGCTCCCCGACCGACACAAAAAACCTATATCTTAGCTCCTCCAAACAAGTGCTTTTTGCACTGCTCCTGATTCGGAGATGACAGTCTTCACCAACGCTTCCATAGATGTGTGCTGAACTCCTTCAATGAATAAGTGGCCGACCTCCAGTGCCCCAAACAAGTTTGGAGCCATGGCTCCGCTTCTGAAGGAGATGGGATCTCTACGTTCATTTTGTTCATCTTCTCCTCAAGTGTGATATCTTTTCCCGATTGCTTACTGTCCTGCTTCACTGGAAGAAACACCGCTGACTGGACATTTGTCTCTACTGAGTAGGATTACTGCGTCACACAGTACCTGGACTCGAACTTCTACCACTGCCTAGTCCAAGCCTTGACTGCCCGACTAAGCTACCAACACAAAGGGAGCGTCGGCTAACCTTCCTCGGTGGAGCAGCAGCTTCGGTCATGGAGCACCAGTGACAAATGACGGAGCCCACCACGGAGAGCCACGGACTGCCTTATGACCTGCGAAAGGGACTTCCATGTATACTCTCTTCACGTCCGGGTTCAGCAATGATAGTCTTTACCAGACGTTGGGCTTCAACTAATGTATTTATGAGTGCACTTAAACCTGAGGGCTTTGCGGCACTAAAGATAGAGGGGTATTCTGGAAACAGATGCATTGCTATCACGTCTTGGTAACTTGGTAAGGAGCCTCCACCCACCATCAAAAAGCAGTTCATAGATGCTGAGGAGCGGTCAGAGGCAGAGCATATATACATATATAGGGAAAGGGCGAGAACAGATGACAACTTGAATGATGGTCCGACTGACTGGAGGCTACTTCTTACCACTCTTGTTTACCGCCATGCTCTAGAGCACCAGGATTGCCCAAGATCATACCATTTTTATGTTGACGATATCTGCAGCAGAAGCTGAAGAAGGACCATAGAGAATTATTGCACAGATGAAGTGGCTGTTATTGTGGTTCATTTAACGTCATTATTATACACTCTTAGATTTCTTTATTTTAAATGTATGCTACCCGAGTCCACAAAACAAAAACTGCTCTATGCTATTGTTATTTATGCTACTGGTAAAATGGAAAATTGAAAAACAATAAAGCGATGTATGTGTTAACGAGAGATGGAAAAATAAAAATAAATAAAAGATGCATGCATTTTTAAAACAATTTGCACATTACAGAAATCCATATGCTGCATTACTTCACTTTATTGAGCGAAAGGGTTTAAAGTGCTTTCAGGAATGTCTGCAAAGTGCAATCGGACGAGAATTCAACCATCATCACAAACATTTGCTTCGGTTCATATCATTCCATTAAAACTGTTGCGCGATATATCCTCCCAAAATTTATACAAGTTATAATATACCAAATACTTTGAATAGTAATATACTGATTTATGATAAAAAAGTAATAAAACAGCTGCAGTAGCCTATTTTTCATAGCAACATCTCCTTGTGAATAATGCAAACTACAAAACCTTTGGGTCATGCGAGGAAAGAAGCAACTCACACATAGGGACAAGCATAAACAAATCAATTCATAGAAAACTACCACAATAAAAATGAATAGATTGCACAAATCTTGGTTTGTCTAAAAAAAAAACAGGAGTAATAACTTCTATAACAATGGAATCAACAGCATGGGATTCGGTGGCGAGAGACAATTTCATTGCAGAGAAACAGGACATATGTTATTGTGCCTAAACAGTGGAACGAGGCATCCTGTATAATGCACTTTGTAGTATGGGCACATTCATGAAACATGAAATAAATAAAGTTTATTGCACAATCGTCATCTGTATTCGTTGGGCCAAATGCAAAAATTCCCAATTTAGTTGAGAATCAAGAGAGGGTATGTGCAGTAGGGACATCCAGGTTCCCTTCCTTCCAGGGTGTTCATTTCTAAATATGATGCCAAGGCTACTAGCATCTGCAGCTTCAATATACTATAAAGCTATACCCTGCCAATACCAATGTCTTTTTGATGGTGCCAACTTGGGACCAAAACCGTTATAAATCTTATCCGGCTGGTGCATTCTTTATGAATGGTAGCCATAGAAGGTATTTGGCATTTGAGTAAATCCGTCACAGCATTGTTGTACAAAAAGCCTCTAGGATTGGCCCAAAGGTGAAGCTAGTACACAAGCAGCCATAGAGCTGTCTGAGAGCAATACCTAAAGCCAAGTTCTTCCCAAAGAGAGAAGTCGAGAGCTGCCTGTGGACAACCTGTGAAAGATCTTAAGTGATTTTCCAGAGATACCAAAATTGCCCCAACAGTTCAGCTGCATGTAAGGCACTCAAACTGACTTAGTGTATATCGCTAAAGCTGCATAGATCTTAAAGTCTTCAAAAGTAGAACAATTACTTGGAGCTGATATGAAAATCATTTTAGATGTCATTACGTGACAGACAATATCCCTATAGTTGAGAATCAGAAACACAAGTAGTAAAAGTGAGCATCTTGCTCGCGTAGAACCCAGTTCTGCATCCTCGTATTTTGGAGGAATGGTTTCCCACCAACGTATACTTTATATTTTGGTTGATCTCACAAAATCTCTCAAAGCACATGGGAGTGTTAGTCTAGCCCTAGAGCAACACGGGGACAGGAACCTCTCCAAATGTAGGTATATCCATGGGCGCTTCTTGGAGTATGAAGTCAAAGAAGTGATAAATATATTAAGTAGGATAAAAGCCAAAGTACAGCCATGCAGCTCTCACTTTTCAGTGAATATGGGGTTCACACATACTCTCATTCGGGCAATAGTCAACCCGCGCCAAGGTGTTTATGAGCGAAACTTGGACCAGTTGAAGGATTCCAAGACATATCCAGCTGCAAGCAGAGCAAGTATTTACGGATTTCATATTTATAAGAAAAGGTTGGAAGTCTAGGTCTCACTAAGAACATTACTTTCACCTCCCCATGATTGTACCCATGAGAATCATCATCTCACAAAATAGTCTCCCCATAGAATCAAACAGGTAAACAGGTCAGGAATTTCTGGCATTAGCTAAATCCTGCTTCTGACATATGTGGACTATTACAATGGCCCAAGAGGGTGGAGGGGCGAATCCCAGAGTAATACTTGCATTACCACACATACTTTTAAGAGCATTGACACAGCAAGTTCAGACTTAAGGATCAATCAGAACACGGTCCAGATGAAGGATTTTTTATTTTTTGTGCATTCATGGCAGCTTCTGCCTCCTCTAGGGTGAATGCGTCAGTCAGCTTTAACAGAGGTGAAATCGGGCCGGGTGAGAGCATGGATTTGCTCCATGGAGGAATGCAAAGTCGCAAAGTGTGAGACTTCAGAATCCACTGTGACAACTGGCTGTGGTTTAGGTCCTGAGGACCCACTGCTGCATGCCACCATATACCAGAGGCTGGACAGGAGGGAGGCTGGGAAGGAAAACACTCATTAGCAGTCCTTAGATGATCAGAGAGAAGCAAATCTAATAAATCGTCTTGAATGGAGAATCTTTCTAGTGAAGATATAAAAAGACCCATCTGGTTAATACGATGGACTTCGTGGCAAGAGGCGAATTCAGAACTAAGAAACAAAGATTCACGTAGCTGGTAAAACACTACCAAGTCAACAGCCACCCACCACACCAACCTGCACCACAGGAACACATGGATAAAACTGGCATAAACTTAGCAAACCCTGATGTGCACAACATTGCAGTGTTTGGATTATGATGCAAATGCAGAAAACCCTACGCTCGAGGTGAGCAATGGAAAAACAGTCCCCGGTCGAAGGATAAAATGGAAAAGTCCTTTGGCACACCCACCCATGTAAATAAATTACCACAAAACGTTTCAGTAGATTGAACTAGATTTACTAAAATTAACATTGAACAACTCTACAAACCACGCACAACCAGACACCAACAAAACAACAGACACTATCAAAAGATGTTTCCTCCTACTTGACTGATGGCCTTCCGAGATCCACACAAGAGAGCACCCAGACAGAAAATGTGCTATGAGGCCATAACAATCACGGTTCCTCATTGAGGCTGCAAAGGCGTGCTGCTCCATGCATCCATCCTGCACTGGCTAAATGCAGGGTACCTGTTCACCAAGATGTTGTGATATCCTCAAACATCTACCGTATTTTGAAAGCTTTTCAGCATGCAAGTCTTCTTCTGTTGGAAGGCATGTCTGCTGAAAACCAAATCCACTCACCCTTAGGCCCCAGCTTTGCTGTTGGTGGCTCTCCCAAGAGCACATGCATTTCCGAGCCAAATGCTGGAGGCTTGGACAGTGGTGGGTTTATTGACTGTAGGAAACTATAACTCCTGGACGAATTTCAATCCCTAACAGACTTGACTGACGCACACGGCCTTCTGACTTCCCACATTGGGGAACTGGAGACATGAAGCCCACAGAGTGACACTACACCTTTTCACAATAATCACAGAACGTAAATTACTAACTTGGTTTTCTAGAACTCTCCTCTCAATATCTAGGAACAAACTGTCTTCCACTAGAAGAGAACTGGAGCTTATCCTGAACAATGAACTGGAAGATGGGCAATGGATGAGATTTCTTGAATATAAACATATGGTCCATAGAAACACTCAATATAAATATATTTAATTTAATTGTTTACGTATGACCTATTTGGGCACCCAAAAGGATTAACTGGGCATTTAGTTCATCAACAGCAGGCTGCTCCAAATGCATGCTTTAAAATGCAGGATATTTCCATATCTTTGGCAGTGCCCCATAGTGGCCCATTTCTGGGCAGGGGTAACCACACACCTCACTAAGACCCTAAATAGACCAGATCTCTGCACCCCTGGTCGGTGCTTACTGGGCCTGTCCCCTCGCCCACAACTTCGGAAAGTTGAGGACAGATGTCGGGGCCTCACCCTGTCACTGGCAAAGAGAGCCACTGTTAAGGCATGGAAATCCACCCTAGCTCCACTAATAAACAAATGGCGAGCAGCTATGATGAAGTGGATGGATAGTGAAAGCATTGCTCAGCATGGTCAAGACAAAAGAGGTACAGTTCGAGTTCACTGCACTCAGTGAGCGACCTAGAATGAGTGATTAATGTTAATAGGCACAATGTGGAAGGTTTTGCTGTTGGTAAACTATAGTTCTAGGTAGTCCTTCAGGTATTGGATGTACATGGAATCAAATTGCTTCCCAATTGACACCTTGGTTCACACCCCCAAGAAAAACTCCTTTACACAGAGATCTGTGATTAAAGATGCTACTATATACATTTGAACAGCCAGGGTTCCAGGCCTGCACGTTACCATATATGTTATATTGGTTTCCTTTTTTCTTTTCTTTTTCGACTGCTTTATTCAAGTGATGCCCTGTAACCTACATATTGATGCAGAACGGCACAGTTTTGATTTAGAATGAAAAAGATAACATGGATGCCCTACAACCATTAAAATACTCCCAAAATAGCTTAAAAGTCTTTGAAAAAAAGTTTTGTATTTATAGGTCGGTGTGGACTTCTGAATGTTTTAAAGTCAGGTATGGGACAACAATCCTATCCCAAAGTGTAATGTTCTTATATATGAACCCGAAGGAACCAATTTCGGTTGGTGGCATACAAATGCGAATAACGTAACATCCTAAGGTAGGAACATTCATAATAAGGAGAGCTGCAGTTTTGTTGCCAGGAGGCAAAGTGCTCTTCTATGCATACCGACACATTGAATTTTGGAATTAGCGGAAGAGAATCTGTGCTGATTTCAGTGTCTGTCTAGTAACAGAGTGGAGGCTTTTTGTGATGAGGCCCCCAGGCCCTTGTGGGCAATTTCCTAAATCTCTCACAGATACCGCTGCTACGCTAGCAAGTACCTCGCCCAACATCACCCTATTAGGCGATTTTAACCTGCACCTAGAGGACCCTCTTAAATCTGAAGCCTTGGATCTCACCCAAGACTTATTGGCTATCCAACTGATCCAAAAAGTCACTAGTCCGACACATTGCAAAGGGCACATCTTGGACCCAATCTTCTCTAACAATGAGAAGCTTTCAGTAGGTAATCCCATCCCGGTGCCATGGTCGGATCATTTTTTGATTCCGATCCAATGGAACATCCCGCTACAGCCCACTAACATCCAATCTTCTAGTAGCTGGGAACGCCCCTGGGCGAAACTCTCATTAGAGGCATGGTCCATAGCCCTGATAAATACTAGACCTCTATTGGACCCCAACATTGCCACTGATAATTTCAACCATTGGATTGAATCATCTTTGGATGCCACTATATCGCTTAAACTGAGCCAGAAAAGGCCTAAAGAGAAAACGACACCCTGGTACTCACCCAAACTTCGGGAACTTAAACAAAATTGCAAAAGATTAGAAAGAGCTTGGAGGAAAGAGTACAACACCTTAAAAAAACTGAAATATAGAGAGTCCATCAAAATCTACCAAACTGAAATAAAGAGAGCACAAGCACAGTACTTTGAAGAAAAAATTACATCCGTTGCCAACACGCCTAGGGAAATCTTTCGGATAGCTAAAAATCTGATGAAGTGTCCTTCGCCTGAGACACCACCTTCTCAATCACGCTGTAATGAACTTGCAGAATTCTTTAATAAGAAAGTTCTAGATATATATAATACCTTCCCCCTGGCCCTCTGCCCCGATAACACGGTCTTAGAAGCCGATACTCCAGCTGGCAGCTTACCACGACTGGAGGAACTTCCAACTATGAACCTGTCCACCCTTTCTCAATTCTATGCCCAGGTCAAATCTGGTTCCCCTCTCGACCCGGCACCCCTCCATATGCTTCGTAATGTAGAGGAAACCATACTCCCAGTCTTACTAGAAGTGTTAAATTTATCTATATCCACTTGTCAAGTTCCTTCATCATGGAAACATGCCATGATAAGAGCACTGCTAAAAAAACCTAATCTTAACCCGGAGGTATGGGGTAACTATCGCCCGATCTCGCTTCTCCCCGCTACAAGCGAAATACTGAAGAAATATGTTAATAGAACTCTTTCTGAGTTCTTAGAAACTCATTCCCTACTGCATATCTCTCAGACAGGATTCCGACCACAACATGGTACGAAACCACTCTTCTAGCAGTAGTGGAGGAATCGAGGAAAATCCTCGACCAGGGAGGAGCAGTGGCCATCATCCTACTTGACCTGAGCTCCGCCTTTGATACTGTCAACTATAACATTCTTTTTGACAGACTTAGAAGGGTTGGAGTCTTAGGTGATGTTATGGCCTGGATCAAGTCCTTTTACTTGACAGATCGTTTCAGGTTTTCGAAGGTAACAACACTTCAAAACGGGTGCCACTCACATGTGGACTTCCCCAGGGTTCTTCACTGAGCCCCACTCTGTTTAATGTGTATTTAAAACCTCTCGCTGAGTTAGTCTTGCGATATGGGATCCATATCATCACATATGCTGACGAAACACAGCTAGTGGTAGCATTAAAACACCAGAAAAACCTGCCAGCTAACTTAGAAACCTGTCTGGAAACAGTGGCCAAATGGATGGACCAGTCGTGCCTCAAGCTCAATGGAGACAAGACCGAGCTTATGATCTTGGGCAATCATTCCGTCTCTACTTCAGGACTGGGCTGGCCCAACTGTCTTGGTCCTCCGCCAGCCCCTAAACCCAAGATCAAAAGCTTGGGAGTTTGGTTGGATAGCTCTCTCAAATTTGATCACCAAGCAGTGAAGCTAGCAGCCACCTGCTTTGGTATCATCAGACTGATTCGGAAAATGTTACCTCTTCTTCCGTTACCTGCTCGGAGAGTTATGGTTCAGGCGCTGGGTCTCTCCCGCCTGGACTACGGGGATTCCCTCTACCTTGGTGCCCCTAAATCCACTACAAGGAAACTGCAAGTAGTGCAGAACTGTGCAGCCAGGCTGCTACACAATATCCCCAAAACTCACTTTGCCAAGCCGGCTCTCAAAACACTGCACTGGCTGCCAATAAATGAGCGCATAATATTTAAATCATTATGTATAGCTCATAAGACCCCCTGGGGGAACGGTCCCAAAATCAATCACTCCCTCATCACTTTCTATCGCCCCCTAAGATGTCTCCGCTCATCCAATTTGTTTCTGGCATCTGTACCCAAAATCAAGAGAGCCCGCTCCGGTGGCCGCTCTTTCTCTTACAACGCCTCTAGATTATGGAACACCCTTCCTAGTCATCTTCGATCAACGGCCCATCATCTTTCCTTTCGAAAGCAACTGAAGACCTAGCTATTCCAGAATATGTCTTAGAAGCCCTAACTTGTCTGCTTGCTGTCACTAGCGCTGGGATGCCTGCGGGTAGCTATGCGCTTAACAAATGCTGATTAATAATAATAATAATAATAATAATAATAATAATAATGGCCTCATCTGATAGGTGGTTCTGAGCTCAATGGTCAAACATTTAAATTGCACTATCACCAGCAGCCAATTGGAGCTAGCCAGGGTTGGAGTGACATGGGCCGGTCTCCGAGGTTTCAACAAAAATCCCACAGCTGCACTCTGAGTGCCCTGTATCATGTTTGCTGCGTTGTCTGGGAGTCCCAGATACATATTGCTCCCTTAGTCAAGCCCGGATCACTCAAAAGCATGGACCGCAGTTGCCTGTTGGGGGAAAACATGATGAAGGAGAATATGTCTGAGCATTCACATTTGCAAACAAGCAATGGCAAAATCAATAGGACTGGCATGCATTTTCATAATCTAGACCTATGGACTTCGCCAAACCTTCTGTGCACAATAAATTTTTATTTCAGTAGCCGCCAGGTGGCAGAAACAAGGGAGCTGGTGACATGCTAAATCTTATCAGAGGCCACATGGCTGAATGTGGTTTCTGAAGTGCCAAAGGGATGTTCCCCTCAATAAAACTGTATCAATTAAATTTGTCATAAAGTGAACCAATGTAGCTTGCAGTGAAAAAAATAAGACAAAATGATTGATTTTTGTATATAATGCATGTACAAGAGAAATAATCGAATGTGACAAAATGTGTGATGATTGAGTGTACTTTACCGATGTATTAGAACCACTTCCTAGGCAGTGGAATTATACGCCAAGCCGCCAACGGCACGAATTGAAAGATGTACTCACCTCCTGGCTGATCACAGTTAGATCAGCACTGTTTCAAAGCAATGGTTAAAAGAAGCGGACCAATTGTAAAGAAGAGGTCAGCAGGCAGGTGCACTGTCAAGCCAGAACCAAAAACTAATGCAAGAGGCCAAGTTATTGAAGATAAAAAGACCAGATAGCCCAGACTAGTCAAATTCTGTGTTGGTCTCTTTCCAGTGCATCAGCAAAGGTCTGATGAACTGAGCATGGCCACCTCCGGGGTTGATGGGGCAACATAGCCATCTCATTGGATACTTCGATAGGTTGGGAGCCGTGACATACTCTACTACAAAATCCTTCCGAGTTCCATCATGGTCTCCTGAGATGATAATACGGCCTACTTTACACACCCTATGAAAGTGAATTAAAAATATTTTGCAGGCCTACAGCAGAAAGAAAAAAGGCAGGACAGAGCGATACAAACAATATTAAGTGCCAGGATTTTACCCAGTGTGATCGAGGAAAACTGGGGGAGAACTTCAACGTGACGGTCCCAAGCCATCAAAGAACCCAGCGCAGAAAACACAGTCCACGTGCTGCAGTTTAATGAGCATATTCTGTGTAGATAGGCTGGCCTCAGGAAACCCAATGTGGCAATGCGGGTACTAATGTAGTGTTAAATGTAAATCACTTAGAGAGGGTGTCCTAACTTCCTGTCAATAAACAAGAACACATATGCCAAGGAACACCTGCTCAGGGATTCTCGGTTATTGGCTTGGAAGAGTAGCTGAGAACTCATAGAAGACTCTGTCTAGGAAGCAGCCACGCGTCTCAAATGCAAACACATCTGATTCACAAAGTGACGGCTGCCATATTGGGGAAGCCTTCACAGCAAACACAACTTCTAAAATGCACCGTTTACAGACATTTCTGAAGTGAGAAGTTCCAGATAGTTTAAGGACCCAAGACGCTGTATTGTGTACATCAATCAAGCTACCTACCTTTGGCAACAGTGGAGGAGACTCCAGCTGATGACATTACTAGGGCACCATGAGCCGGGGTTCCCACAAGAGCCCACAAACGTCACTGGTGATTCAGTCGACAGTGAACTGAGGTTGCAAAACGTCACTTGCATGGTAAGGCAAAACTCCTTGCACTGGCCCGCCTCCTTGTGCTCCTAGTGCACGGTTATTGAGAGCAGTATGTGTTCATGTGCTCATTTGTGAGTATCAGTCACTAATCTATGTAGGACCTCCACCCTCTTCAAAGGCATCCAAAAGCCATTCGAGAACGTTTTGTAGAACTCGAGCATTTTTAATAATTTTACATAGGGGTATAACGCATACTCGATTGCATTCAGGCACAGAGAAACCCAAAATAAGCAGATACACATAATATTATTACTTCTGACACCACAAAAAATCTAAAGTTTACTATGCAGCCCCCATATCCAAACTGACTTTCTGCCCATCAAATGGCCATAGCACACGAGCCCCACCATCCCTTACCCTACAAGTAAATCTACTACTTTCATTTAATACTGAACTACAGAAAATATGGACAAAATTGCCCTCTCAAACTGAAGGACGCTAATCCAAAATGCAAACTGCTGACCAAGGAGCTAGTGGATTTAAATAAAAAGAAGGGTATAACACTGGTGAAAATAAGTTTAAAAAGTTGAAAAAAGCAGTAGAATGTTAAAAAAAAAACAGCACTTCCCAAATAAGAGATCACAAATAAGACCATTTAAAATTAGCAAAGGAATTCTCGAGCCAGACACGGTAGACATTTGTAACAAACATGTCAGTAACGAACATACAACTCCGTCCTCCTTAAAAACAGAAATGAAAATACTATCAACCAACAATAGCCATGTGACCTTCAAATCCCATCAACAGCGCCCAATGGCAGCAAACTTTATAGCGGATCTCTCGAGTGACAAGAAAATATACACTGGCATTGCAAACATTTTCTGGTAGAGCCAGCTATATTAATACCAGATAACCCGCCTGTCACCTTGTGTAACTGCCATATTACATGCTTCAGTAAGGCCAGTCGGCATCAGGACCAGTTCAAGCCAGTTACAGTCACAGCGCCAGGGAAACAACCAAGTGCGGATGTCCACGCGCTGTCCAACTATCTCCCGGGTGATGCTCATAGCACAGAAGGGAAGTAGCTGCTCATCCTTTCATTCTGATCTGCGTCTTAGAGGGGGAAATTGTGCTTGCTGTAACTGCATCACCAGTTTAGAAGGTGCAGAGAAGCAAGAGTTCACGTCAACTGATATCACTGCAGAACTGATCAACATCATATTCCATTGGCTGCTCACATAATAGGAGTATTTTATTTCTTTGTAATGTTCTACAAAGCTCTCCATACTGCATTGCTGCCATCTCAGAACGCTGAGGGCAAAAAGGATTACATGAAAGTAAACAAGGTTTGTTCGTAAGCAGCCAACCAGCACACCGTGGTAACAGTACGGTCTCAGGCAGTAAATATGTGCAGGGCAGCAATTCAGACCTTAAGAATCGATCAGAAGACAGAGGAGTCTTAATGCAGGTAAGGATGTCATTCTTAGGCCTAGCACCAGGGCCACTGGAATTATGCGACAGGGGAGCGCAAAATTAAGTAGCAGGGTTGACTAAATTATGCAGCAACAAAACCCAAACTATGCGGCATAAAACAGCACATTTTTGGATAGTATTTCCTTATTTTTTCTTTTTTACACATGGTAATACTATCTGGGCAAAGATTTTACTTCATTTGTACCCGTTTAACAACTGAATACAGAAATAAGCAACTGAAAGATGACCAGGTAACCTTTGCGACAGGCTTTCCACTGCGCTCGAACACATCACATTTGGTAACTTTTGATCTGTTTGAGCTAGAAACTATTTTTTGTTAAAATCTGTAGATTATGCAGCAGATGATGGATTATATGACAAATGCAGCCAACCCATAATTATGTGAAAATAGCCACAGAAACACATAATTACAGTGGCCCTGCATGTCACTGACAACTGGGTAGAAATTGATTACTGATGTAACCAGTATAAGAAGGAGAAGCCTGAAAGCCTTGATGAAGCTATCAAGTTATAGGCCGAGCAGAAGTGTTCAGAACCCTACAGGATGTTATGAATTCATCCTCAAGTCTGAGGTGCAGAGGGTGAGTATTCCGCAGGGTAGAACCTTGAAAATGGATGTATCTGCCTCCAAATCGTTCACGTTTTGGTGGGTAGAGTCCTGCAGAGTAATTGACTCGAATGTTTAGCTGGGAAATTTGGCTGAAAAAACTTTTATGCCATTCTTGGGCAAAACCATGTAGAGACTTGTGAACTAAGCACAAGGTTTTTAATTGTACTCTCTATTTGATTGGGAACCAGAGGAGTGATTTGAGGGGGGTGATGGGTTCATATCGCCTTGGGCTAAAATATGATGAGCAGTGAGAGTATGAGCTCTCCGCAACCTACTGGGAGTGGACATTTAGCGACTGTGGGAAAGACTGTCTTGGTAGACCAGATGTGCCAGCACTACCACCAACACCAGTGTGATTCTATGGGAAGAAGAAAGGGGAAAATGTGCGTGGCCGTTGCAGAATGCAGATTTAGTGAGATCCTTACTGAACAATGCACACAGGTTTCCTTAATCCAGAACTGGTGGGGGCCCAATAAGTCAGACCAAGTACAAGGAAAAAGTGAGGGGTCCGCCAAACCAAACTCAGTCAGTTTTGTTGCATCCAGTTCTGCAGGTCTGGGTATCCTTAACACAGTTTGGAACCTGGTGGTCACCTCTATGAGCCTCATCCAAAGTGCTGTGCCACTGGGTGTTTTCAGCATACTTGGGCTACTTATTACTGTGCCCTTCGTGAAGGTGGGACAGGGGGCATACAGATGTTCAAGAAGTCAAGGCAGAGGGTGGGATCGTATGGATTTCACAAATGGAAACAGCGGTGGCTCTCGGAGTAGAACCCATTTTGATTTGGTGGCCGACAGTCAAGAAGGCTGTAAAGCGTGCAAGTGCAGTCGTACCATGCCAGAACACGAGGATGAGTGATCAAGCAGGAATTTGGGGCTGGTGATGTCAAAAGAAGAGGGTGCATCTTTGGTATTTGCTTCTGGAAGCACCTTTCTTTTAATGTTCAGGAGTGTAGTTTGTAAGAGCCGGGATGCAGACACTGAGTCAGTAGGGTGATAATCTCTTGACGGATGATAGGATCTTGATAGTGTTGGACAGTGGTGGCCGGCACAGGTAAACGCAGTGGGGGTGGGGTGGGGACGGAATAGGTATAATTAAATAATACCTATTCTGTCGTCTGTAGACTTCACCCCCTGCCACGCCCTGCACCGCATCACCGCCCTTACCTGTGCCGGCCACTGCTGGTGTTGGATTCTGACATCAGGTAAACATGCAGAGAGGCAGGCGGAACGGAGAATAGTGAACAAGATGGGGAGGTGGGAGTAGCAAGGTTAACAATAAGGGTAGCATTTTGATTGTTGAACACGGGCATGAGGTTGCTGAAATGGTCTTGGGGGTGTCAACTCTATGGGGCAAGGTTAGGGGCCACCTGTTATTTATACATCTCAAAAGAAAATGTGGGGGGGAGTAGACTCCTCAGCTTACCTATTGTATTGAAAATGGCCTCATGACTTGGATACAAGCATCCTCAGAACCCAGAGAACTAAGTGAATGCGCTGCACTAGAGGCTTGCAGCATCATAATTCAATAGCTCTTTTTCTATGTCTTCAGTACGCAATGGAGCCTTCTTCTTGATGGTCTTAGGTGTTTGGATTTGGAGCAGTGCCATCTAGTAGAGACCTTTCGTGACTGACGAATCAACAAAAGCAAGGAAGGCGGAGGGCAAGTCTGAAGGGAGAATGTCAGAGTCCATAAAGACTTGACGGAAGGCAGAAGAGTTCCGATTGCTGAAATGTGGAAGTTGTGTATAGTCTAGAAGACATAACCATTTGGAGTTCAACTCATTCTCAATAGAGAACTTAATGCAGACGTGATCAAATCAGCACATCCCTTATGCAACAACCATTAAAACAAATAATACTGCTTCTGATTGCAGTGTCTGGGAGAAAGGAATAAACATGGCAAAGAAGGTTTTCAGAGACAAACTGATGCTGTCCAATTCCATATGTTTCTAACATGCTTACCGCCTATTTGCCTCAGATAATCCCATAACCTTTAAAAACACTTGTTTACTTATGAATTGTTGAATTTAAAAGCATTCCACAAACTTTGCAAAGCTAAGTCTGGGGGCAAATTCAGTCCTGTGGTGAGCAGTCTTCACATTTGATATTTTGTGTGATCAAAGGTGAAATGCGAACGCCCTATAATTTTCACAGGTTTTGACATCTGCATTCTCACTCTACTGATATTCCCTCTCGCCTCACACATAAAAGGTGTTTTGATGTCATCAGCCAGTCGATTTAAGTGTGGCACCGATGGAAGAGCTTGTAATGTGAAAATCCCCCAAAGAGTGGCAAAAGACTTATTACACTTAAGAAACAAAATCAGCTCTTGAGTTGGGGCCTCGTCATGAGTGCCCCAGAATAATCCCAGTTATTTCCCTGCCCCAGAATGCCCATGACTGGCCCCATCGAGATTACCAGGGCAACTTTTTGCTCAATATCAGTTTTTCTCATGAACTATGTCTAGGATATTAGCGTGAAGAGGCTGCTTGGTGGTAAATGTCCTACATATGGGACACAAGGTGGCCTTGGTTGGCACTGCGGCACTCTAGGAAGTCTGGGCAGTACTCTTCAGATGGTTTCCATCACCGGATGTGTTCTCTCTGTAGAGTGAATGTGATGCGGCGCTGTTTGATGAAAGTGTCAGCTTCAATGAACTGTGAGCTGTATGGGTGATTTTGGAGGGATGTACCAAGCCCCTTACCTTTCCTCCCAGTAGCCCATTATGCAGCAGATGTATGGGTGTGGGTGTGTGTGTGGTAGAGAGCCAGCCGAGCACGTGCATTTGGATGCCCAAATAGCAGGTTAATAGCATATTAAGGCCCAAGGGCTGTAATGATCACTGGGAAAAATGAAATGTCTGCAAAGGAGACGAGTGCATACCTTAGACTTCTTCCACTACCCCGGATGCGTTTGTTCAGGATTTTCCTGTGTCTGCCATGGTAGACACCCTCTCCTCCACAGGCACCATCGCTGAAGTAGACCGTCCTGCCCGGTTTCTCGTTCTCTAATACCAGCGTCCTTTCTTGCTGCAATTGTGTTAGGTTTTTTGCCGCTCACTATTTTAGTTCTGTGGTGGCAATACCACAACCCCCACCCAAGATAAGAGTAGGCCGTAAAGTTGTGAAAGCGGAAGTCACCGAGAGATGTGAAACAAATACTTCTCTCTCTGCTGCAGGGACAGCTTTGAAGCAAAGAACAACCTGCGAGTCTGTTTTAGAAGAACGTGCTACTAGGGGCTGTAAAATGTGCAATAAATGTTTATTTATGTGCATGAACAATTAATCGTGATAACTTTCATATTTTATGACCTCTTTTTTACATTTGTTTGGGGTTTTTAGAGCTCTTCCTAGAAGCGCAGCCTATTGGCCTTGCCGGCACGTGAGGCAGAATGTGAGACAGAGGGGAGGAGCCGATTAGGTTGCCTGGTAACACGTCATAGAGGCGGTCCTTCTATAAAGACAACACAAACTAAGGATCAGATCAGAAGTTTCAATTCTTAAAGTATCTGTAGCGCCATCCAAAGGCCCCAATAAAGTAAGACCTATTTTTGTCTTCTCTGCCTCAGGAGACTGACTACCTGTGGTTACTTATATTTTGCATGCATTGTTAATTCATATGTTTGCCTGTGTTTGTCTACCGATTGCTTGTATATTTTGTCGTGACTTGTCGGGCCACTGTGTCATATGCTTCTTGCGCTTTTGGACTGTAGCATGAACGAATAAAGGATCTAAAATGTTGTATTTGGACTGAGCATAAGCACCTCAGATTTATATTAGCCCAGTCTTCAGGGACTTATATTGGCCGCAACTAAAAGCATGCATCGCAGTCAGTGCCTGGATGTAGTCTTCAGGCGCTTTTTTCTCAAACTCTGAGTTTTTGACCTCCAAAAATAAACCCTTGGGGCGTCAAAGGTCCATCGTGGCTAGACGATGCCTTCAACTGTCGACTCACAACACACGAGCCTGAAAGGCATTGCCAAGCCTTTTAAAAGTTAGGGCTCAAACCCATGGAATGGTCTACCATGACATCTACAGAAACCCAAATTACTTTACAATGCTTTAGGGAGAAATACATTTTGTTCGCTTCACTAAGGATAACAGGCAATGAATGTCATTGATGAGCTCACTGAAAAGCCTACTACGGATGGAGGAATCCACTTACCTCATGCTTGTTTTTCCTACTGCTGAGAACGTAGAGCACTCTGAAGCGCCCAGGGAAAGTGTTGCACAATAGGCACCTATTAATAAAAAATAAAACAGGAGGTTATGGGATGCAGGATTTTAGTGAAATGAATCATCATTGGCTTTCACCTGTAATATTCAAAGACCTTAGATAACTAACCCTGCTGCCTTATCCATTTTTATATAAATAAATTGGTACACCCCGTTTTTTTTTGTTTACATTTCTTTTTTTAATTTTTGTGGTTTGACAACAAGTATCATATATATGCATACATCAGTTATAAGCAGACTTTGGGACATGGACATTCTAGTTCAAAATCAGCTCAGCAGCATTACACAATATAGTCACTGATGTTCTCCAGAGTGAGCGATACCGCAGCTCCTATTGCCGAGCGACATGTGACAAATAAGAATTGCTTGTTGCGCTTGGCGCTGTCAGCTCCCATGTCTGTGCATGGCATGATGGGGTTGGGGGAGGAGGGGCCAGGAATTGGTACACCCTGTTACACTGAGCGTAGGCCCTGGAGGCGCGGAGCAGCGCTCAGGATGACATGGACACAGGCTCTTTCGTTTCAGGTCCCTGCCCCGAACAGTGTGGGCCCCCTGTATTATAGTTGTTGATGTCAACTGTGGACTCAACCATGGTCCATGCAAAACAGAAGATAGGCTGGCCAGGTTCACTGTTCCCTCGGGCCATGCTACCGGTGCGCGTGGGCAAAACAATACATACCTAGCTACACCAGCTGACCACTACATTGCATCCCTACATAGCACAACATTCCATTGTCATTTTAAGTTATTTAAAATAGGCTACAGTTTATATGATTAAAAGTAGGATAAAGGTAACAATTACAGGCAGATCTACACCCGAGACAATATAAAGTCTGGCGATGTAGTGGACGGAGGGCATGTAGTGGTAATCAATGTAGAGGCTGGAGACATAGTAACATACAAACTTTGTATCCAACATTCCCTTGCTGCCTGGTCACCTCCTTTCAGTGCCCCTTCATCATACTACATGTTTATGTGTACTCTGCAAGCCCATCTCTTTACAACATCTACTTTTTGCTCAAATGAACCCACACACTCCACCCTATTGCCTGTAGTCTCGTAATACCACCCATTAGTGTGTCACCTCAATAGAGAGGACAGTGCATAGAGCATTCAACCACCCAACCTCTACAAAAATACAACTTGCCAGTTAACCAGAGAGCAGGGACGCAAGCTGCCCTCGTTCATTGTTGTACGCTGGGTGCGCTTCCAAGGCTTCCCCCTGGCATTCATTCACACACTTGTATCATTCTCATCACATTCACCTGGAAATGTAAATACTGGTTATAATAACTTGTTTTGTATAGGGACTCATAACAGATATTATTATTGGCTGTAGTAAACATGGGCACACTTGCTCCCACAGCCTCCTACAGCTCCCAAATATAACTGCACCCTGATTGGCCATGCAGGGTAAGGCATGGCACTTTCAGAATTAGGAATGTAACAACTTTATGTCCCTCGCGTATGCAACCATAAACAACAGAGAGATGACGTAGGGCTGACGTCTCATTTTAACTTTCACATTTATAAATGAACTAAAGCCTTGTGGGGGTGATAAGTGTTGAAATACTGGTTGATCACGCTCCAGGAATGGAGCTCTGCCTCTTCACTGTGCTCTTACAATACTGTGTGCTGTTTTCATGAGTTCTTCTCTAGCGGAAGGCGGAGGTGTGAAAAGGCTACACTTCTGTGAAGATATGAATATCATGGGCTATCTACGTGCAGAGCAGCCTTACAGCTGCACCATTATTACTACAAGTAATGACAAGGAAACACAGGCAAGCCTAAACAGTATATGACGTATGCATGTTTGTTTAAATCTTGCCTTGTCTAATTGTAACCAGCTAATGAGTGTCTATAAGAGAGATAGCTACATTGTGTGGCACCTCCAGCATGAGTCTGCATTGCCAGCCAACAGAACTTGCCATTATAGTTACCAGTGTGAGCTTAGGCAAAAGTGCCAGCGTGTACAATATTGCTGACCCCAAACCCGGGACCGTCACACATGCTAAGGGGCCCCTCAAAGTGCTTCTCCTATTGCACCCAACCCCCATCTGTACCCCCTGCTGCATGACAGCACATACAAGCCGGGTCAGGTGGCTTAGTGGACTAATGCATCTACTGCAGGGGCCTGGGTTCGATCTCATGGTCACAGGTTCAAATCCCGGCGGATCCACTCAGCCTATCATCCGTTCTGAGGTCGATAAAATAAGCACCATTGAGTTGGGTAACAATAAGCATATTTTATTCAGCACCAAAATGCCCCTTTGAGGGTGAACGTGCGCTTTGCAAATACACATGTTATGTTATACATGATGCACACAGCTGTGTTCCTCATCCGTTGCTCCTGAGATGCACTACACTCACTGCTCACCTCATGAAGAATGACCAGAGATCCTTGATACACAGCCCCAGTGCTCCCCGCGACACTGTGCGCCTCTTCGGTGTATCAGTAATAGTTCGTGAGTGCACAGCTGCTGTGGCTCTCTCACCAACACCATCATGTGTGCTACTAACGTGCACCACATACCGCCCCTCCTGCACAAGGTGATGTACGATGCTTAGAGTGTGCGTGCGCATCCATACCAGTTTGGGTGCCTGTCTGTTTAACTTTGTAAAAATGGATGTCTGTAGGGTCCGAGTGCATGGTTTAAGACAGTGTGCATAGGTGCTTATATGTTGTGTTGCCACTGTATGCCCATTCCGGACACAAGCTATGCCTCATGGCGTTGCCAATGCTTCATTTCTCGCACTAGCACTCACAGTGTGTGTGGCGCATGTGTTATATATATAATACATGCACAGCCGTGTGCTACTACAGCATGAGTGGGCATAGCGCCAGGTCTTAGGGACGAGGAATCGTGGATGCACTGGGTAAGGGGGTTACTTACCCAGCAGGATAGGCATTGGACATTATTTTTTACAAAACTAGGGCTCTAATACAGCAGAGCGGCAGTGGGGATCTGCAAAGGTTGAACCCCTAGCTTCAGTGAATATATATACTGGAGCAAGGGCCATCTGGCTCGACAAGTCTCTGGAAACAGGGTACACGCCCTCACATTCGTAGGGATGAGGTCCCTACATATGTAGACCGTATAGTCCTCTGCTTGGACTGTCTGAGCTGTCCTTGCTTCTACCTGTGGTTTGGTTGTCTTCAGGGAAGTTCTTGCACATGATTTGGCAGATAGAGTTCTCAGGCTTCAACCCTCTGCACTCTCTGTATTTGCTCAATGCAAAGTGGCTTGCCTTTATCCTTTAACTGTTCACCGAAATCACGATTTGTTTTTACCTACCTGCTATAAATATTACAGATGAAAGTCCTAACTCGATATGTGAAAATCATGCCTAGAAAACCAAATGCAAGCCAAGAACAAGCCCTAGCTAGCAGATTCTTTTTCGCCCCTTACCTTTCGCTATTTCCCTCTTCTGGAGGCATTGCTTTTCGCATGGACCCTCTAGAGAAAACATCTGTGAACTTCAGCGACATGATGTCTTGTTTCAGTACTGGGGTACCTGCTAAACGTGGCTAGACCAGACCTCGAGGACCTTGATATCTGTGAAGTCTGTCACTGCCTCTGCACTGAACTAGGGATTTGTTCACTTCCGCTGTAACCTAGAACCGCCTCAGTAACTGTGTTCATACTCAATGTGAAGGAAGCCACATCATACATCTCCGCCACGCCATTATGGGACAGATGTGTGATTCTTTTGCCGAGGAGCATCCTTCTGTTCTGTAGACTTGAAACTTCCAAAAGATTGCATCAAAGCTATTCATGAACTACTGTCTACTCCCTGAAAATCATTCTACAGAGTCACTCACCATAGTAGTGGGTGATGCAAGCTGTTCATTTTCTGCTTCAACAACAGTTCTTGTTGCTCTCCCAGGCACTGTACCGTAAATGGTGCTCTCGGCCACGGTTAATCTCCTCCACCCCTCCAAATACACTCTGTGCCACAGCATAAAGCCTTCCGCAGAGCCTCACTCACTGGACTGTGGCTGGCTCCCTTATCGAAATGTACATGACGCTTTCTTAATACGATCACAAATTACCAAGGGTTCACAGACTGAAGCCCCGTCACAAGATGGCAGGAGCAAACCTCAAATCACAAGACCGTGCCACTCATTTTGTTGGGGATGGACAGCTGTAGCAGTCCAACTAATTATAAAGTTTTTCAGTTTATTTGGCTACGTGCTGGGTTCGAAACTGAAAAGATGGCTATATTTGAAAATCAAAAAGCTGAATATTGACTCTCTATTTTAAACAAAGGTGGTTTTTTAGGTAATACTCTATTATAAATCCAATATATATCCCTTGTTGTTATCATTGTATTGGCAGGTTTTCCAAATGGGGCAAACTTTCTGAGTAATGAGAGCCTCACTCATATTCAGGAATTAAAATAATTGATTTCACCCATCAACCCAATTAGAATATACTTTGCTTGATATGATGATATCTCTGATTCAATATTCAGCCCGACCCCTTGTCCTCTCAGCCTTCTGTTTAATAAATACTTAGATACACTACAAGTGATCAACCAAAAACGGACAGGGTCGGACTGGGACAAAAAATAGGCCCAGGCACTTAAATAAAAGTGGCCCACATTAGCGAAGCATATAGCTAAAAAGAAAAGGGTAATATCAGGGAAATCAACAGTAAAAACCTACCCATCTGACTATAAAACTAGTCCAATACTGCTAAAAAAAACAAAGCCAACACATTAATCTGTCAGACCAGCCCATTGAGTACTACCCGATTGCCGTTTAGGCCAGTCCAACCCCGAAAATGGATGCCTCATACACTTGCAGGCGGCCAATTAAAAGACAGCAGTGACAACTTTGTCTCACGTGACTACAGAACTCAATTTAATGCGATAGCAAACACTCCATAACAACACCTGATTATCAACTTTGATGATGAATTGGCTTCAAAATTATCACTGCTAATCTAGACTAGACTGCATTTACCATGTTTTATTTAGATTCGCTTCAGGTAAAGTTTTAATAATCCATTATAATTATTAAGAGTATCATCATCACACAACTTTATTTCGCCGGTAAAAAAAACTGCCATAAAAAGTATTCTACACAAACACATTCATCAATAATTAACAGTCTATTACATAAAATCAGATTTAAAAAGACAATTGACAATACGAGGATAAAAATTAAAAAATAGTAGCCCTTGGTTCATAAAGAGTTGCTCCTAGTTTATAGACAAAAACCCCTTTGCTTGTACGTGAGAGATAAAATTTAAGCAGTTAATCTCCTCCTTTTCAGAGCACATAAGTAAAACGAAGCCAAGCAAAAGCATGTAAAAGGATCCGGTAATGTCTTAAGGAAATGGAGGGCTGGGCGACATCGTCTAAAATTCAGCTTACACATAAGAGGGAGAATGTATCTCTTTCTTTCATAAATATAAAATTTACAGAAAAATATAAAATGCATAGACTGCATGTTACAAGGACAAAGTGGGAGTGCATCAATCACATATGTTTTTGATGGATGACCTAGCATTAAAGGGATGTAATTTAAACGAAATTTCAATAATATGTATCTATGTTGTAGATTTGTAACAAATGATAAGTAAGAAGAATTCATATTGTTCATACTAAGTACCATATAATATTGTCTGACAGTACAGAGTTTAAAATTAGTATCAAATCTCTTCTCATCAAAGTGGGCTAATAGTCGAGCCTTTAAATCTATTTTTGTTACTGTTATGCATGAACTCGGGTGCCTATACAGGTTATGTAAACCTATAATGTGTAGTGTAGTCTCAATATATTTAAGCCATTTTATTTTTCCTATGCCATCCGGGTTCAGGCAGTCTATTATAATGTGTCTAGTTAAGGCTAAGGTTTCCTTTCGCCACACTGAATGCCACAAAAGGATTGGGGAAATACGGATCTTGTCTGTAATGTATGAGACGTTCAGCTCAAGGTGACAAATGTAGTTGGCACAAGATTGTGGTAAAGAAGCCAAATTTTTCAGAAAGCCGTCTTCTGTACACTGGAGTTTAGAGATGTCACTTGTGGCCTAAACAGCTGCCCCATAGGAGGCAACAGATACTGTTTTTGCAGCATATATTTTTTTTAATAACCTCTAATGGTTTAGTTCCCAATTTTTTTACACATCTAAAGAGGGCTCCTATATTTTTTTACATTAGATTTGCTCTGTTTGCTATCATATTTTGCCAATTACTTTCCCTATCGAACATAATTCCTAAATAATTAAAAGAATCCACCACCTCAAATTTTAGGCCTTCGATGTACATTCTAGTTTGCTTCTGTGAACTTGGTCCTGCCACAAGAACAAACGACTTGTTATGATTAATTTTCAAGTCCAAATTATTCATAAATTCTACATACTCCTCTATGAGTCGCTGGAGTGCGTTGGGGGTGCGTGCCAGCAGCACCGTGTCATCTGCATAGAGGAGTATCGGAACTAGGCTTGAATCAATAGATGGAACGTCTGTAGTAGACCCTAATAAAGCGGATTGGACAGCGTTTGTGTAGAGGGGAAATAAAAAAGGGGCCAAAACACACCCTTGCCTCACCCCCAGTGTAATTCTAAAGTGTCTAGTGCATTCACCATTCTTTCCAAATCGAACACAGCCTGTGTAGAGGGAAAATAAACAAGCATTGGCATAGCCAATAGGTCTCGCCTTTGGGACCTTATAAGTATTTAGTTATGCAGCACAATATCCTTACTGCAACAACATTAACTGTTGCATGGCTAAACACTTATAAGGTCCCAAAGGTGAGACCTATTGGCTATGCCAATGCTTGTCTCTGTCACTGCCAGGCTCACGGGCTCCACTAATGTGAATTGAATTATGGGATCGCTTTCCCTTTTAATAGCATAGCTTAACCTTTAGCAGAATCCCAAATCAAGCTCCTGTCAGCTCTGATGCCTAAAGAGGGAAATTGTGGTCGGGGCACACGAAGCTAAAATAGATAGATGGATAAATAACTAAATAAAACACATAACAAAAGAAAAACACTCCAACTGCACGGCCAGAAGATTGAGTCTATGTTTATGTGACAAGAGTATCAGCGAAACCGATTTACAAAAGGTCTTTTGGGGATGTACGCCAAATTTATACTAAAAAAAACAAGACATGTGCAGAATTCACAACGGAGTAACAACAGATATGTCTAGGGTGTATTTGCTCAACTTATTCATGGGTGCGTAACTTAAGGGCGAATAGTTCTAACACTATTTTATGCCTGTGGCCTTGTCTGAGGAGGACTCTGCGAAATCCAAGGCAGATCTTATGCAAATATGATGAACTCAGGTGTAGCTTCGTGCTACTCCAGGACTCCATGTATCTGCATTCCTCACACTGGTTGGGGCATGTGTGGCTTAAAATGCAAGTAAGAAATCCCACTGCCCTGATTTTGAGAGGACTGGAAGGAAAGGAGTCAGTTTCGGTAAACATATGTTGGACTGAATATAAGCATTTTTCAATTTGCTTCAAATTAAAGACGTTGGCATAGGAAGACAAGTTTAGGCGCCCTTTATTTGTTAATATCATTCACTTTAGTGAGTTCCTTCGTGCATGCACAAATTACACCAGTCTGAGTAGGAAAGGAGCATAAATGGCATAGAAATGGGTGTAACTCACACTGCAGTGTAACTTACATATCGGTATAAGCTTCACCTATTTTAGTAAGCCGGGCACCCGGTATTTACTTAGCCCTTAATCGTATTTTAAAGAGCGTTTTGTTAGATTTGTGTCTTTGTAAATATAATGTAGCCTATTTCTAAAGCACGAGCGAGCCGGAGTGGGGCCTGCTGGGTGTTAACTACTCACCTTCAAGTAACACGTCTTTGCAGCAGGTGCTCCAACCACCAAGCTATCATGCAGACACACAACGAGTAGGTATTACCCAACCAGGATGCAATCAAATCAAAAGAAGCAAGAAAAGAAGCTTTGGAAAGCCAATAGATGGATTCCATACAAAACACTGCTGCAGTAGAAACAAAAACATATAAAACAACTGTATATAGAATTTGAGTCAAATAAATTAAATGAGCAACAATTCGGTGTATTTCTGCGCCGTGGAATGGTTCCGCATGCACTTTAATGCAAGAACTCGAGGGTAGGTGGAGGGATACACCAAACAGCAAACTGCATGATGCATTACTACTCTTGGAGGAGCCAAAGCCCACTCACTGTATGGTATGCATATGTTAAAAAATGGTAACAATAGGCACCAATCAGCAAGCACTCTCAAGACCTAAAGAGGCAGCAGCAGCCCTGTGCCGTCGTGTAGGCTGTGGCTGTAAATCAGGGTCTATTTTGACATTCTATGTCAGGGCGGAGCGCGCGGCTCGGCCCGTACCGTCGCTTATACTGTTCACCCCAAGCATGACCTGAGCACCCCATAGTCTACTGGCACTCTTGGCTTTTCTGCGTTGTCAGCCATTAGACATTTCATGTTGAGATTTGCAAAAATGTCAGAATATAAAAGAAAAAAAAACTGAGACTGGATGAAATGCTCGAGTGGCGAAGTTGACATTTTGCACTCATAAGTTTACCGGGGGTTAGGATATTTTACAAAAGTGCCACTGTCCGCGGGAATAATGCTAGAAACGCAAGTGGGACGCAGCCGCCCTCGTATCCTTCCTGTGGCACGGGTGACACCACCACACATACATACGCCATCCTAGAAATATACTAGAAACGGAAGTAGGGCGGATAAGTCGTGAAAACATGCATTAGACAGTTTAAGTTAAACCCGGGAATAAAGGCGATGGTAGAGAGAGAGAAATGGAAAGAGTGAGAAAGAGAGAGAGGAGGAGAGAGAGAGCGAGAGAGGGGGAGAGAGAGAGCGAGAGAGGGGGAGAGAGAGCGAGAGAGAGAAAGAGAGCGGGAGAGACAGAGAGAAAGAGAGAGACAGAAAGCGAGAGGAGAGAGAGAGAGAGAGAGAGCGAGAGAGAGAGAGAGCCCGGGAGTGCTGCGTGCGTGCGCGCGCAGTCTGCTCATTTTCAAGCACTGCACTCGTGCTTGTGGCGCGCTCCTGCTCGCTCCCGCAAGGTGGATGCCGCCGCAAGCACGAGTGTGTGCTTAAAAATGACCAGAGCGGCGGCTAAAGGTCCTCCTATGCAGCGCATGCGCGCTGCGTAGGCAAGACCTAAAAAGGGGCCAAAACGCACCCTTGCCTCACCCCCAGTGTAATTCTAGTGTCTAGTGCATTCACCATTCTTTCCAAATCGAACACAGCCCTCAGCCTCAAAATACATGTCTCAAATAAAATTGATTATCTGGGACTCAACCCCCATGGACTCCAAAATTGGCCATAGCTTAGAATGCGTTACACAATCGAAGGCCGCTGTCAAATCCATAAACGCCATGTATAGGTAGCCATGCTTTGCCACCGTATTCTTTGCTATTATTAGATTTAAATTAAGGCACTGGTCAACAGTACCCTATTAAGAGTATCCTTTTTCAGGCGCATCATTGCTGGTAAACCTAGCTCAGAGCCTTAAACCACCTAGAGAAGCAGGCACTTCAGACCAATAACAACCAACCCCTTGCCTCCAAAGAGAGCATATTCGAAGAGAATGAAGTCTTGACTGAGCCATCCTATGACTGAGTCAGTACAGATACATGCTGAACACTAAGGATGCTCAGAGTAGATTGGCTTCAACAAGTGGAAGCTAGCGCCGAGCAGCAGCATGCCAAACTCAAGAGAAGGTGGCAAGCCATCACGAACCAGCAAGCTTTAGTCCCTCGGCTACCGAAGATTTTGGACAGTGCATTGTTCAATGCGTTTGATACCAGCAGGACACTCTGAAACTGAGGATGATGTTCCGCTCCCACGGAAAGGAAGGATTGAAACGGAACATCCAACACTTCACTGCACTTCTAGGTGCTTTTTATCCTCACCGTCAATTTGCATAACATTAGGTGCCCTTCTCAGCCCTGGGCACTACAGAAAAACGCAATAAATGAGAAACTGAGGCAACTGCTTCCTAAAATGGTGCCAACTACAACAGCAACAAGGTGATGGATGGAATGCTTGAATTAATCCTAGCCACTGGCAATCGGTCAGGCAATATTCCAGTCTACTGTTCTTCGCCCACCAGGTCACACTAGACAAAGGCCCACCTTATGCAAATCAGTACCAACCCCGCTCATGGGAACAGTCCCCCCAAATTGCCAGGCCTAAAATGGTGGAGCATAGGATGTGCCGCCACTGTGAAATTTTTAAAATGCAATTCTTGTTTTAAATAAATAAGTCTTCTATTCTTAAACACTGAGGAATGTTTTATGGGGGACACACAAACACCTATCAATAAATATTAACCAGAAGTTCTGAGAAAAATACTATCGTAGCAGAAGTACACCTCAAAACAGCAGAATAAATGGTGTCTCTGTGATGGTGGACAGATGGGTAAAGAGTAGATCCAGTAACAAGTATGTGCTAAGTGTCAGAATTTCAACACTCCTGAACGTTCTTTTGAAATATTTACTTCAGAATATTCCGAGTAAACTACATTTGTGAAATATAACCCAATACCAGCTAGAGCTATGTGCCCCAGCAGTTACTGAGGTGTAATAAAAAAAGCACATTGGTTTGCATTCCATTTCATACTGTAAAGAGCCACGTATGTGTGTCATAAAGGAAAGAAGCTAGACATGGCTTGTCCTACATATGCTACCACACTCACTGCCTCGCCCCCTCCAGCCCACCACACTCCTGTGACTGCAGCGCTTCTCCCAGGGCCCTTTGCGTCATCTCTTGCCTGCGGTCGACATGTCAGCGAACAGTACGGTCCAATGACGATTAACATGGCCCTTTCTACCCCACAACGACCAAGATGCTGAGCCACAGAAAAACAGCTCCCATAGTGACAACGGGCCAATCAGGGCCGGCTTTAAGGCAGTGCGACTGGTGCGGCCGCACTGGGCGCTGACGAAGCGGGGGGAGGTGGGGGGGGGGCACAGACCTCAGAGGGGGCGCTGTGTTTAGCAATAACGTAGGATTTAAAAGCATCTGCTGCAGATTTCCTAATGCGTCCAGGTTTCTGGCAGCAATTAAAATGTCATGATAACTCGTGCAATTAATGTTCATGCTAGAGGGATGAAAGTTTTGTCTAATGGCAGTTTTGACTCGCCATAAAGTAGTGCAGAGGGTCATTATGCCTGCTGCAAAGAACAGATCGGTTTTTTGTGTGGGTACCTGAGCGGATTAGTAAAGCCAGCCTATCCCAGCGCTTTAAAACAAGTGAAATGTATGCGAGAGAGGGGCTGTGGAGAGATGAGGGGCCCTTTTGCAGGGTGGCAGTGAGGGAATCCGAGGAGGAGGTCAGTTGGGAGTGCGACAAAAAGGACTGTCACACAGCACTAAAGCCGGCCCTGGGGCCAATGGTCCCAAAAGAACCACCCTAATCCTCGCAAGCAAAGACTCAGCAAATGTATCATTATATGCAGCACATGACCAAAAACCACCTCCTCCTCGGCAAAGCTCCTTCATTCCCTCTGCCTCGAATTGGAAACACGTCAAATGCAAGGGAAATATGTGCAACTGAGTAACGTGTACATATGTGCGATGTCAAATCACTGCTGCCATTGGGCGAGGCCTTCTAGCAATACTGTAATAAATAAATAGTACTTCCCCATTTACATATTTACGTATCAGTAATGTAAGTTCAACCAGACCCCAGGTACACACAACTCTGTTTTAGGGTAGCTTGGGCTCGAGATGCAACTAGTCCAAAACCTCTGGGAAGGCTCGCTGAAAGAAGAAATGAGGAGCGAGTTGTAAGTTGGTGAAAAACAATCCATTCATAGAATGTCTAGACGGTGTACTAACCTTATGAGGCCACCATTGCTGCGAACTTGTTTATTTACGTAGTGCGGCAGGCTATATCAATAATGCCAGGAAAGAAAACAACCCGCCATGTACCGTACAGTGAGTGAACACACACACACACACACACATACACAGAAAAGAAGTTGCAACTTGGCAGGGAACGGTGATCTGCCTAAACAAAAGACAACTCAGAGAATCACAACAAAGACTGAGGGCTTCCCAAGCCTGTAGTGCCCGTCTCAGAGCAGTAACTACAGACCTCGGGATCTGTGGGAACAATGCACATGTGTGGAAACTAACCAGTTTCTCCCCAGTGAAATCAGTGGAAGCATAGCAGGAAGATTCGTCAACATTAAAAACCTGTATCAGTCACTCGGATACCCGCAAAAGGATAATGTCCTGGAGTAAGGTACCCCAATCAACAGACCATGAAGGTTCACATAAAGGAGGCACCACACTCTAGGCAGCTGTAGTGGTAGGATGAAGAGGCAGGGAGTCAGGTGTTTTACTGGGTCCTGAAACAAGCCATAGGTTCTGGGCTCTAGCTGTGGTGGCGACTGATGCTCATCACTGGGGACCACCACCTTGGGTAAACGGGTACGCTCCCTTTGGGAGCTGGACTTGCCAGCGGTGCCAAAGCCGAGCAGGCAAGGATTACTCTAGGAGTCAGCATTGGGTTTTAAACTTAGATGCAGAACAGTCTAAAACAAGCTAACCTGGCAGTCAGCAGAGCTTGAGCTTTGAGGGATGGAGCAAACTGGACCCTTGCTTTGTGCTCCTCCTACTCTGGCAGTTAAAGTTAAGACCTTCAATGTGGGGCTGGATCAAGATCTCTCTTTAATCCATATGATCAGCAAAGTTACTGCTACTCTGTTTACTTTGTAAAGCTCTTCCTTTCCTTAAGAAGGTGTGGTGTCGTACATTTGTTGTTTCTGCAACTCTTCATGGCTTGATTAATTTATAGAAATACTTATTGGGTCCACCAGCTTATTTCCTATCCAAGTCTCAGAGAATTACATATGTATGCACTTTGCGTGGTTTTCCTGCAGAACAGGTTTGACTCTTGTCTCTGCAGCACGTATATTACCGCACTGGTTCTCTACCCAACAGCAAGCCCCATTCAAGGTTCCCTTTCTGTTCCACAGAGCCTTCTGTTGTTTGGGATCCCGTCCCTTATGAAACTCTATATTAAGTATAGGTCTTCTGGGCTTCTTGGCACTGGTTCCCATATCTTTCTCCAAGTACCTGGCTTTAGGCATGCCTGATGCATAGGCCTGGCACTTGAATTCTTGGATGCAAACACTGGAATGCCTAGCCCCTCCATAATAAACAGGTTGCAGCAGTGCTTAATTTGAGCCGGTGGTTTCTGGTGCCCGTTACCGGCACTTAATTGTCAACACTGGCGCTTGCGACAGTCTGTTACAAGGTGGCGATGTCTGGCTAATTTAGAGATAACCACAACAACAGTCAATTAGGAATTTAATATACATTAAAAATGACTATTACCTGCCGCCCAAGCCATTCTTATAGCTTTGGGGCCTGGAATAGTCTGAATTGTCACACTTGTAGGAGTGTGATGGTTAGTAGTTCCTTTGTTACTATATTTGACCGCATGGCAGAGGCAATGTGTGGTGCAAGCTGCAGTGGCACCCTGACGAGAGCCCTGGCATTTGTTTTTTTACAAATTAAGCACTGGCCGTTGCGGACCAAGTCGCGTTTGGAAAGGCTCTCATGACTTTCCTCTTCTGTTAATCTACCAATTAGGATTGCTCCTGACCATGCGGCCACCTTTAAGAAGCTTTTACGCCTAGGGATTTCTGCGCCGTTTGTGTCCTAGCGCAATGAGGTAATGTGGCGGTGGTGTACGAGCACTTTACAAATCAACCAATCTAGTCTGGTGGCACCTTTAACATCTAACATCAATAGGCAAGTCAGGCAAAATATGGCCCTTAAAAACAGTAGGTGCAAAATTCAACCAATAAAAAGACCAAAAAAAAACGTACATTCACAAAAATGGCCGCTGTACGACGCAAAACAAGAGTGCTTGTGCATTAGGAGCTATATTTTCTACAACGTGTTGTTCCTATCATCACCGTTACTCTGGGGGGGGGGGGAGGGGGGTGGGGGTGCACGCCAGCCGCCGTGAGTTTTCGTGTTTACTGCAAAGTGTCTTTTCCCTAGTAGTTCGCCGAGGCTCAGGTGCGGCAACGCAGCCTGTATCCAGTTACCACGTCATGTCAATCCTCTGCCCTGGTATCTTGGCTGCCCTGGGAGCAGTGGCGACAAACAGGCCAACAATCATCAGCAACCGAACTGCAGTTAGGCGTCATTCGTGAAGATGGAGAGGCGCCATGGATTGCGGCGGAGAGGTGTCACTTGGATAGAAATGCGCCCGAAGCTGTAACTTCTTACTACAAAAATTGTCCAATGAACTTGTGTTTTGTTGCACTGTTCTTATTGTTTTCGTCTTGGGTACCAAGTGCTTTGTAAAAAGCAAAATAAAGTCGGAAAACAAAGTTTAATAGTGTTGGTCCCGTGAGAGCATCCAGAGAAGTAAGTCAGAAGTCACAGATGCGGCATAGCATGAAACCGAGTCACAGATGCGGCATAGCATGAAACCAAGGCATAGATGCGGCATAGCATGAAACCAAGGCATAGATAGATGCGGCATAGCATGAAACCGTGCGCCGGACACAAGAGTGTTAAATGGATGCGAGATTCGACTGTTTGCATTGCTGAACATTATCCTAGCATGCCCCGGCTCAGGAATTCGGCCCATTCCTGTCTGAGCAGGTCTGCGAGCACTTATCCCACATTGGGGGAAAATGCCGAATCAGCATTCACAAACAGATGCTGGAGGAGGGATGTGCCTAGCGAGCTGGTCCGGCTGCCCCTGGTGCCTTGTTGACAAGAAGTGCTCATCTGAGCCTGTGCCCATGTTCAAGTGGCCTCAGGTTGGACAGACGTCACGGCTCCTAAAGATCAAAAATAACTCACTTTTGCATAAAAAAAACTTTCAATGCAACAACAAGGTGATTAAACGTACAAGGACTGTACAATCTCACTCAGACCGAGGCCTTGAATCAAAAAGACGTCTAAAATAGGTGTTCATTTTAAATACTCTGCCTTCCCTTGTCCTCCCACAACAGCGGACTGGAGAATATTCGTACACAACACCCTACATGTCGCAAACCTTACAGCCACATTCAGAATTTTGGGGACAATAATAAAGGGCACAAAAAATGAAGGAAAAATACAATTTACACCTAGTATTGAGTACTTAAGAGATACTCAATGACAATCGACTTGTAAAAAGGCTTCTGCACATATGTTGCACGGAGTATTGTGCCTACCAGGCCAGAACTTTCAAGCTACCCACTTACACGCGTGAGTAGCTCATTCAGTCGAGTGTTTTCGGTCATTGCATGCTGGGATTTCTAGTCCTGTTGAACCCATCATTTTAAAATTAGGACAACTCCATAAATGCAAATAAAATTCCTATGGCTGGATGAGCCATGCCTACGGTGGCCAACAATCCTAAATTTGGACGTTTGTCCTGCAGTCGAGACTCCTGTCCCGCTGCCCACAGAGAGGCTCTGAATTTTGGTACCACTCCACTTTTAATCCTCTCCAAGGACAACCAACTCTTACTGTGTGAGCCCTGTAGGAGCTGTGAAAAAGGTACCCATAAGAAGCTGCAGCCCCAGAGGGGTCCAGGACGAAGCCGCGTTAGGGGTACGCTCAGCTGTGGAGATGCAAGTCTAGCCACCTGCCCAGAAACATCCCAGAACCATGCTGGGGACCGGTCGTGGGTGTGGGCCGTTCATGTTCATTTCTTCAATTAAGCTCGTTTTCAAAGTGCTGATATATTTTCTGATATGTGGACGGGGGCACCAGGAGAGTCACGTGCCCAGGATGAAACAGTTTGATAAAATAATAGAAACTAGACTGCAGCACCCGGCTACTTGCAGCAAAAAGGTATACAATTGACACTATATTGCATTTTGGTGAATATAACATGAGACTGGGCACTTCTCCTCCCCCAAAGCTTACCAATCTTTCAAAAAAGGAAGCGGAGGAATAAGTTCAAAACGTGATTGGTCAAAGGCACACAATTGGGCCAAATGGGAGGACGGGATTAAAACTGCATCTCTTGGTTCCACGTTTCCAACTAGTCCTATATACCAGACCTAGGGCGACGGTGATTCTGATGACAAGGCCAAAGGCCTGCTCTTCCCAAGGAAATGTCACTGTGTTGTGGGCCCTGCCTAGATTTAGAATACAGTGTTTATTTCCACCATATTTAGTTGAAATAGTACATCTGAGATGAGATGCCAAGTATCCAAGTTCCATTGCTAAAACGTACCTACTGGACCAGTCCTCTGCCAGTAGATGGTTACAGGGCAGCAGGAGTGGTAGATACTGATATTTACTATTGGTGTTTCAAACTTAAAGACTATTTAATTCCATTTAGATACAAGAGTTGCTCATTTTCTAAACTTGTCTCAAAAGTAGCTCTAGCAAGCAGCCAAACCTTACTCCACGAGGTGGTAAAGGGATTGGAACTCAAACACAGTATGAACAGAATTCACATTCGGTAAACTCAATCTCTGGTCGAGCTATATCTTTTAGGATGGCCTGATTTAGTGAATGTGTCTCCACACATGCAAAGTGCCCTGTGAACGGATAATGGAAATTGGCTACCCTAGTGTTGCATGGGCCTCGGAAACTTGAGAGCTCGTCCACACTGTTTTCTTAACCACAACAATAAAGAGAGAGAGGGAGAGAGGTGAAGGGAGAGTGAGAGAGAGGGAGAGAGGTGAAGGGAGAGAGAGGGAGAGAGGTGGAGGGAGAGAGAGGGAGAGAGGTGAAGGGAGAGAGGTGAAGGGAGAGAGGTGAAGGGAGAGAGAGGGAGAGAGGTGAAGGGAGAGAGAGAGAGGTTGAGAAAGATGGAGCGAGAGGGAGGTGGGGGGGGAGAGAGAGAGAGAGAGAGACACATGTCTGCGCATCTTGGAGTGTTCAGTAGTGAAAATCCGTCAACTAAAAAAATAACGTTTGCGCCCAATTTTTCCCTTGATGCAAAGCTCGGAATGAGGCCCTTAGACTGAGAAGTAATGCGAGCACAAAGCCCTTGTGCCAGAACTGCTGACCCCCTGCGGCCTGTATGTATCCTGCACCTGGCTGCACCTGCCTACCCCCCACGAGGACAGTGTTTCATGGACAGGGAAGGTGATCTCTTCCAGCCGAGAATGCAAAATAGATTCAAATCTCACCTTTGGCATCTTTTCAGATGCAAACAAAAGACGCACGTCAGAGAATCTGACAAGTGCTCTCTCCTGACGCAGGTGGAGAGGGCAGCAGAAAGGGCGGGAGGAATACGTCTGAGAGAAGAGGTAAGGTAACCGGATAACGTCATATTCGTTCACCGTGCTTCGTCTTCCTCGGTCTCCATTTCTCCCCCTCCCTCTCCCTCTGCCCCCTTCCCATGGACTCTCACCTTAGGTGATGCAGACGATGTCGAACTGAGTGGGATACGAGTTCACAGGCGAACCACTACCCTGAGGTAAACTGCCAGGACCTGTCTCGTGAGCACTAAAGGTCCCCCCTAGGATCACCACCAGCATCAACGAGGGAGACAGAGGTCAAAGACTGCTGGCCGTGAAGGTCACAGGGAGAAGTCTTTCTCTAACTCTGTCTCCAGCCAGCAACATTGTGGGAGCTCAAAGGGGTTAGATTTATGATCAGGGCTGGGGAACTGTATCCTTATACGACCCCCCTCGTTGTGTGTACATGTTTTATGCATTGGTGATCACACATACTTATCACCATGTGCCTCTAGTCAACATGTCAATGCCCTTTCGATGCAACAGGTTTATATTTTAAATTTGCTCTGAACAGCATCCCGGCAGAAGTGGCGGAGCTGAAAACAAGACAAGCCAAGATAGCTCTGTGGGTTGAGGACCCACCTTCGAGGTTCTGATCTGTGCAGGGCTGGCTCCAAATGTCATTCCTCCACGGTTGATAAAACAATGCGTCTAGGTTTGCAAAAAGTATTACCTGTCATTTAAGGAGCAATGGACCATCCCCGTTTGCAGAATAAGCACTTCATAAGTAGTGACAATGAATGCTGAAAAGGGCTGCCAGACACAGCTCTATCACAGCACCCGATACAAAGGGTGCAACAGGAGCCCAAGCAGGGACGTGAGTGACATCACACCGACTCGAAAAGGAAAAAGTCTCTCCAGGCGTTGAGAATCAACGAAGTTTCGTGAACTTGTAATTGCAATTTCCGCCAGACCATATCTGCACTTTCATTTCCAGTAAATTCTCTCTCCCTTTGCAAGGACTAGCCACTTATTAACTTACCATTCGAAAAACAAAGACGACTTGCGATGCCTGTCCCTTTAAGGAACAGGTTGTAGAATGATGTCGACGGGCAAGGAGCAATAGTTTCCTCACGCGGTCGTGCCTCGTGACAAGGGCGTGTGTAGAACACCGCACCCCTCGGAGCGCACTGTTTGACATGGGCACGGCCTTTTCGTCAGAAGCGTCTCCAGTCACTGAGAGGCGCGGATAAGCCCTTGGAATGGAGTAAAGTGTTTTACTCCCTAAAACCGGCCTCATTGCGGCATGGAATCGATGCCGGATACCGGTGAACTGGGGTTTTCAGTGATTTTACAGAAATAAATGGGCAGATTCAAAGATTATAAAGAGAAGGCGTTACGGCACTGTTGTGTTTTGTTATTTCTTTAGCGCTTTATGCCACCAAGATTGTCTAAAAGGTGGTGCGGGGAAGGGTGGGGGTGCGATGTGCGTGGCGTGGCCTTCCTCAAAAGACGCGCCGGACAGGCTGATGATGCGTTGCGGGCAGCTGCCTTAGGCAGTGCCTGGCTGACGGGAAGGGAGGGAGCAGGAAAGGCACCATGGAGGTGGCACGTGGAAGAGGGAGGTTAGAATGTACAGGTTGGGGCATGAGAGCTGGAATTAGTGACCTAAACGATTGTGGGCATTCACAAGCGTTTGGGGCCAGGGCTTAAGTTATACAAGTACCGTTGGCCTAACTTTCTGTCAGAAGCCTGCAGCTGAAGCCAGTATTGCCGAATACCAAGGCTGCCCCGTCTTGATTCCGCCCCAGCCCAATTTAATCCACCCCAGACACTCCCTGCACCCTTTCCTCACTCTTACAGATAATTTTTCACCCATGCTTTTTTCCTCTATGTCACTGTTTTTTGTCTTTATCTTCCTGCTTCTTCCCCTCCTTCTGCCTTACTCTATCGTTCTGGGTCCACAACGGATGATAAATCCAGTTTCCCAAAAATGAGTGCTAGTGGGCCCACCGCCAACCGAAAGCTCAAATCATGCCCTGGTTAGGACATTCGAGCCCTGAAACACCCGTTCCCGCTCCGGGGAGTCTTTTACACTCATAAAAAGGCCATTTGTGCAAGTAGGTTCAATTTACACCACAACACTGTGAATCGTGGCCAATGTTGCTAATGCCTCCCCAACCGGATGAATGAAGAAGAACGACCAACCAGAACCCAACCTCGAAATGATTTCACCTTCACCACCAGCCGAGAAGCTTTTCAGGCTACTCTTCATAAGCATTCAAGTTAAACATATCTCGTGTGGCTACAAAAACCCCACCAACTAGAATTATGAACCCAAATATCTAATGGGCCCCGATAACTGACCAGATGAAAAACAGTGTCCCTCACCACAGCGGTCCATCCTGGTCAAGTTCTAGACTTTGCGAACCAGGTGGCACAAGCTAAGGGCTGATTGAAGCGCCCCTTTTCACAAATGACAACCCTCAGGTGATACTACAACCATGTATATATTGTGCCAGACATTCGGACCCTTGCACAATCTTTTATATAACACAAAACAAACATAACATTATTCTTAACCAATAGAAATCAAGATCCCCGCCACACTCCTAGTAATACAGACATTCCTCCTCAGAGGGTGTCTGTACCTTTGACAATGGCCTCTAGAGGTGGGCGAGCCACTGAAAGCTCGAGCCTAAAACCTGGCTCAGCTCGAGGTCCTGCTGGAATCTCGAGTCTGTAACAAGCCAAGCTTTCATCTGGCTTCTGCCTGCCTTCCTCCCGCTACCCAGGATGTGGAGCAACAGCTGGAGCTGCTGACAATGGAGCTGGGGAACCAGGTTCAAGTCTCGGCATTAGCTCAGTGCCCTGTGATTCCAGGCAAATCACTTAAGCTCCCCATGCCTATCATCAATGAATGTGCCCTTGTGTAATGTAACTGGTTCTTATATAAAGTGCTTGACCTTCAAGTTTGTGTTACATTTAAAAACTGCACTAAGAGGTAAAACAAAGCCTTAACATATGTAAAGACAGATAGATACCCATTTACTGGCTGATTTGTACAAAGCGAAACCATAAAACCTGGATAAATCACAACTTCCCCATTTAAATTGTGTGATCTTGGGCAAATCATTTATTTCACCAAAATTCTTTTTTGTTCTTTATTGTGTATAAAAGCAATTTCAAACATGTGAGTTCAAAGTACCCGTTGTACAAAACAATCACTTTTAATAAGTACCTCTCAGTTAAGTGCTTTAATGTGCCCTATTAATGTCAAAGCTTTCACATGTTAAAGAAAAACACTTTTTTGAATTTTGAAGAGACTTTATCATATTTTATGTGAAGTTTGTTTGAATTACTTAGTATATATTTTCAGGACTCGGCTCGTGCACGGGCTCTAAAATCTGAGCCAGACCCTTGGCTCTGCTCTCCCTGTTACTTTGTTGGCTCGCCCGCCTCCAATGGCTTCCAGACATATTCAGCTTTCTGGCTCCTGAGTCCCAGCGTGTGTCTACATGAAAACTCTTCCTATCGAATCACTGCAAATGATGCACTAAGTCCACAAATCACTACAAGGTAATGCCCCACCTTCATTAGGGAAAGGGTGATTCGTTATCTTCCTGCGAGACCACTGAGATTTACAGAAGGTCATCTCTCAAGGGGGCCTAGATTTTGTTGTTTTTGTGTGAGTGCGCCCAAAGCTGTGGAACTCTCGGCCTATCCATCTATTCAATGCTGGGCATCAAAACATGGATGTTCAAACAGGCATACCAGTGACCTCAGTGAGGGTAGCCCGCTGCCTGCTCTTATTAGCGCTTAGAGACAGACCCATGGTGATTGTGAGCTATACATACATTTCAATGAGAAATGGCGTAACCTGCACCACTGCATCTAGGAGAAACATAGCCCCATCTGAGTCCCACCACACTCTACAAATCCATTTTAGACGGCGAATTAGTGACGCAAGGAGACGCTGCAGCGCTTGAAATGGGGGAAGAGGAGAGAGTTTGGAAAGGGCCTGTTCTATCACATTAATAAACCCGGGGTCCAGGTGAGCAAAATGCTCAACCCCCTCCAGTGAAAAGACAAGCAAAGATACAAACTGGCAGCAGTACCCGGGCCCTCGAGCAATGGGTGTGCCAAGTACCATTTCATTAAAAGTGAGGAGCCGTGTTGTACAAGCGTATAACCCCTCTACAATCTGGAGTCTCTTCTGGACTGTTATCCAACTCCATGGTGCTAGTTTTCATAAACCCAGAAGGATGAGGCATTTCACTACAACTTCAGTCTGCATCCTTCAAGCAGTACACAGCTAGCTGTCTGTGGGCTGCAGCACGCGCTCTGGCACTTTAAGCTGTCTCAGCGGCCTAATTTCATCAGTATCACAGATGAGCCCACGCTTAAAGATGTGATGGCGGCCATCGCGGGGGTACGCTCCTCCTGGAACAGAGAATGGACACCATTAGGGTCAAGATGACGTTACTTAGAGCCGACCTCCAGAAAACAAGCGATAAAGTAAAATCTATGGAATGCGTGACCGCTGAGTTAAGTGATGACGCTAAGCAAATGTGGCAGGAGATAAAAGAATTGCAAGTTGCTCAGAAGCGTACAGAAGCCCAACTGGACGACTACGAGGGCAGGTCGCGCCGCAATAATGTTAGAATTATTGGAGCTCCCGAGAAAGCGGAGGGACAGGCGGCAGATCTCTTTGTGGAGGACCCAATATTGAATCACCTCCGGCCAAAAACCCTCTCAAAGTACTTCACGGTCGAAGGGCGCACAGAGTACTCGGGGGAAGACCCAAGCCGGGGGCTCCCCCGTGTCCGATTTTAGCGAAACTGCTGAATTTTAGAGACCGTGATATTATATTGCAAACAGCTAGGGCGATTCCTCCTCTCAAATTTGAAAACAGCGAAATATCCTTCTTTCCGGATTTCACCGTAGCGGTGCAGAGACAGAGAAGAACCTTTCTGCACATTAAAACGCAACTGAGAGATAAGGGAATTCGATATTCAATGCTGTTTCCGGCCAAGCTGCGAGTAGAGGCGGACAATAAAACGCGATTCTTCGATAGTCCAGAAGCAGCACAGGAATGGTTGGAGGGCTGGAGGCCGGCGAAGGAACATAACCCGAGATGAGAGAGAGTCCTTCCTCCTGAATGGGACTGGCTCCTGGGAACTAGGTGTAACAGTGAGCGCCGTCTCCTCGGTGGTCACAAAGGAACAGAATCGTTGGCTCACGACAATACTACACACGCTAAGTGACTTACACTATATGTAACTGCGTTCTCATGCATAATCAGTGGTATGTTGTGGCGGGCGGATGGTCGTGGGGAGGGTTCTGTCACCCCCCTGAGTTTATAGTTAGTTTAGAAGCTAGGGCTACGGGCGCCCTGCACTATTGGGGTATGGGCAGTTTCAAGCCCAGAGTGCGGGGGAGGCAGGGAGGGGGGAAGTTGGGGATCTAGGGTTCAGTTAGTTCCTTTGAGATTTAAGCAGATTCAATATAATGCAGGACTTCAGAGAGATGGTACACAGATGATACTTGCATGCGATAGTGGCATAACAGTGGGTAACACATCACGAGCTTATGTGTGTCAATGGGCGGGATCCGGGAGGAATCGGGGGGGGGGGAGGAGGGGATTGCACAGGACCTCATGGGTGAGCGGAAGCTCAAACTTATTTCCTGGAATGTAAATGGTCTGGGCGACAAACTAAAGAGGGGAATAGCTCTACAGTATGCCCCAGACGTGGTGTTGTTCCAAGAGACACATTTGGTAGGAAACAAATGTAAAGCGTTGGCCAGGTACGGTTATCGACTTGTCGCACACTCTGGATTTACCTGGGGTTCACGAGGGGTGGGCATAATGATGTGCAAATCCTTTCCGATGTCTACGGACCGCACCTGGACGGACGAATTGGGCAGATATGCGGCGGTATCAGGACGATGGGAGGGCGGAGTGCTGAATCTGGTATCGGTCTATGTTCTCCCGGGTTTGCAAGTAATGACATTCCGCGATCTCGGAAGTGCAATGCTAGACTTTCCACATGGTAAATTGATAATTGGTGGGGACCTTAACTTGGTGGTATGTGGCAGATGAGACCATTATCCCCCCGAGGGATTTGGGTCCAACTCATCTGATTCTGTCCTCATTCTTGGACGCGACGGGACTAGCTGATGTGTGGCGACTCTGCCATCCCGGGGACTCCCAATTTACATTCCACTCTGGGGCACACAATAGTCTCTCCCGCATAGACTACATCCTCATGCCGGCAGATCAGGTGGGGCAGGTAACAGAAATTAGACACATGGCAAGGGGCATATCCGATCACGCTCCAATTTGGGTTCATCTGGGTAGGAGCAATGACCAGGTGGGTAGAGTGGCGCCCATAAACCCGTGGCATTTACGCAACCCTAATATTAAGCACAAACTAACTGCATCAATCGAGCATTATTTCCAGGAGAATGAGGGGTTGGTGGGATCCGCCCGTACACTCTGGGAGGCTTTTAAGACCGTGGTGCGTGGCCAGGCACTCTCGCAAATAGCAGGGGCAAAAAAGGAAAGAAATGCCACTATATTACAGCTGGAAGGTGAGATACTAGTACTAGAAGGGGACTTGTTGACATCCGGGGATCCGGAAGTTGTGCATAAATTAAGCCTCAAGAAGGAAGAGAACAAAAGTGTGGTGACGGACAGGGCTAAAGAAATGCAGAGGGACAAACTCGGTAGGGTATATGAGCTGGGGGGCAAAGCGAGCAAATTGCTTGCGTGGTTGGACCGCCGTGAGCAGGCCAACCGACTGGTCACAGAAATCACTACAGCAGAAGGGGAGACGATTACTGATGTGCAATTAGTGGCAGATGAGTTCGCAAAACACTACACTCGGATATACAAATCTCATTCGGTCTATCCAATAGAAGAGTCGAGAGTCTTATTAAAGGACATACGACTGTCAGTAATGTCGGAAGTGGACAGGGACTTCCTCGATAGTAAGCTAATGAACGATGAAATAGCACGAGCCATCAGAGATCTGCAGTCAGGAAAAGCTATGGGCCCCAATGGACTCCCCATACAACTTTATAAACTAAAACCTGACAAAATAGCCCCCTATCTCAAGGCTATGTATGAGGAAAGCTTGGAGGTCAGTCTACTGCCCCAGGATCAAAGGCTGGCCACAGTTGTGGTAATATATAAGGAGGGCAAACCAAGAGACCAATGCTCCTCATACAGGCCTTTTTCGCTCTTAAATGCCAAGGTGAAGATCCTAGCAAAGTTGTTGGCCACTCGTTTGATCGGAGTGATCTCCGACCTGGTCCACCCGGATCAGTCGGGATTCATGCCATCTAGAAATACCTCCCTGAACCTGCGCCGTCTCCAAGGGGTACTCGGAAGAGTAGACACGCTCAGGGAAGACGCAGTGGTGGTGTCCTTGGACGCCGCCATGGCATTTGATACAATCGAGCGGCCCTACCTCTTTGCAGTGCTGGAGAAGATGGGGTTTGGACCTGGATATATAGGATGGGTGAAACTCATATTCGGAACCACTAGCACAGGTGGTAGTGAACAACAGGAAATCAAATGTCTTCGCCCTCGGAAGAGGGACAAGGCAGGGATGTCCCCTGTCTCCGCTGCTTTTTGCCTTGGCACTGGAGCCCCTAGCGAGCTGGATTCGTGGGGACCCAGTAATGCGGGGCCTGAAATGGTCGGAGGACTGGGAGGATCGTATCTCCCTCTACGCCGACGACATCCTCTTGTACCTGTCGTCGCCACGGGCCTCAATCCATAGGGTTCTTGATATTTTTATTGTCTTTTGTAGATACTCTGTTTATGCAATCAATTGGACCAAATCAGTGACCTATGTGCTTAGAGGGAGGTTCCCGCTCCTACCTGAGGGGTGTAAGGTGACAGAATCAATTGATGGCTTTAAGTATCTTGGCATTAACATTACGAGGGACCCTAAGCAGTATTATGAACGCAACCTTTTGCCCCCACTGAAACGGCTTCAGAGTGACGTGGAGCACTGGAAGACCCTTCCGCTCTCCCTACTGGGCAGAGCGGCTCTTTTTAAGATGATGTCCCTTCCTCGCTTTTTATATGTTTTGCATAATTCCCCCGCCCCAGTCCCGGCTTCCTACTTCACTACAATAGAAGGCGAACAGAGAGCCCTATTGTGGGCTGAAGGTGCACCTCGAATATCGCTTCCCAAACTGGTGCGGAGCTGGTATGATGGGGAATAGGACTCCCGGACATTAAAAGATACTATTGGGCAGCACACCTGGCCGCAATTAACCAGGGTATATATTGTCCACATAATGACCCGGGATACCTCATGGATAGGTGGTTGCTGCCTGGAGGGTCCTACACACAGGCGCTCTATTCCAAACCAGCCAAACTAAACCTCACCCGGCCAACGGCGCACTCAGTCCAAATCTGGCATACGGCCCACAAGAGCCTTGGGTGGGACAAGAAAATCACGCAAGCCACCCCCCTATGGGACTCGCACATCTTGGGCATCCTTAGGAACTCTAGAGGATTCAACAGGTGGGACCTGATAGGACTGTTAAGAGTGGGGGACATGTGGAAAGGGGGAAAGGTAATTGAGTTTTGTTAGACCTGGCACCATTGGGGTGGGTCTCCCTTCCATTTTTCGCTGTTGTCTCCTCTGTTTTTGCTGGTGTTAGATGCTCTGGGCGCTGTGCCACTGCCCTTCAGTGCCACAGCGCGAATGCTCCCTGTGTAAATATGACATGTGAATTGGTATATCCATGATTGGCTTATTTGGTTTACCTGTTAGTCCCTAGTAGCGTGGCCTGTGTGTGCCCAGGGCTGGTAAACCAAATGCTGCTGGTGGGCCTGCAGCGCTGGTTTGCGCCACCCACAGAAGCAGCTTGTAAAGTGTGTCTCAGACCTGCCACTGCAGAGTCTGCGTGCAGTCCCGAACTGCCATCTTGGCTGTGAAGTGCACCCACTTCCCAGCCCCTGAACCTTCCCTTGGCATCATGTAAGTCACCCCTAGGGTAGGGTGCATTGTATGTGTAAGGTAGGACATGCCTTGGTGTGTGTAGCATGTCCTGGTAGTGACTTACACCCAATTTCGTTTTTCACTACTGTAAGGCTACCTGTTCCCCATAGGCCAGAATGGGCAGTTTGACTATTACATTCTATAGTCCTAACTGACCCCAGGAACATGGTAGAAAAACGAATTTAGTATGCCTGAGCTCAGAATATTAAAATACGTCTTTTAGTGAAGTTTATTTTTATATTCTGTGTTTGAAAATACCACTTTTAGAAAGTAGGTATTTTCTTGCCTAAGCGTTCCAGTGTGCTGTGCTGTTATGTGTATTGGCTGTCTGGTTTTGGAGGGACAGGGCAGGCTGAGTCAGACCTGGGTTGAATAGAGAGATCTGCATTTGGAGTATGGGGAGGGGTAGCTCCTTGACCTGAATAGGGCTGTGCCTGGCAAGGTGAATGCTGGCTCCACCTCCTACTGTGCGTCTGATGGCAGACCCCCTCTTTCTGAAAGGAAGGATGCAGCCTGGTAAACAAAGTGCTCCAGGACTGAGCAGAACTGGTTCTGGCTGGGTTCAGTGACTTGTAGCTTTTGAGAACAAAGACTTTTGGGGTATAAATATCTGTGCTGAAACCCCTACAATTGGTATTGCTCCTGGACATCAAGACAAACCTCTGTCCGTGTAACTGAAGGAATCTGCAGGAGGTGACTATCCTTGTGCTTGTGTGCTGTTTCTTGGATTGGCCTGCAGTGGTTACCATTGGACTTGGAAGAAGAGGGAAAAGGACTTTGAGAGAACTTTTATTAATCTTGCTAAAGCAATCACCCAAGGGCTAGGAGAGAGCTAGCCTCCTGTTGAAGTCTCAGGCACATCAGACTTCACCACCAGCCTCCTGATTCCTCCCAGCGAGGATTTCTATCTGCAGGTGAGGCTCCTGTGAGTTTCAGGGCCTCTAGTTCTACTACAGAGAAGAGAGCGCTGAAATCGTCGCTAACGCACGTTTGCGAGCCGCCGCAGCCGAAAGCGCCCGGAAAATCATCGCGCTGCTGCTGCTGAGCGCTCGCAACCAAAGATCATCGCACCGCACGTTTGCGGGCTTCCAAGTGCTCGCTAACTCCAAGAGATCATCGCTTCACGACATCGCAGCGCGGACGCCAGGCGTCGGCCATTTTCATCGCATCACATCAGGATCGTCGCTCCCTTGCGGATCGCCATTTCTTCGCATCGCAACCTGATCGCACACGCAACAGGATCGTCGCATCGTCTCCTCCCTCGCGGCAAGGAGTCATCGCATCAGCGGCCTAGCGTGCAGAAGTTTGTCGCATCGTCTCCGCACGCATCAGCAGATCGGCGCATCATCCTCCCTCGCGGCAAGGATTTATTGCATCGCCGGCCTCGCGTGCAGAAAATCATCGCTACAGCTTCTTTGCGACAATTTGTTGGTTTTGCTACGAAATCCAGGTACTTTGTAAGTAAAAGGGTCGCAGAGACCACTGCTTTGAACTGAACTCCTCTTGGCACACCTTGAACTATCTTTGCAGCATTTCAAGATTAATCCTACTTTACAGTATTGTGGCTTTTTTTATCGTTATTGGTCTTGTGTTAAATCTATATATATACTTATTTTTTATAACTACTTGTGTGGTGTCCCTTTGTAGTGTTCCTCACTGTGTTACTGTGTATGGTCATAAATGCTTCACACACTGCCTCTGAGATAGGCCTAGCTGCTCGTGCTACGTTACCACAGGGTTGAGCAGGGGCTGTCAAAGGGTGTAGCCCTCTTACTCTGACTTAGGAAGAAGGGTCCCTACTAGGACAGTGGCCAGCCATTGCCAACTAGAGACCCCCATTTCTATCATTGGTGGTCAGCGGTGAGGATCTGGACTTGCATTTATGATCGCATACAGTAATTATAGTGTACACTACTAGTGAGTGCAGACCATAACGCAACCACATACGTTTTTGAGGTTTTTTGATTCTATTTTTGATTAATATTGCCAGTTATTGCTACAATGGGCAAGCCCAGATCCAATGCCTCGGAGGATCTCTCCTGGGAAGAAGAGAAATTAGAAACCTACAATGCCAAGCAGCTAAAATATTTTTGCAAACACTTCACAGTCCCTATCACAGGTCTCACTAGAAGGGAGGAGTATTACAAGGCGCTGAAGGCCTGGCTAGAAGCCAGGGATGCCCCTAAGAATATGGGAGAGCCTGTGGAGGGGGAAGAGAATGCAGGAGAGCAGCAGGGTGAAGTAGTAGACCTGGTGGGAGATAAAGCAATTTCCAGCCTGGGCACTAGTGTGTCCGCCAGGGGTCAGTCCCCAGAAGAGATGGAGGACAGGGAGAGAGATAGGCGGCATAATATGAAATGAAATGAAATTTGTACTTGTAAAGCGCACTTATACCCCCAAAGAGGTGTCCTGGCGCTGTACGCATACTGCTGTGGAACCCTTCCTGGCTTTTCCCTGTGAAATGTCCACTCCTGGGCACCCCCAGGGTGAAGCCAGGCATCCCAGCGCTGTTGGGGCCGTTGTGGAGATTAAGCAAGCTATTGCCCAGAGTTGCAGAGTGGGACCCATGATTAGAATAGGCACCGAGGCGAGAATTATCAGGTCCGAGGAAATTGAGCCCAAGACCCGCCGAGGCGGGAATTGAACCCTGGTCCCGGGCCAGATCTCTGCATCAGGGTCTGCCGCTCTAACCATTGAGCCACACTTCTAAGCTACATGGCTAAGCTTAAAATGGATGGTCAGAGGGACCTAGAGAACAAGAAGTTAGAATTTGAGATTATGAAAATGAAATTTGAGCATGAGAGAATATTGAGGGAGTTGGAGATTAAAGCAAAGAGTGTAGAGATCTCCCCCTCTGGTGGCAGCATACCTGTAGTGCATACTGAGAATAGAGTGTATATACCCAAGGAGGTTATTAATGATTTCCACAAAAGTGAAGATATTGGGCAATGGTTTGCAGCTTATGAATTAGCCATGGTGTCCCACCGGGTCCCTGAGAAGGATTGGGGAGCGGGGTTGTGGGGACGCTTTGTGAGTGAGGGGAGGGATACCTTGTTGGACCTGCCCCCAGAAAGTCGGATGGTTTATGGCCACATGAAGGAAGCTTTGATGACCCGCTATGGTTTGACCCCTGAGATGTATAGGCAGAGGTTTAGGACCTGCAAGAAGCTAGAGGGTACCACGTGGGTTGAATATGTGTCTTTTTTTTGCAGAGCAATGGAACGCTGGGTGAAAGGTAGCAAAGTAGAAACTTTTGAGCAGCTTTATGATTTGATTGCATGGGAGCATTTATCTAGTAACTGTTTTCCTGAGCTACGCCAGCACCGGATTGATTGCAAGCTGACTAACCCTAGGAAGCTTGCTGAGGAGGCGGACCGCTGGGTGAGCACCCGGGTTCGCAAGGGTCCAGTGGGAGACTTCGCCAAAGGTGGGCAGGGTCCCCAGCAGAGAAGTGGGGGGGACAGGGGTAAACCAAGGGAGTTCCAAAGAGGGCCCCAAAGTAATTCCCAAGGGAACCAAGCAGTGGTGTCCCAGCCTCCCAAGAGAAGAAGCCAGTGCCCCCGACAGGTAGGCCTGTTCAGAGGGGGCCCCTTACTTGTTATAAGTGTGGTCAAGTGGGCCACAGATACTATGATCCCCAGTGTCCTCAGAGAGATACTAGTGCACCACCCCGTGCACCACCCCGCCAGCTTGCTAGTGTAGCCCTGGGGGGGAGGAGATGGGTGCCCAAGAGGGGTGGGATCCCGTAGAGTTAACCGTCGTCTCATTAGGAGACTTTGAGATGGTCCCTAAACCTGCACTGCCTGATAACACAAAAAAGTACAGGCAGTGGGTGACCATCAATGGCCATAGAGTGGAGGCTCTAAGAGACACAGGAGCCAGTGTAACTGCTGTCAGCTCCCGGGCTGGTGTCCAAAGAGCAGGTTGTCCCCCATGCATTCTACCCAGTAGTGTCCGCAGACAACTCAGAGAGCCAGTGTGAGGTGGCTCAGGTTCCCTTTGAGTGGGGGGGGGGTCTCAGGAACTCTTCAGGTGGCTGTGAGGCCCGCCATGCCTGTAGACTGTCTGTTGGGCAATGATTTAGAGAACTCCCCGTGGGCTACGGTGGAGAGGAGATCTCACTTGGAGATGTTGGGTCTGCCTGAGTGGGCGTGTGCTACCACTCGGTCCATGGCAGCCAAGGAGGGTGTTGAGAAGGACCTGGAGCCTGAGAGTATGGCCCAGATCCCTGCCTTAGAGAGAAGGGGCAGAGGGCGCGGGAAGCCGGCCCCCTTGGTTCCCACGGCCCAGGAGGGAGCAGACCCTGAGGGGGATGCCCTGGAGCCTACCGGGGAGCAGATCACCGAACTGGGGGATCTGCCTGAGCTGACCCATTGGCAGCAGGAAGGGGGACCCACCAGGGAGGAATTTTGTGAGCAGCAAAGAGTTTGCCCTTCTCTTGAGGGTATGCTGCGTCAGGCTGCAGCCCAGGCAGCAGGTGACATGTCTGGTTCACATCTGATTTACTGGGAGAACAGTCTCCTGTATAGCGAGCCTAAGGCTGCTGAGCCGGGGTCAGCCCGTGTGCTGGTGGTACCCGAGTGCTTCAGATCCTTCCTACTGGGGTTGGCTCATGACATTCCATTGGCAGGACATCTGGAGCAGACCAAGACCTTTGAAAGGCTGGTCACCCACTTTTATTGGCCCCAGATGCGCAAGAGCTCAGACACTTATTGCAGAACATGTGAGACTTGCCAGGCAAGTGGGAAGAGTGGGGGGAAGATTAAGGCCCCACTCCAGCCCTTTCCAGTTGTTATTACCCCATTCGAGCGAGTGGGCATTGACATTGTGGGGCCTCTGGACCCCAAGACAGCCATGGGCAACAGGTTCATCCTGGTCTTGGTGGACTATGCCACCCGGTACCCTGAAGCCATCCCGCTCAGGACAGTGACGGCCACCGTGGTGGGACGTGCACTGATGGGGATTTTCTCCCGTGTGGGTTTCCCCAGAGGGGTGGTGTCTGACAGGGGGACCAACTTCATCTCCCAGTACATGAAGTCTCTGTGGAAGGAGTGTGGGGTAACTTATAAGTTCACCACCCCTTACCACCCCCAAGGTAATAGTCTGGTTGAAAGGTTCAACCGGACCTTGAAGGGCATGATCATGGGCCTAGAAGAACCCCTGAGGCGTAAGTGGGACGTCCTCTTGCCATGCCTGTTGTTTGCCTACCGTGAGGTGCCACAGAAGTCCTTAGGGTTCAGCCCCTTTGAACTTCTCTATGGCCATCCGGTAAGAGGGCCTCTGAGTCTGGTCAAGGAAGGCTGGGAGCAATCTCCCAGGAAACCTCCCCAAGATGTATTTAGCTACATGTTGGCCTTCAGGAACCAGACTCGGCGTTTCAGAAAAATTGCTGAGGCAAATCTGGAAGCCAGCCAGGAGGAAATGAAACGTTGGCACGACCAGAATGCCACTCTGGTCGAGTTTCAACCTGGTCAGAAGGTTTGGGTACTGGCCCCAGTGGAGCCTTGTGCGCTCCAAGATAAGTGGACCGGTCCATTTGAGGTGGTGGAGCGCAAAAGTCCAGTTACCTACTTGGTGGACTTTCAATCTCCCAGGAACCCCTTGCGGGTCCTGCATGTGAACCGCATGAAGCCCCACTTTGAGAGGTCTGAAGTGGGCATGCTTCTTGCCACAGATGCTGGGATAGAGGAGGAGAGTGAGCCTCTTCCTGACCTCCTGTGTGCAGGAGAGAAGGATGGGTCAGTGGAGGGTGTGGTCCTCTCCACCACACTGACCCCTGAGCAGCAAAGAGATTGTCACCAACTTTTGGGGCAATTTTCTGATTTGTTTTCCCTGGTGCCTGGTGTCACTGATTGGTGCGTCCATGAGGTAGACACCGGGGACAGTCCTCCTGTCAAGCACAAGGCTTACAGAGTGACTGACAGGGTCAGGGCTTACATTAAGGAGGAGGTCTCCAAAATGTTTGCCCTAGGGGTGATTGAGTCCTCTAGCAGCCCTTGGTCCAGCCCCGTGGTCTTGGTACCAAAAGCTGCAGCGCCTGGTGCCACCCCTGAACTTAGGTTCTGTGTGGACTACCGAGGTCTCAATTCGGTCACGAAGACCGACGCGCACCCCATCCCCAGAGCTGATGAGCTCATAGATCGGTTAGGGGCTGCCCGGTACCTCAGCACGTTTGATCTGACGTCTGGGTACTGGCAGATCGCCTTAACTGATGGGGCAAAGGAGAGGTCAGCATTCTCCACACCAGATGGGCACTACCAGTTCCGTGTGATGCCCTTTGGGATGAAGAATGCCCCTGCCACCTTTCAGAGGTTGGTCAACCAGGTGTTGGTTGGGCTGGAGGATTTCAGTGCCGCCTACCTGGATGACATTGCAGTGTTTAGTTCCTCCTGGGAGGACCACTTGCGCCACCTCTGGGAAGTGTTGATGGCGCTGCGCAGAGCAGGCCTCACAATCAAGGCCAGTAAGTGCCATATTGGGCAGGGTTCTGTGGTATACTTGGGACACCAGGTTGGGAGTGGCCAGATGGCGCCCCTGCAGCCCAAAATTGAAACCATCCTGGCTTGGGAGCCCCCAAGGACCCAGACCCAGGTGAGGGCCTTCTTAGGACTCACAGGTTACTACAGGAGGTTTGTCAAGGGGTATGGCAACATTGTTGCACCCTTGACTGAGCGGACTTCCAAGAAGCAGCCAAAGATTGTGAACTGGACTGACACCTGTCAGAAAGCTTTTGATGCCCTCAAGACTGCCATGTGTACAGCGCCCGTACTCCAGGCACCCAATTTTGCTAAGGAATTTATTGTCCAGACAGACGCTTCAGAGCATGGGGTGGGGGCCCTTCTGTCACAGATAAATGAGGAGGGACTAGACCAACCTGTAGCCTTCATCAGTAGGAGGTTACTACCACGGGAACAGAGGTGGAGTGCAATTGAGCGTGAGGCATTTGCTGTGGTCTGGGCACTGAAGAAGCTGAGACCATACCTGTTTGGGACTCACTTCCGGGTTCAGACAGACCACAGGCCCCTCAGATGGTTGATGCAGATGAGGGGTGAGAATCCCGAGTTGTTGAGGTGGTCCATTTCCCTACAGGGTATGGACTTCACGGTGGAACACCGCCCTGGGAAAGAACACGCCAATGCTGATGGTCTGTCCAGATTTTTCCGCCTTAGTGATGAGAACTTCCAAGGGGATGGGTAGTTCTCCCCACATTTCAGCTGGAGGGGACACGTGTTAGACCTGGCACCATTGGCGTGGGTCTCCCTTCCATTTTTCGCTGTTGTCTCCTCTGTTTTTGCTGGTGTTAGATGCTCTGGGCGCTGTGCCACTGCCCTTCAGTGCCACAGCGCGAATGCTCCCTGTGTAAATATGACATGTGAATTGGTATATCCATGATTGGCTTATTAGGTTTACCTGTTAGTCCCTAGTAGCGTGGCCTGTGTGTGCCCAGGGCTGGTAAACCAAATGCTGCTGGTGGGCCTGCAGCGCTGGTTTGCGCCACCCAGAGAAGCAGCTTGTAAAGTGTGTCTCAGACCTGCCACTGCAGAGTCTGCGTGCAGTCCAGAACTGCCATCTTGGCTGTGAAGTGCACCCACTTCCCAGCCCCTGAACCTTCCCTTGGCATCATGTAAGTCACCCCTAGGGTAGGGTGCATTGTATGTGTAAGGTAGGACATGCCTTGGTGTGTGTAGCATGTCCTGGTAGTGAATTACACCCAATTTCGTTTTTCACTACTGTAAGGCTACCTGTTCCCCATAGGCCAGAATGGGCAGTTTGACTATTACATTCTATAGTCCTAACTGACCCCAGGAACATGGTAGAAAAACGAATTTAGTATGCCTGAGCTCAGAATATTAAAATACGTCTTTTAGTGAAGTTTATTTTTATATTCTGTGTTTGAAAATACCACTTTTAGAAAGTAGGTATTTTCTTGCCTAAGCGTTCCAGTGTGCTGTGCTGTTATGTGTATTGGCTGTCTGGTTTTGGAGGGACAGGGCAGGCTGAGTCAGACCTGGGTTGAATAGAGAGATCTGCATTTGGAGTATGGGGAGGGGTAGCTCCTTGACCTGAATAGGGCTGTGCCTGGCAAGGTGAATGCTGGCTCCACCTCCTACTGTGCGTCTGATGGCAGACCCCCTCTTTCTGAAAGGAAGGATGCAGCCTGGTAAACAAAGTGCTCCAGGACTGAGCAGAACTGGTTCTGGCTGGGTTCAGTGACTTGTAGCTTTTGAGAACAAAGACTTTTGGGGTATAAATATCTGTGCTGAAACCCCTACAATTGGTATTGCTCCTGGACATCAAGACGAACCTCTGTCCGTGTAACTGAAGGAATCTGCAGGAGGTGACTATCCTTGTGCTTGTGTGCGGTTTCTTGGATTGGCCTGCAGTGGTTACCATGGGACTTGGAAGAAGAGGGAAAAGGACTTTGAGAGAACTTTTATTAATCTTGCTAAAGCAATCACCCAAGGGCTAGGAGAGAGCTAGCCTCCTGTTGAAGTCTCAGGCACATCAGACTTCACCACCAGCCTCCTGATTCCTCTCAGCGAGGATTTCTATCTGCAGGTGAGGCTCCTGTGAGTTTTAGGGCCTCTAGTTCTACTACAGAGAAGAGAGCGCTGAAATAGTCGCTAACGCACGTTTGCGAGCCACTGCAGCCGAAAGCGCCCGGAAAATCATCGCGCTGCTGCCGCTGAGCGCTCGCAACCAAAGATCATCGCACCGCATGTTTGCGGGCTTCCAAGTGCTCGCTAACTCCAAGAGATCATCGCTTCACGACATCGCAGCGCGGACGCCGGGGGTCCGCCATTTTCATCGCATCACATCAGGATCATCGCTCCCTCGCGGAGCGCCATTTCTTCACATCGCAACCTGATCGCACACGCAACAGGATCGTCGCATCGTCTCCTCCCTCGCGGCAAGGAGTCATCGCATCAACGGCCTAGCGTGCAGAAGTTTGTCGCATCGTCTCCGCACGCATCAGCAGATCGGCGCATCATTCTCCCTCGCGGCAAGGATTTATCGCATCGCCGGCCTCGCGTGCAGAAAATCATTGCTACAGCTTCTTTGCGACAATTTGTTGGTTTTGCTACGAAATCCAGGTACTTTGTAAGTAAAAGGGTCGCAGAGACCACTGCTTTGAACTGAACTCCTCTTGGCACACCTTGAACTATCTTTGCAGCATTTCAAGAGTAATCCTACTTTACAGTATTGTGGCTTTTTTTATCGTTATTGGTCTTGTGTTAAATCTATATATAAAGATACGTATTTTTTATAACTACTTGTGTGGTGTCCCTTCGTAGTGTTCCTCACTGTGTTACTGTGTATGGTCATAAATGCTTCACACACTGCCTCTGAGATAGGCCTAGCTGCTCGTGCTACGTTACCACAGGGTTGAGCAGGGGCTGTCAAAGGGTGTAGCCCTCTTACTCTGACTTAGGAAGAAGGGTCCCTACTTGGACAGTGGCCAGCCATTGCCAACTAGAGACCCCCATTTCTAACAAGTTTTCTGTGTTGCAGCGGGAATATGCTATGGCAGACTCAGAAAAAGTTCGATACGGTCAAGTGAGACACGCCCTATACGCTCACATACCAAAGGGAGAATCTCTGCCTGAAGCAACGCTGCTGGAGGACAAGCTCCTTGATGGCTATATGGCCACTAAGTCAATCTCCCTCACGTGCCGTAAATTGATTAACAGCGCTACAGATCCCCTGATAAAGTTGAGAGAGAAGTGGACAGAAGACCTGTCAGAGTTAGATGATGAGGATTGGGTGGAGGCCCTGCCGTCTCCACAGGAAGTGGCAATCTCATCGAGACTCAAGCTAGTGCAGTTGAAAATATTACATAGAACGTACTACTCATGAACAGCCCTGGCCCGAATGGGCTATGGAGAGGACGCAAGGTGTAAGAGAGAATGTGGAGGTGATGGATCATTCTTCCACATTCTGTGGGAATGCCAGATCATAGGCAGCTACTGGACGAGGGTGCTGGGATGTATGACGGAGGTGCTGGGATGTATGACGGAGGTGCTGGGTCACAAACTCGATATGGAGGGCAGAAGGTGTCTACTTAACATATGGGGACCGACAGATCTAAACAGCAAGGAGAAATTGTGGGTAACGTTGGGACACATGATAGCTAAACGCAATATTGCTAGATTGTGGGGAGCGAAAGAGGCCCCAACACTGGCCATGTGGAAGCAGGACATGGACTGGTGTATGTTCCGGGAAAAAACAGTCTATGTATCCAGGGGGTGCCCAAAGAAATGGTCTCAAGTATGGGCGAAATGGAACGAATATCGTGATGCAATATGTGCTCTTCCGCTTCTCCCTACCCTCCCCGCCCTTGATGAAGAGGTGTCACCTGATTAAGGTACATTATAAAGGTGTGTGAATTTGCTTGCTTAATGTATCATCGCAATCTCATGTTAGAGGCATGTAAGAACCCCCTTTTTCATGTTAATGTCATATCATGTATCTTTGGAATACTGTTTTCAATAAAAAAGAGTTATAAAAAAAAAAATGTCATCAGTATCTCCTCATCATCGTGCTCTTCCCAGTCCCTTAGTCAAATGAAGAGTGTGCACCTCTCTGGCAGGCACTGGGCTGGCCACCTAATCCAAAAGCCTGGGTCCTCAGGCTGGGAGGTTCCACCCCGGCCAGTAGTTGTATGGCCTACAGCCAGAGATTCAACTTTAAGCATTGAAGGCTCATCTCTTTCAGCACACACTGGCTTGTGATCTAGTACCATCCATGTATCCCTTGCCTCGCACTCTTCCTGGCCTCCTCAGAGCTCTGGAAACACAAACCACAAATGACAACATGAGAAGGGGCGTTGGCCCTTTGCCGCCCAATAGGAATGGTTTCAGATGAGGTCATACTTTGGTCGACAGTGTATTGATCTCCGGTGACTCACCGAGCCTTTATAGAATTGGAACTTCCGATTGGTTGCCAGGCAGTTTTTACAACCCACGTCTTTAGTTTATTGGCGTTTTTTTACAACACTTCCAATGGTGAATCACAGCAGAATTCTTTCCACTTTGTATGGCAGAGTCACGTTGTTTTTCCCCTAGGAAAACAAAGTCGAGCCTAACAGAAACTTAAGTTTAATTACAGTTTATTTTTAAACAGCCAACTATGAGCTCATACATCGAAAAAGTAGTATCTCACGCTATACCTGCAGCACGACCTACCTTGCATAGCTAGCAGTGTTATCTTTGTAGTGAGCACTCGGTCGTTTTGTGTTCCCCCCTTGAGTAATGGTTGTTCAAGGACATTACCTCTATTATGTAAAGTGTTGCATAGATAGTCAACGGGTCGCTTAAGCAATACTCTAAAACAAGAAAGCGAAAGAGAATGAAAAGAAAGAGCGCGTGTGTTTGTGTGTGTGTCTGTGTGCGCACGTAGGGGATTTTCACCACAGGTGGCCTTCCAGGGAACTTTAGATGGGGGCAGCAGATGGCTGGGATACGAACCAGTCGCTGGGTTTCCAGCATTTCCACCACAACCATCTAAAGCCGTCTGCTTTTTGGTAGCTACAGATAAATCCGTATTCACAAGCAGATCGCGTGGACATGGAGAGCAACATGTAGGTTATTGCCGAGTCCTATGACAGTCACTGATAGAACACTTGGAAACCTTTGGCTTTCCAATGAAAACCCATGTTTTTGTTTTAGTCTTTGTGAAGCTTTGTAAAGAGCAAGCATATGCTACAGGCAGTGGTTGCCCAGAAGCACCAGGCGTTCATCACACGGGGAGCGACAGCAACAAGGACAGGAAAGGCCAAGATAGGCCCAAACTCGGGGAAGACGGAAAGCTAAAACCAGTTAGTCTGGCCACTCTAGTATCAACATATCTAACGTCATTGGCATGTAGTATTTAGCATCATTACATAACGTTGGTGTCCTAGAAGAGAAAACATTCCAGCCTGAGTAAATCGCAAAGACAATACGCTGCCGACCATTTCTTGAACTGGAAAGCTAGAAATAACGTTTGTCGCTGCACCAGTGCGAAATAACCATGTGGATTGTAGGCTGCGATACCACTTGTTGGGCGAACAAAAGGAGCACAAAGAGGCCAGTGTACAAGATCACACACATCTGCTCCTCAAGTGTAAGCATGTGTAAGTAACTATGGTATTAAATGTTATATGTTGTTTTCACACGCTAAGTGCCTCGCGCTGCATGGCACCTGTTAATATACACCCGTCACTTTCTGTTGCATCACTAGTGCATAGGTATGATTAGGTTCCTCTTATTATCATGAACTTTCCACAACACTGCCCTGAAACAATGGTTTCTGTGAGAGGGTGTCAATTTCTATGTTCATCCTCAACTTGGAGGCCACACGAATTGAGTACTTTCAGGTTGCAAAAGTTATTTAGCACCTGTGGAGTCCCCCAGGGGAGTTCCATTCTGTCTCCGTTCATCTTGAATCTTTACATGGAGCCTCTTGGTGCTCTACTGACAGCATCAAAATTCACAAACATGCCGGTGATATACAACTCTGTTTGAAAGTCTCCTCTACTTCAGACATCTAATGTCTCTAACACTGCCTGCACATCATCCAGATCTGGATATCCAGTTTCTACTGAAGCTCAACCCAACCTGTTATTTGCCAAGAACAAACAAGATACAATACAAACTTTGCTCAATTACTTGAATCTTGATGGTTTCGAACCCCAGATTTCACCAACGGATTCACCCTGGACACCAACCTTACCCTCAAGGAACTCACTGCCAAGAAACAAAATGGCCTGGTAGAAGCTTTGTATTCCAGAAAGTGACCTCTGAACTGCTGTTCAAGTCCTCGTACTCTTGTATCTGGATGGTGCCAATGCCCCACTTCATGGCCTCCCAGACTCCACACTGGCACCCCTTGGAGGCATCCTACATGCTGCAGCAAGTCTCACCCAGGGCCTGAAGAAGTATGATCACATCATCACTACCCTGATGGAACTCCAGTGACTCCCCTTGCAGGCCCGCATCATTTTCAAAACTAGCTGCAGCATTTACAAAGCCATCTTGACCAGCACTCTGGCTCATCTTTCAGAGACGCTTACCATCTCTGGTGACCTTTCCACATGCGCAGCCAGGACGCCATCAGACTGCAGACTAAGAAGTGTAAAAAAGAAAAAAACAAGCCAGCAGGCCTTTTCCATTTATGCACCCAGGATCTGGAAAAACATTCCCATATCCATCAGGACTGCCTAGACGATGCACCAATTTAGGAAATAGTTGAAAACTCACCTCTTTAACCCCCTTCGATGCTCGTGACGAGCTCAGCTCGTCATGCTGCGCGGTCGCGATGTGCGCATGACGAGCTGAGCTAGTCACGACCACACCCGCGATCGGAATGTCCAGCACACGAGCGGAATTCCGATCGCGGTCAAGGGGTTAAAGAACACTATATCACAATGCATTAACCATCAACAACCAAGTTTCATCATGGGCGTAACACAGGCCCCCACAGCCCCCGCGTTGCGCGGGGGCCCCCAAGCTCCAGGGGCCCCCTCGGCACACAGTACATTCGCTGACAGCAGGGTTTGTCTGGAACGTACTTTCAAAGTAACGCCCGCCGCCGCGCCTCATAAATTAAATGGTGCGTAAGTGATGCAATCTTGCGCGCCACGCAGCTGCGTGGTTTTCAGCCTCAGGGTGAGGCATAGGGTGGGGCAGGGCTGGGCCAGTATTGTCATGCGCAGTGTAAACTGCACTTGAGGCGGCCGGATTGTCCCATGCACTGAGACGGCAAGACCATAATTTAATAATTGCTGGCCGTGGTCTTCTGCAGCCCGCCTGTGCCAGCCACCGAAGCTGCAGGCCTCAGGTGAGTCGGAGACAACTAGCAGTAGAAACCTATGCTTGTTCTACTTTTCTGCATAGAGGGAATCTGATTATAGGGGCACTAATGCGTTCTAGCGGTCATGATCGCTGCTATTTTCTTTCATTGCCACTTTCTTTTGTGCTACCGTCTATTTGTAGAACCGACCTATTGCTTCCATATAGACGCCTTTCTGAAGTCTGCTTACATTGATGTGAAAAGAAGTTGATTTTTTTTTTTTTTACAAAATGCTGAGCTGGGCCTGAGGACCTCTGTTTTCCCTGGCAGGATAGCTGTAGTTAGTCACAAGTTATTGTGAATGTATGTCCTCTTTAGTTCATAGCTGCCAAGGTTTCATATTGCTATGTGTGACATTGTCATAATTTTTGTGTAATTAGGAGTGAAATTTCAAATGCTATGAATGACGCTTTCTCTCGAGCAAAATTAAGCAATGAAGACTAGGGAAACGTATAACTATCATAAATTACACCCATCTTTGGACCCAGGCCTAGTCTGTAAAAGGGCACAAGAGGCCCCAACATGGATCTCGGCAGTGAGCTAACTCTCGGATTCCAGCTGTCGCAAACAGTCACAGCATGGCATGATTGCGCAGCCCCTCCTAACACACTAGAAGGGTTCACCAGGGAAAGGCAGCAGCATCCTCAGAGAATGATTTTATTTTGTATTGACTTCAGGATGTTTATAAAGTGTGAACGAGGCCTGAGGAAGTCAGGGCGCCTTGTATTATACATTTAGTATCACCAGAGATGTACAAGAGGGGATACACACAGTATAATATTCCTTAGAGGCACAGACATTAATAGTGGGGTACAATGCCAGCTGCACAACACACGAGCGTCACCACTGAAGTCAGAAATACCCCCAGTGGGATCTGCCGCCTCCAAGAGAGGACATGTCCTGGGTTAAAGGTCACTTTCTTGGAGACCAATAATTAAGGGGGCAGCAGCAGCAGCAACGGAGCCAGGTACCGGGGCTGAAAGATGCAAAATGGATCAGGCCAAATTTTTGTCATTTCCCTTATTCTGAGTGAATGAATACTTGCCTTGTGTGTAGTGCCTAGTGTGTCACGCTGTATTAAAGCACCTCCGGTCCGAGCCACAGTCCTGCATCCAGCAGCTCTTTGCAGATCAGAAGTCATGCTCTTTCAGGCCTCCAGGCCTTGAATGGAGCCCCAACATGTGGGTGTGCCGTGCACAGCATTGACACACCATAAGCACAGACACCAGGAAAGGGGATGTGCTCTCTCACGCCGTGAATGGAGCACAGCACGGGTGTGTGCAGTGCACGACACTCCCACACCATGATGAGCACAGACACGAGGACAGTGGGCGCGCTCTCTCAGGTCCTGAATGGAACCTCAGCACGGGAGAGAGAGTACCGTGCACAACATTCCCACACAAGAGGGCCGCCTGTACAGGGACGCCATGTTGTGGGATTATGATTGATGTCAAAATGTATTTACACACATGACTAACCTCAGTGGCCAGTACGAGTCTGCACCTGAGGCTGAGACTGACTGAAACCCACGGCCCGACGAGGAGTCTCCAACAGCCTGGTCCAGTCGCACGGCATCAGGATTAGAGGCACAGGAGGGGGTGCGAGTAAAGGCGGACTGCAACTAAATTTACAAACTTCCGCCCGCTTGCGCCGCCCACTTAGTTGACTCTTAGTTGTTGTGAATGATGGCGCTGTGCTGGAGCCAATTAGAGCACAGCTGAGCCCAGCCTGGTCGGCGGGACCGGAGCCACCTCCTGGCTGGCAGATGAGAGATTGTAAACATATAATAGCCCAACACCGGAGCAGAGCAGTGCAGTTCCACCGTAGAGTGTAGTACAGTGTAGGCTCATGCTGCCAGAGCAGCGCGCGGTCCGCGCAGCTGTGCTTAATGAGCGCTAATAGCGCGGCGCTCCATCTCCGTTTGCCAGCCAACTTCAGGAGGCGTGACTTCGCATTTTGGTGCGTGATGCAGACCACCACACCAAAATGCGTTAGTCTAACGCCTGATGCGTGGTACTTGGCAGGGCTGTTAGTTTGCTCCTGCTTGCACGTTTGGGCACTTAATATTGGTAACCCGTAGACATCATGCGAGCTGGACGTTTCACGTCCCCAGTCTGCACCAAGAAAGAAAGAACAGTTACATTTATGGTGGCAAAGAACCAGTGGGTCTTGTTTATCATTGATCAGGGCTTGGCGATTTATATTGTGCTTACTACCCCTATATATGGCTCTGAAGCACGTACCTACATGGACAGCAAGCTACGCCATCTAGGATGTATGGCTGAAAGGGTGTTGTCTTTGGTGCACCCCATGCCTGAAATCTTGGCGGTCTAGTTGTTGTCAGCCAAGCATGAATCCTAGTCTTATTCTGCTAATTTGCCATTGGTCAAACCAGAGACACCGTCCCAGGAACTCTGTGAAGTTTGGGACCTGAACGGTGCCTGGCTGCACAAGGTGACTGACTCTCATCCAGCCCCTCCACCCTGCCTGAAGGCAAGCGGTTGACTGAAGTCTGGAGTTATGCTGTGCTAATGGAGTGGGAAGAAGCCTCCAGGGCCACTAGTGAGCACTGCGCCGGAATTAATGGACTGTCCATGTGAATGGGAATGGTACTTTACACTGCTATAACTTTGCAGTGACAGATCCAATGTTTGTTGTTTTGTTCCTGTTATAATCATAACATACATTCTTGATGTTACTAAATAGTTCTGGGATCATTTACTGAGAGGTTTCTTGATTCTGCTGTTGTGCTGATACTAATAGTCCATACCAAACATTTTCCAAAGTAGCCTTCCAACTCAAATCTGCACTTAAGGGGTAGATAAAGCTGTCTTAGAGAAGTAGTGTTTGCCTGACTATGTCAGGCATATGACTGTGTGGCTGGAGAATTTGCCCCACCAAACGCTCGGCTTCCTAGACATCTTATACAGGGTTAAAGTTCTTGGATCTGCTCTTTTTTTGTCCTTCATGTCATTATGAGTCCTGGGGCTAACACAGTTAACACAAAACCGCCTGTTGAAAAATAACAACCAATGAGTCAGTAGTTGTGTTGTTTGTTTGTATAGTGAAAAGGGTTTTCCGAAGACTCAATAAAGCGCATATAAATATATTTAACAGCGGAGCAAACTTCTTTCACATGAATAAAAGCAAAGACCTGGCTTGTGAAGTGAGTACCAGGGAGCCAAAGCCATTCCCTGGTGGAAGGCCCTGGAAAAAGAAGTTCACAAAACAGCCCTTGAAGACTTCTTGCTTCAAGAACAAAGGAGCACACAGGGGCCCAAAGGGAAGAGCGAGGGGTACCAAACTTTGTGCCAAAGCAAAGCATCATCAGAAGTGAGGAGAGAGGACTAGAGAGCAGGACATGGAAAGGTCATGGCTGTAGGAATTGACAAGCACATGAGCTTGGTTCAAATGAGGCAATAAACCCATAGAAGAACAAAATTATAGATAAAGGCCCTCCCTTCCGCTTTCAGGTATGAGTGCTCCACTTTGCGGAAATTTAATCTTCTTCCACTTCACAGCAACATTTCAGGGGAGGCCTCTCCGTCCAAATGAGCCGTAGCTTACAGTGTAAGACAACAGCAGTGAGGGCCTGCATCGTGTCTGCGGAAGCATTTAGAAATGCCTGGGTTCCTGCAGGAAGTATAGTGTCACAAGAAGAGACGAGGTAACTAGGCGCTACTAGAATGAGGCCATGTCTGGCTCCAAGAACAGAGACCAAGCAGCAACTGTAAAGGAGAAGGCAGCAGGAGCACCAGGCCAGTGGCGTAACATAGGCACCCGTAGTACCCGTGGTGTGGGGGGGGGGGGCAAGCGCCAAGGGCTCCTTCAGCACAATACCCTGGCTGGAGACCTCCTGATTGAGTCCGGAGGGGCCCCTTCCACTTATCTTGCAGGGGGGCCCCCTCAAGTTTCGTTACGCCACTGAGTTTCATCTCATATTACTCATGGACTTTACGCTTGCCTTTGACCATGTTCTGCTCACCATTGCCTTTTGGCTAGGTTTGTACTGTAGAAATACCATATACAAACATACATACCATGAAACATTGAAATTTTTCCTGTTCTGGGCGTGGATTGAGGATTTTGCAACCTCACAGTTTCATAGTTTAATGCCTATTCTTGGTAACGATTTACGACAGAAGACATATTTAGTTTGTGACCCACTCTCACACCGTATCATAATTGAATTTTTCTATCTTGCAAATGATGAACCACCTAAATATTTGTCATACACATGCCCATGATTTGAAAAACATGCACACTCAAAGTGGGTGATTACCCTAAGAATCTATTCTTTGCTTCTTTTAAAAGAAACTTTTCGTTTACTAATTTGAACTTAAATCCATCCAATGGCTTGGAAATTGTGGGCTCTTTTTATTAGGTTGAGTCTACCAGACAGCACAAGATAGCTGGTTGCAAAATACATATTGTTAACTTACAGTGGGCTTACAGCCCACCCATTGCTTTCCATTGGTTAGCTTTGTCACTCTCATTTGCTTGCTTCAAATTTCATGGCTAGCCTTCCTCTTCTTTTGTTTGTCCGTCCCCTGAAGCATATCCTCTTTTTTACGACTCTTGATTAGCTGGTTTGTATCCTTCTACTGCTCACATTTTGGGAACTTCTTTTGTCTTTTCTTGGAGCACTCCTTGAGAGTGTGTGTGTTGTCAAGCCCTCTCCCTTATATGCTGCCTACCCTCCCTAAAAACCCACCTGTGTTCCTTGTTGCTCCCTCCTTCTTGCACTCTTCCTTATGTGCTGCTTTTCCTGTTGAACACCTTCCCCACAACCTACATGCTCCGTGTTGCTCCCCTCTCCCCCACCTTGGCTTTTCAATTTTTTTAAATTTTATCTCCCCATGTCTGTTGCTCTCCCACTTACTCCAAACTGCTGCCCTCCCCACCCTCGGTCTTTAAAATGCTTATTTTTTTAAATTTTTGGGGGTGTCCAATAGGTCCCATTTGCTGTTGGGGTTCTTCACTATCATAAATGTACTTTTGCACACATGAAAATACATTTTTTTTTTAAATTTACCACCCCAAGTGGTATCAGCCATCTTGGACCGATAAATAATTAAAAAAAAGAATGGTGCTCACCTCATTCAGGAAATGCACACATGCATGAAGGAGCATGTGCATACGTCATCACGCATGCATGTGCATACTGAATGATGTGGCCATATGATGATATCAAGCGTACATGCTCATGCATGCATTGATTTGATTGATTGATTTATTTATTTATAAAGCGCCTGAATCACGCCCCAAGGGGTATCTCCGCGCTATCGGATCACTGCAGCCAGCTACATAAAAGAAACGGGTTAAAATAGTAAAGTTTTAAGGAGCCTTCTAAATTGTAGGTGATCTGAACATTGTCGCAAGTGTACAGGGAGTGCATTCCAAAAAGATGGAGCCAGGTGGAAGAAAGCTTTACCTCCTAAATGTGCTTTTTATAGCGAGGAGCAACTAGGAAAGATTTAGACCCTGATCAAGAGACCTGGGCGGCATGTATTTGGTGAGTTTCTCTGCTAGGTAACTGGGGCCTTTACCGTTCAGAGATTTGTGCACAGTGCAGCAGATCTTAAACCTAATCCTCATCCGCACTGGCAGCCAATGTAGCTGATGCAGAAGGGGGAGGGAGGCTGTTCGAGGGGGAACATTGGATACCAGTCGAGCTGCAGTGTTCTGGACTACAGAAATCAGCAGGGCATTGCAATCCAGGCGGCTTAACACTAGTGCCTGGATAAGTGTTTTCTGCGTGGTTAGAGGCAAAAAGGGGAATACCTTCCAAAGGAGACCAAGCACATGGAAACATGACCCAATGGTAGATGTAGCGTGCTCCTGCATTGTTAGTTTCTGGTCCAGACGGACACCCACATTTTTTACCACTAGTTTGGGAGTTGGAGTAATGCCCAATTCCTCTGGCCACCACCCAGGGGACCACCTAGACAATGCCTCCCCAAACAACATGATCTCCGTTTTCCCCGCATTAAGCTGGAGGAAGTTGTTTCGCATCCAGCCTGCAATGGTCATCATACCCTCTGAGAAAGTAGACTGGGCATTTGGATTGTTCTTATCAAAGGAAAGTAGGAGCTGAGTATCATCAGCGTAAGACATGGGAACAAATCCTAAATTCCTTAGTAATCCCGCTAAGGGAGCAACATAGATATTGAATAAATTGGGGCTCAAGCAAGAGCCCTGCGGTACTCCCTTAGTCAGTTTAGTAGTCTTTGAACGGAAAAGGCCAAGATTTATGGTTTGAGTTCTGTCAGACAGAAAACTCGTCATCCATTGCAGAGCACTCCCTTGGAGGCCAATTTCCCCAAGTCTCCTGAGCAGAATCTGGTGAGAGATCGTGTCGAAGGCTGCCGATAAGTCAAGCAACACCAGAAGTACCGCTTGTCCGTTGTCCAGGGACATTCTAATGTTGTCAGTAACCTCAATCAAAGCAGTCTTCGTACTATGCCTGGGTTGGAAGCCCGACTGAGATGGATCGAGACAGTTCGAAGCTTCGACAAAATCAGACAGGTGTTTATTGATATGTTTTTCTAGTACCTTGCTCAGAAGAGGTAGTAATGAAATGGGTCGATAATTGGATAAATCCTCCATAGGGGCTTTAAGATTTTTGCGGATGGGTATTATTTGTGCCACTTTCCATTCCGAGGGAGGAGACCTTTTTCTATAGAACAATTCAATATAGAACAAATAGGGGCAGCAAGTTGTTTGGCGAGCAGTGCGGTGGTCTTGGCTGGAATGATGTCCAGCGGGGAGCCTGATTTTATAGTTTTTAGTAGCACCTCTACATCCTGCATTGAAACATCCCATTATTTTCGTATGCCAGCCACCAAAAATATTTTACATAAACAGCACTAGCAAGGCCGGTAGGCCTAAAAAGGGAGACATATTGGTTTTGGCAATGCTTGTTACTCCAGCTGCTGCTGTGGAGCCATCAACAAGGTGTACAATGGACCAATTTTGCAGCAGGGATGTTTTTGAAGGTCTGGAGGTCTGGCCCTTTTGCAACCATTGTATGCCAACACTTGGAACTACTGTTGGTGATAATCACCTTTTCATAGTGGATGTTGAGTGCCAATGTTTGCACACAGTCGAAATTTGGTAAAGACATGAGGATCTCCCATGTGCAGCATTGCCTTTTTTTTAGGTCTCGCCTAGCGTTGCTGCGCACATGCGCAGCTCGCTCGGCGAGATTTATTGCTGATGAGGAGTTTTAGAAAAGGGCTTGAAGCCCCGCCCCTTATTTCCATTGGCTGGCGTCACCGTTTATGCTAAACGGTGGCCTGCCATTGGAAATAAGCTTTCTGGGGTGCCTACTTTTGGCTTTTTTGTCCGGCCCATCCGGACTGGATCGCCTGCTTCACGGCTGTCGTGAAGCAGTTTCTTATCGCAAGGAGGCGTGTTATGTAAACAAGCCGTGCGATCCAGCCGGATGGGCCGGACAAAAAAGGAGACATGGCGCCGCGTGTTTATTTTTGCATCTCGCTTTCACTTTAAAGTGAAAGCGCGATGCAAAAATAAACAGCGGCTGCCTGGCGAGCGCTTGTTTAAGTAGTTGAAGATGGGAGATTTGTAAATGCAGCTACAACCCTAAGACCAAGTTTTATATTACATGTTATATTTTGAGGCTTCCGCTGGATTAAAAATCCGTAATTCGCCGGAATGACGTCAGTTCCATGGATTACGAGGTTTGAAAACGGTGCTGCCTGTAAAATAACCCGAAAGACAGACTTCAAGTGTGTACATGCACGAATCAGCCAAACGCATACTTTTGATTTCACTTCCCTCATATTGCTTGTTGCTTCGGATACATTTCTTGTACTCAGGAAAACAAAACCCTCTCCTCAGAATGGTGCGCCTAGCCGAGGTCCACGCGGCCTGTTAGCGCTATGCAGCAGCGCTGCGACTTCACAAGACCTTCGTGTTTATTTTTTGGAGGCGATTTGTATACGCACTTTTAAGCATCCCATCCCAGATAAAGAGGGGGTGACCACCACGCTCCTGGTGACACAGTCCTCCGACACACAGGTGTGCAAAGCGCCCACCCACTGGGAGAGCCCTGCACACTTTGGCTATACACCCCCACAAAACCCTTAACACTTATATACAGATTTTGTTGAGCGCTTGCAATTATTTCCTGGTAATGAGAGAGCAGACATGTTCTTAAACTTTCAGCCATAATAGGATATGCTAATCGCCATCATGTAGAGTTTACCCTTTAAGGAATATTGATGAATGCGATAAATAAATGCGTTTTTTTCTGTTTTCTGACTCGTCTTCCCATAACATTGTCAATTTACTGTCGTGCTATCATGTACAGCATTGAAGGCGATAGTGGAAATGGATTTGCTCAGTGTTTTTGTTATATTTAACAGATGTTACATTTTGACTACACAGCCGAGGCTCACTTATTTAAGAGGGCATTTTCTCATTCCCCAATTTGGGCAGTAAACATGGGTACATTTTTTTGATGCCCAAGCGCCGTTTTACATATTTTGTATATAACGGTATTATCAGCTAGGGGTGTTACTGCGCTACACGGCTTCGAAGCACACAGCAAGTCTCTAGATGTAATTGTCATATAGCGCACTTCTTGCGCTGTCGCTCTGGGTGCTTCGGGTTGGCCTACCAGTATCCGATCTAGCCATTCTGTAAATCTAGGCATTTCACCTCCAAATGACCGCTTCAAACAATAATTAGAATACTTCAAAAAAACAAATACTGTTATTCGCTCAAGTTTCACTTCGCTTTACATCATGCAAGGGGACAGCCCCACCAAGTCACAAAGCGTGTCTTTCACAAAGCCCTGTATCCTAAGGGTGAAGTGTTTTTTTTCTCCAGCACCGCTGGGAGCAATAGCAACGCGGATTTCACCTATAAAGCAGAGGTGTGTATGGGGGGAGGGGGCGCGAGAGGGTAAATATCCCTCTGTATTGTACCAGGACAGTTACTATAAAATTCTTACCATTATTTTTTCAGTTTTTTGTCACGGGGGAAGTACTATGTAGGAACTGAAGGAATAACAAGTGTATTGCAATGTGTAAACATTGTGCTAACATTGTGTGCAGTTCTTTACAGTGTCTGGCAAAATATCACAAATGTTGTCATTTTCCGTGGAAAAATAAATGTGCGCAGGAGCTCTTTGAAAGCACTGACAGCGTTTGTGGCATTTTAGAAACATTTTAGGTGGTAACAGACAGTGTCAACTAATTTGCATTTAACTTTTTCTCGAAGGAGGTCCTTGTTTGTTTGGGGGGACTTGGATGGACGGGGTGTAGGGGGTAAGAGGTATTGCTTGGACTAGGAATGACTGTTTCTTGCTAGAAAGCATCCCTTTTCCCAGAAAGCTTTGCGCACTGAGACCTTCAGGTCGCGGCCTCACATCCAAACAATCTGGTCCTACTGGCTTTGATTTAGACATGAAATAAGATCCATAACCTCATATTTATAATATAGGCGTGCGAGAAACAAAGTGAACAAATCACGCATACAGCTGTTTGAAATCATAAAAAATAATTTTATATTTTCTTTAAAAAAAAATTCTTACACATATACATTTTTCTTATAGTGGTTGCTCCAAAGAAAGTGCAAATAAGAGTGTTTTTAGAAGTGATTGTGTGCAACGTGATCATAAAGGGAAAGGAAGTAATACAAATTCAAAAAATCTATAAACGTATTTATAATTTTCACCAATGGCTGAGAAAGATCAACTTAGCCAAAGTCAATAGCCTGTCTGAAGAAATGGATTCCTTTGTTAAATGTCAAAAGTCCTTATACACAGAGCGCTGGCAACTGAATCATAACGCACCACACATGCGGACGTGTATATTCAATCCAGGCTAAATGATCATTGTCGATGTTTTAACCCGACTGTTGCATGAGGTGAGTTAAGCTCTTCATGCGGGTCTTCATCAGGACAATAAAAGAAGGAATGATGAGGCAACCTACAAAAAACACACCAATCAATAAGCAGTAAGAACAGCTTAAAAATGCTTACTCGCAAAGCCAAATATACAAGAAAACAACTAATCTAAATAGATGCAGCAGCATCGTAGGTGGGTAAAAGGGGTTCAACCTAGCTACACGCTTTGCATAGCCGAAGGCTAAGGATCCAGTGTGTACACAGTTTAAATCTGAAGTTACAAAAGAATGGGAATTAATCGATGGTAACGGGATTTAAGAAAAAAAAAACGTTTGTCAAAGACATATGAGGAAACCTACCTCACCCTAAGCAGCTGATCGGAAAGATTCAGCTTACTGGGTATTCAATTTTCAAGTTAAAAAGTCCCTCTGGGACCCTAAAATCAGGCCTAGGGGGTCAGGGTATTCCTGCCTGTCCCCTTATGTTTTATTTCACCTTTTTTCTTGGGACTCGGCTGAGTCAGAGTCCTAAGATGGCTGCCAACACTTTCTGGTTGAAGTGTTGGCAGCCAATCAGATCTCAGCATGAAATTTGTGGGCTCCGAGGAGGATTTGCGTCCCTAGATATCTATATTCCTTTTTTTCTTAAATAACTCCAAAACTACTGAAGGGATTTACACCAAAGTACAACAAGCATTTGCAATGCAATAGGTCTCGCATTTAGGCAAGTTTAAGCTATTGGCATTGTAAATGACAATGCCTTTTTAAAAAAAAATTTAAACATAAATAAAAGGCATTGTCATTTACAATGCCAATAGCTTAAACTCGCGTAAATACGAGACCTATTGCAGTGCAAATGCTTGTCTCATTCTCCCCTGGAGGCATCTTTTCCTGCACCCTGTGTCCATCAGCTGCTCTGACAGTAGATTGCTATTAAGTCACATCCTGGGCCCAGCAGTCTTCCTTCAGCCAGATTTACACCATAAATAGGAAGTATTATTTCCTAAAGGGAATCTATTTTTTTAGCGCTCTTAGGTATCAATTCTGTATGAATGTATACATCAGTCTGAACTTTTAGAAGTACATTTTTTGCAAAATTTTACTATGACTCAAATATTTCTTTTAAGCAACATTTTTACAGGCGACAGGGTATGTTTAAGGGTTGCACTCAGCGGCTCGGCAGAGGGTTGATACAGTTTCCATACACTTGTTCAGCAGTAGCGTTGTTGCACGTGCACTGTTTTAAAGCAAAGTGCAGGTCGCTTACATATCAGAAACACACTTTCTCAGCAAGCTCTTTGAAGTCACTCACAAGGCACGGAGGTCAAAAGCCACAGAGTCTGCTTTACCGTACATACTAAATATTGTTTAGACATGCACAGGGCTTTAACTGGACCGGGTCCCGCCGGTGCTTGGCACCGGCAGATCTAAAAAGCATGGGGTTGAGACGGGTCCATTTTTGCCCTCGCTCTCAGGGTGACAAAAAAATCTTGACTCTGCAGCAGCACCACCCTTCATTGCCTTTGAGGTAACTTGAAAGAGACTCCTTATATTTCTTTCACAGTCTCATTTCAGAACTGAAGCATTTTCATATTTTATACAACAAAGCCGTAGTTGTTGTTTATTTATCTTATGCAACTAACAATCATTGACAAAGTCAATAGTCCTGGCTTGTTGTAGGCGTTATGTTACTTGTATTATATATCTGGATGCAATGACAGAAGCAGCAAAATACCAGTCAGACGGCACACTATGCTAAGCACAGATTTTTAGCTTACGTGTTTTTAAGCCACGCCCTTAATTGCACTGGCCACGGCCCTTTGAGAGTCCCCCCATATATCCTCCTCCCAGTTTTTACATCCCACTTAAAACCCTGGACATGCATTTTGTCAATTTGGTAACATTACGGTTTCAAGTACATTTAATTATGTGGGGCGTGATCACACCTAAGCACGCAATGTTTGTCCGCCAATGAAAAAACATATTTACTCTCCTCTTTACGTTCTCTCTTGAAACACATAGCAGCCGCCATGCCCCAGTCTTCATCAAGATCAAGCATCAGTACAAGCTGCCTGAATCGGACTTTGGCACTACGGAGAGAGGATGGCAGTGAGTCTGACAGTTCTGAGATGGTCTTGGTACAACCTCTGTGCCCCTCTTCTCAGGCCTCAGAGTCCTGTAGGTTTCTTGGTGCTAGGGAGAAAGAATGCCAGTGGAGTCAAACAACTCTGATGTGGTGGTAGAGCCACTGTGCCCCTCTTCCCCGGCTACAGAGCCTTGTAGGTTTCTTGGCACTATGGAGAGAGAGTGCCAGAGGAGTTTGACAGCTATGAGGTGGAGGTGGGTAGAGCTCCAGTATCCATCTTCCCAGCCCTATAGTCCTGTTGGTTTCTTGGTTCTACGGACCGAGCATACCAGGGCAGTTTGACAGCTCTGAGGACATAGTTGTACAACCACTGTGCCCCTCTTCCCAGGCCTCAAAGTTCTGAAGGATTCTTCCCAGTGACATATTGTAGGAAATTGGGTTATTAGTTGTGTGGCCTGCACAAGTAATACGACTACAACCCCCCTTACTGGGAACCAAGCACCCAATTAAAGCACTTGACTCTCTCAGGGTACTGAAGCAGAGCAGTCCAAGGCCTACTCAGGGAGGTGGTGTGGGCTAATAATCACAGTTAGCTGGCACACAAAAATGAACACTCAATAAATGACTGTCCAGTCAGTGCTTTTTCTTTAGAAAAATGAAAAGTACATTTATTATTACACACACACACTACTAAATACTATGCAGTAAATTAAAAATATGTACATAGGCAGATGGAAAATACCATAGATGACATCCCATAATCACCTTTGACCCCCTAAAGGGGTCACACAAACATATATAGTAAGTCTGTTAGCTTTGACAAAGGTTCAAAATCACTGCCAGGGCCTTTCTCACCAAGTTTTCAAAGAGAAAACCCCTCCTGTGTTGGGTCCAGAGGTCTGGGCTCCCTACTTTGTTCAGTGGGCTTGGGCAGGCCCATCCCTGGTACAGTATGACAGCTGAATGATTAATGCAGATTATTTCACCCCACCCCTTTCCTCCTTCAGGAGTGGGGTGAAGCACTGTTAATTTCTCCCTTTGTGTGTGGAGGTCTTTGTTCCTGCTGCAGTTGAGAAATGTAGTTAACTTGGCACAGCAGGGTGACAAAAGGCCTGGACTCTGATCATGAGTTGAGCCTGAGAAATGTGACCATTTTAGATGACCCATAAGTTGGAAAGATTTATTTGTGGAACTTGCAGATTTGATTTTCTCGCACATGTTAAACCCCATTTTGATACGTCACTGGTCTCCGTAAGCCAAAGGGAAGCGCTTGAGTTACTCAAAGGCAGTTTTTCCTCCCTGTATATAATTAAGTGTCACTACAGACAAAACAGTAAATCACATTGACTTTCCCTATTAGTGTACACTAACATTATTTGGCCTACCCCAGATCCATACTTAATCCTGTAGAGTCCCCTCTGTGCCAAGCTATCTGTGCGCAGTTACTGGGCTGCGCACAACGGTATTCTCACACGCGTAGCCTGCACAATCCTGGAGCTACTTTCATCAGCATGAGAGTAGCTCCAGGATTGGTTGGAGCAGGCTAACCCAGCACTCATTTTGAGGCTGGGGGCCTATGCCAGCAAGTTTCACAGCCTTTGGATTACTGGGTCTTACAGTGCGCATGTCGGGCTGGCCGTTGCAAGACGGCCAGCCAATCTGACATGCGTACTGTAGACCAGTGCAGTCATCCTGCATTTGCAGGATTCAGCCGCACCCTCATGATGTACACGATGCGGTGGCAAATAAATAAAATATTTGTGTTTGCCTGCTGCACTTGAAGCAGGCGGGGCTACGCTTCTCCGCTCTTGAGGAGGAGCTGCTCCTGCTCAGGTTAAGAACCACTGATCTAGATCATCCAGCGGGTGGATAACTGAAGTCCCTCAAGAGATGTAACTATGCAACATTTGAAGATAATTACATTTAAAATGCAAATACATCATTTGCATACAAAAAGGGGCAATGAGATCCATTGGGTAATAAAGTGCAACAAGCATTGGCATAGCCAATAGGTCTCGCCTTTGGGATCTTATAAGTATTTAGCCATGCAGCACATTAGCCTGGGTGCTGCAACACCTACTGTTACTTCACGTGCCACAGGTGAACGGTCACACACACCCAAGGATGGGCTTCCTTCCGTGCTAATTAATGAAAATATGATAAAGTCTCTTCAAATTTCAAAAAAGTGTATTTATTTAACATAGAAGCTTCGACACCAATAGGCACAGCACTCTAGAGCAACCGTAAATCGGATAATTAGGGGCAAGTAAAGAAGTGAGAACCAGCATGGGTCTCAAAGGATCAGGCACTGAAACACTAAGAGTAGCAATTGGCAGGAAAATCCAGTAGCACCTTCAACATCTCCTGAGAAGCGCCAAACCAGCTTAAAGCTCACCAACAGAATACAGATACCCCCAGTTGCCCAACAACTCGATCAGAGAGTACCCATGCAACACCAACAACCCCATCCTAGCCATGGTTGTTGCTTATTTATCTTACGCAACTAACAACAATTGACAAGGCCAATAAACCTGGCTTATTGTAGATGTAATGTTACTTGTTGTATTATATATCTGGATGCAATGGCAGAAACAGCAAATTCCAGTCGGAGGGCACACTATGCATCTGCACAGATTTTTAGCTTAAGTGTTTTAAGCCATGCCCTTAATTACATCGGTCACGCCCTTTGAGAGAGCCACCCTCACCCCTCCCCCAGTTTTTTCATCCCACTTAAAGCCCTGACAGGAGGCATGTCTCAAACACACAGAAGTCAAGTTTCAGAGTCCGTTTTGTAAAGTTGGGCTCGCTTACCACTTCCGCACAGAAAGAATGTCTCTAGGGTGTTATATTTAACATTTTTCACTCTATTTTTTTAGTAAACGGGCTGGAATTTCGTACAAGATGTTATAACGGGGTAAAGTTATTATTTAAAATGATTAATCGAACACGGGTATTATACACGGGGTCTAAGGAAAGCAGATACATATGGCGCACGTTGTTCGTAGTGGACTCATAAGCTGTGGAGTGCACCTCGTGACTTCCTCGCGAGTTCGCATGGAGCGCGGATGTGACGGCGAAGGAACCACTCGAATTTCACCTTCGACTTTATTGATCAGAGCAGACAAGCCTCGAGATTTCTCCCTCTTCAAATTAAGGAATTAAAAAAAATCACTCCGGGAGCGGCGTTCGAAGCAGTTCGAACCCATATGTCACCCCGGCGCCTTCAATAATTATATTTGCATGCAGAGAGCGCTTCATAAATATGTCAGCAGGGTGAAATATAGGCAGGCATTTCAAACTTTCTATTTAAAAAACATGAATTATGGCCACAAAAAATGTGTTCCCATTTAAGGGTGATACGAAGTATTTGGTGTCTTGTACAGAAGCCCATCCATCATGCAGACAATAAAGGCAGGTAAAAAAACAGCAGCGCGTTATCAATCAAAAAGCCCTTTTACATTTTTAGCCAAACTCTGATCAGCCAGACACCCTTTTAATGTATATATTACATCATTATAGATCATTCAGCACTTTTTTACGGCACTTCCAGCAGATGATGTATAGCGGTGGCGTGCACTGCTGATGAACAATGGCATGAAATATGATATTCGCGAACCGAATACAGCATCATACACGAGCCCGTCTGAGGCAGGGGAGCAAATGGAAGGTGTCGATATTTTAATTAGTGCACAACGTGCTGCGAGACAGTGGCAAGGGTGGGAGTGTTTGTGGCGCTTTGACTCCGAGCGTGCCCATGTTCTTTAAAGTTCGATTTTGTTCGCCTGGTTCGGATAATCATTAGGTAATTTTAACAATCAAATCTCTCGGTGCACGTGCATTGATCATTTGGTGGCAGGGCGTGCGTGAATTGCACGTACACACTCTTATTGCACGTTTTTACCTCCTTACATTGTGTTGAAAAGTATCAGCGAGATTTGTCTATCGCGATTATGGTGAGTTCGGCAGTCAAGATGCATATATCGAGGTCTGCGCCACGAAGCGCGCTCTTCAGGTGTGGGAGCTGTAGGCGGCAGCTGGGAATTTGTGCCGCGAAAATACCTCTTCACCCGGACTGGCCTTCCGAATCCACATAAAGGGTTCACAAGCGGAAATAAACACGGGTACGTCAATGAAGGCGGGGGCAGGCAACAAAAAGAGAAAGACAAGAAGACCCCGAGTGGTGCGAGCGCACTGTAAGGTATGTAAGGAATGCAGCTGCCACCCTGTGCGCCGCTGCTCGCTCCCGCAAGCAAAACGCTGTGGGAGTGAACCTTTGATAAAAAGGTGGGTTATGCGCCCGCCTTTAGCCATTTGCAGGCTACGAAAAATAAATGACACAGGCAACAACCAACCTAATGCATGGGGGAAGTCCTAGCCACACGGAGAAGTTTGGAGTGCTCACAAGAAGCCTCCCATAGAGCAGCGCATGCGCGCTGCGCTAGGCTCGACCTAAAAAAACAACATGGTGCAAATAACCAACATGGGACTCTTGTTGTACCTCAGTGCAGATTATGTGTTTTGCACGTTATTATGGCTTGCACACTGTTTTACACAATTCATTATGATTATGTCGGCAAGGTGGTTTAAAGAATTAACGCTTCCCACTGTCCCTTTCAGTCTTCTGAAGGTCACGAGTTCAAATCCCAGCAGGGCAGACTTAGCCGGTCATCCTTCTAAAGTCATTAAATTGAGTTATATTAGCGCCTGTTCTGGTCAGAAAGGTTAGAGGGGCTATAGGATGTGCTCTATAGCAGCCAAGCTGCTGTTAACTACAAGCCGGTAGTAACTGCCTGTTAGTATGCAGGAGGCTGCTCCTGTGTAAGTGGATACATACTGTAGCACAGTGAAGTGAAGGAAGGCGCAGGCGCACGATCGCAACCATCAGACTCACTCTGCCTTCACCAGGACACCCTTCAACCATGTCCTGGCCACTCCCTGAAGCCAGTTGTATCACTCCTGCCCACTGTGCCCTTCAAGGCCTGGATCCAGGGCACAGAACTGGAGTGGGTACATAAAACAGGTTTCCAGCGTGTTTACCTCAAAGCCTAAGTGTATTTGCAGGGATAGAATGCTCAGTTATACAATGCGGGATAGTAAATAATTCTGCTGCAGCACTGCCAAACTAAATGTTAAAGAAACCATTACAATTAGTCACTACAAGGGAGTCTTCGGCAAAGGTCGTGGAGAATGTAACTTAAGTGGAGCAGTGTTTTTTCCTCAGCAATATTGTAAGTTTAGGCCCAGGGGAAATTTTGTTACGCCGGCATTATCTCATGCATAGTTGCCAACATTTGAGAAAAATTTCCAGGGAGACTTTGCAGCACAGCTATCAATTTCTTACTTACTTGAAAACTGACCACACCCACTGCCCCAAAGCTCCAACCAACCCACATAATTAGTATAATTTAACTCCACCTACTTAAAATACTGTTACTTGCATTATAAAATATGCAAAGTGCTATTAAAGTTCATACATACATACAGTCAAGACCGATAACCACACCTTCCCAACTGGAAGATGGCGGACGCACCCTCCTAGTGCTCCGCTCGGCAGCCCGCGCACTTAAAATATATACATGCCTTAACCACCCAAAACCCATCGGAAACCAGCACCGGAGCCGCCGATACCTTGATGGGTTCCTCCTGAGGTCCGGAATGTGGGCCAGAAGGCAATCCCTGCGCAACGAGAGGCCAGCTCGACGGCCCTGTGGCAAGGCCAAAATGGGGGCGCCTCCCCGGCGCTGAAGGCCAGCCGCGGAAAAGCTAAGAAGTGAGCAGACAAAGAGTCGGTCCAGGGGCCGATGCAGTAGCGGCAGAACGGTGCTTGAACATGACCCCCTGAGTACCCCGGAACACCCCTGAGACGCTACAAACACCAGGTGGGAGAGCGCGCCATGTAACCGGCGGGACCCCGGGAGCAGCCCACGGGAAGTTGCGGTCCCCGTTCAGCGCGGCACCCTTCTGGAGGATTGAGGATAGGGCCGGAGGGGCTCCTGCCCCAGACGCGAGGAGCTCTACTCTGCACCCCGGTGTGCCAAGTAGCGATAACCTCCCCCCGCACGGTGCTGGGACCCGAGGCGCACAGCGGGAGGACAGAAGAGGCGGGGGACCCGCTGGCCGAGGTAGGCCTCACGGACCCATCAACACATCTAGCCCGCACCAGGCCCGTAACATCGCGGGGATAGCGGTGATAGCGTGCCCCCCCAGGCAGGCGAATTGACCAGCCGAGGACTCCCCCGGTGGCCGCCCGGGAGTGCGGGCGCACTAAGATTGTTCTGATCATCCTCCCACAAATAAACACTGAAGTACGAGAGCGGGAGCCCTCGGCTCACCAGCATCCCAGCCGGGAGCCCTGCCCCAGAGTGGATTGTATGTGGACCAGACCTGTGAGGGGTGAGGGGGCTTCTCGGTTGAACGGGGCTCCTCGCCCCCCCAGTCTGCACGGCACCGAGCCGCGGGGCGTGCAGCGGGTGACCTGGGGACCGTGTCGGATCGCAAGGGGCCCTCCTCTTTCCCCCCCCCACGCGGCGCCAGGACTAGAGGCGCGGGGGTCGGAAGGACGAGGAGGATCGAGCGAGCAGTGATAGCGGCCGGCTGCCCTACACCATCGGGGTGCCTCGACAAACCCCGGCCAGGCGGATCATGTCGAGGAAGATCGGGACCGCATATCCCATGGGCACACGGAGTCGGAGCGAGGAGGCCCCCCCAGGAACCCTAAATCTTATCGAGGGCCCCCAACCACACGACGCCGGGCCCAGCGGCGACGGTGCTGGACGAAAGGTCTGAACCCGGTGTTCCTCGGAGCGGAGACCCACGGGGCAACAAACACCAAGGCATCATTCAGGACCCGCAGTGAATCGGCCCGTGGCCGCAAGGTAACGAGGGACTGGGGCGGAGAGTCAGGAGTAGGCCTCACCTAGGTCCATCACCAGGACTGCGCTGCCATACCACGTGACCTGTTTCCCCCTCTCAGAAGTCTGCAACAAACGGGGGTCCGAACATACTGGTGACCCAACCGTCGCCCAGAACTGTGCAGATACAGCCACTAAGCATAAGCGCCGTTCGCCATAGACTACATCTATAACGAAGTGACCTAACAAAAAAGGGGGTAGAACGATAACAACCCACGGAGAGCGTCACTGCGGATCTCATCACCATTCAGCTGAGAACCCCCAAGGCGCAACACAAAGGCCAGCCGGTAAAAGATAGCGTGAACTCAGAACAACATGGGACGGCAGCGCATAACTGGAGGAACACAAGCACCAACAATTGTAAGACAGCCCTCTCCGGACTCCAAAACCACACAGCCGGATGGGGAGCCCCCCTGCACAGAATCCATGTCCGCTAAACTCGATATAGTCCTAGCGGCAATTGAGCACTCCAGAGTGACCATGGAAAGTAAATTCGGAGAGTTAGCTACGGACTTCAACCTACTGCGGGATGACCACAGGAAACTAGCGGACAAAGTCAAACAAGGGGAGAAAAAACGCTCCAAACCATGGAACCGCAAGTACAGTTGCACCAAGACGCCATTAAAGAGCTGCAAACCAGAGTAAAGACCCTAGAAAACAAAGCGGATGACCTGGAAGGACGCTCCCGCCGGAGCAACATTTGCGTCCTGAACCTACCGGAGGGGGCAGAAGGGTCCAACCCAATACGATATGTTGAAACATGGATTAAAACATTCACCCAGACAAAAGATTTGACCCCGTACTTTTCAGTAAAGAGGGCACACCGGGTCCCGGCCCGCAAACCACCTCCGGGATCCTCGCCACGACCGTTCTTACTAAAACTGCTCCATTATCAAGACAGAGACACTGTTCTCCGAGCAGCTAGACAGGCAGGGCCACTCAGAGTGGAGGACAAACAGGTCATGTTATTCCCGGATTACTCCCACGCTGTCCAACAACAACGAGCTACATTTCTAGCAGTCAAACGTACTCTGCGCCAAAAGAACATACAATATGCACTTTTATTCCCGGCTCGTCTCAAAATTATACACGACGGGACCACACACTTCTTTACGGATCCCACAGAGGCAAGCAACTGGGCGGAACAACGTTTGGTAGATCCAGTCGGGCGCAGAAACACACAAAGTCATCGGCCCTCCAACTGTCCACGGCGACAACACAAGCGGATCACTCTCACGCAACTGAGCCAAAGATCTGACCCCGTCACAAAAAGCTCTCCCGATCTTGAACAAATCATAGCAGAACGCAGGAGAGCACTGCAAGCGGCCGCAGTGGTGCGATTAACAGGGGAAAGCTCAGATGGAGAGAGGGGTCCACACATCTTCACCTCCGAAGAGGAAGTCAGTGACGCAAACACCTCACGAGACGGCTCGGTCACACCTCCGATAGTGACCCCTCAGACGGCGGACACGTTGATATGACGACCAATTCATTGAACATGTGAGAAGAGGGGGTCCCCTGGGACCGCAGAATCTGACCAATGGACACCGTCATGACGCAGAGAGACCCACAGAAGTGTTATCCTGAACATTCCAAGGCAGTATACCAGACTGGAAAGCTGTGGGTAAAAAGGGGGGAACTGGCACCCCCAGGCATCTTCAATTCATCGTCACGAAGTGGGCAGCCGTGACGACGGCAGCCAACGAAGGCGTACAGCCACCTCCCTCAAACAATGAACCAAAGACAGTACGTGATGTACAGTTTGGACGTGTTGCCTCGAGCAATAGGTTCCTCCAGTTGGGAATGTTTCCCGATGTTCAGTTTTAATTCTCCCCTTTCCCGAATTCACCAATTACCCCTACAGGAGCAAACAAACGGAACGGCAAAATATGTACGGATGGTTGCCACTCCAAGGGGGGGGGGATCCGAAAGCCCAACAGAGCATCACACATAGACGGCCCTCTTACAGGAGACAAACAACATGGCCACTAATATCCCTAACACAGATATAAAACTCATCACATTAAATGTCCGGGGCATGCACACCGCGAGCAAACGTTACGCCATCTACGCCTATATAAAGAAGCAGAAAGCACACATAGCTCTCCTACAGGAGACACACTTGACGGTGGCTGAAGTGGAACGCCTGCGCAAGAAATGGCGGGGTATTATCTGTGCCACGACATACTCGGCATTCGCTAGGGGGGGCCCTAGTCTGGATCCGGCCTGGGATTCCCTTCAAGGAGCAGACACGTATGGTAGATAAAGAGGGGCGATACGCAGTGGTGGAGGGATTATTAGAGGGGCAGTCCATACTGATAGGGAGCATATATGCCCCTAACGTAGAACAAGGCCACTTTTGGAGCCGTCTTACAGGAGTACTAACCCACCACACACTAGTCCCGTGGCTCTTAGGCGGTGATTACAACTGTGCTTTAGACATTGGCCTCGACAGATCCCACCCCCGCTGGCGCAGTCACCTGCACATAAACAGACGGAACTATTTAACGAATGGGTGAAACACTGGGCATTAACGGACGCATGGCGAGAGCGGAACCCAAATACCAAACTATATTCCTTCCACTCCATCCCACATAACTTACGAGTACGCCTAGATAGATTTCTCTGCTCCACAACATTACTCCCAAAAGTACAACATGCGGACTACTTGGGGAGAGTATTATCAGATCACGATGCACACATACTGACCCTCAGATGGAAACCGCCCCATCCCCCATACCCACCTGGAAATTACTGCGGGACTGCCTCACAGACCAGGTGTTCAGTCACGAACATGGGGAACACATTCAAGAGCACTTCACACTAAATGAGGGCACAGCGACATCCAGACTGATTGAATGGGACACATTCAAAGTAGTAGCGAGAGGGCATTGCATACAACAAATCGTAGGGGCGTGCAGAACACTAGAAAGGGCACTGCAGAAGGCGGAACTGGCACTAGCGGCTCTAACGAAAAAAGCTGATGTGGGTGAGGCCACCTCAGATCAAATAGCCACCGCCAAAACAACCCACGCGGAGACGATGAGAGACCTTCGCAAGTATAATTTTAGGGTCTATGCCTCCAAGGTCCACCGAGAAGGCAATAGGGTAGGGACACTCCTAGCTTGGCTCACCAAGCAAGATTCGGAAGTGAAACCAATCATTGAAATAATAGACAAGGACGGCACCCTCCGACACTCACAGCTAGATATCCTGCACATTTTCCACGATTACTACTCCGTCTATCAAGCCCCAGAGCAGTGCGACCGCCTTGCGATCACCCGATTCCTTCGCCCATTACGCCTGCCCCAACTCCCCCCACCGCGGACAAAAAAGCACTAGAGACGAAGATAAAGTCCGCAGACGTCTCCCAAGCAATCAGAGCGTTAGCACGCAACAAAGCGCCAGGAACGGACGGCTTCCCACTCGAATATTATAGCACCTTCTCAGCCAGACTGATCCCCCGCATGGTGACCATGTATAACGACGCGCTAGACAAAGGCGAACTCCCAGGCTCACTCAGGGAATCGATCCTAGTTACATTCCCAAAACCACACAGAGACCCAACGCTCCCCTCCTCATACGGACCAATCACCCTACTAAACGCAGACTGTAAGATACTGGGTAAATTACTAGCGAACCGTTATACCCAAATCCTGGTACCACTGATCCACCCAGACCAATGTGGATTCGTCCCGCGACGTAACACCTCACAGAATCTACGTAGGTTATTCCATATCCAGGATAGGGCGAGAGCGCAGTTCCCCAACGCAGCATGTCTGATACTAGACCTCGAAAAGGCCTTCGATACGCAACTATGGCCATATTTATTCGCGGTTCTCCGTAAAATAAACATAGGACCTACCCTGATGGCGTATACAAAGCTCCTCTACACACACCTTTCCTCACAATTGAGAATAGGTAAATACATCTCTCCTCCATTCGGGATAGAACGAGGAACCAGACAGGGGTGCCCATTGTCCCCCCTCCTGTTCGCCCTTGCGGTAGAACCCCATGCGATACGTCTACGACAGGAGGGTGAAACTTGGGGTATTCCGCTAGCAGACACGGTGCACTGTGTATCACTATACGCGGATGACCTCCTAATCTATATCCGTGATGCCACAAAGGACCTAACACCTATCTGGCCGACATTACGGGATCTTGCGGAGGCCTCCGGCCTTAAAATTAACTGGGAAAAATCCACTCTATACCCCCTAAGCCCACACTTGGCCCCATTCGACGTCCATATTGGAGCTCAGACGCTTGCCTGGAGTACCGAGGCATCCAGATATCTAGGAGTAAGGTTGTACCACTCTCCTGAGGACCTGTATGAAGGGAACCACCGTAAAGCGCTGGCGGGGATACGAACGGCAGTGGGTTTCTGGAAAACACTGCCCCTAGCCCCCATCGGGCAGGTAGCCCTCGCAAAAATGATCATGGTCCCCAAGCTGCTCTACCACTTCACCAATCTCCCAGTTATACCGCTGCGCCCATTCTTTAAGGAGCTAGATACCCTGCTCACTGAGCTGATTTGGGGAGGAGGTCGACACAGGGTGGCACTGACTACATTATACTTGCCCACGAATCAGGGGGGATTAGGGGCGCCATCTTTCGAGGCATATTTCCTGGCAGCTCAGCTCCAGTGGTTATCACACTGGACAGCAGAACGTTATACCGGGGAAACGACCACTGAGGAAGGCCGTATACCCCTCCCGGCAAGCCACAGGATGCTTCTCCCGGGCACCAAGCCAATGCGCACCCGCCCCCTCCAGATGTCCATAGCTCCCACATGTATGCTGAGAATTCATTGTATGTCCAAAGGAAGACCCCCATACTCACCCTTACTCCCGTTGGTAGGTTTCCCTCGACAGGAGAAATACTATACTGCCAGCGCTCTCCAAATATGGACCGACCATGCAGTTACAGAGGTAGAGTCCCTGTTCGAGGAGGGCCAGCTCAGGACGTATGCCCAGCTGACTGACCAATACGACCTCCCGCCAGGCCAATTCTTGCTACACAGGCAACTCTTCGATAGCAGCCGCCGCTACTAGGACCCAAACGCGGGGGAACGCCCGACACATCCGGTGATACACGCCATTCTGCATATGGGAGCGGGCAGACACCTGGTCACATGGCTCTACAAAGCCGTCCGTGAACTGATCCTCCACCCCCTAGATTCATTGCGTCAGACATGGGAAACTGAAATGGGGCGGGTGTTTAATGATAGAGAGTGGGACACAGCATTGGAATACCCTAAAAAGGTCTCCAGGAACGCACGCTTCAGGAACATCCAATTCAATATCCTCCACAGAGCATACCTCACACCACACCGTCTCCACCGTTTTTACCCTGACACGCACTTTGCATGCCCCCGCTGTCAAACCCCCGAAGCAGACTTCAAGCACATGTTCTGGGACTGCCCCACTATTCAAGAATATTGGGACCGAGTACACCAGACACTTCGGGTGACGACCAGCATTATGACCATGTCCACATGGGAAGCATGCGCCCTTGGGATCTACCGCAGGCGGAAGACCGAAAAAGTGCAGTACCGCTTTGCATCCCTAGCCATTCTCTTAGCAAAAAGAGGAATAGCCATGCACTGGCGGGCCCCATCGGGACCCCCAGAAGCAGCCTGGGTGGGCGCCATGAAAAAATGGGGTAAGGCGGAAGAAGAGGTGTTAAGAGAAGAGGAAGTGAAGGGAATTCATAAACATCCCATATCTCTAGAATGGGCACAATTATTACATCAATTCACACATGAAACAACCTCTGCGGAAGTACCGGTAGACTCCCAATCCCAGACCCCACCCCTATCCCCTATGGAGCCGGCGGCAGATAGCCCAAGACAGAGCCCAATCAGCTAAAACCGGTGCTCTACCAAAGACATATCAGGTGATCTCAACAACCACATCAGGGTGACTCACCATGAGGGACCCCCCCCCACATACGTAACACCACACCGTACAAAGGTAACGCTACTGTCCACATAATCGATCTCTTAGATATATATTCCGATAGCTCCCCAACAATTACCCTAGTTGTACCCCCCCAGTTTGCAGTTTGGATTTCCTCATCAGCGGTTACGAATCCGATGATTTTTGGATGGGAGCGCATTCAGGTTAACACAGATGGGATGACACAGGGAAAGAAAACACGGGAGTAAAATATCTGTGCACACTCATGGGAAGCGAGCCCAGCCAGATTATAGTGAAATACCACCGGGGAGCACAAACCAGTAGGAAGGTCTTCCCAGAAACTTTGTACAATGTCTAGTTTTATAATGCTTGTTGTGCAGTGATGATGTGCATGCTATTCTTCACAATTATTTCACTCCTAACCGCAGCAACGTGTCAATGTATTACAATGCTATACGACGTTAATATGTAACAAGGAATGTAAAAATCCCAATAAACAAATTTTAAACAAAACCACACCTTCCCAACTGGACAAAACTATCAATCTCAAACAGCACAGTGACAGCCATTACTTACTCTCTCAGGACAGATGGCCCACAGTGCAACAATCTTTTTTGGTGCCCCATGACCTAGGTCTCCAAGGCTTCCCTTACAACCACTAACCAACAGGGCCCCTCATCTCTCCATAGTCTCTCTATCACACATATTTAATTTGTTTTATAGTGCTGCTCATACCAGTATAGGGTGTCAGAACACTTAACATCACAGACACATTACAGAGACCATGAATCATACGTGTGTAAATCAGTCTAGGAAATGTTAAATAAAACAATGAGGATTACAAGGTGTTGGGGGTCACATGTCAGATACTAGGAGGCAGTATATTTTAAGGGTGTTTGATATGGAGAAGTAGAAACTCGGGTTTAAAACGTACCACAGTGATTGGGGTTAGCTTTACTAATAAGAATGCTTTTGTACCCAAACTATCTCCTTTTAGCAACATTAGGTTCAGTGATATGCATGATACACGTTCTTTGCAGCAGGTACAATTAACCCTCTGCGCTACTGGTGAGTCAAAACTTGCACTAGACAAAACTCCGATCTCTCTCCAGCAAGAACATTAAACAACTCGTTCTCTTTGACTTACTAACGGAGTCACAGACAGTACTGGGAAAATACCTCCTCCTGCTCGCCTGGTCACTGTAGCTGTCACTTGCACAAGTCCAATGCAGAACAGGACCTGTGTGTAGATACCATGGAGCATGTCAACTACAAGGGAACCACGGGGAACGTGACCTGCCCAGCCACTCATGCCCAAAAGCCTCCCATGCAGTTCTACACCCTGAGGTAGTTAATGCAGCAGTAATGGGAAAAGTGTAAATGCTAGATAAGTCACACACGCCTTCTAGAACAACCTCCCGTATCCTGCCGACCCCGGTCGAGACCCATATGGTAGTCACCGACCAGCGAGAAGCCCGAGGATACGGGCACCAACCAGGCCCTGTCACCAGTAAACAGACTGCTCTTTGACCAGGGCTAGTCATCGCTCACTCTGAACACCTGCTTGGCCCCCACACTCTTCCTTCCCTTCCTCTATCCCATCCAGAGCTGCATAAGGCAGCAGCCTAGCCCGTCCGGATAAGGACACCTGTCACCGTCCGAGCCCCCTGACTAACTCTTGTCATGCGTAGATCCACCCAAGCCCCTCCCACTGCGAGAATGAATGGCCCAAGCGGAAGACGCAGCCAATCAGTTCAACTGCGGAATTCGTCGCGTTGCACCAGGATTGGCTGAGGTCTTCCATTGCCGGGACTGTCCAGCATTATAAGTTAAGCTTTTTACGCAAAATGCACAATGTTACGCCTTATGTTATTTACAGTCCAGTCGTGGGAAAATCCTATCACGAGAGCAAGAAAACAAGACCAATTAACACAATGTGATAAACTGCTACAACGGTCATGTGTGATTTAGGTTTATTTTTCCGCCATAAAATGCCGGGCTTGCAGCACGTGCCATTTTGCTTAATTCCACAAAAATGAGCACACCCTAGTTTGTATTTGCAGAGCTAAGGGTCATCCTGGGAAGGGTTGCTGAGGTACTTGGTTGTTTCCAGGGGCGGCCTGCACGGCTCGTGGGTGCGGGGGCAGCGGGGGATGTCGCGCGGGGAGGGGGAGCGTGGTTTACAAATAAAAAAAAAAATTTAAACTTAATTCGAGGCTGGGTCCCGCGTCTTCTGTGCTCTCCTGAGTACGCTTCCAGGAACAGGAAGCAGGCAGGCAGGCTCCCTCCCCTAAGCCAATCACAATGCTGCAATGCGCACGGCGCTCAGCCAGGGGCTGTAGGGTTGGGCATGCTCTCCATGCAAGCTGTAATGCAGCCTGCATGCATAACAGAGAAGTGCGTATGACTGCTTTGGGCGGCCCAAGAGGGCCGACCAAACAGTCATTGCGCATGTGAGTGGGCAAACCACTCCGCCCCTGCCCTGCTCCGTGAGCAGAGCAGCCCCGCCCACCCCCCTGCCTGCAAAGGAAACATAACATGATAATAACTGAAAGTTATTATCATGTTATGTTTCCTCATCTCGCACTGCTTGTAAGCAGTAGGGCGACGCTCCTCCGCCATAGCAGAGGAGCCGCCACTGGCTGTTTCTCTGTGAACACACTTCTGCGTGAGGTAGACAAATTGAAAGGTTGCCCAGGAACTCACGAGAGCCAGTGGACATCATGATAGCAAGGTATTTTGCTGCTACTAATTATACACTAAACAAATGTGGCCCATCCCAAGTTCTAGTAGTCAGTGCATACATCACTGTCAGACTAGATGACCACTAGTCTTTCATCTGCAGGGATAAATGGTTAACTAGTGGTGGACTGAGCCAACTACTGTTATTCCGATGTAGGCACCAGGAGCCATCACGGAATTTGGGACAACTCAAATACTATTGTTTCTGGGGAGCTTTTATAAGGGTCGAAGAAAGGTAGGCGGATTGCTGAGTGTGTGATGTGTGTGTTCATGTGTTACTTTGAGTTTAGGAACTTTAGATCGTTTTTTGTACCTGTGACCTCGAGAAGAAGTTCATGACCTTCAAGAATTTGAGGACCTGGAGGTAGTGCTCTGGAACAGAGTTGGTTGTGAATGCCAGCAACATGCAGGTACACTCAGTTGTCTTCAGAATAGGAATGGTAAAGGCAGCCTCGGTGTTTGATGATCGTTTAGTGAAAGCAGGTAAATATTTACCAGAATGTGTGGTTGGGAGGGGATCCATGGGGCAGCACACAGGAGACAGTCAATAGCGAACCATGGGAAATAAGATCAGTGACCACAGCTCTTCAAGTAAGGCTGTGCACACGATATCCATAGACTGTCATGTCAAAGGCAGACCTCAGATACATTAAGGCAAGTAGGCATGATCTCCTTTTTTGGCAATGTAGAGAATGAAGTCCAAAATTTTGATAAGTGCGGTTGCAGTTCCATGGTTGACGTAGAAGATAGACCGGCGTGGACTGAAGAAAAGAGATGGACATTGTTTAGATGTCTCAAAGTTATATTACTATGGTCTTTTCTAGATTTGGTGTATTGTGGGAGGTTTCCTGCACAGAAGAATGCCTTTTTAGCACAAGTGTAATAACAGATTGTTTCGTGGAGTACATGGCTGATGGGATTTGTTGGTAGGGCACATAATACTGTGAGCAATGGAGTTCATACTTCTTTTAGTATTCAGTAGGAATTATGTTGTGGGTGTGGTACTCTCACGGTTCTTGACAAATGCGATGTCGCAGAGGGTAACTTAAAATGTCAGTGGTGGTGGTTTGGTGTTGATAGGATTGTCTAAGTTGTAGGTGGGGCATTTGTCTTACTTAGTAGGATGTCACCTTAGATTTGGTTACCTTTTTAATGAAGAAATGGGAGAGTAAGTTGCAGAATGACTGATGTTAGTTGGAGGCAGAGTTTGGGCGCGCTGGTTTTAAGTGTCTCGGAAACTGTCGGTTCTCAGAGATTTTTGCTAATTGATTTTTAAGCAATGAAATCTATGACTTCGAGCAGCAAGGCTTAGAAAAGTGAACTAGTGTAAAGCATTTAGAAGCACCAAACAACAAAATAAAACAGCCATGCATTATGAATTCTTAGACATCAAGATGAGCAAAATCCACTGTAGGGTTCTGGAGATATAGATTTTTAAGTAAAACATAAATCTCAGCTTTTTAGCCAAAAGTGCAAACAAGCATTGGTATCCGTAAAGTTTAGAAACTTTAAAAAAGTTTGAAAGAGTTGTGTTTGGCTACTCTGTCCCGAGTGAGGTGACCAATTCCGACAGGGGGAAGGTCAGTGGATGCAAAAAGGGCAGTTGACTGGTCAACAAAGCAGTCTCAAGGCCAGTTACACACTTTATATCAAGGTCGTTATAAACTTCAATGTAGTGGTCCTGGTGCTGGGGATGCAGGATGTGGAAGATGATGAAAGATGCTCTGGGTGCTGTGCAGTCAACGGGGGTGTCCTTGCAGTTATTCCTTGGCCCATGGGTAAGGTGGGGAGACTTTGGGCACAGGGGTTGGTGTCCCTCGAAGTCCTCTTGGAGCCAGTAGAAGGCCAGCTACGGCTGGGTTACTGATCTCTGTACATCGCAGATCCAGCGGTATTCTTTGGTGATGGATCTGGACTCAGATGACACTCACAGGTCCAGCAGACTTGGGTGCAACTTTCAGCCATTGGTATCTTGAGTTGCTCGTTGGGTGCCAGCGGTGATTCCAAGAATGTGGCTACTGACTTGCCGGAAGAGACTACTTCAACTTTGATGGCCATGGTGCTGGTTGCAGGGGGGTCAGCTGACTGTCCCTTATAGTCACTTCTTTGGTATGGGGCTCATGAGGGACTATTCCAGGAGCCACAGGCACAGTCCTCTCTGTGCTAGTCCAATGTGCAGCAGGTGCAGTCCAGCAGTCAGTGTAGCCTTTCTTGCCAAGTCCAGGGATCAGGAGGGCAGTTTTACTTCAGTCCTTTCTCCAGTTCTGTCGTGATGGGAGGTTCAGGGAGCCGGGAGTGCCATATTTTTGCACAGAGAGTGCCCGAGGGGGGGGGGGGAGGTTGCAGTCACTAGCCAATGGGCTACCAGGATCCCTCCCGCCCTCTGATGACTTTCGCCTATGTGTAGTATTTAGCAACCCCATAATACACTACTGTGCCCACTCTCAAGATGTCTGAACCCTTCCTTGGATGTTAGGAGCTTGGTAGCCTACACTAGAGGGGTACACGCCATGGGAAAAATGGTTTGGCCATTGTTTTTCCCTCTTTGTTCCCGCCGCCAGCCTGTCCACCTGAACAAAGGGTTACCCTAAATGAGTGTGATCGCCATTTGCCCACCAAAGGTGGCTTCACCTTTGAAGCTCGCCTTTTGGGCGAACGCCCTGTGTAGCCTCCTGCAAGGAGATGGCAACACCTTCCCATGTAGCAGGCTCCTATTGTTCCTCAGCCTGGGAATTGTTCACACTACTGCCCAGGAGGGCAGAAGGTTGTCTGGTGGCCAGCAACTCTGAGAATCCACTTAAACTGGGCAACTTTCTAAAAGTTGCCTTTCTTTAAAAGTGAAGAATTTGAATGGAGTATCAAGTTGGCTTTAATACCATGATTAATTTGATACCTTGAAGTACCCATTTTAGTAATCCCATTCAGAAGTTAGCCGGACTGAGAGATCAGTCGGTAACTCTGTGTTAGCCAAAAAGCAACTAACGTTTCCACCACGAAAACAACAACTTGGGAACTTTGCTGTTGTTAGGATGTATTAAAAATGATATATTCTACCTAATAATATACAGCTCCATGCCTTAGGGCTGTATAGCCCTTACTTAGGGGAGACTTATCTATTGTTAAGGGAAGTGGGGGCTTTGCCATTGATTTAAATGGCAAAGTCGAACTAACAGTTTTAAAACTGCTCTTCCAGGCTGCCTTGGCAGGCTAGAAGCCATTTTGTACATTGTCACACACTGGGTGGCACAATCAGTGCTGCAGCCCTGGGTGGACACTAAAACGTACATACCTCCGGTACCCTTGGTACCATATACTAGGGACTTATAATTAAGTCAGCTAATGCCAATTGGACATAGCCAATTTAAGATACACTTTGTAAGGGGTTAGAACACTGGCACTGAGGTCTGGTTAGCATGCCTCAGCGCACTCTCAGAGTCGAACAACCAGCAGAATCAGTACAAAACTTTGGGGATGACCATGCAAAAGGAGACATTTCCCCACAATATTGATTTTACCTTTCTGCCTCTCTACTATATTCAGGTAAAAGCATTGGTGAGCCAAGTTGAGTTTCTTAGCTGACTACTTCTTTTGTAGAATAAAATGTCTTTGTCACTTAAAGTACAGCATGGTTAAGCATGCGAATGCACGCTCAGGCAAATATGTTCAAAGCATTTTTGGGTTGTTTCTGGCGAGTGTGTTTTGCAGGAGTGTGGTAAAGAGTTGTTTTTGTGATATGACTGTTTGCACCTTTCTGTTGTACTCTTCGATATCTATTTTTCAGGGCAATCACAAATGGGATAGCTTTGTAGTGAATGTACAGTTTCCAGAATATTAGGCCGAGGGTGTGTCTTGCACTGTGGGTGGGAGTTTTGATCAGGTGAGAAAGTCCTCTGGCTACTAAAGCCCTACAGCATAAATAGCACTCTTGAATATTTATGCAAGAGGCCCATATAAAATGCACTGGGCCTGCTGCATAAATATTCAACAGCCAGTATCTCACATGAGCACCTAAACTCACCATAGCTGGGGCACAATCCACTTGGATATGCCCCATACACACAACTGACCTTTGCCGACAGAGAACCACTTATATGGGCTCCCCTCGAACTTACTGGAGCAGGATCAAGACTGATTTGATTAAGGCTGGGTCTAATCCGAGGTTGCATTGTGGGCAAATAAACGATGGACTGGGATGCGGCCTCGAGTAATTACCAGTGGCTAAGAATAATTCAAGCACCCCATTAATCATTTTATTTTTTACTTCAGACAATCTAACAGACTGGGCTCCCTTGTCATTTGACAGGCAGCCTTGCTTGCTGCAGGGAAGGGTTAAAAGGTTCATACAAAGAGGATGCAGCTCCTACTTGTACCACCACTAAGCCTGGTGGGCCTAAGGATTCTTCTTAACCTATGATCTCTTTACAGTGCTTAATAGCCCCATGATGCGGGCTGTGAAGTTTGTGAGTGAGCCTGCAAGCAGAAATCCCACACAGGATGTGACAGTTTTTAGTTTGTAGGTGAAAATGAGTTCTTCAAAAAGATCCATACTTTGCTTTTGAGCTGGATGTCTGTAGGATATGAAACTGTGCAATGTATCATAGAATGCGAGTGGTGTGTTGATTGGAACCTCAAGGAGGTTTTAAATGTCAAGGTGAAACTTAAGAAAACATGCAGCAAGGGTGTTAACTGTGAGACTGGATAAGGATTCATGAACATGTGGCATTTATGGGAGGAAATGCCATACCTGGCTTAAGGTTAGTTTAGGTAGACTCAAAAAGGAATAACAAAGGTAGGAGGAAATTTAAGTTGAAGAATAGCTCTGGAGTGGGCAATAACAAGAGCTCCTGATAGCACCACTGAGGTAAGTGGCTGTGATACCACAAAGCAAGAGCATTACTGTGAACGGGGCTGTAACAACCTGGGCCAGATGATGTACCAAAAGAGCTATGCTAATGCCAAGGTGCCCTTCTGGGCCACACTAGCAGATCTGGTTTTAATCTTGCTGTACTAAATTAGACGTTTATGATTTCATGAGTGTAATGATTAATGTAAGTAACGTAATGATGTAAGGATTGCTACATTTACCCCATTGTGATCATCTACCCCAATGGACTGCCTACTACATTTCTGCAACGGGGTACACCTACAAAGGCATGTCTGTACACAGGATACTAGAAAATGCATCCTGAAACTATGCTTCAGAAACCAGTCTTTGTTACCAATGAGGGTATACATCAGAAAAGCATGTTTATGCCTCTTGGCCTTGCTCAAATGACATGCAAATTTCAGAATGGATCGACTACACACCCTGCTTTTACACGTTTCTTGTCTTCATTATAATGCATTTCTGTAATCCACGAATACAGCTGCAGTCCACATAATTTAGGGGCATATTAGCAAGACCCACGTTAAAATTATCGCCGTTTTAGCGGCAGGAAACTGCCGCTAAAACGGCGATAATGGGCTTGATAATATGTGTTATAGAATTCCAATAGAAGCCCAGGTTAGATGTCCTGCACATCTAACCTGGGCTTCTATTGAATTCCATAACGCATATTAGCAAGCCCATTATCGCCGTTTTAGCGGCAGTTTCCTGCCGCTAAAACAGCGATAATTTTATCGCCGGTCTTGTTAATATGCCCCTTAGTTTTAAACTAAGTGAGAAAATTCATATCATCAAAAGCACGTACATTTTTATGTACTTTTAGACTCCAGTAAAGCGAGAGCAGTCGGTCCAATGCGTTTCACTATATATTTGAGTTATAGCGAATCATAGAGTGATTGGCATAGTGGCAGCATGCACGTATGATTTTATTTAATATAGCACGAATTACTGATTTAGCAGTCATTATTGTAAATTAAAAGCCCACCACCCGAGTTAAAGGCAGCCTAAGGGACTCCCAACAAGGGTGAATGCTATTTTCTACAAGATAATACCTGCATTAAATGTCACCAATGCTATTGGTAACATTTAATGCAGGTATTATTATCTTGTATGGTCATCTCAAGGCCCCATGAGTATTTTCTTTTTTTCTCTCTCTCCCCCTCTCCCTCTCTCTCCCTCCCGCCCTCTCTCCTTCCCTCCCTCCCTCCAGCGGCTGCTGTCAATGAATGAAACAATTAGTAGGAGCCGCATGGGCATATGGTTTCTGCCCCGACAGCATTTCCTGGCAGGAGCAACAGTAGGAAGGAGTAAGCAACCTCATCCTTCACCTTTGGTCATTAAAAGTGTAAAGCACCCCAGCAACTCCTGATATATCCCCCATTGACTCTGGGTTTCTTCAGCAGGAGTCTATTATGCCTGCTTGTGCGGCCACTGTGCAGCTGTTATTCTGAGACAGCAGTCACTGAGGAAGAATAGGGAGAAGCTGCCTCGGACATCTTTACCAGTGGCCACAAAGTGTGCAAAGCTCCCTTGTGGTCACTGGTCCATTCTCTTGTTGTGTGTTCCCTATGGAGCCCATTGCCATTTTCCCTATGTTAACCTAACTGTGCACTTTGTAGGCAGATTTTGCTTTGCACGTGTTACAAAATATTATGCTTGTTTTTGTGCCACTCTCTTTATTTTATAAATAGGCTGCACAGGTTTTTGTATTTTGTTCTTTTTCTGATATTCAGTTGGAACATCTCATGCAAGGTCAAACAACAGTGCTCCTTGTTATTCTCAGTGGGCGGACACTAGTACCCAGACATAACAGAGAAATCCAGCTGCTGTTTTTGAACACATACGTTTTATCACATAACCCGTGACTTGTTGTTTTGAAAACACACAGAGCAAAGACATACTCGTAGAGCAAAAGTCCAGAGAGAAGAGAGCTGCGCCAGCTGAGATGTAGAACTATCTATGTATGTCAGGTACGGGGTTCGCCACTAATCCCAAAGATCTATAATATATCACTGTTTTCCATAGTGAGGGTATGCTTAGACAAGTCTGTCAGCTAATATGATAGGCCTTTTTATTGTGCAAGGTCTCCTAATTATGCAAACAAATTTGTTGACCTGCATATACTTTCTAATTGCAGCCCAGTTGCTCCACAGTAGAGCACAATAGTTTCAATAATTATTGTAAGCTTTCTTGGTGTCTCTTTTTCATTTGTTATGGACATGTATGAGTGAGAGAAGGAAAAGTGATGAGCTGCTACCGCTATCCCCGAGAGGGTCTAGAGAGTTGTGTTCTGGGGTGCCAAATCACTTGTCTCTCTGGGAAGGTTAGGAGGGCAAGTGAGGCACTATTAGCTAGTCAGATTTGGGCCCACAGGTAGTGATGTTGTAAGGTGTCTCAGTTGCTACAGATTGATGTTCTGTGGTCCCAGGCATAGTTCTGTTTCTGAGCAAAACCCCTGCAACACTCTCTTTTCTGTAAAATGCTGATACTGAATGAAAGCCACAGCAGGAGTCAGATGTGCATGTATAGGAACCGGACGAGGTATGGAGAATGTAGGTAGAATGCTGTAGTCTCTTTTGCTCGGGCCACAGCACTTGGAATATAGATTGAGTAGTATTTAGTACTGCCCTGTGACTAAAAAGACTTTCTTTTTCATGAACGACAAGCATTGGACTGGACATTGACATTATTATGTCTTGGTTGATTTTTGAGTGCTGAGCTTGGGCATCCCATACATTCCTGTGAAGCATATGAATGTTCACCCTCACTACCCTGACAGTCAAGTGTGGAAGGGGCTGTATTTGGTCGTATTTGCACAGCCATAGTAGGACAAACCCCAAGGCACCAGTGGCAGATGATCCATACCCCCATGATTGGGGACCAGCAACCCTGTCTGCCATATGGCCTCCTGAATGTGGTGCGACAGAGGCACAGAAGGTGGAGTCTGCTGGCATGACTGGATTATCAATGATGTTTGAAAGAATGTCTCCCTCTGTGCATGGTTTTGGTGCTTCTGTACCTACTCACTGGAAATGCAGTCTGGTACTAGCTGTCTATACTAAAGAAAGACAAACTGTTCCTCCCAGAAAGTGATTTCAGAACTGCTGTTCAAGTTCCCCAACTCTTGTATCTGGATGGTGGCACTGCTCTCTTCTAGGGCCTCTCAGACTCCACACTGCTCCATTTTAAAGGTATCCTATGCAACGCAACATGTCTCATCAAGGACAAAAAAGAAATATGACAACGTTTGCCACTCTAATGCAACTCTTCTGACTCTCCTTACCAGCCTGCACTATCTTTAACACCAGCTGCAAAGACATCATGGCCAGCACCTTTGCCTATGTGGCTGACAAGCTCACCATCCCCAGTGGCTCTTGGCAACCTACAGTCAGAACACCATCAGACGGAAGACAAACAAGTGCAAAAAGGAAGAACCAGGGCAACAGGCCTTCTTTATGTATGCATCCTGCATCTAAAGCATAACCTTCAGCCCATCCACCTGAATGCTGCTCCAATTTAAGAACGAGTTGTATATCAATGGGGTAACCCGTAAGACCACTGGACTCGGGTAAAGGGCAGTACATAAAGAGAGCGTCACAGTGGAAATGAGTCTGACAACATAACTATAAGCATTAATCATATATAACTAAATGAAAATCATACACCACATTAGAATAAGGCCAAGAATGGCTATAAATTTTATTCTATCAGATCTGGGAACAAATCCAGAAGGTAAAACACAATCTGTAGAACAGTATCAATAACAATATCAATCGAACAATTGAAAAGGTGCATTGGCAAGGGATGATGGTGCGTGAGGGGTTAGTGAAAGTGAACATAGGGGAAAGGTAGTGAGCATATATACATCAAAACGCAGAGTTTGAAACCTATCCGGCCAGACGACTGGCATCCATATAAATGATAAATCATAACACACACAGAGGAGGATGCAGATATCTAATCTCTGTCATCCAGGTTTGATAAGAACAAAAGAGTCAACGTTTTGACCCCTATAAAATACAGATAAGTTGATGCCTTGAGGGTGGGGTCTTCATCAGGACTGAGTAGAAAGGGGAAATGCACCAAATGTACAGCAAGAGAGCTTCGAGCTGACGATGAGCGTCACAGGGCCGCGAGGGCTCGGGGGTTAGTTGATGGTTCCAAAAATGGGGATGCCTTGGTTGTTGAGTAACCTGAGGCTGCCGGTTGCTGAGCAGTTCTGACAGCTAACGAAGGTATATATGCTCACTACCTTTCCCCTATGTTCACTTTCACTAACCCCCATTTAAGAACGAGCTGAAGCCGCACCGCTTTAAAGAGCAATACGCCGTAGCAGTCCACTCTTGGGCTTACAAACCAGGTACCCCTTTTATTATAAGTTGCCCGTATCATTGTTTTAGACCCTGAACAGCACTATGTTGCCTTTTGGCAAGGTTCACGGTCTACAAAGGCCTCAGACACATACATACATTGATCAGAAAGTACTGGGAGGAGCTCCGAAGCACTGAGTAAAAGTACACTTGAATAGAATTTGATGTGCTGCTGCATTTTCTGATGGCACTCGGGCCTGTTATTCACTTCCAACAGCTTGATCAGGTGAAGTGCTCCTGAGCAGCGTAGAGCAGAGGTTGACTCTTCTATACCGGCTGCTATTTGACTAGTGCAGATACAGGGAAGGAGTAGCACAGTGATCAAAAGAATGCCAATGCCCGCATTCTTCAGGCTTACACTGTGTGCCTGCCCTCTTGACAAAGATCCAAGCCAGCACAGGGTTTCCTTTGAAAAAAAATTCATGATCTACAGATAATTTTCCCAGAAATTTACTCACCGTCTCAGAAGAAAGGACTGTGGAGCTTCGGAGTGCAGAGCCAATCAAATCAGCTTTAGTGGGACTTTTCTTTCAGGAGTCAACTATGGTTCTCTAACACCTAGAACTTGATTTTGCCATTCGCTTGCATCCTAGCTTTCGCCTATCACCTGACTTGGTCTAACATCCTTTTTTAGGTCTTGGGCTAGAAATCACTTTAACCGTTTTGCCAGCTGCATGTTTTCCAAACAATGCATGCCAAAGAGGCACATCTATATACAGGAGCTTTTGGTCAGCCCTCTACCTCCATTGGTCAGTTCAAGTGGCATTCGTATTTTGCTCCCACCCACCACAGAATACAGTGTGGGGAAATGGATCAGCCAACTTAATATACTGACTGGTTTACATGGTGGGTGATGGAATGTTGCAGTTTTATTACAAACTACATAAATCCGATGTGTTCTGATCACACAGGACACATAAATTAGTAAAAAAACGTGGGAGAGACAAAATACAAGTGCACAAAAACACTTTAAATAGGCTGGTCTTCTTAATAAAACTTTCAGCTCTGAACATAAGTTAAAATAACCTTTGTGTTTTCGGATAATTTCCAGTCAGGGTCATTTTAGCTCTAGAAGACGAGATGCCTTGAACCATTATCAGGACAGAAAAGTTAACATGCTGTCTCCTGCAATGAAAATTGAAGATATAATGTATTGTTGTTCCTGGCGACTGCTGGGGTTTCCTCTTTGCCCAGCACATAAACTTCAGGAAGGTATTTTCCACTAGGTGGACTCCTCTTCTCAACAATGCATTAAAGGCTGGATAGGCATTCACGTTAATTCATTATAATCTTGCACAATTCTTCCAATAGATTAGTACAGATAAGGGCTGACTTGACTTCATTGAGGGTTCATCTTTTTTGGATCAGACAAAGTAAGTGTTCCTCCAGCTACGCGCCCTCCCATTATTGAATATGGAGCTGTAGTACTAATAAAATCCGTAATGTCCACATCTTTAGAGACTTCTACACCACGTACAGTTCCTAATGGATTACGATTGTTTGCATCCCAAGCATATAGCACTGTTTGTGAACACCTCTCCAGGTTGCATTGTTTACAATCATTATTTTAATAAGTGCACTATTTTTATTACTGTATATAGTCTGAAATTAGTCAGAATTCAGTTTTACTTTGCAAATACACATTCGATGTCAATCAATGGAAGACTCTTTAACTTAGATGTGTGGTAGGATTGTATCTGTAAAATAATGGATTGTTGAATTAATCATCTAACAATGATACATTAGGTTTCTGATGAAGGCTTAAATGCAGTAGAAGTGAAACTTTGACAACAGTGACTGAAAATGATCTTAAAAAATAAAAATTCTCTCTTAAAATACTTTGCACTTGTACAAAGAGGGGCAAGTTGTTGTAAGATGACCAGTCTATCTCTATGTGCTTTTTAGTTAATCTTAGTATGCAACTCATACACTTGTTTTTTTTCTCTGTCACACTTTGATTCTTATATGATCAGAACACATTATATTTATGTATTTAGTAATAAAACAAATTTCCTTTGCATACACTCTACACGTTCAGGTATATTTATATCACTAATATATGTGGTTAGATTTAAATTAAGAATTTGTTTATGCATCCTAATTTACAAATTAGCTCAGATTTTAAAGAATTGTGTAAAAAACACAAATATTCCAAATAATTTCCTTGAGGATCAACTGTGAGAATGGTATATTGTCCAGTTGGTGACATGGAATCAGTACACACTTTTGCACTATAGGCTTATAAGCCTCTTGGATATTTCACTCAAGATATTTTCCAAGATTATCCTAGCTAAACTCGAAGATTGGGCCAATGAAACTAAGAGAATCCCACTTGAACAAGGGGGATTTCGTGAGGGTCATTCCACCATAGACCACTGTTTTGCTCTGTGGGCCATTATTCGAAAGGCTCTGGAGGAAAATCAAAGGTTGTGCTGTTGCTTTGTAGATTTCCGGACAGCCTTTGACTCTGTGGACAGGGATATTCTGTGGGTAAAACTTGCCGCTTGGAACCTACCACCAAACCTTCTTGGGGCACTTCAATCCTTGCACTCTGGTAATTGGGCTCAGGTGGAGTTAGATAAGTCAGGTCGGTTATCTCAAAGAATTTCTATTGACAGCGGCCTGCGCCAGGGGTGCGTTCTAGCACGCTTGCTCTTTAGTCTATTTTTGGCCGACCTCCCAACCTTTATTTCCCAATCTAAGTCCTTCTCACCAAAAATTGGGAAGCAGCATATTGCTTGTCTGCTTTATGCAGACGACTTGGCATTGTTGGATTATACCCTAATTGGTTTGCAGAGGAAACTCAATGCCCTGGCAACTTATAGCAAGCAGAACCAGCTCAGTATCAATCTGGAAAAGACTAAGATCATGAACTTTGGAAAAAAAGTACAGAGTTTTTCCTGGTATTTATATATGCAGGTGGTGGAGCAAGTCGATCAATATAAATATCTGGGCTTAATTTTTAGGAGAAACCTGAATTTGGGTGCGCATTGGGATGTCACCAAGCAGAAGGCCCTATTGCAGGCCAGCTGTCTGTCAAGATTCAATGGTAGGTTTGGGGGGCTATCCCATATCCCATTATTAAAGGCTTATGAAGGGAAGATACCTCCGCTGGGCCTGTATGGGGGAGAGGTTTTTTCCCTTGATCCAACCTATGAATGGGATAGATTGGAAGGGGTAGTGCTTAAAAGACTCCTATCACTCCCCCAAGGTACCATGGTTCAGGCCATAAGGAGAGAGTGCAATCTAGTCTCTTGGAACATGGCGGCCTCTACTCGGGCTCTAAGATACTTTAACACATTGTTGGAGGATGATGAGGTGGTGAAAGTCTCCAAATTGTGTTGGGAAGAGATCCAAAGCAGTGAAAGGGTGTGGGCAAAGGCCGTAAGAACCAGAATAATCGCACTTAGGAACCTCCATTTAAATAGTGGTACAGTTACATCTTGGCTCCCCTTTCCAGGCAAACGAGCACTGAGAGAATCTGTTGCTACGGCGTCTGCATCGATTGACCTACTGTATCTAAGGAAGAGATCATCCATTAGCTTCTCGATTGCTACATTGGGCCAGGATAGTGTTTTCTCTTATTTATCATGGTTACCAGACCTAGGATTGAGAAATGAAATATTAAGGGCTAGGGTGGGATGCAATCCAATCTACTCATCCCGCCCACACAGGATTAGGGTGCAGAATAATAGTGGTCTCTGCCCCTGCCCCTTGAAAGTTAAATGTACCCTTACACATATTCTTAAGGACTGCGTCTTTTATTTCGCAAATCGAATCAAGTTTTTAAGACCTCTGTTTTTTAAATATGATGCTCTCCATAGGAATAAAGCAGTGGAGCTATTGTCTGAAATGCGGTATTTGGATGTGGCAGTTGGAATTGCTCGGTTTTTACGATCTGTCAAACAGAATTTTAATGATGAAATGTAGTGGGTTGGGGGGTAGGGTAGCTAGGACGGGGGTCCTTTTAAAATGTTTTAATGGTTAATTGTGTTTTTTTAGAATGTTTTATGGACAAACGTCTAAATAAACTTGTTTCTGAACCTGAACCTTTTGCCTTTGGCTGTTATTTTTTGCTTTACGTCTCAGTTACCAGGCACATCATTAGGTCGACACTACCATACAGTGCAAGCGTCCGGTTGCAAAAACTCTATTGTGGGTTAGAATGTACTCAGGGCCGGACTGGCCATAGCGGGCACCGGGCGTTTCCCCGGTAGGCCGCTAGGGTGGGGGCCGGTTTTAGGCCCCTGCGGGCTGTTTTTGTTACCGGGGGTCGGCAATATCGGCCCCCGGTAACAAAATCGGCCGAAGCCGGCCCTCGCAAACTGCTCGGCTGCACTCCCCCTCACCCCAAGGGGGGCCGGCTGAGCAGTCTGCCAAGGCCGGTTTCTGTTCCCAGTCCGGCCCTGCATGTACTCACATGAGCTTCCCATTGAGTGGTTTGTTGTCATTCTTATTTGCTTGCTTTCTATTCAACTGCTTTTGTTGTCCCAGCTTGTCCATCTTGTGCTTGTCGCTCGCCTGGGGCATAGCGTCTTTACCATTTCTCTGACTGGCTGGTTTCTACCCCTTCAACCAAACACTTTTAGGAAACTACTTTTTTTCCTTTTTGCTTACGCAATTTATGACAGTGCATGTGTTTTCCAGCTCTCTCCAATGTGTTTCTCCCCCTAAGTGTGCTCTGTGCTGCTTTCTCCCTCGTGCTGCAAGCTCTCATGCGCTTCTCCCCCTAGCTAAACTCTCTGCCTCGCTCGTGCTCAATGTAGCAGTTGCGTCATTTTGTAGGCACACATGCACAATGAAACATGCGTGTGCCTACAAAATGACACAGCCGCGTCATGAAACTTTTTTCCACTTTCGGCTATACTGCACACCATCTTGTTGATGCAATACAGCATCACCAAAAGGCATTTGCAAAGCAAATAGGCCTCAAAGGTGAGATCTATTGGGTTTGCCAATGCTTGTTTTTGTATGCAATTTGCTGTTACATATAATATTCCTGCACACTGTGTCAGACCTTGAAGCACTGTGGTATGCCAGGAGCTCCTCTTCAAAACTGCTTCTATAACTGATGTTTTTTCCATCCTTTACACCCTACAATCACCTCTGCATTCATATTTGCACTCTGGGCTCCACAGCACCCTGCTCTTTCTCGGTTCACTGATTTGGACTCTCTGGTCCACCCCTGGCACTACCCTCGTCCAGGACGCTGGATTTCACACAATTTGTGCAGCTTGAACTCAGTGCTTAATTTGTGCTGGTGACTTTGTGAAAGCTCTGTGTGCAATAAGTCTCTTCTTTGCACTGGTCTTCGAGTAGCAGCATTTACGTCCGTGTGGGACTGTGGTTTTTGGAGAAGAGCTGTAGTGCTTGCACCCTGTGGATATAGATTATGCCACAAATTAAGCATTTTGCTAGCAGGTGTGTGACCCAAAGAGATTTCGGGGCCCTGTCCGCAAGGAAGACTGCAAGCATCCATCTGGCAAATTGTCAAGAAGACATTAATTTATCTATTTGCAGACCCGTCAGCAAACACAACCTTGCACATAATGTTCATAACAGGAACCAGCCGGCATTTATCCCATATAATCCATGACTAAACAGTACACTAGTCTATTTAAGCCTTGTAGACCACCATCCAAAGACTCGCCTCCAAACAATATTAAACACAGTCACATGCAATCCCCACAAACCAATCTGACACTGGTTAATCAGCACCTCAGAATCGTAAAGAGTGCACAGATTCCACAAACATCACAGAAAACAAGCACTGGCAAAGCCAATGCGTCTCACCGATGCAGACGCTATTGGTTTTGCTAATGTCTTTTGGCCATGGTCTACAGCAGCATGGCTAAAAGTTGTTAGAAAAAACCAGTATGACGCGGCCAGCGCCGGCCACTGCATAGAGCTTTTTTTTCTTATGGCAAGTGGGCAACTCGGACAACGGGAGGGAGGGTGGGAACAGGCAACATAGACAATGGGAGGGTGGGTGAGGAAGGCAATGAGTGAGTAAAAAAAAACAAGTGCTGGGAGTAGGCCAGCACTGGCCACGTTATAGCGCTTTTTTTTCTTATGCGGGGGGGGCCCAACAGGAGTGTGGTAGGGAAGAGGAAATACAGAACAATAGGAGGGTGGGGTGGGAAGAAAGAAGCAACATGGATAAGGGTGGGAGGGTAAGAAGCAATACAAAGATGAGTCGTGGGAGGGGACAATGCCACACGGACAACAGTTGGGGGTGAGACAGACAGAAGCAACATGTACAGGAAGAATAAAGCAAATAGTACCTGAATCACAGCAAGCAGTGGATGGACAGCGGAAGGACACTCATTAAAGTAAATCAAGCATTACTTGGTCCATGCTCCAAACGTAAGAACAGGAAGTGACATCAGCAAGCGCTGGCCAATTAGGAGGCAGCAAATAATAGTGAAAATTAAGCCAATGAATGGTAAGCAATGGGCGGGCTCAAAGCCCCTGACAGTAAACAATATGTCTTGCAGCGACAACGCGTGCACGGTTGGCAGGCAAAACCTAAAAACAAGTGGAAGTAAAGCACTATAGAAAAACACATAACAAAAAGCACTCACAAACAATGTCACTAAGTTACACTTCCCTGCTGATGGCCCCTCTACCTCCTATAACTCACGTAAAGTATGTCTACGAGGAACGCTGTACCTACCCTAGCACGTCAGCACTGCATGACAACATATATTGTGTGCCAACATCCGCTCTGAAGCATCAATCAACAGAATGTTTGGCGCTATGCCAAAAACCAAATATGTGAATGAATGAACTTGTCCACGTGGTGAATCTGATGACGGTTAATATGTACCTTATGGCCCCAAGCATTAAAACAAAGCAGTTTGTCCCTTAAACACTCCAGGGGTGTAACATAGACTCCTGCAGCGCAGGAGGGCCCAACCTTCCAGGGACCCCAACCCTTCAAGGGGTCCCATTTAGCCCAAAGGTCAATGAATAGCTCCGAGATGTGGGGGGACTCAGGGGGCCCTCATCACATTCTGCAAGGGGGCACCCTCATTTTGTGTTACGCCACTGACACAATCTGTAAGTCTTGCCTTAAATTTCAGGAGAGACGAGATGTCCCGCAGCGCCAGGGGAGCTCTGCAGAATCCGAGGTATGTCATTATGTTTGCTGTTTTTGTCTAGGGTTTTTCCATGATCCCTGGACCCGCCCCCTCTGCGGTGACACACTGCCTAGGCACCGTCCACGGGATGCAGCGAGGAGGGGGCCGGATTCTACGGACCTTTGGCATTCATGGGGTGGGGCGGCAAAGAATGTGCCTCCTGGGCAGGTAAAACAAGCGCTATCTTAGCGAGGGCGTCTGGGTGGCAGCCGGGGAGGGATGGTCATGCCCAGAGGGCCAGACAGCACCGCTGTCCCGCCGCCTCCCCCTCCAGAAGAGTAACCAGATCCCCACACATCCCTCACTGCAGGGAGACGAGCGCTGTCTTGTTTGCGTGTATTTCTTAATTTGAATGTATCGTGTGTAACTGCTTCTGCCGGTCTGAGGGGGTCGAGTGCTACACTCGTTGTGAGAGGGGTCAAAGGTACATCAGCAGTAATGTGCAATAATCTTTAAAACACTTCTAGTCCTTTGGTAATGTCTCACTCACTGTCCTCTTTCAAAATCTGTTTTTTATTATTGGCCATGTGGAGGTCATAGACACCGTTTGATATAACTTACGGTCGCCATAATATACCAGGAATAATAATAACTGGGCTTATTATAACACACCCGAAGCTATTCGTTTGAAGCATGCTCTACCACATAAATACAGATAGATTGTGAGCATCTGTGCTCGCCAGGCCCTGGCTTACTGCATGAAAATCACCTTTCACTACAGAGACTGCCATATAAAACCTTCCGGGAGTTTACTGGGCTACAACCGCATGGGTTCTACTGCCAGAAGAGTTTGATCAAAATGATGTCGCACAGCAGCCGCTGGTAGGCCGTCTAGGTTTCCGGCTGCACTAGAAGCAACGAAAAGACATTTGCTGCTGGTAGGGACACTGGGGCACCCCTGCTGGCAACGCGCTAGCGTCAGCTCAGGTTAAAGGGTCAGCCTTAGCAACAAAACTTGGAACAAAAGTTGTCATGTTGATGCTCTTTGTGGCACTATTGTTCTACAAAGTGTGTGGCATTATCATTCCACAAGAAAATGAGAGACAAATAGATACTCATTTAGAGTTTAATTTGTACAGAGTGAAACCAGAAAATCTGGATTAAAGGCTGCTTCCCCGTTTAACCAAATTATGTAATTTTAGGCAAATATTTTATTTTACCGATCTTCCTTTTTCTTCACTTTCACATACGAAGGCATCTTCAAATACATGAGTTCAGAATACCATCTGCACAAAAACCTGGTGTTTGATTTAAAAGACTATAATGCTGCTCCACCCATACGAGTCTGGGCCACACACAGGGTTCACGTGCCAACTGTGATACCTGTTAATTTACTAATGGCACTGTCGCCAGGGCGGAGGCGGGGCACGAATGGTCCTAAATTCATGTTTAAAAACTGTCACTTTTGTTAAGCACTTCTCACTGCAGTGCTATAATGTGGCGTAATACTGTCAAAGCTTTCACATGTTTAGGAAAGGTACTTTTTGGAATTTAGAAAACGGCTTATCGAATTTTATGTGAGGTTGGTTGCATGATTAACGCTTTCAGGGCTCGGCTCGTGTAGGGCTCGAAGTGCCAAACCAGACCCTTTGCTCGGCTCGGCTCGCCCACCTCCACCTGCACTTTGATACCTTACTATTGGGTAGCAACCAAAGTTAGAGCCGGGGGACTCCCTCACACTGCCTGAGCCCTCCGAGTTTGTATGTACACTATTGTGTTGTGTTTTGAAAGTAAATTACTTTTGCTCTTACAAGAAAGCACTGACTCGACATTGACTCAGTAACCCCTGTCTGCCATGGAACGCGAGAAAAAGTGGCCGCAGGAGTATATACAAATGAACACATTTACTCTGATATTAGGTAGTTAAACGTGTTGCCTTTAAGTTTCAAGACCTCTCTCCGTGGGTGGGGAGCGGGTGTTTTGGGACAGGTATGGCCTGGAAAGGTGGTTCCATCGACATACTGGTGAATTTGTGGGCTGTCACCATATTTTCTTTCTCCAAACTCCAGGACAGAAACAGTCAAACATCGACTCCTGGCCAAGGTCTGGAGTAAATCAGTGCTCGACGTGGGAATGAGAGTAAAGTCCTACAAAATGATGGTTTGTAGAAGGAAATCCACGCTGCACCCAGAACGTGTCCTCAGCGGCTGACCACAGGAAGGGCTTTAAGGCGCTGTTCAAAATGATAACTTCTCCTTATCAGCGTTTTCTGTCAAACTGTTGGGTTCATTAATAACACGTCGTAAAATGTATACATTTATGTCAAAAATTAGTAGGGCGGGTGTCAAAAAGAACTTTAAGATAACACTGGTATATTTTGTTTAGAAACAGATTTATAAATAGAAAGGCTGTTGTTCCGTCGCCCCAGGTCCTGCCGAAAGGCACAATCACTCAAGGCTTTTTCGTCTGATAAAGGGCGCCTTTTCGGGTCTGTGGCTCAGCCCTGCAGTCTTTTCCCTGTACTCAGACGAAACCAGGGAGGCGTGCGCACTCCGGCCTGTAGAGGACAGACAGCCCGTCTCTGCCCAAGGTCGACGGTAGTCATCGGTGCTGGCTGGATAAGGGGCGAGACGGACAAGCTCCATGAATCGGACCCTTCAGAATGAAGAGATGTGAGCTGGCGTCCAAGCAGCCCCTCCCCCCTCTACGCGCCCCTGGGGCGTGGCGCAGGGGGCCCAAACCCCCCAGAGGGGCCCCATTCCTCACAACCAATGTATATTTGTGGGATATGGGAGACTCAGGGGCCCCTCTTCACATTCTGTAGGGGGGCGCCATCATTTAACGTTACTCCACTGGGTCGACCCCGTGGCACCCTGAGGCCTGTTTCTAAAAGTGCACTGGCGTTTGACCCAACAAACGCCCCGTTCTGCGCCAATTACCTTATTTTGCATGTGTTTTAAATTTAAAATAAGCGGACTGTAAAAAACCCAGGAAATCACAGCCGTCAGCTGGCCCCTATGTCACGAGGATGAGCTTCAGTCGGTGTTGGCACTTCAAGACCCAAACACATATTGAAAACAGAGGAACTACAAGTCCCAGCATGTCTAGCGGTCTTGGCTAAAAACACAGAGCTGGCTGCAGATCACACCAATGACATCAGTGCAACCAATAACTCTTCCAGTTACCAGCAGCATCAGTCACCTGGTCTCAGCAGCACACCTCATTCAGTATGTTCATAAACAAAGCACCTCGTGTTTGAGGGGCTCCAGCTACAATAAAAATTGTATTTGAAAAGTGCTCCGAGGCTCTCAGGGATCAGGGCAGCGCTACCTGGAATATCTTAAGAAAAGAAACAACCAGGCGTATGTCTGCGGGATTTGTATAGTGCAAAGCTGGCCAAGGTCAGCATAGAGCGGTTCAAGGTCACAGACAAGGGTAAGGACAACAAATGATTGAGAGGTAGGTGGTCTGTGGACTGTTACAAGGGGCTGATGGGTTTCTGGCTTGTGGGCTGTTACACGTGACAGAGGTAGATGGTCTGTGGGCTGTTACACGTGACTGAGAGGTAGCTGGTCTGAGGGCTGTTACAAGTAACTGAGAGGTAGCTGGTCTGGGGGCTGTTACAAGTGACAGAGGTAGATGGTCTGTGGGCTGTTACAAGTGACTGAGAGGTAGCTGGTCTGAGGGCTGTTACAAATCACTGAGATGTAGCTGGTCTGAGGGCTGTTACAAGTGACTAAGAGGTAGATGGTCTGTGGGCTGTAACACGTGACTGAGATGTGGATGGTCTGTGGTCTGTAACAAGTGATTAAGAGGTAGCTGGTTTGTGGACAGTTACTGCACCGTGATGTAGTGCCTAGTAACCTGTGATCTCTGTGCCTCTTACAGCGCTGCTGGGTGGGGGGCGGGGGGGAGGGGGTCTTACCCCGGGCACCCACTGCTCTTTTCCAGCTGGCCCGGTGAGAACAAGGCATTGAAACTGTTAAAGGGGTGGGCAGTAATTAACCAACCCTTCAAGCAAACAGAGGAACTCCCTTACATGCCATGCATAGCTGCTGGCAGGCCACTCCCTCTGCTCACAAAGGCTGCGGCTGCAACCAAAAGGAAAACTCACCCAGGACAGATTTAACCTGCGGTTTTCAGGAAGAACTGCAATCCCTGGCTTTGTGCGAGTTAGATTCCCTGTACAATAACACTGGCTTGCTCATGTTTTGTTACAAGCTTTATCACCGTCACAGCTGAGAAGAAGGCCCATGTTATGTACCACACTCCCAGCCAGCCCTACCTTTTTAGCTAACCGCACTTTGCATGCTGGGACTTCAGCCCGTACTTTGAACTGGAAAGGGTAAACTACATGTCCCATAATCAGGACCACTAGAATTATGCGATTGTGAGGCCACTGCGTTTTTTGCGTAGTTTTGGATTTGCCGCATTTGCCAGATAATCCATCATCTGCTACATAATATGTAGATTCTAACAAAAAAATTGTTTGTAGGTCAAACGGTTCAACGATTACTAAAACACAGCGACATGTGATGCTATGTAGTGGAAGGCCCTTGGCAAAGGTTGACTTGTCACCTATCTGTTGCTTTTTACTATATTTGGGTGTTTAATTGGTACTAATGAGGTGCAAACTATGCACAGACAGTGTTAGCAAGTGTAAAAATGACAAAATAATGAAGACATACTATCACAAAATTTGCTGTATTATGCTGCATATTTTGCCTTTTCTTGTCACATAATTTAATCAGTGTTGCAGCATAATAATGCCCTCCCCTGCCGCATAATTCCAGTGGCCATGGTCATAATGCAGAGTGACGTAGACTAGAAACCCAGGCCTCGCTGAGGGTGTCACTCCAAGTGAGTTGACAAGTATGATTTTCCAACACTTGCCATACACAGAAGTGAAAACCTGACACACACACACGAGCTCCGGCTGCCCTGTCTCTGCTTTTTTTTTGCATAAAGATTGTTGTAGTTTCCCTTTCTTTCCATAATAATTGCAGAACTTCAAGTACAGAAAGCAAAAGAAAGAAGCATAACTGGTTAATTTACTCAACCAGGAATGGGACAATGCAGAGCTCTGAAGTTCTCCACTTCCCAGGGTGAGTGACTCACCTAGTGCAGCTTTCGCTTTGCGTTCTCGGATGCGTCTAACTAATCTCATTAGAAAGTCAGGACTGGAAATAGTACAAACTGGCCCTAGGTACGTTGACGATTTGGGTACTTGGAGAGGGCTGTGTGATAACCTTGAAGCAGTTTGAAGGTAGGGCATCCGGCTGAATGCACAGTAGAAGGCACCCATCGACCTACTGTCGTGGAGCATGTATGAGGAGAACGACGACGTCACAGGAGATGACGTCATATCTGTTAAGCCTACACTCAAATCGGCACTTTTTGTTTTTGTGAAAAGCTAATAGGCCTGTGTAAGTGGTTAAAATGCAATAAAAACGAATTTATAAGAAAAAGCAGTATTAAATGCCCCAGAACGCAAAGAAAAATCCTGGTAAGGATGTACTACTCGCGCACGTACCGGGGAAATTTGAGAGCGCGGGACAGGTTTGATAACCAGCTACAGAGGGGTTTGGTAGCACCTGTTGAAGCTGCAAAGGATTCAGTACCTTTTACTGCACACCCTCTCCCTTCATTGGTCCATTCTGACTACTACATGGGCCTCGGCTGCTGTTCAACGTGACACGCTGGGTTTATACTGGACACCTTACTGGCTTTGTAAGTACTAGACACGGGCACCAATCAGTGTCCCTCTTTCATACAATTCTGTGATGCTGGGCATATTTCTTTATGGTTTAATTCTTTTATTGCACACTGCAAAAAGACAAGTTCACAGAAGCCGGACTACATGGTCCAACAGCAATGCTAAGCAGTGCATTTTTACATCAAAAGCAACAGAAAAAGAGAAAAGTACAAATACAAATACAATCCCACCCACCTCCCTAGAAAGCAGAAAAGAAAGAAAGAAAAATACTTAAAAAGAGCCACCCCCCACCCTCCCCGGTCCATATTAACAAAGTAGCGCCGTGCCAAGCGGATCAGTAGTCCTGCAGGCAAGCCAGCCTATGCAGGGGTGTCTGGTGACGTAAGGCGTAACAGGCGAAGATATCTCGGGCAGTAAAGCTCCCGGAATTCTTGCGCGAGTAGTGAGAGAAACGGCTGCCACAAGTCGCTAAAGGAGGAACCCTTCCCGGCTAGTGTGAGGGAAATCTTTTCCATACCTAGTACGTGCCATAGTCGTTGGTACCATCCGGAGTGTGCAGGTATGTGGGGGGTTCTCCAGTGAATTAATATATTCTGAACTGCTGTGCCCAGTGCTATAGCTATCTGCTTCCCGCGCCTAGATTTTAGTGGGTAAGTGAGTGGATTAGGCACCCCCAGGAGGACATAAGCGGGGAGCCTAGGGATTTCAGTATCGAGGTGTTTGTCCACATCATCAAGAATGTGCTTCCAATAGTCCTGAAGATATTCGTAGTCCCATAATAAATGAACCAGTGTGCCTCTCTTCCCACAACCCCGCCAGCAGTCAGGACTTTGCGTCGGGTCAGTTTGGTGTAGCCTCACCGGGGTGTAATACCAGTGATAAACCAACTTGGTGAGGGTCTCAGTGAGGCCTATGTGTGTTGCGGTATGGCGCGCTCGGTAGCAAGCACCCTCCCATTCTGCAGGACTAAGGGGGCGACCCAGGTCTCCCTCCCAGCGCGCGCGACCCGCGTGGTAAGTATGGGTATATCTGGACAGAAGCATCTTATAAAGGTCTGAGATTAACCTCCTATCGGAGGTCCGCGTGATGAGCCACCGTTCGAATGTGGTAAGGAGTCCAGTGGCCTGGGATCGGTTATCAGAATGCATAGCCCAGTGTCTGTCTTGTAAGTAATGCATGCGTTCGGATTCCGGTAGGCCGTAGTCTGCCCGGAGCTGTGGGAAGGGGATGATGTCTCCCTTGGCAAACAAAAGACCTAATGCCCGACAACTGGCTTCCCTCCACAGGCGGTAGGGCTGATGGACCATCCCGGGGCCAAAATCAGGATTGTCCACCAATGATGTGAGCGGAGATGGGAAAGTTGTAAGGCTATGTCGTATGTTGGTCCGGTCCCAGACTGTGAGAAGTGAACGAGTCACTTCGGAGGCGTAAAGATTGGGAGGGCGGTGAGTCTTCGATAGGAAGGGAATCTTCATGAGTGACGTGCCGGCTACGGCTCGGTCCTGGAAGAGCCAATGTTTTTCAGATTCAGCCCGGCTCCACTCTACCAAGTAGCGGAGCAGTGTGGCGTAAAATAAAGCGTGAGATCCGGGATTCCCAGGCCCCCTTCGTGGGGTGGGAGGAATCCAACCATCCGTTTGAGTCGTGGTTTGCGCCCTTGCCAGATAAAATGGGAAAGCTCCGACTGCACCCTATGAATCCAACCGGTTGGGGGCGGCAGGGGAAGCGTCTGAAATAAGTAGAGAATTTTGGGGAGTATTATCATCTTAATAGCTGCCACTCGCCCCAGCCAAGAGATCTGATGGTGTTTCCACCTCTGCAACTCAGTGCGGATGTGAGAAAGAAGGAGAGAGTAGTTAGAAGTACGCATGGCCTGTAGGGTCGGGGCCAGTTGTACACCCAGGTAGGGGACGGTATCTGCGGACCAGTGCAGGGAATAGCGTGCTTGCAGGGCCTCCAGCTCCCGGGGCGGCAGGGAAAGGTTCATCGCTATAGATTTGGACAGGTTAACCTTAAACCCTGAAGCGCCAGCAAAGACATCCAGCTCCTCCATAACCGGCCCCAGCGTCTGCTCAGGGTTTTCTAGGGTGATGAGCACATCGTCGGCGTAGAGGCTGATGGTGTGCGTGTCCCCCCCGAAGCGGATGCCCGTAATCCGAGGGCAGTCTCTTACCCTCTGAGCTAGAGGCTCCATATAGAGCGCGAAGAGCAGCGGTGACAAAGGACATCCCTGCCGCGTGCCTCTGTTGATAGGAAATGGAGTAGAGGAGTGCCCGTTGATCCGTACTGTGGCGGTGGGAGATCTGTAACAGTTAAAAATGTGCGTCCTCATCTTTTCCCCAATGCCAAAACGGACCAGTGTTCGTTCGAGATACGGCCAGTAGACCCTATCGAAGGCCTTCTCCGCGTCTATGGCAAGGAGCATATATTTCCCAGGGATGCGTGAGGCCTTCTCTATGAGGTGCGCGACGCGTTTTGTATTATCGCTGGTCTGTCGCCGCGGGATAAATCCGGCCTGGTCGGGATCTACTATTCCCTGCATGTAGGGGGCAAGCCTGGAAGCCAAGATGCCAGTATAGAGCTTCAGGTCTACATTTAAGAGGGAAATTGGCCGATATGACCCACACTCTGACTTGTCCTTTCCTGGCTTAGGGAGGACGACAATTGCCGCTTCGAGCATGGAGGCTGGAATCGCTCCAGTCGTTGCAAATGAATTGAAAAGCCGGGTGAGCAAGGGGGCAAGGGTCGTGCAAAACTGCTTATAGAAAGCAGCAGTATAGCCATCTGGGCCGGGGGATTTGCCCAATTTTAAGCGGGAGATGGCCGTGATAACCTCCTCTGGTCTAATATCCCTCTCTATATGGGCCGCTTGATCTGGTGTCAAGGCGGGGAGACGGGCCTGATCGAGATATGCCTCAATGTCGGATCCGTCAAGCGGTTGTGCATCATAAAGCTGAGCGTAGAAGTTACGAAAGGTCTCAGTAATAGCCGTGTCCCCCGAATGCAAGTCCCCTGCTTCGTCTCGAATTTCCCGGACACCCTCCCGCAGTCGCACCTCTCGAAGTCTATTTGCTAGGAGGCGGCCGCACTTGTCACCTCCCGTGTAGAAGGAGTGTCGGAGCCGCATCGCTGCATATTCTGCCTTGTCACGATCAATGGCTATTAATTTTGCCCGGGCAGTCATCAGCTGCCGCCCTATGCGGGGTGCCCCAGTACGCTGGTGCATCCGCTCTAGTTCCCTTACCTGCTGGGTCAAATCATCCCTCTTTGTTTTGTGGTCTGCATTGTCCGCGGAGGAGATGGCGATGACCTCGCCCCGAATAACGGCTTTGAGGGCCTCCCAGCGCGTGGAAAGGGCAGTATCTGGGTTATCGTTATGTGCCAGGAAGTCCTCTAGGGCGTTCTGTATCTGGGCCACTGTATCAGGTCTATGCAGTAGAGTATCTCGGAAGCGCCAATGTCGAGCTGGGCGTTGAAGGTATGGGAGGGCTAAAACAACCTCCATCGGGGCATGATCAGAGAGGGCAGCCGTCAGAATGTCCGTTGAGAGCAGGGCGTCTCGCATTGCCTTAGACCCCAGGAAATAATCTAACCTAGCATAAGTTTTGTGGGCGTTGGAGTAGTAGGAGAAAGCTCGTGACTGGGGATGTTGGTGTCTCCAGAGGTCTGTGAGGTCTAGTTCACGGAGTCTGGTGAGGCCTGTGACGGAAAGGGCGCCTACCTGACTTGTACGCTGCGCTGACCTGTCCAACTCGTTGTCGAACACCAAGTTGAGATCCCCCCCTATCAAGATATTACGGTCGTGTGTTGCCATAACCTCAGTAAGGGCTTCGTGCAAAAAATGCTCCTGACCTTCATTAGGTGCATAGATGGATCCCACATGTAATGCATGGCCCCCCACAAGGAATTGGTAAGTGAGCAGTCTACCCTTTATCTCCACCCCTTTCTGTAGCACCTTCTGTAGACCCTTGACCTTGCCAGGTAGGTCGCTCCCCCACCACACAGCTCCGCCTGTGTTGTCTGCCCGCTGCTCCTGTAGGTAAGATCGCCCTCCGCTTGTGGCCCCGGTGCCCGTTTTGTCTGCTCTCCCCCTGTTTTTCCTTTCTGTGCCCCTCGCTGCCCCACTGTTGTTGTGCCCGTGATTTTGTCTGCTCTCCCCCTGTTTTTCCTTTCTGTGCCCCTCGCTGCCCCACTGTTGTTGTGCCCGTGATTTTTTCTGCTCTCCCCCTGTTTTTCCTTTCTGTGACCCTCGCTGCCCCACTGTTGTTGTGCCCGTGATTTTGTCTGCTCTCCCCCTGTTTTTCCTTTCTGTGCCCCTCGCTGCCCCACTGTTGTTGTGCCCGTGATTTTGTCTGCTCTCCCCCTGTTTTTCCTTTCTGTGCCCCTCGCTGCCCCACTGTTGTTGTGCCCGTGATTTTGTCTGCTCTCCCCCTGTTTTTCCTTTCTGTGCCCCTCGCTGCCCCACTGTTGTTGTGCCCGTGATTTTTTCTGCTCTCCCCCTGTTTTTCCTTTCTGTGCCCCTCGCTGCCCCACTGTTGTTGTGCCCGTGATTTTGTCTGCTCTCCCCCTGTTTTTCCTTTCTGTGCCCCTCGCTGCCCCACTGTTGTTGTGCCCGTGATTTTGTCTGCTCTCCCCCTGTTTTTCCTTTCTGTGCCCCTCGCTGCCCCACTGTTGTTGTGCCCGTGATTTTGTCTGCTCTCCCCCTGTTTTTCCTTTCTGTGCCCCTCGCTGCCCCACTGTTGTTGTGCCCGTGATTTTGTCTGCTCTCCCCCTGTTTTTCCTTTCTGTGCCCCTCGCTGCCCCACTGTTGTTGTGCCCGTGATTTTGTCTGCTCTCCCCCTGTTTTTCCTTTCTGTGCCCCTCGCTGCCCCACTGTTGTTGTGCCCGTGATTTTGTCTGCTCTCCCCCTGTTTTTCCTTTCTGTGCCCCTCGCTGCCCCACTGTTGTTGTGCCCGTGATTTTGTCTGCTCTCCCCCTGTTTTTCCTTTCTGTGCCCCTCGCTGCCTCTCGCCACTCCCGCCGCTGCGTTCCCTGCGGCCCCGCCCCCCTGACTGCCCATTCGCTGCCCCTGCCTCCCGCCTCCCAGCTGCTCCTCCCTCCCACCTCCCCATAAATGGCGGCCGCTGCACGGCCGCGCAGCGGACGTGCGCAGCGGGCGCGCCGCTGGCGCGCCGAAGGCGCGCCTAAGGCAAGCCCGTCTGCGCCCGTCCGCGACTGGACCGCGCCCAGCGCCAGAACCCCTGGAACCCACCAACGCAACACTACTCGACGGACCTACGACGCCGCCACACTCACCGCACTCAATGCCGGCCGGAACCCTGCCTGCTACCGAGCCTCACCGAGACGCACCCACGGACCCTTCACCTGCCAAACCTGCCGATTCACCTGCCCCCGGACGTGCACCACCTCCGCCAAGTCGAGCAACAGCAGCAACCACCTGAAATGCATCCTGCTGAACACCCGCTCCGTCCACAGGCACGCCGCGGAACTCTGGGACCTGCTCGACGCAACAGCACCGGACATCGCCTTCCTCACCGAAACCTGGATGAACGCCTCCTCAGCGCCCGACATCGCCATAGCCATCCCGGATGGATACAAGATCACCCGGAAGGACCGCGTCAACCAGACGGGAGGAGGCATCGCCATCGTACACAAGAACACCATCCGCATCTCGACTAACTCCGACGAGACCTTCTCCGCCGCCGAACACCTACACTTCCAGATACACACTGACCCCAAGACCACCCTCCGAGGCACCCTCATCTACAGACCCCCGGGACCACGCACACTATTCAGCGAAGACATCGCAGACTTCATCAGCCCGCACGCCATGCCCTCAGCCGACTACATCCTCCTAGGGGACCTCAACTTCCACCTGGAGAACAACAACGACAGAAACACCACCGCCCTGCTGGACAACCTCGCCAACCTCGGACTCAAGCAACTGGTGAACACGCCCACCCACTACGCCGGCCACACGCTTGACCCCGTCTTCTCGTCCAGCAAGCACATCTCCTTCAGCCACGCCACCGGACTCCACTGGACCGACCACAGCTGCGTCCACTTCAGCTTCAGAAAGACTGCGACCCACCACCACCCGCAACAGGCTCCCCGCCGGAGCTGGAGCAAGATCACCGCCGAGCAGCTCACCGCCTCCCTCAGCCAGAACACACCCACCAACACAACGGACCCAAACGAAGCAGCCAGCAACCTCGCCAAGTGGCTGACCGCCTGCGCCGACGACCTCGCACCACTAAAAACCCTCCCAGCAGACCCGGAAGCAAGAAAACCCCTTGGTTCACCAACGAACTCAAGGAATCCAAGAAGAACTGCCGCACTCTCGAGAAAACCTGGCGACTCGACCAGACCACAGACAACAGGACCGCCCTCAAGCACGCCACCCGCAAACACCACCAGCTGATCCGTGCCACCAAGAAGTCGGCACTCAAAGAACGACTGGACAACAACGCCCATGACAGCAAGGAACTTTTCAGCATCGTCAAAGAGTTCTCCAACCCCAGCGCCGGAAACAACGACATCACCCCTCGCAAGACCTCTGCAACTCACTCTCCGCGTTCTTCCACCGCAAGATCACCGACATACACAACAGCTTCGACGCACAAACAACGCACCCTACCGCCGAACCAACGCCCGCCACCACCACCCTCTGCAACTGGACCCCGATCAGCACCGAAGACACCACCCGCACGATGAACTCCATCCACTCCGGATCACCAACCGACCCCTGCCCACACCACGTCTTCAACAAAGCCGACGCCACCATCGCACCCCATCTCCGGGACATCATCAACTCCTCCTTCCACACCGCCACCTTCCCGGAGAGCTGGAAGCACGCCGAGCTTACCGCCCTCCTGAAGAAACCAACGGCGGACCCCACCGACCTCAAGAACTACCGTCCCATCTCGCTCCTTCCGTTTCCGGCCAAAGTCATCGAGAAGACCGTCAACAGACAGCTTGCCGCCTTCCTCGAGACGAATGGATCCCTCGACCCCTCGCAGTCCGGGTTTCGGGCCAACCACAGCACCGAGACCGCCCTTATCGCAGCCACCGACGACATCAGAACCCTAACCGACAACGGGGAAACAGCTGCCCTCATCCTCTTGGACCTCTCTGCGGCGTTCGACACCGTCTGCCACCGCACCCTAGTGAAGCGCCTCAGCAACATCGGAATCCGAGAGAAAGCACTGGAATGGATCATCTCGTTCCTCGCCGGAAGAACCCAGAGAGTCCGCCTCCCCCGTTCAGATCCGAAGCCACCGAAGTCATCTGCGGCGTTCCACAAGGATCCTCACTCAGCCCAACCCTCTTCAACGTCTACATGAGCCCCTCGCAGCCATCGCACGCCGACACAACCTCAACATCATCTCCTACGCCGACGACACCCAGCTGATCCTCTCCCTCACCAACGACCCCACCACCGCCAGAGCCAACCTACACGACGGGATGAGAGACGTCGCCGACTGGATGAGGAACAGCTGCCTTAAACTGAACTCAGACAAGACGGAAGTCCTCATCCTGGGCTCATCACCCTCCGCCTGGGACGACTCCTGGTGGCCCCCGGCCCTGGGCACCGCGCCCAAGCCAACGGACCACGCACGCAACCTGGGCTTCATCCTGGACTCCTCCCTGTCGATGACCAGACAAGTCAACGCCGTCTCATCTTCATGCTTCAACACCCTGCGCATGCTCCGCAAGATCTTCAGATGGATCCCCACTGAAACCAGGAAGACCGTCACCCAGGCACTCGTCACCAGCCGACTGGACTATGGGAACACCCTCTACGCCGGAACCACAGCCAAACTTCAAAAGAGACTCCAGCGCATCCAGAACGCCTCCGCACGACTCATCCTGGACATCCCCCGACACAGCCACATCACCGTGCACCTGAAAGACCTGCACTGGCTCCCCGTCAGCAAGAGAATCACGTTCAGACTCCTCACCCACGCACACAAGGCCCTCCACGACCTGGGCCCAAAGTACCTCAACGACCGCATGACCTTCTACACGCCCACACGCCAGCTACGATCAACCAGCCACGCCCTCGCCACCGTACCACGCATCCGCAGAACCACCGCCGGAGGAAGATCCTTCTCCTACCTGGCAGCCAAGACCTGGAACTCCCTCCCCACTCACCTTCGGCGAACCCAGGACCATCTCTCCTTCAGGAAGCAGCTCAAGACCTGGCTGTTCGAGCAGTAACTTACCCCCTCCCCCAGCGCCTTGAGACCCTCCCGGGTGAGTAGCGCGCTCTATAAATGCCGTGATTGATTGATTGATTGATTCCCCTGGAAAGTCCCGGAGACCAAGATCGCTACCCCTGCCGTTTTGGTGAGCTTGGAGGAGAAGAATTGAGTCGGGAATGCACGGGACCGAAGACGGTGGCAGTCCTTAGCGAGCAGGTGCGTCTCCTGAAGTAGGCAGATTTCCGCCTTTGTACTTTCTAGATAGGAGAGGAGAGTTCTGCGTTTGATGGGGTTATTAAGCCCTCTCACGTTAAGCGTGAGTATCTTAATAGAGGCCCCTCGCATCTATTGTCCGAAGGTAGGTTGATGCCAAGCGAGAGCAGCAAGACGGCATGGACCCCCCCCAACGCCAGCGCTGATGGTAAAAGATTGTGGCACTCCTTGGACCGGGCCCCCCCCAGAAGAAAGGAACAGATGGCGGAAAAGAGCAAAAGGAAGGACAGAGCAAGAACCCACAAATGATAAGTCCAAAAAAACTAAGGCACAACAGGTGCCAGAGAGAGTCTTGAGTTCAGTCATTAGTCCGTCATCCAAGGATGACCAGTGAAGGAGTCTATGGGGATATGAAGTGACCGATGGGGAACCTCAACCCCCCCTCCCCCAACCCGGACAGCGGCAAACCACATAAAGGATATAGCATAGTGGCCCGGCTCAGTCACTCGTTGACGCCCTTGCCAGGGCGCCCGGCAATGCCTCCAGGACAGCTTGCTGCTCTTGCTTGACCACTTGCGGATCTGGCCGCTGGGTGCCCCGTCGCCGCCGACGCTGCTGTCTCCATCTTGGCCGATCGTCGTTGGGGCCGGGATCTGCGCGTTCGTCGTCCCCCGTGTCCTCTGGAAGAGAGATCCCCAGTAATTTGCTGGCCTCAGACAGGGAACGGAGCTGGAATAGTTTCCCCTCATGCCGGAAGACGAGGCGGAATGGATGTCCCCAGGAATAGGTTATGTTACGCTGGCGCAGAGCTTCTGTGATGGGCCGGAATGCCCTGCGTTTCTGGAGCGTAATGGCAGCCAGGTCTTGGTACAGGGCCGGCGACTGGTTGCGGAAAGTAATCGGATGAAGCGGCCTAGCTTTCCGTAAGATCTCTTCCTTAGTGCGGAAGTCCTGGACGCAAACCAGGATATCTGCCGGGGGCGCCGACGGTGCCCTGGGTGGGCCCACCCTGTGTGCTCTATCCAGTTTCAAGTCGGAATCCGGCGGGTTGCCCAAGATGTGATTGAAGAGGGCACGTACGTATCCAAAAATGTCTCCGGCTTCCTCATCCGTGCCCATCCCCCGGATGCGTATGTTATGGCGGCGAGAGCGGTTTTCGAGATCTTCTAGGTGGGATTGTACATCTACCTGCTGCTCGGAGAACTTCCTGTTGCATGGCCGCCAATTCGGTATCACGAGTGTCGCTTTTGTCCTCCAAGGACGCTACCCTCTCACCGATGTCAGCAACATCTTTGCGTATATCCTTTATCTCCGCCGTGAGATCTCGTTTCACCGTCTGGAGGTCCTCGCGTAGAGCTGCAAACAAGGATTCCAAAAAGGCCCGCGTCGTCAGCATTAGCCATTTGTGCCGCCTCACCTTGCCGGCCGGAGGATGTCTGGCTGCTGCTCTGCGCACGGGCAAAGAGGTCCTTGAGGGAGTTCTCCTTTGTGACCGATTTGTCTCTCCTGCCCCGGGATGATGACATGCTGTATTCCCCTCACTGCACTAGACCCGGCAGCTGTGTAGCAGAGAGTGCGGGTAACGTCCAAATCCACTCTCCACCCAATCAGGCGGGCACCCGTCGAGTATGTCGCCCCCTGGGTAGCAAGTTGTCCAATGAAGCTCCGCGGGGTCCCTTCGCGGCAACGGGGTATCACCCTCGGGCTTTCAGGGTGGCGCAATATGAACCCAGCCGCTACAAGTGTCCCAGGCCGGACGGGCGTCTTCTACCTTGGTCCCCCCCAGCAGGTTGCAAGAGGACGTGAGGGAGACGCAGGGCCGTAATGCAACTGGGTTCCGCAGGGCGTCACAGGGCAGGGACTCCGGGAGTGTGCAATGCAGGAGTTGGGGCCTCTCCAGATAGGGGCCTGGCACCGATAGTCCGCCCCGCGGCAGCAAGACAAGCAGGGGTGGTGAGCCCGCTCTGGACCGATACAGCCCCAGAGTCACCGCTTCTCACGGGCCGGCCGTCACGCCGTCAGGGCCCTCCGGCAGCCGCAAGTGGCAGAGACCACAGCGAGGGAGCGGGGCAGCAAAACTCACCGCCACCAGGTTCAAGGTGTCCCGTGACGCCGAGGGTGAGAAGAACTCCGGCTGCGCCGCAACTCGCGCCTCGGGACTCGGGACTCGAGGCCTCGCGGATGTGGTCGCGCTCCTCGGGCGCGTCTCGCCTAGGCCGCCGCTCCACACAAGGCCTGGGCCTCCAAGCCGCCACCGGCCGCTGCCAATGCTGTTCGCGGGCCCCAAACAGCAGGGCAATCCTCGGCGTCCGGAGTTCCGTGCCCGTCACGCCGTGACAGCTCGCAGGGCAACGCCGTCCGTTCCAAGCCCAACGGCCGCTGCAGCACTTCCCTGAGCGTCTCGCCCCCACCCGGGAGGCAGGCCCGACACGGACCAGGGGTCGCGGAAATGCTCGCCGGAGTCACAGACAGCTCAGCTGAGGGATCTCCGGGTGTCACCAGGCATTGCAGGGCTCAATTTTGCCGTCACCGGTGCGATGGAAGGCCAATGCTGGTGCTTATGGTGCGACGGGTGGAGGAGAGAAGGCAGAGCGCGTCCTAACTCTCCACCATCTTGGCCACGCCCCGGCATATTTCTTTATGTCAATGTTCTCTCTTACCTATGAAAGTATGTAGAAAAAAAGTTGAGCACAAGTACCCGTCTACCAAGTCTCAATAATAAGATCGCTCGCTGGGATGATGCAACTGCGTTGCACGTAACCTGGGAGGACATTGTTGAGTAATTATTACGTGTCGTGACTCAGCCTTTCATCCTCTCTGTCCAAGAATGATCCCATTTCTAAACACGGTGCCTAATCCACGAGGCTTGGCCGCACCCCTGGATAGTTCGCCCAGCCGTACCAACTCTCCAGAGGCCGGTCTTTCCAGCCAGTCAGATCGCGCCATGCACAGGCTTATTTGCCCCGGACCGGCCTCCCTAAGCTCTGAAGACTCGAGTGAGACTTCCTGTTGGTCCAGAGAGGCCTGAAAATCCACTTCTTCATTTCACCCTGGGACTAGTGACATACCATCGCCCGAGAGCCCGGGTAGCCTCCCTTCGAACCCCGATGAACTGCACCAAGCAGGAGAGATGCCAACACCGACCCAACCGGAGAGAACATCCTGGTCCGAACCACGGCTTTTCCATTTTACCCACAGCGGCGTCTAGGAGAATTGCCAAAAACACGCAGCATGACGCCTCCTAGTTTTTAGGTCTGGCTTGACAGTACAGGCTTGCCTGCCTTACCTGTTGTTACCAATTCTTTAACATATGTATAAAGCGAGTGGACTTTGGTTCCACCCGAGGAGTATTTCACTCTTGCTGCACCTCAGATAATCTAAACCAAGAGCTTTTAATCCGAAAAAATCTCAAAACGTGTTTTTTTAAAGATTTTTCCCAGGTTTCCTTCAGGCTTTCTGTGTATCCTTTCGGTAGCCAGACCTTCTCAGCGCTGGGGCACTTCTGCCGAAGTAGCTATGCGCTTTATAAATTATTTTGCTACTTATTATATGCTTTTACCTGCCTGCCTGGGGTATCATTTTGCCTCCTACAGCGCACGGGCACTGCAAGGAATTCGAGTTTATTTTACATCGCAAAAGTACACCACATCATTCATTGTCCACAACATTATTTTTCTCATAGATGCATTTTATTCAGAAAGCAAAAGCTTTTTCCACTGTCCACTTTATAAAAAATGTTTTGGCCGGGACTCAAAATGCTTTGTATTTGGATAATAGTAAATACCTGATATATAACTTTGATGCTCATATAACAGAAGTATGACTGAAACATCCAAATCCTAAAGGGAGCAAAAACAATGAAACCTTTTTTCAGTAAAACAGTAGCAGAGACCATCATTTGGAACTGAAGGAAAGAGGGAAGTCTATGACGTAACATGAGAAAACATCTGTTTAACGATATTGTAGAGAAAAACACTCGAGCAAGTTCTCAGCAAAAGTGGCAGCGACAAAAACAACTGCAGAGCCCGCCACCCAACATGTGGAGCAGCACGCTTAGGTCATGGGCGTAACGCAAGCCCCTGTTGTGTGGGGGGTAACCACTCAGGGAATCCCCCATGGGGCCACCATTCAGACCAAAGCCAATGCACAACTGTGAGATATGGGAGACATGGACCCCTCATCACATTCTGCATGGCCCCCCATCATTTTACGTTACACCACTGGCTTAGTTCAGGATGAAGAGGTCAATGGCGCTGGCACAACACCACTGCAGATGGGTGGGCATTTTAGGACAGGGTGGTGGCATCCCGCTTCTGGTACTGTCTCGGCCTGGCGTGCAGAATTGAGACGGCTGCACAAATAGGTTTAAAAACCCCATCTCACTTATTTTGTCCTGTTTTAACCCCAACCCTACCTGGGCCTTTTCAGGTCACAGGTAGGCCTGGCCGGTGAACTCCGCTCCGCTCGTGGAGCTTGCGGAACTCCGCGTTACGCGGAGATCCGAAAAACTCTGCCCCGCGTAGCGTAGTGGAGTTTTTTTCCTTGCTCGCGTTCGTCAACGTCAAGTTGGCGAGCGCGAGCGAGGAAAATCCACCTCCCAGCGAGATTTTTCCTTGTTCGCTATCGTCAACATTAAGTTGGCGAGCGTGAAAAATAAACCTCCCGGCGAGATTTCTCAATGCGGGGGGGGGGGTCAGGTTTCTCATTGCGAGTGGTCGCGACCGATCGCGTTGAGAAACTGCCCGTTTGCGTTGAGAAAGCTGCTGCTCGAATAAAAATCTACTCGAGCGGCAGAAAAGAAAGCAGCGCCCGCTTGCGCTGTGCATGGTGCCGTTCGCGATGATTGCACAGTGCGGACAAGCATCCAGCACTGAAAATCACTGCGAACGGCATTTTTATATCGCACTTTGCCGCTTGCGGAGCTTTGCGTAGCGTGGCAGAGTTTTTTTTCCACTTCGCGGAGTTTCGCGTGGCGCAACTCCGCGAACTCCGCCCAGGGTTAGTCACAGGCCACGGGCTCCAGCTCGCCCCTGAGGATGCCAGCGGCTCTCACCACATCTGTGTTTTCATCAACCTGTTTCCAGGGGTGTTTGTCTGTATGGTGCAGGGTGGCTGGCTGGCTGGCTGGCTGGCTGGCTTTATCTTCAGTAGAGAGAAGGAGATGGGTCTGGGCCAGAGGTTCAGGGTTTAGAAGGATTTACCAGGCCTGTCTTCACAAAGGATGCCCGAAGGCGGTTTTGAGCTCTTGGCACAGTTATTAATTGTAAAAATGTTGGTATGCTCACCAGTCATGGAGTAGTGGTAAGTATGTAAGCACAAAGAACTGATGCCCCAAAGGCAGTGCAATTCTAACCTTGTAACACAGGAATGTAGTAAATTATATGTCACTGGTGTTTCTCAGTATTGCAGTTTTAGAAGTAGGCTTTAATCCTTAACGAAAGTGTAAAAAAAAAAAATATGCCCCAATATGTTTTTTTTCTACAAATAAATGGTTCCCCTTTTTTTTAAAGTCAGGGCTGGACCAATAACTAATTGATAATAGTTTGGGACCAGTAGCGGTCGGTGGTGGGAGTGCCGCCGGGCGATGACGTGGGGTGGGGGAGGGGCAGGGTGGGGGGTAGTAAACTACGGATTACGGCCGATTACAGGTAAATACACATATAAATAAATAAAACGAATTTCGTTTCTCGCGCTGTATCGCCAAATGCGATGCAGCGCGAGAAACGAAATTCGTTTTATTTATTTATATGTGTACTTACCTGTAATCGGCCGTAATCTGTAGTTTACTACCCCCCACCCTGCCCCTCCCCCACCCCACGTCAGCGCCCAGCGGCACTCCCACCACCGACCGCTACTGTTTGGGACAGATAACAGGTGTACAGACAAGGCAGTGCTTAAACGGAAAAACATTTAATGACTCAGACTAGGCCTGAGTAAAGCTGGAGGCCATGCATGGGGTGTGTGTCACGAGCAAGCAGAGTGTGGAGTAGACGGCTACTTTTCTTGCAAAGTGCATGATTAAGCATTAATGGCCTTTTGGCGCTATAAGAATGACATATTACAGTTCATAAATAGGTGCATGTTATCTGAACTCTAACAAAAGAGTTATTTATGTCTCTGACTTTTCCAGATTACAGGTGTGTAAGAACCAGTGCAAGCATTTGCACTGGAAAAACTTGGCATTCGGTTACGAAATTTTGGAATCTCAAAAGAACAAAGTTTTGCTTGCAAGGAAAAACAGTTGTAGGACATTTTTTAAAAGGCTTTTAGAAAGGAATTCTGCATTGGTTTCAAATAGTAAACTACGCAGAGTCTTAAACTGGCTATTTGAACTTAGATTTTTAGCATAATATATGTTCTCTGTGGGAAGACTTGCAGTTGTGTTCTCAAGTTGCCGGAATCTGTTTAGACTGCGCTTCCCAAGGCCAACATAACATCTGTCAGACGACTAATGCAGCACTAGCTGGACTCAGTGCAGGCAGTCCACAATGGGTAAGACGCATCTATGGAAAGACCCTTGTCCAAGTGCAAATCCCATGGTGCTGCTTACATCTTTGGTTATGGTGGGCATTGCCCATATGATTTTACCCAACCTAACTCAAGCTTTGCTGAGTCTCGTCCAACCATCTCAACCTCATTTTTGCTGCTTGTAATTTTAGCCAGCCGAGGCATCTGTCTGCTGCCAGGAGGCGACCAGTCAGACAATCTGCATTCTGTTCCTTCGTGAGCCGAACTTGCACAATAATCTGGGTGTTGTCCACATATAAATGTAATTAGCGGTAGAAGGTTTGCATTGAAAAACAAGGGTAAGAATGCGGATTACTGTGGGTATCTGCATCCCTGGTTTGTCAAAATCAGACAACGTAAAAATGCTTGGACGCTCTCAGCAGAAAGGACTCTGTCCGTTCAGTGAACTCATGGAGTAGGCCGTGGTGTTTGACGGCACCCTTTTTTAGCAGATGCAACTGAAGAATACCAGTTCGCACAGAAGTGTTCACCCGATCCAGCATAGCAGAGTGTATTCTTTGGGTTCCAAACAATGTTTTGCATAATGCTAAGGTAGCACATCAAGGGCTGTCCTCACACTTTGAAAGAAGGAGCAAACGTCATCAAGTACGCCATTGTTAGGAGCTGGAAGTCTGAGAGAGCATGCCCTGGTTTAGTGTAAGGGGCCTTCATGGTCAAAACTAGTAACTCGGGTTCCTGCCATGTGGGATCACCAGGGCTTTAAATGGGCAGCAACTGTCCGGTACAGAGTACCTGCTCTTCTTTCATTTGAAAGGGAGAGTACCTGCACGTCTCAGCACTTCTGCAATACATTTAATGCGAGAGTACCTGCACTTCTCAGGAGAAAATAGGTACCCTAAATAGTGAGTACCTGCAGTTTTATATTTCCCTTTTAAGCACTGGCAACCACACTCTACTCTCCACGATAAATAACTTCATAGATGTCATTAATTCTTCGAATTTTTGCCTGCAGGTCACTGTTTTGATGTTAAAATTCCTACACTGGATGGTTTTTAGAAAGAGCATTGATGCTGTCTGGCACCCTGACACACAGTGCTCTTCCTACACATCCATTTCTTCTACAGGGTACCAATGTAGTTTCTCAACCTTTTATAGACACTAAAGACATTTTTAAGATTATCTTCTGCAAATTCTGTAAGAAGTTAGATTATTAAATTGCACCCTGAGGAAGAAATCAAGATTTCTGAAACATGTTGGATATGCGATTGTAGTGATAGGGTTTGAAAAACAATTAAGAAGGGGTTGGAATACTTTTTTGACTGGATGGAGAAAGAAAAATTAGAAGGCATTGAATGCTTTAATTGAAAAACTAGGGTTGTCTTAGTATATTTTTGAATCTAAGAGCACTAATAAAAAGCCTTCCTCATAAAAAGTTGTGCAAACAATTTCATTGGTACTTCCTCTCCAGCTCGCTTGTGAAATTTGAAGGTTAGATAGGCCAGCTCATTTTTTAAATCTAGAATGAAACAGTTTGTCAAGAGTGGTTTAATTGGATATTTTTGAACAAAGATGGATGTATCTCTCTTGGATTGGAAAGAAACTGCTAGATACCAAGATGGTCAGGATGATCAGAACAGATGCTCATATCTATGAGAATTATTGAGTTTGTATTTATCATCATCATGTATGTCAACTGGGCTTCTAAGCGATCAGCAAATCAGACTTCAGGACCCGGTGGTTGATCGATCAACACAACGTTTTACGTGCGAGACGGCATGGGCCTGGGGATCATGCAGCTATGGATTAGCGCTTCACATGCAATATTACCAGGTGGATGTTTGCAGCAGTTGGTTGCTAAAGGCTTTCTGCTACACTTTTGCTGACGTTTTGTAAAACGTTCTGGGTCATTTGAAAACCAGGTTTCTATTACAACAAGCAAAATCGAGCTACTGCACTTTGATGAAGTCTCCATTTTGATGTTTACTTTTCCCACTGTTGACGATGCAGTTACAAACCTAAAACTTCTGACTTCTGGAACTCACCTTACTGAGGTTGCATCTTTTCCTGATAACTTTATGATGCCAACCTCAACATTTTCTTGGTGGCTCTTATGTGGCATCAAACTCTATGGTGCAACGGCAAGAACGTCTGTACAAAAGCCATGATCACTGAAAGGAGACTGTTACACTGAGTGTAGAGTAACATGTAGAAAGTGAATCAGGTGTGCTAGTTCTCTATGGCTATCCTGCATTAGACCATGAGGACTATATTTACATCAGTGGGCCTGATACTCTAGTGCTTTGGCCTCGTGATAGGTACTTTGGTGTGAGCCTACGCTGCACTCCTGTACTGCAATTGCAGCCTTTCTTTACCAATTTACCTGAAGGAGGCCCCAGACGAGGGAGGAGCCAGGCTGAAACGTGTCTCCGCTGACAGCTCACACCTCTGAGCCTGCAGGTTTCAATAAAGACGTTGTTGTGTGGGCCCTGCGGATTGATTTCAGGCCTCCAAACAGTCTCTCTATTATCTTGATGCCTAACCAACACACCTCTCGTCAGGTGTGTAGACTTTGACCGCCATAACTCCTAACCTGTGCTAATCTCCGCCTGCCCGACAGGTGTGGCAACAAAAGTAGAGCCTAATAATCCTTCTACGCAGGGGTCATGAGCAATGACTTCACAGCAGGCCCAACCCAGGCGAGGCCGAGCGCTGAATCCGGTAACTGGTTACGCTAGTCGCTGCAAGGCAGAGCGACCGGAGTAACCAGTTGGCGATGCACAGAGCATGCGGGTGGGGCATCGGTGCTCCTTTCCCTCTATGCTCACACCCACGCAGCTCAAAGAAGGGTTCCCTACTAACTTTGGGCTTTAATGAAAGAGAAACCTAAAAGTGCATGTGATATCAGCGATGTAGCAACGGATATATATATATATATATATATATATATATATATATATATATATATATATATATATATATATATATATATATATATAGTTAGAGATTTCCTGAAAATGTACAAGCACATATCTCATCAAGCCCTCAAAAACAAGTGTTTTTTAGGTTTTGTTTAAATACATGCAGCTGGGGAAATGCTCCAATGTGCAATAATCCAATAACAAGTGCCATTACGCCAATTCTGCCCCAGCCCATTGAGGTTTGAAATCCCAGCACCAGCTACCAGGCATGAATCAAAGCCACCCTCCCAAGATTTGCATTCTGGGACTTGTAGATCCGATTGTATAATTGGATAAACAGAACTGCAATACCACAATGGAAAACACTGCTTGGGCCTCTCATGCACTGAATTTGGGAAACTCAAGAGACCTGTGTAAAGCAATATGGCAGCACCACACCCTCCCTCCCACATCACTCGAATGCCAGATGACTCCATGTCACCAGTTGTCAGCCCAGGGATTTAATTTAACAATCTAATGCATTCTGGGAGTTGTCGTCTTGGTTCACATTTACTGAATCACATAGAACAGAAGTGGAAAGTAGTCATCTGTAAAAGGAAAGGTCAGAAACTGACCATGGCATCCCCGATGACGTGAAGTAACCCCATAACCCTGTACATCAGGCCCCTGCAGAAAGCAAAACTCGTTCCTGGTAACCAGTAGGTCAAAAGGCCTTGGACATGGCAATGTTGGCCCGTGTAAATTCTCCTTTGAAATTAGAGGCGTTGGGGGAGGCTTTGTGAGTGACGGAGGAGAAAGGTTACCTTTTAACTAAATATTGGTGAAGTGAGGCTCGGACTCCGTCAAGAGGCTCCTCTGGGGCTGTGAGGTCACCGGACCCTCGGCTCTCACATGTCTCTCACCAGCCCCGGGCCAGGTGACACATACACAGGTCCGGGGTTAACGATAGGTTTACTGACAACAACCAAGGGCCATAAACTGTTGCTTATTAACAGGGACACACGATGACGCAGCCGGGAGACGAGCGTCACACCGGCTGCAGGCAGCCCCTGGCCACATGGAAGATGCCTCGACCCTCCCCCCCGCTAAGCTCAGATACGATCACAAGACAGCTGTATGAAAACACTGTGTGCAACACAACAAAGGGGTGTTTAGACGACTGCAAATATCTTATAGGGAGAGCAGTAGACAAAGAGGGCGAGTGGCGAGGATAGACCCTCTGTCCGACCTCCTGCAAGCACGTTTTGGCAAATGACAGGCGAGGTGAAAGGTAAATACGCAAGTCCTCTCCCTGGGCATTTCATAGTGGGGCGATATGCCCCCGCCCTTCCAGAAACGCCACTTAAATGCACAAACAAAGTACCAGTAATTTTAAGCCGTGCATCATACCTGCAGATGTCAAATGAAGCGTGGTAGATGCCTGGCGAAGTAAAATGTGAGAGTGAAAGATCCCCTGGAAGCTGGGGATAATGTGATATGCCCCCTCCCTCCACCCGCCCAGCACAGAACATCAGAACAACTTACGTTTCAAACAAAAATAGACTGTCCCAGATCTGACAGAAAGTTCTGAAAGTTCTTCAGCGCCTGAAAGCCAGACTTCCCACAGCAGTGCGCACACACCGGGCCCCCACCCTCTGGCAGCCACATACCTCAGGGGCGCCCGGCTCTCGCCTCCAGGGCCACGTCCAGGTGCACGGAAAGCATCCAGCGAAGAATGAGGACCGCTGCCCTTGGAGAGCGCTACAACCAAGGAAGACGTATCACTCCTTGCGACAAGGGGGTTCCGAGAAGGGGGCAGTCAGTCAGCCACCACCGCCTCTGGATGTTCTACTTTCCAAACAGAAGAAACAGGCTGAGTCCGAAAGCAGAAGTGCAACTCCCAGCAGCGCCGTGCGTGACTCAGAAGGCGAGTCAGCCGTTTCAGGGTGAGGTCCTCCCACGGCGCCGAGCGCCACCCCCGTGCGCGGGCCGGGCCTGCGGGAGCAGGTGAGGCTAGGGCGCCGCTCCGGGGAGCAGGGGTGGGGGCGGCTCCCGGGGAGGGTGAGGGCAGGGCGCGCACTGCTCGCACTGCTCGCAGGGGGTTTCCGGGAGCTGGGAGGGGCTCCCGGCGAGCATCAGATACTAGTGCCCGCAGAGGCCAGGGAAGGCAGGAGAGGCGCACGCTGTCCACGGACAGGACCAGGGAGAAATCCCTGAAGCTGAGATACTCTCCGAAGGGAGAGCCCGCGGAGCTGGGACAGGCTCCCGGAGGTGATGAGCTATGCACTGCCCGCAGAGAATACCGGGAGGTGAAAGGGGCTCCTGGAGGATGCGGAGCACACTGCCCACAGGGATGTCCGAGAGGTGGAAGAGACTTATAGAGAGAACCAGGATACTATCTGTAGGGTGAACCAGCGAGAGGTGTGAGAGGCTCCGGGAGGGGATCAGCTACTGTCCGCAGAGAACCCCGGGAGGTGGGAGAGGCTCCTTGGAGGGCGAAGAGTGTACTGCCCGCTGACAGGGAGGACGCGGGACATGGGAGAGATTCCTAGAGAGGAGCAGATGCTGTCCGAAGGGAGAGCTGCCTGCCGCAGGTGTGAGAGGCTCCCGGGAGGGGGAAGCCCTCACTGTTCACAGAGAAGTCCCGGGAGGTGGGAGATTCCTAGAAAGGACCTGGCTCTTTCCGCAGAGGGCCTCACGGCACTGGGTGAAGTTCCCAGAGAGGATCGAACAGGGTGAGACCCCCGAGGGGGATAAGCGCCCAGGAAAGATCAGACACACTGTCTACAGAAACCACCCCGCCCGGGCGGTGGGAGAGGATCACACACACAAACTGTCCACAGAGAGCCCCGGGGAGTTGGGAGAGGCTCCCAGAAAAGATGACAGGCAAAACAACTGTCCCCAGAGAGCCCACGGGGCGGGCTGAGCCCAGCTAGGGCCACAGACGGCTCTGTTCTTTACCTGATGCGTTTATTTGCCTCACACAAAGGGCACCAAAACAAGCTGGTAACCCGCCTCCGCAGGGATGTGTATCCTCTTAAGACCAATGGAGGTGTTAAGAGAGGGACACAGAAGGGCGCGCGACAATACGAGTTAAAAGACCGGCCAACTTTAAACTCCAAAGAAGTAAACCATCCCAAGAAGGACTGCCACAAAAGAGACGAGGCCGTGAGCTGGGCACACCTGATGCGTCTTTTTAGGAGGCGCGCGCATGCAAAAGATCTGAGCCATGCACTGCATTATTAATTTGTGAGGCAAGCAGTGCGTTTATTCGTGTTTGTGCGCAGTTACTGCCTCATGTAGGGTCAAATACAGGGAAGTGCATTCGTTTAATTAAACCCATCTCTGGCCGATGCACACTAAAATTGTCCCGCCTTCTAGGTGAATTTTCACCTCTTCCATCCAGATCATAGCAGTACCCTTTTAATAGGCACCAATGTGTGCCAGGGTCAGATTGGGATCACAATTCGGCCCGGGCACTCACCAAAAAAGTGGCCCACATTCCTGGATCGTCCCTTTCACGGATCACCATCTGGTTAGTCTCATTAGACTACTTTTTTTGAGAAATGTTTGCTAAATTTTTTAATCTTCTAGTGGCACACTCGTTTAGGAACCCCTTTCTATGGCTGCATAACATCTTTTCTGTCTGAGCATAGGAGTCTCTGATAATTAGATCTACGAAGCTCGACTTTCTGCTCACGGTTTACAGGTGACGTTCATTTCATGATATAATACTCTCCCTAATTCAGCTTTACTCAGTTACCTCCAATCAGGGGCCCATCTGGTGTTGCCACACCAGTGCACTTACTTTAGGCCTCCCTGACATCTTCCTGTACTGTACTGTTAATTTAAGTCTTGTTGTAAATGCTTGTTTACAGCACTGACATTGTTCCACTCAGTGCTTTCTGTACATTTGTAGGCACAGTTTTGTGCAGCGCTTCAGGATTGACCTTAAAGCCATATCTATTTAGTTAAGCCCCGCACTCCAAACAAGGCCTAAAAGACACTAGAGCTGAGGTGACAACACCTGGCCGCTTCTCTTACCCCCTCCCAGCCCACCATAGCCTGAGGTGAGAATGGCACTACTGCCACAAAATCACCTCCTCCCTCGGCCCCCCTTGGAGGGCCATGCATATTCACATCCTCCCCATAACCTGAAGATCATGGCCCGACAGGGAATGAGACTGCTTCTGGCCAGGCTAGCCCCACGAGGCAGGGGGCCAAGGCTTGAATGCCCTAAAGGCCAGAGCAACACCAGGCCCCCAGCCTCAATTTACAGCAGGTCAGGAGAGTGCCCGTGATGCTGGTGCCACATTACAGAGGCTTGGGGAAGACAGTAAGTCTCTTGGGCTGGTTTACAGAGCCCCAAAAAAACTGGCCCACAGGTGCCCTTGAAGCACCGGCCCAATGCCCGACTGCCCGCCTTCCCAATCCAACCCTGATGAGCGCTAGCTTAGCCACCTCATAGCACATCTGCCAGTCCAATGGACCGCTGTCTCCAAGCTCACCTCCATCTGTGCCCCCTGGGTCTGCCTGCTCCCTGAAATGGGCGCACACTTGGCATCTGTCCAACCAAGTCCTCGCTCCTGGCTGCCCTGAGGTCAGCAGCACATATACAACCACAGATGCAAGGCACTTATGTACACCCCTGAATACTTGGCACCTAAACTGATCATCTCAGGTGGAAAAAGATCACCAAGAAGCAGATTAAATCCCCAGACTCGACACTCACACCTTCAAGAAAATATCATCATGGAAACGTGCTTTAGCTGGACAAGCCACAAAGATTAGGAACTCTCTGCCAGCCCGCCTTCGCTTAGCCTGCTCACCAAAATGTTGAAAACGAACCTAAAGAGGCACGTATCACATATACTATAGTTGATATTGGCACAACACGAGACTCCCCGACGTTAGCAAGTAAGAGGTGAATATGGTAGGCCTCTCTCTTCAAACACTAGATACTGCACCTCTCCCTCCTGCAGTAAAAGAGGCACTGGATTCATTGTAGGCACTGGATTTGATACTTTTGGTAGACTGCAGCGTATATGATATTTGCCAACTCTCTCTGGGGTGCTCAGCCACCATTTTGAGGGTCATGGCCCTGCTAAATAAAGAAGCACATACATTTAGCATTGACAATCCCACCTCTCCTTGAAGCTGAATGTGGCAGCAGGGCATGATATTTTACCTTGCTTTCAGGTGTTGTCCTTGCCAAAGATAGCACCACCTTGATGGGTTACCTGTTGTATTGATTTTATTTTTTATATAACTAGGGCAAGTGAGCTGTCGGGGAGAACCCCAACAAAAGCCAATCGGGGAGCCCAATTCCACTCCCCCTTAGCTTCGATCAGAGGAATTTATAGCTATCCGAAATTAAATTTGCTTATGTACCGTTTTTCAAAGTGGCCTTGTCACCTTCGGTATACTAGTAGTGTCACACTCGGTGATGCTTTCTTCTGTATCTGAACTTCTCCATCTCAGCAAATTGGTCCTTCATCTGCTCAGAGGATTTAATTACCACCTCTGTGTACAGATCATGTACAGATCACTTGTTTTTACACACTTCTTAATGTTCCACAGTGGAAACTCTCTATCATGGAGGCTAGGTGTAAAATCAGGAATAGAGTAGGGAGGGAAAGGATGTGAGCCCTTTAAAAACACCAATTTTATCTCACACCCCAATGTAGCACTAGTTAAAGATCAGGAGTGTATCCCATTGGTCCGCAACTGCCTGTCCAGCAAGAGGGCTATCTGTAATGGACGATCTGTGATTGTATGATCAATGAAGCAACCATAAATAGCTGGTTCTGCAGACAACAGTTACTTTTCCTGACTCAGCTAAACGGTCAGCAGTCTTCACCTTCCACCTGCGGCTCCAGATTAATTCACAGAGGAAGAAAGGCAGATGGCAGACTGAAGAAAACTTCATAACTTTTAAAGAGAAAAACTGATAGAATCAGAAAAAGGCTTAAAACCCACAGGCAGATCAAACACGAGGCAAGATTTTTTTGGGGTGAACTAGGGGGAAAAAAACACAAATTTGAAGCACTAGTTAACAATTCCAGGTTTCTCTTTATAGTGTCTTGAAATTATTGACCCAAGAACAGCAAGTTGCAAGGAGGAAATAAAAGTAGCCCATGTGAGTTTGGGAAAAGGGAACTGAATGTATAAAATGCAGGATATGTTACCCAGTCGTGGTCGCCATGAGGTAGTTATAGTTAGGACCTTGTTTCCATAGGAAATGCATTTTTTGTGTTGCTAATAACTGTAGGGCTATTTAACGAATCTCCACAAAACTTTCCCAAAAAGTTCTCTTGCTTTGCCAAGTTTGTGCATGAAAAGTTTTGGGGTGATCCGCCAAGCGGGGGCCGAGAAATAAGGGTGCTCTCAAAACGCATTTTCCCCATTCATTTTCTCATAGGAACTTTAGACTCCGCTACAGCCTAAACAGCTGAACGGATTTACACCACATTTGGCAGAAAGCTAGATCTAGTTCCAGAAAGAGTGCTTTTTGTGTGTTAGTGTGAATTCGTTTGGTGGTTTTTGATCAATTAGTGCTCAAAACTTCATATATCTAGGGACGCAGAGGCTCCATGGATCCCGACAGATCTCCAAGTGAGATCTGATTGACTGCCACCACCTCAACCAGGAAGTAGTGGCAGCTGTCTTAGGACTCTCCTGATTCCTAAAGAAAAACACAAAAAAACAGACACAAGGGGGCAGGGTAGGAATACCTTGATTCCCTAAGCTAGGTAATGTGGTCTAGAGGGACCCCGCATGGGGCCAAAAACGTAAAAAAAAAAATCTTGGCACAAATTCAAGTAGAATCCGCAGCAAAATAAAATTTTAAAAAGCAAGCACAATCTCTTGCGCTTCTTTTAAAAAAAGCCCTCCAGGTGTGCTGAGTCCTGGTGGGAACAAATATTTATATTTTGGGGGAGGGGGCCATTTTCAGCCCTGGGGACCTCATCCCCTAGGGCCAGGCCACGTTGTTAAGGGCCCAGTCAAATATGCAGACCACGTTGCCCTCCTACCCGGGGCCAGTTTCGTCCTCGGAGACCCTATCCCCATGGCCTGGCCAAATATGCCAAAGAGGAGGGGTGCCGCGTGGCCCCCCTTCCCCGGGCCAATTTCCGCTCGGGGACCCCATCCCCGTTGTCCAGGCACATCTGGACAACAGGGCCGGCTCTGGCTGTGTCCCGGGGAGCCCACCACTGAGTGACTGTATGGGTGAGTGAGTGGATGTGTATGTAGACGTATGAATCAGTGAGCGGGTATGTACTAACTGGTATTGGTCTGTCTATGGTTTCAATATTGGTACTCCGTATTTTAGAGTGGGTGTATCAAAGGTTATATTAGTGTGTGAGGAGGTGCATCAGATGATCACGTGGATGATGTCATCAGTGATGTCACTGACCATGTCATGAGTGATGTAATATGTGATGTCATCAGCAGTGCATTGCGGGGGCACGAGTTATAGTTAGCTCAGCTAACTATAATGGCCGAATTTCTCTGGTTTTGTACGAGTGAAATGTCAACCTAACTATAACGTCCCTGAAACCTGTGGTTTTTTCAGTGAATTTCAAAGGTTTTTTAAATGCTAATTCCTAACTATAACGTCCCTGAAACCTATGGTTTTTTCAGTGAATTTCCAAGGTTTTTTAAATGCTAATTTCTAACTATGCCTATATAGGTAGGACATGTGCAGAAAGAGGAAGAAAGGTGCAGAAAGAAGCAAGAAAAATGCAGAAAGAGGCAACAGAAGTCCAGAATGAGGAAGAAAGGTGGAGAAAGAACCAACAGAGCTGCAGGAAGAGGCCTACTTTGACTGTACCTTACAACAGACCAATACAAAGTAGCCTAATCACTAATCCTTCTCCCAAGATGTTTTAAACCTCACTTTTCTCTTGAAGGTTCACTATTAATCGACTGCTCAGAATGTTAGGCCTACCAAATATAAAACAGCAATCCTAAGTACATCACTGTTGTAAGTTTAACCAAGTTCGTGAAGGTATGCATGCGTGTGTCTCTGCTTTTATATAGTGACATGTTACATAAAAATAAACATACAAATACTTGAATACCTGTGTTTCAAACAACATGCTCTGTAAATTTGTGTACAAAAAGGTGTATGCATTTCTTTCTGCTCATAATACAGGGCACATGGGTATTCAAATAGTATATTTGAGGGGCTCTATAACACCTATATGCATAAGACATGTCTGCTTGTGCAACCAAAGGACAGAGCAGAACTAGGAAGATTTGACCACCTATAGGAGAAGATACCCGCTTTTTAAGCTACCATCTTCAGATGCATAACACATGTGAGAATACATGTTCAAGTAGACATATACCTCAGTCACAAGAGCACGCAGACCTTTAAACTTGACAGCTTGCACTTCCCATTTCAGTACAGAAAGAGGCGAGAGCTGTTCATAAAGAAGCAAGAGAGTTGCAGAAACAGGCAAAAGAGGTACAGAAAGAGGGAACAGGGGTGCAGACAGAGGCAAGAGAGGTGCAGAAAGAGGGAAGAGGGGTACAGAAAGAGGCAAGAGGGGTGCAGAAATTTGCAAGTGAAGTTCAGAAAGAAGCATCAGAGGTGCAGAAGGAGGCAAGAGAACTACAGAAAGAGGCAAGAGAGTTGCAGAAACAGGCAAGAGAGGTGCAGAAAAAGGGAACGGGTGCAGAAAGAGGCAAGAGAGGCGCAGAAATAGGGAAGAATGGTGCAGAAAGAGGAAAGAAGGGTGCAGAAAGAGGCTATAGGGGGACAGAAAGAAGCAAGAGGTGCAGAAAGAAGCAAGAGAAGTACAGAAAGAAGCAACAGAGGAGCAGAAAGAGGCAAGAGGGGTGCAAAAAGAGGCAAGAGGTGCAGAAAGAAGCAACAGAGGTGCAGAAGGAGGCAAGAGAAGTACAGAAAGAGACGAGAGGTGCAGAAACAGGCAAAAAAGGTGCAGAAAGAAGCAAAAGCAGTGCAGAAAGAACCAACAGAGGTGCAGAAACAGACAAGAGGGGTGCAGACAGAGGCAAGAAAGGTGCAGAAAGAAGGAAGAGGGGTGCAGAAAGATGCAAGAGAAGTGCAGAAAGAAGCAACAGAGGTGCAGAAGGAGGCCAGAGAAGTGCAGAAAGAGGCAAGAGAGTTACAAAAACAGGCAAAAGAGGTGCAGAAAAAAGCAAGAGCAGTGCAGAAAGAACCAACAGAAGTGCAGAAGGAGGGAAGAGGGGTGCAGAAATTATCAAGAGAGGTGCAGAAAGAAGCAAGAGCAGTGCAGAAAGAACCAACAGATGTGATGAAACAGACAAGAGGGGTGCAGAAAGAGGCAAGAGACATGCAGAAAGAAACAACCGAGGTGCAGAAGGAGGCAAGAGTACTGCAGAAAGAGGCAAGAGAGTTGCAGAAAGAGGCAAGAGAGTTGCAGAAAGAGGCAAGAGAGTTTCAGAAAGAGGGAAGAAGGGTGCAGAAAGAGGCAAGATGGGTGCAGAAAGAGGCAAGATGGGTGCAGAAAGAGGCAAGATGGGTGCAGAAAGAAGCAAGAGAGATGCAGAAAGAAGCAACAGAGGTGCAGAAAGAAGCAAGAGGGATGTAGAAAAAGGCAAGAGAAGTGCAGAAAGAAGCAACAGAGGTGCAGAAGGAGGCAAGAGAAGTGCAGAAAGAGGCAAGAGAGTTGCAGAAACAGGCAAAAGAGTGCAGAAAGAAGCAAGAGCAGTGCAGAAAGAACCAACAGAGGTGCAGAAACAGACACGAGGGGTGCAGAAAGAGGCAAGAGAAGTGCAGAAAGAAGCAACAGAGGTGCAGATGGAGGCAAGAGTACTGCAGAAAGAGGTAAGAGAGTTGCAGAAACAGACAAGAGAGGTGCAGAAAAAGGGAACAGGGGTGCAGAACGAGGCAAGAGAGCTGCAGAAAGAGGGAAGAAGGGTGGGAAAAGAGGCAAGAGGGGTACAGAAAGAAGCAAGAGAGGTGCAGAAAGAAGCAACAGAGGTGCAGAAAGAAGCAAAAGTGGTGCAGAAAAAGGCAAGAGAAGTGCAGAAAGAAGCAACAGAGGTGCAGAAGGAGGTAAGAGAAGTGCAGAAAGAGGCCAGAGAGTTGCAGAAAGAGGCAAAAGGGGTGCAGTAAGAAGCAAGAGCAGTGCAGTAAGAACCAACAGAGGTGCAGAAGGAGGCAAGAGGGGTGCAAAAAGAGGCAAGAGGAGTGCAGGAATTTGCAAGAGAGGTCCAGAAAGAAGCAATAACAGTGCAGAAAGAACCAACAGAGGTGCAGAAACAGACAAGAGGGGTGCAGAAAGAGGCAAGTGAAGTGCAGAAAAAGCATCAGAGGTGCAGAAGGAGGCAAGAGAACTGCAGAAAGAGGCAAGAGAGTTGCAGAAACAGGCAAGAGAGGTGCATAAAAAGGAAACGGGTGCAGAAAGAGGCAAGTGAGGTGCAGAAATAGAGAAGAAGGGTGCAGAAAGAGGGAAGAAGGGTGCAGAAAGGGGCAAGAGGGGGGCAGAAAGAAGCAAGAAAGGTGCAGAAAGAAGCAAGAGAAGTGCAGAAAGAAGCAACAGAGGTGCAGAAAGAGGCAAGAGGGGTGCAGAAAGAGGCAAGAGGGGTGCAGAAAGAGGCAAGAGAAGTGCAGAAAGAAGCAACAGAGGTGCAGAAGAAGGCAAGAGAACTGCAGAAAGAGGCAAGAGAGTTGCAGATAGAGGCAAGAGAGGTGCAGAAAGAGGGAAGAAAGGGTGCAGAAAGAGGCAAGAATGGTGCAGAAAGAAGCAAGAGAGTTGCAGAAAGAAGCAAGAGAGCTGCAGAAAGAAGAAACAGAGGTACAGATAGAAGCAAGAGGGGCGCAGAAAAGGGCAAGAGAAGTGCAGCAAGAAGCAACAGAGGTGCAGAAGGAGGCAAGAGAAGTGCAGAAAGAGGCAAGAGAGTGCAGAAACAGGCAAAAGAGGTGCAGAAAGAAGCAAGAGCAGTGCAGAAAGAACCAACAGAGGTGCAGAAGGAGGCAAGAAAACTGTAGAAACAGACAAGAGGGATGCAGAAAGAGGTAAGAAAAGTGCAGAAAGAAGCCTCAGAGGTGCAGAAGGAGGCAAGAAAACTGCAGAAAGAGGCAAGAGAGTTGCAGAAACAGACAAGAGAGGTGCAGAAAAAGGGAACAGGGGTGCAGAAAGTGGCAAGAGAGGTGCAGAAAGAGGGAAGAAGGGTGCAGAAAGAAGCAAGAGAAGTGCAGAAAGAGGCAAGAGAGGCACCGAAAAAAGCAAGAGTGCTTTGCACACCATTACTATTAATTTAACACCCACATTAAGCAATAAGTAACAGGTGACCATTCCAGGTTTGCAAAGGGCCTTCCACCACGCTGTAACACTTGTCGCTGCATTTTTGGTAACGTTTGAGCCGTTTGAACTAGAAACAAGTTTTTTTTTGTTCATTATGCAGCAGATGATGGATTATGTGGCAAATGCGGAAAATGTATAATTGTGCCAAAGTTGGTGCAGCCAAACAGTCGCAGAATTCCAGTGGCCCTGCTCATACCTCTGACTAGGTCCAGAAGTGCTCCTCAGTGGTTCCTTCTTTTTTTGTCTCATTGAGTTTATAGTTAAGCTTCTAAGGAAACAAGGAAGACTAAACCTGAGGTTACCACTCCACAACACAGACTACCATACCACATAATTACTCTCCATAATGCATAATCCCACTCTACATAATTCCTATACACTAAATACCACATACTTTCTATCCACATAATTTCACTGCACAACATACCACATAATTCCACTACACACAACGTACATCCACTCCACCCCAAAAAACATTAGTAAAAACACGTTTACATTTACAACGCCAATAGCTCTAACTCTCGCAAATGCGAAACCTATTACATTGCAAATGCTTCTTTAACTAGTAGTCGCGTTTGCAGAGTGGTGGAGAAAGGGTGTCAGGCCTCCGATCAGCACGCAGGAATTCCGCTGTGTAGGACTTACAGGAGGTACCAGGAGGGCTTCTTGGCCCCTGAAGTCCCTCAGGAGTAAATTGGGCTTTATCCCCCAACCCGTAGTGTGCCAGGATGTGCGTTTGCAGAGTGGTAGAGAAAGGGGGGCATGGCCTCTGAAGACCTTTTAGCAATCCCACTGTGTGGGACTTACTGGAGGTAACAGGAGGAGTAGTTGGCCCCCGAGGACATCTTTGGGGGCCAACTACCCCTCCTATTACCTCCAGTAGGTCCCACACACAGCAGAATTGCTAAGTTCTCATAGCAGGCCACGCCCCTTTGCCCACCACTCTGCAAACATGCCTCCTGGTGCGCTCTTGGATGGGGATTAAAGTCCCCTTCACGGCTGTGGGTCCTTAGGGGCCAACTAGCCTACCTGATACCTCCAGTAAGCCCTAGATAGTGGGATGGCTGAGAGGTGGACACAGGCCACGCCCCCTTTCTCCACCACTCTGCAAATGCACCTCCTGGCGCGCTCTTGGTTGGGGGATGAAGTCCCCTTGCCTACTGAGGGTCCCTGGGGGCCAACTAGCCCTCCTGTTACCTCTAGTAAGCCCCACACAGCTGGATTGCTGAGAGGTGGTCCGAGGCCACGCCCCTTTTTACACCACTCTGCAAACGTACCTCTTGGCGCACTGCTGCTCGGGGATGAAGTCCCCTTGCCTCCTGAGGGTCCCTGGGGGCCAACTAGCCCTTCTGTTACCTCTAGTAAGCCCCACACAGCTGGATTGCTGAGAGGTGGTCCGAGGCCATGCCCCTTTTTACACCACTCTGCAAACGTACCTCTTGGCGCACTGCTGCTCGGGGGATGAAGTCCACTTTAGTCCTTAGGTCCTCAGGACATAAGAGGACCTCATCACCCCACCAGCACTGCGCCAAGAGGCGCGTTTGCAGAGTGGTGAAAAAAGGGGCATGGCCTCTGACCACCTCTCAGCAATCCCACTGTGTGGGGCTTACTGGAGGAACCTGGTGGGCTAGTTGGCCCCTTAGGACCCTTAGGATTCAAGGGGACTTAATCCCCCAACCCAGAACGCACCAGGAGGCGCGTTTGCAGAGTGATGTAGGGAGGGGGCGGGGCCTCCGGTGAGATGCCCCCTTCTCTTAATAGTTTTTGGGCCCTGGGGACCCCATCCCCCCAGGGCCTGACCCATTTTTTATTAAAATAATTTTTTTTAAATGGGAAGGGGGCTGCGGGGCCCCCCACCCGAGGCCGATTTCGGCCCCCGGGGACCCCATCCCCCGGGGCATGGCCATATATATATATATATATTTTTTTTTTTTAAAGGAGGGGGGCCACGTGCCCCCCCTCGTGAGGCCTTTTTCAGGCCCCGGGGACCCCATCTCCCGGGGCTTTGCCTCTTTTTATTTTTTAAATCATTTTAATGGGAGGGGGCCACGTGGCCCCCTTCCCTGGGCCACTATTTTCCCTGGGGACCCCATCCAGGGGGCCTGGCCTCATGTTGGGGACTGCCGGGGGAGCCCCAATGCCCCCGCGGTCCCAGCCGGCTACCCGACTCCTGCGGGAGCCGGCATTGCTTTTGGACAAGGGGAGCCGCTGACATGCAGCTCCCCTTGTCCACAGCAATTCTGCTTTGCTTCGTGGAAGCAAGAGCAGGTTTCCTGCTCTCGCTTCGACGAAGCAAAGCAGTGTTTGCTATGACAGGGCGGGAGCCGTGCTCCCGACCTGTCATTGCAAACTGCAATGTCCCGGGGGTAGCCACCCCGGGACATTGCTGGAGCCGGCCCTGGGGGTGGGCGGTCCCCAGGGCCATAGAGGGCTCCAGGAGGGGGGCCGCATGGCCCCCCTCCCATCATGTTTGAAGCCCCGGGGAGGTGGTGGTCCCCGGGGGTCCGCTACGGACCCCTGTATTTAATTTTCTGAATGCCCTGGGGAGGTGGTGGTCCCCGGGGCTGAGGGGGGACCGCGTGCCCCCGCACCTTAATAACAAAGCCACGGGGAGTTGGCAGTCCCCGGGGCTGCGGGGGCCCCCACGGGCCCCCACCTGATAATTATACATTGCCCCCGGGACTTGGCCCACCCCGCGGGCTCATTAAAACAAAGCGCAGGAGCCCGCTCTTCCTTTTTTTAAAAACAAAATCGGCCGGATTCATGCACCCAGCGCAAATCCTGCCAAAAATATTTTTAAAAAATGCTTTTCAGGGCCTTGGGGGTCCAGCAGGCCTAGGTGGTCAGGGTGTTTCTGCCCTGCCCCCTTTTCCTTTTTTTATCATTTTCTTCACCTTTTTTCTTGTGACTCGTTTCAACCGAGTTACAAGATGGCTGCCAACACTTCTTGGTTTGGAGTGTTGACAGCCAATCAAAATGAAGCTCGTGATCGGGAGGGTTCACGAATCCACCGCGGTCACCAGATATCAATATTTTTTATTTTTTAAATTTCTCAGTAACTACTGAACGGATTTACCCCATTTAAAGCAAAGAGTACACTCTGGACCAAGAGCTACCTCTCTGCCAAATTTGGTGTAATTCCGTTCAGCAGTTCGGGCTGTAGCCGCGACAAAATTTCCTATAAAATGAACATGGAGAAAACGCGTTTTGGGACCCCCCTTTTTTCTAGGCCCCCGCTTGATGATTCACCCCAAAACTTTCAAGACAGGAGCTAACTGGAGCGCCCCATTAGTTTTGAAAATTTCACAAAGATTCGTCAAACGACGCCAAAGATATTGGCAAATCAAAAAACGCTTTCCCTATGGAAACTAGGTCCTAACTATAACTACCTACTGGCAACCGCCAGTAGGTAATATGTGTATATTTATATGTATATATTTACTGAAAAAACCATAGGTTTCAGGGACGTTATAGTTAGAAACTAGCATTTAAAAAACCTTTGAAATCCACTGAAAAAACTACAGGTTTCGGGGACGTTCTAGTTAGTTGGACATTTTACTCGCACAAAAACAGAGAAATTCGGCTGTTATAGTTAGTTAAGCTAACTATAACTTGCGCCCCCGCAATGCACTGCTGATGACATCACATATTACATCACTCATGACATGGTCAGTGACATCACTGATGACATCTCAAATGACATCACTGATGACATCATCCAGTGACTGAGTGTTTCTAAAAAGTTGACTAATGTTATATATATATATACGCCATGGTGTATTGAAGAATGAGTGGGTGTATGAGTGTCTCAATGGATGATTTAGTGAGTGCATGACTGACTGTATAAGTGAGTAATTAAACGTGTCTTGGAGAATGCATGGGTGAATGACTAATCTGTGTGAATGGTTGTATCAGTCTGTCTCTTGGTCTGTAAGTGGCTGCATATGCTGGTGAGTAGGTACATAAGTGTCTATATGACTTATTGATTAGTAGTCTGAGTACCTGTATAGGTGCCTGAGTGTCTGTGTGGGTGGGTGAGGGGGAGTGTGACTCCCTGCATGGATGTATGAGTGGGTGAATCCCTGGGTGTATGGGTTGATGAGTGCATCTGTGACGTACTGTATGGGTGAGTGAGTGTGCATATGGCTGTGTCTGTGAGTGAATGGATGTCTCAGTGGTATGTGTGTGAGTAACTGCATATGTGTAAGGCAGTATATGTGAGTTGGAGTATATAAGTGACTGTATGTGAGAGTGAGTGATTGTGAGAGTGGCTGTATGGATGAGTGTGTGCTTGTGTCAGTGATTGTATAAGAGAGTAAGTATGTCTTAGTATCTGTATGAATAACTGAGGTGGTGTTGTTAAAGATTGCAGGAATCGCTGTTAGCATGAGCTGAAAGCCATTTTGTACTTGGCAGCCATTTTAGTTAGCCATGTGCTCGCCATGTGCTTTCTCCCTCTTCCAGAGTCTTGCACATGCTCAGAGAGGCCTAACTGGTAGAATGCACCTGCTCCTAGTATACAACTGTCAAGCTATTCTTACTCATGTAAGCAGTTTAGTCTCCCCTCCCACTTTGTGGAGCAAGCAAATTTTGTATGCCCATATTAGTCAATAAGCATGCTTGTATGTGCTAGGACCTCCCCTTGATTTTATGCTGACTATATAACAAATACATATATAAGGACCCTGTTCTCTGCACTCATTAGAATGCCTCCTACAGTGGCCTGCGGGTACCGTAAGATGCAATCTCCCTCATCTGAGGTTAATAAAACATGTTTTTTGATATTACAGCTTCTGTGCCAATCTCTTCTTTGTTGGTCTTAAGGACCAGATGTATCAGTGAACTCCTAAGAAGGTTTTTATTTCTACAAATGGCGCCCGAAAGGGGACCTCATCGGTGCAGCGGCTATTCAAGGGAGTGGTCTTGAAGGGAGACAGGAATCTACTGAGGAGTACAGGACAGGAATCTACTGAGGAGGTACCCAGCGCACGGAGATTGTTTTGTTTTCCAGCCCAGTATATTTCTGGTCTTCCTGATCTGATCCTCCAAGTGTTTGCCGCTCCCGACTGAGAACTTCTTTGGCGTGAGTATTTTAAAACGACCGTTAGGTCACTCAGAACTTGGCAGTAGGAACCTGGACACCATTTGATTGGTAAGAGCCGTTTTGCGGCACTTGCTGTTGGTTTGATGCCTTTGATTGGTAAGGTAGTTTTAGTAACACTTACTGTGGCTTTGTTTGTATGATTGGCCAATTTTGGAATTTGTTTTGAAATGATATATGCATTGCAATTCATATAGGCAGGTAATGAGGAGATTTTTCTCACTTTGAAAATTTGAACGGCACACATTGTGTTAAGTGTCACTTGGAGTATAATATTATATTTGCTATAATATTTTTGGCATGCCTGTTACCAGTACACTTTGTTGAAAGTGTTGCTGTCTTGGAGGTACCGATATGGATTTAGTAAGTACTCAGCTGACTCCCCTCAGAGGGGATACCTAAATAGGTTTAGGTATAGTAAAAAGATATTTCTTCCTTGGTGACTAAGTACCCCATGGAACTAAATATGTACATAAAACGGATCCGGATCTGCGCACTTAGTAACATTCATAAGTGGTGATATGCAGAGCGCTTTTTGAGTGTTCTACTAGCCAAAACTGGCGAATTTGGAGTATTTCAGCTTCTTGACCATGGAACAGTTTTTTGGGCTACTTTTGAAAGCTCTTCTTGTAAATATGACTTACAATTAGTATTTACAAATAGGTTGGTCTTGTGTACACTTTGTAAGCTGTCCTAAGTATTGATTTGTGGGTTAAATATGTGTTTCAATGTCTATGTGGGGTTTTTGGTTTGACATTGGTAATACTTGTGTGAGTACTCTGTGTACGAATGGCTAGCTTTAAGCGCGCTGTGTTGTGTCCTTCTGTAACTGTCTGAATGAGCTCAATGAGTTTGTTTATGTTTTTTTTGCTGTCATCATTCTGTTATGCAAAATGTCATTTAGTTACTTACATATTAAATAAAAATCCAGAAATAAATTATGTAACATATGCTAAACAGCTGCATGTTACTATTAAATTGACAGAGTAAGACACTGTACATGTGTGCAAATTGCCACAATGCTAAACATAAAATTAGAATTCGTATTCAATAGGATTAAAATAGGCCTCATACAGAGGAATAAAAACGAAATTGTGTGTTTTGTAATCAATAGACTTAAATGCACAATGTTATAGCCTTTTCCTTAAATACATTGTATTAGACATTAAAAGGCATGCACATCATTTGAGTGAATTTGGTCGTTGCTGAACTAAATACACATTATAGAAAGATAGATTTGACTGCATTGAAATGCCTCAGTTTTTAAATAGACTGTGACATGCTTTTCTTTCAGCACCCGAGAAAAAGCTTTCCGACAGCTGTGTTTAAATTGACTAACTGAACAGCAACTGTTTGACACAGCAAATGGGGATTTAACTCTGTCAGGGTATTTCAAATAATAAAGGGGTTTTTTCCTGAGAAAGGCGTGAAAATTCGACGCCTGCTGACACACAACAGCTGCATAAATAGCATATGGCTATTCCTGCTCACGGCCACAGACAGGAATGCTGTGTCAGCGGTATTTTAAGTCAGTGTAGGTATAAGGGCCTGCCCTATTTTAAAAGTTTCTAAAAAACCAGTTTCATTATTTTGGATAACAGAGAACAAAATTGAAAGTAGGGATTTCCTTTCTTAATGCCTTCTTTTATAAGTACATCTGTGGTTCCGATGTTAAATGATAATTGTCTTTTTAAAAAAAAGTGGCGCAGATTTTTCCTGTTTCAAGTAAAGGCTTCTGTGCTTAGGGTTATGAATGAATGTGTTTAAATATGATAGGCTACAATGAAGCTTGCTTTTCAAATGTGGAATCATTAAAATGGTTGGTTTTATTGATAAAAAAAATAATAATAATTATATGACAAAATATATTGTTAAAAACAAATGCTTTAAATTCGTTTTTTCATTTTTATAAAGCCTAATCGTCATACTGTGAATTCCTAGCATCAAAGTTGAATTTAAGCAGTGCTGTAGCGCAATAAAAGGGAACTTAAATGTGAAATGTCACTTTACCCAGCCGTACAAAACTTGTTTTTATAAGGGTATACCAAATACATTTCTGATTTCCCATTCCTGAGCTATCTAGAGAACACTTTGGGGGTTCCTATTATGCAAAAATATTGTAGGATTTTCATTTTTAAGTGCCCCTACCACCAAAGTCGAAATTGAGCTAAAATTCACAATTTACAAGCAGTTCTACCACTCAAGGCAGTTTTAACGTGCTCTTAGGCTTCAATAAAAGTATACATATGCAAATATAGAATAAACAGCTGCCTCTGCATTACTAGATTGTACACCACTGTACATAAATGAAAATAAGTATAGGACTGCTTTTCGCTGTGATTCTCCAGAGTTGCTTTGCATTACAAAACCGCATGGCAAGCCTTGCACACAAAAATGAGCAGCTGCTGAACGGGTCAAAGGTCAGAGTTCTGCATTTAGCAACTTAGCAGGGTGAAGGGTAATGTTTGCTTTGACACTTCGACCTCTGAAAAGTTTTTTGAAAGACGAGATGATAGCGCAAAGAGAGAAAGAGAAGCTTTGCTTCCTATTTTTGGCAAACACGCACAGTCATATGAAACGAAGAAAGACATCCCTCAGTTGAACATTGATCTGCCAGGTATCAAAATAATGGTTTTAGTTTAAAGAATACTGTGTAGGGGCTACGATAAGGAGGAAATGGATTTTAGTTTGCATTCATGCGCCCTCATGTTAATCTAGTACAATTGCTGTAGAAATTGGTTTAAAGTTACCTCAATTTGCATTGTGTTAGACTGAATCAGAGAATAGCCACTTTATAAGATATCTCCTACAAGTTTGTTTGTGCCCAGTTGCTACAAATAGGGGTTGAAAGTGTTGACAGAAGTAAAACCTGTTTCGGTTTTCCTACTGTCAAAATGGGGGAAGGAGGCTAGCTCCTCTACAAATTAAGGGTAGGCAAAATGATGTTTTCTCTCTTCTTTTTCTCACTTTTTTTTGAGTCTGTCTAAAGCTGTCTAGGAAATGGCCATATGACAGTTAAGGCACTTTGCATTGTTCATAAGGCGGCACACAAAATGGGGCCTGAACCATTACAGAGAATGTTTACTTGGTACTCCCCAGCTAGAAGTCTTCGTTCCTTGGCAGCCCACCTAGTATGTACCCCACGAGTCAAGAAAACCCGACTAGGAGGTAGATCATTTGGCTATACAGCCGCAAGGCTATGGAATAAACTACCAAGTGAACTCAGACAGACTGATGACTTACTGCAGTTTAGTAAAAAAGCTAAAAACCAGGCTCTTTCCAAAAGAATAGCCTTGAGAGATTGGCGCATGATGATTCATAGTTTTATAGCTGCACAGTGATTTAGGTAATCCCAGCGCTAGGATGCCCGTTGGGTGACAGCTGCGCTATATAAATGCTACTTACAATTACAATTACAATTGACTATTCTGTAATACTGTTTTAAAATTGTTAAAAAGATGAAACACATAAGCTATGTTACTGCCCATCCTGTATGAAAGAATGAGTAGAACAGATTGATGTTCCCTTATTTGATCTTTAAGGAAAATTGTATAGTGGGGGTTTCTGTTCAAAAATCTCAGGTGGCAACACTATTATTGTTTATGTTATTCTCATGTTCTATACAGTTTTGCAAGTGCATTGCTAGTCTTTTATTAGCTAGCCTGTGTAAATAAGTTGACAGCCCTTATTAGAGCTGGAGATAGGTTTTTTTTCCTTTTGAAAATGATGTTGCATAGTCCAGATCGTGAAAAGTACAATGCAGGAAAGACGCTCATGTGATCCTTAGCAAACATTTTGAAGGAAAATATTGTTTTATAGGAGTTTGCTTGTCATAACATGTTCTGCTGGAGAAAACGTACTCACTATGTTGAAGTTTAGTTCTTTTTGCAATAAGAATCCCTGTTAGATTAGCAGTCTTAGATTTTCCTGCTGCACCTATAACATGAGAACATGGTCCTAAGCATAACATGTAAGAGAAATTATTTTACAAGTGTCTGCAGTCCTGTACAAGTAATGTAAAATCTATGAGTAAAAGTGTAGAACATTTCCTTTTTCTTGAGGGTTCTTCAGATTGGTAATATAGGAATACACCAATGTAAGTATTTGGAGTATGTCTGTATTGTTTTTCTTTTTTCCTCAGAATTTAGTAAATGAACACAGACTTCCTTGGCTGCTTGGGATTGGGTGATGTATTACTCTTGTCAGTTCACCAAAACGTTCCTTTTATACTTGCCAATAGATCCAGGGTTTTCTACTCTCAGATAGATGAAGTGGCTCTTGGGTGCCTTGCTAATGTATGGGGCGCCCCAAGACTAAGAGAGTATTCTGAGACTATCCTCTCTGTTGTTAGATTATTTCTGTGCCTTGTCTAAAGACCTCTTGTTCTGTCCACCAATAGATATTTGCTGCCTTACAACCATTGCCAGAGGGGCCCGGACATCAGATCCAGCCTGGGAGTCAGCGTCACTCCAGTTTGAAGCCAAAGTGAAGGTAACCAGCATAAGCGTTGCTGGCAACTAGGACCTCAGTGAAGGCGGAAGCACTGGGACGTGAAGTGTGTACCCCTGCCACTGTCTTGGGCGAAAGACGGGGTTACAAATCAGGATGGAGAAATCTTTGTGTGGATCCAGTTTTTGATGCCCAGCTGAGAGAGTCACAGAACGACAAGGACGGCAAGGAGGCTTTTGCTTGAGGTGACCCCCTTTGAAACAAGGGTTGCTTCAGAGATCCTAGCATCAGGCCTCTTAGTCCTGGTCCCAAGTGAATGCAAGTCTACGCCTTTGTTTGTTGATCAAGGGATGCCCGAGCATACTGGATGCAATTTGTGCCCCAGCAAAAGAGCAGTGCGCCAGAGGTGCAAATACAGGAGTTAGGGAAGGACTTGAGTTTAGGGTACAGGTGCTATGCCCTTGGTGCCTGTTAGACTAAAGTGAAGAAAACTGGTGCACTGCCTGAGACACTGGACAGGATAATTGAGGGTATTTGCCCTGGGGGGTGATTGCCCTATCCTGAAAGAAAGACTTTTTCTTCTCCGTGATTCTTGAGTTGCGAGTTGTGCAGCTCCACCGTGGGAACAACAAGAGCCTGCCTGTGAGGCTCAAAACGGACACAGGGAGAAGACTCCCCTCTGGCTGGTGGTTGTACTAGAACTTTCCCAAGGACTCTTTTTTGTTAGTAATGTACCCCTTTGGTCGTCCCATTTTTGAGGAGGAGCAGCCCTTTGCGGCTCCTTGTCCTAATTCCTATGGCCCTGTGTGGTCCTCCTGGTCCCCCGGAGCCACAATTGTTTTTTGTAATAATATGTCTGATTGCTTTAATATTTTTTAAGAGTAATGTTTATTCTGCACGAGAAAAGTTCATCTGAGCATGTTACTTTACTCTTTTCTTAAGTATATTTATTGATAATTCAGCCCTCATAAAATACTGAGAAAGTCTATTGAAAATGTTTTTTATTAGGTATGTGCTGTTGGTTATTTTTAAATTGACTTGACGAGCCCCCATCAGAGCCCTGAAACTTAAAATTAGACTAGATGGTTTTGGTATTTGCTTTCTGCTTAGGATTGGAAAATATTGAGATTTCTGTTTGAGATAATAGTCATTATTCTCTCTTGCTACCTGTATGACCCAATGCTCTGTTCACTTTGTACTCCTGCTTATACCTTGTATATACCTGCTTAATGAAATGTTTAGAATGTAAATACCCACCTAGCATAGGATATTGATGAATTCATGAGAAGAAAATGTGCAAAATATGGTAATGTCTTTAGCTCATGCTAAAAGGATCGTCTGTTAAAGATTGCAGGAATCGCTGTTAGCATGAGCTGAAAGCCATTTTGTACTTGGCAGCCATTTTAGTTAGCCATGTGCTCGCCATGTGCTTTCTCCCTCTTCCAGAGTCTTGCACATGCTCAGAGAGGCCTAACTGGTAGAATGCACCTGCTCCTAGTATACAACTGTCAAGCTATTCTTACTCATGTAAGCAGTTTAGTCTCCTCCCACTTTGTGGAGCAAGCAAATTTTGTATGCCCATATTAGTCAATAAGCATGCTTGTATGTGCTAGGACCTCCCCTTGATTTTATGCTGACTATATAACAAATACATATATAAGGACCCTGTTCTCTGCACTCATTAGAATGCCTCCTACAGTGGCCTGCGGGTACCGTAAGATGCAATCTCCCTCATCTGAGGTTAATAAAACATGTTTTTTGATATTACAGCTTCTGTGCCAATCTCTTCTTTGTTGGTCTTAAGGACCAGATGTATCAGTGAACTCCTAAGAAGGTTTTTATTTCTACAGTGTGTGTATAACTGTATAGGTGAGTATTTTGGAGTGTGACTCTTTGCATGACTGACTAGCTGTGTGAGTAACTCTATGGGTGAGTGGCAGTGTGTGAGTGTCTGTATGGGTGTATGAGTGCATATGATAGTGGCTGTATTGATGAGTGACTACATGCATGAGTGACTGTATGGGTGTGTGAGTGGATGTGTGTGTAGACCTAGGAATCAGTGAGTGGGTATGTAGTAATTGGTATTGGTGTGTCTATGGTTTCGAGAATGGCAGTCTGTAATTTAGAGTGGGTGTATTAAAGGTTATAATAGGGTGTGAGGAGGTCCATCAGATTATCACGTGGATGATGTCATCAGTGATGTCATTTGAGATGTCATCAGTGATGTCATCAGTGATGTCACTGACCATGTCATGAGTGATGCAATATGTGATGTCATCAGCAGTGCATTGCGGGGGCGCGAGTTATAGTTAGCTCAACTAACTTTAACGGCCGTATGTCTTTGGTTTTGTACGAGTGAAATGTCCAACTAACTATAACGTCCCTGAAACCTGTGGTTTTTTTCAGTGGATTTCAAAGGTTTTTTAAATGCTAATTTCTAACTATAACGTCCCTGAAACCTGTGGTTTTTTCAGTGGATTTCAAAGGTTTTTTAAATGCTAATTTCTAACTATAACGTCCCTGAAACCTATGGTTTTTTCAGTGAATTGCAAAGGTTTTTTAAATGCTAATTTCTAACTATAACGTCCCTGAAACCTATGTTTTTTCCAGTGAATTGCAAAGGTACTGTGAGTGCACTTTACCCGGTGACAAAGTTATTCATATAACTTTATTATATATATTATACCAAGAGATTATTTAACATAAATGTAAATATCATATATTTGTAACTGGAATAAAGATAAATTGTTGTTAAATATACTTTTCCGGAATCGCACCAGGTGCGCGCTGGTTGTGCGCCGGGTGCGCGAACCCATGTGACTTCAAAAGAAAGCATTTAATTGGTTAAGAAGCTTTTAATTCTAGAACTTACAGCACCCCACCCAAATTTCTCATTCCTCCAACAACATTGTCAGGAGACACACCTTTTGGGTTTACTGCTCTTGTTGCATTTTTTGGTGTTTTGTTTGTTAAAAACTAGTACAATGGCATCTTCAAATCCACCAGACGACATCCTTGGTGAAGAAGATGACTTGGAGGAACCAAGAAAACAACGAAAGGAGAGTATCGTCTGGGCCTTCTTTACCTTTCCACCTGGTGAAAAGAAGGTCAACGCGAGAAAGGTGACCTGCACTGTATGTGATCGAATCATACCTCGTGGCTCCGAGAAAAAATACTCATGCGGTACTTCGTCGATGTTAAAGCACCTGCAAACCATGCACACTCGTCGGCTAGCACGAGAAGAACATCGACGTGCGCTGGAACGACAAGCCCAGCAAGGTGATCACGATGCAGGACCTAGCACCTCAGCCGGTACATCAAGTTCAAGCAGAGGACCTGACATTAGACCAGAGTTTGCTGGTCTTGAACAACGGTGTATCAAATGCAAATAAGTTATTTGCTATGGTGAGCAGTCAATTAATGCAATTGTTTTCGCAGCAAAAAGCCAACATTGTTAATTTTTTTTTTGCAATGATTTTTTAATTGCCAAAGGTTCGAGAAAGTTTTCTCAGTTTAATCTGTTGTTTTTTCATTTTTTTAAATAAAGAGTTAAAAAAACACAAAAAAATTATAGATGAAAAATATGGTTCTTAGAACCGCCTAGTTGGTTAAAAAAAGACACATTTCTATGTGTTGTATGAATTACGGCAAGTGTAATATATGGAGAAGTACATGGGTAGTGCATGTGTGATTGCATGAGTGCATGTGTAGTACCTGCATAATTGGAGAAGTGCATATGTACTACCTGAGTGATTGCATGAGTATATGAGTAATGCCTGGGTGATTGCAAGAGTGCATGGATCCTAGCTGGATGTTTGCATGAGTGCAGGGGTAGTGCCTGAATGATTAGAGGCGTGCATAGATAGTGCCTGAGTGATTGAAGGAGTGCAAGGGTAATGCCTGGGTGTTTGCAAGAGTGCATGGGTAGAGCTTGAGTGATTGAAAGAGTGTATGGGTAGTGCCTGGGTTATTGCATAAGTGTATGGTTACTGGCTGAATTATTGGAGGAATGCATGAATAGTGCCTGGGTGATTGGAGGAGTGCAACGGTAGTGCCTGAGTTATTGGAGGAGTGCATGGACAGTGTCTCAGTGATTGGAGGAGGGCATGGGTAATGCCTAGGTGTACGGAGGAGTGCATCAGTACTATCTAGGTTATTCATGAGTGTATAGGTACTGCTTGGGTGATTGTATGAGTGCATAGTTAGTGCGTGGATGATTTTATAAGTGTATGGGTAGTGGCTGGGTGATTGAAGGAGTGCTTGGGTAATGCATGGATAGTTGCATGAGTGCAGGCATAATGTGTGAGTGTTTGGAGGAGTGCATGAGTAATGTCAGGGTGATTGCATGACTGCAGGGGTAATGCCTGGGTGATTTTATAAGTGCATGGGTACTGCCTGAGTGATTGAAGGACTGCATAGGTAATACCTAGGTGATTGCATAAGTGCAGGGATAATGTCTGGGTCATTGGAGGAATGCATAGGTAATGCATAAGTGAATGCATGAGTGCAGGGATAATGTGTAGATAATTAGAGGAGTGCATGGCTAATGCCTAAGTGATTGCATGAGTGCAGGGGTAATGTCTGGGAGATTAGAGGAGTGCATAGGTAATGCCTGGGTAATTGCATGAGTGTAGGGATAATGTCTAGCTAATTGCATGAGTATAGAGGTAGTGCCTGGATGAATTTATAAGTGCATGGGTACTGCATGAGTGATTGAAGGACTGCATGAGTAATAGCTAGGTGATTGCATGAGTGCAAGGATGAGTGCATGGATAGTGCCAGGATAATTGCAGCAGTACAAGAGTAGTGCCTGGGTTATTCTATGAGTGCATAGCTAGTGCCTGGGTGATTGCATGAGTGCAAGAGTAATGTCTGGGTGGTTGCATGAGTGTAGTAATAGTTCCTGGGTGATTTCACGATTGCATAAGTAATGTCTGGGTGATTGGAGGAGTGCAAAGGTAGTGCCTGGGTGATTAGAGCAGTGGATAGCTAATGCATTGGTGATTCCATGAGTGCAGGGGAAATGTCTAGGGGATTTGAGGAGTCCATAGCTAATGCCTGGGTAATTGCATGAGTGTAGGGGTAATGTCTAGCTGATTGCATGAGTGTAGAGGTAGTACCTGGGTGATTTTACAAGTGCATGGGTACTGGCTGGATGATTGGAGGAGTGCATCGATAGTGCCAGGATAATTGTAGCAGTACAAGAGTAGTGCCTGGGTTATTCTATGAGTGCATAGCTATTGCCTGGGTGATTGCATGAGTGCAAGAGTAATGTCTGGGTGGTTGCATGAGTGTAGTGGTAGTTCCTGGGTGATTGCAGAAGTGCACAAGTAGTGCCTGGGTTAATGCATGAGTGCATAGGAAGTAGCTGGATGATTTTATAAGTGCATGGGTACTGCCTGAGTGATTGAACGACTGCGTGGGTAATAGCTAGGTGATTGCATGAGTGCAGGGGTAATGTCTGGGCCATAGGAGGAGTGCATGGCTAATGCCTAAGTGATTGCATGAGTGTAGTGGTAGTACCTGGGGGATTGGAGGAGTGCATAGGTAGTGCCTGGGTGATTTTATAACTTGAAGAGTTCTAGCTGGGTAATTGGAGGAGTACAAGAGTAGTACCTGTGTGATTGGAGGAGTGCATAAATAGTGCCTGGGTGATTTTATAACTGCATGTGTACTGCCTAATGGAATAGAGGAGTGTATAGATACTGCCTGGATGATTGAAAGAGTGCAAGGATAGTGTCTGGGTGATTGCATGAGTGCAGGGGTAATGTTTCGGGGATTGGAGAAGTGTATAGGTAATACCTGGGTGATTGGAAGAGTGTACAGGTAATGTCTAGCTTATTGCATGAGTGTACATATTCTCCCTGGGTGATTGGAGGAGTACATAGGTAGTGTCTGGGTGATATTATAACTGTATGGGTACAGGCTACGTGATTGGAGAAGTGCATGGATAAAGCATGGGTGATGGCAGGAGTGTGGGAATAGTGCCTGACTGTATAGATGAGTGCATGGGTAGTGTTTGAAAAAATGGATGAGTGCAGTAAAAGCAACTGTAAACATTAGTTCATATTATCATGCTTATTACGTTATTTCATCTTACCTTTTTATGAAAGAAGATACAAAACTCAGTGAAACTATTTTACAGTAGTTTTGTTTTCAACTGAATTTAAAATCTTTTCAAACTTTAGTATTACTTTCTGTAAAAAAAAGAAGAAAAACTGTTATTGCATATAATATTATAGTGTTAAGACCACAACATTATTTTAGAATTACATAACATATTCAGTTTCCCTTTTTGCTGTTCTCAGATTCTACTGAATTTCACCGTATACAGTGATTTCAATGTAGATCATCATATAACAGCGGGGGAAAAAATACAATCAATGAACTGTAAAAAAAAAAAATCTGCGTTGAAAATATTTACAACAAGTTCAACTATCTGTTTACCTATCTACAGTTTCTAAATTACATTCTTCAACTACATTAAATCATTTATTTCTCTGAAGTATATTTTGTAAAATATACACTCTCATTTATATCACGTATAATATAAAGATAAATTATATAAACTACTTCTTTCAAACACAATTTTGCAAATGCAATAATAATTAGCACAAACAATAATCCAAACAGTAATTGTTCACATCTTCCCAGTAGGCCGAATAATGTTTCCAAAACCATTTGCATTGAAAATATCTAAAATAAACTTGTTAATTCGTGTTCACATCTTCCCAATAGGCCGAATGATGTTTTCAAAACTTTGGCATCAAAAATATCAGATATGAATTTGGTAATTCGTAAGGCAACCGACATTTGAATTCCAAATGGGCATCATTACAATGAGTCCATCCTTTATTGCACTTTAAATACACAGTATAGTGTCCAGATGTTGTAGTAGGTCCATCGTGAAAAATAATAGCCACTGCTTTAAAAGTTCTTCCTGAAATTGATACTTGACTTGCCACAACATTTTTAATTTTGGTTTCCAATTTTCTTCCATCTGCTCTACAACGTTGTAGCATTAAAATGACATATTGTCCAAATCTTTCTATAAATAATGTTGATAACATTTCTGATTTACAATGAGAACATTTCATATCTTGATTAGCTGTTTTTAGTAACTTGTTAAAAGACACTGATTTGCAATCTGGTATTGACAAATATATGAATCGTTCAGTGTCTATTTCAGTGGTAGAAGAAAATGAATACTCTTCACATTTATGTTCCCATCTGTAACGTAGTCCAAATAAATTTTCAATTTCTATTCCTTCATCTTCTAATACTCCAAGCATAAACATAAGAAATTCTTGTGCATTCTGTTGTATATTGAGTGTAAATTGCAAAGAACCAGTACAGATATCCAAAAGATGCCGAATGCCAGAAGCAGTATGGATTTTAGTTCTATCAGTTACCAACTTTTGAAAAATATAATGTAATAAAGAACAGAATCTTTTTTCTCGATTTTCCATAATTTCATGATGAAGATCTTCTAGATAAAAGACAACATTCACAATTACATTAGCATAGCAGTTGATACCTGAACTATTTTCTAACTGGTATCCTACAATATCATCAACAGTGTCCATTTTCACTTTCTTTGCACCTTCATGATTCTCTTCAATTCTTTTCTTTTTTTGAATCTCAGTAGAATGTTTGTCATATTTCCGTTTTGGACACACTACACGTTTCTCATATATAGGATATTCACCTAAGTTAGGAGCATAAAGTCTTCTTAACCGATTGTACTCTCTTACACAATTTGCATCAGCACTAATCTTTTTCTCATCAAAATCAATCAAATACAAACCAGATAATGTCCTTACTCGAGACAATGCAACATATGCCATGCCTTCTTTAAACACTGTACTTCCAATATTTACCAAAGCACTGTCTACACTTAAACCTTGAGATTTATGAATGGTTACTGCATATGCTAAAGAAAGAGGAATCTGTTTTCTACGAACATACAAGTCTTTTACAAGCAAAAAACGAACAACACAACGTCCAATCTGTTTTACCTCTTCAATCTGATCAAATTTAATCTTCAAAAATTCAATTCCATCTCTGTTCTGATAATTAACAAAATCAACAACTTTTCCCATTGCTCCATTTACTAAACCTTTTTCTACATCCAAATTACGCTGTAAAATTACCCGACAGTTTACACATACATGTAAAGTCTTTTCTAAACCTGCAGTCTTAGACACCGACTTTTCCAAAGAATCCAATTTTGACTGTAATTTCTCTGAGAGAAGAATAGTAGCTCCTTCGTGTTCCATTTTATCAATAGCTTCCATTTTAACTATTGGTTGTTTTTCCAATTTCAAAAGTTCTTGATTGAATGTAGAACACTCTTGCAGTGTAGGCATTAGGCAAATTATAGACTTCTTTTCTCCAATTTTTTCGTACATTATTTCAGGTGCTATGTTTTCATTAGAAAACAAGTTCGTTAGTAGCCGACTTTGTAAAGCTTCTTTACCATGTTTTGTCATAAACACCAATTCTTATATCTTGAAGAATGTTTCCATAATGTTCATCACTTGCTTGTTCCATATTCTTAATAAGTTCTTTATATTCAAAATGAGACCAAATGTTCACATTCCCAATACTTCCCAAAGATTTCCTAGTGTCTTCATGGACAAGTGTTTTAAAAACTGGTTGCCCTTTCACAGGAGTAAGTTGTAGTAGATCGCCGAATACAATTACATGTTTTCCTCCAAACAGAACATCATAATCTGTTTTTAAAATCTGTTGCATTCTTAAATGTACAAAGGCAAGCATTAAGTTTGAGACCATGCTCACCTCATCAATGATTAAAAGTTTCATTTTCTTCAGTACTTTTGAAACTTCATAACAAGCTTCTCCAGATAACTTCTGATATTCCAACTTATTTTCATGTTCAACTGGTAGCATGAGTAATCGATATAATGTAATCCCTTTAATGTTGTGTGCTGCTAACCCAGTTGGAGCGGTTACATCACAAGATAAATGTGATTCAGTGGTTTTGTGTAGATAACTGGTCAAAACTTTAATTAAAAAACGTTTTCCTGTTCCCGCTTGCCCACTGATGTACATTCAAATAGGTTTAAATGATGTGCATTGGCATTCTATTTTTTCATGCAGTAAACCATGCTGTATCTGTTGTATCACTTGCTGATATATTTCTTTTTGTTCAATATTTAGTTTTTCTTCTAAGTTTCCCAACTCAATAATATCCTGTTGTGCTTGTTGCATTGCCGTTTCTACTTCATTCATGACTACTGCTGCTTCATTTTCAAGAATTGGTTGTCCTAGTAGATCTTGACTTAGTGGAGCAGAACTTTGACTATCTTGAGAACTGTCTCTAGCTATTTTAGCTGCAATAGTAGTTTCTTGTTCAATCTCTTCATTTAACATTTGTAGATAAATTGGAAAAATTGTGCATTGAATGCTATCTTTACAAGCATTAAAAGAATCTTCATAGCAGTAAAAATCGCCAAGTAATTCCATTTCACTACGCCAAGGCTTGAAGAGTTGCAGAAGTGCTAAATAAAAAAATTCCCTTTTATCTGGAGTTTCACAACTGTGTTTCCTGTGGTTAATAAGATTTCCTTTGGCATGTTTTACCAAACATCCGTCACATCCAATTACTGCATATTTTTCATTATTTATATTTTCTGTAACATTTCTCTTAAAACTGTAATTTAGCAGTACTTCATAGAGACATATGTTTTCCAGATGTGGACTCCTTTTGGGATAGTACGTATCCAACATATTTGTTTTAACAATATCTGTACTTTCCGGTTCATTCAATGCTAAGTATTCAATTTCTTGTAGAGATTTCAATACTCGATTTCGTGTTGCAGCAAGACCTAGACTTACCCAAATGACTCCTCTTGACTTTGAATATAAACTTGCAGAGGTCAACCGATCTGAACATTCGTAGGATCCAATCTCTCGATGGGAAAACATCTTCAAACTAAAGCTGTACAATTTGTTACTAAGAGTCTTCTCTTGTGAAATTTCTTCCCACATTTCTTTCAACTAAGTCTTTTCAGATTTCGTTATATATGACGTAACATAGCGAGCAACAGCAATCGAATTATCTGCAACATACTGGATATCCATGTTTGCATTCCACATTGTCAAAATCACTGGATTGTAGTCATTAATATACTTTGATTCTTCAGTTCTTTTTATGTTGTAAGTATTCTTCTGAGATTTTCGAGTTATAGTATGCCTTACTGCTGACATGAAATTATTGACTCTTCCTTTTGAAATTACTGTACGTGGGAATCCAAAATTACATTTTGTATAAAAGAAAGTTTCCCTTTGACGTGTATTTTCGTCGACATTATTTTCCACATCGATGACTTTGAAACCGTAAAACTTGTTGTCTTAAGCTGTTTTCTCCTCTTTTGGGATGGCACAGGTAACAGTCTTCAATGAAAGACAAAACAGTTTAATCAGAATCGGTTCCAAATTTAGGTGCATTCTTGATCCATAATAGCATGTGTATATGAGGAGCACCTCTGGCTTGGTACTCCTTTCTCCAAAAGAAATCAATAACTTCTCCAAGAGGTGGATTATTTTTATTGCAAATAAAAGACATCATAGCTTGAAACCTATGATTAAAATATCTGCACACATTTACAGGATCCAAGGAACACAGTTCTCCAGCTGTCTTCAATTCAATGTTTTTTACATTTGAATTTGCATGTAGTAGAAATTTAAGTAAATCGTCCCATGCGTATTCAGCACAGCTAAGCGTAACAAACCACGTAGGGGTTCCTAAGTTTCTTAACATACATTTAAGTTCTCCGTGATGACGATACCAATACTCATTCATACCATGTTGACACGCCATCAAATTAATTAACTGAGATTCTAAATGATCGTCTCTCTTTTTTGAACTTTGTCCAAAAATTCCTTTGCAGAAACATGTGTAAGATAAACTCCCGTTTTTAATATGTGGTTCACTGCATATGAAAGTCCAGACAAGTCACTTTCAAACAGAAGATGAAATAAATATGGAATACACTGTCGAAATCTTGGATCTTCTGAGTACAATCTTGTTGTACGATATTCTGAAGCTGGAATCTGTACTGGTCGTTCATCATATCGTCCACCTTTTCCAGTGGGGAAGAGCTGTGGAAAACAACGAGCTTCTAAGCTTTTTCCCATACACTCAAGGGAGTTTCCTTCACTTGGAATAATTCAATAGTGTTTCCTATAACTTCTTTTGAATGTAGAGGATGTATACTGAAATGTTCATAAATTTCTTCACTCCTGGATTTGTCCACTTTTTCTATTTGGCTAGTTGAAATTTCTCTATCATCTTCTAAAGAAATTTCTTGTTCTTCCACATATACATTTTTATAATAAATATTGTTTTTTACAAGATATAATGCAGCCTTTTGAAGTTTGGTGACATCTACTAACTCTTGCCATATTTTCCGGCTCTTTGTTGGTACACCATTAACTAGATTATCTACAGGTTCACTTCCTCTCTCTCTATAACAACAGTTTCAATATTTATCTTAAAATCTAAAGGTAAATACACAACTCTCCCTTTTAAACCTCTTTGTAAATCTTTTGGAGGCAGCTTACCTGTTTTAGGCTCCATACGAACTATAACCTGAAACGGATGCCCAGATTGAATAAGAATGGACTTATACGTATTTAAATCTACCAGTTCCGGAGGAATAGCTACCAACTCTAGGTTGTTATGTACAGCTCTAGCTGGCATTTTGTTCTCTTCTAATTTGTTGTAACAATATTTACAAATACGTTGACCACTACCCAACTCAAAACGACCTTCCACCAACAAATAAGCACCAAATTGCTCCCACTTATCATTGTTTTCCTTTTCACTTTTTAAATACACATCAACATTCCTAGTTTGACTTCTATAGTGAGTACGTCGACAACAAATACAAACATAGCGGCTGATTACGATGGCGGGCGGACTAGGTCCGCCCGCCATCGTAGCGGTGTTTGGGACTACCCGCCAGACATGTGGCGGTCCCACCACTGCGATTAGGATGCGCTGGCGGGCGCATCCAGGGCTTTTAACATTGCGGGCGGTGCTGCTGGCTGCAGCACCGTACGCAATGTTAAAAGTGCCTGCACTGCATTTCCCTGCACTACGTGGCAGGCACCACGCGGTGCCTTCCACTTGGTGCATGGAAATGCAGGGGGGTACCCATGGTACCCCCCAGTGCGGCGACACCCCCCCAAACAAGGGGGGCCCGCAACAGGCCCCCAAACCCAATTCCCGACAGCCTTTCCATGGCAGCTTCGCCACCATGCAAAGGCCTTCCCAATACCCACATCCTAATTTGGTGGACGGTGCCTGCTAGGCACCGCCACCATTTTAGGGGCCCTGAACCGTCCGCCAGGCAAGCGGAGCGATTAGCGATTGCCTTTGGCGGTGAAGTGGCGGATGGACTTTGCGTCCACCACAATACCCACTGCCATCCTAATTTGGCGGTGGGTAATACGCTTGGTGATGGCGGAAGGACCGCCACCGCCGGGCCGGCTGTGGCGGTCCTTCCACCATCATAATGACCCCCATAGTTTGGTTTTTCACAAGAAAGTACTTTAAACTTTGTAATTTCTTCTGCAAACTTCTCAGTATTACTATCTTCCACCTCTTCTTCAACAACTACACTTATCAAACTCTCACTTTCTCTACACTCCTCTTGAGGACCAAAGTAACGAAACTGTATATCATCAGAAACTTTTTTACATCCAATTCTGAACCATGCAAAGGAACTGTTTATTTCACTTAAAGACTATGCTGGACTTTTTACGTAGTACAATCTTCTTACTAACTTCCGCATTTCTGAATGATGTACTGCTAACATTCTTAAATGATGAAAAGTACTTCAACACACTTTTTTTTAGAAAGGCAAGCCAGAGAATGACCCTGCAAGTTAGTATATTTTCTCACTTTACAAGGATCTAGTCCTTGCAACATCTTAATCTTCTGTTTAACACTTTTTTTTACCATAATCTCGTAAGAAATTTCGTGATATATCAATAGATTCCTGTCGTATACTACAAATACTACTACAATCCCACTTATACACTGGAGCTTGTGTACGTCTCCCTTGAACTTCTTCAGCTATTACTTCTTCCACATTTCTAGGAACCATTTTTTCCTTTTCAATTGGACAACCATTTTTTACCTCATAGCAATGACCACTGGTCACTGTTGAAAATAGCTTTCTTCATTAAAAAAGGTTCACTACTAGAAGTGTGCTTCCATTCACCCAAAAAAAAATTGCAAAAATTACTTCTATTAATCAGTCTTTTTCTTTTTCTTTTGCTTTTCTCCTTCATAAAGTGCATTGTATTATTCAATGTTTTCATTCTCTTCAATACCAATATAAACAATTTTCTTTTCAATTCAAAAGCCTTTTCAACTACACTTTCAATCTGTTGTTTCTTCTTATAAAATGCTAATCTTCTTTTATATTTTTTGCAATCTTTCAATAAATTTTGTAGTACTCTACTTTTATACATTTTCTTCCTAATGTCTTTATATTCTTTCATCCTTTTTTCAACATGGATTGTTTTCCTATAACCTGATTTTCCATTAATTTGTCCTTTTTTCATTTCCTTCTGATTGGTTGTAGTACTTTTCTTTCTCTTTTCCCATTTTGAAAATCAATTACGTTTTTTAAAAGACTTTTACCAAATTCTTTTGTTCTCTTACCAGAAGACTTTTTCTTCAACATCACATGTTGTACTTCATTTAATTTCTGCTTTTCTCTCTCCTTTAAATAGTACTGTTTTCTTTGTTGTCTTTCCTTTTCAACTTTTCTTGTCATACTGAATGTTTCTTAATAATTATGGAAAATATCTGAAAAAAAGAAAAGTTTCTAAACTTTATAAAAATTATTTAATATTATTAAAATAATTATATACAAATATTGTCATCTATAAATAAAGAAATACATTGAGTAGTGCCCAGGTGAATAGATGAGTGCAACAGTAGGGCCTGGGTGATTCTACGACTGCAAGGGTAGTGCCTGGGTTATTACATGAGCATAGGTACAGCCTGCATGATTGCATAACTGCAGGGGTAGTACATAACTAGTGCGTGGGTGATTGCATGACTGCAGGGGTAATATTTGGGGTATTACTGGAGTACATAGGAAGTGAGTGGGTGATTTTATAAGTGCATGAGTGCTGCCTGGGTGATTACAGAAGTACTAAGGTACTGCCTGAGTGATTACAGGAGTGCAAAGGTAGTGCCTGGGTGAATTTATAAGTGCATGAGTACTGACTGAGTGATTACATGAGTACAAGAGTAGTGCCTGTGTGATTGAAAGAGTGCAAGGATAGTGCCTGGGTGATTGAAGCAGTGTATAGCTAATGCATTGGTGATTTCATGAGTACAGGGGTAACGTCTGGGGATTAAAGGAGTACATAGGTAACGCCTGGGTCATTGCATGACTACACGGGTAATATCTGGGGATTTACACGAGTACATAGGAAGTGACTGGGTGATTTTATAAGTGCATGGGTACTTCTTGGGTGATTGCAGGACTACTGAGGTAGTGCCTGAGTGATTAAAGGAGTGCACAGGTAGTGCCTGGGTGATTTTATAAGTGCATGAGTACTGCCTGGGTGATTACAGAAATAATAAGGTACTGCCTGAGTGATTACAGGAGTGCAAAGGTAGTGCCTGGGTGATTTTATAAGTGCATGAGTACTGACTGAGTGATTACATAAGGGCAAAAGTAGTGCCTGCGTGATTGAAAGAGTGCAAGGATAGTGCCTTGGTGATTGAAATAGTGTACAGCTAATGCATTGGTGATTTCATGAGTACAGGGGTAACGTCTGGGGGATTAAAGGAGTACATAGGTAACGTCTGGGTGATTGCATGACTACACTGGTAATGTCTGGGGATTTACACGAGTACATAGGAAGTGACTGGGTGATTTTATAAGTGCATGGGTACTTCTTGGGTGATTGCAGGACTACTGAGGTAGTGCCTGAGTGATTAAAAGAGTGCAAAGGTAGTGCCTGGGTGATTTTATAAGTGCATTAGTACTGGCTGAGTGATTACATAAGTACAAAGGTAGTGCCTCCGTGATTGAAGAATGTGCCTGGGTGATTATATAAGTGCATGAGTAGTGGCTACATGATTGAAATAGTGCATGGGTAATACCTTGGTGATTGCATGAGTGCATAGGTAGTGCCTGGATGATTGCATGAGTGCAGGAGTAATGCCTGAGTGATTACAGCAGTGCATATGTAGTGCCTGGTTCATTGGAAGACTGCATAGGTAGTACTTGGGTGTTTTTATAACTGCATGAGTGTTGGGCCTAGCCAAATCTAAAGCAGCAGACTATTACATGACTCAACTATAAGTCTCTCTATACTGTTAAAAGCATGCATACATATGTCTCTACCTTTTCATATCGTCATCATATCTAAAAGAAATATGTATACAATATTTCTGGTATATAGTGAAACCTGCAACTGAAACATGTAATAGATCTGTCTGAGTGATTGCATAACTCCATGGGTAGTGATTGGGTGATTGTATGAGTGCAAGGGTAGTGCCTGGGTTATTACATGAGTGCATAGGTACAGCCGGCATGATTGCATGTCTACAGGGGTAGTACATAACTAGTGCCTAGGTGATTGCATGACTGCAGTGGTAATATCTGGGGGATTACTGGAGTACATAGGAAGTGAGTGGGTGATTTTATAAGTGCATGAGTACTGCCTGGGTGATTACAGAAGTACTAAGGTACTGACTGAGTGATTACAGGAGTGCAAAGGTAGTGCCTGGGTGATTATATAAGTGCATGAGTAGTGGCTACATGATTGAAAGAGTGCATGGGTAATACCTTGGTGATTGCACGAGTGCATACAGAGTGCCTAGATGATTGCATGAGTGCAGGAGTAATGCCTGAGTGATTACAGCAGTGCATATGTAGTGCCTGGATCATTGGAAGACTGCATGGGTAGTACTTGGGTGTTTTTATAACTGCATGAGTGTTGGACCTAGCCAAATAAAAAGCAGCAGACTATTACATGACTCAACTGTAAGTCTCTCCATATTGTTAAAAGCATGCATACATATGTCTCTACCCTTTCAAATCAGCACCATATCTAAAAGAAATATGTATACAATATTTCTGGAATATAGTGAAACCTACAACTGAAACATGTAATAGATCTGCCTGAGTGATTGCATAACTCCATGGGTAGTGCTTGGGTGATTGTATGAGTGCAAGGGTAGTCACTGGGTAATTGTAGGAAAAGATGGATTGTGACTGGTTAATTGCATGAGTGCACACATAAACATTGAGTGCATGGATAAGTGTATGAATAGCACCTAAAGGCATAGATGACCCATTGAGTAGTGCCTAGGTGAATAGATGAGTGCAACAGTAGGGCCTGGGTGATTCTACGATTGCAAGGGTAGTGCCTGGGTTATTACATGAGTGCATAGGTAGAGACTGCATGATTCTATGACTGCAGGGGTAGTACATAACTAGTGCCTGGGTGATTGCATGACTGCAGGGGTAATATCTGGGGGATTACTGGAGTACATAGGAAGTGAGTGGGTGATTTTATAAGTCCATGAGTACTGCCTGGGTGATTACAGAAGTACTAAGGTACTGACTGAGTGATTACAGGAGTGCAAAGGTAGTGCCTGGGTGATTTTATAAGTGCATGAGTACTGGCTGAGTAATTACATTAGTACAAGAGTAGTGCCTGTGTGATTGAAAGAGTGCAAGGATAGTGCCTGGGTGATTGAAGCACTGTATAGCTAATGCACTGGTGATTGCATGAGTACAGGGGTAACGTCTGGGGGATTAAAGGAGTACATAGGTAACGCCTGGGTGATTGCATGACTACAGGGGTAATATCTGGGGATTTACATGAGTACATAGGAAGTGACTGGGTGATTTTATAAGTGCATGGGTACTTCTTGGGTGATTGCAGGACTACTGAGGTAGTGCCTGAGTGAATAAAGGAGTGCAAAGGTAGTGCCCGGGTGATTTCATAACAGCATGACTACTGGCTGAGTGATTACATAAGTACAAGGGTAGTGCCTCCGTGATTGAAGTAGTGCAACGGTAGTGCTTGGGTGATTATATAAGTGCAAGAATAGTGGCTACATGATTGAAAGAGTGCATGGTTATACCTTTGTTATTGCATGAGTGCATAGGTAGCGCCTGGATGATTGCATGAGTGCAGGAGTAATGCCTGAGTGATTACAGCAGTGCATATGTAGTGCCTGGATCATTGGAAGACTGCATGGGTAGTACTTGGGTGTTTTTATAACTGCATGAGTGTTGGGCCTAGCCAAATATAAAGCAGCAGACTATTACATGACTCAACTATAAGTCTCTCCATATTGTTAAAAGCTTGCATACATATGTCTCTACGTTTTCACATCATCATCATATCTAAAAGAAATATGTATACAATATTTCTGGAATATAGTGAAACCTAGAAACTGAGACATGTAATAGATCTGCCTGAGTGATTGCATATCTCCATGGGTAGTGCTTGGGTGATTGTATGACTCCAAGGGTAGTCGCTGGGTAATTGCAGGAGAAGATGGATAGTGACTGGCTAATTGCATGAGTGCACTCATAGAGGTTGAGTGCATGGATAAGTGTATAAATAGCACCTGAAGGCATAGATGAGTCATTGAGTAGTGCCTAGGTGAATAGATGAGTGCAACAGTAGGGCCTGGGTGATTCTATGACTGGAAGGGTAGTGCGTGGGTTATTACATGAGTGCATAGGTAGAGACTGCATGATTCTATGACTGCAGGGGTAGTACATAACTAGTGCCTGGGTGATTGCATGACTGCAGGGGTAATATCTGGGAGATTACTGGAGTACATAGCAAATGAGTGGGTGATTTTATAAGTGCATGGGTACTGCCTGGGTGATTGCAGGAGTACTGAGGGAATGCCTGAGTGATTGGAGGAGTGCAAAGGTAGTGCCTGGGTGATTTTATAAGTGCATGAGTACTGGCTGAGTGGTTACATAAGTACAAGGGTAGTGCCTGCGTAATTGAAGGAGTGCAACAGTAGTGCCTGGGTGAATATATAAGTGCATGACTAGTGGCTAGGTGATTGAAAGAGTGCATGGGTAATACCTGGGTTATTGCATGACTGCATAGGTAGTGCCTGGATGATTGCATAAGTGCAGGAGTAATGCCTGACTGATTACAGCAGTGCATATGTAGTGCCTAGATCATTCGAAGACCGCATGGGTAGTACTTGGGTGTTTTTATAACTGCATCAGTGTTGGGCCTAGTCAAATATAAAGCAGCAGACTATTACATGATTCAACTATAAGTCTCTCCATATTGTTAAAAGCATGCATACATATGTCTCTACCTTTTGAAATCATCATCATATCTAAAAGAAATATGTTTACAATATTTCTGGAATATAGTGAAACCTACAACTGAAACATGTAATAGATCTGCCTGAGTGATTGCATAACTCCATGGGTAGTGCTTGGGTGATTGTATGAGTGTAAGGGTAGTCACTGGGTAATTGTAGGAGAAGATGGATAGTGACTGGCTAATTGCATGAGTGCACACATAGACGTTGAGTACATGGATAACTGTACGAATAGCACCTGAAGGCATAGATGAGTCATTGAGTAGTGCCTAGGTGAATAGATGAGTGCAATAGTAGGGCCTGGGTGATTCTACGACTGCAAGGGTAGTGCCTGGGTTATTACATGAGTGCATAGGTGGAGACTGCATGATTCTATGACTGCAGGGGTAGTACATAAGTAGTGTCTGGGTGATTCCATGACTGCAGGGGTAATATCTGGGTGATTACTGGAGTACATAGCAAGTGAGTGGGTGAGTTTATAAGTGCATGGGTACTGCCTGGGTGATTGCAGGAGTACTGGTGTACTGCCTGAGTGATTGGAGGAGTACAAAGGTAGTGCCTGGGTGGTTTTATAACTGTATGAGTACTGGCTGAGTGCTTTCCCATTCTACAACTTCTTATAATATTACACCTAGCCAAATAGAAAGCAGAAACCCTTCACATATCTCAGCTATAAGTCTCACCATATTCCTGAAAGCATACATGCATATTTCTATACCTTTTTTAGCACCATCATATATAAAACAAATATACAAATAGATGCATACATGTGTTTTATACATCTAGCATCTTCATATACATAACACATATCAGAATATATCTTCTAGTACAGACTTTCTTCTATCACAACACTGTGCACACCTCAAAAATTCACAGAACAAACTTCCAATTTCAAGCAAACACCAAAAATCATGTGGCAAATTTCAACTGTACTTTTCTAGAGACTTATAAAGAGTAGCCTAATCACTAATACCTTATGTCAGCGGTTCCCAAAGTGTGCGCCGCGGCACCCCGGTGCGCCGTGACGAGAAGCCAGGGGCGCCGCACCGCCGCGCAGGATGTGGGTCATGCAAATTACAGCCGCAGCGCAGCATGCAGGGGGGTTTTAAGTGCCACCTTCAGAATGGTTTTGCCCAAGAGCGCACTGCCGCCATACGCATACGTGCGTACGTACGCACGCGTCGTACGTGCTTTAAAATGCGTAGTATCAGCATTACTGCCATAGCAAGCTCGGAGCGTTTGAGGATCGTTATTGCTGACCCCCGTGTTGTGCCGTGCCTCGTGGGACCCTCTTCACCAGGAAATCGGTAAGTAAGCACCACCACGTGTTATCTCATTTGTTCTTCTTTTGCTTTCCACCACATCTCAGCTCCCTTATTCTTAAATAACCTCTTCCGTTTTTCCTTCTCTTCTTCACGCGCTCTCTGGTCTCTCCCTTGTTCCTCTTCTTCTCGTTGAACTTATTTGACCCGTTCACCCATAGCTATCTAATTTACCAACACCCCCCCCCCCTCGTGACCTCAGCTGTTGTTTACTTCTCTCTTCCCTCGCTCTCTGATCTCTTTCACCTCTCTGACCTGGAGAACTAAGCACTGCAGGACAGACACGTCCCTCATACTTGTCCCCTATCGAGGCTTCTGCTGGGTGTAATTCTAGAAAGTGAAGTTTTGGAGGTGTTTTAGACTTGTATCGCACTATCGTCTGATTCTATGCCTTTTTCCTCAAATTAAATAAAACAATTTGAACGCCCAAAAAAACATTGAACAACCCTTTTCAGTACTGCAGTGAAAATCGAGCCTTTTCATTCCCATGTTTTTCTTCCTGTCTTTGAATTGTTTCTGACCACTTGTTGAAAACTCGCTTCTTGCTTAAGGAACAATTTGAAAATGTGGGTTGGTAGTTGTTGGTAAATCCTGCCATTTTAGCTAAAGAGGGGATTTTTTTGTCCACAGGGCAAAGGGGATGCTAGGGTATGTGATGAGCATGTTTCAAAACTTGAATTCGTAACAATCAGTATGCCACTCTGTTTACTTTGACCTCCAGCAGGGCCGCCAGATGTCTGTTTACACTCCCAACAGGAGCAGGGGTGGCTCATGCATGGTATTAACATGGGATTTCTCTAGATATTCCGATTTTGCAGGCAAACTCTGCGCCACGATTGCATGTTCCCCCAGAGTGAATATAGACCTCTTTGCTGACCATAGTAGATTTTGCTCATAAAATGTATTTAAAAAAAAATATATATATATATTACTACGAATTCACAACAGTGAGGTTGTACAATGATTTCTCAGCATGAAGGCCCTCCCCATGGCACATGACCACCTTGACATTGGGAAAGAGGTTCTCTTTGGAAAATAACGCTTTCAAGGTAGTGCTGTTTTTGGAGAGGTGTGGTGCAGCGGCCAGGGCAGCTGACTTCGGAGCACAGGGCTCACGGTTCGAACCCTGGCTCTGGCGGCAGCTCAGCTCAGAACCATGTGACTCTGGGATATTTTATTATACAGAAGTTTTTAAACTATTGTTGTGTGGTTAAAAAAATTGCATGGAAACATATTTGGCTATTAATCTTGTATCGTTTCTCACTTAACAAGTTTTTATTAAACCACTGTTATCTTCTTATTGTGTTACAAATATGATTATAATACCTTCATTGCGTCCCAATTACTTTAAGGAAGACAACAGGAAGTACTCCCGAGGTCGGGCTTAAATCCCGCCCACCGGTAAAAAAATGGTGGGGAGCCACGGCCAACTGCCGATTAGGTCAAGGGAGCCACAGGTCAAAAAGTTTGGGAACCACTGCCTTATGTCAACATATTTTAAACCACACTTTTCAGCTGCATCTTCACCATTCTACTACTACTCACAGTCTTGAGCCTACCACATAAAAAGCAACAACACCTCTTTGTTATATATCATGCACCTTCAAATGTGTAAGACATATGAAAATAGATATACAAGTAGAGACATACTTGCGACACCTTAAAACCTGACCGACTCCACTTCCATTTTGAAACCAACACCTAAAATTATGTGGTATACTTCAAGTATATATTTCTACACACTAAAACAAACTACCATAATAACTAATCCATCTACCAATATACGCATATTACTTTTACACAATCTATTTCAACATCATTTCAGTACAATAAAACAAACTACAATACTCATCTTTACATTTAATAATATATTTCAAACAGCTCACTTTTTGAATTATTTTTAATGTTTTAAAATAAAGCTATTACATAATACACCTCACAAATATATAACTCACCTTCCAAAACTGATTTGTAGAATATGAAATATCAGAAACTCATAAAAGATTTTCTTATGCACACAATCAATGTAATGCACCACTCTCAACAAGGTAAAACCAGTAATAGCAAACTTTCCCTCTCTTTCTCCACACAAATAAATATAAGTAACAAATCACATTGCTTCCTACATAATTTCAAATTGTAAAACACATTTCTATTGGTTAGACATATTAACCCTTACCAACTGACTTCTAGAAGAGCCCAAACTGGTTCTGCAATTTTTTGGAGTCGCGACTCCACCATGCACCAACGCGATGGAGCCGTGAATCCATACAGGAGTTCAAAAATATATTACAAGTAAAAATACCACTATTTTTTAAGAACACACCACTTATAAAGATAGTACTGCCTTGGGAAATCTTACTTTAATAACATACTTTAATAACATATCACTTATATATTAATTACAATTCCTTATTTTAAAACAACAGATAACATTCAACCCTTCCCCCATTCTGCTTAATGCCAGTTTCCACAGTAACACTTCATGGAACATTCAACTGAACTGACAGGTCACAAGTTCACCATATTTTCAAGTTCAGCACACAAGGTTACAAATGCAAACAACAGGTGTGGTTGACGTTTGCAAAATATGACCTTATCCTATCTACTGTACCTTTCAAACATTTTTTACTAACCAATAAGAAACATGCTTTTTAAACAAAATAACATGCATCCTATTTTTGAGTATACAATGTTCATAAACAGCCAATCATTTAACTACTTTTTAAAAAACAACATCTTGTCCACCATTTTTGCTACCTCTCATTCTACCAACTGACTACCTCAGCTACAAACATCTTTTCATTATTTCCAGACATCCCTTCAAGATGCTTACATTGTGGATTGTTGGACACAGCTATGTTTTCTGGTGCAAAGGTATGCTGAACGCAGAGGTATTGACAAAGACCTAGCTTTAGAAAATGTGGACATTAAATGGATTACACAGAGAAGATTAAAGTGGCACCAATTGATGCCTTTGGTTAAAACATTTTTGCATCTCCAACCCCCTGACCTCATGATTGTGCACTGTGGTGGCAATGACCTAGGCACATTGACTGGGGTAGGTCTGGAAACGCTAATGAAAGACACCTTTGTACAATTGATGTTGCTTTTCCCTCAAACTGTCTTTTCTATACTCTAATATATGCCAAAGACAGAAATGGAACTGGTCAACTCAATTCTGTCCACAGTTTGAGAAAGCTAGGAAGAATGTCAATAAAGATGTTTCTGCATACCTCGGAGATCATAGAATGGGGTCCATCTACAACAACAATCTACGTTTTGATATGGATGACATCTACAGAAGTGATGGCGTGCACTTCACAGATCAAGGGAACAGAGTCTTCCTCAACAACCTTAAGCTGTGCATCCGCACTTACATGTAGCTTCAACAAAGTCAGAATGAAAACAAGGGCTCCTTTTAGAGCCACCCTATAACCCAACATATAATCTTACTTTTTAAAAAACATACATACTCTTTTTTTAAATTTTGCCTGGAGTCGCGAACCCATCGTGATTACACGGGGGGCCGCGCTGAGAGCCGCATTGGAGTCGCGAATCCAAACTCGAAAGAAAAAAAAAGACCCCACTTCCATTATTCAAAAATCGCCCCGGGGACCCCATCCCCCGGGGCATTACCTCTTTCTTTAAAAAAAAAAAAAAAAATTAAGGAAGAAGGCCCGCGTGGCCCCCCTTCCCTTGGCCACTTCTGGCCCCGGGGACCCCATCCCCTGGTGCTGGCCCTCAAGTTGGGGACTGCGAGGGGAGCCCCAATGCCCTCGCGGTCTCAGCCAGCTCCCCGCCTCCTGCGGGAGCCGGCACTGCTTTTGGGCAAAGGGAGCTGCTGACATGCAGCTCCCTTTGCCCAAAAGCAATACTGCTTTGCTTCTTGGAAGCGAGAGCAGGTTTCCTGCTCTCGCTTCCAAGAAGCAAAGCAGTGTTTGCTATGGCAGGGTGGGAGCCGTGCTCCCGCCCTGCCATAGCAAACGGCAATGTCCCGGGGGTGGGCACCCTGGGACATTGCAGGAGCCGGCCCTGGGGGGTGGTGGTCCCCAGGGCCATCAAGGGTTCCAGGAGTGTGGCCATGCGGACCCCCTCCCTTAGTGAGGTGGTGGTCCCCAGGGCCGGGGGTCCGCAACAGACCCCCATATTTAAATAAAGTGTGCCCCGGGGAGGTGGTGGTCCCCGGGGCAGTGTGGGGAGGGGCAGGAGCCCCCCCACACTAATTAAAATTATCAAAGCCCCGGGGAGGTGGCGGTCCCTGGCGCTTGGGGGGACCCGTGAGGCCCCACTGCCCTTAAAATTAAGTGTTCCTCGTGGAGGTGGTGGTCCCCGGGGCAGTGTGGGGAGGGGCAGGAGCCCCCCCACACTTCTATAATTTATTTGGAGCCCCGGGGAGGTGGCGGTCCCCGTGGCTTGGGGGCATTGCCCCCGGGACCTGGCCCACCCAGGGGCTTTAAGAAATGAAGCGCAGAAGGCCGCACTTCATTTAAAAAAAAAAAATTCAGCCGGATTTGCGCACCCAGCGCGAATTCAGCCGATTTTGTTTTTTAAAAATGCTTTTTTGGGCCCTGGGGAGGGCCTTTTTTTAACTGATTTAACTGATTTCTTGTGACTCGGTTTTACCGACTCACCAGATGGCTGCCAACACATTCTGCTCTGTAGTGCTAGCAGCCAATCAGAATTAAGCTTGTGCTCGGGAGGGTTCGCAAATCCTCCTCGGTGCTCAGATATCGATATTTTAATTTTTTTAATTTCTCAGCAACTACTGAACGGATTTACACCATTTAAAAAAAAGGGCGCTTTCTGAACCAAGAGCTACCTTTTTGCCAAATTTGGTGTAATTCCGTTCAGCAGTTCGGGCTGTAGCCTGTTCCAAAATTCCTATGGAAATTAACATGGAGAAAACACGTTTTGGGACCCCCCTTTTTTCTCAGCCCCCGCTTGACAAATCACCCTGAAACTTTCAAGACCGGAGCTGACCTGAGTGAACCATTAGTCTGGAAAATTTCGCAAAGATTCATCAAACGGCGCCAAAGATATTGGCAAAAGAAAAAACGCTTTTTGAATAGAAACAAGGTCCTAACTATAACTACCTAATATATATATATATATATATATATATATATATATATATTGTAAATTTTCCTTTTTGTCACTGGTTCCTGCAACGCTGAACCCAAAAACGAAACGGACTCTACTTTTTCTCTGCGCTTGATTTATTTTTCGTGCTGTGCTGCCATCATGACGCGTTTCGGCCTCGCAGGGCCTTGATCACATGATTCTTACGTCATTTCCACCCTGAATTTAAAGTGCCAAGTGCTCAGTAAATAGTGAAAACAGACTGTCCGTCCAATTTCTTTCAAACTTTACAGTACATATATCAACCTAATTTTTGAAACATCTTTTGTTTTATCTGTGGGTTCCAACAATAATACAATGTGCAAATTACGCAATTCTACCCGTTTAAATATGTTTGAATAGCAGCATATATGGACATAATACATAGCAATAGGGTACCTTTTTTCTTTTTACCCCTCAAGACCTCATAATCCAGGCATGTAAAAAATGGTTCTAAAAATACAATTTTTAAAATAAACCACCCTCATCTATTCAAGTAAGCCTATGTCTTTTAATTGCTAAAACTGATTTTTTCTAAAAACTATTGGACCCACTTAGAAGAAGAGAACTTCATGTATCTCTGTTGTAATTATATTGGGTGATACTGCCCCTGTGGGCAATGGTTTTATACTATGTACTGTGTGGGCAAAAAGTGCTGGGTGCTCTTATGTGCAAATATACTTATTTCCCCTGTGCCTAAAAAGTGTGTACTTTAAAACAATTATTGAACAATGGTTCTTTATTAATCCCTATCTGGAAACCATGAGGGAAAATTAAAAACCAAGGGGAAAGGGGTGGTGGAAAGGTTTTTTTAAAAAAAGAATCTCTGTTTTGCGGTTTTACAGTTTAGCGGTCTATATTCTATGGACCCTTAATGGTTTCAGAAAGTGGTTACTAGGTGATGATTGTTATAGTATCCTCATAACCAAGTATGTAAGTCCCCTGTCGTATTTAATCCTTGGGGACTTTTGCTGTCAATTTCTAGTATATACTTGGTTTCTAATCTCCTTAAGCTTGCCTCCCTGTTACCGCCTCTTCTTTGTGGAGTAATGCAGTCTATCACATAATATTTTAGTTGGTCCAAGTTCTTATCATATATATATATTCAATGAAAAAACCATAGGTTTCAGGAACGTTATAGTTAGTTGGACATTTCACTCGTACAAAACCATAGAAATTCCGGCGTTATAGTTAGTTCAGCTAACTAGAACTCGCGCCCCCGCAATGCAGTGCTGATGACGTCACATATTACATCATTCATTACATGGTCTTGACCTTGACCTTCTGTCCTTTTTGTTGTTTCTAACTATAACGTGCCTGAAACCTATGGTTTTTTCAGTGAATTTCTATGGTTTTTTAAATGCTAATTTCTAACTATAACGTGCCTGAAACCTATGGTTTTATCAGTGAATTTCAAAGGTTTTTTAAATGAAAATGTATAAGTCTAATGTACTTCAATCCTATGTTTTTTTATTTTCTATATATATATATACATATATATATTTAAAAAAAATTGTGAATAATTTTTAGTTAGGAAAACTATATTAATTTTTTTTTTTTTTTAAATATTATACAGAAGTCGCGCACCCTTCGCAGCATCCTACACGATGGCTGCGCGCATTCCGGTAGCCATTTTGAAAAGTCGCGCTGGGGTCGCGACTTCGGCATAATTTGTAAAGTATGAAATATCTTTAAATTAATTATAAATAAAAGTTTTCCTTTAAGTGTTTGTCTAAATTTATTAATAAAAGTATTTTTAGAGTATTATTTACAATATAATTTCGATGAAAGTAAAGTTACGAAATGCGCGGTGTAGCCGCTTAATGTGCGCGACATCTCCCCACGCGTATTTCCGGGGTCGTGCCGTGATCGCGCTGAGTTCGCGCCGAAGTCGCGACTTCGGCGTATTTTTAAAGTTGAAAAAATGACTATAGAAAGTTTGAATATGATAGTAGACTGAACAGTTTTGCTAATATACTTATTAAAAGTTTAGAGAAATTTTTATTTATAGTGTATAATGATATATATGATTTTCGCGGGAGCGCGAAGGGTGCGTGACCAGTGCGCGCACCCTACGCGACTTCATGTCAGCAAAAGAAAAAAGGAATCTGATTGGTTGAAATCAAATTCATCTTTGAAAGAGGGAGGATCCTGATATTTCCCTTACTTTTTGTCCTTGATAGAGAGAAGACCTGTTTCTTGCTTCTCTTTATATTGATATACCTTTTTTGTGTGTTTGTTTATTTTTAATACAACTATGGCTTCTAGTTTTGCCGAAGTTGATCCACTTGCAGTAGAGGAGGAAGAACAGATGGTGCAGCAGAAGAAAAAAAGAAAGGAAAGCATTGTTTGGTTCTTTTTTAGTGTACAAGAGGACCTGAAATGGATGCCGCTTCTGCCTCCCGTACCCTGGAACGGCACGGTACGGTCATACTGCGGTGGGACGCACACTCGTTGACCTCTCATGGCACTGCTCCACACTTCGGGGAGGACGCTTTCCATTAGCTGTGTTTTCTGATGACGTGTCGCGCCGGCCCTGTCCAACAACAGAACTCCTTTAGATCCAAACAGACTCTTCCACTCTCTCACCGGAAGTGAAACCCGGCCACTCGGACACTTTCACAATACAACAGCCGGGAATGCACTTTTCGGTAAAAAAACACATTCCTTCCTCCTAATTTATCAAATAAACGACTCACTGAAGAACAGGGGCCAGCTTCGATCGGTAAACAGCCGTTACAACGACTTTTTTACTTTGCAATACCATTACAACGCATGCATTACCACGCATGCGTTGTACATCGCGAAGTCACTACTACGCATTTCTTTTTAGAACGCATGGTCATTTACCATGCATGCCTTTACAACGAATTTCGTTGTAAAGGTATGTACGGTAAATGACCATGCGTTCTAAAAAAATGTAGACGATACACGTCGTTGTAAGGAAACAGAGGCTGTTCCGTTTCCTCACAACGACGTGCACCGCCCCTCAGAGACGACGTGAAGCAGGAACCACGAGGAGTGAGAGGTAAGGGGGATTGGGCATGGGGTGGGGGTTACTTTTCTAGGGTTTAGGGTAGTGCAGTGGTGTTTGTGTAGTGTAGGGGGTCATGCTGGGGGTAGTGTTTTAGGGTTTTAGGGTAGTGCAGTGGTGTTTGTGTAGTGTATGGGGTCGTGCTGGGGGTAGTGTTTTAGGGTTTAGGGTAGTACAGTGGTGTTTGGGTAATGCAGGGGGTCGTACTGGGGGTAGTGTTTTAGGGTTTAGGGTAGGGCAGTGGTGTTTGGGTAGTGTAGGGGGTCGTGCTGGGGGTAGATTTAGGGTTTAGGGTAGTGCAGTGGTGTTTTGGTAGTGTAGGGGGTCGTGCTGGGGGTAGATTTAGGGTAGGGTAGTGGTGTTTTTGTAGTGTAGGGGGTCGTGCTGGGGTAGTGGTTTAGGGTAGTGCAGTGGTGTTTGGGTAGTGTAGGGGGTCGTGCTGGGGGTAGTGTTTTAGGGTTTTGGGTAGTGCAGTGGTGTTTGGGTAGTGTAGGGGGTTGTGCTGGGGGTAGTGTTTTAGGGTTTAGGGTAGTGCAGTGGTGTTTGGGTAGTGTAGGGGGTCATGCTGGGGGTAGTGTTTTTAGGGTTTAGGGTAGTGCAGTGGTGTTTGGGTAGTGTAGGGGATCGTGCTGGGGGTAGATTTAGGGTTTAGGGTAGTGCAGTGGTGTTTGTGTAGTGTAGGGGGTCGTGCTGGGGGTAGTGTTTTAGGGTTTAGGGTAGTGCAGTGGTGTTTGTGTAGGGGGTCATGCTGGGGGTAGTGTTTTAGGGTTTAGGGTAGTGCAGTGGTGTTTGTGTAATGTAGGGAGTAGTGTTTTAGGGTTTAGGGTAGTGCACTGGTGTTTGTGTAATGTAGGGGGTCGTACTGGGGGTAGTGTTTTAGGGTTTAGGGTAGTGCAGTGGTGTTTATGTAGTGTAGGGGGTCGTGTTTTAGGGTTTAGGGTAGTGCAGTGGTGTTTGGGTAGTGTAGGGGGTCGTGCTGGGGGTAGTGTTTTAGGGTTTAGGGTAGTGCAGTGGCGTTTGGGTAGTGTAGGGGGTCGTGCTGGGGGTAGATTTAGGGTTTAGGGTAGTGCAGTGGTGTTTGGGTAGTGTAGGGAGTCGTGCTGGGGGTAGTGTTTTAGGGTTTAGGGTAGTGCAGTGGTGTTTGTGTAGTGTAGGGGGTCGTGCTGGGGGTAGTGTTTTAGGGTTTAGGGTAGTGCAGTGGTGTTTGGGTAGTGTAGGGGGTCGTGCTGGGGGTAGTGTTTTAGGGTTTAGGGTAGTGCAGTGGTGTTTGGGTAGTGTAGGGGATCGTGCTGGGGTAGTGTTTTAGGGTTTAGGGTAGTGCAGTGGTGTATGGGTAGTGTAGGGGGTCCTGCTGGGGGTAGTGTTTTAGGGTTTAGGGTAGTGCAGTGGTGTTTGTGTAGTGTAGGGGGTTGTGCTGGGGTAGATTTAGGGTAGTGCAGTGGTGTTTGGGTAGTGTAGGGAGCCATGCTGGGGGTAGTGTTTTAGGGTTTAGGGTAGTGCAGTGGTGTTTGTGTAGTGTAGGGGGTCATGCTGGGGGTAGTGTTTTAGGGTTTAGGGTAGTGCAGTGGTGTTTGTGTAGTGTAGGGGGTCGTGCTGGGGGAAGTGTTTTAGGGTAGTGCAGTGGTGTTTGTGTAGTATAGGGGTCATGCTGGGGGTAGTGTTTTAGGGATTAGGGTAGTGCAGTGGTGTTTGTGTAGTGTAGGGGGTCGTGCTGGGGGAAGTGTTTTAGGGTTTAGGGTAGTGCAGTGGTGTTTGTGTAGTATAGGGGGTCATGCTGGGGGTAGTGTTTTAGGGTTTAGGGTAGTGCAGTGGTTGTGTAGTGTAGGGGGTAGTGTTTTAGGGTTTAGGGTAGTGCAGTGGTGTTTGTGTAGTGTAGGGGGTCGTGCTGGGGGTAGTGTTTTAGGGTTTAGGGTAGTGCAGTGGTGTTTGTGTAGTGTAGGGGGTCGTGCTGGGGGTAGTGTTTTAGGGTTTAGGGTAGTGCAGTGGTGTTTGTGTAGTGTAGGGGGTCATGCTGGGGGTAGTGTTTTAGGGTTTAGGGTAGTGCAGTGGTGTTTGGGTAGTGTAGGGGGTCGTGCTGGGGATAGTGTTTTAAGGTTTAGGGTAGTGCAGTGGTGTTTGTGTAGTGTAGGGGGTTGTGCTGGGGGTAGTGTTTTAGGGTTTAGGGTAGTGCAGTGGTGTTTGTGTAGTGTAGGGGGTCATGCTGGGGGTAGTGTTTTAGGGTTTAGGGTAGTGCAGTGGTGTTTGGGTAGTGTAGGGGGTCGTGCTGGGGGTAGTGTTTTAGGGTTTAGGGTAGTGCAGTGGTGTTTGTGTAGTGTAGGGGGTCGTGCTGGGATAGTGTTTTAGGGTTTAGGGTAGTGCAGTGGTGTTTGTGTAGTGTAGGGGGTCGTGCTGGGGGTAGTGTTTTAGGGTTTAGGGTAGTGCAGTGGTGTTTGTGTAGTGTAGGGGGTCATGCTGGGGGTAGTGTTTTAGGGTTTAGGGTAGTGCAGTGGTGTTTGGGTAGTGTCGGGGGTCGTGCTGGGGGTAGTGTTTTAGGGTTTAGGGTAGTGCAGTGGTGTTTGTGTAGTGTAGGGGGTCATGCTGGGGGTAGTGTTTTAGGGTTTAGGGTAGTGCAGTGGTGTTTGGGTAGTGTAGGGGGTCGTGCTGGGGGTAGTGATTTAGGGTTTAGGGTAGTGCAGTGGTGTTTGTGTAGTGTAGGGGTCGTGCTGGGGTAGTGTTTTAGGGTTTAGGGTAGTGCAGTGGTGTTTGGGTAGTGTAGGGGGTCATGCTGGGGGTAGTGTTTTAGGGTTTAGGGTAGTGCAGTGGCATTTGGGTAGTGTAGGGGGTCGTGCTGGGGGTAGTATTTAGGGTTTAGGGTAGTGCAGTGGTGTTTAGGTAGTGTAGGGAGTCGTGCTGGGGTAGTGTTTTAGGGTTTAGGGTAGTGCAGTGGTGTTTGTGTAGTGTAGGGGGTCGAGCTGGGGGTAGATTTAGGGTAGTGCAGTGGTGTTTGAGTAGTGTAGGGAGCCGTGCTGGGGGTAGTGTTTTAGGGTTTAGGGTAGTGCAGTGGTGTTTGTGTAGTGTAGGGGGTCGTGCTGGGCGTAGTGTTTTAGGGTTTAGGGTAGTGCAGTGGTGTTTGTGTAGTGTAGGGGGTCGTGCTGGGGAAGTGTTTTAGGGTTTAGGGTAGTGCAGTGGTATTTGTGTAGTGTAGGGGGTCATGCTGGGGGTAGTGTTTTAGGGTTTAGGGTAGTGCAGTGGTGTTTGTGTAGTGTAGGGGGTCGTGCTGGGGGTAGTGTTTTAGGGTTTAGGGTAGTGCAGTGGTGTTTGTGTAGTGTAGGGGGTCATGCTGGGGGTAGTGTTTTAGGGTTTAGGGTAGTGCAGTGGTGTTTGTGTAGTGTAGGGGTCGTGCTGGGGTAGTGTTTTAGGGTTTAGGGTAGTGCAGTGGTGTTTGTGTAGTGTAGGGGGTCGTGCTGGGGGTAGTGTTTTAGGGTTTAGGGTAGTGCAGTGGTGTTTGTGTAGTGTAGGGGTAGTGCTGGGGGTTGTTTTAGGGTTTAGGGTAGTGCAGTGGTGTTTGGGTAGTGTAGGGGTAGTGCTGGGGGTAGTGTTTTAGGGTTTAGGGTAGTGCAGTGGTGTTTGGGTAGTGTAGTGGGTTGTGCTGGGGGTCGTGTTTTAGGGTTTAGGGTAGTGCAGTGGTGTTTGGGTAGTGTAGTGGGTCATGCTGGGGGTCGTGTTTTAGGGTTTAGGGTAGTGCAGTGGTGTTTGGGTAGTGTAGGGGGTCGTGCTGGGGGTAGTGTTTTAGGGTTTAGGGTAGTGCAGTGGTGTTTGGGTAGTGTAGGGGGTCGTGCTGGGGGTAGTGTTTTAGGGTTTAGGGTAGTGCAGTGGTGTTTGTGTAGTGTAGGGGGTCGTGCTGGGGGTAGTGTTTTAGGGTTTAGGGTAGTGCAGTGGTGTTTGTGTAGTGTAGGGGGTCGTGCTGGGCGTAGTGTTTTAGGGTTTAGGGTAGTGCAGTGGTGTTTGGGTAGTGTAGGGGGTCGTGCTGGGGGTAGTGTTTTAGGGTTTAGGGTAGTGCAGTGGTGTTTGTGTAGTGTAGGGGGTCATGCTGGGGGTAGTGTTTTAGGGTTTAGGGTAGTGCAGTGGTATTTGGGTAGTGTGGGGGGTCGTGCTGGGGGTAGTGATTTAGGGTTTAGGGTAGTGCAGTGGTGTTTGTGTAGTGTAGGGGGTCATGCTGGGGTAGTGTTTTAGGGTTTAGGGTAGTGCAGTGGTGTTTGGGTAGTGTAGGGGGTCATGCTGGGGGTAGTGTTTTAGGGTTTAGGGTAGTGCAGTGGCATTTGGGTAGTGTAGGGGGTCGTGCTGGGGATAGTGTTTTAGGGTGTAGGGTAGTGCAGTGGTGTTTGTGTAGTGTAGGGGGTCGTGTTGGGGTTAGTGTTTTAGGGTTTAGGGTAGTGCAGTGGTGTTTGTGTAGTGTAGGGGGTCGAGCTGGGGGTAGATTTAGGGTTTAGGGTAGTGCAGTGGTGTTTGAGTAGTGTAGGGAGTCGTGCTGGGGGTAGTGTTTTAGGGTTTAGGGTAGTGCAGTGGTGTTTGGGTAGTGTAGGGGGTCGTGCTGGGCGTAGTGTTTTAGGGTTTAGGGTAGTGCAGTGGTGTTTGTGTAGTGTAGGGGGTCGTGCTGGGGGTAGTGTTTTTGGGTTTAGGGTAGTGCAGTGGTGTTTGTGTAGTGTAGGGGGTCATGCTGGGGGTAGTGTTTTAGGGTTTAGGGTAGTGCAGTGGTGTTTGTGTAGTGTAGGGGGTCGTGCTGGGGGTAGTGTTTTAGGGTTTAGGGTAGTGCAGTGGTGTTTGTGTAGTGTAGGGGGTCATGCTGGGGGTAGTGTTTTAGGGTTTAGGGTAGTGCAGTGGTGTTTGGGTAGTGTAGGGGGTCATGCTGGGAGTGTTTTAGGGTTTAGGGTAGTGCAGTGGTGTTTGGGTAGTGTAGGGGGTCGTGCTGGGGGTAGTGTTTTAGGGTTTAGGGTAGTGCAGTGGTGTTTGTGTAGTGTAGGGGGTCGTGCTGGGGGTAGTGTTTTAGGGTTTAGGGTAGTGCAGTGGTGTTTGGGTAGTGTAGGGGTCATGCTGGGGGTAGTGTTTTAGGGTTTAGGGTAGTGCAGTGGTGTTTGGGTAGTGTAGGGAGTCGTGCTGGGGATAGTGTTTTAGGGTTTAGGGTAGTGCAGTGGTATTTGCGTAGTGTAGTGGGTCATGCTGGGGGTAGTGTTTTAGGGTTTAGGGTAGTGCAGTGGTGTTTGGGTAGTGTAGGGGGTCGTGCTGGGAGTAGTGTTTTAGGGTTTAGGGTAGTGCAGTGGTGTTTGGGTAGTGTAGGGGGTCGTGCTGGGGGTAGTGTTTTAGGGTTTAGGGTAGTGCAGTGGTGTTTGTGTAGTGTAGGGGGTCGTGCTGGGGGTAGTGTTTTAGGGTTTAGGGTAGTGCAGTGGTGTTTGTGTAGTGTAGGGGGTCGTGCTGGGTGTATATTTAGGGTTTAGGGTAGTGCAGTGGTGTTTGGGTAGTGTAGGGGGTCGTGCTGGGGGTAGTGTTTTAGGGTTTAGGGTAGTGCAGTGGTGTTTGTGTAGTGTAGGGGGTCATGCTGGGGGTAGTGTTTTAGGGTTTAGGGTAGTGCAGTGGTGTTTGGGTAGTGTAGGGGGTCGTGCTGGGGGTAGTGATTTAGGGTTTAGGGTAGTGCAGTGGTGTTTGGGTAGTGTAGGGAGTCGTGCTGGGGGTAGTGTTTTAGGGTTTAGGGTAGTGCAGTGGTGTTTGGGTAGTGTAGGGGGTCATGCTGGGGGTAGTGTTTTAGGGTTTAGGGTAGTGCAGTGGTGTTTGGGTAGTGTAGGGGGTCGTGCTGGGGGTAGTGTTTTAGGGTTTAGGGTAGTGCAGTGGTGTTTGGGTAGTATAGGGGTAGTGCTGGGGGTAGTGTTTTAGGGTTTAGGGTAGTGCAGTTGTGTTTGTGTAGTGTAGCGGGTCGTGCTAGGGTAGTGTTTTAGGGTTTAGGGTAGGGCAGTGGTGTTTGTGTAGTGTAGGGGGTCATGCTGGGGGTAGTATTTTAGGGTTTAGGGTAGTGCAGTGGTGTTTGGGTAGTGTAGGGGGTCATGCTGGGGGTAGATTTAGGGTTTAGGGTAGTGCAGTGGTGTTTGGGTAGTGTAGGGAGTCGTGCTGGGGGTAGTGTTTTAGGGTTTAGGGTAGTGCAGTGGTGTTTGGGTAGTGTAGGGGGTCGTGCTGGGGGTAGTGTTTTAGGGTTTAGGGTAGTGCAGTGGTGTTTGGGTAGTGTAGGGAGTCGTGCTGGGGGTAGTGTTTTAGGGTTTAGGGTAGTGCAGTGGTGTTTGGGTAGTGTAGGGGGTAGTGCTGGGGGTAGTGTTTTAGGGTTTAGGGTAGTGCAGTGGTGTTTGGGTAGTGTAGGGGTAGTGCTGGGGGTAGTGTTTTAGGGTTTAGGGTAGTGCAGTGGTGTTTGTGTAGTGTAGAGGGTCATGCTGGGGGTAGTGTTTTAGGGTTTAGGGTAGTGCAGTGGTGATTGGGTAGAGTAGGGGGTCGTGCTGGGGGTAGATTTAGGGTTTAGGGTAGTGCAGTTGTGTTTGTGTAGTGTAGCGGGTCGTGCTGGGGATAGTGTTTTAGGGTTTAGGGTAGTGCAGTGGTGTTTGTGTAGTGTAGGGGGTCATGCTGGGGGTAGTGTTTTAGGGTTTAGGGTAGTGCAGTGGTGTTTGTGTAGTGTAGGGGGTCGTGCTGGGGGTAGTGTTTTAGGGTTTAGGGTAGTGCAGTGGTGTTTGGGTAGTGTAGGGGGTCGTGCTGGGGGTAGTGTTTTAGGGTTTAGGGTAGTGCAGTGGTGTTTGGGTAGTGTAGGGGGTCGTGCTGGGGGTAGTGTTTTAGGGTTTAGGGTAGTGCAGTGGTGTTTGGGTAGTGTAGGGGGTCATGCTGGGGGTAGTGTTTTAGGGTTTAGGGTAGTGCAGTGGTGTTTGTGTAGTGTAGGAGGTCATGCTGGGGTAGTGTTTTAGGGTTTAGGGTAGTGCAGTGGTGTTTATGTAGTGTAGGGGGTAGTGCTGGGGATAGTGTTTTAGGGTTTAGGGTAGTGCAGTGGTGTTTGTGTAGTGTAGGGGGACATGCTGGGGGTAGTGTTTTAGGGTTTAGGGTAGTGCAGTGGTGTTTGGGTAGTGTAGGGGGTCGTGCTGGGGGTAGATTTAGGGTTTAGGGTAGTGCAGGGGGTCGTGCTGGGGGTAGTGTTTTAGGGTTAAGGGTAGTGCAGTGGTGTTTGTGTAGTGTAGGGGGTCGTGCTGGGGGTAGTGTTTTAGGGTTTAGGGTAGTGTAGTGGTGTTTGTGTAGTGTAGGGGGTAGTGCTGGGGGTAGTGTTTTAGGGTTTAGGGTAGTGCAGTGGTGTTTGGGTAGTGTAGGGGGTCATGCTGGGGGTAGTGTTTTAGGGTTTAGGGTAGTGCAGTGGTGTTTGGGTAGTGTAGGGGGTCGTGCTGGGGGTAGTGTTTTAGGGTTTAGGGTAGTGCAGTGGTGTTTGGGTAGTGTAGGGAGTCGTGCTGGGGGTTAGGTTTTAGGGTTTAGGGTAGTGCAGTGGTGTTTGGGTAGTGTAGGGGGTCGTGCTGGGGGTAGGTTTTAGGGTTTAGGGTAGTGCAGTGGTGTTTGGGTAGTGTAGGGAGTCGTGCTGGGGGTAGTGTTTTAGGGTTTAGGGTAGTGCAGTGGTGTTTGGGTAGTGTAGGGGTTCATGCTGGGGGTAGTGTTTTAGGGTTTAGGGTAGTGCAGTGGTGTTTGGGTAGTGTAGGGGGTCATGCTGGGGGTAGTGTTTTAGGGTTTAGGGTAGTGCAGTGGTGTTTGGGTAGTGTAGGGGGTCGTGCTGGGGGTAGTGTTTTAGGGTTTAGGGTAGTGCAGTGGTGTTTGGGTAGTGTAGGGGGTCATGCTGGGGGTAGTGTTTTAGGGTTTAGGGTAGTGCAGTGGTGTTTGGGTAGTGTAGGGGGTAGTGCTGGGGGTAGTGTTTTAGGGTTTAGGGTAGTGCAGTGGTGTTTGGGTAGTGTAGGGGGTCATGCTGGGGGTAGTGTTTTAGGGTTTAGGGTAGTGCAGTGGTGTTTGGGTAGTGTAGGGGGTCGTGCTGGGGGTAGTGTTTTAGGGTTTAGGGTAGTGCAGTGGTGTTTGGGTAGTGTAGGGGGTAGTGCTGGGGATAGTGTTTTAGGGTTTAGGGTAGTGCAGTGGTGTTTGTGTAGTGTAGGGGGTCAGTGCTGGGGGTAGTGTTTTAGGGTTTAGGGTAGTGCAGTGGTGTTTGTGTAGTGTAGGGGGTCATGCTGGGGGTAGTATTTTAGGGTTTAGGGTAGTGCAGTGGTGTTTGGGTAGTGTAGGGGGTCGTGCTGGGGGTAGTGTTTTAGGGTTTAGGGTAGTGCAGTGGTGTTTGTGTAGTGTAGGGAGTCGTGCTGGGGGTAGTGTTTTAGGGTTTAGGGTAAGTGCAGTGGTGTTTGGGTAGTGTAGGGGGTCGTGCTGGGAGTAGTGTTTTAGGGTTTAGGGTAGTGCAGTGGTGTTTGGGTAGTGTAGGGGGTCGTGCTGGGGGTAGTGTTTTAGGGTTTAGGGTAGTGCAGTGGTGTTTGGGTAGTGTAGGGGGTCAGTGCTGGGGGTAGTGTTTTAGGGTTTAGGGTAGTGCAGTGGTGTTTGGGTAGTGTAGGGGGTAGTGCTGGGGGTAGTGTTTTAGGGTTTAGGGTAGTGCAGTGGTGTTTGTGTAGTGTAGGGGGTCATGCTGGGGGTAGTGTTTTAGGGTTTAGGGTAGTGCAGTGGTGTTTGGGTAGAGTAGGGGGTCGTGCTGGGGGTAGATTTAGGGTTTAGGGTAGTGCAGTTGTGTTTGTGTAGTGTAGCGGGTCGTGCTAGGGTAGTGTTTTAGGGTTTAGGGTAGGGCAGTGGTGTTTGTGTAGTGTAGGGGGTCATGCTGGGGGTAGTGTTTTAGGGTTTAGGGTAGTGCAGTGGTGTTTGTGTAGTGTAGGGGGTCGTGCTGGGGGTAGTGTTTTAGGGTTTAGGGTAGTGCAGTGGTGTTTGGGTAGTGTAGGGGGTCATGCTGGGGGTAGTGTTTTAGGGTTTAGGGTAGTGCAGTGGTATTTGGGTAGTGTAGGCGGTCGTGCTGGGGGTAGGTTTTTAGGGTTTAGGGTAGTGCAGTGGTGTTTGGGTAGTGTAGGGGGTCGTGCTGGGGGTAGATTTAGGGTTTAGGGTAGTGCAGTGGTGTTTGGGTAGTGTAGGGAGTCGTGCTGGGGGTAGTGTTTTAGGGTTTAGGGTAGTGCAGTAGTGTTTGGGTAGTGTAGGGGTTCGTGCTGGGGGTAGTGTTTTAGGGTTTAGGGTAGTGCAGTGGTGTTTGGGTAGTGTAGGGGGTCATGCTGGGGGTAGTGTTTTAGGGTTTAGGGTAGTGCAGTGGTGTTTGGGTAGTGTAGGGGGTAGTGCTGGGGGTTGTGTTTTAGGGTTTAGGGTAGTGCAGTGGTGTTTATGTAGTGTAGGGGGTAGTGCTGGGGATAGTGTTTTAGGGTTTAGGGTAGTGCAGTGGTGTTTGTGTAGTGTAGGGGGTAGTGCTGGGGATAGTGTTTTAGGGTTTAGGGTAGTGCAGTGGTGTTTGGGTAGTGTAGGGGGTCGTGCTGGGGGTAGATTTAGGGTTTAGGGTAGTGCAGGGGGTCGTGCTGGGGGTAGTGTTTTAGGGTTAAGGGTAGTGCAGTGGTGTTTGTGTAGTGTAGGGGGTCGTGCTGGGGGTAGTGTTTTAGGGTTTAGGGTAGTGTAGTGGTGTTTGTGTAGTACAGGGGGTCGTGCTGGGGGTAGTGTTTTAGGGTTTAGGGTAGTGCAGTGGTGTTTGGGTAGTGTAGGGGGTCATGCTGGGGGTAGTGTTTTAGGGTTTAGGGTAGTGCAGTGGTGTTTGGGTAGTGTAGGGGGTCGTGCTGGGGGTAGTGTTTTAGGGTTTAGGGTAGTGCAGTGGTGTTTGGGTAGTGTAGGGGGTCGTGCTGGGGGTAGTGTTTTAGGGTTTAGGGTAGTGCAGTGGTGTTTGGGTAGTGTAGGGGGTCGTGCTGGGGGTAGATTTTAGGGTTTAGGGTAGTGCAGTGGTGTTTGGGTAGTGTAGGGAGTCGTGCTGGGGGTAGTGTTTTAGGGTTTAGGGTAGTGCAGTGGTGTTTGGGTAGTGTAGGGGTTCATGCTGGGGGTAGTGTTTTAGGGTTTAGGGTAGTGCAGTGGTGTTTGGGTAGTGTAGGGGGTCATGCTGGGGGTAGTGTTTTAGGGTTTAGGGTAGTGCAGTGGTGTTTGGGTAGTGTAGGGGGTCGTGCTGGGGGTAGTGTTTTAGGGTTTAGGGTAGTGCAGTGGTGTTTGGGTAGTGTAGGGGGTCATGCTGGGGGTAGTGTTTTAGGGTTTAGGGTAGTGCAGTGGTGTTTGGGTAGTGTAGGGGGTCGTGCTGGGGGTAGTGTTTTAGGGTTTAGGGTAGTGCAGTGGTGTTTGGGTAGTGTAGGGGGTCAGTGCTGGGGATAGTGTTTTAGGGTTTAGGGTAGTGCAGTGGTGTTTGTGTAGTGTAGGGGGTCCTGCTGGGGGTAGTGTTTTAGGGTTTAGGGTACTGCAGTGGTGTTTGGGTAGTGTAGGGTGTCATGCTGGGGATAGATTTAGGGTTTAGGGTAGTGCAGGGGGTCGTGCTGGGGGTAGTGTTTTAGGGTTAAGGGTAGTGCAGTGGTGTTTGTGTAGTGTAGGGGGTCGTGCTGGGGGTAGTGTTTTAGGGTTTAGGGTAGTGTAGTGGTGTTTGGGTAGTGTAGGGGATAGTGTTTTAGGGTTTAGGGTAGTGCAGTGGTGTTTGTGTAGTATAGGGGGTCGTGCTGGGGGTAGTGGTTTAGGGTTTAGGGTAGTGCAGTGGTGTTTGGGTAGTGTACGGGGTCGTGCTGGGGGTAGTGTTTTAGGGTAGTGCAGTGGTGTTTGTGTAGTGTAGGGGGTCGTCCTGGGGGTAGTGTTTTAGGGTGTAGGGTAGTGCAGTGGTGTTTGTGTAGTGTAGGGGGTCATGCTGGGGGTAGTGTTTTAGGGTTTAGGGTAGTGCAGTGGTGTTTGGGTAGAGTAGGGGGTCGTGCTGGGGGTAGTTTAGGGTTTAGGGTAGTGCAGTTGTGTTTGTGTAGTGTAGCGGGTCGTGCTGGGGTAGTGTTTTATGGTTTAGGGTAGTGCAGTGGTGTTTGTGTAGTGTAGGGGTCATGCTGGGGGTAGTGTTTTAGGGTTTAGGGTAGTGCAGTGGCGTTTGTGTAGTGTAGGGGGTCGTGCTGGGGGTAGTGTTTTAGGGTTTAGGGTAGTGCAGTGGTGTTTGGGTAGTGTAGGGGTCATGCTGGGGGTAGTGTTTTAGGGTTTAGGGTAGTGCAGTGGTATTTGGGTAGTATAGGCGGTCGTGCTGGGGGTAGGTTTTTAGGGTTTAGGGTAGTGCAGTGGTGTTTGGGTAGTGTAGGGGGTCGTGCTGGGGGTAGATTTAGGGTTTAGGGTAGTGCAGTGGTGTTTGGGTAGTGTAGGGAGTCGTGCTGGGGGTAGTGTTTTAGGGTTTAGGGTAGTGCAGTAGTGTTTGGGTAGTGTAGGGGTTCGTGCTGGGGGTAGTGTTTTAGGGTTTAGGGTAGTGCAGTGGTGTTTGGGTAGTGTAGGGGGTCATGCTGGGGGTAGTGTTTTAGGGTTTAGGGTAGTGCAGTGGTGTTTGGGTAGTGTAGGGGGTAGTGCTGGGGGTAGTGTTTTAGGGTTTAGGGTAGTGCAGTGGTGTTTGGGTAGTGTAGGGGGTCGTGCTGGGGGTAGTGTTTTAGGGTTTAGGGTAGTGCAGTGGTGTTTGGGTAGTGTAGGGGGTAGTGCTGGGGGTTGTGTTTTAGGGTTTAGGGTAGTGCAGTGGTGTTTGTGTAGTGTAGGGGTTAGTGCTGAGGATAGTGTTTTAGGGTTTAAGGTAGTGCAGTGGTGTTTGTGTAGTGTAGGGGGTCCTGCTGGGGGTAGTGTTTTAGGGTTTAGGGTACTGCAGTGGTGTTTGGGTAGTGTAGGGGGTCATGCTGGGGATAGATTTAGGGTTTAGGGTAGTGCAGGGGGTCGTGCTGGGGGTAGTGTTTTAGGGTTAAGGGTAGTGCAGTGGTGTTTGTGTAGTGTAGGGGGTCGTGCTGGGGGTAGTGTTTTAGGGTTTAGGGTAGTGTAGTGGTGTTTGGGTAGTGTAGGGGATAGTGTTTTAGGGTTTAGGGTAGTGCAGTGGTGTTTGTGTAGTATAGGGGGTCGTGCTGGGGGTAGTGTTTTAGGGTTTAGGGTAGTGCAGTGGTGTTTGGGTAGTGTACGGGGTCATGCTGGGGGTAGTGTTTTAGGGTAGTGCAGTGGTGTTTGTGTAGTGTAGGGGGTCGTCCTGGGGGTAGTGTTTTAGGGTGTAGGGTAGTGCAGTGGTGTTTGTGTAGTGTAGGGGGTCGTGTTTTAGGGTTTAGGGTAGTGCAGTGGTGTTTGGGTAGTGTAGGGGGTCGTGCTGGGGGTAGTGTTTTAGGGTTTAGGGTAGTGCAGTGGTGTTTGTGTGGTGTAGGGGGTCGTGCTGGGGGTAGATTTAGGGTTTAGGGTAGTGCAGTGGTGTTTGGGTAGTGTAGGGGGTCGTGCTGGGGGTAGTGTTTTAGGGTTTAGGGTAGTGCAGTGGTGTTTGGGTAATGTAGGGTGTCGTGCTGGGGGTAGTGTTTTAGAGTTTAGGGTAGTGCAGTGGTGTTTGGGTAGTGTAGGGGGTCGTGCTGGGGGTAGTGTTTTAGGGTTTAGGGTAGTGCAGTGGTGTTTGTGTAGTGTAGGGGGTAGTGCTGGGGGTAGTGGTTTAGAGTAGTGCAGTGGTGTTTGTGTAGTGTAGGGGGTCATGCTGGGGGTAGTGTTTTAGGGTTTAGGGTAGTGCAGTGGTGTTTGGGTAGAGTAGGGGGTCGTGCTGGGGGTGCATTTAGGGTTTAGGGTACTGCAGTGGTGTTTGTGTAGTGTAGGGGGTCATGCTGGGGGTAGTGTTTTAGGGTTTAGGGTAGTGCAGTGGTATTTGGGTAGTGTGGGGGGTCGTGCTGGGGGTAGTGATTTAGGGTTTAGCGTAGTGCAGTGGTGTTTGGGTAGTGTAGGGGTTCATGCTGGGGGTAGTGTTTTAGGGTTTAGGGTAGTGCAGTGGTATTTGGGTAGTGTAGGGGGTCATGCTGGGGGTAGTGTTTTAGGGTTTAGGGTAGTGCAGTGGTGTTTGGGTAGTGTAGGGGGTAGTGCTGGGGGTTGTGTTTTAGGGTTTAGGGTAGTGCAGTGGTGTTTGGGTAGTGTAGGGGGTCGTGCTGGGGGTAGTGTTTTAGGGTTTAGGGTAGTGCAGTGGTGTTTGGGTAGTGTAGGGGGTCATGCTGGGGGTAGTGTTTTAGGGTTTAGGGTAGTGCAGTGGTGTTTGGGTAGTGTAGGGGGTAGTGCTGGGGGTTGTGTTTTAGGGTTTAGGGTAGTGCAGTGGTGTTTGTGTAGTGTAGGGGGTAGTGCTGGGGATAGTGTTTTAGGGTTTAGGGTAGTGCAGTGGTGTTTGGGTAGTGTAGGGGGTCGTGCTCTGGATAGTGTCTTAGGGTTTAGGGTAGTGCAGTAGTGTTTAGGTACTGTAGGGGGTAGTGCTGGGGGTAGTGTTTTAGGGTTTAGGGTAGTGCAGTGGTGTTTGTGTAGTGTAGGGGGTCGTGCTGGGGGTAGTGTTTTAGGGTTTAGGGTAGTGCAGTGGTGTTTGGGTACTGTAGGGGGTCGTGCTGGGGGTAGTATTTAGGGTTTAGGGTAGTGCAGTGGTGTTTGGGTAGTGTAGGGGGTCGTGCTGGGGGTAGTGTTTTAGGGTTTAGGGTAGTGCAGTGGTGTTTGTGTAGTGTAGGGGGTCATGCTGGGGGTAGTGTTTTAGGGTTTAGGGTAGTGCAGTGGTGTTTGGGTAGTGTAGGGGGTCGTGCTGGGGGTAGTGTTTTAGGGTTTAGGGTAGTGCAGTGGTGTTTGGGTAGTGTAGGGGGTCGTGCTGGGGGTAGTGTTTTAGGGTTTAGGGTAGTGCAGTGGTGTTTGGGTAGTGTAGGGGGTCGTGCTGGGGGTAGTGTTTTAGGGTTTAGGGTAGTGCAGTGGTGTTTGGGTAGTGTAGGGGGTCGTGCTGGGGGTAGTGTTTTAGGGTTTAGGGTAGTGCAGTGGTGTTTGGGTAGTAGTAATGCACCGAACG